>CM062818.1:1355591546-1356974819 GCA_031772625.1 Pinus tabuliformis | reverse complement strand
ATTTAAAAAAAAAATAGAAAATTAACGAAAAAAATTAAAAAACAGGTAAAATTAATATTAAAAAAAAACAAAAATAAATTTAAATTATTAAAAAAACCAAAAAAATGTGTATTTTATATTAAAAAAAATTGTAATTATTTTTTTGTTAAACATACATATTTTATTTACAAATAAAAAATTAAAAATTAAAATCTATTTTTTTTTCAACAAGCTTTTTTTTTATTAAAAAAATTATGATTTTTTTTTAAACAATTATTATTATTATTATTATTTTTATTTAAAAATACAAATGATTAAAGTTACATTTTATACTTTTTAAAAAAAAAAAAAAAAAAAAAACCTACATTTTATACTTCTAAAAAAAATAAAAAATTAAAATTAAAATTTACATTTTTTTTTAACAAATTGTTATTATTAAAAAAAAAATATTATAAAAAAAATTTATTATAAAATCACAAACCAATTTAAAACAAACTTATTTTTTTTAATTTAAAATTAAAAAAAATTATTATAAAAAAAATTTAAAAGTTAATATTTTTTTTGGTTTATTTTTTAATTTAAAAAAAAAAAAAAATCGGTGGCCATTTGCCCCCCGGCCGCCCGTGGTGGCGCGACGGTGGGCGGAGTGGCCTGCCTGTAGGCCCTCCACCCACCGCCACGTCACCACAGGCGGCCGGGGGGCGGATGGTCGATTCCGGGAATATGTTTGTGAATTGTCATTTCATATTCCTGGTATCAATCCATGTATCCGAGAGTTCAAATGAAGTCACGAGTATAAAATTGTGGCAAGCAACAACTACCTCCATTGGAATGTATTATCCATATTACATTTCATTTTTCCATAGTTGGAATATATTATCCATATTACATTTCATTTTTCCATAGGGTCATTCTTGGAAATTGATTTTCCAAGAAAATGAAATTTCAGAGCTATTAACACTTCCCACGGTTCATCTAATACTTCTAGTGCTAATTTTGTAAGGTCATTATTTTTCGTAACTGTGAAATCCATGTAACATGTGCAAGGTCATTAATTTTCATAACTGTGAAATCCATGTAACATGTGTATTGATGATATGCATTATCAAAACTGAAGGGGCGTTAAGGTATGGTTTTATCATTCATGTTTCCTTCTAAACCTGGTCGTCGTTTCGATAATCGGAAATCAAATGACCGAATGCCTGAAAGCTTAAATCAATCATCGTTGTGATAAAATTATAGTTGTAAAATTTGATGATAAAATTATAGTTGTAAAATTTGATTTAGCTAAAATTTTCAAATCTTTATGGTTATCTTTATGCAGGCAGGCCACTCCGCCCACCGCCGCGCCACCACGGGCGGCCGGGGGGCAGATGGTCGATTCCGGGAATCGACCATCCGCCCCCGGCCGCCCGTTGTGGCGCGGCGGTGGGCGGAGTGGCCTGCATGCAGCAGGGATGCGAGTTTTTGATGTCTTTATACAGGAGGATAAGATTCTTTCTGAGCTTGACATTTATGCTCGGGTTGGTTCAAACACTCCACTTGTTCTGATGGATGCCCCGGCACATGTTATCGATGGGGGAACTCTAACTGTTAGATTTGAAGCAGTCACTGGTAGCCCTATTGTCTGTGCCATCATCATTAGAAAAGCACAATCTTTGGGTCATAAAGGGAGTAAACATCCTATCGTGATTGCAGAAGAAGCTGATTTGAAGCAAACGAACCAGGCACTAGCAGTAGGTGAAGAGGGCTATAATCAGAAGAGTAGAGGCAGGAGTTGTAATTCTGTTTTGGAGTATGAAAAGAAAATAGAAGAGCTGCATAAAGATTATGAATTGAAGAAGAAAGAATGTCATGAGGCATGGATGTCCCTGGAAGATTCCAACCACCAACTTGAGAAACTCAGGAATGAACTTATGCGCAAGTCTTTGCATGTTGGATCTTTAGCTCATGCTGTGGAGGGCCAAGTGAATGAGTTAAGAGACCTTCAGGACCAGCACGAGAGGGAAAAGAAATTGTGGGCCTCATCAGTCAACCATTTAAATGACAAAATCAAGGTACTGAAGAGTGAATATGTTAAACTTTTGGAGGAGGTAAATTGCTATGCTTCTGCGCTACCTGATATCAGTGAAATGACTTCCTCTGTGCAAGCTCTGGTTAATCAGCACGAGGAACTAAAACTCCAGTACACTGAACTGAAAACAAAGTTTGTAGAAGAGAGCAAGGAACACAAACAGCTTTATAACAAACTTTTGGAGCTGAAAGGAAATATTAGAGTCTTCTGTAGGTGTCGTCCATTGAGTGCTCAAGAGGTTGCAGAAGGAGTTGTTTCTGTGGCAGAATTTGACACTGCAAAAGACTCTGAGATCAGTATCCGAACCAATGGAGCCTCCAAAAAGGTCTTCAAATTTGATTCAGTTTTTACTCCAGAAGCTGGTCAAGTGGATGTTTTTGCAGATACTGCACCTATTGTGGTATCAGTTTTGGATGGGTACAATGTTTGTATATTTGCATATGGACAAACTGGAACTGGAAAGACATTTACAATGGAGGGAACAGAAGAAAACCGTGGTGTTAACTATCGAACATTGGAGGAGCTGTTCCGAGTAGCTAATGAAAGGAAAGGACAATTCAAATATGATATCTCTGTGAGTGTGTTAGAGGTTTACAATGAACAGATACGTGACTTGCTTGCATCTCCTCAGCCAGGACAAGCTGTAAAGAAGCTAGAGATAAAACAGATGGCTGAAGGGATTCATCACGTACCAGGTCTTGTTGAAGCACAAGTGCACAGTATGAATGAGGTTTGGGAAGTGCTGCAAACTGGAAGCAGTGCTAGGGCTGTTGGCTCCACTAATGCCAATGAGCACAGTAGTCGTTCTCACTGCATACTTTATGTGATGGTAAGGCGGGTGAACTCAATTAAACTTGAAAGGCTTTGAAGAATGACAATAATGGGTTTCTTTTAACTTTCAAAACGAAGGTTTTAATTTTGGTCAAGATTAGCCGTCGACGCTACCAAATTTTTGAACTTAAACTACAACATTGGTTAATTATTTCCAGGATATTGAATAAATCATGAAAGTTGAAACAATAGCTACTATATTATATAATCCTTGTTTATTACTAAAAGTGTGAGAGTAAAATATTTTTATAAAATATTTTTAATTATTAAATGTTAACCACCAACACATTTATAATAAAGTCGTGTTTTTTATAACCTAAATTATTATTTTTAAATTTAAAAAAAAAATACTTATTTTTATTTAAAAAAAAAGGTCACATCTAAGTTGAACAAAATCTAACAGAATCTCAAATTATAAAATGCGCAAAAAAATAGCAAATAGATCCATCTTCATGTCTTGGATATGAATATGGACCGGACTGATTGGCCCTGAAACGTCAAACTGAAATCAGTGAATATTAACATGAAAGTGAAACCGGTGAATACTTCCTGGGTATCTGTCTATTAAATTTCAAAACGAAGGCCTTAATTTTGGTCAAGATTAGCCGTCCATGCTACAAAATTTTTGAACTTAAACTACAACATTGGTTAATTAGGAGGAACTCCAAGCTGACACACTTACTACAAGATTCATTAGGAGGAGACTCAAAAACACTTATGTTTGTACAGATTAGTCCAAATGAAAATGACATAAGTGAAACACTTTGCTCACTGAATTTTGCCAGCAGAGTTCGTGGAATAGAGCTGGGTCCTGCTAGGAAACAGTTTGATTCTACAGAGCTAGTGAAGTATAAACAGATGGTCGAGAAGGCCAAACAAGATGGAAAATCAAAGGAGGGTTCAATGAAGAAAATGGAAGAAACCATACAAAATTTGGAAGCAAAACTGAAAGGAAGAGACCAGGCAAACAAACTTCTTCATGATAAGGTAAAGGAACTAGAAGGACAACTTGCAAATGAGAGAAAGGCTCGATTGAATTTGGAAAACAAACTCAAAGAACAACAGCAGCAGGCAGGAAAAGTGGCTGAAAAGCCACCCCTCCTCGTACGTCAATTTGGAGGTGTAAAGACTGTCAATGAAACAAATGTATTGTCTAAGGACTTGGTCAACCTCTCAGACGCTTTGACTGAAAATAAACAAATGCTGAATGCTATGGAATGCAATGGAAAACCACAGGAGGGTGAGCTCCTTTTGAAAAATGGCCTGATAGATCCTTACTCAAAGGGGCAGAAAGAAAATAAGTCTGAGCCATATGATGATCAAAATGTGAAGCCCATTCCAAGGAAAACAGGCAGAGCTTCATTGTGTACAACTGCTAGAAGAACATCACTAGTTCCTCTGGCTGCAAGACGAATTACCATGGTCCCTTTGCCAGTCACAAGGAATGATGGCGTATTAGATGGGAATATATCATCTTCTCAAACAAATGAGGATGAACAAGCTAACAGCAAAGAGTATAACAAAGAACCTTTTGCTGCTAATAACAAAGAGCCTTGTACTGCTAATAAAGACCCTGTCTTGTTTCCAACTGCCACACCTGTTAGCTTAAGGGGGCTAAGGAATTCTAACACACTTAATAAATTGCCACCGATTTTTTTTTTTTTTTTAATTAAAAAAAAAAATATTAACTTTTAATTTTATTTTTTTTAATAATTTTTTAATTTTAAATTTAAAAAAATTAAGTTTGTTTTAAATTGGTTTGTGATTTTATAATAATTTTTTTTTATAATAATTTTTTTTAATAATAAAAATTTGTTTAAAAAAATGTAAATTTTAATTTTAATTTTTTATTTTTTTAAAAAGTATAAAATGTAGGTTTAATTTTAGTTATTTTTTTTTAAAATATAAAATGTAACTTTAATCATTTTTATTTTTAAATAAAAATAAAAATAATAATAATAATAATAATTGTTTAAAAAAAATCATAATTTTTTTTAATAAAAAAAAAGCTTGTTGAAAAAAAAATAGATTTTAATTTTTAATTTTTTATTTGTAAATAAAATATGTATGTTTAACAAAAAATAATTACACTTTTTTTTTTTAATATAAAATACACATTTTTTTGGTTTTTTTTTTATAATTTAAATTTATTTTTGTTTTTTTTTTAATATTAATTTTACCTGTTTTTAATTTTTTTCGTTAATTTTTTTTTTTTTAAATTAGTTTGTTTTTATTTTTTTTCCTAGTTTTTTTTAACGTCTTTTTTTTAATTTCTCTATTTTTACTTATATATATATATATATATATATATATATATATATATATATATATATATATATATATATTATTTTTTTTTTTTTTTTTTTTTTCCAATTTCTTTTATGGTTTGTGAGATAATTTTTTTTTTAACATTTTTTTGTTTTTTTTAATATTAATTTTACTAGTTTTTTAATTTTTTTCGTTATTTTTTTTTTTTTTAAACTAGTTTGTTTTTAATTTTTTTTTTTCTTTTTTTTTTTTCTAGTTTTTGCTAATGTTTTTTTTTAATTTCTTAATTTTTACTTACTTAATTTTATATATATATTTTTAATTTTTTTTTTTTTTTCCAAATTCTTTTATGGTTTATGAGATAATTTTTTTTTTTACATTTTTTATCTTTTATTTTTGCCTTTTTTATATATATTTTTATTTTTGTTTTTTAGAGGCAATTATTTCATGTGGATTGAAAATTTAATTAACGATGTATAAATATGTAGAATATCGAAAATAAAAAATATCGACCTTCTTCTTTAAATATGCAAATCAATAAAAACCTCACTACAAAAAAAAATAAAAAAAAATGAAGAAGAAGATCACTTCCAAAATTATTAAATTTACAAAATAATTATTTACATTTCATACATTAGAAAATTTAAAGTCAAAAAATAGGTCTTTTAAAAAAAGGGTGTGATGTAGAATAATCACTTTTTAAAATCAGCATAAAAATCACTACCATTCACTACCATTCTAAAACGTAATGTACATAAAAAAAATTAAAGTGCCAAAAACTATGCTCTAAACAAAACATGTGTGTTCTGCATCACCCCTTTTCAAAATCGGGTCACTTTTTTGCTATCTCTAAAAAACGGGTAATAGTATCAATTCCCGTTTCAAAGTTTACATTGTTAGCAATTTTTTGATCTCAATAATGTGCCAAACACACAAAATTTACGTATTGCAACTTTATATTTGGAACCAAATCAGTTTGTATGGTATCAATGGCTTTGCTCTATTAAACAAATTATCACTTGGGCAATTTTTACGGAAGAATTGACAGCACATTATGAGGATACAAAAAACAACACTTTTTTTAGCTAATTGGTAAGTCTCAAACAAAAGGGTTCAATAATGGAGCACATTGAGGAGTTCCAAAAATTGAACATAAGGGTAAAATGTATTCCAGAGGAGCATAGGATTGATGTGTTCATAGGGACTTTAAAGGATAATATCCAACATGATGTTTGCCTTTGGGAACCTGATTCATTAGAGAAGGCATTCAGGTTAGAAAGAAAAATGGAAAACAAAATTATGGCAACCAAGAATCATACCACTCACAACTATAAATATGGAAGTGTTGTTGCCCCTAGTCTTCCACAACCTATAAGGTTGACACCCCAACAATTGGAAGAAAAAAGAGCAAAAGGGCTTTGTCACAGTTGTGATAGCAAATACACTAAAGGTCATAAGTGTGCTGAAAAGAAATTATTCTACAAAGATTGTGAAGAGGAAGAAGAAAATGAGCAAGAAAGGTCAAAAGAAGAGGATATACTCCAAGAACAAAGCCTAGATAAAGAAGAAATGAATCCTACCATATCTTGTAATGCATTGGCGGGAATTACCACTCCTCAAACTATCAAGATAGAAGGACAAATCAAGAAGAAAAAGGTAATAGTGTTGATTGATTCAGTAAGTACCCACAATTTTATTCATTGTAAGGTAGCAAAAGAATTTAATTGCTTCTTATATCCAGCACCAAAGTGTCAAGTGATGGTTGCAAATGGAGGAACAATAAATTGCTCTGGAAAGTGCCATAATATCAAGCTATCCATGGGAGAATATGTATTGACTAGCCCAATGCTTTCCAATCCAATGGGAGGTGTTGATGTTGTACTAGGAGTCCAATGGTTACAATCCTTGGGTACAATAGCTTTTAATTTTCAAGAACTTTTCATGAAATTTTCTGTGGAAGGAAAGGAAGTTGAATTAAGGGGTATTGCAGGGAAACAGGGAAAGATAATCAGCTCTAACGGTATTCCAAAGCTTTTAAAAAAGGAACAAAGAGGTGTAATTGCACAATTATGTTTGCTAGATGTTTCCACATTGGAATCATCTATTTCTCCAGATCTCCAAAAGGTCTTGGAAAATCATTCCAAGGTATTTGAGACTCCCAAAGGTCTCCCACCTATTCGTGATCATGATCATGCTATTCATATGATTCCAGGAAGTGTTCCTCCAAACATCAGGCCGTACAGATATCCCTATGCCCAAAAGAGTGAAATTGAACGTATGGTTGCAGAAATGCTAGAGGCTGGTATAATTCAACCGAGTCAAAGTTCTTTCTCTGATCCAGTAGTATTGGTACACAAGAAGGATGGATCATGGCACATGTGTCCGGATTATAGGGAGCTCAACAAGCTCACTATTAAAGATAAGTTTCCCATTCCTATCATTGATGAATTACTGGATGAATTGCATTGATCAATTTACTTCACCAAGTTGGATCTTCATTCAGGATATCATCATATCATAATGAAGACTGAAGACATTCTGAAAACAACATTTAGAACTCATGAGGGTGATTATGAATTTTTGGTCATGCCTTTTGGCCTTACCAATGCACCTTCAACATTTCAGGTTTGATGAATTCCATTTTCAAACCATTCCTTAGAAAATTTGTGTTAGTATTTTTTGATGATATACTATTCTACAACAAGTCTTGGAAGGATCATGTTGAACATGTTGATAGGGTGCTACAACTATTGGAGGAGAAACAATTATATGCAAAAAGATCCAAATGTTTCTTTGGAGTACAAGAGGTGGAATATTTGGGTCATATTGTATCTCATGAAGGAGTTAAGGTAGACCCTAGCAAAATTAAAGCCATTAAGGAATGGAAAATTCCCACATCCATAAAGCATCTGCGAGGATTTCTCAGGTTGACAGGGTATTATCACAAGTTTGTTAAGAATTATGGGAGAATAGCAGCACCTCTAACAACATTATTGAAGAAAGATGCATTTTCATGGACTCCATGCACTTAAGAAACTGTGACCCTACCTTATGGGAAGACACTTTAAGGTAAAAACGGATCATGATAGCCTTAAATATGTTTTAGAACAAAGATTATCCTCTGAAGAGCAACAAAAGTGGGTCACAAAGATGTTGGGTTATGAATTTGAAATCATCTACAAAAAAGGGAAGCAAAACGTGGTGGCATATGCACTCTCAAGAAAGGATGAGGATGTGGAAGCATTGTTGTGCGCCATTTCTATTATCCATCAAGATTGGATAAACGAAGCAAGGGAGGAATGAAAGAATGACGAAGAAGTGTGGGAACTTATTCGAAAGTTACAACAAGACTCCAATACGTCTGACATTTAGCTGGAAAAATGATTCATTATGGTACAAAGATCGCTTATACCTCTGTAAGAATTCCCAGCTAAAACAAAAGATTCTTATGGAATTGCACACTTCTCCCTTAGGAGGGCACTCAGGATTTTTAAAAACTTACCATAGGGTTAAGAAGGAATTTTTTTGGGAGGGCCTTAAATCAGATATTCAAAAGTTTGTGGCGAAATGTTTGGTTTGCCAACAAAATAAAGTTGAAACAATTAAGACACCGGGTCTATTACAACCTTTATCCATTTCAAGCCAACGTTGGGAGGAGGTTTCAATGGATTTTATCATAGGTTTACCCAATTCTGAGGGAAAGAGTGTCATCATGGTGGTAGTTGACAGACTTACCAAGTATGCACACTTTTGTGCATTATCACATCCATTTAAATCCAGTACAGTTTCTACTACATTTATGGAAAAAATTCAAAAGCTACATGGAAACCCAAAGATTATTGTAAGTGACATAGATCCCACTTTCACTGGAAATTTTTGGACAGAATTATTTTCTTGTCTTGGTAGTTAGTTAGCTCATAGCTCATCTTATCATCCTCAATTTGATGGGAAAACTGAGATAGTAAACAAATGTTTGGAAGGATATCTTCATTGCTTTGTATCTGATAAACAGACACAATGGGTCAAATGGTTGCCTCTGGCTGAATGGTGGTATAACACTTCCTTCCATACAGCAACAAAAATGACCCCATTTATGGCACTTTATGGATATCATCCACCATCCATCACATCATATTTAAGAGAAAATTCTAAGGTTCAAGCAGTGGAACATCACATCGAACATCAACAACAAGTCCTCCAACTCTTAAAGGATAACCTTGTGTTGGCACATAATAGAATGAAACAACAGGCAGATCAACATTGCAGCGAAAGATGTTTTAATGTAGGTGATTGTGTATTCCTACGGCTACAACCATATAAGCAAATGTCCCTCAAGCAAGCTAAGAAGGATAATAAATTATCACCAAAGTATTATGGTCCATACAAGGTGTTGCAAAAGATTGGTACTATGGCATACAAATTGGAGCTTCATGCAGCTTCTCAATTCCACCCAATTTTCCATGTTTCATGTTTAAATAAGGTTATAGGCCACAAGCTCCCAGTTCAAACAATATTGCCAGAACTTAACGAGGAAGGAAAAATTATATTGGAGCCAGAAGCAGTCATAGAAATAAGAACTCGACAGTTACGAAATCGATCAATTTCGGAGTATCTTATCAAGTGGAAGAACTTATCCACTAAAGATTCCAATGGGAGGATGAGAATTTTATACAAAAGCATCTAGAACTACTCAAGCGTTTAGGACAACTCTTTTTTTAAGGATAGGGGCATGTTGGGTCCCTATAATACTAGTGATTACCTCATTACTATTGTAGTTGTATCCCTTATTAATATTGTTGTGCCCCTATTGTCCCCATATTGTTATTACTGTGCCCCATAGAATCCCTCTATTGTTATTTTTGTGGCTTTATGTTATTATTGTTAGGTCGGCTGGGTTATATTGTGACTCCTTAGACTCCTATATATAGAAAGGAGGTTTTGTCATTTGAATCATCAAAGAATTGCTCATTTGTGTAATGTAAAGGACGTTTCCCCCTCGAAGAGGTTGAATTCTAAGGCATTGATCTCTATTTTCTATCTTTTTGTGAGTTGGTTTCATCACATAAAAAGTTATAATAGGAAGGGCTCATTTGAATTTTTGTAATCGTACATGTTGAATCTGCAAGTGTTGTTGTTGTGCTCAATTTCTTATTGGAGTACCTATCAACTAGCAAAGTTTGTACAAATGTTTGAAATGATACTAAATAAGGTGTACTTGAGGGATTGAAGAATGAAAGCACAATACAATACTTGACTGCGATCTATAGGTGTCTAGAACAGAATCACCTTGAACTCCCATCAATGTTTGATTCTTACAAAGGCAACATCCCACATATTACTGGTTAGCATTTTCAACATTGAAACTTGTACTGCACCTTTTTTTGAACGTTCCAATATCATTGGTTCAATGAAATTAGTGCATGAACCTGCTTTCAGGTAAACCAGTGTTATCCACAATTCTTGTGCAAAACATGAGTACATGCTCAAATCGATCTGTCTTCACTGATATTGGTAATCATCTTCACTAACTAGTAGGTAGATAAAGGATCTTCATCATTATATCAACACTCACTCCAAGGGGATGTCATGTGATTTTGGCTCAACACTCTGCCCATAAGGCTATTATGGTCTCAACTTCACTAACTAAATCAAGGCTTTGCACTCTTCCAACATGGATATTGTGTTTTCTCCCTCCATTAATGCACCATTATAGAACAAGAATGGCATCCCATGACATGTAATGAACTATTGAAGAAACATTAATGCACCCAAAACTCTTACACGAAGAATAAAATATAATGATTAGTAGGGAGCATAATTCCTATATCCCCACCTCAGAAAGTAAAATATCTCTATATCTAAAAAGGTTTTTCCATAAATAATATTTTAGGTAGTTAGGGTCTCTTTCTATGTTAAACCCTGCACTAGTTGACATCACTAACCCCATGGATAAAACCCCTAAAATGAAATTTCAATTAAATAAGTCAAGTTTCCAAAGTAAAACCCACCCAAGTTTCTCACTTATATGGTGATCTAGGGTATACATAGTTTGTATATCAATGTTTGAGCATGTGATTCCTTTTCTGAATATTGATATGCACAACAATGATATCACTTGGGTTGCTCCTGACACTTGAGTACTATTATTTTGGGTAATAAGAATATATTATTGAAATGTAGTTTAGTATACATGGATCTCATTATTAGCATCCACATAAATAAACTTCCCAATATAAAAATTGAGTTACTCTCATTCATCTAACTAGTATTAGTGTAGGTCCTAAATGTTTGAATTTGAAATGATACTAAATAAGGTGGACCTAAGGGACTGAAGAACGAAAGCACAAGACAATACTTGACAGATTGATGGATACTGAGACACACTACCTGATGAATACTGCAAAAAAGGTGAAATGCAAGAGGCTTTTCCGTTGCTGGAAAGTATGATTAACAAAGGTATTCATGCCAATGTTCCACATACAATGCCCTCATAAATGGCTTTTGCAAGATAAGAAATATGAAATATACCGAGAAAATATTTGATGAACTTGCAAAGAAAAATGTCAAAGTTGATGTTATTACATATAATATATTGATCATTATCGTGTGCCAACAAGGAAGAACACCAAAGGCTATCAAGCTCTTAAATGAGATGTTGGAAGCTAGGTCATCTTCAAACTATGTGACCTATAATACTTTGATGAATGGTTTCTGTGAGGAAGGTGATATTAAGTCAGCTTTGAGATTGCGCAAGGAAATGTAAAAAAGAGGTCGATGGGCTAACATTGCAACATATAATGTACTCATCAAGGGGTTGTGCAGAAAGGGAAAAATACAGGATGCTAATGAACTTTTGAATGAGATGTTGGAGAAGGGTATGACCCCTAATCACGTCACCTACAATGTAGTTCGAGAAGAAATGATTGAGAAAGGTTTTTTCTTGACATTGAAGGAAATTTTACTTGATATTGTCTTTAACAACATAGAAAAAAATTGAGGTTCTTGCTGTCAGTGTAATCTGAGGCATGCGTGCAGTTGCTATGTGACTATGCACTTATGAGGTAAATATTTCAATGTGCTTTGAAGGAACTTCAATGCATCCACTAAAAAAAAGAACTAGATTTTGAGTGAATAACAATGATGAAAGGGAATATTTTGGCTTTAAATGGTATGATGTCACAAATAGGGAAACTCTGTTTTGGTAAATTGTAGGACAATGTTGTAAAATAACTTAGATACCTTGTTTTATTAGTTATTGCAGGGAAACTCTTATAGGGAGCTTTTCTATTTCAATTTTCCCTGTAATGTTCCTTCCATGTCATGTGTAAAATGTTGATTTTCAAAGGTCTTTTCCCACAAAAGAATCATTAGATGGCTATGCTAACTTGTTCTTTTCATTAGGATAAATTATTGTCTATAACTGTTGTTGATTATATTTAAGAAAATTACCCTCTTAAGTATTTGATTTTCAAAAATAATTTGGATGTTTGATACTAGCTAGGGTCATGACCATAATGAAGTTCAGATACAATCACACATATCACCAAATTGTGATTTAATGATAGAGATATCTAGTTAGGCAGTACACATCATTTTATTTTTAAGTTTATCAGATTTAGTTTTCAAGTAAATATGGGCGTAAGATGTCAAGTGATACATTACACATAAACATTGAATCCTAGTCCTGACAAACTGATATGAAATCATATCAAGAAAATAATAAATTAATCTCATGAATCATCATCATGAGTCACTTATATTATATAAATAATAAATATAGCAGGGAATCATCGATTCCCCTTACCTCTTTTATGGGAAAAGGCAATCACTTTTCCTCTAAATGTAATGGGTGTTGGAGTTGAGCTGTAAGCTAAAGTGAAAGTGAAATGCCTTATGCTCACTACTTGTCTCCATGGAGGTACTACGAGTTGTTAGGGTCTAAATCTACCTCAGGCTGAGAAAGGTAGGATCTAGGGTAACATCAAACCAAGCTTAACCTGGTAGCTAGCCCTACCAGGTTGGGAGAGGGATCTCTCCTTGTCACTCTCAGCGAAATATGATCAATGAGGGATTGAGATGACTAATATGAATACTGATCTTAGGCTAGGTATGTGTGCAAAAGAGTTTGATTGAATTTAAAAATGTTTTGTTGGCTCAAATGGAAAGGCAAATTTTGGGTCTTGGGAATGAGGCTCAGTTTTGTAGAGATCTCAATGGGGCAAGGTAGGCAAGTGATTTGATGCTTTGAATTGAATGAAATGGAGAGATTTAGATAGGTGAGGAGTTAAAGAGGGCAAGTAAACCTCAAGGATCCTCTTCAAACAGTTGAAAACATCAATAACTAAGCAAACCCTAGGTAGAGCACTGCAATTTCAATGGATTCTACCTTTATCCTTGTTTGTTTAGTTAAGAAGAAAGCAAGAGAGATAATGGCATACATAAAACACATATAAACTTACATTTACAGAAGGAAACACAATATCAAAGCAACATGCCACATGAATCCCATAGAGTGCTGCAAACCACTGGTCTATTCCTTAGCCAAAACTGCTGAAATGAGTATACAATAAGCTCCTTGCTTTCTCAAAAGTCCAACCATGATAATGACTGAAAAATTACAAGATATAGGCAAACAACAACTCATCCTAGCCTCTAGGGGTCGAGCTCATGAGTTTAGGAGGTGTTCCAACTAATTCTAAACTGAGAACTACAAATTAGGTAGTGGAACAACATGCCTATAAAACTAGGGAACTGATTCATTCAGTTGCAAACTAACTTCTTATGGATGAATCTACCTTCGCGAGTGAAAATTTGACATAATTACATCGATATCTATCAATTTAAATTAGATTACATCATAATTTTGACATCAAGAAAGAGAAAAGTCAAACTGTCAAAGAACTAGGCAAAAAAGAGAGTATACCAGGTCAAACTGAGCAAACTTTTGCCTATGCGCTGCGCTGAATTCTCTATGTGTAGCTCCTATTTGAAGCCACTTTTGGAGGCCTTCCCGGTGTCCACATTTTCTCCAAGTGTGATTTTTGGAAATATCTGCATGTCTACTTTCCAACCCAAGTAGAATTTTTGAACTTGGCCTCCATTTGCCCCTCCAAAACTGAGTTCTCCCAACATTGCTTCCTGTGTGTCAAAATAGGGGCAATAAGGTCATTTTTTGAGTGCTTTTGACCTTTTTGAGGGCTCAAAACCTGTCAAAATTTCTTGGCCATTGGTAGGCATGCATATTTTCCAAGACAAATCCAAAGATGCTAACTTTTTGTCATTTGGAGGCTTCCATCAAAAGCGAGCGCCAGGTGGCGCAGTGCATTGGGCAGAAAAGACTGTTTTTGCTCAAAAATTTCTAGTTCCACACTTTCTCTTTGTATTACCAGTGGTCACATGCCCATTGGTCATGTCTCCAGTGCACTTAGTAAAAGATGCAGACCACTGAGTGCGCCGCACCACTACCCAAGTGCGCCGCGCCTTTTTCAGGAGGCTTTTGGAGGCCTTCCTGGTGTCCAAATTGGGCGTGGGATAGATCGTTGGAAATCTTATTGAGTCTAATTTCAAACCCAACTTTAATTTCTAAATTTGGAGTTCATTTGCCCTGTCAAAAGTCAAATACCCCAAGACTGGTCAAAATGTGCAAAATGAGGCTGCCTCAAGGCAGAGTGATGTTGCAGTCAACATTTGAAGGTCTTCCTCAACTCCAAATTGAGCTCATGATAGCTCATTGGAAATATATTGGTGTCAAGTTATCATTTGAAACATCAAGAAAGTCATTTGGCCAACTAAGCTAGGAGAAAACTTGATTTTTCCAAGGTCACTTCAGAGGTGCATCAATTCTCCTGAGGCAACTGTATTTTTGACATTTCTCTAAAACCATGACACCTGTGTAAAATGTGAAGGAGGTTTTCCTTCATTGGCATATTGTGGAAAAAAACCTCTCTCAGTCTTCCCAAATTAATCTTTTCTTGCTCAAAAACATCATTAGAGTAAAACCTATCCCGATGTGTGGAACAGGGGATTTGTCGAAATGAAGTGAAATGAAGGGGATAAAGGGCTTCTAAATTCTTGAGAAAATTTTTGGAAGTAGGGAGGGGTGTTAGGAAGCAGGGGAAAGTGTAATTTCAAATATTTAGTGAGGGGAAGGGGTCCAAAAGGGAAAAACACAGGTCTAGCCTAGAAAATTGTCAAGTTGTAGTAAGAAACTAGGGTTGGTGCGAAAATGAGGAATTTGAGGGATATCAGTGACGGGAAGTGTTTAATAAGGTGCATTAAGGATAGGGGAAGGTGTATGAACATCAGGATACAAGTTTTGTTGATGATTTGACCATCCAAGAGAAATTGCCTTCAAAACCCTAGGAGAGGAGAATGAACCTTACCTAGGCACAACTGAAGCATGAACAAGGTGTAAAATGACCCATTGGAACCTGACATGATGATGAAAACCCTTTGAATGATGGTACACTCGGCTGAATGGTGACATGGACCAACATTTGGACAACTTTGAAAGGAGTAAAAGCAAACCCTAAACCTAATATCTAGTGACCAAATTTTACTTGAAGACTCATTGAAATGACAAAATTTGACCTTGACACCTTAAAATCACTTTGTAAGAGCATGCTTGATCACTGGAGGAAGGCTTCAAAGACTGAAACTAACACGAGTGACACACTGTCAATCTCCTCCTCTAGAGGTGCTTGCACTAGAAATGGAACATATTCCTCCTTTTTCTACCCCTCAGCTGCCATCTCCTTGAGGCTCAAATAGATTTGCATCCTTCTCCAACCACTTAGGTGCATCTTCCATGACAAACTTCTTAGCCTCTAGGCTGAGCTGTGGTGTCAATTTCATCCAACATAATATCTTCTACGTGAAGTGTTTTATCTATTTGTTTCAACCAAAGCCTATGGTTATAATACACATAGATCATGCGCTTAAGGCATTGGGTATGTGACTTGTATGAGGGTCATATTATGATTAGAGAGTGATAGGTCATAAATTAAAAATTAAATCTGAATATGTCTTACATTTCTAATGAGAAATGGAGAAAGATAATGAAGTACAAAATAAGGATCCACATATTTGCAGCAATTGTTTTGAATGCCCTATCTCACAAGAGATTTCAACATATGATTTTCTACTTTAGAATGTATGATTATCATCAAGAAGGGGTTTGTTAAAATAGCCTTCATTTCCTATACTACCACTATATGATATCCCTTGTCATAATTTATTGACCTTCTCGAAGCTCAAGCCTTTCATCTCAGGAAAAAAAGCAAGAAAAAAAGGAATGCAACCCCAACCATAGCGATGAATATTATAAATTTTTTGGATGTGCTTAACACATCAATAAAAGATAGGAATCTCTTTGAAACAATAAAATTAAATATCCAACAAAATGTTGCAACAATTTCTCCACACATACTACTATGTTTTGAAGGATAATTTTTGGAATTGATTGTCCATGGAACTGGTCCTATGCTAGGTGAGAAGAAAGCTATATATAAAACCAAACCATGAACAACAAGCCAACCATATCTAATTGGACCCACATTATTGTATCAAGAGAGAAAATGGTGGGAATAGTATTTCTCGGGTGTTGGCCTTTTTATTAATGAGGTCTGAGGGCATTAGTTCTTCCAGAGCCCCCAATAAGGCACCCACCCTTATCCTTTCTTCGACATGACATATGGGTTGTGAGAACCCAAGAGAAAATGGGACCCTGGTAGGGAAGGCCTTGTACTTTGTTGAACTCAATAGTGAATTGAGGCCCTGTTTGTTATATAGAGCTTCTAAAATAATGAAATTTAAACCCTATATGATCTTTAAATCCCTAACACTTGCAACAGTACCCTTGCTAAGAAGGCTTGAAATTCAAAATAGTTTACGGAGAAGTGACTTTTGAAATTTTAAAATAGTTTAGCTTAGGATGTTTTCCATACATATCCAACAAAATTTTGCAGCAATACTTGTACACATACTTCTATATTTTGAAGGATACATTTTGGAATTGATTTTCCATGGAACTAGTCCCATGCTAGGTGAGAAGAAATTTATATATAAAACCAAACCACGAACAACAATCCAATCATAGCTAATTGGACCCACATCATTGTACCAAGAGCCAAAATTATGGGAATAATATTTCTTGGGTGTTCGCCATTTTATTAATGAGGTTTGAGGGCATTAGTTCTGCCACAACCCCCCAATAAGGAACCCAATCTTATCCTTTTTTCGACATGAATATGGGCTGGGAAAACCCAAGCGAAAATGGGACCATGGTAGGGAAGGCCTCGTACTCTATTGAACTCAACAGTGAACCAAGGCCCTATTGGATATATAGGGCTAATAAAATAATGAATTTTAAACCCTATATGATCTTTAAATCCCTAGAACTTGCAACAATACCCCTGCTAAGAATACTTAGAAATTTGAAATAGTTTAGGGAGAAGTTCCTTTTGAAATTCAAAAATAGTTTAGCTTAGGATGTTGTCCATACATTGAGGCATGAGAATTTACTACAAATTCCTCAAGCACTTGCTAACGCATGAGTCTTTGTTCCAATTCTTCATCATCTGATGACTAATAAACATCATCCTCATCTATAGTTGGTTTCATAGGTTGTGCTTCCATGTTAGAGTCATCATGACCATTTTTAGACCCTTGAGAAACAAGGCTATGACAGTCTATCTTATCATCACATTCAACAATGTCATCTTCATCATCGTCAAAAGCAACATCGTCTTCCTCACCATGGAGTGTCATCTTCTTGGCTGCTTTTTGTCTCCAACTATATCCAATCCTTTGCATAATATCACTATTTTCATAAACATCTTGTTCTTCAAGCCATTTCCGATGAATTTTATCTCATTTCCATTGATCTACTGATTGATCCTCTTCAATAGTTGCCACTAAATCCTTTAATTCTTCATTTTCATCTTCCTCAGAGTTATCATCCTCATCATGCCTCACTAGAATATCCCCATCTTCATCTTCAAATTCATCATCAACAGATTCCTTTACAAAGAAACCTTTACTACATATAGACGTTTCAACTGGCTTGCTTGAGGAAGGATCAACATTTTCCCTATTTTCATCTTCATCAAACAATCTGTTAAGTAAAAAATATAAATAAAGTTACATTATCCCCCCAAAAAAAACGTGCCTAAAAAATTTTCAACATGATTTTCAAAATTCCATGACACGAATAAAGGAATAAAGTTTAAATTTTCTCCTTTTCACTGTTAGATAAAAGCATACACAAGTATGTTTGTGACAATTGCATCTCTTATTAGGAATAATTATGAAATACATTTATGATCACTTGAGTTTTATTTTCTTCAAAATTCCATGACATGTATAAAGGGAGATGTCAAATATGCTCCCATTTACTGTTAGATAAAAACATATAGAAGCATGTTTCTGACAAGTTACTTTTATAGAGGATTGTTAACTTTTAGAGTTTACTCCAAAAGTGTTTATACCATGTTTGGGGGTACTTAATTAGATGTGGGGTGCATGGTGTGTGGTTAATCCTTGGTGTTGCATGATGGCCATGCATGCTGGACATTTTGAGTTCTAGACCTTGTATGGATGCTTGTATGACATTCTTCCTTGGAGCGTAGGAGACCTATTAAGCATTGTCACTTCATGTAAACAAAACATGAAGGGATATTGCTTTCCTTGGTGGAAACCTTGCATTGGAGGACTGTTAGGCATTCCAAAGGAGAGAATTGAGCCTTAAACAAATTGGGGTTGCATGGTTTCTTGCATGGAGGCTTACACTTGAATTGAAAATGATTTGGTTGAGGGAATGGACATGTAGGTGTGTTGGTATCTAAGGAGGAATGTGGGAGATGCACTAGAGATTCATACTTTTGGAGGAGGAGCACTGAAACTTGTGGATTAGCACTCACACCTTGGAGCCTTTATTTTAGATTGTCATCACATTGGAACTCAACATGTCACTTGGAGTAGAATGTGTTGGGCCTAGATTTTGGCTATTTTTTACAGTACTTCAAAGGCTTTGCTTCCACTTTAAGGCCCATTTTTCCCCTCTAGTTACCATCTTTTTGTTATCTAGTGCCTCATTTGGACCAAAAGAATGATTTAGACTCCAAGGTATGAAAATAACTCAAAACATATCATTTTTTTTTATTCCTAATTATTTTGATGTTGAATGCTACCTGATTAACTAATCTATGAATTTGAGAGGTAATAATTGAATTTCATTCGGATCAACAGTCTTTGGGCGGTTCCACGATTCCTTGCAAAGGATCAGGGATTTGCTGCAATAGAGCCAATTTCCTGCAACAGGCGGTTTTCCTGGAGAGCCCACGGAGGTTAGACATGTTCCGTTCATCCACAAAAGAAACGAGAACATGGGTTTTGTTTGAAAATCCATCCACATGGTCTCTATCCTACTGGCTATTCCAGATTAGTCTTTTTAACTGCCCATAACTTTGCTCTCTTCATTTTTGCCGAATTAAGGAAAGTGGCTTGAACGATGAAGCAAATTGGGTTTGATCCATGCTTCTAGTCATGGATGAAACCAAGGATATCAATTTACTATATTCCCAACTTATTTTAGTAAACTGTTGTAATATTGTAATTTTACTTAGTTTGGGCAAAAGGCTAGCCTGCGCACTGGTATAAAAACAGTTAGATTCGATTTGTATCGGGGAAATGGGGAGCACATATCAAACTTCTGTAACTCTGTGTAATCGATTATCAGATTAATACAACCTTGATGTTATTTTGATCTAATGTTGTAAGTTCATTTAGTAGTTAAGGGGTTGTGAGTGAAGGAGGGCCCCCTTCGCTCACAACTCTAGTAGTTGTAAGTGTGTATTTATTTAATTTTCTTTCCATGTATTAACAGTAGATATATGCACAATTCCATTCCTCTTCATTGATTCATAGCAGCGCATGACTTTAATGATTAATGACTTGGTTTATTGCATGGATGTTTCTAAGTTGATTAAAGGTTAGATCGAGTTATGCATTTCATAATTAGATTTACATTGTGAGATTGAGTTTGAATGGTTGGGAATGAGTTTGATTTAATTTATGCTGTTTGGTTTCATATATTTTCTTGATTTGCATCAACAATTTTAGGTGTTGTAGAGAGATGAACTATCTACTCCATAGCCTTTGCTACTAAGTGTTGAGAGAGAGAAGAGATATTTGGAATTGTGTGTGTTGATTTTATGCATTGCAGTATTAACCTACATATATTTTGCATTGCACCTCGCAAGGTTATGATAACCCCTGGTTGTTAATTTATGTGTGTCAAATTATAAGTTCATAATTTTCCCCAACATTTTGGCACCATTGCCAGGGAGGTGCTAAGGGATGATCAAGAAAGTGTTTTAGTATGATTTCTTTTTGTTTAAGCTTTTCTGGACAGGGGGAGTTGAAGTGGTAAGATGTGGGGTAAGGCCTATGCACTTGTGGAGATCAGAATTCACCAAAGCCACATATTGATTATTTGGTAAGTAGAAGTTTTAAATTTCTCTGTATAATGTATGAATAGGAATAAGGACCACTATTCTAGGACAAGATTTCCAAGTGTTTCTAGTGTTGTGCGAGCACCACCTCATCCACTAGTAAGCATAGAAGGATCCTTCTATTAGAGAATCTTTTGTTGCTTCTCATCAAGAATCTCCTCTTATTGAAGGGACAACATCTTTTCTTAGTGGTCAGCCTGAAGTGAAATTCCTCTTCAATCATATTCAAGAACCAGAGTTCCAGACAGCTAACTTTGAAGGATCTGCAGCTCACGAGGGTCCCACTCTCTTCTAGTTCAATATGGCTTAGCTAGAGGGTATTGTTACTAGTATAGATGGGGACTATCATTAGAGGGAAGATGAAACAATTACATTCAAATTTCCTATCAGAGATTCTGTTGGATCCAATGAGATGAAAATCATTCCTCCCTCTGCCTTGCCTAATTTTTGTGGTGCCTCTAGTGAAGATCCTGATGCATTCTTATTTGAGTTTGACGTATTGTACAGGACCTACGATTATTATTCAAATGCTCAAAAGTTGAATTTTTTTCTTGCCACAATAAAAGATGCAACCCTCAGGTGGTTTATGGGATTGAGTGCAAACTCCATTTCAACATGGATGACATGAAGAAGGTATTCTTGAGAAATTATTAGGATTACTATAAACCTAGGGACATCAGAGAAGAAACCTTTGGCATGACCTAGAAGAAGGAGGAAAGCCTACAGGACTTCCTGGAAATATTACATTACAATTTTTAAAGATCCTATATGAACCAGCTAAAGAAAGAAACCTTGAGAAAATTTTTGCTAAGGGAAATAAGACCAGAATCTCTAGAGGTTTTGAACCTGATGGGAGTAGGTGATGTATCAAAATTGAGTTATGATGATGTGTGCAAGTTGTGTCAATGATATTCGAGGGGAAATTCTAAGGTTGGGAGAGGATCAAGAGATACTTCTTCCAGGTTCATCAAACCAGTTGGAGGGGCTAGAGTAACTAGAGCTAAAATGGTTAACTTATTAGAAAATTTTAAAACATATATTATTAGTAATTTGACCTCATAGTTGGATGTTTTGCAGGCCAGGAAGAAGCAGGAGGAAGTGGAAAAAGTCCTGACTGTGTTATGCTCCAAGCGTAGGAAGAAACATCCCTTGAGGGAGTGTCCTGTAGCCAGCATAGAGGTATGTCAACTCTGTGAAGCTGATCATTCTAATAATAAATGTCCTTCTCTTCTAGAGGTTAAATCAGCATACTTAGAAGATCAAGAAGTTGTCAGTCGACTTTATGCAATGGCACCTCAAAGGTCATGGCCACCACTTCTTACAGGTATGTCATAGCAACATTCTAGATTTCCTTATGCCCAGAATCAGATGTGGAATTTTCTAATGCCCTGGCAGCCCTAGCCTTTGAAACAAGCTTGGCAAGGGAGTTTTCCTTACCCTGCTGCACCAGATTATCCCCTCAAATATTTTATCCACCACAACCCATGCCACAACAAATGGTTCAACACAACCACAACAACTTCAATTTCCTACCCCACTAAATTAACCACGTCCCACACAACTTCCTGCTCAGCCAGTAGCCAACCCAAAAAATAAACCCATCCATCCTACTCAAAATATTGGAGTGGCCACTTATCCTACCTATTACATTGCACCTCAGTCTCTGCAAGAAATTTACCTTTGCTGTAGGAATTTCCTGCGTCTCTACAGGAAATCGAGCTAAGGTAAGGAAAAGTGGTGACCCAACTAGGAAAGTTTGAATATATTATAGAGGAAGATACCCCTGATACACCTGAAACAGAAAATGTACAAGAAAAAATAGAAAAAAACATTTCAAAATCACATGAACCTTCCTTATCCAAAATTGTTTGGCCTCCTTTTCCAGAGAGGCTGGAGATGAAAGAAATAACGAATAAGCCCGAGTTTGATCTAGTGTTTGACCTAAGAAATCTACGCATAAAGATTCCTTTACTGCAAGAAATCAGGGACATCCCAATTTACGTTAAAACAGTTAGGGAAGTATGCACCAAAAATGCAAGGATACAAAAGAAAGAACCCTCTACAATCCAAGTAGGTGGAAAACTTTCAAGCCTTATCTCTACTGGATTCACCACTAAAAAATATGCAGACCCTAGAATCCTTATGGTTACCAGCTTCATCAATGGATACCCAATAAGAAATACTTTAATTGATTTAGGTGCATCCATTAATGTAATGATGATGGAAATTATGTCACATATAGGATCCTTTGACTTGCTTCCTACCTCTACTATGTTAGAATTAGCAAAAAGATCTAAATTCAAGCCAGAGGGTGTATTGGAAGACATTGTCATTTCATTAGATTCCTAGGAATATCATGCATATTTTTATTTTCTTCAGCCTAAGACTAATTTGGGAGGGAACCCTTTCATCTTGGGGAGACCTTGATTGGTCACAATGGATGCCTTCATAATGTGTAGGTCAGGAAACATGACCACGACTCACGGGGCTGAAAATAAACACATCAATCTATATCCCCCTGCTAAACCCCACTTAAAATTAGAAAATACTCATTGGGTTGATGAAGAACATAATTCAGAAATTACCCATCTAGTTTTGACAATAGCCCAAGCCATGAGCCTTAAAGAAAGCATTAAGGAAAATTTGATCAATTGTTATATTTTGAACCCTGATTTTTCCCAGCATTTAGAGGGGCAGTCAAGTAATGAGACAAATGTCATTGTTGATCTTCTAGAGAAAAAATTTCAAGAACATGATACAACAACCAAATTAAATTTAGCCCTCCTATCTACATTTCCTGCATGTTCAATGACTGAATGTGGAGGCAAGGTAATTGAGATCTCTCCCAGGAAAAAAACTTTAAATATCAATTCTGCCTTAACTCATGAATAGGAAAATAAATTAAGTTAGACATTGAAATACTTTTTAGACACATTTACTTTGGAATATATGATTATGAGGGGCATTCACCTAGACACTTGCATTCATCATATTTATATAGAAGGAAATGCCAAGCCTGTAAGGCAACCAGAGAGAAGAATGAATCCTGCTTTAAGAGAAATTGTAAAAGATGAACTTCAGAAAATATTAAACATAGGGTTCATTTATTCTATTTTAGAGAGCCAGTGGGTATATCCATTGGTTATCATCCCTAAGAATAATGGAAAATGGCAAGTGTATGTAGATTACAAGGAACTAAATAAAGCCACATTAAAAGACCATTTTACCTTGCCTTTTATAGTTCAAGTGCTGGACACCTTAGCAGGGAAGAAGTACTTTTCTTTCTTAGATGAGTTGAGTGGGTACAACCAAATCAGGATATATCTAGAGGACTAGGATAAAACAATGTTCACATGTCTTTGGGGTACTTATGCATATAAGGTATTACCATTTAGTCTATGCAACACACCAACCACATTTCAAAGGGAGATACTTGGTATTTTCTCTGATCTTTTACATGGTTGCGTAGAGGTTTACATGATGATTTCATGGTAATGGGTGATATGTTTGAAGAGGATTTACTTAATCTTAGAAAGGTTTTGAAAATATGTAGAGAGACTAATCTTTCATTAAGCAATGAAAAATATTTTATGATCATGACTGAAGGAATAGTTTTGGGTCATCATGTTTCTACTGCAGGAATTAAATTTGATCTGACAAAGATCGAAGTGATTGTGAAGATGCCTCCACCAACTAGCCAAAAGGGATTCTGAAGTTTCCTTGGACATCCAGGTTACTACATAATATTTATTGAAAATTTTACCAAGGTAGCCTTGCCACTGTTTAATTTATTGACAAAAGTATCTGAATTTTGTTGGAATGATGAGTGTCAAATTGCATTTGACACACTCAAGGATAAGCTTTCTTCAACACGTGTCTTGAGAGGACCATATTGGAATTTTCCATTTCATATTTCCACTTATGCCTTCGATTCAACTATAGGGGTAGTATCGGGCCAAAAGGAAAACATCGTAACCCATGCTATTTACTTTGTCAGTAAAAATTTGGCTCCTGCTGAATTGAATTATACTGTAACTAAGAAATAATTCCTTGTTGTGGTTTACGCTATTAATAAGTTTAGACATTGCATCATTGGCTATGAAGCTTTTGTACATACCGATCATTCTGCTATTTGATATCTCATGAATAAACTAGTTACTAATGACATAATTACTAGATGGCTTTTGCTACTGTACAAATTCGACATCATAGTATTGGATAGGCTGGGGAGAGAAAATCAGGTAATTGATTTCCTTTCTAGACTCAACCACGAAGGTGAGGATGTTACTATTAATCATAGCTTCCTAGATGAGAACTTATTTTCCATTTCTGTCAAATCACCTTGGTTTGCAGATATCGCTAATTATCTTGCTACAGGGAAGTTACCACCTTACTTCTCATCTAACTAGAAAAGGAAAACTATTAGAAAAAGTGTTGATTGCTCTTGGATAAAAGGAGACCTATTTTTCACTGGCCCTGATATGATTATTCATAGGTGTCTTAGAGAGGACAAGATAATGACATCTCGAGAGCTTGCCACGATGAACCCTATGGAGGGAACTTTGTAGACAGGTGAACAACCTATACAATACTTCGCTCAGGTTACTATTGGCCAAGTATTTTAAATATGCAAAAGAGTATGTTTGTAAATGTGATAGGTGCCAAAGAATAGGGCGACCTGTTCTAGAAGATGAAATGACTTTGTAGCCACAAGTTCTCATATAACCATTCGAGAGGTGGGCTCTTGACTTTGTAGGCCTAATTAATCCCATGTCCAAAGGTAAGAAGTATATTTTAGTGTGTACTGATTATGTTACGAGGTGGGTGGAAGCAAGAGTAGTGTCTAGATCTATAGAGAAAGTAGTGGTAGATTTTTTTTATTTTTTTGTTTTTTATTTATTTATTTATTTTATTTATTTTTATTTTTTAAATTATTTTTAAAATTTTTAAAAATGTATTTATTTATTTATTCTGATATTTTTGTAAGATTTTGATGTACCAAGGGAAATTTTTACTGACCAAGGTACCCAGTTTGTATCAAATCTTGTGCAGGGAATTATGAAAAAATATCAGATCACTCATCGAAAGTCCACCCCCTATCATCCACGAGCCGATGGGTACGTGTAATCAATAATGGGTAGGTGGAATCAACAAATAAGGTGTTGGAGACAATCCCGACTACGACGGTGCAACTACATAAAAAGGATTGGTCTGATTGACTTCCATAGGTCTTATGGGTCTACAGAATCACATGGAGAATTACTACTAGCTTTTCGCCATATGAATTGTGTTGTGTGTGGAGCCTGATTATGTTCTTTATTTAGAGGTATCGCCACATTAGACCCCAATTCATAATGTGGAGGCAACGCCACACATAAAATATATGCTGCAAGAGGGCTCTAGGGGGGGCCGACTGCGATCTTTGGGAGCCCCACCCTAGTGGGGGATCGGGGGCAGCACCCTTGAAGCTAAAAATAAATGTAAAATTGACTTGTAAAATGTTGTAATTTCATAGTCAATCTAGGTTGTTCATTAGGCAGTGATTTGACGGTAGATGTTTAATTTAGGGTTTTTTTCCCTAGAGGGCAACTCCTCGCTATATATGAGGGAATTTTATTGCGTGTATGTATATCTGTATTTTGAGTGAGGAAAGAGAGAGGAGATTGAGATCGAAGAGGGAATTATATAAAATATGTTGTAGATTTTATCTCTTCAGTTTGTTGGATAATATAAAAGGAAGGACTGGTTGTTTCTGTGTGCATGTAGCCCAAATTGGGTGAACCACGTATATCTGTGTTTATGTTTCTGCAATATATTTTATATGTTTCATTGCTCTGTAATATATAATTTTCTAACAATTTGTATCAGAGTTGAAGGTCTATTTGGCTAATAAACTCACAGGAGTGAAGGGTTCCTGGTTCGAGTGGGAGCAATGGAGGAAGATGGTCGGTTTAGGGTAGAAAAATTTAAAGGCCAAAACTGCCAGCTGTGGAAGATGATTTGTACTAGAAATATCTTTACCAACCATTGAGCGGAAAGGAAAAGAAGTCGATGAGTATAACAAACACAGAATGGGACAGTCTCGACAGAAAGGCACTTGGAATAATACGGTTGTGCCTAGCAGCATCAGTAGCATTTAATATTTCAAAGGAAACAAGAATAGAGGGTTTAATGTTGGCATTGGCCAAACTATATGAAAAACCCTCGACCTCAAATAAGGTATTTCTTATGAAGCGTTTATTTAATATGAAAATTTCAAAAGGTGGATCTATTGCCGATAATTTAAATGAATTAATACAATTACCAGTCAGTTAAGTTCTGTAGGGGTAACTTTTGATGATGAAGTTAGGGCTCTGTTATTTCTATGCTCATTTCCAGAAAGTTGGAATGGTTTTGCTATGGCAATTAACTCTGTCTCTAGATCTAGTACTTTAAAGTTTGATGATGTTTTCTGTGCAATCCTTAGCATGGAAATGCGACGAAAAAGCTCCGGTGAGACATCAAGTAATGCTTTGACTGCGGAAACTAGGGGAAGAAAATTGGAAAGAGGAAAGAGCCTGGTATATCACAGTAAGTCAAGGAAAGGAAGACCCAAGTCTAGATTAGGGATATTGTGCTAGAAATACGAGAAGAAAGGACACTTGAAGAAATACTCCAAGTCTTGGAAGGGAAAAGAAGGAGACGCGCAACAAGAAAACAATCATGCAGTGAATGTGACATGTGATGTGTTGCAAGATGCTTTGATTCTTTCATTACAAAATATTATTGATGCCCAGGTGGTAGGTACAAGGGCCTCATTCCATGCCACACCTTATAGGAAACATTTTCATGATTATGTTCAAGGAGATGTTGGACAGGTTTGATTGGGTGATGATAAACCCTGCAAAATCATTGAAATGGGTATAGTTTTCATAAAAAAACAGAATGAAAATCAATGGTTGTTGAAAGAGGTAAGGTATGTTCTAGATCTAAAGAAAAATTTGATTTCAACAGGGTAGTTGGAAGGTGGATGTTGTGTAACTACTTTTATAGATAAAACCTGTAAGGTCACTAAAGGAGCCCTGGTAATAGCAAGAGGAGAAAACATTGGTACATTGTATTTATGAAATGGTATTTCTATTCTGTTAATGCTTTAACCTATATAGGAGAAGATACGACATTGTGGCATCATAAGCTTGGGCACATGATTGAGAAGGGGATGTAGATTCTTCACTCAAGAAATTTTTGCTAGGTTTGAAGCATGTTGATTTAAAATTCTGTGAGAATTGTGTTTATGGAAAACAAAAGAGAGTCAGATTCCTTAGAGTTGGGAAAGAAATGAAGAGCAAAAAATTAGAGCTCGTGCATACAGATGTATAGAGACCTGCTGAGGTATCATCTCTCGGTGGCTCTCATTATTATGTTACCTTTATTGATGATGCAACAAAAAAACATGGATTTATTGTATTCAAGATAAATCTAATCTAAGATAGGAAAAAGGTTGAAGTGTCTCATATCAGAAAATGGAAGTGAATATTGCAGCAAAGAGTTTGATAGGTATTATTCAGAGAATGGAATTTGCAGAGATAAGATAGTTCTAGGAACACCACAAGAAAATGGTGTGTCAGAAAGGATGAACAAGACAATCATGGAGCGTACAAGGTGCATGAGATTGCATGAAGGATTGCCTTTACAATTTTGGGTAGATGTTATAGATACTGTTTTTTATCTAATAAACATAGGGCCTTCAAGTTCCTTGTTTGGTGGTATTCCAGAGGCGGCATGGACATGTAAAAAGGTAAACTACTTATTTTTAAAGACTTTTGGTTGTGAAGCCTTTGTCCACATTAATAAAGAAAATAGAACAAAGCTTGAGGCAAAATCAAAGAAATGTACCATTATTGGATATGGTGTTAATGATTTTGGTTATCGCTTTTATGATTATGAAAAACGCAAAATCATTAGGAGCAAAGATGTCATCTTCACTGAAAATGTTTTGTATAAGGATCAAATGCAGGAAAAGAAACAGGAAAAATAAAATAGAGAATACACAGTTCTTGACGACATCACAGAAAAAGTGATGGTTCCTGAAAATCATAATGATCAATAACCAGAACAACAACCACAACAACAACAACCACCTCAAACACCTGAAAGTGGTGTTAGAAGATCTACCAGGATAAGTAGACCCCATGAACGATACTCTTCTTCATTATATTATGTATTGTTGACTAATTTTGGTGAATCGGAATGTTATGAAGAAGCAGTGCAGGTAGAAACCAAGAAGAAGTGGGAGCAAGCCATGAATGAAGAGATGGAATACTTAGCACATAACCAAACTTGGGACTTAGTCAGGTTGCCTGCAGGTAAAACAACATTGCAAAATAAATGGGTTTACACGTTGAAGGAAGAAGATGGAGGTAGAAAAAGATATAAATATACACTAGTGGAGAAAAGGGTTTGCATAGAAAAGGGTATAGAATTTGATGAGATATTTTCTCCTATTGTTAAAATGAATTCAATAAAAACTATTTTAATTCTAGAAGCAGCTGAAGATTTGCATCTTGAGCAGTTATATGTAAAGACATCCTTTCTCCATGGGCATTTTGTTGGGTCCCTATAATACTAGTGATTACCCCATTACTATTGTAGTTGTACCCCTTATTAATATTGTTGTGCCCCTATTATCCCCATATTGTTATTACTGTGCCCCATAGAATCCCTCTATTGTTATTTTTGTGGCTTTATATTATTATTGTTAGGTCGGCTCGGTTATATTGTGACTCCTTACACTCCTATATATAGAAAGGAGGTTTTGTCATTTGTATCATCCAAGAATTGTTCATTTATGTAATGTAAAGGAGGTTGCCCCCTCGAAGAGGCTGAATTCTAAGGCGTTGATCTATCTTTTCTATCTTTTTCTTGAGCTAGTTTCATAACATTTGGTATCAGAGCTTTGGATTCTAGGGTTTCGCTACTCCAAACAAGTCATTGTGGAATTTTCACTATAAATTTTTTTCTGCGACGTTTCAGAAGTTGCAAAAGAAATCCATTTGAGAAGAAATCACACTGAACCTTGGGTCTGAATTTCAGAGTTGGTCACACTATATTTGCGGAGATATGATCTGAGGAAGTTGGTCTTTTTGCAGACTCCTGAATTACATTCCAAACAGCTGACCTGGGGAAAAGCGTCATAACTTTCTCTCTGGGGATCAGTTTGAAATTTCATAAGAAGTTACAGAAAGAGGACAGAATATAGTTTCTTGTATGCATTTTTCAGATCCAAAGGTCGAAACAGTGACTTGTGGCATGTCGTACAAGTTCGCTCTATAGAACTAGTCTATAATCAAGTCACTGTGGGAGATTTTGCATAACTCTTCCTTGGAGAATCCAATTTGGGTCAAAATTGTGGCATTGGAAAGAGGACCCAGAGGGCTACCGAAGGTCACAAATTCAGATCTAGATAATTGGAAAGTACAGGGATACATCAGAGGCAATATCGAGCTCCTACAAAGTGAAAAAAGGTGTGTAGATTTTCTTAAATTTTTGCTTAAGCTTGGTTTGAAAATTTAATTTGAAGGAATTCAAAGGGCATAGTATAGCATTATTATTGGCAACTGATGCCCCGAGGAAAGAAAATTGCAAACACCTAGTAAGGAACCTGAAGGCTCTAGCATGACTCATGAAGAAGAGGAAGAAATGCAACATGATATATCAAAATTACAAAGACCAAGTGCAACAACTCTCCCTTGCACAAAAAGGAACAGAATCTAAGATGGATGGTTTAAAGAAAGGCGTAGAAGCTAAGATGGATTGTTTAAAGAAAGGTGTAGAAGCTAAGATGAATGACATGGCAGCTAATATGGATGATTTGAAGATAGATTTGAAGACAGACATGGAAGAATTGAAGATAAATATGAATAAGTTTCTACAAGAAAGGGTCACTAATGGTGAAAGGGTAGTAAAGGAAACTCATGATGAGAACAAAAGAAATGTTAATCATGATTCCATAGACTCTAATTTTGGATCAAAGACCCACCATATTCCAAAAATCGATATGAGGAAGTTTGATGGCAAGGATCCCGCAACATGGATATTACAGATGGAGCAATTTTTCGATCTCAATAATGTGAAAAACACACAAAAGGTACGTATTTCAACTTTATATTTGGAACCAAATCAGTTTGTATGGTATCAATGGCTTTGCTCTCATAAACAATTTATCACTTGGGTAATTTTTACGGAAGAATTGATAGCACATTATGAGGATACAAAAAGCAACACCTTTTTTAGCCAATTGATAAGTCTCAAACAAAAGGGTTCAATAATGGAGCACATTGAGGAGTTCCAAAAATTGAACATAAGGGTAAAAGATATTCCAGAGGAGCATAGGATTGATGTGTTCATAGGGTCTTTAAAGGATAATATCCAACATGATGTTCGCCTTTGGGAACCTGATTCATTAGAGAAGGCATTCAGGTTAGCAAGAAAAATGGAAAGCAAAATTATGGCAACCAGGAAGCATACCACTCACAACTATAAAGACGGAAGTGTTGTTGCCGCTAGTCTTCCACAACCTATAAGGTTGACACCACAATAATTGGAAGAAAAAAGAGCAACAGTTGTGATAGCAAATACACTAAAGGTCATAAGTGTGCTGAGAAGAAATTATTCTACATAGATTATGAAGAGGAAGAAGAAAAGGAGCAAGAAAGGTCAAAAGAAGAGGATATACACCAGGAACAAAGCCTAGATAAAGAAGAAATGAATCCTACCATATCTTGTAATGCATTGGTGGGAATTACCACTCCTCAAACCATCAAGATAGAAGGACAAATCAAGAAGGAAAAGGTAATAGTGTTGATTGATTCAGGAAGTACCCACAATTTTATTCATTGTAAGGTAGCAAAAGAATTGAATTGCTTCTTATATCCAGCACCAGAGTGTCAAGTGATGGTTGCAAATGGAGGAACAATAAATTGCTCTGGAAAGTGCCATAATATCAAGCTATCCATGGGAAAATATGTATTGACTAGCCCAATGCTTTCCATTCCAATGGGAGGTGCTGATGTTGTACTAGGAGTCCAATGGCTACAATCCTTGGGTACAATAGCTTTTAATTTTCAAGAACTTTTCATGAAATTTTCTGTGGAAGGAAAGGAAGTTGAATTAAGGGGTATTGCAGGGAAACCAGGAAAGATAATCAGCTCTAACAGTATGAAAAGCTTCTAAAAAAGGAACAAAGAGGTGTAATTGCACAATTATGTTCGCTAGATGTTTCCACAGTGGAATCATCTATTTCTCCAGATCTCCAAAAAGTCTTGGACAATCATTCCAAGGTATTTGAGACTCCCAAAGGTCTCCCACCTATTCGTGATCATGATCATGCTATTCATCTGATTCCAGGAAGTGTTCCTCCAAACATCAGGCCGTACAGATATCCCTATGCCCAAAAGAGTGAAATTGAACATATGGTTGCAGAAATGCTAGAGGCTGGTATAATTCAACCAAGTCAAAGTTCTTTCTCTGCTCCAGTAGTATTGGTGCACAAGAAGGATGGATCATGGCACATGTGTCCGGATTATAGGGAGCTCAACAAGCTCACTATTAAAGATAAGTTTCCCATTCCTGTCATTGATGAATTACTGGATGAATTGCATGGATCAATTTACTTCACCAAGTTGGATCTTCGTTCAGGATATCATCAAATCAGAATGAAGATTGAAGACATTCCAAAAACAGCATTTAGAACTCATGAGGGTCATTATGAATTTTTGGTCATGCCTTTTGGCCTTACCAATGCACCTTCAACATTTCAAGGTTTGATGAATTCAATTTTCAAACCATTCCTTAGAAAATTTGTGTTAGTATTTTTTGATGATATACTAATCTACAACAAGTCTTGGAAGGATCATGTTGAACATGTTGACAAGGTGCTACAACTATTGGAGGAGAAACAATTATATGCAAAAAGATCCAAATGTTTCTTTGGAGTACAAGAGGTGGAATATCTGGGTCATATTGTATCTCATGAAGGAGTTAAGGTAGACCCTAGCAAAATTAAAGCCATTAAGGAATGGAAAATTCCCACATCCATAAAGCATCTGCGAGGATTTCTCGGGTTGACAGGGTATTATCGCAAGTTTGTTAAGAATTATGGGAGAATAGCAGCACCTCTAACAACATTATTGAAGAAAGATGCATTTTCATGGACTCCAAAAGCAACAAAGGCCTTCGAACATCTTAAAGAGGCAATGTGCCAAGCACCAGTCTTAGCTACACCGGACTTCACAAAAACCTTTATTGTGGAATGTGATGCTTCAGGAAATGGAATTGGTGCTGTTTTAATGCAAGATGAAAGACCCATTGCTTTTGAAAGTTGTCCAATCAAGGGAAAGTTTTTACACAAAGCTATTTATGAGAAGGAAATGTTGGCAATACTCCATGCACTTAAGAAATGGCGACCCTACCTAATGGGAAGACACTTCAAGGTAAAAACGGATCATGATAGCCTTAAATACTTTTTAGAACAAAGATTATCCTCTGAAGAGCAACAAAAGTGGGTCACAAAGATGTTGGTTATGACTTTGAAATCATCTACAAAAAAGGGAAGCAAAATGTGGTGGCAGATGCACTCTCAAGAAAGGATGAGGATGTGGAAGCATTGTTGTGCGCCATTTCTATTATCCAACCAGATTGGATAAACGAAGCAAGGGAGGAATGGAAGAATGACGAAGAAGTGTGGGCACTTATTCGAAAGTTACAACAAGATTCCAGTATGTCTGATACATTTAGCTGGCAAAATGATTCGTTATGGTACAAAGATCGCTTATACCTCTGTAAGAATTCCCAGCTAAAACAAAAGATTCTTATGGAATTGCACACTTCTCCCTTAGGAGGGCACTCAGGATTTTTAAAAACTTACCACAGGGTTAAGAAGGAATTTTTTTGGGATGGCCTTAAATCAGATATTCAAAATTTTGTGGCAGAATGTTTGGTTTTCCAAAAAAATAAAGTTGAAACAATTAAGACACTGGGTCTATTACAACCTTTATCCATTCCAAGCCAACGTTGGGAGGAGGTTTCAATGGATTTTATCACAGGTTTACCCAAGTCTGAGGGAAAGAGTGTCATCATGGTGGTAGTTGATAGACTTACCAAGTATGCACACTTTTGTGCATTATCACATCCATTTAAAGCCAGTACAGTTTCTACTGCATTTATGGAAACAATTCAAAAGCTACATGGAAACCCAAAGATTATTGTAAGTGACAGAGATCCCATTTTCACTGGAAATTTTTGGACAGAATTATTTTCTTGTCTTGGTACTCAGTTAGCTCATAGCTCATCTTATCATCCTCAATCTGATGGGCAAACTGAGATAGTAAACAAATGTTTGGAAGGATATCTTCGTTGCTTTGTATCTGATAAACAGACACAATGGGTCAAATGGTTGCCTCTGGCTGAATGGTGGTATAACACTTCCTTCCATACATCAACAAAAATGACCCCATTTATGGCACTTTATGAGTATCAACCACCATCCATCACATCATATTTAAGAGAAAATTCTAAGGTTCAAGCAGTGGAACATCACATCGAACATCAACAACAAGTCCTCCAACTCTTAAAGGATAACCTCGTGTTGGCACATAATAGAATGAAACAACAGGCAGATCAACATCGTAGCGAAAGAAGTTTTGATGTAGGTGATTGGGTATTCCTATGGCTACAACCATATAAGCAAATGTCCCTCAAGCAAGCTAAGAAGGATAATAAATTATCACCAAAGTATTATGGTCCATACAAGGTGTTGCAAAGGATTGGTACTATGGCATACAAATTGGAGCTTCCTGCAGCTTCTCGATTGCACCCAGTTTTCCATGTTTCATGTTTAAAGAAAGTTATAGGCGACAAGCTCCCAGTTCAAACAATATTGCCAGAACTTGACGAGGAAGGAAAAATTATATTGGAAACGGAAGCAGTCACAAAAACAAGAATTCGACAGCTACAAAATTGATCAATTTCGGAGTATCTTATCAAGTGGAAGAACTTATCCGCTGAAGATTCCACATGGGAGGATGAGAATTTTATACAGAAGCATCCAAAACTTCTCAAGCGTTGAGGACAACACTTTTTTGAAGGAGAGGGGCATGTTGGGTCCCTATAATACTAGTGATTACCCCATTACTATTGTAGTTTTACCCCTTATTAATATTGTTGTGCCCCTATTATCCCCATATTGTTATTACTGTGCCCCATAGAATCCCTTTATTGTTATTTTTGTGGCTTTATATTATTATTGCTAGGTCGGCTGGGTTATATTGTGACTCTGTACACTCCTATATATAGAAAGGAGGTTTTGTCATTTGTATCATCCAAGAATTGTTCATTTATGTAATGTAAAGGAGGTTGCCCCCTCGAAGAGGCTGAATTCGAAGGCATTGATCTATCTTTTCTATCTTTTTCTTGAGCTGGTTTCATAACAGATTTGGAGGAAGAGATATATATGCAGCGACCACAAGGATATGAGGTAAAAGGGAAGGAAAAAATAGTGTGCAGGTTGAAGAAGAGCTTGTATGGATTAAAGCAGGCTCCAAGGAAATGGTATCTAAAATTTAACAGGTTTATGTCTGAACAAGGTTATACTAGATCTCTCTCTGATCATTGTGTTCATCTCAAAAGGAAAAATGATGGCATCTATAAGATATTGTTATTGTATGTAGATGACATGCTTGTTGCCGGTTCTAACATGCAGGAAATAAATGTTCTCAAAAGAAAATTGGCAAACTCATTTGCAATGAAGAATTTGGGTGCTGCAAAACAAATCCTTGGTATGAGAATAACTAGAGATAGGAAGAATCCAAAATTAACATTGTATCAGAGTGAGTACAGAGAAAAGGTGTTGAAAAGATTTAATATGCAGAATGCAAAACCAGTTAGTATACCTTTGGCTAGCTATTTCAAACAAAGTAAGGAGGTGTGTCCCAAGACTCAGGAAGAAATGGCTTATATGTCTAAAGTTCCATATGCATTAGTAGTTGGAAGCTTAATGTATGTAATGGTCTGCACAAGGTCTGATATTGCACATGCAATGGGAGTTGTATGCAGGTACATGAACAATCCAGGAAAAGAACATTGGATGGCAGTGAAGTGGATTCTCAGGTATTTGAGAGGTACCACAAATCAAGTATATGCTTTGGTGGTTCAAACATTTCTCTACAGGGATATGCTGATGAAGATATGGCGGGTGATAAAGATAATATGAGGAGCACAACAGGGTATGTATTTACTGTAGGTGGAACAACTGTCAGTTGGGTTTCAAAGATGAAAAGTGTTGTTGCACTCTCAACAACGGAATCTGAGTATGTTGCTACTATAGAGGCTAGTAAAGAGATGATTTGGTTACAAATATTTCTTGATGAATTGGGTAAGAAGCAGGAGTTGTGCAGGTTATATAGTGACAACCTGATCCAGGTGGATCAGGCTATCACTGGATGGTGGCCACCCACCTATCCCATTTGGGCCCCCACAACTATCTCTTTCAGCTTTTTCAGTTTCCTAAATTGTAGCACAGTTTACTATTTTTTAGCAGTTTTTTGGGTCCTGAACTTCCGGAGCCGTTTTGAGGCCCTAAACGACGTTTTTGGGAAATCTGGGGCAACATGGGTCCATAAATCGATGTTGCCTCCCAAAGTTGTAGTGCTTGGATAGATCTTTCTAACGAGCTATTGTACGCGTCAAACGGAGATCGTATGCCAAAGTTACGACCCCGGGAAATTAATATACCAATTTACCCAAACGGGGCCCACAATTTGGCGTTTCATCTTCTAGGGTTAGGTTTTGGAATGTTAAGGGTTTTCCATTGTTCTCAACAAGAAATAGGCCTTCGAGCCTCATTGTAACACAGTTCAGAACAGTTCAGAGGCATGTAGCTGTCACATCTCTTCTCAGAGATAAGCTACCATCGCCCTAGCTGGTTTATTTCCATTTCTGTTTGTAAGCATATTTCAGTATTTTCCATTAATGAAATGAAGTATTATTTCCGCTGCATCTTCATGTATATGGTTATCTTTGTAATTTGTTGTGTTCCTGTTTAAATCCGGATCAGTGGTATCAGAGCGGTCTGCTTTTTCTCTGTTTTTCTTTGCATGTCCCCAACGAGGTCGGGATATAAGGAGTTAGGGCTTGAACTGGCTGAACCTTTGCAAGACTAGCCTCGCAAATCCCGACGGCATCCCATAGCGGATGAGAAGAAAGACGAGGGGGCAAGAGATCCTATCAAAATCTTGCTCGAAGAAGCGCTCGAGCGGCAAAGGAACGCGATGATGGATAGCTTTGCGCAGATCCTTCAGTGGCTACCCAGAAGTGACGCATCAGCTTCCATCAGCTACTCTGGAAACGTCAATCCCTTTAAGGTACAAGTTAATTTTGAAATCCCCATATTTGAGGGTCAAATAGACACAGATGCTGTAGATAAATGGTTAAATCTGCTAGATGGGTATTTTTATGTTCACGAATTTTCAAGTCGGGAAAAGATTGTTTTCGCTCTTCTTAAAGCATCCCCCCACGTCAAGGACTGGTGGGATACCTACTGCGAGCAGAAGGATGAAAGTACAGGCTCACTATTTTCAGCTGCACCCACTTGGAATGACTTCCGAGATGCCATCAAGGAGCAGTACTACCCTATTGGAAGCTATGAGGACAAATACATCAAATGGACCACACTGCGGCAGGGATGAGACCAAGATGTGCTGGAGTTCACAAACATTTTTCATACCATTCGCACACAGTTTGGTATCAAACATTTTGAGCTGCATTTGGTACTCAAATACTGCGGCTGCATACACAGATACATCCAGGAAGAGATGGGGTTCTTGAACATCTCCTCACTCGGCATAGCATACCGATACACTGTCAAAATCGATCAAAATTTCAAACAGAAGAAGCGAGACTTTGAATCTGCAAATCCGAAGCCCAAAGGACAAAGCCAAGGCGGGGTGACCCAAGACAACCCGTCGAAGCCGCAAGAAAAGAACAATACCACAATGCCAAAGAAGGACACGGGAAAGTGTTGTGAGTTCCACAAGAGTCCCACTCATAACACAAGTGAGTGTTGGACCAAGCAGTCGCTGGTGGCCGAGTTGAAGGTTTCCGAATCAGATGCATGTTCTGACCTTGAGCCAGAACCTGACAAGGGGAATGGCAAAGGGAAGCAGATCATTGATGCAGATCCCAGCGCCACTGTTGCCATTGCCAAGATCTAGAAGAATGAACCTACAGATCCAAAAGAGGGGGAGTGTCTTTTCCACTCACAGATGTGGGTGAAGGGTTCGCCACTGCAATTCATTGTCGACAGTGGCAGCAAAAAGAACCTCATTTCAGCAAAGGTCGTGAAGCGGTTGGGCCTACTGACTACACCACACTCGCAGCCGTACAGTATCGGGTGGCTTCACGAAAGACGAGATCTGAAAGTTCGCTAGCAGTGCCGCTTGTTACACAGTCATTTGTCACCGTCCTTGTTACCCCTTTTCCCGCACATTGGAGGACTTACTCTGGGACCTGTGAAAAGTGACATAACCTGAAAACACTTGCATTGTATCCCCTTGAGTATGTACTTCATATGCCCTGAAGACACCTTATGCAAAATACGCATAAAAATAGCCCTTTTTCCATTGGCGCGGTTCCACTGTGTATCACTCGCGCCAATGGAGGAAATCCTCCAAAGAGGGTGCGCCAGCTGGTGCTCTATCTCAGAGTCGCACTCGCGCCAACCAAGCTGGGTAAAGTTTTTAACAAACAAACTTACGAAGGTTCTTCCTAACCTACTCATGAACTGATTCCATCTTGAGTTAGTTCAGTTGGGCTTCAAATTGTCCAGTCAACTTTATGATTGCTCCCTTGCACTCGTTTAGTGCTTGTTAATCGTTTTATTGCGTTATTTGGGTGACTTGCTTCGCTTTCACTTGAATTCCGCTTTGTCTCACTTTGAGCCTAGATTACACGGCTCATTGGTCTCTTTGGGACTTTTCTTGTTCTTTGGAGGTTTGCTTGGTGATTTAAGGAATTGAATGTGCTTGTATTGAATAGAATTTGTTTGTTATCGTTTCTCAAAGTTTGTTTAATGCACTTTTCCATCAACAAAAGAAAAAATATCTTTTGCTTTGTATTAGTTAATGGGAATTAGAAGCTTTTAGTTTTGATTAGTGATTAGTGATCTTAAAGAAAAGTTTGTTAATCTCCATTAGCTGCATTAGAGAGGTTCTTTGTTTTTTGTGATCATTTCGTTTGTGTGAAAGCTCTCAAACCCTCTCGTAACTGGCATTCATTGAATGAAATGATATATTGTGGCATATAGCTTGCATTTAGGAAATTTTGAGACATTACATACGGTAAGGCCTGAAAACTTAAACATAATCCAAGATCAACTTTAAAATGAACTGAATGACTCTAACAACGCATTGGAACATAACGCACACTGTTTAGAGGTCTAGGCTAGAGACGTGCTCCGGCGTCGTTAAACCTAGTCACTTTTGTTCACTCAAGGGTGGGTGATTCCTCCTTCCGTGACACAATAGTGGTCTAGCATGGATTTGAGCTCCCACGTACCGTCGAGTATATGGGGAGACCCCACTAGGTTATCATCCTTTATCCATAGAAAGCCGTGTCTGCCGCCTTACAAGCCGTAACACACCGAACACAACATTCGGGAAGATTGACTGCCGTACGGAAAGTCCTTGGTTTTCATATGACTTCCAAGGTGTATATGCAGTTTTACGGATTTGTTTGGTAAACCCTTTTGCCTAGCTCTCCAGTGTAGTCATTTTTGTTCCTTTTCAGACTCCCTAAAAAGAAAAGGTCCATCTGAGCACTTGTCACTTCAGGCTCGTTAAACATTCGAAGGCGACTAGAGTCATCTTTTTATCCTTTTATTGACTCTTAAAAAATGAAAAGGTCAAGTTATGTCCTTGCGTCTTAAAATTTATTTGGCCACGATTCACATTTACCCAGTTAGATCTTGTTTGCATTAGTTTGATTAGGGTTCTTTCTCGTTTGTGATGGAAACTTTTCTAGAGTTTACCAACCCAGGCATCCCCTTTGATGGGAATCCTGGCCATTTCCCTCCTTTTGGAATGTTGGTGCTCCTTACATGGCAACGTTGTCCCTTCCTGGGTTAACTGTTGGGTTGCCTGTTTGGTTGTTCTCAACCTCTCTGGTCCCTACCATCTCAACTGCTGGTCAATCAGTTCCTCCACCCGAACAACATCATGTTGATTCTAAGGTGGACCTCTCCCCTTCTTTGCCTATTTCTACGTCCTCATATTCTACTTCACCTGGTGAAAGTCTAGATTCAAGTAACCAGGTGGCTAAGAAGAAGAATAAGAAGACGAAGAAGAAGAAGTCTCCTAAGCGAGAGGTTAAAAGTACAACTCAAGTCGAGCCACCTTCTGCTCCTCCGCGGAAGGTCAAATTTCCCTGTAGATTGTGCAAGGATGACCACCTTCTTCGTGATTGTCCTGGCATTCCCAGGATCCTTGAAGTATGGTCTCATGATCCGGCTCATCCCTCATCGTCCTCTGAAGCTCATGGTGATGCCACCCTATCAACCAACAACATTCAGAAGAAAGGGAAGATTCGAATCCCCTGTAGACTATGTGAGGGCAATCATCTCCTTCACCTTTGTCCGCTCATGGATAAAGCTTCCGCTATTTTGGAAAGTCTTACAGCTTCTTCACCCCAACTTCCTGTTGGTTATTAGAGGCTCTCTTTAGACCCTCTCCCTGTTGACAAAGAGATTGACTTAGATTCTTCTCTTGTCCAGGCTCCTCTTCCTGAACCAGGCTGTGTCAAGCCTATTCCAGACCAACCATTGGTCGAAAAGAGTGTCAACTCAAGCTCACCACCCGTCAATCACTCTGTTTCGGAAGAGCATCACGCCCATGTTCTTCTCGTCTCCTCAGATTCTCTTGAGTCCAAAAATGACTCTCCTATCCCAACTGCTCCCGAAAGTCCTCCTTCGATTCCTTTAGAGCATGGGGGCAATCATACGATTCCCCCACCAAGTAGTCTGGTCACTTCCTTCAATTGGAATTACCTGACTGCCTTGCGCCTTCCATCCAATGTGCCTTTCCAGATTACAGTACATGCCTGTGCTAAGGCAATACCTGGCACTGTTTTGGATGAAGGTGTGTCTGTCAGTCTTATGCTGTCCACTACTTGGCAAGCTTTAGGTTCCCCGCAGCTTGGGCCGGTCGAAAAGAATCTGTTAGCATTTGATGAAGGAACCAGTCAACCTCTAGGGGTCCTCCCAAAATTTCCTATTACTTTGGGAGGCAAAACCATCTATATGGACGTGCTGGTTGTCCAAGGTGCTTTAGATTTCAGTCTTCTCCTTGGCTGTGACTATGTTTATGCCATGGGGGCCCTTGTCTCTTCGCTTTTCCATGTGGTTTGCTTTCCACACGACGGAAGAATCGTGACTATAGATCAATTATCGTTCTTTAGTCCCCCAGTGCCTCCTGCGTAGTTGTCATCCCCTCCTGGTTTTTATCCACCGGTTGTATTTGCCCCACCGCAGGTCAATTACGTGGCTACTTATCCCGTGCCTGTATCCAGTAATGATGCCGTTGTGCATGATGTCCTGGGGGCATTGGGCCCTGAATTCCAAGATGTTGTCCTTCCCCCAGGAGTGACACTCTTGGAAGCAATGACTTCTTGTTCATTATGATGAAGTTCGTTCGGAGCATAGTTCACTTTCCAATGTCAAGCTCCTTAAAAAATGAAACTGGGTCCGTTCAGAGCATAGTTCACTTTCCTATGTCAAGCTCCTTAAAAAATGAAACTGGGTTTGGAGCACAGTTCCTTGTCTTGTGTCAAGCTCGTTAAAAAATGAAACAAGAGTCTTGAGGAAAGTTCTTGATCCTGTGTCAACCTCGTTAAAAAATGAAACAAGGGTTACGAGGATAGTTTTTTTTACTGTGTCAACCTCATTAAAAAATGAAACAACTCCCCTTTCCAAATCGAGTCTCTGATTAACATCTCGTAAAATCCAAGTCCAGTCTTTCCAAGATCTCGAAAGTGAACCTTCATTCCATCCACCTCGTTGAATGCAATGAAGCTTGGGGGGCATGTACCTCGATTTGCATCATTATGCTAGGGGAATGCGAACTTATAACAAGCATAGTTTTTCGTTTCAAGCTTGTGTAAACATGAAACTGAATCCAAGCAGAGTTCTCCACGGTTCAAGCGTGTGTAAAAATGAACTTATACCTGATTTACATCTCGTGATTACCTTTTATCTGCTAAATTCTGCTAGATGAGCCTTGGTTGTTTCATTCCATTGCCATAATCTCTTTGGCCGATCATACGCTTTCACTTGGTTGTTTTTCCTTTCCTGAGGAACTGGAGCAATGAGTGGTTTTCTTAGCCAGCCTCTTGACCATTACATGTTTTGAGCAGTTCCTCCATTGCCGGAACCAGTTGCTACCCTTTATACCACTCGTTCCTCTAGGACGAGTCACCTTTAAGCCCTTTTCTGACTCGTAAAATATGAAAAGATTTCCGAGTATTTTTTTTCTCTCTCGGGCTTCATGCTTTAGGGGGCATCTGTTACACAGTAATTTGTCACTGTCCCTATTACCCCTTTTCCCGCACATTGGAGGACTTATTCTGGGACCTGTGAGAAGTGACATAACCTGAAAACACTTACATTATATCCCCTTGAGTATGTACTTCATATGCCCTGAAGACACCTTCTGCAAAATATCCATAAAAATAGCCCTTTTTCCATTGGCGCGGTTCCATTGTGTATCACTCGTGCCAATGGAGGAAATCCTCCAAAGAGGGCGCGCCAGCTGGCGCTCTATCTCAGAGTCGCACTTGCGCCAGCCCAGTTGGGTAAAGTTTTTAACAAACAAACTTACGAAGGTTCTTCCTAACCTATTCATGAACTGCTTCCATCTTGAGTTAGTTCAGTTGGGCTTCGAATCTCCATAGAAGGGAAGTAGTTCTCCACCTCTCATGGAAGCTTCTTAGTGATAAAGCCAATCCCATGAATCTTGTGGATGACCCTAACTCCTTCTCCTCTATCTATAAAAGCTTGTCCTTTTGCCTTTGACAGGTTAGTCTCCAAGTTCCAAATTCTAAGTCCCAAAGTCTGAGAATTTCCAAGCTCATGCTACAAGGAGCCTTATTCATTCCCATGAGGCTAAATCTTAAGTGAGGAGATTCTTATCCAAGTGACCAAGGAGAGAGAGGCTTGTTCCCCATTCCCAACAAGCTTTGCAAGGCATGTGTTGCTGATCACCCAGCCAAAGGAGGATTTGACGTCAGAACTATGGTTGTATTCTTCTTTGTTTATCAATAATAGACGACTATCATTATGGTTCCACTCTTGTTATTATTTGTGATGATGTTGAGTTATATCCTTTCTGACTGATATATAGTTGCATCTATTGGATTTTATGCTTGTGTTTGTGTCGTTCTTTGCATGTGCAGGTGTCCGTTCACGAGGATCGTGGGGATTGTGACCAGCCAGAGCAAAGGAACGAGAGCAATGACTCTTCTACAAATATTAGCGTTGGAATCTAGGCATGCCCTCATCATCGATCTTTGATTTGCAATTAGGAACCTGCGTGTTAGCGTTGTTTGATTGTTGCTAGACCCCATTTGGGTTAGTAGGGATCGCCTCTGTCCGCAGAGGGGATTTACCTCCTCAACACTACCTTCCCTACAACATCAAACCCTTCACAGACGAGGTATTGTGTGATGTTACACCTCTGGATGTTTGTGATGTATTATTAGGCCAGTCATACTTGTGGAGGCAACATGCTGTGTATGAGTCCAGGCCTTGTGCTGTCATTATTTCTTTGAATAATTCATTATATAGGATACTGGAGGTAGCCCCACCTACCACCACATCTTTGATCACCGCTAAGAAAGGCAGCAAGCTCATCTCCTAGACCAGGAAATTCATCTGTCTGTTTCACTCCCGAAGTAAGGGGAAGATTGCCATCACATCCATGATCCCCGCGAAGGGTTCCTCCATGCAACAATAACAGCAAAGGGATATAGTCATGACAAGACACAGGAACAACTTCTCCTCACCCACAGGGGTACCACACAAGTTTCAAGTGGGAGACAAAGTTTGGTTACATCTGCAGAAAGAATGCCTTACCAGAACCCATCAGAAACTCAGGCGACTCTGACATGGTCCTTACACCAGTACCAAGGCTATGGGCAACAATGCTTTGAAGCACATCATTCATCCATTCCTTGGCTTGCACCGATTGTTCAATGTGGACCGTCGTCGACCATGCTTCCCACCATTTCTAGACACATCAGAGATTGCAGAACAACTCACCAGAGACCCAGCTCAGCAGAAGCTTCCTCATCTCAGGGAGGAACTCAATGCAATGGGTACCATTGCTTCCTAAGGGGGGAGGAATGATCCAGGTGTATGTTGGTGGCCACCCACCTATCCCATTTGGACCCCCACAACTGTCTCTTTCAGCTTTTTCAGTTTCCTAAATTGTAGCACAGTTTACTATTTTTAGCAGTTTTTCGGGTCCTGAACTTCCGAAGCCGTTTTGAGGCCCTAAACGACGTCTTTTGGGAAATTTGGGGCAACATTGGTCCATTCCCAAAGTTGTAGTTCTCGGATAGATCTTTCTAACGAGATATTGTACGCATCAAACGGAGATCGTATGCCAAAGTTACGACCCCGGGAAATTGATGTACCAATTTACCCAAACGGGGCCCACAATTTGGCGTTTCATCTTCTAGGGTTAGGTTTTGGAATGTTAAGGGTTTTCCATTGTTCTCAACAATAAATAGGCCTTCGAGCCTCATTGTAACACAGTTCAGAGGAATGTAGCCGTCACATCTCTTCTCAGAGATAAGCTACCATCGCCCTAGCTGGTTTATTTCCATTTCTGTTTGTAAGCATATTTCAGTATTTTCCATTAATGAAATGAAGTATTTTTTCTGCTGCATCTTTATGTATATGGTTATCTTTTTAATTTGTTTCGTTCCTGTTTAAATCCGGATCACAACCATAGTGCCATACATCTTGTAAACAACTCTGCATTTCATTCCAAGACTAAACATATACATCTCAAGTACTATTTCGTATGGTCAAAATTGGAAGATGGATAGTTGAAGCTGGAAAAGATACATGCTAGCCAGAATCCTCCAAATATGTTAACAAAAGTTGTAACCAGGGAGAAAGTAAGATTCTGCTCAGTTTCAATTGGTCTTCAAGTATGATGAAGAAGATGAGAGACAACCAGGTCCAAAGTGGAGTCATTGCCCAACAAATGAAGTAGCGGTGGAGTTGCTATAATCAGTCTCCAAGTGGGAGATTGTTGGGTGTGGAGCCTAATTATCTTCATTATTTAGAAATATTGCCACATTGGACCTCAGTTCATAATGTGGCGATAATGCTACCCATAAAATATACACTGCAAGGGGGGTCCAAAGGGGGCATTTGCGATCTTTGGGAGCTCCCTCGAAGCTAAAAATAGATGTAAAATTGCCTTGTAAAATGTTGTAATTTCGTAGTCAATTTGGGTTGTTCATTAGGCAATGATCTAATGGTAGAAGTTATGTTTAATTTAGGGTTTTTTTCCCTAAAAGGCAACCCCTCGCTATATATGAGGGAATTGTATTGCGCGTATGTATATCTGTATTCTGAGTGAGGAAAGAGAGAGGAGATTAAGAGCGAAGAGGGATTTACATTGGACCTTCTGTAGGTTGTATCTCTTTAGTTTGCTGGATAATATAAAAGGAAGGACTAGTTGTTTCTTCATGGACGTAGCCCAAATTGGGTGAACCATGTATATCTGTGTCTCTCTTGTTTTATGTGTTTTCTGTGTTTATGTTTCAGCAATATATTTTATGTGTTTCATTGCTCTATAATATACAATTTTCTAACAAATTGGTGTACAGAAAATAAGTTCTATTGCCAATTGAATTTCAAATCAGATCTTTTAAGATGGCATTAGATTTGGGCATAGATCTCACTAAGGCACAACAACGGAGGATCCTACAGCTTAATGAACTAGATGAGATTAAGTAGGATGCTTTTCAGCATACTGACCTTACCCAACAACAAAGGGCTAAATAGCACAATAGATATGTTAATAAGAAGCATTTCAAGGAAGGAGACTGGGCATTTTTGTTCGATTCAAAATTCAAGAATTTTGAAGAAAAATTTAACATGCATTAGCTTGGTCTGTATGAGATCGAGAAAGTCTTTGATAATGGATCTATTTGAGTCAAGACAATAGATGATGAAATTGTTCCCTTCTTGGTGAATGTGCATAGACTCAAGTTGTATCAGAAGCCCTAGTCTAAGGAGGAATTTCTGGAGGAGATCGTGAAGAAGAAAGGGCTGGAAATGGTGGGTAAGGGGGTTATCCCTTTCACTAGCTCTTCTTGATTTTATGCCATAATAAATTGAGCTTACTTTGTTCTTTCTCATGCTTAGTAAACCATGAGAGGAGTGTCTATTGGATACAAGTTTACTCCTTTTTTGGTTCCATTAGAGTATTTACGGAAAAGGAGCCCAATTGGAGTTTTATTTTTCAACATTTCAGACTCACTAAAATTGAAATTTGGGGAGCACGAACTGCCTTAGACTCGTTAAAATCATAGGAAAGTAGATCCCTCGGGGCCCCCAATTAAATTTTGTTTCATAGCTAAATAAATCTTTGCTTTTCTTGCATTCGACTGATGTGGGATTTCTTAAGGCTCTCCTTCCAACAATCTTGGCCCATCGACATCAGAGCATTATTCGGATTCAAGATAAGAGATATGTGATTCCTTGATGCTTGTATACATTAATGACAGGCTATCTCAACTGCAACAATGGATATTCATCAAGGCTCCATGAGTGTTGGATCCTTCATGGGGTTCAACAACAACTCATCTATTCACACTTGTTTGGATGCATCCATTGTACCTTGGTCCTCGCTTTCATTATTGGTGATGGACCTCATGTTGCTTAACAGTTGAACTCAATGGATGGAAATCTAATGAGATCATTGCACATTTAACTTTGACACCTTTATTCATGTAGCAGTGAATTGTACAAGGTTAGGGAAATATGGAGTTCAAGTCTTTTCAATCCTGCAGCAAGATCAAGACTAGTTAGCGATAAATGAAGCAACAACGTGTGTTTTAGAAGAACAACAAATGAAGGAAATTTTTATTTTGATCTTGTTATAAATGTTATTGAAATTCCTTCATATGTACATTTTTATTTCCCGTGGAAGCTAGAAACTCCTACAACAAATATCAGTTGTTGCACTCCCGATAGATTATTCATTTCTTGCAAAAGAAATCCAATAGAACATCTCCTCATGGAATCTGACAAGCATTGAATCGATTACTGAAGTCTTCAAATTTAATCAAAACCATGTAATTTCATGATCTTGTACATGATATGGGTTCTAAAGCAGCTCATGATTCTGAGGCAATTACATTCGTCATCTTCAGGTACCCAACCCTCTGACAGTAAGTTAAGAAGGTAAGCTCGATGTCAATTACTTGAGGTAAAAGGTAAATGGTACGCGTTTTTTAAATTTGCATCATTATAAGTTATGGTCATCCTTATCTAAAAATGTGGCTATGAACAATTCCATGTCATGATGCAAGGTCCCATTCTCAATAATCACCTCGAGTTTTGTCATTGACTGTGTAACGTTCACCTATCCAATGAAGATCTTGCATAACAGATCATGATTTTAATCATGATCACGTTCTGCACTATACACAGTCGCCCCTATTACATTGTTTCTTTCCTAATCGAGCCATTCCCATTCCCATCGGTCCTAAAACACCCTGCATAGCCTTCAGAGGACATTGGAAAGGCTGAACTGAAACCCTATGCTCCCCTACTCATAGTATCTATGAAGAATGAGGCCCGTATCCAGTTTGAACCACAGGGTCCTGAGTTGTTGGAAGCATATCCTCAGAGTAAGAAGTGGTTAGAAGAGGTGGGTTGGCTGGAATTGTTTTTGAAATTCAATGGGCACAATTCCAAGGCAACCAAATCTTTTTCTCTGGATTTGAATGGATATTGGGCTCAGGTTGGAAATGCGAAGTTTAAATTGACTGTAGAATTGGTAGCTCAAGCTTTTGATATCCCATGGGAAGGAGAATGTTGGTTTAAAAACCAACAAATTAATAAAGAGATATGTGCACCTTTCCTAAAGAAGGAGCATGCAAATCCATATTGGGGAAAGGGTATCTCATAAGACTATCTCTGTAGTAAGTATCGACGCCTTCTCTTTCTTCTGCAAAAATACATTACATGTGAGGGTCGATTCAGTTTGGCCTTTTTTTTTCCACATTCAGCTTCTTAATCATTTTAGAGATAAACCCTTTAATCTACCTTATTATTTAAGGATGCCTCTATTAAAAATTGCTACTTCCACTTAGAAAAGGGTGGCCTACATAGAATTAAATTTCTACCACCACGGTCTCATTAATATTATCATGTTGGAGGTATTGAGGAGACACAAAAAGACCTGGGAGGAATTTTTGGTAGAAAATTATTTTGTAGATGATGAGGAAGTTCCTAATTTGTCAGAGACTGGGGAGGCAAAGCTAAGGAAGAGACCAAATAAGAAGTCCCAAAATCATAGCTAACCATAGGAAGAAAGCAAGGAAGAAGAGGATGTTATGGTGATCAAAGAGACTGTGGGAAAAAGGCCAAAGCCACCGATGGGCACCACTCCTCCTGTCAGGCGCTTCACCAGGAGCCAAGCCACTAAGCTGGCGACACAAGAAAAAAAAGAGGAGGGCATACAACAAATGGAAGCATACAGGAAGACTAAGAAACCACTAGAAGAATCCAAGGGAAAGAAGATATAGGTTGAAGCAGCCAAATTCATTACTAAGGAAGACCAAGAGGCAACATTTTATAAATCCCAACAACTCAAGAAAAGTATGAATAAAACATTGGAGGTCTGTCAAGAACTAGTGGAACAGAGCTTTCCTCATTCCTCTCAAGAAAAGCAAGAATATGAAGAAACCTCCAAGAAAAGACAATCACACAAGGAGCTAGAGGAAGCTATAATAGAGTTTACAGTGTCATAAAGAGTCCTTAGGAGGAGAAATGAGAATCTTAAAGAAAACATCCCGCGCCTTCAAAAGGAGTTGGATGAATGGAAAACAAAGTACCAGAAGGCGCGTAGAATAATGAAGAATAAAAAAGTTTGAATAGAACATCTGCAAAAGCATAATGAAGAATACAAAGACAAAATTCAAAGAGTTGAATCAAGCAGGGCATAGTTGGATCATCTAGTTGAAGTAGCTACAACACAAGGGGGGAATTAAATTTTCTTTTTGAGGATATAAAAATATTTCATGCATGGGGACATGCAAGATACTAGGTGTGGGGGAGATGTTGGGCCTAGATTTTGGCTATTTTTTATAGTACTTCCAAGGCTTTTCTTCCCCTTTAATACCCCTTTTCCCCTCTAGTTACCATTTTTTTGTTATCTAGTGCCTCATTTGGACTAAAAGGATGATTTAGACTCTAAGGTATGAAAATAACTCCAAATGTATAATTTATTTTTATTCTTAAGTAATTTTATGTTGAATGCTACTTCATTAACTAATCTATGACTTTGAGAGTTACTAATTGAATTTCATGCAGATCAACAGTCTTTGGGCCATTCCACAATTTCGTGCAAAATATCAAGGATTTCCTATAACAGGTGGTTTTTTTGCAGAGCCCACGTAGCTTAGACATATTTTGTTCATCCATAAAAGAAACGGGAACATGGGTTTTGTTTGAAAATCCATCCACATGGACTTTATCCTACTGTTTATTCTAGATTAGTCTTTTTACATGCCCAGATCTTTTCTCTCTTCATTTTGGCCGAATTAAGGAAAGTTGCTTGAATGGTCAAGCAGATTTGGTTTGATCCATGCTTCCAGTCATGGATCAAACCAAGGATATCGATTTACTATATTCCCAACTTCTTTTTGTAAACATTTATAATATTGTAATTTTACTTAGTTTGGGGAAAAGCGTTAGCCTACAAACTTGTATAAAAATATTTAGATTCGATTTATATTGGGGCAGTGGTGAGCACATATCAATTTCTATAACTCTTTGTAATCAATTCTCTTATTAATACAAGCTTGATGTTCTGTTGATCTTGTGTTGTAATTTTATTTAGTAGTTAAGGGGTTGTGAGTGAAGGAGACCCCCCTTTACTCACAATTCTAGTAGTTGTAAGTGTGTATTTATTTAATTTGATTTCCATGTATTAATAGTAGATATATACAAAGTTTCATTCCTCTTCATTGATTCATAGTAGTGAATGTATTTAATTATTAATGACTTGGTTTATTGCATGAATGTTTCTAAGTTGATTAAAAGTTAGATCGAGTTATGCATTTGATACTTAGATTTACATTGTGAGATTGAGTTTGAATTATTGGGAATGAACTTGATTTAATTGTTGTTGTTTGGTTTTATATCTTTTCTTGATTTGCATCAACAATTTTAGGTGTTGTAGAGAGATGAAGTATCTACTCCATAGCCTTTTCTGCTAAGTTCCGACAGAGAGAAGAGAGATTTGGAATGGTGTGTGTGGATTTTATGCATTGCAGTATTAACCTGCATATATTTTGTATTGCACCTCACAAGGTTATGATTATCACTAGTTGATAATTTATGTGTGTAAAATTATAAGTTCATAATTTCCCCAACGGAATGCTTCACATATGTGTACATACTTGTGTCTTGTAGGTTTCTTGGAGTGGAATAGGTCTACATTTCATTGTAGATCCCCCTTAACTCTCATCTAAGTCACAAGGTTTGTCAAACTTGAACCTTGTGGTTCAAAGTTTGACAAACCTTACAAAATTTATTAACAAAAAAGCAACAAAAGAGCTTGAAGAAGGTTCAATGGGTTCAATTCAAGTTCACTTTGTTCAATTCAACCTATGAAATGTGCCCTTGAACCTTCAAAGATATATAACTATTAAGTGTGCCCTTTGCGACCATCTGGCAGATTCATCGTATATAACAATTGAGCTTTCAATTTAGGCCTAAACTTTATATAAAGTCACATGAGTTCAAAAATCCAAAGGGAGGGCATAAAACCAACATGACCTGGTAGCATGTTGTGCTATGTTAGAAGGCCCCTTGCACAACAAGAGCTAATGAACTATGCTGACAAAGTTATGGTTACTCCTAGGTCGATGTAAATTACATGAAGAAGAGTGTTGGGTTACAATCCTCGACAACTTGATTTTGATTGCAAGGGGTGGCTTTACCTGGGTTATACTAGGGTAGGAATTTGGAATCAATAACACCTTAAGATAAAACTTTTAAATATATTTGAAGTTATGAAAAATAATTTAGCCGATGAGTTACATGTTATTTATAAACTTATATTAGCCATAGACTTGTAAATTTCATTGATTTCATTTATAATATATATTAATATTAATTATGAGCTAATAATTTTTTTAAAATTCCTTATGGAAAAAAATTAAGTCAAATCAAAGTTAATCACTGTCAAATCTGAACTATGTGACATAACCTCTCATATAAATATAGAAAAAAGAGAAACATTATTATAATCAATAATGCACTTACATTTATGCTTTTTTACAGCTGGATTAGTGACATAATAGGAGGAAAACTAATCTCTCTCTCTCTCAAAATATTTTTTGTACTTTTTATCCCTATGTCTTAAGGCACAAGGGTTTCTAGGAGAATTTTGGAAGCCTAGGGAGGGGGTTTGATCCATAAGGAGGCATTGAAGTTAGGATTTGGTGATAAACCCTAAGTTTTACTTGTTGAGAGGAAAAGAAGAGACGCAGACTTACATGAGGCCAAGAAAGACTTGTTGGTGGTGATTCTAACATGTTGGAGTACCTTGGTAGAACTAGGGTTTTTATTGGTTTTACCTATCTAGGGTTTTGGAGAGCTTAGAGGGTTGCACCAGCTTGTGCTAAGCTGAAATTATGTACTTAAACTTCATATCTCTTTATAAATATATATATGAAATTTTAAGTTGTCCAAAACTTTCTTATAATAAAATCTACGTTAATTGATGTGATTTCAGATTTGGCTTATGCATTAAAAGATTGCTCTAAATACCTAAAACTTGTTGACAAAAAGTTAGTATCTTCTCTATTGAATTTCTAGTGCACTAAGGTTGATGTGAAGTGAGACATTCCTACTGTTTTCTGTTGCAATTATGCTGTAATTGGATTTGAGTTTAGCCCTAAGGCTGAAAATTCACAGTGATTAGATTCATGGAATTTTTAAAGAGATGAAATTTCTAAACTTGCTAAAGATAGATTAATTCATGAAATTTCTACAAGATCACTTACCTATAATAAATCCTAAGACCGAAATCCAGAGGAAAAGATGCAAAATACAATCTTAGAACAAAAATATCATTCTCTTTGGAGTTATCATCAAGATTTTCCTCTTGATCATCCTTAGAACTCAATTCAAAATTGCAAAAAAGATCCTATAGGCAGTGGAAACTATATCAATGGCTCAGTATTACAAACATTCACTACCATAACACATAAATATATTCTTAAGAAAAAAATAGAAAAATACATTCATTCAAACTTGAGTGTCCTCAATTGGTACTTGAAATACACCATTGGTCTTGGCATTATCTTGCCTTGTACCCTACATAGGTAATAAATAGGATCCAATTTCTAAGTATGCTAATTCTAGTGAAAATATTTCATTTTCCACTGATCAAGTAGAAAATCAGTTGTTCTTCTAGCATAAGCAAACACTTCCTTTTGCAGATTTCTTAATTAAATGCTAGAGAGACAAGAATACCTAGCACAAAAATCCAATATTTAAGTGAAAATTGACCTATAGATTATGCGTGCTTATTTTTCCAAAATTTAACACCACACTTATCTTCTTAGAGAGTGTATAACATATCCAATCATGGATACAACAAACAAGGGAGAGATTTGGTGTGACATGTAAAGATGTGAGATTATAGTCAATATTGGGTACCTCCTAGGAAGAAAAGGAAATAAACCCTATGAACTTGGCTTAAATTACCTGAATCAATCACTTACCTCCTCACATAGGCTTATTTCACCATGGTTGCCTGGGATTCGAGAAATGCCACTTTCATTGGCAAGGGAATCCCTAAAATTGACATCTTCTAAATTTCCTTCTTCATTCTAAAAGCAAAGTTAATTACCAAATGAAATCATTAGACCATCCCATCAAGGTATAACCAAAGAAAAAAAATCAAGGAATTTAATGTTCCATTTATTGTTTGTTGTGTTTATTCTGCAAACTTCACCTCCATTTGAGGCATCTCCTTCAAAGGTTCATCTTCTTCCTCATCACCATCTGAAAGGATTTTATGATGAATTTCCTCTGAAAGGTCCTCATAAGATATATCATCCTCAGAACTTTGCAACACTCCATTGGATCCCTTCCCAGCCTTGCTTCAAGTCATCAATCAAAACTATTGTAAAAAATACTCTTTAATTTAATTACCCACCGAATCCTCTTTCCTATCAACAAACATGTAACAATTAAAGTTGTGAAAGATAAAAATTGAACATATAAGTCCCACTTTTGTTCAAGATGGATATTTTGAAGATGGATATTCTCCAATATATATGAAATTGATTTCCCAAAAATTGGCTATGGTTTGAAAGAAGCATTTTTTGTTTCTAACACAAAACAAATAAAAGTTTCGCATAGATATTTCAAATACATTGCTAATTACTACAACCTGAAAGAGTATCTAGGAAAAAAAAGGTAACATAATGACAAAAATCAAGAAAACCTCGTAAAAGCTATTAGGATTTAGCATGTATCTCCTCAAGGTTAGATTTATTTTTCTGCAAAGAAAATGGGTACCCACATTGAAATAATATGTGAATCAAAGCCTATCAAACACATACAACAAACTATTCATGCAATGATCTACCTTTTTGTCACTTTTATTTTCCATTGTATTCAAAGATTTAGAAGATATTTTGGATTTTCCTTCTGAAACCCTCCTCCTCCTTATTGGGACAGGGTCCCCTGGGTAAATTTTGTAATGATTTTAAATTATGTAAAGTCTCCACATTTTCAGGAGCAGAGCAGGAAGGCCATATGAGTAAAAATGGACTTTAGTCCCTTAGTTGTTAGAATATACGATTTTTTGCCACCTGCACATGGTTCATGAACCATTGTATTGTAATGAAAGGAGCTATATAAGGAAGTCAGAGCAAGTCATAGGAAGTAGTTAGATAATTGAAGATCATTGTATAGGAAAGTAGTCTGAGGAAGAAAAGTATGTTTTCTATACATAAGCGAAGGGGAAGGATCCTACAACTATGTGCATGGAGACCTTGGTAAGTCTGCAAGATGAGTGCGCGGGCCCCTGTAGCTGTGTGCAGATGCAACAGAAGTATGTAACATAAATATTGCACCTGATAAAGACTATTTTGGAGCAACAATTGTGTATTTGTGCCTTTATATTTGCTTATGCAATTTATGTGTATTCACTCTATTTTCTTCATTTATTTGAGGAAACACTTAATTTATGTGCGAAAATGATAGATATACATGTTTACTTGATAATATGAATGTTTAAAGTGTTCCGAAAAGGGTTAGATTATGTTCTCTATAAATTATTGTGATTTTTGAATTTTAAGGGTTAGGGTTCGTGAAGGTCGGGATAAAGCCCTAGAAATAACAGAAACCCATCACACAGACCTTTGGATGTAGAAACCTAGTTCTGTCATCCCCCAATATTGCTTTGGGTGAGATTGCAGCATGCGCTACACGGGTTGTTGCCAAAAGGGCCAGAAGTTTAGGGTTTTGTTGGTTGGTGTAGCTAACTTTGAACCTAGGTCAAGATCCCTCAAGCCAACAAATGGTTTTGTTGCCGAGACTAGGATTTGTCTCAGGAATGTGTGATGTCAAATAAATGGTTCCCAACTAAGAAAGAAATAGAGAAGTGGATAGATCGGAAGTTGCACGAATTTTCAGCTCAGGAAAAGAGGAACCTGCGTTTGTGGAAGGAATAATGGCTGAATAGATATTTGTATACAGACGAGAATGAAATTTTATTTTTCTCTTTTCCATGCGAATTACACCAGTGGTTGTCAAAATTAGCAGATAGCATGGTAAGTGGAAATTGGACAACCCTATTATGTGGACTCTGAAATTAGTCAGGAACTTGGAACCTTAAGAAAACAAGATCACGAGGGTTGTCAATTACTGGATCGATAACATTTTGGGTGGATTCATCATTGAATTCATGGTCGATACATCTGTAAGCTATAACGAAGCTGAATGGCGTTTCTTCAAAGGACCAAGAGGTAAGTATCTGAAATCCCTGAAGATTGGGATTAAAATGCTAGTGTGAGAAAAGGGTTATGCCATTGAATTAATGTTTAGAAGAGATCCAACAAGAGCTATGAGAAGTTGAAAAACATTTAGAAGAGACCTAAATTCAAGTGTTAGAAAATTATATATTATAGAGCAATGGAACACATAAAATATATTACAGAAATATAAACACAGAAAACACATAAAACACATAAAACAAGAGAGACAAAGATATACGTGGTTCACCCAATTTGGGCTATGTCCACAAAGAAATAGCCAGTCCTTCCTTTTATATTATCGAGCAAACTGAAAAGATACAACCTACAACAAATCAGTTGTAATTCCCTCTTCGCTCTCACACAATATCGTCTCTCTTTCTCACTCAGAATACAGATCTACATAGACAAAATACAATTCCGTCATATATAGAGAGGGGTTTCCTTCTAGGGAAAGAAACCCTAAATTAAACATAACTTTTATCATCAGATCTCTGCCTAATGAACAACCCCGATTGACTATGAAATTACAACATTTTACAAGGCAATTTTACATCTATTTTTAGCTTCGAGGGCACTACCCCCGATCCCCCACCAGGGGGTGCCTCCCAAAGATTGCAACTGCCCCCCTTGGACCCCCCTTGCATTGTACATTTTACGAGCAGCATTATCACCACATTACGAACTAGGGTCCAATGTGGCGATACCTCTAAATAAAGAAGATAATCAGGCTCCACACCCAACATCAAGTGATAAATATAGTCCTCTGTTCGAAATGTCTGACCATCACTCCGCATCCACCATCACCTCTACCTCACACACCTATGCTTACACCTCCACCTCCACCTCCACCTCCACTGTTAAACATTGCCAACGTGATGAAGATGCTCATATTCAAGGGTCTAGGGATAGAAGACCCTGAAAATTTTTACTTTGTAGCAGATGCTATATGGAAGTCATAGGAGATTACAAACTATGACTTAAAGAAAGATCAGTTGGTTACAACACTGCAAGATAGAGAACTAAGATGGTATATTAAGTATTGTTCGGCTCATCCAAATGTAACATTGGACGAGACGAATAAGGCACTCAATAATGAATTTAAGAAGCCTAAGTCACAAGCCCAGTCAGTGACAAAGGTCAAAGAGATCCAATAGAAGGTAAATGAGTCTGCGTGGGAATTTTATTAAGGACTGAAGTGTATACTCCAACAGGATAATAGGTAGATCATGGATGATAAAAATAAGGATTGGTACATTGCTTCACTGTTACCCCATCTAAGATTGCCGATATTACAGTATAAAATTGGTTCGCAAGCTGAAGCATTAGAGATTTCTATGAGATTGGAAGCTTTGCCCATTCAGGATACGAATATGGGGGTGCAACAGATTCAGTCACAGTTGGCTAGCTTACATATGGAGTTGTAGAGCCTCAAAAAGGGAAAGGAAGTCCAAACTAAGGTTCACGCAGAAGTTTGGTGCTTGAAATGAAAAGGCCATGGTCACAATAAGGACCATTGCCCGGTCTATCAGAATTATCTTATTGGGGGAGGCCCTGTCCCCCTGAAGCCAGAAAATACTACTGGGCCGAGCATGGGAGTAGCACCATGGTGCGCTATTTTTCAGGTTACAAGATAACATGCGACAAATAATTGTCATCTACTACAAAAGTTTGTACAGACCCCCTAGTAGTTGTTTTGCAATTTCTGCAAATCTGTGGGTCATGATGAGCACCATTATCAAAGTTATGAATTGGTGATGGATAAAACCCCCTTACATATAGAATGCTAGAAGAGACAAGTCCTCAAGACCGAGGTGAAACCATGACACAAAGAGGGTTCCAAGGCTGAGGAAGAGGGTAATAAGGAGGAGCTAGAAGCGGTCGTGGTCATATCATCTATTACAATTTTGGGGAAGAAGGTAATTTTTCACTTGATTGTCAGAATCCAACACACCCTTCTTATCAATATTGTCAACAGTTTGACCATGTTATAGAATATTATCCATTTATTATCATGAAGATCCAAGAAAAGAAGACTCAAACCCAACAGCCTATGCAGAACATCCAGGTGATGAGGTCAGAGGCTCACGAAGATGAGCCTAGTGTCAATCTTATTGCATGAAACGGTATAGACACTAGAGAAGATAAAGGGAAACAACCAGAGGAGAATGCGTGGCTTCGCAAGGCTGCTAATAATGAGACAGGATTTGATGTAAACAAGGCAAAGGAAACATTTAAGGAAGCAAAAAGTAGCTTCGTGGATGATGGAGCTTCAACATTAAGGACTCAAAATATGGGAAAGTCTGAAGAAACCAGTTCTGCGCAGGAGATAGACCCATCATTGTTAGCATCATTTTTAAAAACCTGTATGAAACTCCTAAGGGATAAGAAGGCAGTAGAAGGGCTGCAAGAATTTATAGATAATTGCACTGGTAAGAATAATCCTATTCCAGAACAATGCGCAGTACATAAGGTGGGAAAAAGTAAGAATAGAATTGGTCGCAAAATGAGTTTGACTATGCAGATTAGAGAATATGAAATGGACTAGGTAATTCTTGATTTGGGGTTTGATGCTAATGTTTTGCCAAAGAAAACTTGGGAAAGAATGGAAATGCCAATGCTCTAGTGGTCTCTGAACCTACTAGGGATATCCAATTAGCAAAAGATTATTCCTATGGGGTGCCTATATGGAGTGACTATGGATATTGAAGGGGCACGCGCCATAGATGACTTTGAAGTGATTGAAATAGTGGAAGATAGGAACCCATATCTAGCACTGCTCAGAATTGATTGGCCATTTTATATGAACACATTTATCAATATGAAGAAACATGGTATGACATTTGAAAATAAAGAACTAAGGGTGATTGTGCCATTGGATCCAACTGAAGGTGCGCGATATACTAAACCAGTCCACAATTATGAGGAAGATGATAACATTAAGCAGATGTATAATATGATTATGTGGGATGAAGATTGGATCAATCATATGGAAGATTGGTGAATCACATGGGAGAAGGATAACTCCTGTAATTCAGTTTCAGATGAGGAGCTCGAACACTGGCATAACCAATGGCATCAAGTATCCTCACTGCACTGCAACAGGCTTACCAAATCGCTACAATGTATATCCACTAAGGTATGTAATTTACCATATTATGATGGTTTAGAGGATGTAAATTTATTTAGGGATAAATCTGAAAAGGACATACTAGAGGAAAATCGATCTCAAGCATTAGAAATTGTGGTGTGAGCTACGCCTACCTATTGGTTGGGCACACATAAGAACAATTTTGCAGATTGGAAGGAGTATCGATGAATGAGTAAGTTGAGGTTTGGGTATGCTAATACCCATATGTTTATGGTTTCAGGCCCGCCAACATGTAAGGGGATCTCCCCGGTAAGAAGTCCCAATTAGACCTCAGACCATTTGGTGTAGGAGTCCCAGCAGTGGGTCATACGGTAATGCCTTAACCACAATTTCACACAGAGGCAAGTAAGATGTCCCTATCGGTAGAAATGGTGTGATAGCTATAGTAAGTCAAGGAAGGTGCATGAGAGGTTCTAACACACTGAGGGTGAGGTGAGTGTGCCCCTTGAAAACCTGTAATAGTACGTGTCTTGGAAGGGAACACACGAGCGAAGATGCATCAGAAGTTGGAAAACAGGTTAGCAAGAAATCCAAAGTGATGGGTAAAACAACAACACATTTCAGAAAAATTCATACATACTTATACAAAATAGTCCATACATGCATGTGTAAGCAAACAAATACATATAACGTTTAGAGTAAACCAGATAGCATAGGATACAATACAACATGTGCATGAAATGTGTTGGCTCTGTTATATTAATAAGTGTAAGTTCTAGTCATACAATACATCCATTTCTAACCACTAGCTCTGACAGCGAAACATTACAACCACAATCACCCGCTCCTCCAAAGAGATATACTAGATCTATGTAGTGGAGAAGCCAAGGCTCGTTACATTACTGTCCAAGCTCTCTCTAAGATAGTCCTATTAGAGGCTCGGCTAACCAAAAGCCTTTACAATGAGTTATGAGGCTATATTTATAGCAAAGGCTGGGGTGACCCTTGACATTCCCCTTTGTGATAGTATCTACCCTCATGACTCTTCATCTACTCTATGACTATTACATCCAAATATCAACACTTGAACTTCCACTTGAAAAGACATTACATTACAATGCAAATGTGCCCATGTGAGACAAACTGGATTGAGCAAGCAATGCAAGAAGTCACTAACACTTGGTCCATTGTGATGAGACGAAATCTTTGACATGCTTGTGATGGTCAAATATGTTGAGATGATGCTAAGCTTTGTCATCTATGATGGTGTCCATGCACTCAACGGTGACATCTTGCTAAAGTGAAATCTTTCCTTCGTTACATCCAGGTGCACTAATATGGATCCTCTGTCCAACTTGTCTGATAGCATGTGCATGGTCATCTTAGATGCTACCTAACCAACAACATGTTGATGCATAGTGTCTATGCTACTCTCAAAGCATGTGCTAGTTGCCGAGTGCATCAACTTGTCAAAATACATGTTCAGCTCTAGATGGAATTTCTTCTTATCTTTGCCTTGGTGAGTGTGCCAAATGGGTGGGATCACATGCATACGCACAATGACATGCATGCTGTTGAATTCCCTTGCATGCAATCAACAACACTGCTCACCTTTTCTACTCTGTGCTAGCTGTTGAGATGGATCTATAGCTTGTACGGGCATAGTTTCATCCATCTGTGCATGATGCACCCCCTGCTGTACTTGTTCTTGCTGCAACTCATTCTCTCATCTATGCTGCTCTTTTTCTTCCTTGAGTTGTTTCTTCAGCACATGAAACTCCTTCTCTGTTCCGTTCTCTACCTTCATGTGATCTTCATGTCACACTGTCACCTCATAGCCTGTGTCTCCAAAATTGCTTTCATCACAAGTGGATCTTCTTGGGATTGCAACTTTGTTCCACCTCTGTGTTGTCAATAACCTTCCTCTTACATTCATCACGTGTAGGTGTGCTACCTTCTGCTATTGCTGATGGTGCTACTCACTATGATACTATTACCATTTCATATTGATATCCTTTTCCATGAACAAATTGAAATCTTCATATATAGGCAAGTTCATAGGCACTTGTTCGACTGCATCCCTAGTTTCACTCTTATCGGTGTCTTTGACTCTGCTCTCCTAGAAGCCATTGTACCTATGTTGTTGGGAGGCTAATGAAAACTTGTGATACCTAGAGACATAGAAACACTCATGGAAAGAAATATGTCATCCAAAAACCAAAATAGACTTGAATACTGACTTGCAACATACCTATGTGACTGATCATGAAGGTTGCACAATTTTTGCCGGGAGGTCGGGAGACTGACTGCCAAAACTGTGCAAGGTGTAGTTTGGGTAGTTGGGAGGCTGAATGACTACTGGAAATATGAAATGCATAGTACATCCTAGCATGCTGAGGATTGAAACTACGCAATACATGATTTCATTCAGCAGTGACATGCAACCAGCAGACTGCATTGCATATTTTCTAGGGCTGCAGGACACTGCCTCCAAGAATTGCGCAATGCAAGCCTGGAGGTCAGTGTTGAGCTAGATTTACATAATTTCTGGGGGGGAGATAGAGCCTTTACTTCCAAAAATGTGGAGTGCTAGCTGGGCAAGGCACGGTCTGGGCCAAGGCAGTGCAGTCCAACCGACGGGTGATTGAAAACATGATAAGTGTGAATGCATGATGAGATGAGTGCAAACAAGAGTGAATGATCATTCATGCAAACAGCAAGTACAGGATTTGGAAAATGGGAAAGCATTCATGTGAGTGAAATGAGTCACTACAACGGCGACCATTCGTGCAAAACAGTGTCATGCATGCGACAACAGTGAGATGTTAACGAAAACTGAAATGGTGCTAGTACAAGCTAGTATGTATCAAAATGACAACAAGCACTCACTGAAATCAAGAAGACAACATTCATATGAAGCGAAACACAAAAAGCACCAGAAACGCAATGTGAGACATGAAAAGCATGCTTACCCCAGAACAACTGAGCTGAATGTGTTGACGACTCCTAGATGCAATGTGGGATGTCAAAGTTGCAAGATCGATGTGAGGAATGAGCTCAGCAACGTCCAGTTGATGAGTTTCGATAAAATCAAGGTTGCGACGTGCATGCCAAAAATATACAGAAAGCGACACTTGGTGGGAGGTTTATGAAATGATCCTTGCATGTAACCTCCAACTGCTAAAAATAGATCCCTGAAACAAGGGATGTCTTTGCATGCCCCATTGGGAGGAGAAGCCCATGCATGCAAATTAGTTTGCTTTGTCTCGGAGGGAACTGGTCAATTCAACTACACATGCATTAATCTACTCAGCTGAGAGGGAAAAATGCACATTTTTGGGAGGGATATGGGCTGGCTTCCTAGAGGGAATGTGCAATTTTTGGGCTGAGTAGCTGACTGCTACCCAAAATTGCATAATTTCTGGGCTGAATAGTCCTTCTGGGATAGATTGCACAGTTTTTCTAGTGAAGCTTGAAAGCAAAAAATGCGCAATTTTGGAGCCCAACAAGCTACCAATTAGGTTTCACAATTTTTGGAGGGAAGGCTGGTTCCCCTCCATAATTGCACAATTTCTTGAGGGAGTTGCTCAACTTGCAGCTGGACCAAGTCCGGGGGAACATCCTGTGAGGGGGATGTAATGATCTATCATGCACAGGCTGGAAATCTGCTAGAAAACAATTGAAGCTTGTGTACTTGACAATGAAAGACATGCTGCTGAGGATGGTTGGTAGGGAGGCTCCAAATTAAGAAAAAATTATGGAGGGTGGTTGTAGCCACTACAAAACTGCATTGCAGAGAAATACATAGGGAAGGATGATCCATGTGAGCACTTAGCTCAATGGAAAAAATCATGGGGAGAAGAACCGTAGCTGGAGTGGGTTCATATATTCCGTCACACTTTCAATACAATCCCAATGAACTGGTATCTGGAAATGGATTTGTGACACAGGGTTGCAGAATGGGATGTTTTGAAAGAAAGTTTTCTGCTAAATTTTAGATTTGAAGATGGATTTGAATGCATTGATGCAGCATTACAGGAGATTAAAGCTGCAATATTCAGGATCCCCGAAGAACTGGTTGAATGGGTACAACTAGATTGGGGTATGTAGCTATGCCATGTGCTCGAGTGCAATAATGTGACCCCGGAGGATGGCAAGGAATATCCCAAGAACATCCACATTCCTAAGTTTGAAGGACAACGTGAAGTCGAGGGACCTAAGGAGGAAATACCTTATATATCAGAACCCTTAAACACCAAGTAGGTGAATATTGGATCGGAAGCACAACCAAAGTTCGCAAACATAGGTGACTATTGGGATGAAGATACAATATATAAGGTTGCAGAGCTATTGCGATAGTATAAATACTTGTTTCCCACCAAGTTATCTGGTCTAACAGGGATAGTAGGGGATCTAGGAGTCATGAAGATCACTTTGAAGCAAGATGCAAAGCTAGCGAAAAAATGTCCCTGCCAATTAAATCCTAAGTATAAGGAAAAAGTGCATAAGTGTCACACGGAATCAGTCAAAAGTGCGGACACAACCGACCTTCCTAGAAGTCTAAGACATTCTAATGACAAACAAAACAAACTAGATCTATCCTTCTCTAAACATGCATTATGATATGAGAAATCAAGTGTTTCATTCTTACCTTTGTCCAAACACTGTTGTAGAAGTCCAAGCTTTGTTGATCTGGATGAGCTCCTCCTTTTCTCCAAAACCTGCAATCACCAACAGTCAAACAATTAAATAGCACCTGATTATAACATAAAACAAAGCATATTCAACATATAGACCAAGGAGTACATGAAATAACCCATAAACAACAAGTTATTGAGAAGAATGGACCAATTTGCATTAAAGGTAATCAAAAAGAACCATTACAACATGAGCCTTGGTGTTGTGCAAGCTCCTTCCAGGGTCCACAAGAGTCTTCCTCTACTTTGACAAAGCTCACCCACTTCCAAATAGAACAAGCAAAGATGGCAATCTCTCCTCACAAGCTTCTAAATTGGAGTCCTAATTCCTGCAACATTTACCCTTAGAAATGTATAGCTTTCAACCTCCCTCCTTCTGGCCCAATGCCTGTATTTATAATTCTCAAGAGGAAGTTAATCAGGTCCACCATCAATGGGATAGTCCCCTCTTTGGATGGGATCACTCCCTTATTGATGGGATAAGTTCCTCTTTGGTAGGGGTGCATGAACCATCTGGAGGCGCTCAATACACGTCAAACAACCTTCTAGAATGCTCTAGAAATGACCACAAGTAAGTTTTTGAAGATAAAACTTGCGCATTTTAACCTTTTCAGAGGGACGCACCTGCCCCTTTAGATACAGAGCGTCCTTGGACGCAGACCTCATGAACAATAGGTGCGTACCCGCAGGCAAGGTTTGAGAGAACCTGCGTACCCAGAGATAAACACATTTATAAAGACTTTCTCTCTTTCTTGGAGTTTGACATGGATAGCAGAGGCATAAGACTTGCTTAAGAGGGTAGTATGACTGTTGATAGAGCCATACCAACTGTAAATAGCCATGGTGACATTTTTTAGTGTAACAGATTGCCCCCTAAAGTGCGAAGCCTGGAATAGATTAGGGTTTTGTATTATCTAGGAAGGGTGAAGCGCTTTATCATTTCGAGGATTATCTCGTGGAGAACCTGGTCAGAACCTGCAATTTTCAACACAAAATACATGTATAAGATTATATCATCACTGAGGTAGGCATTCCCATACTCAGATTAAAACTTTAACTAACAGACTAACTACTCTGATACAGGAATGATTTTGCAGTACATCATAATCATAGACTTTTGTAGACACAGTATGGGCGCAGCCATCTGTTTATGATTAGTCTACTTAGATAATGAATACAAAACTCCTCGCAGCCTGGATGGTAAAGATTTGATCCAGGGTCTTCATTCCTACTTCTCGAATTGGTACGATTCTAGCCATGCGAATAAATGAGTCGATGTCGAACATGGTAGAAACCACTTGATTACCAGTCGATGATGTAAACTGTTAACAAGCGTGAGAGAGACCACCAGTAATGTCAATGGTTCTCAAAGTACCCAGTACAATCCATGAGATGTGAATGAATGAGTTGATGTCGAACATTTCACGGAATCCTTCGATCGAAAGTCAATGATGTAAACTGACGTCAAAGGCGAGAAACCTGCCATTGATGCATGCAGACTTCAAGGCACTGACGATTTCTAAGTCATCTCTCTAGATAATGTGCTGATGTCGATAGAAAGTGACCCGTTGCAGGCAAGCCCACAACACGAAATCATAAGTTGAAGAAATGTTGCTGTAAGGACTGACTCAGGGATGGTCAAATGGATGACAAGTATTTTGCAGATGAAAGTTTTGTTTGCAGACCTCTTGAACACATAACGACACGACAGATGGTTTGGTGCTAAATAACTCAAAGTTAATCCCCGGAACCCGGCTGAAGACTTTCAAAGTGGTTTGATCAACTGTGAGGTAAAGATTTCCCAACCCAGGTGAATGAAAAGTGTCGTGTTCAAGAGTGGTAATAAAGTTTCTTCTGAGACAAAAGGTAACAAATAGGCTCATTCTTCTCTCTTTTCCCCCACCATTTCTGGCAAGTACCTCTTTATTTTTAACAAGCTTGAGGAGGATAACATATGCTTGATTATAAGCTCATCCTTCGGATGAGTCCAACCTAGTTTTGATTCGAACCCTAGGAAGGAGTGGTTCGTTCCTGTTTGTAATTGAACAGGTCCTTTACTGTGAAATGTTTAACGAGCCCAGTATAGGAGAAACTCGGCGTTTTTCAATTTTAGAGAGTCTGAAAAACTTAAGAAGACTCCAAGTTGAACTTTTTCGTAGATTTGTGTCCCTCAAGCCCGAAAAAGTATAAAATAATACCTGGGGGAACCGCTTGATCTTGCGACCAAGGAGTACTTTCATAATTAGTGCCACTGACCTGAAAAGTAAAAAGCGATCAAGGACACGTCGTTTTATTTCCGTATCGAGTTTGAAACGACAAAAACCCGGCAATCTTTTCCTGATTTTACGGTCAGAAAAGAGCTATAAGGGGACCGTCTTTTAATTCCGTTTTAACGAGTGTAAAAGAAACGCTCGGCAATCTTTTCATGTTTTAGGAGTCAGAAAAGGGCTTAAAAGATGACTCTGATATTTTGTTCGTGAAAAAATGACAATTTTCCCTCTAAGTCCCTTTGTCCTGCACAAAAGCGACACATTACTCATACCTGTTTAAGATAGGCAAAAATACATCGAAAAACATCTTTCCATGGTGAAAAATGAACAAATTCATCCAAAAAACCTATAAAAAGACTTTTTACCATGTCATTTTTACCGTTTGACTGTTGAGGTTGAAAAAGGGGCTTTTGACAAGAAACTTCCCGTGGTCGCTGCGGAAAATCCGACCGTTAGAATCGAACGCCGTCTCTTCCAGGTATTTCACAACATCCTCCTTGTCAATTTCATCCGTTTAGAAATTTATTTTAGGTTTCATTTTTTATTTTTGGGGGGTTTTGGGTTTTGAAAACCGCTCTGCGGGGGACGCAGGTTCCCTAAAGGCTGACCTGCGTCCCCCGACTTTTTCCTACACAGGGAAAAGGTCGGGGGACGCAGGCTACCTTCAGGCCACCTGCGTCCCGGCGCACTGTGCGCCAAACGCGGGGTGCGTCCTCCGCAAAACGCGGATTTTGAAACCCCAAGCTCCCAAATTAACCATTGAATTTACCCAAAATTTATTTTAATGCCTGTTTGTTCATGTGTAGGGCACTTATCATGCTGGATTGGAGAGAAAGAGAGCATGAGGAGGTTGATGAAGCTGCAATCAATCATCAACCTTCCCTCGATGCCCTAAGAGGATGTGGATTATACAAATACTGGGCCATACCTGGCATGAGGGCTCAGGTAAGATTCTTGGAGTGGCTGGTTGAGAGATGGAACGTTCAAGAGCAATGCTTTTATATCGGGGGGCAACAACTCGAGATAGAGCCCTCTGATATCTACTTTCTCACTGGCTTGCCGAATAGAGGCGAGCAACTCAATCTAGCCGGGACTAGGCCGGGTGGCCAATCCCTTGATAGTCTCCGAGCAGATTGGTGCCTACCTGATCGACACCATGCGAAAGGCATAGAGATCAAATACATCTCTCGGCGTGAACTCATGGTCTTAGCTTTCACTGTTACCAGAATTTGTGGCTCAGCCACTTTACATATTGCCACTGGGTCCCAAATGCGGATGGCAATTGACTGTCTCCAAGGCACCATTTTCAACTGGTGTGATGCTGTGTCGGCTAACTTGAAAGCCAACTGACCAGGGCAAAGACCGGGAAACTAAAGACCTTTGGATATGGGCCTATAGTCGTGAGCTTTGCCTTAGAGAGATTCCGATGCTGATCCCTCAGCAACTCACTGTTGATATTTTGGGTCCTCAGGAGCCAAAGCTGGTACGATGGGTTGCGGTGATGGCCCGGCATCCTGACGAGGGTGCGGCAGTTGTTCGATTCACTGACAGTTATTTTCACTGGTTAGAGGACCAGGTGTTTGCGATTCAGGACTTTCCGTATGCCGGAGTAGATTTTCGAGGTGATCCGGACATGGTTCTTCCACAGGGAGAACAATGGGATGACAGAGGTACTTTATTTTTCACGAGTTTTCAAATTATGTATTTTTTTTTTGTTTTTTATATATATCGTCTCAAAACTGACAGTAAAATTTTCAAAATGCAGATGTTGGTCCACAGCGTCCAGCCAACCTCCGGCCTTTTGAGAGGAGACATCCAGTTGCACCGGTACCGGCCCCACAGGACGCGGCGGCTGCAGAGGTACTAGCTGAGTTGGAGCATGATCTAGAGCGTCTGACGGCGGATATACCTGAGACTACTATGGATGATATTCCTATCAGACTTCAGCGCTATGTAGTCGCGGTCCCTGGACCGTTTAGGAGATTTTTGCGTAAGGTAGCCCGTGCAGTGGTGTCGTACAGGGAGCACCACCAGTGATTGGCTAGTCACTTTGTAGACACATGTGACATTTTTGACTTTTTGTACTTATCATTTTTGCCGATCATAAGGTGTTTTTCAACCTATGATCGAAGACGATGTATATTTTTTGACACACTCCTATCTATATATATATCACTATTACCGGCTTATCTTGTTTAACATGTATGATGAAATGTTTTTAAATTTACTTGCATGATTATCGTAAATGTCTGTCCAACACTCGAGAAGCAATTGCATCTGCTAATGTATTTAAGGACCTTGGAATATGCTGATATTCAATGTAATCAAATTCACGTTCCAAGAGACGCACTCTCAAAAACAACCTTAATAACACAGGATTTCTAATGGCATAAACTCTATTAAGCTGTAATACAACAAGTTCAGAATCTAACCTCACTATCAAACGTCGAATTCCAAATGAAATAGATTCGGATAATAATTCAACCACTGCACTGTATTCTGCAATGTTGTTCGTTGTTTGACCGAGGCTTACCCCATGCATAGAAACTAACTCGTCAGAGGGTGAATAGATAACCCAAGCTGCGGAAGAGATATTCCGTGTACTACGACAAGCACCATCAGCAAATCCAATGTATGTTTGGAGAGGCGTCGACATCTGCAATATCAAGAGTAAAACCAAGATAAGCCAGAATAACGACGAAAAACACACTCACTAAGCTAAGCACACTGACTAACTAACAATCATACTAGCTAGAAAGAAAACCTAACCTAACTAAAAATTCTCCATACCCACCATTTAAGCATAATACCTCTTTAGGTAAAGTCCATTTCTGGGTTTACCCAAAGAGTCCCCATCAAAATCTACCAGCTCATAAGCCCCTTTTGCTAGCTTTCGCTTTACAATATAGGGTCCATGCCACATAGGAACGAATTTTCCAGCACCTAGCTTATCGTTAGCTTGATCATATAAAAGCACTAGGTCTCCCTCCGAAAAACTTCGAGGGGTCACATTTCTATCATACTGAGCTTTCATTCGCTTCGCGTGAGTCTCGATTGCCAATGCAGCGTCACGTCGAGTCTCATCTAATTTAGCTAAGTACAATAAACGTTTCTCCTCTTCGGAAGTAGCTGGAAGTAATTCGACAGCCATTTGAAGTGATGGGATTTCGCATTCAATGGGTAACACAGCTTCCAAGCCATAAACTAGCTGGAAAGGAGTGAACCCTGTTGAGGTTTTCACTGAGGTTCGGTATGCCCATAGCGCCGAAAATAACATGTTGTGCCAATTCGACCGATGAATACCAATGGTTCGTCGGATCATGATAACCAGAACTTTGTTGATAGACTCAACCAAACCGTTGGCTTGCGGATAATAAGGAGTAGAGCTATCGTGGCGCAAACCAAGCTGGCTTGTAAGCTCAGTCATCATGGTGTTTCGAAAATGGCTCCCATGGTCAGTAATGATTGCTTGTGGGACACCAAACCTAGTTATTATATGATTGAATATGAAAACTGCAGCTGTTTTGCCGCTTGCGTCGAATGTAGGCATCGCCTCGGCCCATTTAGTGAAATAATCAACCGCGAGGATGATATACGCATGCCCCCCGGCCGAGTGAGGGTTACAAGTAATAAAGTCGATACCCCATTTGGCGAATGGACCAACGGCAATTATAGGGTGGAGAGGAGCAGGTGGTGCGCGCATCTTTCGATCAAACACTTGGCAGTTGTGGCACTTCCGGACTGCAATGATACAATCTTTAAACATAGATGGCCAGAAGTAACCAGCGCGCAACACCTTCTGAGCTGTGGCATACCCAGACATATGACCGCCACATGCTCCAGAGTGACAATCATTCAAAACCCTCTCAGCCTCTTCGTGAGTTAAACAACGTCGAAAAACTAAGTCTGCCCCCCGGCGATAAAGTGTATCTCCAATAATTTTGTATTGCTGGGATTGAAACCGAATTTTTCGACGTTCCGCCTTTGAAGCTTCAGGCCGAAAGGTTTGGGTTTGGAGATAGATGATTATATCCCCGTACCACGGATCTAAAGTACTGATAAGAAACAAAGATTCGTCCGCAATGGACTCCTCTGCCACAGTCTCTGTGTCAGTACGCGGGAAATCACACATCAATTCCGCAAAAACTAAGGATTTCTTAGACTTGGACTTCTCGAACTCCAAGTCGAACTCTTGCAGGATAACGATCCATTTAGAGTACTTGCCCCCTAGCAGTTGTTTTGTCAAAATATAAATCATAGGGTTGCAATCCGAAATAACTGTAGTTTTACGGAGAAGAATGTAGTGACGAAAACGCTGGACAGCTTGAACGGCTGCCAGGGCCAATTTCTCCACATGCGAATATTTTAGCTCAGTGGGATTTAAGGTCCTACTGAGATAATATATCACATGCTCCGCTCCGAATTCATCTTCTTGAACTAACACCATTCCAATGGTGGAATGCGAAGCTGCGAGGTATAAGAAGTAGTCCTGGTTGTAGTTGGGAGGATGCAACAACGGTGCATGGGTCAACGCGTGTTTAAGTGCATCAAAAGATTGTTGGGCAATCTCGTCCCAAAAGAATTGAACGTTCTGTTTCAACAACCGTGTAAAACCTTTAGTGACCTCGGCGTAGTTTGGGATGAATCGGCGTAAAAAGTTCGCTTTCCCTTGCAAACTTTGGAGTTGGCGCAAACTCGAAGGAGGAGGCAATTTGATGATAGCCTCGACTTTCGAGGGATCGACGCGAATGCCGGCTTTTGAAACAACAAATCCCAGCAATCGACCTGTTTCTATACAGAAAACACACTTGTGGGGATTCAACCGAATTCGATAATGCCTACACCTCATAAAGATTGCTCGTAGGTGGACAAGGTGATCAGCTCGATGTAAAGAATGAGCAGGCAAATCATCGAGATACGGTTGCACAATGTGCTTGATGTCATGAAATGCGTAAGACATCGCCCGTTGAAAAGTGGCCCCGGCATTCTTAAGCCCAAAAGGTAATTTGCAATAAGCAAATGTCCCCCATGGACAAATGAATGCCGTTTTTGGTTGGTCGGCAGGTAGAATATTGATTTGATTATAGCCCGAAAAACCATCCATGAAGGAAAACATTTCACTTCCGGCACAATCATCAATAATTTGATCGATATAAGGCGTAGGATAGTTGTCTTTTGGACAAGCTCGATTGATATCCCTATAATCGATACAGATTCTTATTGTTCCTTGTTTCTTGTTGACCGGAACAATATTCGATACCCAATCCGTTAACGGGATCGGATAAATGAAACCTGCTTTCAACAGCTTTTCGACTTCTGCTTTAATCGCAGCCGCTTTTCGAGGGTGAATCTGACGCAACCGTTGCCGGATGGGTTTAGCATCCGGGTAGGTCTTGATTTCATGAACAACAATGGCAGGATCGATTCCCGGCATTTCCTCGTAAGACCAGGCAAACACATCGCGGAATTCTTGGAATAGGGCCTTGTAAGTTTGGATTTCTTCTTCTGTACATGCGGCACCTATATGAATGTTCTCCTCAATTCCGGGCTTCACTGAAATATCAATGGGAATAGTACGAGAAATATTCCCTAAATTCAACTCTGAATCAGAATGTTTCGTTGGATCCTGAGCGTCTTTGACATATTCAGCGGTAAAGATAGATGAAAAATCATTTTCAAATGCATCATCCTTAGGTAAAAACGAAGATCTGTGATGGAGATCTTCCCATGGTAGATCGTCTACACTTAGGATTTCGCGAAGTTGTTCGTCAGATGACACGACTTCGGGAAACGCTATCCGTTCTAAGGTTGAGGTGAAAAGTGATTCTTCACTGACCACATTCATTTGGTCGATCTCGGTTGAATGAAAGTCGGTAAAAGACATGAGAGCTTCATAAGCAATTTCATATGGACTCAAGGCATAGCATCACCGAATGAGTCTATCTCAGAGTCAGATGGGACAAACCAAGGATCATCATAAATAATGTTTTCTGATGTAATCATATGAATTGTTGCAAACGAAGGTTCTACGCTGAGTGGAGGGAGAGGAAAAGTTCCCAGTAAACCGGAATCCTTAACTAAACCTACACCAACGTCCCTATAAGGGATTGTCGTCTTACCGACATGCTGGATACTCTCTGAAGAGGCTGGGTCGGATGAAAAGTATGTCAGCTGATCAATAGTCACGATCTTACCGTTATGTGGAAACTTAATTACTCTGAAGACCGATGAAACGACCGCTGTCATAGCATATGACCAACTTCGACCCAAAAGAAGGTTGTAGTCTAGAGGGGCATCAACCACTTCCACATCCAGACTAACGGTTTTACCTTCTACCCCTATAGGCAATTCCTGTAGAATACCAAACGGACGGAACCCACGGCCATCAAAGGCCTTAAGGATGGTGGGGGATTGGTTCAACGAAGGAGAACCAAGGGATCTCCAACATTGAATCGACATAATACACGTAGAAGCTCCCTCATCAATCACAGTCCGATGAATAGGCCTGTTTTTGACTATCACTGGAATTTGGAAAGCCATTTGATGGGGGAGACGCGGTGTACTATTTTCTAGATCGAAGATCATTAGATTCGGGTCCTGAACATCAACAGCTCCTATAGCCGACAAAAGCAATTTTCGTTGTGCTGGGCATGATTGCAGCACTTCTAACGCCGACATTGCTGAGGGTGAAACAGCTAAGTCCTCAACAATGTTGTAATTCTGGGCCGCTCTCGCATGTGGATTGAAAGCAGACCTTCGAAGTACACCCTTGGCGGGCGGTTTAATTACTAAGTCTGGGTTAGGTTTCTCGATCTGTAGTGGATCGGAACCAGGAGCTGAGGTTGATGGGTTAGAGTGAGAAGATTCTGCTTCCTTACCATCAACAGGATTCTTACTACCATAATCTTGCGATCGAGTCGCAATCCTCACATGAGACATCATCAAAATGGGTTCTTCACTGGCATTCGAGGAAGAACCTATCATCTTATTCTCCTGCTCCGGAAATGGATTTTTTAACACAGCAGGAGTGGGAGAACCTTTGACTATTTTCACTACCTCGGCCCGATGAGGGCAATCTCTCGTAAAATGATCCTCTTCACAAATAAGACAAGGATATCGAGGTTTGCGCTTTTCGTCATTGGTTTCCGACTTTTCAGTTTTCTCCTTCGGAGCCTTGTCTGCTTTAGCCTTCTTCTTTCCTTTCTTCTTTCCACCGTTTTTTGATTTGGCCGTAGATGACTCTACAGCGTGAATATCGGCGGTAAGTTCAGGAGAAGACTCTCCTGTCGGGGAATCGGGCAAAGTGATAATAGGAGTAGTTGAAGCCTTGGAAGACTTCTTCTTGCTCTTTGTATTCACGATACCAATCATACCATCAGCGGCATGAGATCCCGAAGGAGCAGCAGCGATTTGATTCGACTTTGGAAGATCCGGAATCTTCTCGTGTAATGTACCCGACTGAGTGTAAACTAAGTCAAGGTATTGTGCCTGAGCAATGACTTGCTCCTCAGTAACTACTCCGGCCTTAGCTACATCTTCAGTAATCTTGGTAATAATGATTTAACAAACCATTCAGCTAAGATTTGGTCCGGGATAAAAACTTTCACTAGCCTTCTTCGACGTCTCCACTCATGAATGTGATCAGAAATATACGTGGAGGTTGATTGTTTTAGTGAAGTTAATAACTCCGTACCGTTATCGTATCTGACCGGTAACTGAAAGTGAGTTAAGAACGAGGTAGCTAACTGGCTAAAATTGTAAAAAGAGGCCCGTGGTAACTCAATGTACCACTTGGCCGCGAGACCAATGAGTGTACGCTGGAAAAGACGTAAGCGGATCGAATCATCCGAGATAGAATTTGAAGCACACCAGAGGTGGTAAGTCATCACGTGATTGGACGGATCCTCTCCAGACTTACCTTCGAACTTGGGTATATCGCTGGGCAACTTATTTGGCATTGGCGGCCAGAACGGAAGATATTGAATTGGATCGTTCGTTAGGCGCGTCAAGTCTGGTAAATCCAAAGTTGCGATAAACGGTAACTGCCGGTTAGGATCTCTAAAACTCTGGGTCACAATACCGGCCCCAGGAGGAGGATATCCAGGATAACTAGGAACAGGAGTCGCATTTGGGATATTATATCCTCCTGGAAAACCAGGATTAACCGGACCGTACTGGGGTTGCTGAGGTTGTTGATAAGTGTACCCAGGATACGGTTGATACTGGTAAACCGGTTGTTGGACAGCTTGCCCAGGTTGATACTGTCCCTGGTACGGAGGTTGAACAAATTGAGGTTGAGTAGTGACAACCGTACTTATACCAGGCTGGCCTACAGGCATCTGGACCGTGGTTTGAATCGTAGATCCAGACAACGGTACAGATGTCTGAGGAGTGGTTACAGAGACAGTAGAAACCGGAGCCGTCGATACTCCAGAAGTAAGTATGGTAGATGTGGCGGTAGTTGCAGCAGCCGTTTGAGATGGAGTACTAGGTGCAATTGGCGGCTGAGTAACTACCGAAGTTACAGAGGTTTGAACACTTGACTGGACAGGTTGCGGTTGCTGGGGTGGACCAGAAACTACAGGTTGTCCAGCTTGAGGTACCGACTGTATACTTGGCTGCAACATCTGTTGACCCTGTGACGGATCCCACACTAACATTCCAGGGTATTGACCCATAACAGGTTGAGGATACTGAGATCCATAGCCGGATTGAGGATAGGATTGATAATTGTAAGGTGCAGTTCCCATACCTTGACCATATGATTGACCTTGAGGTGGTTGATAACCTTGACCTGAGTATTGACCTTGAGGTTGATAACCTTGAGGTAAATACGGGTACTGGGGTTGACCTTGACCTTGAGGTTGGTATCCTTGAGGTTGATACCCTTGGGGTTGATACCCTTGGGGTTGCCATCCTTGAGGTTGCCATCCTTGAGGTTGATATTGATACTGAGGTTGACCTTGGGGTACATATTGAGGCTGGGGTTGACCTTGAGGTATGTACTGCCCATAGGAGCGTACTGACCTTGAGGTTGCCCCCCAGACACGAATGAAGTACCTTGAGGTTGCCCCCCAGGCATTAACGGAGGCTGCCCCCCAGGCGGTAATTGGCCACCTTGAGGTTGGGAAACGGGAACTGAACCTGACATCATGTAAATGTCTCCTACACCCAATGGTACATTACCACTGTTTCCAACTAATAACCCATGATCAACGGGTTGAGGAGATGCTCCCGCAAAGGTACCAGAAAGAGATTGATACCCAGTAGGAACAGAAGGACCGCCATGTAAAAAAGATTCAGGACTTTGTGTAAACACGGACGACTGACCAGACATATTTACAGGAGTATGAATACCTCCAGGTGGAAAAGGAGTACGAGGTGTAGAAAAACCTAGCCCAAAGTTGTCTAAATAATTGGTTAACGAAAGGTACCAAGTAGTACTTCTAGGAGGACTGTAAAAGATAGATTCACGCTCCCTTAGATCAAGGGTAATTTGATCTTCAGGATCAGAGACGCCTATTTCTTCCTCTGGAACAAGTTCTTCAATAGCAATCAAACCAACAGGAAGATTTTCGGTGATAATTCTTTCTATTCTCGGTGAATCAGGAACACTAGGAGTCGGAGTAACAGGTTCGGATATTTCTGGTTCTTCGCCTGTATCACTAGCAGACGAAAAACTACCAACAAGCTCAGAAACTGTAACAGCTTCGGGATTATAACCTGTCTCTAAACTTTGGTAATCTGGATGGACTACCAAGGAAGATTCTCCTTCTTCAGGTGAACCTACTCTACTGCCACTAGGAGGAGTTACAAGGACCTTTAAACCTTCTAGATGACTGGACTCGTCTTGAGGAGGTTCACCCCTAAGTCTACGGGATCTTCTCAACAATTCGGCCACAGAAACAACTTCAGGAGACTGGCCCCGAAGTCTACGGGACTGTCTCGGTAATTCCGCCACAGCTAAAAACTTTTAACTACTACACACGAAAACAAAATAAAATTTCAAATCAAACCACCTAAAGTCTCTAAAGAACCAAACAAATTTGAATCACACGCCTAAAGAATCTAGGGCGTCAAACCAAACACAAACAGTAGTCTTCCGGACCAAAAGCGCTAGTTGGTGATGAAGCCCAACCTCGCTGGATTCAGTACAGAAATGGCGGGTGGAACAGTTACCCCGGCAACCTGCTTAATGAATAGACTGGACCAAGTTCCTCCACTTTAACCGTCTCGAGTGAAGTGAACCCCCCAGAAAATCCAAGTGAGTATAGCCGACGTCTGCTCCAGGTACAGTGGGACCTTCCCTCCACCGTCACCTCGGTAGAATCCTAAAGATAATGGTCACTAAGGTTACCAACCGCAACAAATGCACCTGGGGGAACAGTCTAAACTCCGACAGCACGCAAGGGCAGAGTAGCAAGCTCAATCCCCTTGCCGGCTCCTTGACAATAATCCAAGGTTTACCGACAAGTGACCCCTGGCTCCTCGACAATGGTTAATCCGAGGTTTACCGTTTGTAATACGTGCGTGTCTGGCGTCGTTCCCAACGAGGGGGGAATGATCCCCTCACTGGTTCGGACACGAGCTCGTGCTTCTCCTTTAAGAGGAGCTTTCCCAGAGTACAAGTGAGACAATTGGATTTATTCTATCACAAGATAAGCTACTTGTTTGGTTTTGTTGTCTTGGAGAGTTAATTACTCACCTACTCCAAGACACTAGCCTGATCTAAATTGGTGTTTCAGAGCCCTAGTAAATAAAAGTTACTATTTCAATTTTACTTTAAGCGTTACTTTTATGGTTTTTCTTTAAAGTCAAAAGGTAGTGGAAGTGAAACCAATGGTGTGTAGACTCGACTCCAACCACTACAAAGATGCACCTAAGATGATTTACGCTACTTTCCTTTTTCAATGAAATTCTTAACTAAGAGAGTTGAGAGAATGCAAATTTTAGAGAAAACAACTTCCTTAGAAAAGACAATCAAAGAAACAATTCTCTTTTTCTTTTCAAGCACACAAACATGACCACTCTTTACTTGCACGAAAAACTCTTTTTCTTTCAAAACTTTCAAAGCTACTTGAAACAAAACTTTTCAAAGGAGATGTTTTTGTATTTTCTCTTTTTAATAAAGCATATAAACCTATCTTAACACAAAATAATCTCAAAAGCTACAAAAACTATGAAAACTTGACTCACAAGCAAATCAAAAGAGAAATTACTCTAAACAAACCTAACAAGGCAAAAGCTCACAAAGATGATTCTAGGTTGTTTTACTTGATCAAAATCAAATCAAGGACCAGCTAATGCAGAATCAAAAGACTAGTCAAAACAAAACTCAAATCTTTTTGTTCTTTTTGTAAAATGGAATTCAAGACTTAAACAACAAGCACTTCGAAATTGGCCCAAGAGACAACTCAATGGTAAGTTGCTCTCACAGGTAGACTTTATGACAGGTCTGACTTCTTAGAATGTTGACAAAACCAGAGAGATCTAAGGCTTGACAACTCCTACCGCCAAAGTCACTACAAGACCTACTCAAAATCAAACCCTAGGGCTTATACTTCGATGAAATCCACTAAAACACTCAATGCTATCGAAACAAGTTCAGGTGAAGATTCTTGGCAAGGGACTAATGAATCTGGGCAGAAAAAACTAAGAAAAAACAAAATCTAAGAGCAAAAAATGCAAAAAATGGAATTTTCTCAAATTTTGGCAGGGGACGCAGGCAACCCGTTAGCACAGGTGCGGGCCCGCTCTGTGCACACAGCAAAAGTGCGTCCAGGGATGCACTGTGCAGCACTCAGAGGGTGCGTCCTTCTGAAAAACTCAAGAAAAACCAAAATAAAACTAATCCTAAGCTAACCCACCCAGAGACAAAATCACAGAGCCAAAACCAGAAAAATAAACCAATTTTCTCAAAGCAAAGTTCACACAGAAGAAAAGACTTTTCTCATCAATGGAATCCCCAGCGGAGTCGCCAATTTGTCACATGGAATCAATCAAAAGTGCGGACACAACCGACCTTCCTAGAAGTCTAAGACATTCTAATGACAAACAAAACAAACTAGAGCTATCCTTCTCTAAACATGCATTATGATATGAGAAATCAAGTGTTTCGTTCTTACCTTTGTCCAAACGCTGTTGTAGAAGTCCAAGCTTTGTTGATCTGGATGAGCTCCTCCTTTTCTCCAAAACCTGCAATCACCAACAGTCAAACAATTAAATAGCACTTGATTATAACATAAAACAAAGCATATTCAACATATAGACCAAGGAGTACATGAAATAACCCATAAACAACAAGTTATTGAGAAGAATGGACCAATTTGCATTAAAGGTAATAAAAAAGAACCATTACAACCTGAGCCTTGGTGTTGTGCAAGCTCGTTCCAGGGTCCACAAGAGTCTTCCTCTACTTTGACAAAGCTCACCCACTTCCAAATAGAACAAGCAAAGATGGCAATCTCTCCTCACAAGCTTCTAAATGGGAGTCCTAATTCCTGCAGTATTTACCCTTAGAAATGTATAGCTTTCAACCTCCCTCCTTTTGGCCCAATGCCTGTATTTATAATGCTCAAGAGGAAGTTAATCAGGTCCACCATCAATGGGATAGTCCCCTCTTTGGATGGGATCACTCCCTTATTGATGGGATAAGTTCCTCTTTGGTAGGGGTGCATGAACCATCTGGAGGCGCTTAATACACGTCAAACAACCTTCTAGAATGCTCTAGAAATGACCACAAGTAAGTTTTTGAAGATAAAACTTGCGCATTTTAACCTTTTCAGAGGGACGCACCTGCCCCTTTAGATACAGAGCGTCCTTGGACGCAGACCTCATGAACAATAGGTGCGTACCCGCAGGCAAGGTTTGAGAAAACCTGCGTACCCAGAGATAAACACATTTATAAAGACTTTCTCTCTTTCTTGGAGTTTGACATGGATAGCAGAGGCGTAAGACTTGCTTAAGAGGGTAGTATGACTGTTGATAGAGCCATACCAACTGTAAATAGCCATGGTGACATTTTTTAGTGTAACAACAAGGAATTGGATAAAACGCTTGAAGTTGGGATCATTGAACCCATCAAGGAATTAGACTAAGTTAGTCCCATGGTGGTTCAAGAAAAGAAAACACAGCGTGAAATTTGGATATGCGTAGACTTAAGGAAGTTGAATGATGGATGTGTCCATGATCCATTCCCTACGCCCTTCATGGATGAGGTACTAAAGAATGTTGGAGGATAGGAAACCTATTCATTCACAGATGGATTCTCAGGGTACCATCAGATCAAGATTGCGCTGAAGGACTGTAGTAAGACCACCTTTGCAACTGAATGGGGCTATTTTCAGTATATGGTGATGCCTTTTAGGCTTAAGAATGCCCCTATAATTTTCTCTAGGGTGGTAATTGTGACCTTTAAGGAATTTATCCATAAAGTTTTGGAAGTATACTTCAATGATTGGACAGTGTTCAAGTTAGTAAAGCGACATGCTGCTAGTATGCGCCTCATGTTGGATACTCTTTGAAAGTATCAGATAGTCCTTAATTTGAATAAATGAATATTCTGTTTACCCTACTAGATACCCTTGGGCCATGTTGTTTTCAAGCAGGGATTGATGGTAGAGCTTGCCAAAATTGTAGTAATCGTCAATTTGGAAGCCCCAAAGAATGTTAAACAACTCCGTGCAACATTAGGCCATGCGAGATATTATAGGAAGTTTCTCAAAGCGTATGCACAAATCACTGTACCCATGGAAAAATTATTGAAAAAGGATACGAGATTTTGCTAGGATGAGGACTACCAACAAAGTTTGGATATCTTGAAGGAGAAAATGGTCACCGTGCCCATTTTAGTGTTCCTCGACTGGAAGAAGGAGTTCCATGTACATGTAGATACATCCTTCATAGCACTAGGAGTTGTGCTAACCCAACCAGGTGAAGGAGATATTGAACATTCAATAGCATTTGCAATTTGAAAATTGTCTAAGGTAGAAAAGAACTATTCAACCATAGAGTGTGAAGGTTTAGCTATGGTGTATGTGTTGTAGAAATTCAGGCACTATCTATTGGATGCACACTTCAAGATGTATATCAATCCTTCTGCTCTAAACTACTTGGTCAACAAGCCTATGTTGGGGGGGGGGAGAGATTTATAGATGGTTATTGTTGTTCCAAGAATATGATTTAGAAGTAATTATGAAGCGAGGGTGCCTGAACGCTGGGCCAGATCACCTATCACAAATTGAGAATGGGGATGGGTCTACAATTCTGGAGGAAGGGTTGCCTAATGTGTAGCTCTTCGTTGTTCGTGTCAGGGATGATCATTTCATCGATATAGTTCAATTCTTGTCTACATGTACAAATTATGAAGGGTATTTGATGCAACAAAAGAAAGAACTAGTGGTTCGGGCAACATATTTCTTTGTTATCATTGGACACTTATACAAAATGGGCTCTTATGAAATATTTCATAGGTATGTTCCGGAGTTTGAGAGGAAAAGTATCCTTGTAGAGGCGCATGGAGTAATAACTGGAGGAAATTATGCTAGAATAGAAACTGCGCAAAAGATCCTACATGCAAGATTTTGGTGGCTGACTGTGCATAAGGAATCCAAAATATATTGCAGGGTGTGTGATTTATGTCAACGAATGGAGAGACCGTTGCGAAGAGATGAATTTCCACTGAATCTGCAAGTTATCTTACAGGAATTTGATAAGTGGGCAATAGACTTTGTGGGACCAATACAACCACTGGGGAAGAAGACAATGGATAGATATATCATTACCATGACTGAATACTTAACTAGGTGGGTAGAGGCACAACTTGTAAAAGATTGTAGCGTGGCTACCACCACGAAGTTTATTTTTGAATATATCTTGTCTCGGTTCGGCTACCCTAATATTTTGATGAGTGATAGGGGCACACACTTCTTGAATGAGACAATTGCTACATTTCTTGAGGAATTCCAGATATATCATCAGAAGAGTATGCCTTATCACCCTCAAGTGAATGGCATAGTAGAAGCCTTCAACAAAATTATAGAAAGCACTTTGATGAAGATTTGCAATGCGAAGCGAAATTAGTGGAATGTGCGCATACCAGCGGTCCTCTGGGCGTACAGGACACCTTTCGGACTAGTCTATAAGCAAGAGACTGTAATACTGATGGAGTACATAGTGCCAAGCTTACAGATTGTAGTAATTACGAACACCGTTGATCGTGATACCATGGAAGAATGATTTCCGTAGCGCATTGAGTTAGAAGGGGATCACTTCTTGGCTAGATTTCATTAGTAGGTGTAGATGGACCGTGAAAAGGCATGGCATGATCACCATATCAAACAACACACCTTTAAGATCGAAGATTTAGTATTGCTATATGATAGTTAGTTCACAAAGTTCTCAGGAAAATTTCAGATACATTGGTTGGGGCAATATGTTGTAAAGGAAATTACAGATGGAGGCATAGTTCAGCTCACAAAGCTGAATGGGGAACTATTTCCAAGAAAAGTCAATGGGAGTCAATTGAAGCTATACAGGGGTGATCCTACCCCTGCATAATGACTATATGATTGTGGGATAGCCTTAGTACTCTAGGCAGCTGCAAGGAAGTACAAGACTATAAACTACACTGCGCAAAAGATAAAAGGGAAAAGTAAAGGGGTTGTGGGACAAGTCAAAGGATGGCACCGAGGGGAGCTACACTGAAGAAGCTATGCTAGGTGGATGGGTTTCATGCAACATTACCAAAAAATGACTGTTGGATGCATTGTAACTGATTTGATGGTAATTTTTCCATTGGAAGGAGTGGGGAAAAAGAATTTATGGAGCATCTCTTCGGAAAATTTCTACCAAATGTGCATCAATGACCAAGAATTGGAGGGAACGGTTCGATTTGAATTCAAATTGGTCTATAAATATGGCATGCCACTCCACATTCGAATACTTTTCTTCCTGATAGTTTTCCTTAATATTTTTCGCGTATCTTTATGCCAATTAAAGTGCTCTATGTCTGAGCTGGATTGGGAGGAACTTCTTTCACAACTAGTGTTTGCAAACTTACCTGATTGGAAAAGTAAGAAATTCCTTGAGAGAATGACTATAACTCACCCTTAGATAGAACCAGCCCCACCTGAGACAACGGTGGACCAACCTATACCTATAGGGCTTCCTCCTACCAGGCCTAGGTCGCCAAGACCTAAGCCATTTGCTTCTATGAAGCAGAAGAAGTCGTAGCAAGTGTTGGTGTGGCAATCGCCATGGAAAATTTTGACAGAAATCTACTAGAAGGGCAAGATGGATAAGTCCAAAAAACCAACAGAGCCATTGGACCTAGATGAGGAAGAACTGCACCAGGGCATAGAGGATATTGATGCAGAGGAGGTTGGTCCAATAACTTGGCTTCCAAAGTACATACCACCTAGAAAATCCACAGCGAAGGTGCCCAAAGATCTAGATTCTATGAAGTTATTAGTCTCTACACCTTCACTACCATAGAATGTGTTGTTTAAGGGTCCGTTGTTGGCTTAGATACCAAATTTGAAAATGGAGGATTGGGACCTAGGGGCCACGAGAAGTTTCCACAGTTGGCACCGAGTAAGTACATTAATAAGGTCTACAATTAAGAGTTGGATATCACACACCTTGAACCGATGAGTTGGGTGTGTTATCGCTCAGATTTTCCCTAAAGTTGTAAGAAGAGGGAAAGGGGTCCGAGGTAACCACAAACCAACTTTTAGGTACAAAATCTAGCCAATCTATACCCAGAGAGGGCTCTCTCTTTAAGATTTAGCTTGGTTTTATAAGATATTAGGCTTGTTATGAAAGTTTGGGGTTTTGATTATGTTTGGTGGTGGAATTCAAGAGCAGATGGATAGAACAGAGTAGATTAGGCCATTGGGCTATGGAGTCAACTGCAGATGGCTAAACTGGATTTGGATTATTCAGCAAAGGAGGGCTTAACAGGGCAAGATAGTTAAACAAGGAACAAATGGTAACTTGAAAGAATGGAATGGCTTTGAAAGGGATGAAGGGTAGTTAAGAATCCTTCAAAATGTTTCAAAAGAAGGGAAAATGAATGATCACTAATAAAAAGCAATTAAGGATTTCTTACTAAATGATCAAAATGATTAAACTAAGTAGCAAAGGGAAGTTAAGAATTCCTTGCCTATGATAGTTTAGAGGAAAACATTTAGAATAAAAACGATTTTTAAGACAGATTACACTTAAGCACTTTCTGAAATACAATTTTTTATTTTAATATTCAGACTTGAACACAAGTGAAATAATAAACCAGAAAACAATAACACATGAGATATAGAATACTTATTTGTCCAGTATTTAACACATGAATCCTGTAAGAAAGTCCCTTGATTTATTTCTTCATCCAACCAGCCATACAAGAGTTGATCAACAACTTTTCTTTTCCAAAATAATGAGTCTATAAAAATGTCTAAGAATCCACACTCAATACTCCGAATGAGGGAGTATTTATACAAAAAAATTTACAATAAAATATCTCGTAACAAAGAGAGATATAATCTAGGAAAGCTAACTATATGTTACATAAAAGTGGAGATAGATGGTCTCGTAGATAGAATATAAAGTGAACTGATGGCTTGCTATCCCTATTTTTGTGAATGAGCTGGAGGCAGGCCCTATGATTGAGAATCTTGCTGTCTTCTTTGTAATTATGTGCTGGTTGTTCTACTTTTGACTTTCAACTGATACTCTTTAACCTGTTCTGATACACTTTACCTGTTTGATCCTTGTTCACCCTTATTTACCAAAACTTATTAAGATAAATAATAAAAATTTACCTTTTTACCAAGGATAGATTACAAAACTTCTATCATATCTACCCACCAATCTTCCTTTGGTATTCTGGTCCTTTGAAGTTTCCTGAAGATTTCATCAGCCTTAGTATATTTGAAAAAATTAGGCTGAACTGGAAACATATGTTTTATTTCATGCTCAACATAGAACAGGTTCTCTAGACTGTCATAGAGAAATCTGCCTCTAGGTAGTACCTTTGGTGCAGATGTACCAGTTGATTAACTAGCTTCATTGTTTGCATATTGAGCCAGTTTTTTCACATAGTCCTCATGTCTCATCAATTTATCATTAATCACCAAAGCACTGGGAAGTCCTTTGATCTGAAAGATACCAAATTTCTCCATAAAATCATTAATTTCTTCTTGCATGTTCTGGCATTTCCTTTCTAAGTTATGCATTAGCCCTCTCTTAGTCAATACCTTTTTGATTTCGAAGATAGTTGTTGTTCTGTCTTCACTATTCAGTTCTTCTAGCTAGTACCTATTTTTTCTGTTCAAAAAATTTATTAGCCTGATGGATTCCTCAGGCTTCCTTCCAAATTCTTCTTTAGTTCTTTGAATTTCTTCAGGAGCTACTCTTACCAAGTCAATCTGTTAAAAAATTATTTGTATGGAAGGCCAAGCATCATTTATTGAATGAGTGATGTTGGCCCAAAGAATTTTCCTGATGTCTGCTAAGGGCTTCTCAAAGGTGAGGTCCTTCTCTAGTGCTTTCACCTGCTGTGCTAAGCCTTTAGTCTTCCTCATTTCTTCAGCAAAATTAATTTTCGTCAACATCATATTTCTGCTCTAAAGTGACAAAGTTTTCCTGCACCTTTTGGAGTTCAAAAACCTATATTTTCATTTCCTCCATTAACCTAATAAGTTCCTCTGTACTTAGACCTGATGTTCCTGTTGGTGTTGTTCTTGTGCTTGTACCTGTAATTGCTTCTGTTGTGACCAACAGGACATTAGGTGCCAAAGTTGCTCCAAGTGTTGAAGGGATTGCTGTGGAGACGACTGGTATCACATTTTGAGGTTGGGAGGTTGACTCTCCCTACCTACCTTTCAATAATTTTCCAATTCTTGTTTTGTCTCCTTCAACTGTTCATTAAGCTTAAGGACTAAGTCCATAAGCTCTTCTTCAGACTTCTTCTGGGCAACTTTTGCAGTTTGAGGATGTCTTGATGGTGGCAATTTTAGCTGCTTCCTTAAGGCAACTATGTCTTCATCTTTCTTCTTGATTAAGGCCTCTGCTGCCTTGACATATTTTAGGTTATGACCCAGTCCAATAATCAATTCCTCCAAAGATTTAATTCTATTATATTTAGCTTGTGAGGAGGCTCTTTCTAGCTATAACTGAGCAGTTGTATTATTCAAAGAATTTTCTAATCTTTGGGCCATTATAACTTTACTTATCAATGTTGAATATACCATCTCCCCTGTCTGCTTGTGTAACTCAATTTGATCTAAGGGGTGGATGTCCTTGGCCATGACCTTAAAATTAGTTTTGAGGTAGTATACTATTGACTGAGGTTACTGTACCTTGGGCTTAAAGTAGCTCATCTGCATCTTGCCTTCTTTAATTTCATAGGCTAACATCAACCTAGTTTGATTTATGGGGCCATTTTAAAATACTGATCATAGACTTGAGCCATTAATGGTTCATTTTTGGCTTTTATTTCTTTAAATTTCTTCTTAATATCTAGATTCTCATTTACTGGAGACCTGGAGGATGACACTTCTGCACTTTTCTACCTTTCCAGTTGCTGTCTCTATGAGCTAGAAGGTGTCCCACCTGTTGGGAAAGTATGTTGGATGTATCCACCCTCTTTTCTTTGACTCTCTGTAGTTTCCCCAAAAAATTCCTCTTCTGAATGAGGATTTAGCCTGTGCCTCTTAGCAATAGGTTGTTCTGATGGACCCCTGGTAGGGGTAGCTACTTCCTTGTCTCTCTTTTTGTTCCTTTCCTCATTCATAGGAGTCTATAAAATTGGGGGCTCTCGAATGTTGACTTGAGTTGGGTGAGCCTATGTTTAGGCCTACTCCTGAGAAGTTTTAGGCTGCTTAGACATGGTTGATTGTTCTGTTGCCTGAGTGCTAGTCTCTTTTTCCATTCCCTGTGATGTTTTTGCTGTGGTGTACTGGTCTCTTGTGAGTGCCTTTGTGAGGTATCAGCTGTTGAGGCACTGATCCCTGATTCTGACTTTTGAGAAGTCTCAAAATGTACTTGTCCAAAAGAATCCAGGTCAAGTGTTTTTTCAATATCCTTCATTACATTTTCTATGTTGACCTGTTCACTATCTGTTTCTACTAGGGTTCCTTCCCTCCATTCATCCATATTAGAAAATTGATCAATCTCTTGAATTCTATGATGCAAGTATGGTGATAATCTATTTTTCATCCTTCTATCACATATGAAACTATGAGGGTCATATGGAGTCCAACTAAAACTTTTGTTTAATTTCAGATCTCCTAGGATTCATTCTGCTTCTCTCCATGCTTCCCTATTGTTGCAGACAAATGGGCCTACGTGATCCTTGATTCTGAGTTGTGCTTTCTTCTTGGTCTTAGTAAAATGTGTCAAATCTGAGTGTATCATTTGTCTATTATATTCCAATGCAAATAGTCTCATTGGAACGTATCTAGGTAGCTTGAATGGGGAAAGCTCACACCCATATACCTTGATTTCTGTGTGATTTTGGTATAAATACCAATCACCCACTTTGTATTGTTTAGAGAGCTGAAGTATCCTTTTGAAGTCATCATTAATCCTGGGAGGGGAATTCCCTATTAGCAAGGTGGTCACTGGGCGGACAAACTGATCAATGAACTCATTATAGGAATAAGAGCAAGCAAAAGTTTTATGGAAGATGGAAGTCCAAAAAATGACAGACCTTAGATTACCCTTAGTATCAAGTTTCTTGACAGAAAAGGGGAATCTATCTGATTGATAGTAGAGGATGAGGTGATATATAAAGGTGGAAAACTTGAAAACCCTTTCATTCTCCAATCTCATGAACTGGTCATGAATTTTCTCAGCAATATAAGAGGCATAATCATATTTAACAGCAGGAGGTTGTCCTAGGGTAAAGATAGACATCATTATTAGGGTCAATTCATCTACATATTCACTAGTGTTGAGTCCCATGATTGCTGATATCATATCAATTATGATTTTGCCTGTATCTGGGAAGAAAACTGACATATAAGGAGGGGGATCTTTAGTTTGATACTGTGGTAATAAGAAAGTCTGACAAAGGCGATTGAGCTAAGCTTGGGATAATTCGGTTGATTTTTCAAGAAAATTTCCAATGGAAATGGGGGTGAGGGCCTGATTAGGATGAAATTGCAGCATCTCGTTGATTGATTCAACAGTTATTGTGAATAGGACTGTTTGGTTGGGAGACATGACTGCTCTATGGATGGGGTCATAATTTGCATGGCATTGATGGATTATGTTAGGGAAAACATGCACAGAGGGGAGAAAATACATTGGGAGGTTGGATTCCCACAGTCTCATGGCATCGTAGCCATTCAAATGGTTATCTCGGCATTGACAGAAGACTTTGAGGTGGTCTTTATTAGTGGTTAGGTCTTTTATTTGAAAATCTTTGTCTACCAGAGGCAAATAGTCCAAATCACAATGAGGGGTGGTAATGGGGGCAATGTTTAGGGCTACCGGGGTTTCCATCCTAGTTCTTGTGGATCAGAAGGGAATCTAAGGTTTTCTTTGCAAAATTGGTGAAACCAAGGGCCTAGGGGACCGAAATTACAGAAATAGTAACAAAATTATCGTGAATTTTGGCCTTTTTAATCAATTTTCGGTGGAAAACATGTATTTGCAGGGTTTTCTTATTGGGAAATTGATAAATACCTATTATTCGGGATAGGCAACGGAATGCAAGCACTGGGTGTGATTGGATAGTTTTGGGTGACATCGCCTGCAAAGGTTGAATCTGGTTGGCAGCTGAAAGTACAGGCAGGTTGACCTTGTCATTGTTTTTGCATGGATGTATAGGTTTGCAGAATAAACGATGAAAATGAGTTATTTTGTTTGTATACAAAGTCAAAAATTCGTGGGTTTCGGGATTGGACGGGTGACGTTAGCGGGAAAATGACATGATGTTTTGTCTTTTAGTGGGGGGCAATAAGTAGTTTATATTGCACTGCTTATGGAGGGGAGGTGGTATTCGAGCTTGGGCTAGTGATTCCATAGAGCAATTGACGTGTGGCGGAGGCACTATGCATAAAACCGCTTTGCGATCACGTGCTAACATGTGGTCACAAAGGGTCGTGCGATATGCACAACAGTCGTTAGATCTGGGCGGTGTGATTGGATGGCTATCGGGGATGAAAGGTGATGGGGGTTTAATTAAGGCGGACCTGATATATTTAAAAGTTTTTTAATCATATCGGGAGTAAAGTGATTGGTCGGGGAGGTTATTAATTAACCGTGGGGGTTAATTAATCCTTTCTTAATGTGGCGGGGGTCGGGGCTATTAATTAGTTACTTATTAACTAATTAATCCCTATTTAAATCGTATTATGGTTATAACTAACCAAAGGGGCAGGATATACAAAATTTCGGGTTTTTTACATAGTTAAATAATACGGGAATGGATAGATTTTCATAGGGGATTTAAATAATATAGGTTAATAGTTCATATGAACTTTGAAATAGAAAAGCGCTAAGTATAAAGCATTTGGTATGTGTATTTAAACTTAGGCTAAAGTGAAAAAGGGTTTTTAATGGAAAAAAAAATTAATTTCCCTAAGTAAACTAGAATTTTACTTAGGGAAAACTTTATGAAGGGAATGAATGATTTATGGTGGGATGAGATGATTAATGAATGAGCTTAAGTACTTAGGCATTATAAATTATTGGGCCAAGGGTCCGATCCCTCCAAAAGTCAGTGAAATGCTCTGAGCCCCTCTAATTTGATAAATACCTTGGTACTTAGGGGAAATTAGTGAAAATTTAGAGGAAATGAGTAGGGAAGTTAATTATTTGACTTTGCTTTGCTTGAGATGTCTTCAATGTAATACATGCCTTTTCCTTGTGATGAAAGAAAAATATTCAGACATTTGTAATCATCATTCACCACTTATCATTTCTGCAACCATCATCTACTTACCCTACCTACTTTATCCTAGCATTTTTACTTCTTTATTTGGGTGCATTTAAACTAGCAAACCCTTATCAATCTTTCTTTTCTTTTACATGGTAATGCCTATCTAAGTCTACACTTATTACATCCAAGGGCTCAAATTAAACTGTTGAGCTCCTTTTTCAATCTACTTATCTACTTATCTACCAAGATTACATTGTTTGGTCAAATCTTTATTCTCTACTTCTAAAACATGAAATTGAAATATGAACTAGGCAAGACTAAACTGTTTGACTATTCATGAATTGTGGCATAAGTGACAAACTGCACACAATTTTTTATTATACAAAAGTACAAAAGTAGCGGAATTTAGACTTGCACACTTTCCTGGTCTTCTTTTTTTTGGGGTTCATTTTCTTTCATTTTTTTGACCATCTTTTATTCTTTTTATCCTTTGATTTTTCTTTTAGGGTATACCTTTTTTACATTTTTTAAATTTTTTGATTTTTACAAATATGGAAAACCTTTGTGACAAGCAAAGGTATGAACATATTTCAGAGCTAAACCAAGTCAATCATGATATATGACACCTATTGGTATAGGGTCATAACAGTGGCTCCACTTGGGGATGGCTTTTCCTGGTGCAAAGTCAAGAACAATATATCAGAGGCTTTTTGAATGACTATGACTGTGCTCTGCGATCTTCTTTGCTTGCTGATTTATTGTATGTATGACAGTGAAGCTTCTGAAGCTTAGGGCCTTCTCTTTGAGCTTCAACTTCAAAACTTACTATCCAATCAAAACTGTGACATTACAAAGGATATAGTATGTACATGTTAAGAACATTATAACATTAGTAAGTAGGATCAAAGTAATGCTTTAACATTCGACCATTGATCGTGTAGGAATTTACAGGGTAAGTTCCTCAGAAAGAATACCAAAAGGACACCGCTCACAACCAGATCACAGATCAATACACCAGTATTTTTGACGTGGCTAAAACCCTCAAAGAGGGAAACAGTCCACGGCCTGTCCCAACGTGGGTACTACAGGAAATTTATTAATCAAAGAATGAAAATTTACATAAGCTTCTCTCATGCACGGATTACCCGAACAATGACCCTCCATGCGCTTTAAATAGAACTCATGGACCAATCGGGTGTCAAGCCACGAATCAAGTGTCGGTAATACCGAGGAGAGAATGAACCGTCGGATCACTACATATCGTGACCGTCGGATTGTAAGTTACAAAATGTACAACGGTAAAGAAACACACTTTACCTAACTCTATACCTAACTCTAAACTAGACCAAGTTGTACTTAACTATTTCCTATGTGTCGGAATATCCTAACATCCCCCCTTAAGAACAACTTGGGATAGGATTGAAGGATTTACAAATATGACACAATAGGAGAAGGAAGGAGGCACTAGAGCCTATCCCCCCTTAGTGACAACTTCCTGAACTCCAAGCATATATCGAAGTTTAGTGAACTTCGCCTCTGTGAGAGCCTTTGTGAAGATGTCTGCAACCTGATCATCTGTTGAACAATATTGCACTTCAAGAACATGGTCATGAATGAGCTTTCTGATGAAGTGCATGTGTAGTTCAATGTGTTTGCTGCGCTGATGCTGGACTGGATCTTTGCATAGCTGAATGGCACTTTGATTATCACACCAAAGTGTGGTTGGATGCTGCTGCTCAAAGCCAAACTCTGATAGGATCTGACGAAGCCACAAGGCTTCCTTACTAGCTTCCACGGCACCACGATACTCTGCTTCTGCTGACGAAAGAGAAATGGCAGCCTGTTTCTTACAAGCCCATGTAATAGGTCCTGAACCAAGAGTGAAGACATAACCGGCAGTAGACTTTCGATCATCAGGGTCACCAGCCCAATCAGAATCAGTGAAACCAACTAATAGAGGAGCTGCTTTGGCACTGTAATGAATCCCAAACTGTACTGTACCTCGAACATAACGAAGTATTCTTTTAGCTGCTTTCCAATGACTTTCACGGGGGTTTTGCATAAAACGAGCAACAAGGCCAACAGCAAAGGAAAGGTCAGGACGAGTATGGGTTAAATACAAGAGTTTTCCTACAAGTTGACGGTATAAGGTAGCATCAACTTCAGGAGAAGTACAAGAGACTGAAAGTTTGACTCCAGACTGAAAGGGAGAAGGGGCTGGCTTACAGTCTTCCATGTGAAAATGACGAAGAATATCACAAGCATACTTGGACTGGGAAAGGAAAATACCCTCCTTGGATTGCAAGACTTGAAGACCGAGAAAATAGTGTAAGTGTCCTAAGTCTGTCATTTCAAATTTCTTTTTAAGGCTGGACTTCACATGGTTTATAAGGTTGGGATCACTACCAGTAAGAATAAGATCATCAACATAAAGAACAAGGATGATAAGAGAGTTGCCCACTTTCTTGGTGTAGACAGTATTGTCAGAATGACACCTAGAAAAGCCAGATTCTAAAAGAAAGCTATCCATTTTGGCATACCAAGCCCGAGGAGCTTGCTTGAGGCCATAAAGGGATTTCTTAAGTCGACAAACAAGGCTGGAGTCTGTTTGTATGAAGCCAATGGGTTGTTCCATATAGATTTCTTCCTGCAAGTCCCCATGCAAGAAGGCAGATTTAACATCCATCTGATGGACTTCCCATTTTAAAGAGGCAGCAAGGGAAAGAACAAGGCGGATAGAGTTCATTTTGGCAACAGGGGAGAAGGTTTCAGTGTAGTCAATGCCTTCAACCTGTGAAAAGCCCTTAGCAACGAGACGAGCTTTATGTTTATCAACTTTCCCATCTGGTCCATACTTGGTTCTGTAAACCCATTTACATCTAACAAGTTTGCGTCCCTTTGGTAGAGGAACAAGATCCCATGTATCATTTGTCATCAATGAATGATATTCTTCATTCATAGCTGCTTCCCAATGTGGATGGCCTGAAGCTTCTGCAAAAGTGTCAGGATCATGATTTACTGGAGCTTGAGCCAGTAAAGAAGAGGCTCTTTCAAACTGAGAACGTGTACGTCGCTGATCTGTAGGATCACCGGCAAGATCACCTGCTGCATCCCGAGTAGCACGGACCCATCTTGGAAGTTGAGGATCCTGAGAAGGTGGGGGAGGATTATCATCCTCGCTTTCATCATCTGAAGAAGAAATGTTTTCAAAAGTAGAAGAGATAGGAAGAGGTGGCACATCCGCCGGACTAGGCTCGCAGGCCGATTTATTTTCATCAAATTTTACATCTCTTCTAATGATAACATTTTTGGACTTAAATGGAATAAGTCTATAACCTTTTACATCTTCAGAATATCCAACAAAAGTACATTTCTCACTCTTAGGTTCTAAAGCTTTATGCTTTTCATCTGGAATATGGGCCCATGCTTCACTTCCAAACACACGAAAGTGACTTACATCTGGTTTAATGGAACTCCAAGCTTCTTCTGGAGTGATATTCTCTAGAACCTTAGTAGGAGTGCGATTGATTATATAATTTGCACAATTAATTGCTTCGGCCCAAAAACTAAGACTGAGTCCTTTAGATTGCAGCATACAATTAGCCATTTCCTTTAAGGTGCGATTTTTCCTTTCAGCTACACCATTTTGTTGTGGAGTGTATGGAACAGTATGTTGCATTTGAATTCCATTTTCGGTGCAAAAGTTGATGAATGTGTTTTTAACATATTCTCCACCATTATCAGTTCTTAGCTTAAGAATTTGATGTCCAGATTGTTTTTCAACAAAGGCTTTGAAGGCCAAAAATGTGTTAAATACTTCGCTCTTGAGTTTTAAGAAGTATACCCAAGTGCGTCTGGAGAAATCATCAATGAAAGTTAAGAAGTACTTGCAGCCAGAGAATGAAGCAACAGGAAGAGGACCACATAAATCACTGTGCACAAGCTGTAAAGGGGCTGAGGCGTGCCAAGAGGCACGTTTGTCAAAACTGTCCCGATGATGTTTTCCGAGTACACATCCGGAACAAACACCATCTCTGCAAGATACCATAGGAAGACCTGTCACCATATTTTCTTTACATAGATGCTGAAGGGAGCGATAGTTTAAGTGACCAAATCGCTCATGCCAAAGTTTGCTCACTTCATCATTATGAGCAAAAAATACTGAGGGAAGATTTGATGACCCAAAGTTGTGAAACTTATACAACCTTGTGGAATCATCAGCAAGACCAGTAGCTAGAATCTGTTTAGGATCTTTTAGATCCTTGATTACAACATCATGAGGTGAAAATTCAACAATTTTACCTTCACCTGAATGAGTTATCTGATAGACAGATAGAAGGTTGCAGGATAAGGTTGGAACACATAATACATCATTAAACTGACCATTGTCTAGATGAACAGTTCCAGTCCCTACAACATTAAGAGATCTATCATCACCAACATATATATTTTTGGTGTTACAATCATTTAAAGAAGAAAACATGGCTTGGTTTTTGGCCATGTGATAAGAGGCTCCAGAATCAATGAGCCACTCATGAGAATGAGAAGAAGAAGAAGATACATTTAATGCATAACCAGACTGAGATGATTGACAACGACATGCAGAAAGTGCCATTCCGGAAGTTGAAGTTGAAGTAGGCTCCACATGGATGTTATGTTTCTTCATTGCGGCTTCCAAGGCTTCCATCTTCTTAAAGCATTTAGATTCTAAGTGGCCATCTCGATTACAAAAGTTACAATGTCTATCAGTCTTCTTCCATTTGTTTTTATTGGTCTTATCATTTTGCTGAAATGATCTTTCATTTTGAGGCTGAGTTGGTTTAGGACCATTCTTTTGAGGATATGACTTCTTAGGATTCTTTGAATTTGGTTGCTGCTGGGCGGCTAACGCTTTCGTGGAAGAGTTTCCAAGATTAAGAAGACCAAGGTGTAAGAGTTTTTCTTGTTCTCTTATTAAGGAATCACAAAAGGAGTCAAAGGAAGGGGCCTTGTAGTCTTTTCCTTGACAAATGAAAGCTTCCCTTGTAGAATGGAAAGTGGAAACAAATACAGAGTAGGCTGGTCCCAACTTAGTAAGGATGGAATAAATAAGGTTACCATCTTCTTTCTTAACTTTAACACCTTCCAAGAGATATCTAAGGGTCTTGAATTTGGACAAGAAATCTTCAATGCAAGAAAAATTATTAGGATCCAAAGTAAGCAACTCATTTTCAAGTTGATGGGCTCTAATTTCATTTTTAATCCCAAAAACTTTAGCGAGTTTTTCTAATGCTTCATGAGGAGTCTCAAGTTCTGCAATGTGGAATCTAAGATCAGGAGAAATAGACATCCCTATCAAACCACGTGCTTGATCTTGTCTATTTTCCCATTTTGCAGCCTTGTCTTCATCTTTTGGTTTCTTCTCTTGGTCTGTGGCTATTCTGAAGAGACCTTTACTTCTAAGTAAATCTTCCATGTAGGCTACCCATTGGAAGTAGTTAGTGCTGTCAAGAATGACTTGGCATGGACTTTCCATTTTTTTTTTAAACTGAAGCTGAAGATGCTGAAAGTAAGTGTTCCAATGGATAGATCTCGAAAAAATAGGCGGTTTTAAAAAAAACGGCTCTGAAAAAGGCTTCCGGATGAAGAAGTTATGGCTTTTTGAAAAAAAATTGTTGACGTTGCCGGCAAAGTGCGCGAATGTGCGGGAATGAAAAAATCCGCCCCCACAAAATGGAGACTTGAACCCAAGACCTCTACTCTCTTAAAATAGCTTTGAACCAATTGATCTATACAAAAAATTTGAGAGAGAGAGAGAGAGAGAGAGAGAGAGAGAGAGAGAGAGAGAGAGAGAGAGAGAGAGAGAGAGAGAGGCCTTGGTTTGCGTGCTTGCCTTGAGAAAGATCTTTTTCCCTACAAAACACAAAACACAAAACCCAACACGAATATGCAAAGAAAAACGAACCTTGTGGCTCGAAGTTAGCTTTAGCCAAAAAACTAGAGATTTTAAAAAAAATCTCAAAGTTAGCTTTAGCCGAAAAACTAAATATTTTTCTCAATGTTTCTGATTTTCTGAGATCACACTAAGGTGCAGGGAAAAGAGCATACGCATGAGAAAAATCCTTCCTTTCTGTTTCTGATTTGCCCAGATCGCACAGAGTCGCAGGGCAAAGAGCATACGCAGAAATGAAAGGTATAGATCCGGTTAAAAAAAAGGGCTAAATAAACCGAAACCGAAATAAGCAGAGAGAAAATAACAGTAAACTGCAAAAAACACTATATACCTCCCGATCTGAAAAATGACGCAGCTAGGGCTACCGGAAACCTTTTCGCGTGAAACGAAAGGGGTTCCTCACTGGAACAGATGCTCCGAACGCAACAGAGCAGTCCTCTCGGCCCGAAAGCAGTCAGAAACAACAGATCTAGGAAACGACAGCCGCATGCAGTTCTACCGGCTTCAGATTTGGATCACCAATGGACGCGGCCCTGAAATAGCTCTGATACCATGTAGGAATTTACAGGGTAAGTTCCTCAGAAAGAATACCAAAAGGACACCGCTCACAACCAGATCACAGATCAATACACCAGTATTTTTGACGTGGTTAAAACCCTCAAAGAGGGAAACAGTCCACGGCCTGTCCCAACGTGGGTACAGACTGGTCCTTCTTCAGCTTTTGTACCATCTAAGTTTTTTAAAAAATATGCATTGTTTCTTTGGACAGCATACATGATGTATGGTCCCTTCCATAGGAAGTGAAACTTCCCATGTTTCCCCTTATCCTCTCTTCTGGAATCCCATCTTAATACTTTATCTCCAAGGTAGAAATCTTCTGCCTTGGTTCTTTTATCAAATATCTTCTTTAGTTTCTCCTGCAACACTTGGGATCTTTGGTACACCTCCTCTCTGGTCTACTGTAAATTTATGGTCTGTTTTATCCTTCTTTGAATATCATTAGGTTCTACTTGAGCTTCTTGGAGTATTTTCATAACAAGAACTTCTAATGATGAGGGAAAAACAACTTCCATGCCATATACTAACTCATAAGGACTAGTTCCAATGGATTTCTTAGTTGTAAGCCTATCTGCCCATAATGCATTTGTTAGTTTCTTATGCCAAGTCTTCTTGTTTTCTTCCAATAGTTTTTTGATGATATTAATAAGACTCTTGTTGGAAGATTCAACCAGTCCATTGCCTTGAGGGTAATAGGCTGTGGAATGGCCCAATGTGATATGATATTTGTTACAGATACTGATCATCTTCTTTGACTTGAAAGTTGCAGCATTATCAGTAGTGATCTTAGTAGGGAAACCAAACCTAGACAATATATTGGTTTCTAAGAAACCTATGATCACTGTGTCATTGGCCTGTCTGGAGGATATGGCCTCTATCCATTTGGTGAAATAGTCAGTGGTAGTGAGTATCCATTTGTGTTGGCCTGAAGAGGGTGGATGGATTTCTCCAATGAAGTCAAGACCCCATTGCTGAAAAGGTTTCTCGGTGGAAATGGGTTTTAGGGGTAAAGGTAACAACTTTCTCTTGCCCTGAAAGATTTGACATTTATGGTAAGAAGTTACAAATTTCTTCACATCTGTAAACAAGGTTGGCCAATAGAATCCAGCCCTTAGGATCTTATCTGTAGTTGATTTCCAATAGAGGTGTCGACCACAGTCTCCTGCATAAAATTCTTGGAGAGCCTTGTCAGCTTCATCTTTTAATAAACATTTCAATAAAATTCCTTCATGATTTTTCCAAAAAAGAGTATTATCTAAGATATAAAACTTTGAAGCTTTCATTTTTAAAAACCTATTCTTCGCTTTGGATAACCCTGGAGGAGCCTACAGGTTTTGTAAAACATAAATTACAACAGCATACCAAGGTAAGTTTGAAAAGGCCTGGCTGATTTGTGGAGTTGCCATCTCATATTCGTCATCCAGTTCATTTATATCCAGGGCTTGACAATTAGTTTCTGCCATAAGTTTGGCCAATCCCTGTCCTTTTATCAGCCTTGTAGGTTTTATCTCTATATCATACTCTACGATGGTAGCAATCCATTTACCTCTTTTGCCCTCAATTCCATCCTGAGTCGGGATGTCTTTGACAATTGCATTAGGTGCATAGGCTATCACATGAGAGTATAATATGTAGACTCTAAAGTCCTTAATGGCTTTTACCAGTGCAAAAGCTTGTTTCTTCATTATTTTGTATTTTAGCGATGCATCTCTAAGTGCTTTACTAAAAAAGGCTATGGGTTTTTCACATCCATGATCATCGTTTTGTAATAAAACAGTTGCTATGGTGTGTTCTGATGCAAAAGAAAAAATGATGAAGTCTCTATCAAATTGAGGACTGGTGAGGACCAGTGTTCTGGTTAAGGCCATTTTAATTTCTTCAAATGATTGCTTGGCCTCTACTGTCCATTTTATACTTGAATCCTTTTTAAGCATGTTATTTAGTAATCTAATGAGTTCTACTAGGTTAGAAATGAATCTTCTCAAAAAAATTATCTTCCCTAGGAAAGCTTGAAGTTCTTTGATACTTCTTGGATGAGGTATCTATAGAATTGCTTCTATTCTAGCAAGGTCAATTTGAATACCAACTTTGGAAATGATGTGACCCAAAAGTTTACCTTCCTCAAGACCAAACAAGGACTTCTTTGGATTCAAAGAAATACCATATTTTCTACATTTTAGAAATACTTGTCTGAGATGGTCCAAGTGCTGCTAATCTGATTTAGAAAATATAGTTAGATTATCTAGATATATAACAAGGAAATCATGGATTTCTTTGGCAAATGCAATGTCCATTGCCCTTTGGAATGTTGCTCCTGCGTTTTTAAGTCCAAATGGCATTTTGATATACGTAAAAGTGCCCCATGGTGTTGTAAAAGCAGTTTTATCTTGGTCATCAGGATGAACCAGGATCTGGTTATATCTTGAAAACCCATCTAAAAGTGAAATTCTAGAAGACCCCACTACCCTTTTTAAAATATGATCCATCTTGGGTAAAGGGTAGTTATCTTTTAGAGAAACCTTATTCACATTTCTCATATCAACACACAACCTTATTTCCCCTGTTTTCTTCCTAGTAGGTACTAAATTAGACACCCACTCTGAAAACCTGATAGGGGCAATAATCCCTACTTCATACATGTATTTAATTTCCTTTTCAATTAGTGGTAATAGTACAGGGTTGATTCTTCTGAGTTTTTGTTTGAAGGGATTTTAATTTTCTTTTAGAGGTATGGTATGTTGAATAATAGAGGTGTCATATGATTTCAAATCTTCATAACTCCAGGCAAAGACATCCTGGAATTCTCTCATTAATTCAACATATTTTAATTTCTGATCGGGAGGTAAGGACTTTGATAGTTTTATCAGTTTTGGGTTTCCCTCTATTCCTAAATTGTATTCTTCAATATCTTCTTTGAGTGGTTCCATTTTAGGTTTCTTGGGAATGTCATTGGAATCAAAAAGGTCTTCCAGAGGGGTTAACCCTCTAGGAAGATGATTGTCTTTTAAATCAATGACCTCTATTTCTTCTTCAATTATCTCATTAAGGTCCATTTGTTTAAGGTCTTTCACTTTCTTGTGTGAATTTTGTGGGATGAAGCACATTTACTGAACTTTCTTCCAAAATGTTTTTTTCTAACTCATCTATTTGATTTGAATTAGCTATTGTATCAACATCTATGTAACTGTTAGAAAACTCTTCTTCTAAAGTCAAAAAGTTATTAATCTGCTCATCACTATCAAACACTTGCCAGTTCTTTAGATTATCAGGTATGGCTGGTCTGTGTCTAATCTCAGCAGTAAACTAATGATTAGGTTTGAAAGGTAATTTGCAGGTGCTGGCAAACATTGCCAGGCTGTGGGCTTGAAAGTTATGTTTTCTAGGGATTGTAGCAAGCTAAGTTTCTAGAAAAGTATTAATAATTTCAATCATTGTTCCTCTATAATATCCTAATCTAGGATCCCTAGTTAAATATTTCCCTTTGATATGTTTAATTATTAATTCAGGATCTCATATGATAGATACTCTAATTTCCCCTAATCTTTTAACAAGTTTTAGACCTAGCAAGAGAGCCTCATACTCTACCATATTATTGGTGCATTTAAAATTTAATCTGTAGGCATGGCCTTCAGCATGATCGTTTTGTAAATTGTACACCCAAACTCCTTCTCCTGCCCCTAATTTATTGAATGAGCCATCAAATTATATATGCTAAAGAATTTCATGCTCATAATTGGTTTCAGGGGTGGTGGGAATTTGTTTGACAGTGAGATCTGGTTTTTCTTGGGTATTTGATATTCCTTGGAGCTGAAAATTTGGCTTTTCTTTTTTAATTTCTTTTGGTTCTGCTGCTAAAACTTCTACAGCATTGGAAGGATTGGTTTCTGCATTGTAAATAATGAATGAGTCCATATCAGAGTGTACTGAGTAGATGGGGAAATTTTGTGGTTTTTCCTGACTACTTACTACATATTTCATCAAAGTTTCTCTGTATAGCTTCTTAGGTTGGCTGAAAACCAAGATAGTAGCATAGGACATGTCTAATTGAAGATATCCCTGAAGCTTAGCACCACAGGATCTTGACAATAGCATAACCATATTTTGGTGGTATATCTGCTACTATTATATCCATTAAGATTGTTTTTGTAGGGTATTGAACCAAAGAGACACACAAGTCTTTTATCAACCCTAAACATCTCACCTGACTAGAATCAAAAGAAAAGAGATCTTTGTATGGCCTGGTGATGTCAAGGTCTAGTTTTTCCATTATAGACTTGGGCATTAGGTTGTGAGATGCCCCAGAATTGAACATGGCATTGTGAAGGATTTTATCATGTATATTTAGGCTCACATAGAAGGGAGGGATTCCTCCTAATGGTTTTCCATTCACTTCTGGGCCAAATATTAGTTCAGGCTGGTCATCAAAAACATTAATTGAGTCTTCAGTTCTAGTAATTTTGAGTGATTTGTTGATTTGACTTCGGTAGGATTCATGTTTTGCTAATTCAGACAATGGAACAACAATTTTCAGCTTACCTACCTCAGTTTCTAGATTAAAGGGTTTTTCTGTTTGGACTTTTGGGTTTCAAACAGTAGGATTCTCTCTATTTTATAGGTTTTCTGTGTTTTTCTCTTTTTCAGGAGTGGAATTATAATTAGCAGGTTCTCCTGAAGCAGGTTCTGGTGGTTCTTCCACATTCCCCTTTGAAGGAAGAGAGGTGGAGGGTTGTTTATCATTTGGTTGATTATCAGAGACATCTTCAATTATTTTATTAGAAGGATTAGGGTCTGATCTAGAAAGAATATGTATAGGTGTAGTGACTGTCATACTCTTTATAGGCTATTTTGGAACCTTCTGCTTGTTTGCTTCAAGAACATCAATTATCCTACTTCTTAAGTTGTATTTCTTATGCACCTCATAGATGGTTGTGTCGTATCCCTCCCTAAAGTCGAATGATTCACCTGACTGAGTTTGAAATCGTTTAAGAATATGGGCCTCTTGATCCTCTTGGGTGAATAAAACTTCTCATTCATTACTAAGTCCCATCAGATTTATTTGAGTGTCCTCTTTAATTTCTTTAGAGTTTGAGCCTTCCGCATAATTTTCCTGGAAAGGGGGCCTAATGTTTTAGTCTGGAGCAGTCTTCATAGTGTTCTGGTTTTGATTTTTTCTGAAATTGGGATTTCTCCCTATGTTGGTTGGCTGACCATCCCAGGGAGCTTTCCTTTCAATTGTTTCCACTCTATCCCCTAGCCTATCCATCCCTTTAATTATGGAATCTAGTTTCTGTTCAAAGGGTGAGGAATCTTATTTCAATGGTATTCTCCTTTCACTTCTAACTTTGGCTCTTTTAGACATCAGGTTGGCTTCAACACTGACAACTATGCTTTTCATATCTTCCAAAGTGCGAGGAGCTCTTTCTCTAAGCTGGAAGGCCATGTCGGAATCCAATCCATCAGGGAATTTGATTAAGGCTAAATCGGGTGGGGGTCTAAGGTTTTGAGGGATGTCATTATAGATACTGTTGAATCTAGTGTAGTAATCCTACACAGTTTCTTGTGTTCCTCTCTTTAGGTTTTCATACTCAGATAGAATCTAAAGGGGATCTTTCTTTTTCTCCCATCAGTTTAGGAACTGTCTATAGAGAGTTTCTACGCTGTCTATATTATTTTCTGGTAAAGCTCTGAACTAGGTTTCGACTTCCCCAGTCAAACTTTGGAGAAATATTCTCATTTGCACATCATTAGGATATATTTCATAAATTTCAAAATAATCGGTCATCTTCTTGGTATGTTGTTGGGCTGTATAGGTAACAGTACCATCAAATTGAGTGATTTTACTTTGGTAATCCTGGGGCATGGCACCCATGTTTGCTGGTAGTACCAGAGGGGCATATCTATTTGCCATTGCAGTAGGTAGTGATGAAACAACAGCTGGGGTTGGGATAACAATGGGTGTCTGAGTTGTGGATGGAGTGCTGGAGGTGATGGTTTGTTGTGGAGTAGTTTGAGGTTGATATGTATGAGGAAATGGTGATGAGCTTGCAGAGGCAGTAGTGATTACAGAAGGATTGGGTGTTCCTTCAGTGATAACATTAGATTGTAGTGAGTTCTGCAAATTTCTATCAATTGACAGATTGATAGCTTCAAGCTGTAAGTCTTTGATGAACACTGGGCCTGGGACTAAGTCAATTAATTCAGAATCGGATGAAGTCCTAAACAATGAGGTCTCAAAGTATTCATCAAAGGGTTGGTCTTCAAGATAAATCCACCTAACAGGACAGGATCTTGATCTGTAGGTGGGCCAAGAACTAGCAGAACTTTCTTAACTTTCGTGTCTCCTAAGAATTTTGGGAATCAGATTGGGTTTCTCAAACACTTGTGGTGAATTGGGATCAGGATTAGCTCTAGTGTAACGAGTCCTTTCTGAAGCTAGGTTTTTAGGTTTTGTTTTGGTTTTTTCTTAATTGATATCAACAAACAACTTCTATGATTTCTTTAAGAGGCTTTAGATATGAGATTTAAACTTTCTTAAAGCTTTATTCAACTGAGGAATTCGATTCCCTAGTGGAGTCTCCACTATGTTATCACTCATATTTTCCCTGAAGTTCTAAGAAGAGGGAAAGGGGTCCGAGGTAACCACAAACCAGATTTTAGGTATAGAATCTAGCCAATCTATACCCAGAGAGGGCTCTCTATTTAATATTTAGCTTGGTTTTATAAGATATTAGGCTAGTTATGAAAGCTTGGGGATTTTGATTATGTTTGGTGGTGGAATTCAAGAGTAGATGGATAGAACATAGTAGATCAGGCCATTGGGCTATGGAGTCAACTGCAAATGGCTAAACTAGATTTGGGTTATTCAGCAAAGGAGGGCTTAACAGGGCAAGATAGTTAAACAAGGAACATATAGTAACTTGAAAGAATGGAATGGATTTGAAAGGGATGAAGGGCAGTTAAGAATCCTTCAACATGTTTCAAAATAAGGGAAAATGAATGATCACTAATAAAAAGCAATTTAGGATTTCTTACTAAATGATCAAAATGATTAAACTAAGAAGTAAAGAGCAATTAAGAATTCCTTGCCTATGATAGTTTAGAGGAAAAAATTTAGAATAAAAACGATTTTAAAGACAGATTGCACTTAAGCACTTTCTAAAATATATTTTTTCGTTTTAATATTCAGACTTGAACACAAGTGAAATAATAAACCAGAAAATAATAAGACATGAGATATAAAATACTTATTTGTCCAATATTTGACACATGAATCCTATAAGAAAGTCCCTTGCTTTATTTCTTCATCCAGCCAACCATACAAGAGTTGATCAACAACTTTTCTTTTCGAAAATAATGAGTCTATAAAAATGTCTAAGAATCCACACTCAATACTCCGAATGAGGGAGTATTTATACAAAAACTTTACAATAAAATACCTCATAACAAAGAGAGATATAATCTAGGAAAGCTAACTATATGTTACATAAAAGTGGAGACAGATGGTCTCGTAGATAGAAGATAAAGTGAACTGATGGTTTGTTGTCCCTATTTTTGTGAATGAGCTGGAGGCAGGCCCTATGATTGAGCATCTTGCTATCATTGTAATTCTGTGCTAGCTATTCTGATTTTGGCTTTCAATTGATACTCTTTAACCTATTCTAATACACTTTACCTGTTTGATCCTTGTTCACCCTTATTTACCAAAATTTATTAAGGTAAATAACAAAAATTTACCTTTTTACCAAGGATAAATTACAAAATTTCTATCATATCTGCCCACCAATCTTCCTTTGGTATTCTGGTCCTTTGAAGTTTCCTGAAGATTTCATCAACCTCAATATATTTGACAAAATTAGGCTGAACTGGAAACAGATGTTTTATTTCATGCTCAACATAGAACAGGTTCTCTAGACTGTCATAGAGAACTCTGCCTGTAGGTAGTGCCTTTGGTGCAGATGTACCAGCTGATGAACTAGCTTGATTGTTTGCATATTGAGCCAGTTTGTTCACATAGTCCTCATGTCTCATCAATTTATCATTAATCACCAAAGGACTGGGAAGTCCTTTGCTCTGCAAGATACCAAATTTCTCCATAAAATCATTAATTTCTTCTTGCATGTTCTGGCATTTCCTTTCTAAGTTCTGCATTAGCCCTCTCTTAGTCAATACCTTTTTTATTTCTAGGATAGTTGTTGTTCTGTCTTCAATATTTTTTCTAGCTAGTACCTATTTTTTCTGTTCAAAAAATTTATTAGTCTAATGGCTTCCTCAGGCTTCCTTCCTAATTCTTCTTTAGTTATTTGAATTTCTTTAAGAGCTACTCTTACCAAGTCAATCTGTTCAAAAATTATTTGTATGGAAGGCCAAGCATCATTTATTGACTGAGTGATGTTGGCCCAAAGAATTTTCCTTATGTCTGCTAAGGGCTTCTCAAAGGTGAGGTCCTTCTCTAGTGCTTTCACCTACTATGCTAAGCCTTTATTCTTCCTCATTTCTTCAGCAAAATTAATTTTCATAACGTCATATTTCTGCTCTAAAGTGACAAATTTTTCCTGCACCTTCTGGAGTTTAGAAACCTGTAGTTTCATTTCCTCCATTGACCTAATTAATTCCTTTGTACTTAGACTTTATGTTCCTACTAGTGCTATTCCTATGCTTGTTCCTGTAATTGCTTTTGCTGTGACCAAGGGGAAATTAGGTGCCAGAGCTGCTCCAAGTGTTGAAGGGACTACTTTGGAGATCACTGGTATCACATTTTGAGGTTGGGAGGTCGACTCTCCCTGCCTACTTTTCAATGATTTTTCCAATTCTTGTTCTATCTCCTTCAACTGTTCATTAAGCTTAAGGACTAAGTCCATAAGTTCTTCTTCAAACTTCTTCTGAACAACTTCTGCAGTTTGAGGATGTCTTGATGGTGGCAATTTTAGCTGCTTTCTCAAGGCAGCTATGTCTTCATCTTTCTTCTTTATTAAGGCCTCTGCTGCCTTGACATCTTTTGGGTTATGACCCAGTCCAATAATCAATTCCTCCAAAGATTTAATTCTATTATCTTTAGCCTATGAGGAGGCTCTTTCCAGCTGTAACTGAGTAGTTGTATTATTCAAAGAATTTTCTAATCTTTGGGCCATCATAGCTTTACCAGTCAATGTTGAATATACCATCTCCCCTATCTGCTTGTGTAACTCAATTTGATCTAAGGGGTGGATATCCTTAGTCATGACCTCAAAATTGGTTTTGAGGTGGTCTGCTATTGACTGAGGCTACTGTACCTTGGGCTTAAAGAAGCTCATCTGCATCTTGCCTTCTTTGATGTCATAGGCTGACATCAAGCTAGTTTGATTTGTGGGGGCCATTTTCAAATACTGATCATAGACTTTGGTGAGCTCCAGTATTGTAGCAATAATGCTACAACTCCTGGGGCTTCCTGTCTCTCATTTTATCAACCCGGTAGTTCGTACAAACTTGGAAGCGACGGTGCTATATGCACAAGTACTAGCTCTTGTCGCAGCTGTCACTTGGTCAGCTGGCACAAGTCTGCTAGGGCTCAAGCCAACTTCTATAGGCTCTCAGAAGAAGCTTGCTAATTGATGGACGAAAGCTAATCTCAAAGGAAAGCTACTTTAATTGACAAAAATGAACCGAAATCAAATCAAAGCATGTAAACCTAGGAAACCCTAATTTAACTAGTCTGACCTCTACAATGCAAGGAATGTAAATGCAACTTCTACCAATGCTGTCATTACCTCTAATAAGTAAGAATGCATGGATCTAAACTACTTGCATCATGAAAGTTATGTTTTTGTATTTGTCCTTTAAGTATGTGGAATGATTGTGATCTTGTGCTAACTAGGGTTTGGTTGTGCAGATGGGATGGAGAAGGAAGGAAAGCGTGGGACAGGTTGGGGAGGCTAGGAGAGGTCCCTAGGGATCCTTAGCATCCATCCACAGAGGTTCCTCGCATTCAGATGCTCAGCAACCGAGAGAGTGGCCTCCTACAGGATGCCTGCAGAGGATCCTACAGGATACTCTGTTTTCTACAGGATGTCTACAAATGGCTACAGGATGACCTACCGTGAGTGTTTGGAGTGATGGAGGAGTAATGGAATGGTAGGGGGAGATGTGTGAGGTAGGAATAAGGCTGGTGATGGCTTTAGAAGTGAAAGAATAGGATGTGAAGTGAGTGTAGGGAGTAGGTTGGAAGGTAAAGGGATATGTCAACGAAAGGGCTAGAGAATGGAAGTACGTGAGAAGTGAAAGACTTTGGGAGATAACAGAGTGGAGCAGGGGTCAAAGATATGTCTGCATGCGTGATCAAGATGGAGGACGAAGTGATGGGACGAGAGAGAGCAGTGTAAGTGAAACAAATGCTTATGACTGTCACTCAACCAAAAATGCATTAACCTAAACTACCTGTGCTTGTAAATTCAATGAGCAGCAATCTAAACGCGGAGGAGAATGTGCATGAAGCTGTGGTAAGGGAGTGTGGTGCATGTGTGAATCATGTGGAAGCATCTAACATAACGTGACTGTGTTTGCAGCAATCATGGAATAAAGAAATGCGTATTTTTGGTGGTTAGTCATGGGCTTCACTCCAATCCCAGATGAGACAACAGTGAGCCTTAACAACCTTTTTGTTGGAGCTCCAATCGATTATATCTATCCTCTGCTACACTAAGCAAGTGGAAACAAACTCACCATAAGTAACTCCTATCTAACTCATGAAAAAGACCAACTCAATAACCTGTAATTCGAATTGCATGTGCAAATGAAAAGCTCAAAGTGCTGAAATGAAATGGAAACAACACTACAGCAGAGGGGATCTATGGCTCTCAGGTTGGGCCCTAACCTGAGAGCTATAGTCTCCTTAAGAAAAACTCAGAACTAGATCAGAATCTGCCTTCTTTATTCATAATCTGATATCATGCCAAATTGGCTTATAAAAAGGAACGAAAACTGAGCTATGCTCCAAAATTACAATAGCAATACGAGAGTTTCAACAACCTATCTAAGGCTAAGGCCTCTATACTTATACAAAAACGATGATCCAAAAAGTGTCCTTGATTTTAGGAGCTCGGCTGTCCAACTAGAGTTTAACTGCTGATCCTGTAGGACGGTCATAACTGCTGTTCTTGTAGAGCAGTTTATAACTGCTGTTCCTGTAGAACAGCTGGCTGCTTCTAAGCTCGGAGGGGAGATGGATTAGAGCTTGGAGTTCTTGGTGGGAATCATGAGGGATGTCCCTAGACCATGGACATCCTCTCCTAAAAACCCACAGTGCCACCTCATTGTCTCCTTATCTCCTTTTTCGTTGTCTTTTGCTCCCTTTTTAATGCCAAAACCTGGAATCATAATGCATTAGTCACGTAGAGAGAGTGCCTACCCTTCTTCCTAGAAACAACATGAATAAACTAAGAAATGCATGCATAAGCAATAAAAAATGAATGGTTTGAGCAAGTAGAATAGGCCAAAATGAGCCCAAATTGTACCAAAATTGGGGCTCATCAAACTTGAGCCCTTAATGGTTCATTTTTGGCTTTCATTTCTTTAAATTTCTTCTTAATATCTAGATTCTCATTTACTGGAGGCCTGAAGGATGACACTTTTGCACTTTGTTGCCTTTCCAGTTGATGTCTCTATGAGCTAGAAAGTGTCCCACCTACTGGGAAAGTATGTTGGTTGTCTGCACCCTCTTTTCTTTGGCTCTCTATAGTTTCCTCAAAAAATTCCTCTTCTGAATGAGGATTTAGCATGTGCCTCTTAGCACCAGGCTATTCTGATGGACCACTGGCAGGGGTAGCTACTTCCCTGTCTCTCTTTTTGTTCCTTTCCTCATTCAAAGGAGTCTGTAAAATTGGGGGCTCTCCAATGTTGACTTGAGTTGGGTGAGCCTATGTTTGGGCATGCTCCTGAGAAGTTTCAGGCTGCTTAGACATGGTTGATTGTTCTGTTTCCTGAGTGCTAGTCTCTTTTTCCCTTCCTTGTGATGTTTCTGCCGGTGGTGCACTGGTCTCTTGTTAGTGCCTTTGTGAGGTATCAACTATTGAGGCACTGATCCCTGATGCTGACCTTTGAGAAGTCTTAAAATGTACATATCCAAAAGAATCTAGGTCAAGTGTTTTTTCAAGATCCTTCATTACATTTTCTATGTTGACCTATTCACTATCTGTTTCTACAAGGGTTCCTTCCCTCCATTCATCCATATTAGCAAATTTCTCAATCTCTGGAATTCTGTGATGCAAGTATGGTGATAATATATTTTTCATCCTTCTATCACAGATGAAACTATGAGGGTCATATGGAGTCCAACTAAAACTTTTGTTTAATTTTAGATCATATTCTAGGATTCGTTCCCCTTCTCTCCATGCTTCCCTATTGTTGCAGACAAATGGGCCTAAGTGATCCTTGATTCTGAGTTGTGCTTTCTTCCTGGCCTTAGTAAAATGTGTAAAATCTGAGTGTATCATCTGTCTATAATATTCCAATGCAAACAGTCTCATTGGAACATATCTAGGTAGCTTGAATGGAGAAAGCTCACATCCATATACCCTAATTTCTATGTGATTTTAGTATAAATACCAATCACCCACTCTTTACTGTTTAGAGAGCTGAAGTATCCTTTTGATGTCATCGTTAATCCTGGGAGGGGAATTCCCTATCAGCAAGGTGGTCACTGGGCAGACAAACTGATCAATGAACTCATTATAGGAATAAGGGTAAGCAAAAGTTTTATGGAAGATGGAAGTCCAAAAGATGACAGACCTTGTATTACCCATAGTATCAAGTTTCTTGACAGAAAATGGGAATCTATCTGATTTATAGTAGAGGATTAGGTGATATCTAAAGGTGGAAAACTTGAAAACCCTTTCATTCTCCAGTCTCATGGACTGGTCATGAATTTTCTCAGCAATATAAGAGGCATAATCATATTTGACAACAAGAGGCTGTCCTGGGGTAAAGATAGACATCATTACTAGGGTCAATTCATCTACATATTCACTAGTGTTGAATCCCATGACTGCTGATATCATATCAACTATGATTTTTCCTGTATCTGTGAGGAAAATTGACATATAAGGAGGGGGATCTTTAGTTTGATACTATGGTAATATGAAAGTCTGACATAGGCGATTGAGCTTAGCTTGGGATAACTCGGTTGATTTCTCAAGAAAATTTCCAATGGAAATGGTGTTGAGGGCTTGATTAGGATGAAATTTCAGCATCTCATTGGTTGATTCAGTAGTTATTGTGAATAGGACTATTTGGTTGGGAGACATAACTGCTCTACGGATGGGGTCATAATTTATATGGCATTGGTAGATTATGTCAGGGAAAACATGCACAGAGAGGAGAAAATACATTGGGAGGTTGGATTCCCACAGTCCAATGGCATCGTAGCCATTCAAATGGTTATCTCGACATTGACAAAAGACTTTGAGGTGGTCTTTATCAGTGGTTAAGTCTTTTATTTGGAAATCTTTGTCTGCCAGAGGAAAATAGTCCAAATCACAATGAGGGGTGGTAATGGGGATAATGTTTAGGGCTACCAGTGTGTCCATCCTGGTTCTTGTGGATTCAGAAGGGAAACTGAGGTTTTCTTTGCAAAACTGGTGAAACTAGGGTCCTGGGGGATTGGAATTAAGGGAAACTGAGGTTTTCTTTGCAAAATTGGTGAAACCAGGGGCCTGGGGGACTGGAATTATAGAAATAGTAACAAAATTATGGTGAATTTTGGCTTTTTTAATCAATTTGCAGTGGAAAACAAGTATTTGCATGGTTTTCTTATCGGGAAATTGATAAATACCTGTTATTGGGGACAGGCAACAGAATTCAGGCATTGGATGTGACTGGATAGTCCTGGGCAACGTCGGCTGCAAAGGTTGAAGCAGGTTGGCGGCTGAAAGTATAGGAAGGTTGACCTTGTCATTGTTTGTGCATGGATGTACAAGTTTGTAGAATAAACGACGAAAATGAGTTATTTTGTTTTATATACAAAGTAAAAAATTAGCGGGTTTCGGGATTGGACGGGTGACATTAGCGGGCAAATGACGTGACGTTTTGTCGTTTAGTGTGGGACAGTAAGTAGTTTATATCGCACCACTTATGGAGGGCTGGTGGTATTCAGGCTTGGGCCAGCAATTCCATAGAGCGATCAACGCATGGTGGAGGCACTATGCATAAAACCGCTTTGCGATCATGCATTAATGTGTGGTTGCAAAGGGTCGTGCTATATGCACGACAACCATTAGATCTGGGCGGTGTGATTGGATGGCTATCGGGGATGAAAGGTGATGGGGGTTTAATTAAGGCGGGCCTGATATATTTAAGAGTTTTTTAGTCATATCGGGAGTAAAGTGATTGGTCGGGGAGGTTATTAATTAACTGTGGGGGTTAATTAATCCCTTCGTAATGTGGCGGGGGTCAGGGCTATTAATTAGTTACTCATTAACTAATTAATCCCTATTTAAATCGTATTAAGGTTATAACTAACCAAAGGGGCGGGATATATAGAATTTCAGGTTTTTTACATAGTTAAATAATACGGGAATGGATAGATTTTCATAGGGGATTTATATAATATAGGTTAATAGTTCATATGAATTTTGAAATAGAAAATCGCTAAGTATAAAGCATTTGGTATGTGTATTTAAACTTAGGCTAAAGTGAAAAAGGGTTTTTAATGGAAAAAATTTTAATTTCCCTAAGTAAACTAGAATTTTACTTAGGGAAAACTTTATGAAGGGAATGAATGATTTATGGTGGGATGAGACGATTAATGAATGACTTTAAGTATTTAGGCATTATAAATTATTGGGTCAAGGGTCCAGTCCCTCTAGAACTCAGAGAAATGCTCTGAGCTCCTCTAATTTGATAAATACCTTGGTACTTAGGGGAAATTAGTGAAAATTTAGGGGAAATGAGTAGGGAAGTTAATTATTTGACTTTGCTTTGCTTGAGATGTATTCAATGTAATACATGCCTTTGCCTTGTGATGAAAGTAAAAGATTCAGACATTTGTAATCATCATTCACCACATATCATTTCTACAACCATCATCTACTTACCCTACCTACTTTATCCTAGTATTTTTACTTCTTTATTTGGGTGCACTTAAATTGGCAACCCCTTATCAATCTTTCTTTTCTTTTACATGGTAATGCCTATTTAAGTCTACACTTATTACATCCAAGGGCTCAGATTAAACTATTGAGCTCCTTTTTCACTCCACCTATCTACTTATCTGCCAATATTACACTGTTTGGTCAGATCTTTATTCTCTACTTCTAAAACATGAAATTGAAATATGAACTAGCCAAGCTTAAACTACTGGACTATTTATGAATTGTGGCATAAGTGACAAACTGCACACAATTTTAAATTATACAAAAGTACAAAAGTAGTGTCATTTAGACTTGCACACTTTCCTGGTCTTTCTTTTTGTTGGGGTTCATTTTCTTTCATTTTTTGACCATATTTTATTCTTTTTACCCTTAGATTTTTCTTTTAGGGTATACCCTCTTTACATTTTTTAAATTTTTTGATTTTTTACAAATATGGAAAAACTTTGCAACAAGAAAAGGTATGAAGATATTTCAGAGCTAAACCAAGTCAATCATGATATATGACACCTATTGGTATAGGGGCATAACTAGGTTGCTAGAGTTGGGGGCACAAGGCTCCTAAACATGTTATGGGCGCCACACTTCAGTCACACCAATATTAACACCATCTGTGTGCGCCAATTATTGACACTAGTACACGATGGGTGTCTGTGGCTGAGAGAACCCATCCTGATCATAGACATGATGATCCACCACATAATGCTACTATCATCCCAAGGAGTGGACCCTATGGAGGCTTTTTTAGGAAAGTCACAAGAAAATAAGCTGATAGACAAAATGAAGAGTTAATTTGATCTGGTCAAGAATTCACACGGGTACTCCATTCAGTGCATATCAGATGGCGTGGTGCATTTTTTTGCACGGATCTTAACTAGTAAGATCATGAGAAAGTGTCCCGCGGATGAAATCCCAGTATCAGTTGTCTCTTTCACCGTGCAGCATGTGAAAGGAGTCCATTATAACTGGGCTCAAAATCTATGTAAAGAGTTTCTAGAGGACTGCATGGAGGCCTAGGATGAGGAAAAGGAATTTCACTATGCCTGGTTGTTGTTGTTGATCACTTTTGTGGTGTGGTGGATACTAGAAGAGAGCCAATTCCCTCAGCAGGACTCGGACCTACCAGACTGTTGTACTATGTAAAAAGCCCCCATTTATAGGGAGTAATAGTTATTATTTGACATATAAATGGGGACCCTTTTAAATTTTTATCCTTTGAAAATAAATTCTAACTCTACAAATTTTCATTAAACCTTTAGAATGCAACCCATACTTAAAATTTTTATCGCAAATCGCATTTCGCAGTTTTCCATGTGACAATTATAAACATCCTAAAGAAAATCCCAAAATGCGATATGCGATAAAGCCCCCACTGCGATTCTCCGATCACGACACTCTAAGAATATGCGATCTCACTTCGTAAGTCACAATTTAATAAAGCATGTCATTGTGTTATCCCTTAAAAATTGCGAAATGAAATATTGTGACATTTTGCAATCGCATTTCAAATTATCTCCGAGCAGCGCTATATTGCAACATTTGAAAGTCACGATGTGGAAAATCAGGTGTGAAGCATGGGAAGTTACTGAGTTTTAATGAAATATTAAGCGGGTTGATAGAGAAATTATTGTTTAGTAGCTTGAGGAGAGAAGTTAATGTTTCCAAGTTATGGCTAGTTAACATAGAGATTGCATTCAAAATCTTCCCAGGATTCAAGTCATTTCAAAGAGATCTCAGCCTTAATTACCCTCTACTGTGTACACTGATACATATCTCATTCATTTCAAGGAAGCTTCAAAAGAGATGTCCTTATGGAAATTAATGCAAAAACATAAGCAACAGAGTGTTTCAGAGTCTGAGGTTGCAGAGATGTCGCCCATATTTGGTGATACAGTTTGTAGTGTTGATGGAGGAGCAATGACGTGGGAATCATCTACAATAGACATGAATATGATTGGCCTAAAATTACTATTACCAAGGCAACAAATGATTCAATAAAACCCTCGGGAGTTCAATTCAAGGATGATGCTTGCTCTTTTCTTCACATAATAGGAGGAAGAGCTAAGTGTTGGGTTGTGTTATATTCTTTCCATGACTAGCCCACGTAGTTAACCGGGGAGTTATAAGGGGGACAGAGCCCCCCTCTTCATTTTGTTGATTGCGTAGCACGGGGGGTCACAGGGGGTTTGATGGGTGCAGGTAAGCCCACTCTATGGGGTCCGAGGCAACACTCCAGAAAATTTTGTTTTTGGACCCTATATTAGGTTGGGCGGACCTACCTATTGTTTTGTGCATCATTTTTTGCACATGGTTTTGGACGCGATGGTTTTCAGTCCATGGTTTTGGACGCGATGGTTTTCGGCCCATGGTATTGGATGATTTGGCATGTATAAATATATATTGTAACATTGAAAGGAACATAATGAAAAATCAAGCTGGTAGTCCTGATTTTCAAATCCATGGGAAAATATCTATGTAATATGTTTTATGTGTTATGCTCTCGCATTGTTTATTTTTTGTGTTTTAGAATTCGTATGCAGGTAATTTATGTACGAGGTTAAAACCTACATTTGGTATCAGAGCTGTTTTGGCTTCAAGGGGATGCTTTGTTGTTGAGGGGTTTCATTTGGGCCTGTGGTAGACCCTGTTTAATGGGAGATATGCAAGATCAATTTTGGTGGTGAAAGAAGATGGTGAGCAGTGGAAAGATATAGATCGAGAAATTTAATGGTTAGAGTTTTGAGTTGTGGAAAATAAATATGGAGGATATCTTGGTGGATAGAGATTAGTGGATAATGGTAGATCTAGGTACTAAACCAACAGGAGTGTACAATGAAGAATGGAATATGTTAGATCGAAAGGCAAAGAGCACAATACGATTGTGTGTCTTAGATTCTGTATTGCTTAATGTATCAAGGGAAGCTACGACTAAGGCTTTGTGGTACAATTTAGGGACTTTGTACCAATCTAAGTCTCTGGTGAATAAACTATTCCTACGGAAAAGTTGTATAACCTGAGGATGAAAGATGGAGACTCAATGACAGATCATCTGAATGAATTTAACACCGTGGTAAGTCAGTTATTATCTGTTGATATTAAAATTTCAGATGAAGATAAGTGCATCAATTTGTTGTGTTCTCTACCCGATTCATGGGATAGTTTGGTTATTGTAATAGGTAGCAATACAACTGCCTTGCAGTTTGATGAAATAGTCTCATGGTTGTTGATGGAGGAGATGAAATGAAAAAATATGGAGAGCCAGAATGGTGATGCCTTGCCTATATGAGGATGGTCCCAGAACATAAACAAAAATAAGTCATCTAGTGGGAGATCTAAATCTAGAGGGAGATCTAAATCTCCAGGAAAACCTGTAAAGGTGGTGTGCTGGAAATGCGGAAAGGAAGGGCACTACAAATGGGAATGTAAATCTAAATCTCCTGATAAAGGAAAGGGATATGATGATGCTCCTTCTGCAGAGGTGAAAACCACCTCAGATGAAGATGGGGATGTGTACCTGGCTTCTTCAAGTACACATGTAGATCATGAGGCATGGTTGATTGACTTAGGTGCATCCTTTCACTTCACTCCCCATAGAGAGTGGTTCTCCGAGTATGAGAAATATGATGGTGGTGATTTCTTCTTGGGCGATGATAGGAAGGCTAGAATCATTGGTCACGGAAAAGTAAAGTTAAAGTTTCAAGGTGGAAGGGTTAGAACACTTCCGGGTGTTCAACATATTCCTGCATTAGCCAGAAATATTATTTCTATAAGAAAGCTGGATGATGCAGGTGTAAAAATAGTGTTTGAGAAGGATACTTGGAAGATGGTTCAAGGGGCACTAGTATTGATGTAGGGAGTTTGAATTGGAAATTTGTACAAGCTGCAAGGTAGCACTATTGTTGATGGGTGCAACATCTCTGTGGTTCCTGAAAGTGGAGCAGAAAATCTAGTGGTCTTTAGAGGTAATACCATGTTGTGGCATCAAAGGCTTGGACATATTAGAAAGGGGGGCCGTCGAATACTTCATAGTAAAGGTATGGTAGAAGGTATGAGTATTTTCTCTCTGGATTTTTCTTTTTGTGAAAATTTTGTATATGGGAAGCAGAATCGGGTGAGTTTCCCCTCTGGTGGTAAGAGGGTGAAACAAATATTAGAGCTTGTGCACAGTGATGTGTTTGGACTTGTGAAGGTTCCATCACTGGGTAAGTCTGTGTACTATGTATCATTTATAGATGACGTCTCAAGGAATACATGGATATATTTCCTTAATAAGAAATCTGTAGTCTTTGGCAGGTTTAAAGAATTTAAGGCTCTGGTGGAAAACTAGACAGAGAATAAGATAAAGGTGTTGAGGACAGATAACAGTGGAGAGTTTTGCAATAAGGAATTTGAAGAATTATGTAAGAAGTGTGGTATATCACGACAAAATAATACTCCATATACACCTCAGCAAAATGGAGTTGCAGAAAGAATGAACAAGACGTTGATGGAAAGGGCAAGAAGCATGCTTAGTGGTGTCAGGTTAGGACAAGAATTCTGGGTAGAGGTGGTGGAGACAGCATGTTACCTAGTCAAAAGATCACCTTCATCAACGTTGGAGGATAAGACTCCATAAGAGGTATGGATTGGTAAGAAACCCTCTCTTTCACATCTGAGGGTATTTGGATGTGATGCATATGTACATGTTCCAAAGGAGAAACGAACCAAGATGGATAGTAAATTTGAAAAGTGCATCTTTATTTGGTATAAGGATGATTTAAAGGGTTATAGACTTTGGAACCCAGTAAAATGTAAGGTTGTGTACAACTGAGATGTGGTGTTTAGAGAGGTGAAAGATGTTATTAAACATGAATTCCAACCAAAGGAGCCTGAGAAGATACAATTTGAGCTAAAGGAGGAAGAATCAGACCCTATAGCAGAGGAGGAATCAGAAGATGAAGAGCCACAAACTCCAGGTGTGAGAGAATCAGTTCGAGAAAGAAGGCAGCCAGAAAGGTATAGTCCATCTGCTTTCTGTTTAAATTTTTCTTTATCTGTTATTGATGGTGATCCTAGAACTATGAAGGAAGTAGTAGATTCAGAGGATGAAAAACTCTAAAAAGAGGCCATGGTTGATGAAATGGCATCTTTGAATAAAAATGAGGCTTGGGATCTGGTGGAGTTGCCAGCTAGAAGGAAACCCATTGGAAGCAAATGGGTGTTCAAGAAGAGGACAAATGAAGAAGGAAAGGTGGAGAAATACAAAGGTTGGTTGGTAGAAAAAGGCTATTCCTAGGTTCCAGGAATTGATTTTGGTGATATTTTTCTCCTGTTGCCAAGGTAGCTTCTATTAGATTACTTTTATCTATTGCTACTGCTTTTGATTTTGAGGTAGAACATATGGGTGTGAAGACAACATTTCTTCACGGGGATATGGAAGAGGAGATCTAGATGAAGCAACTTGAAGGTTTTGTGGTGAAGGGTAAGAAAGAACTGGTATGCAAGTTAAAGAAGTCTCTATATGGGTTAAAACAATCACCAAGGATTTGGTATCAAAAATTTGATACATTTATACAGGGGACTTGGCTTCACTAGAAGCAAAGCAGATCACTGTGTGTATTTTAAATTAATTGGTGACCGTGTTATTTATCTAGTCTTGTATGTGGATGATATGTTGCTGGTTGGAAATGACAAAGAAATTATCCAGGATTTGAAGACCCATTTTTCCTCCAAATTTGACATGAAATATATTGGTGCTGCAAACTATATTTTGGGCATGGAAATTAAAAGAGATCAGACAAAGAGAAATCTTTGGTTAAACTAGAGGAAGTATGTTGAGACAATATTGTAGAGGTTTAATATGCAAGATAGTAAACTGGTGAAGGTTCCTATTCCTGTAGGTGTAAAGTTATCTGCTGAACAATGTCCCAACACACAAGAAGTGGAAGAGGACATGTCCTGTGTTCCATATGCAAGTGCAGTCGGTAGCCTAATGTATGTGATGGTCTATAATAGACGAGACATTGCATATGCAGTGAGAGTATTGAGCAGGCTTATGTCAAAACCAGGGAAGGAGCATTGGACAGCAGTGAAGCGGGTTTTCAGACATTTGCGTGGTACTAGTGATTATGGTTTGTGCTACCAAGGGAGACTAGGATTGAACAGAGTGTTGGATATTTGTGGCTTTGTTGATGCAGACTAGGTTGGAGATCTGGATTAGAGAAGATCTACAAGTGGGTATGTGTTTAACCTATTTGGAGGTGTAGTCAGTTGGATGAGTAAGAAACGATATGCAGTGGCACTATCAACTATAGAGGCAGAATACATGGCAGCTACTCATGCAAGCAAGGAAGCAGTTTGGTTGCATAGATTGTGTTCAAGTATGGGTTAGTACAGGAAGCTATAAGGATAGACTGTGATAGTCAAAGTTAAATTTTCTTGGCAAAGAACCCTGCATATAATTCAAAGACAAAGCACATTGATGTCTAGTATCACTTTGTGAGGGATATGATAGAAGACAAAAAGGTGTTGTTGGTAAAGGTGGACACTTTGAAGAATATTTCAGATGCATTGACAAAATATGTGAGCTCTAAGAAGTTCTCTTATTGTATAGAAATAATGGGCATTGCAGGGTTGGATAAATGACTAAGATCTCTTGTGGACCCCTGTGGAAAGAAAACAACAAGTGGGAGAATGTTGGGTTTTGTTATATTCTTTCCACGACTAGCCCACGTAGTTAACCGCGACATTAGAAGGGGGGTAGAGCCTCCCCAATTATTGCACCAATTGCATGGGGGGAAGAGTCACGGGGGTTTTGAGGGGTGTAGGTAACCCCACTCTATGGGGTTCGGGGAAAGGCCCCGGAAAATTTTGTTTTTGGACCATATATTAGGTTGGGTGGACCTACCTATGGTTTTGTGCATGATTTTTCGCACATGGTTTTGGACGTGATAGTTTTCGGTCCATGGTTTTGGAGGCGATGGTTTTTGGTCCATTGTATTGGATGCTTCGACATGTATAAATACGTATTGTAACATTGAAAGGAACATAATTAAAAATCAAGCTGGTAGTCCCGGTTTCGGGATGCATGGGAAAATCTCTGTGTATATGTGTTTTATGTGTTATGCTCTCACATTGTTTATTTTCCATGTTTTAGAATTTGTATGCAAGTAATTTCTATACGGGCTTAAAACCTACACCAAGATACTACCATACATTGATATGGTTATATGGGTGGTGGAGAGTGTCAATGTTGAACACAGACAATTCAAGAACTCAAATATGGAACTGATGGGATCGTTTAAAGCTGAAGATTTGAAACAAATGTATCATCTTCTCGACCCTGGCCAAGTTTGCAAAGGAGAATGAAGAACGCTTCAAGATGATTCAGGGATGGAGTGTCCTATAAAACAAATTCAAATATGATAAGACAAGTATGTACCCCATAGCTTCTTTAGAAAATCCCCATAACTATGCAACTTCTATGTTATTTAGATTGTATGGAATGCCTAATAATACCAAGTTCTCTATATAATGGGTCCCTTTAATTGATGCATGTGTCAATTTTCATAAAATGATTTGGGCTACCATCCTATCCAATAACCTAGCTACTGCTATTTCTGAATATCGTCAAAAGAGATCCACCTCCATATAGAACCTTCCTCCATTTTATATGAGTGCCTATATCATTGACTCTATTTGTTTCTGTACAAAGTTTCCAATTATGGGTTGGAAATGGACCTTGCAAGACCCCTATCCCATCCATCTCAGTCACAAACAAATGTGGGAATCCCATTTTATACCCCATTTTTACAAGATATGCCATGGTGTTATTCTACCATTACATCAAATGATTTTTGATAAAAAGGCTCCCATATTTTCTAAGGAAGCCGCTACAAATATTCTCGTAGTAGGAAAATACTTTGCTGAAAAATGGTTCACATATATCAGAGTTTATGACAGTATAATAGAATCACATGTACTTCCTTTATATGTCTTCGATAAGATGTTAGCCAGAGAAATAGCTCATCAAACTGTTGGAAAAGGATTAACCAAGACCTTGAAAGATAGCCAAAAATCACTATGGCCACCCTTTCCCATCTGGTTTGGTTCTTTTTCTTTGGCACACTTAAACCATGAAAACAAAGAATTACTAAAAATAGAGAGCCTCAGGCTGCATACTATACCAAAGAGGAAATTTTACCCAGAGAAAGTAGCACAAAAATGTTACTACGGTACTAAAGGTCAAACCCTTTATCCATGAAGCTCATGAATTTGAAGATTTTTTACAATCAATTGAATCATTTGAACAAGAATTCAATTGGGCGGAGGTGAATTTGAATCCTAATGACTTCGAAAGGTTTTGGGAATTTAGAAATCAGAGGCTCGAAACAATCCCATTACATTTGTTAAGAAATGATGACAAACCTATGCCCAGTGTAACTATTAACAACAAAGGACCAAATTATCGAACATAATCTCAGGTGAATGCAGCCCAGAACACAGGGAAGACATAGGAAATAGAGACTACAGTGGAAGCCAATAGAAGGTCAGTTGAGAAATATGTCGAAAGTGACCTAACTCAGGGTATCGGTCCTAAAGGCAAAAGTAGTGATATGGAGTAGGAATGGGACCAGTTTAATAAAAAACTCCAAGATACTACCAAACCAATAGATGTCAAAGAAACTACAGGATATCATACTCCACAGAAAACTCAGAAAAATTTCAGATTCTGAGCCAATGAATGAGGAAGGGGCAAGTTCACAGAATGCATAAATCATTCCTACATATCCAACATCTGATATTATCCTAAAGGTTACAGAAATACCTCCTTTAGATGTATTCTACAACCCACTGCATAAGGTTGTAGTAAGAAGACAGAGGAAAATAAGGAGAGTGGAAACACCTGAAATCCCACCAGGGAATGAACCAATGGATATAGTCTGGAGGGATATTCCTTCAAATCCAGCTGAAAATTTAACCAGATTGTCATAATTTACAGGGGCATATGCTACTTCCACCATGCATAAAGCCACTAAAGTATTTGTTTTGTTAAGGGAAAGGGAAGAAATGATATCACAACTTGAGTAACAGCTGGAAATCGAGAAAGAAAATGTAAACAAGCAAGCATAGAACAAATAATCCAATTGCAACAATGTATGGAAGTAATTAGGATAAGCCATGAAGCAAACATGTTTGCAAAGAATATTCAAATCAAAGAGTTGCAAGAGGCTATGGTGAAATATAAATATGTCCTCACTGTTGATGAATTCATCAAAGAGGCATTGGAGCTAAACTCCATTCTGTCAAGACAACAAAATCTATTCTGCTAGAAAATGTCCCATATCACCCCTTATTTGAATACCAGTGATCAATTAACAAATAAGGCAATTGATCATAGAACTGAGTTTAATGACTTAAATACTAAGATCTCTGACTACATTGAATCACAAAAATATGCAGAAGGAAGAAGCATCAATCTGCTAGAGATTGAAGAAACACACAAAGACATATTATTCACAGATTGGGATGCGCGGATCAAGCAGGCAGAAATGGCAGTAGCAAGAGAAGCAAGAGTGGAAAAGAATATAATAAAAGCAGTCAATCACACTTTGCACACCACCAACTTGATAAAATAAGGTAATCCAAAGTCACTGCCAGATTTGAATGACTTGGATAAAAACTGGAAAGAAAAGATGAAAATCCAAAGGGAGGCGATCACAAAATTATCAAAGACCGACTGAGAGGCATATTGGCAATTTTTTGTCAAACCTCAGCCAAATTATGATGCTTAATTGTTCACTCAATTCAACACAAAGGATGTTGCCACCTCTTATAGATGTCAGGTTCATAGGACAGGTCAGAACACAATTCAGGGCACCTCCTCAAGTAAAACCAATGTCCAACATATGCGACCTGAAGGAAAAGTTGGCAGACAACAAGACATCTTCATAACCTCTGGTCATCAAATCACTTTCATTTTTATAGTTAGTTGCTAGTTAAGAGGAAGGTTGTTTGAAACCTCCTCGGATATTTTGTATAATCTATTTTTCAACTTTAGTTAGATAGTATTTATACCCTTCTCATGAATTTAGAGAAGGATCCACGATTTTATCAAAAACATTTGCAAAGAATGTAATTTTGTAAGTTTGTGAATGCCTTGATGAAATTTGGAACATGATCATTACTTTTTGAATATCAAACTACTTTCCTTTTTTGATGCACTACAGTATGCTTGGAGAATAATTTGATTGTAGAAAGGAGTTGCTCTATGTCACTAGTCAAATGAGCAGAACCTCACAAATATGGTACTTTTATCTTGTATGATCAGTTTTGTTTTATCAAATTAGTGATAACATTTCATTTTCAGGAATAATATATGGAGTATGTTTTTTTTTTGTTATGTGTTAATTGCACTACTGTATGATGCTTACCTGAAAGCATTTATTTTCATATATGATCATTAAATATATGCGATATAATTTACACATTTCTTTGACTAACTATTTAGTAAAAGAAATTATATTTACATGTTATCATCTCTTTTTAACACGTGAATGATATTTATTATCACATACCAAATAGATATCTTTTTAGATTGCATATTGCATAGAATACCCTGGGTTTATATTATATTAAGTTAACTAGATATTTTCATGTCAGAATAGGTCATTTAGTTATCATTATTATTATTTCAATCGCTTGAAAACCACCCATTCTCATTTTCAAACCCATTCTTGGAAACGGATCCCGTCATGCCTAGTTAGAGCCACCACATCAAATGGAAAAGGAGTTGCCTTTAAGGTCTAGACCGGGTGGTTATCCCCCATGTTGGAGAAGTAGAATTCTGAGGCTTCAATATGGAGGTAGCGAAGTTCACTTCTCTATGGGCTACTAAAGACCCCACACGTGTAGTGGAGACCAAGATATTCTGGGTTTTGTTTGAAACAACTAAGAACAATGATCAACCAGCGACAAAGGTTATCACCCACTTTGCATGCATAGTACAAAAATATCACTAACTTTAAGGAATATTTCCACAATCTACACATTCATGCAAAGAAGGATGCCTGGGGCATATGGCACAAGTTGCCTTACTTGGTTGTTGAGGAAGATATAGTAGGGGTTAAAATCAAGTGGCCAAGTGACTAGCTCATCGCTTCTGATGCCGACATAGGTACCGATATGGCTGCTAGAGGTTCAACAACATAGACCATGGCAACAGAAAAGTGGAAGGAAGCACAGAGGGATTCTGCTTGAGAAGAGGTTGTGCAGAAGAAAGAAGCTACCGCAATGGAGAGAGAAGTAGTGGCCAAGGAAAAGGAAGCAACACAAGAAAAGACTACGTCGCAATCATTGACATCGATGAGTCAGACATTGAGCGAACACATGTGGAGGAAGAAACAACTGTGGAAGAAGAAGGGGGCATAGAGTTGGAGTCCTCCTTCCTTATCAAGAAGCCACAGAAGAGGACTTCCACAGGGTTTCCCAAGAAGAAAAAGTCTGACAAAACAATCGGTGCAATGCCTTTGGTCCTCACAGAGGGTGACTTGGATGAAATTTGGGATGCAATCCATGATGTGATGATGGATCTCATGAGCCACTTTGAACAACAGTACCGGCAATTGCTCAGTAAGGTAAAATAGGGCCTGCGGTACTTGTAGGTCCAAACAGGTCTCATTCAAGCGAGCGTGGGATAGGTGAATGTGAAGCAAGTGATCCTGAATCAAGCGAGTGGGTTAGTATTGGACACAGAAATCATCGTGGATCTCCGCACCATTCAACTTCTAGAAGGGTCCCTACATGGTGACTCAATCGACGAGCAAGTGCATCTACTACATCTTAAGAACTTGAATCTAAATCTGGTTGTGCTTCCAATTCAAACTTTGTATGAGCTACACAAAGGGGTGTTCGATGAACTCAGGATTTGGGAGAAATGTACTTTGTTGGTCATCAATGAAGTCGAAATCAATAACCAACAGCTCTTTGAGGAAAATGAACATGCCCTCAAGGAAAAGGAGGAGGTTACAACGCGAAGCCAACGACTGGAAGCATTAATTACACATGCCTATAGTTAGTTTCCAGAGCTCAAGATGCTAGCAGAAGCGACCTCCATGGAGAAAAATCAAAATCTAGCCACTGCATTCAAAGTGTCTAAGGACACAATTAGTTGAGTCAGGTTTGAGATGCAGCTACAAATCTCAGAGTTACAATTAAATTTGCAACCCACTACTCCATAATTTCGAGAGCAACACATAGTTGCTATTAAAGAAGGAATGAACACCTTGGAAGATGAAGTCAAGGGCTACATTGAGCTCTTTGAACAAGCCATGGAATTATGGACCTTGTTGCAGGAGGATCCCACTCTAAAAAATATTGGAGCGGACATTAAGGAAAAGCAAAGATAGTTTGATAAAATCACATCAACAATGCAAATTGTATCCTCGATGCAACAGTTCACTAGACTATAGGAAGGAAAGCTCATCCAGAATGAAATTGATGAGTTGTGTCACAAGGAAGAAATAATATCTTCAAGGATGCAAACATGGACAAATGAGGCCAGTCACTTGACTCTATTAGTGCACAACAAGCTTAAAGTGATGTAACAGACACAAAAGACCATGGGGCTTGTAGTTGAAGGCCCAACTATTGAAAAATTGGTTGAGGAAGTGCGTCAAGTTACTATGCAAGGAAAAAAATACCTGCAGGTGTTAAATATCGAGTTTAGTGAGGTGAAGGTGAAGATCGAGCTAGCGTCGCCAGTAGAGTGCCTCAAGGAGGAGTCACGAAATTGTGTTAGGGCCTGTTGGGATAGGGTTCCCTGGGGTAAATTTGTAGTCATTTTAAATTATGTAAAGTCTTCGCATTTTGAGGAGCGGAGCATGAAGGTCATAGGAGTCAAAAGGGACTTTAGTCCCTTAGTTTTTAGAAGATAGGATGTTTTGTGACCTGCCCATGGTTCGCGAACCATGGTATTGTAATGAAAGAAGCTATATAAGCAAGTCATAGCGAGTCATAGGAAGCAGTTAGATAATTGAAGATCATTGTATGAGCAAGTAGTATGAGGCAAAAAAGTATGTTTTTTGTACTTAGGAGAAGGGGAAGGTTCCTGCAACTGTGTGCGTGGAGGCCTTGGTAAGTCTGCAAGATGAGTGTGCCGGCACCTGTAACTATATGTGCATGAAATAGAAGTTTGTAACAGAAAGATTACATCTGATAAAGACTATTTTGGAGCAATAATTATGTATTGTGCATTATATTTACTTATGTAATTTATGTATATTCTCTCTGTTTTTTCATTTACGCAAAGAAACACTTAATTCATGCATGGAAATGGTAGATCTACATGTTTACTTGATAATATGAATGTGTAAAGTGTTCCCCAAAGGGTTAGATTCTGTTCTCTGTGATTTCTGCATTTTAAGGGTTAGGGTTTGCGAAGGTCGGGATAAAGCCCTAGAAATAATAGAAACCCATCACATAGACCTTTGGATGCAGAAACCTGGTTTTTTCATCCACCAATACTGCTTTGGATGAAACTGCAGCCTACGCTACGTGGGTTGTTGCTGAAAGGGTCGACAATTTAAGGTTTTGTTGGTTGGCGTATCTAACTCTGAACCTGGGTCAGGACCCCTCAAGCCAACACTCCTCCTCGTCCTCCTTCTTCTCCTCCTCCTTCTCAAGGGAACATGAAGCTAATGAGAAAGTCATCTGATGATTCCACTATGAAATCATCTTTGCTAACTAGGTTCTTCTTTAGCTTCTTACTTTGTTTGTCTTCTTCATGAATTCTTTTCCTAGATTTTTTTTTGGCTTTGAGTGATTCCATTTATGCATAGTTATTAGAAACTTGATTATCTTCTGTTGTTTCCCTTGTATGCTCATTTATAGAAGCATGGACTTTCAAGTTTTCATAATATTTTCCACTTTTAGAAGCAGAGTATTTCATGGATGTGTTTATGGTTTCAAGAATGTCAGTTCTAGTGTGGATATTATCAACTTGATGATCTTTTTTATCATCCTCCTTGTCTACTTCACCTAGGATATTGCAAAACTTGTTTTGGGAAATGCATTGTTCCTCTACATGTTGTATTTTCTCCAAACTAGCAGTAAACCCTTGACCATTACTCACGAACTCACTAGCATTCACGTAGTCCATGAGATCATTGTCATCAACAATCTTATTTTGATAAGTAAGAGGAAATTTCCTTCTATCATTACCAAGGGCTTGCCTTGCTCTCTTCAACCTTTTTAGCTTTCCTTGTGGTATTGGAGAAGCCTCTTTGGAAACCAGAAGGATATCTTCATCATCAATCTCCAAATGGGTCACTCACCTTTGGCTCATTTCCACTTCCATGATAAACCTTTCAGTTATAAAGGGACCTACATTTCACAAACACCATTCAATTTACCCAATCATTGTTCCCCTTAAACTTCACACATGTTTTTACTTCGGATAAAGAGCACAGATCAAACCTTTTGTAGAGGTAGATATATCAAAACCTAAATGTGGATTGATCAAAGCCAGAGTTGGCACAATGGAAATACATTCAAAATTTTAACAAACTTTTCTTCAGCCTCACACAAATCTACTTCAACTCAAGAGTGCAAAACAAATCCCTCATAGAGACATTGATGTAGAAGAAATATTATTTAGAAACCTATGAAATAAGCATGGACAAGCCCTCTTTTTTGACAATGCACATGGTACCTCATAAATATAGAAAATAAAAACAACTAGAGATAGTTAAGCACGTTATATGGAACTACAAGGCCGCCAAAGTTTTTGTAGAATTGGTTGCTGCCTAGTATAGGACTTGTTCGATTACTATTCTTCCTAGAAAAGGAGACCCATTTTAGGATAAAAGGCTGGCTAAACAAGTAGTAAAGAGTGTGTTAGATCAAGATGCAATTAGAATGATACGTATCTCCTTATGTAAGATATCATGTGAAGAAACCTTTTATAATGTAACTAATCCATTCATTTTAGAGATCTTGTAGTTTTTAGATCAGAGTTGGCTCAGATCTCAAGCATGATGTATATTGTTCAGGAAAGATGTACATCCTCATGAATTCAAGAAAAAGAATACTAGAAAGTTTGCCAATGTGACAATTGTAATTGAAAATATATATTGGAGAAGATAATAGAAATCCACTAGGAAAAGGAAAATTAAGATATCATGTAGAAAACTTTAAATCCAAATATGTGGTTACCAGAACATTTGGAGAAAGTGTCGAGCTTGAATAGGATAGTGAACATAAGCAAAAAATAACCAATTAATATTATTTTCGTTGTAGGCTATAGAAGAAGAGTCATGTTAGTAATATTAGTGAGAACCCATAATGCAAGATGTGTAACTATGAAATTATCGAAGACAAGAAAGATATACTAGTTAACAGTCCTGTTTGCAGTAACACTCGGATAAAATTTGAGTTAGATAATATTGACACTCCACTAATTATTTGTAGCACCAAGTGAAAAAATAATATGAGAAAAGCTTAAAATAGAAACCCCACACTAAAATATCTTAGCATGCTTATAACACAAACCCTAGACGAGAAACCTTGGAAAAAACACAGACACAAAGGAGAGCTCAGGAAAGGATAAAGCCAAATACTTCAATGTCAAATGAGTACTCTACCAAGCATATATTTTCAGTAATAGATGATTTGAAACAATGTATTCAATAGGAAAAATAACAAATCAAATAGCTTTGCACCCATCATCTATACCATTACAGTACAAAAATATCAAAGACATAATGGAATGAAAGGTCCATACATTTACAAGTTATTGGTGGACTCTATGTCTCTAGAGATGAATGAGCATCATATGGGAGTGTTGAAGAATGAGAATGGTGGGATACAACTATCCACAAATTTATTTTGAGGACATAAAGGCTTGAATGTGTTGCAGGGTCCAGTAGTAGCATCCTAAGATGACCGATGTTAAGGGCATCCAATGATGCCTCTAGGAAATTGTGGTGCCAAAATTTTGTCGAAAGACTTTGATTTGGTTTAAATGTAGAGAATTTACCACAACATGGGACAAAGTCTCATTAGCTATTAGAAATGAAATTATAGGTCCCATTCCAATCCCATAACTTTGTAAAGTGCGAGTTAAAGTAGGCATAAAACAATTATGAGAATTTGGAGCACTAAGAATGAGTGGGCTCCTTGAAATAGCCTATGTGTTATGTGAGCTTATCCTTAGAGGATCCAAGGGTTCTTTGCCTCATGAATGGTGAAGAAATCATTGAACTAACAAATTTCTATATTCATGGCCTTTTGGAAATTGCACTAAATGATTAGGATGGTGACGGTGGTAATTTGTTTTAAATAAAAAGTATATTAATTATATGAATAGAAGTGTTAATATAACTATTTTTTTGGTTTATTAAATATGTGATTTTTGCGTTAAGAGTTATTTTCCAACTCTGTAGGGTAGAGATGTTGTAATGTAATGTAATGTTTTGTAAAGATTTTGGCTCAGTCAAATTACATAAAAATAAAAATAAAATAATAAACATAAAATTTATAATTATAATTATTAATAAAACATTTTGACTAGGTTAAATTACATAAAAATATGCAAAACCATTTTAGAGTGAAAAGAGATTTGATCCCTCCTGTGTCGGGTAGATCCAGAGTTAAGATGGATCTAGGTTGGTTATATAAAGTATGATATTTTTTATTTGAATAATTTAGTATGATTATGATAACTTTATGTTTCAATTTGAATGTTGTGCGGCATTATGTTTTCTAACTCAAAACATGAAGAGGTAGTGAGCTTTCTTTTTTTCTCCTTCTTTTAAATGTGTTTCCATTCAACCTAGTGACCTATGACTTTTGGAGAAGACACTAGCTCTAGATGCCTTACTACTTCCATGTTGAATGGAGACCTTAGATACTTTTTGATGATATGCCTATTATTGATGTCAGAAACGTGGATCTGAGGGATGTAAGAACACAATAGATAAACATGAAAATATATGAAGACATGTAAAAATGCATGAATATAGGAAAGATATAAACCCAACTAACCCGCGATATCAACTCCAAAGTTACAGACTTCAACTAGGAATTAGTTGTTGCCTGCCTCTTCAATCTTTGTCTCTAAAATTATCATTGCAGATGGATTCAAAGAAGGGGGTATTTGAATCCATCTACAATGTTAAAATTAATTTAGAGACAAAAGGGTATTCAAAATTTCAGCACTGTAGATGGGTTCAGAGACCCCTTTGTCTCTAAATTTTAACACAACAAATGGATTCAGAGACCCCTATAGTGAAATGTAACACTTTGGTATCAAAATTGGAATTTTTCATTTCTGGAGTGACACAGTTAAAAATTACTAACATAAATGACTAATTCATATACTTGTTGTACCTGTTATTTGGTCATAATTTTATTCTTGGACTGTAATAGTCATTTACATTAATCATTATTAATTTTGTCACTTATTATCTAGTCATATATTTTAATCCTAGACTAAATTAGTCATTTAAGTTAGTCACTTATTATTTAGTTGTATATTTTATCCCTAGACTAAATTAGTCATTTTTAGTTCAGTCACTTAAAATTGCTCAAATTTAGTAGTAATTCACTTGAAATAATTGTGGTGACTAGATTTTTTAGTGACCTAGTTGTTAGAGCCTAGATTGACCTCAGGCTGAAGGGAGGTAATCCTAGGATAACCACAAACCACACTTAACCTGGTAGCTAGCCCTACTAGGTCGGGAGAGGGCTCTCTCCTTGTGAATCTTGAGATGACTGGATCGGATATGGATTTTAGGCTAGGTATAGTAGCTCTAGGGTTTTTGATTGATTTTGCTGGTTTTAATGGATCAAATGGAGTAGGTAGCTTTGGGTTCGTGAAATGAAATCAGGATGCAGGGTGTTCTATGGGGCGAGGTAGGTAAGTGTTTTGACACTTGAAATTGAGTGATATGGTAGGACTAAGAATGGTGAGGAGCTGAGGAGGGCATGCACAGATCATGTATCCTCTTCAAACTGTAGAAAACATAAAAAACTAAATCGTTTCCCAAGGCAAAGCATTGTAACCAATGTATTCTACCTATCTATCTTGATATCATTTAGCTAGAGGAATGAATTAGATTCTGGCACACATAACACATGAGAAAAAATAATAATATAAGAAGAAACTATGAAAAAGCACTTTACCACAAGATCCCACAAAAATAGGTACAAATCCCGGTTTATTTCCTTGCCAAATTGCTGTAAAGATGTACAATGTAGCTCAGAGCATCCAAGAGAGTCCAACATTTTCTAATGACTAAAAAAGTACATAATATAGACATAAAACCACCAATTCTAGCCATCAGGTGTTGAATCCAAGAGATAAGTAACTGTTAGAACCATTTCCAAACTAAGAACTGGAATATAGGCAGTCAAACAACTTGCCTCTATAAGCATGGAAACTGATTCATTGACCCCCAAACCACCTTAAACTAATGAATCTACCCTATAATATCATTTCACTATTACATTTACATGCCAAGCCATTAATTAAAATAAAAAATTCATCCATGAAGAGAGAGAAAGTCAAATTGCAGTGAAAGTAGGCAGAAATTTTATTTTCTGGCAAACTGGCTCTATGCGTAGTGCCACTAGCTAGGTGCATAGTTCCAATTCAGACCCACTTTTGGAGGCCTTCCTCTTGGAAAAATTGAGCCCAAGATAGCTCATTTGAAAGGTATTCCTGTCTAGTTTCTGGAACATCCTGAATTTTTTCATTTGGAGGTCATTTTCCCCCTCAAAACTGAAATATCCCAAGGCTGCTTCTGTGTGTCCAAAAAGAGGTAGAGAGGTCATTTTTTGATGGTTTTTTTGACTTTTTGGTGACCAAGTTTCGCTCCAAAATTGCTGAGGACTTTTGGGTTTGATGCCCTCATCATTCTGAATCCAAATATACAAGCAATTTCTTTAAAAAGTCCTCCAGTGAAAAGCGTAGCGCGCACCTAGGGAAAATTTCTGTGTTACAAAATTTCAAAATTTCAAAATGACAAAAAATTATCAAAACTTGCCCAGATTTGGCACAAGGCACCACCATTAGTTGCTTTGATGGGCTAGTGAGGCTTCAGCCAAGATTTTCAACTTTTCTTTCTCCTTTTTGCTTCTTAAGGCCTTCCTCAACTTAGCCTTAAGCTTCCTTATTCTTATGTTGCATAGTTTGTTCTGGGTCATGTAGTGGTAGGCCATGTGGCGTAGCATCTTCTTGTCCCTGTTGGCATTCTCAATCAGCCCCTCAAGGTGTATATTGACCCTTTTTGATAACCCTTCCTCCTTTATGAGGCTTCCTTTGCTGTATGTTTCTCTCCTAGAACTATCACTAAGGGTGTCTTCTTCAAGCTCATATTCACTGCCTCTCTCCATTGTTTTTATAGTTGTATTCTCTTGTGGTGAATGAAGAGATAGGGTGAATGAATGTAAGATGAGTATGAAGAGATTTTATAGGTAGGTAGGCGAGAGTTAATGAGAGTGTTAATGGGATTTAGGGAGTGAGTAGGGTTTGGGGATAATGTAGGATTTGGGGTGTATGTATAGGGTTTAGGAATTGGGAAATTTTATATGAGGGAATGGGGTTTAGGGAAAAACAAATGGATGAGATAGGAAAACAATAAATGAGTGAGCTTTAAAATATATGAGATATTTTGGTGAAAACTAGGGTTTGACTTCTTGAGAGACAAAATCACCAAAGACTGATGCAAAAAACCCTTTTCAACAAGAATGATTGAGTTACTTACTTGCAAAGAGATAATTTGGAAGTTTTGAGGCGAATTGGGGCAATTTGGAATGATTTGGAGCTTTGCTGCTAGGTGCTCAATGCCTCACCAAGGTGCGTAGTACTAGTTAGGTGCATAGCGCTCGTTCACTTTTACATTGAGGAAGTCACCCAGGTGTGTAACGCTAGCTAGGTGCGGAGTGCCGGCCTCTGCTGCATAGCGCATTTTTGCAGGACACTTTTGAAGGCCTTCCAAGTGTCCAAATTGGGCATGTGATAGCGCGTTGGAAAGCTTTTTGAGTTTGATTTCCAGAAAATCTTTAATTTTTCAATTTGGAGTTACTTTTCCCTGTCAAAAGTCAAATCTCCAAATACTGGTCAAAATGTGCAGAATGAGGTTTCCTAAATGCAAAGTGTTGTTGCAGACAACTTTTGAAGGTCTTACTCAACTCCAAATTGAGCTCATGATAGCTCATTAGAAAGATCTTTGTGTCTACGTATCATTTGACTCATCAAACAAGCCATTTGGTCATTCCAGCTAAAATAAAAAATGATTTTACCAAGGTAACTCTGGAGGTGCATCAACCCTCCTGAGGCAAATGAGGTTTTTGACATTTATCCTAAAACATGAAACCTGTGTAAAAACTGAAAGAGGTTTTTCTTCTTGGGTCGATGATGGATAGAAACCTCTCTCACTTTTGTTAAATTCATCTTCTACTTCTCAAAAACATCATTTTAAGAAAAATCGTCCCTTATGTGTGGTGAATGTCTTGTTCCTTGGAATGACTTCGCGAAAAATGATGGAGACCCGATGTTTGATGATATGAAATGGAATCATACCTTCTGATATCTCTTATGCCTCCTCTACTTAGATATCTTTGATCCCATAGCCAACCCTAGCTCAGTGGGAGAGGAATTTATGGTTTTAGTGCTTGTTTCTCTTTTTCTTTTGCAGGTGAATTGGTGCTCATGATGACTTGATTTTTTGCAGTGGCAGGTGCTTGGCAACATCATTAGATTCTTAGGAGCAGAAGTCATTATTGGCCACCTCATGTCCTTGCTAATCGTTATTGGCATGTAATCATCAAATTTTGACCATGGTGGGACCCTAAAACCTAATGAGACCAAACCCTATGTAATTGATGGAATGAATTGAAAAATGAACATGAATCATGAATGAAAAGTATGGAAGTAGATCATCAAATACATACCATGAGGGAAAAACTGAGGAAAACCCTACCTTCAGTGGATCCATGACCTAATGGAATGCAACCTCATCAGAATGGGACTCCTAGTATGAAATGAAAAAGAGTAATTTTTTATCACTGATGGAAGTGTGAAGACACTGACACTAACACTAGTCATTAATTTCATCATTTTCTACTAGTGTAGTTGTTACTGCAATCATGATGTGTTCTCTAGGTTTGTCTATGTCCATTCCTTTGTCAAGATTTGTGTTTGCAATGGGGGAAAACTCGATTCAACCCATAGGATTTGGGTGGTTTCCACCTAGTTCATATATCCCTATGGTCATGATCTCTAGCATGGGTTAGTCATCTTCGACAAAGTTGTCGGGGGGGATCTATGTTTGACCCTAGTTCTTCTGGTGACAATACCACTTTTGAGTGAATTTTTAACACTTAGGCTACTTCTGTGTTTGGAGGGACATCATTCTCTAGAGGTTTTCAATGTTTTGGATGGGATAATTTACTTGGGGTCAATATCTCCACCAATACCACTACACCCATGATTTTTCACTCTTGTGGTGGTGCTTTTGCACTAGGAGGTATTCCTTCTAGTGTCAGGTATATTCCCATCGATAGTATTCCTTTTGGGAGTTCCTTTGTCTCTAGTGGTAATCCCCTTGTGGTAAGTCATCCTTTCACTACTATATGTAGTCTAGAGCCTTAGTAATCTAGCTTCGATCAACCATTTGTTAAATATTTGTCTTCTGGAAAAAAATTGTGGGGGGATCACAAGGTATTCTTGGGGGTTCTTCATTACCTTCATACCTTTTCAACCAAAACCAACTTCCATTTCTAACATCTCTTTGTTTTCCTGATTTAGATAAGTGAACCAAAGGCCCAATTGTTTGGAATATTAATTGTTTAAAACAACTAAGTACCACACATTAATCTATCAAACTCGAGGATTCACATTTTTCTTTCAAGGTAATTGACAAAGTCTATGAAAAGGACTACTGTAAACTAGTGTTAGCATGAGAATGTTATAAATTTTCTAAGGAAATAAATCAATTATGAGTGAAAAAAAATTATATGTCTACTAGAATCATTCTATTTGATAATTACAATTCAACAATTCAACTAACTTTCAAATTACAACATTAATGACGCAACAACAAGGATATTCAACCTTAATCTCTAAGTTATTCAAATATTTTTTAAATAAATCTATGGAAACAACTACTGTGTCTTAAGGAATGACAATAAATACTAAAATAAAAACGATAAAAAAGAACTAAGAAACGATAATAAAGATTAATCCTATAAATCCTATCGTTACTATCAAAAGCATAAATAAACTATTTTGTAGAGCTAATTTCTAATCCATCACATAGAAATAAAAGATCTAAAGTAATAGGTGTTGCACTAAAAATTGTCACCTTGACATTCTGTAATCTGTGTGAGTCCATTATCACTCATACTTTCCTCCTTTGTAAGTCTAAAGCCTCGGTTCTTCATATCAAGCCTTGAAAGTAAGAGAAAAGCCCTAAAAGTCTCTAAAACTCTCGTTCCACACTTTCTCTTTACATTACCTACAGTCCCGTACCTAATGGTCATGTCCCCTGCGCACCTGACCACTCTGTCCTTGTGTTATGGGTGCGTACCCTTGTAAAAATTAAAAAGGAGCAAGCACATTCTAAAAAACTCACTTTTAGTCATTTCTAGAAGCTTCTGGAAGGAATCTTGAGGTGGCAAGTTCGCTCTCTTAAGGTTCATGCATCCCATACCTTAAGGAGCTAACCCCTTGATGTGAGGAGCTTATCCCTTTGAAGGAAGATTCTATCCCTTCATAGATGGACCTGTAACCTCCTCCTCTGCACTATAAAATGAAGCATTGGGCTGGTTACTAGGGAGGTTGGAAGCTGAATATTTTTGAGGTGAAATGCTGCTGGAACTTATTCTTCTTTAGCTGAGCTTTTATGAAGAGAGATTACATACCTCTAAGATCTCATTTGGAAGAGTGCAAGGCTTGTCAAAGTAAAGGAAATTCCTGTTTCGGACCCCAGGGAGAGCTTGTTCAACATCAAGGCTGAAAAGTTTGTAAGGTTCTTCTACTTGAAAGTTAATACAAATAAGTTTGTTTTTCTCAATAAACTGCTCATTTATGCTTTATTTTATGGATTCCTTGATCACCATAATAGACATGATTTATGATATTTTCTATGCAAGTGCTTTTTGATGTTTGCTTGTTTGTGATTGCAAGTGTTTAAATATAACTCTTTCGGAAAATCAAGGGATGACTATAATGAACAAGTGTTGGATCTAAGGTAGGATCGTAACACCTCTATACTCTTTATTTGTAAATTTCATATGTCTATAGAAAGATAGATTTGTTTGTTTGTTTGTTGCTAGATTATCTTGTGATACTAGGGAGATCGGTCTTGTCCACAAGATCGATTTATCCGGCCAAAAAATTGGCGACTCCACTGGGGAATGGATTTGGTTTTTGGTTTTCCTTTGTTTTGACTTGAGAAAAGTGTTTTCATTTCTGGTTTTTGATTGATGTATACTGGCTTGGGTAGTTTTTAAATCTGGGAGTATTTTTTGTTTTTTTTCGAAGTTTTCAAGGGACTGCACTTTCTTTTCATAGACAGTGTGGGCATCTGCGCACTTTTCCTTTAGTAAATAGAGCGGGACTGCACCTGTTACTTCTAGAGCTTGCGGACCCTATAATTTTTTTTGAAAAACCTAAAATGCCTTTTTCCAGTTAGGTTTAGGCTTGATTTAGAAGTTTTAGGGTTTACCCAGATCTGTGTTTTTCCTGTCAAAAACCTCTTGTGAGTGAGTTTCGATAGTATTTTTTTTTTAGATGATTTTCTAGAAGTTTGCATGCTTGGAGTGATTTTCACTTGGTCCCTGTAGTGACTCAAAGATCAAAAGCTTGAGAAACCTTAGATTACCCTGGTGTCTTTTTGTCTTCTTGATGAGTCTGACTTGGTTGTGAAATCTTTCCTTTGTGAGAAATAGATTCAATTTTCTCATTGAAAATCTTTGAACAAACTTTGTTATAAGTTTTGAATTTCACTTTTACAAAAGAAAACATATCTGGATGCTTTTTGGTTGATTTGTTATTTTGAACAAATGAATCCTTAGTTTGTTGAACAAATAAGTAAAACATCCTCAAAAAGAATTGAAGCTTTCATTTAATTAGATTTTTAAAAGTTTTTAGATCTCAAAATTAGTTTTTGTAGTTTTGAGTGCTTTTCTAGAACTTGTAGATCTCTTTTGAAAGGAAAATTGTTTTTCTTGTAGTTTTGAGTTTTGAAAAGTGAAAGGGATTTATTGTGAGCATTAATTATTAGTCTCGTTATGAGTTCTTATTGAAAAAGACAAAAATATTTTCTTTTCATTTCCATGTTGAAAGAAAGATTTGTTTCTTAAAGAATTGCATTCTCGAACTCTTTCTTTTAGCTAGAATTTCATTGAAAGAAAAACGAATTGCTTATCATTTTAGGTGCATCTTTTAGTGTTTGGAGTCGAGTCTTCACACCATCAAAGTTTCATTTCCATACCTATTGACTTAAGGAACAACCCATAAAAGCAACGCTTAATTAAAATTGATCTAGTAATATTTTTTATTTCTAGGGCTCTTATCACCAATATAGCTTAGGCTAGTATCTTGGAGTAGGGAGTAATTAACTCTCCAAGATAGTTAAAACAAACAAGTAGATATATCTTACAGTACGAAATAAATCCAATTGTAATTGATACATTCTAGGAAGCTTCTCTTAAAGGAGTCAATCACGAGACCATGTCTGAACCTTTGAGACAATCAAGTCTATTTCATTGGGAAAGATAGAAGATTTTCGCGTATTATAAATGGTGAACCTCGGATTAACCATTGTCGAGGAGCCTGGTCATTTGTTGGTAAACCTCAGATTGATCATGTTGAGGAGCCTTCAAGGGGATTGAGCTTTGTTACTTTGCCCTTGTGCGTATATTGGATCGTAGACTGTTCCCCCAGTTGTATTTGTTGTTGTTGGTAACCTTAGTGTCCATAAACTTAAGATTATTTCCTAAGATGACGGTGAAGGATGGGTCTCACTGTACCTGGAGCAGACATCGACTAGACTCACTTGGACTCTCTAGGGGGTTCACTTCACTCGAGATGGTTTTGTGAAGAAACTTGTGCCATTCTGTTTCATTAAGTAGGTTGTCGGGTTAACTGTTCCAACCGCCCTTTTTGTATTAAATTTCTATTATGTTGGATTTCATCACCGACTAGTGTTTTTAGTATGGGAAGTTACTGTTTGTTTGTGGTTTGAACTCTTAGTTTTTTTAGGCGTGTGATTCAATTGTTTGTTTCTTTAGAGACTTTAGGTGGTTTTATTGAATTTTTCTTTGTTTGCATGTGAATAATTAATATTTAATCATGGCTGAATTACCGAGACAATCTCATAGACTTCAGGGGAAACCTCCTGAATATTCACCAAGCTAGCTTGAAGGGCTATGAGCTCTTGTATCACCTAGTGACAGTGGAGTTGGATCACCAGAAGTTGGAGAGTCATCTTTAATTGTCCATCCCGATTATCAAATACAAACAACAGAGTCTATTCAAGAGCCAATTTCATTTTCCAAAGTTACTGGTAGTATTTCTCCTTCTAGTGAATTAGCTGAAGAACATGAAATTTCTAAGCTTGACACTGAACCTGCTGTTACTCCAACTTCAGGATTTGCTTCTCCAGCTTCTAGTAATCCTGGTTCATCTAGGGTAAGTAATATCATTACTCAAAATCTTCCTTCTAGCCTCATTTCTATTGAAGAACTTGTTAATCCATAAGAAGGTGTAACTCTTCCTGAAAACCAACATATTTTAAATCTTAGGGAGTGTGAATCAATATTCTATAGTCCTTTTAGGAGTGATGCTTGGTATGTTTCATTGAATTTTTTTTTTAAAAACCCGGGTCTTAGTTTTTCTACACCTCGAATTCCTTTTCATCCTACGCCAAGAGGTTATTATCCTTCATCGATTATGTCAAGACAATCATCCATGTTTTCCAAAACACCGGAAACATTTTTAGGTGGTGGTCCTTCTATTCCTACGGGGTACCAGTCACTCTCTGGTACATTTTCAGGAGCATCTCCTCAACCATTTGAACAAGGGTTATCATCTGGAAGTAATGGAACTCAAGCATTGAACACTGAATAGATCCTTATGATGTCTGGTAGTATTCCAAATCCTCAACCTCAAGGTAGTTAGCTACCGCCTGGGGGGCAACCCCAAGGTAGTCAGTTACCACCTCAAGGGTTTCCTCGAGTTTATCAACCTTTAGGACAATACATAACCCAAGGTCAACCTCAGACTCAGTACATACCCCAAGGTCAACCCTAGTTTCAGTACATACCTCAAGGTCAACCCCAGTTTCAGTACGTGCCTCAGGGTTATCAACCCCAAGGTCAGTACCCAACTCAAGGCTTCCAACCACCTTTTGGTCAACCGTTTTTTCAAGGAGCTGGAAACATACCACCTAATTATCAACCGTACGTTCAACCAGGTTATGGTCCTCCATATGCACAACCTTTTGTGGGTCCATACTCCAGAATGAATATGGTGTGGGATCCATCTCAAACTCAACAGACTTTGCAACCTAATGTGCAGTTAGTTAATCAACCTGGACAACCTTTGGTTTTTGGTCCAACCCAGCAACCTGTCCAACCTACTATTCAAACCCCTGCATCTGGTACAGTTCAGCAACCTAGGCCTAGTTCACCTCGTACTCCACCCCAAACTGTTGCAACTACTGCAACCTCTGTTCAACCTACAACACCTATTTCTGGAGTATCAACAGCTCCAGTTTCTACTACCCCTACATCAGTGCAAATTCCTCAAGTCTTTGTGCCTCAGTCAGGACCTACAGTTCAGACTTCGGTCCAGATGCCTGCGGGACAAGCTAGTACGATTGCTACCATTGCTACAAGTCAACCACAATTTACGTATCAACCGTACCAGGGGTAGTATCAATTCGGTCCTACTGTGCAAAACCCAGTTTATCAGTATCAACTGTATCCTGGCTATACTTATCAACAACCTCAACAACCCCAGTTTGGTCCGGTTAATCCTGGTTTCCCAGGAGGTTATAACATTCCTAATGCAAATCCGATTCCAGGTTATCCTGGATATCCTCCTCCTAGAACTGGTCTCGCTACTCAAGGTTTTCGTGACCCTAACCGTCAGTTACCATTTATTGCAACTTTGGATTTACCTGATTTGTCACACCTTACGAATGATCCAATTTACTATCTTCTGTATTGGCCACCAATGCCTAATAAGTTGCCTAGTGATGTCTCGAAATTTGAGGGTAAGTCTGGAGAGGATCCGTCAAATCATGTTATGACTTATCACCTCTGGTGTGCATCTAATTCCATCATTGATGATTCAATTCGATTGTGTCTTTTTCAGCGAACTCTTATTGGTCTTGCCGCCAAATGGTACATTGAGTTACCACAAGCTTATTTTTATAATTTAAATAAGTTAGCCACTACTTTCTTAACTCATTTTCAGTTGCCTGTGAGATACGACAATGGCACAGAACTATTAACTTCACTAAAATAATCAACGTCCACATATATTTCTGATCATATTCATGAATGGCGAGGTAGAAGGTGTTTAGTGAAAGTTTTCATTCCGGATCAAATTCTAGCGGAATGGTTCATTAAATCATTGTTACCTAAAATCATTGAAGATGTAGCTAAGGGAGGAGTTGTTACTGAAGAGAAATTCATTGTTCAAGCTCAGTACCTTGACCTCGTTTATACGGAGTTAGGTACTTTACATGAAAAAATCTCTGATCTTCCAAAACATGGTCAAATAACTACAGCTCCTGCAGGGTCTCATGCCGTTGATGGTATGATTGGTACAGTTAGCACTAAAAGTAAGAGGAAATCTTCAAAGAATTCTTCTTCTATAATAACTTTACCTGATTCCCCTACGGGAGAGTCTTCCGCTGAAATTTCTGCCGATATCCATGTCGTAGAATCATCTACGACCAAATCAAAATTCGGTAGTAAAAAGAAGGGGGAGAAGAAAAATAAACAAATTTCAAAATATAAAAAAAATAAAAATGAATCTACTGACGAAAAACGAAAACCTCATTATCCTTGTTTCGTTTGCGACGAGGATCATTTTACCAAAGACTGCCCACATCGAGCAGAGGTTTTGAAAATCATTAAAGGTTCTCAAACGCCTGTTGTCTTGAAGGATCCTTTTCCTACTCAAGATATTAAGATGATTGGTTCTTCCTCGAATGCCTTAGAAGAACCCATTATGATGATGTCTCATGTCAAGATTGTGATGTGATCGCAAGATTATGGTAGTAAAAATCATGTTGGTGGTAAAGAAGCAAAATCTTCTAATTCAAACACATCAAATACACCTCCTCCTGGTTCTGGTCCACTACAGATTGAGAAACCCAACCCTGACTTAGTAATCAAACTGCCTGCTAAAGGTATACTTTGGAAATCAGCTTTCAATCCACATGTAAGAACTGCTCAGAATTATAACATTGTTGAATACTTAGCTATTTCCCCTTCAGCAATGTCAGCTTTGGAAGTGCTGCAATCGTGCCCAACACAATGTAAATTACTATTTTCTACTATAGGAGTTGTTGATATTCAAGATTTGAACCTAATAATCTTCGATTTAGAGAATAGTACACCCCACCTCCCTCATCAAATGGCTTTCCATATTCCAGTGTTAGTAAAAAATAGACCTTGCTTTAGGATTGTGATTGATGAAGGGGATTCTACGTGTATTATGTCGATCCAGTGTTGGAAATTGCTTGGTTCTCCCACACTCAATCAATCTCCAACAATTCTAAAGGCTTTTGACGGCTGAGGGTTCCATCCTTTTGGTATTTGGGAATATTTACCTATAGGGGTCAAAGGAAAAACCGTGAATCTAGATGTGGAAGTGGTTGATGCCCCTCTAGATTACAAGCTTCTCCTGTGTCGTAGTTGGTCTTATGCTATGACTGCTATTTTTTCATCAGTCTTTCGGCTTATCAAGTTTCCATACAATGGAAAGATCGTTACGATAGACTAGCTGACTTATTTCTCATCCGACCCAACCTCTACAGATAGTATTCAGCACATCGGTAAAACGGTTATCCCTTACAAGGATGTTGACGTAGGTTTGATCAAAGATTCTGGTTTACTAGGAACTTTTTCCTTCCATCCTCCTAACGTATCGCCTTCTATTGCAACTATTCATATGATTTCATCGAATATTTTTACTTTTGATGATCCTTGGATCGTACCTTCCGATTTTGAGGTGGATTCGTTTAGTGGCACAATGCCTTTGAGTCCCTTTGAAATTTCATATCAAGCTGTACAGTCATTTTCTGATGGCTATTCAACTGAAACTGATCCAATGAATGTGATCCATGAAGAGTCAATTTCAATATCAAACTCAGCTTCATTAGCACTTTTTGATCTTGTTCATTCTGATGAGCAGATTTGTGAACTATTGTCTGTTGATGATTTACCATGGGAAGATCTGCATCACCGATCTTCATTTTTTACCTAAGCTTGATCATTTCGAAAATGATTTTTCTTCTATTTTTATGACTGACTATGTCAAAGAACTGCATAATCCATTGCAACATTCTGATTCTAAGTTAAATTTGGAAAATATCTCTTGAACGGTTCTTATTGACATTTCAGTTAAGCTTGGAATTATTGAAAACATTCATATAGGTGCTTGCTGTATGAATGATGAAATCCAAACTTACAATGCCCTATTTCAATAATTCCGTGAAGTGTTTGCCTGGTCATATGAAGAAATGCGAGGAATTGATCCATCAATTGTTTTCCATGAAATTAAAGCATACCTAGATGCTAAACCTATCCGACAATGGTTACGTCAGATACATCCGTGAAAAGCTACTGCTATCAAAGCCGAAATTGAGAAATTACTTCATGCAGGTTTCATTTATCCAATTCCTTTAACCGATTGGGTATCGAATATTGTTCCTGTCAACAAAAAACAAGGAACGATAAGAGTATGTATCGACTATAGGGATATTAATCGATATTGTCCTAAAGACAATTATCTAACACCCTATATCGATCAAATTATTGATGATTGTGCCGGCAGTGAAATGTTTTCCTTTATGGATGGTTTTTCCGGTTACAATCAAATCAACATACTCCCTACTGATCAAGCTAAAACAACTTTCATTTGTCCATGGGGGACATTTGCTTATTGCAAATTACCTTTTGGATTGAAGAATGTTGGAGCAACTTTTCAAAGGGCTATGTCTTATGTATTTCATGACATCAAGCACATTTTGCAACCTTATCTTGATGATTTGCATACCCATGCATTACGTAGAGTTGATCATCTCATTCATTTACGAGCTATCTTTATGAGATGTAAGCATTATCGAATTCGGCTAAATCCACACAAATGTGTATTCTGTGTAGAAACGGGTCGCTTACTGGGATTTATCGTATCAAAGGCAGGCATTCGTGTCGACCCCTCGAAGGTGGAAGCTATTGTCAATCTACCTCCTCCTTCGACTCTTCGCCAACTCCAAAGTTTGCAAGGGAAAGAAAACTTTTTACGTTGTTTCATTCCTAACTATGCTTAGATAACGAAAGTTTTTACCAGGTTGTTAAAACAGAATATTCCATTATTTTGGGATGAGATAGCTGATCGATATTTTGATGCACTCAAACACGCATTGACCCATGCACCGTTACTGCATCCTCCCAATTACAACCAGGATTACTTTTTGTACCTCACCACTTCTCATTCCACCATTGGGATGGTTTTAGTTCAGGGAGATGAATTCAACAGTGAACATGTGATTTACTATCTTAGTCGAACTCTGCATCCGACTGAGATTAAATATTCGCATGTGGAGAAATTTGCCTTGGTAGTTGTTCAAGCTATCCAAAGATTTCTTCACTACATCTTATTACACAATACCATGGTAATTTCTGACTGTAACCCTATGATGTATATCTTAACCAAAAAATGACTAGGGTGCAAGTATTCCAAATGGATAGTTATCCTGCATGAATTTGACTTGGAATTTGAAAAATCCAGGGCAAAGAAATCTTTGGTTTTTGCCAAACTGATGTGTGATTTCCCGCGTACCGATACTGAACTGTGGCAGAGGAGCCCATTGCCGATGAATCCTTGTTTCTTATCAGTACTCTTGATCCATGGTATGGGGATATTATTGTTTATCTCCAAACCCAATCTTTTCGGCATGAAATCTCACGATCTTAGCGATGGAAAATATGTTTGCAATCCCAACAATACAATATTATTGGTGATACACTTTATCGTCATGGAGCAGATTCTATTTTCCGACATTGTTTAACTCATGAAGAAGCTGAAAAGGTTCTAAATGACTGTCACTCTGGAGCATGTGGCGGTCATATGTCTGGGTATGCCATAGCCCAAAAGATATTGCGTGCTAGTTATTTCTGGCCATCCTTATTCAAAGATTGTATCTATGCAGTCCAGAAATGCCACAATTGTTAAATTTTTGATCATAAGATGCGTGCTCCACCCACTCCTCTTCACCCTATAATTGATGTCGGTCCTTTCACAAAGTGGGGTATTGACTTTATTACATGTAACCCTCACTCAGCTGGGGGCCATGCATATATTATCCTAGCGGTAGATTATTTTACTAAGTGGGCCGAGGCGATGCCTACATTTTCGACAGACGACAAGACTGCTGCAACTTTTGCATTCAATCATATAATTGCTAGATTCGGTGTTCCTCAAGCTATTATTACTGATCATGGAAGTCACTTTCGAAACATCATGATGATTGAACTAATAGATTAACTTGGCCTGCGCCATGATAGTTCTACTCTGTATTACCCGCAGGCTAATGGTATGGTTTAAGCTATCAATAAACTTTTAGTCACTATTATTAGACAAATCATTGGTATTCATAGGTCGAATTGGCATACCATGCTATTTTTAGCACTTTGGGCATATCGGATGTCAATAAAAACATCAACTGGTTTCACTCCTTTTCAACTGGTCTATGGTTTGGAAGCGGTGTTACCTATTGAATACGAAATTTCGTCATTACAATTAGACATATAATTACTCCCAGCTACTTCTGAAGAAGATAAACGTTTCTTGTACTTGGCTTAGCTAGATGCGAATTGACGCGCTGCTGCAATATAAAACGAGACTCATGCGAAATGAGTAAAAGCTCAGTACGATAGAAATGTTACACCTCACAATTTTTCAAAAGGAGACCTAGTCTTACTATAGGATCAAGCAAACAATAAGCTAGGGGTTGGAAAATTTGTACCTATGTGGCATGGTCCTTACATTGTTAAGCGAAAGCTAGCAAAAGGGGCTTATGAATTGATAGATTTTGATAGTGTATCTTTGGGTAAACCCATAAATGGACTTTATTTGAAGAGATTTTATGCTTAAATTTGGTGTGGATATTTTTTGTTAGATTAGTTTCTTTACTGCTGGTGTGTTTTAGATTAGAAAAGTGTGCTTAGTTTAGAGATTTCTCTTATCATTATTCCTTCTTATCTTGATTTTACTCTTGATATTGCAGATGTTGACGTCTCTTCAAACATACATTGGTTTTGCTGATGGTGCTTGTCGTAATACACGAGACATTTCTTCTGCAACTTGGGTTATCTATTCACCCTCTGATGAGTTAGTATCTATGCATGGGGTAAGCCTCGGTCAAACAACGAATAACATTGCAGAGTATAGTGTAGTGATTGAGTTATTATCTGAATCTATTTCATTTGGGATTCAGAGTTTGATTGTTATGTTGGATTTTGAACTCGTTGTATTATAGCTTAACAGCGTTTATGCCATTAGAAATCCAATATTATTAAGGTTATTTTTGAGAGTTCGTCTCTTGGAATGTGAATTTGACTACATTGAATATCAACATATTCCAAGACATTTAAATACATTAGCAGATGCATTTGCTTCTAGTATGATAAATAGACATTTTCAATAATCAAAATAGTAAATTTAAAAACATTCGACAACATGTTACACAAGATAGTTGGTAATAATGATATATCATAGCATAGAAGTAGTGTTTCAAAATATACATCGTCTTCGATCATAGGTTGAAAAACACCTTATGATTGGCAAAAATGATAATACAAAAGTCAAAACCCTATCCCTGGTGATGATCACAATAAGAAACCACTGCTCAGGCCACCCTACATAGGAACATCCTAAAAGGTCCTAGGATCCCAATCACATATCTCTGCAACCTAAGTTGAATATCATCTATATCTGTCTCTAGAATATCTAGTGTCAAGTGCTCTAGATGATGCTCCAAATCGATCAGGATCTCTGTTGATTGGTCCTGCGGGGTTGGTGCTGCTGTAGCTGGGTGTCTCCTCTCGAAAGGTTGGAGAGGAACTGGTCATTGTGGACCCCCATCTGCATTTAAACTTTTGATTATTTGTTTTGGAAGATTTAAAAATAAAAAAAAATTAGAACTTAGAAAGTTTTGAAAATGATTTTACCTGAATATCCCATTGTTTTCCTGTGGGAGAATCATGTTTGGGTCACCACGATAATCCATCCTAGCGTATGGAAAATCCTGAATCGCAAAAGGTTGGTTGTTCAACCAACAAAAGTACTTGGGCGGAAATCGAACAACCTTTGTACCCTCCTTAGGGTGGCTAGCCATCAAAGCAACCCAATGAACTATCCTAGGCTCTTGAGGAAGACTAGCATCAACAGGAATGTGCTGCAGGGCTAACATGGGGATCCTCTCTAGAGCAAAACTGACCACGATGAATCCATATCCAAAATTTTTCAGCTATCCGTTCTATGCTCTGGTTAGTTGGCCTTTCACATTTTCCAACACAGCCTCGCACCAGTTGAATATTCTCCCTCGAAAATAGTCTACTGCCATCTACATCTGGGATCCTGTAGCCACATGCAATGTTGCACTCACGCACAACCTGGTAACAGTGAATGCAATGACCTTAAGTTCAGGATGACTGATAGTTTTAATATCAATCCGTTTGTCCTTGGTTTGATCATCGCAAAACTCTAATTAGAGACTAGCAACAGACTGGCCACCTGGTCTAGTCCTGAAAAGAGATAATTGTTCACCCCTCTTGGACAAACTAGTAAAAAAATATATGTCCTCCAGCTCGATTTCGAGCCGGTGGCCACCAATGATGAAAAACTAGTCCTGTATGTTCCATCTATCTACCAACCATTGCAAGAGGTCTACTTGGGCCCTCATACCCTGTATGCCCTAGAACTTTAGCAATCTGCATGCTCTCAATGCCTACATTGTGGGCATATGGTTTAATGCAGCAAAATCCACATCCTCATGCTCACGTTCTCGCCAAATAAGCATTTTGAATGTCCTACAATGCATAAAAGACATATTAGAACCAGCTAGTTCAAAAAAAATTGGGCAAAAATGAAAAAAAATTAATTTTAAAATTAATTTTTGCAGGGTCCACACCTACCAGTTACAGACAGTGCATAGGTCTGCACGGGCTGTGAGCAACAAGTGCGGACCCATGACTTTTTTCTTTGTAGAAAAAAGTTTGGGTCCGCAGGGGCTGCATGTTGCACCTGCGGACCCCCACGAGCGAATTTTTAAACCAATTTTTCCCTTAAAAATTAAATCTAAAGCCTAAAATAAAAATGTAAATGGATAGAATGCAAGATAAGGAGTGTTGGAAATAATACTGAGAGCGGGGGGGGGGTGAATCAGTATTATCAGATCAGTAAAAACTTTCCAATTTCATACTCAGAAACATATACGCTACTTCAATTAAGTGAACCCGCGTGTACACGCTACTGTGTCTAATGAAACTCACGTATATCCAGAGATCTTATAATTCAGTTAGCTTAATCTTCAGTAAATGCATCAGAACATTATTAAGCATATTAACAGTAAACATGTGTAGAATAACAGAACAGAACATCACACAAGAGCCACACACATGAACACCATGATATAAGGTGGAAACCCAATGTGGGTGAAAACCACCTGCTGCAATTCGTCTCTTTCTTCTTTAATCAGAACTTCTTTTACAATGTATTGGTGCAGTCCTTTACCAGTACGCAGGCTACAACCTGCAGAGGGCTACAACCCTCTCTCGTTTTCCAACTACTTTTGGAAAGGAGCGACAACCCCCTCAGCTCTTGTACTAGCCGATCCATTTACTAGTACGTAGGTGCTGACCCTACGATCTTCTTTCCTTCAGGGACCACGTTTCATCAATTTTCAGACTGGATCCAAGAGTACAAAACAAACATTACTGCAATACAATTATCAACTTATACTTGCATCATAATTCATTTAACAACCCAATACTGAATCACTGAAACCCTGTCATCAAGAACACAGAACCCAAACCAGAGCCCAGAACTCTGCAACAACCACCAGAATCAATAGCAACCTGAAATATCAAATCTTATTATGCATACGCTACTTCACGGTACCAAAACCGCGTGTATACGCTCTTTCTCCAAAGGCAACCCGCGTGAAGATCTAGAAATAATTACTTATGCCTTCGTTGTCAGATCCGACCCTTGCCAAGCATCCCAAACAGATAAACAGTGATACTAGATCTTCTCACTTCGTCAGACACATGTTGCTTTCCCCTTTGCCTAATGATCTTCTCCTTATATAGCCTTAGGTACTTCACAATACCACGGTCCAAAACCATAGTAACACAATACCATCAACCTCAAAACTAGGGATCGACACGCCTGTCGAGACACCATGGTCCGAAACCATAGGCACAACTTCCAAGGACTAACCGCCACGGACCAAAGGTACTTTTTCACATACACGCTCTTTTACTGAAGCCAACCTGCATGTACACGTGACTTGGTATATAGTGAACCTACGTATACACGACTTGGTATATAGTGAACTTGCTTGTATACGCAACTTGGGCTTAACGAACCTGCGTGTATGAACTTTCTTGGCATGCTATACTAAGATCTGTCCTCTGATTAAGTTGCCATCACGTGTACCAACCTCTGAGCACCTGTACCAACCTCTGAGTGAGTTGCCATCAAGGACAACACTTGAATCATAATGCCAACAATCTCCCCCTTTGGACTTGATGGCAACCACCACACCAAGTCACTCTCCCCCTTTGACATCAAGGGCAAAGGGCGGACCAAGATGTTCTCTTCTTTGGTATACCTCCTGCTGTCCATACTGTTGTCCATACTCCCCTTGAGTACATGTTGAAGTTTCTGATTTGGCTCCCCCTTTGTATATGCCAAGTTGTATCAATCCATCCATGCTCCCCCTGAGCAGATGCAGGTTCTAAGACCAGCAATAACTATATATCATAAGCCTGCAAAACCATTCCTTAAACAATAAGATGTATCATTTAGTTTCATCATCAACTTCTAACCATAATTGCAAAAATGAATTATTTAAAGTATATGCTCCCCCTGAGTGTGAGCCAACCATGACTGAACCATTTCCTGAGTCTGTTCTGCTGCCCTTTCTTCATATACACGACTTTGCAGCCTGTAACTCGCGTATATACGCGACTTGTCTTCGTTATATCAGCGTATGCAAGATGGAATACTGAATTTCATCACTTTCAGATTCCCCTGTGTCTGTTATGTCCGCTGTCTGAATTATGCCACACCTTTCCGTCTCTGTCTTCTTCAATTCCTGCAACTGTGATGATGTATGGTCCTCTTGTCTTGAATTTTGAAATCTGCTCCTGCATTCCCTTGCTTTATGCCCATAGTTGTTGCATGTATAATACCTTACATTTTTCATGTTCCTTCTATCACAATCAATTGCTTTGTGTCCATATGCATTGCAGGCAAAGCAATATCCTCTGAAATACCTGGGATGCGATGATCTTTCTTGAACCATTCTACTTCTACATCTGGCTGCAACATGTCCAAGATTATGACATACATAACATTCAACATTATTCAGTGGAGGAAATAATCGTCTATCACGTCCATAGTTAGGAGTAAAGGATCTTCCTTGAGGAGTTTCTTTCCTTGGTTGTTCCTTGTTGAGCATTTCAGATTTCTCATTAGAGATTCTTGCCTCACCTTGTGAACTAGATTCACCTTCAACATATTCATGATAACTAAGACCAGTCTTGATAGCAGGATACCTTTGACTATTAAGAATATCATCCAAGACTTTAGTACTGTCTTGAAATCGTAAAAGCTTATCCTTTTCTTCTATTTTACCTTTCAAGATATTTACCTCAACTTGATGTTGTTCTTCCTTTTTCAGATATTGATTCCTTAGGTCTTTTTCAGCTTTTCTTCCTTCTTCCACTTGTCGCTTTAGTTTGGTCACTTCATGTTCTTGATCTTCAAGATCTTCTCTGTTTTGTTCTCTTGATTTTTTAAGATCTTCTTTTAGAGAGAGGATCTTTGATTCAAGTCTCTGAATAGTTGTACTCTGATCCTTTACTATATCCTGCAATTGCTCCCTTACCCTGATTTCTGTCTCCAATTGTTCTTTTAATTTGGCAACTTCTTCAGTTTCTGCATTCTTCTCTTCATGTGCCATGATACTTTTAATATCTTCGCTATTATTGGATGAAGCATTCTTCTTCTTATGTGCCATGAGACTTCTAATATCTTCACTATCATTGAATGAACTTTTAATATGGGTATAATAGCTTCTACCATCTTCTTCAGATATCTTTCCTTTGTTATGAGGACATCTAGCAGCATAGTGACCAAATCTACCACATAGAAAACATTTGAAAGGTAGCTTACCTTTGAACCGTCCAGTTCCCCGTTCAAGATTCTTGACAAAATTTACCTCATCTTCTTCCTCTGACACTTCGAATGCGGCCTCTAGTGGTACCTCTTGTCGCATTTCAAAAGCAGTTAAGATTCCGTGAAGCTGTGACATGGTGATTTTCTGCACATTCTCCTTTTCTTCTATGGCAGATACTTTAGAATCAAATTTAGTAGACAGAGATCTCAAAACCTTTTCAACTAAGACAACTTCCTCAAATTCTTCACCCAGATCCCTCATACAATTCACAATCTCATCCATACGCAGGAAATAATTAGCTATGCTTTCATTACTACGCATCTTAAGAGTTTCATACCGGATTCTGAGAGTTTGAAACTTTGCTCTTTTTACCTGATCATCTCCTTCGTAGCTTGTAACGATTTTGTCCCATATTTCCTTAGCTGATTTGAAATGCATGATCTTCATAAATTCTGATTGAGTCAAACTACTCAATAGGACAGTAACAGCTTTGGCATTGAGCTCATATTGCTTTTTCTCTGCTGGATCTGTAGGAGTTGCTGATGGGAATTTGTATCCTCGTTCTACGATTCCCCAAACTTCTGCTCCAAGTGATTGTAGATATGCAGTGGTTCTTATCTTCCAGTGAGTAAAATTGTTCCCGTCAAAGACTGGTGGCCTAATGTGTGCCTCTCTTTCTGGATTAGCCATTCTGATGGATCTTTTCCTTCAAGCGATCAAGCTTCCTCTAAAGGACCTGCTTTGATACCAATTGTTGGAAATAATACTGAGAGGCGGGGGGGGTGAATTAGTATTATCAGATCAGTAAAAACTTTCCAATTTCATACTCAGAAACATATACGCTACTTCAATTAAGTGAAACCGCGTGTACATGCTACTGTGTCTAATGAAACTCGCGTATATCCAGAGATCTTATAATTCAGTTAGCTTAATCTTCAGTAAATGCATCAGAACATTATTAAGCATATTAACAGTAAACAGGTGCAGAATAACAGAACAGAACATCACACAAGAGCCACACACATGAACACCATGATATAAGGTGGAAACCCAATGTGGGTGAAAACCACCTGCTGCAATTCGTCTCTTTCTTCTTTAATAAGAACTTCTTTTACAATGTACTGGTGCAGTCCTTTACCAGTACGCAGGCTACAACCTGCAGAGGGCTACAACCCTCTCTCATTTGCCAACTACTTTTGGAAAGGAGCTACAACCCCCTCAGCTCTTGTACTAGCCGATCCATTTACTAGTACGTAGGTGCTGACCCTACGATCTTCTTTCCTTCAGGGACCACGTTTCATCAATTTTCAGACTGGATCCAAGAGTAAAAAACAAACATTACTGCAATACAATTATCAACTTATACTTGCATCATAATTCATTAAACAACCCAATACTGAATCACTGAAACCCTGTCATCAAGAACACAGAACCCAAACCAGAGCCCAGAACTCTGCAACAACCACCAGAATCAACAGCAACCTGAAATATCAAATCTTATTATGCATATGCTACTTCACGGTACCAAAACCGCGTGTATACGCTCTTTCTCCAAAGGCAACCCGCGTGCAGATCTAGAAATAATTACTTATGCCTTCGCTGTCAGATCCGACCCTTGCCAAGCGTCCCGAACAGATAAACAGTGATACCAGATCTTCACACTTTGTCAGACACACATTGCTTGCCCCTTTGCCTAATGATCTTCTCCTTATATAGCCTTAGGTACTTCACAATACCACGGTCCAAAACCATAGTAACACAATACCATCAACCTCAAAACTAGGGATCGACACGCCTGTCGAGACACCATGGTCTGAAACCATAGGCACAACTTCCAAGGACTAACCGCCACGGACCAAAGGTACTTTTTCACATACACGCTCTTTTACTGAAGCCAACCTACGTGTACACGCGACTTGGTATATAGTGAACATGCGTATACGCGACTTGGTATATAGTGAACCTGCGTATACGCGACTTGGTATATAGTGAACCTGCTTGTATACGCGACTTGGGCTTAACGAACCTGCGTGTATGAACTTTCTTGGCATGTTGTACTAAGATCTGTCCTCTGATTAAGTTTCCATCACCTGTACCAACCTCTGAGCACCTGTACCAACCTCTGAGTGAGTTGCCATCAAGGACAACACTTGAATCATAATGCCAACAAGGAGGTCGTGGATTACCTGGAGTTGACGATTTTCGATTCCGACAGATGGATTTTCCAGAGTCTTCACAGGACCTTTCTTACCCAAAAGCTCTCACTTTTCACTCTGAACTCAAATAGTAAAAATGAAGTTGGAAAACCCCTTTTTATAAGTTTTTTCGAATAAATGAATTTTTAATTTATTTATTTTTCAATTTAAAAAGGCAATTTTTAAATCATTTTTATTTATCTTAAATAGGAATGTGTAATGTTTTGAGTTTTTGTGTAGAATATTGGATTTTTTGGGAAAATTTATCATTTTTCAACAAAGAGCATACTTTTATCACTTTTTCGGACTCTTTCAAAAATTTACGAAAAAGTGAAACACTAGAGTCTTCTTTAAGCTCTTTTCAAACTCTCAAAAATTGAAAAGATTGTCGAGCACTTGATTGTTCGAACTCGTTAAAATAAATGAACAATCGTCCCTTCAGTATAAGTTTACCCCTTTTACGGACTGAAATGGGCTATTTACGAAAAAGGTACACGTTGACTAAATACGGTCAATAGAGTCCTCTTTAAACATTTTTCAGACTCATTAAATATGAAAAGATTGTCGAGCGCTTGTCTTTTTCAGCTCGTTAAAGTATTGAAAAGTCATCCCTTTGGTATTATTTTATCCTTTTTCGGGCCTAGGGGATTATTTTACGAAAAAGTACCCCCATGGAGTTTTCTTAAGTTTTTCTTTTGACTCCCTAAAATTGAAAAACACCGAGTTTTTCCTATATTGGACTCGTTAAAATTTAACTTTAAAGGATCTGTTCAATTTCAAACAGGAACGAACCACTCTTTCTTAGGGTTCGAATTTTAAACTAAGTTGGACTCATCCGAAGGATGAGCTTATAAACAAGCAAATGTTATCCTCCTCAAGCTTGTCAAAAATAAATAGGTACTTGCCAGAAATGGTGGGGGAAAAGAGAGAAAAATGAACCTATTTGTTACACTTTGTTTTATAAAAACCCATCAGCCACTCTTGAACATGACATTTTTTGTTCACCTAGGTTGGGAAAATCCTTTGCCTAACAATTAATCAAACCATATTGAAAGTCTTCAGCCGGTTTCTGGGTATTAGCTTTGGGTCAATTGTCACCAAACTATCTGCAGTGTCATTATGTGTTCAAGAGATTAGTTCAAACAAACCATTCATCTACAAAATATATGTCGTCCATTATGACCATCCCTGAGTCAGTCCTTACTAATATATTTCTTCAAAACTTGATCTATGATTTCGTGTTGTGGGCTTGCCTATGATGGATCACTTTCTATTGACTTCAGCTCATTATCTAGGAAGTTGATCTAGAAATCATTAGTACCTTGAAAGTTGCATGCCCTAATGGCAGTTTTCTCGCCTTCAACGATAGGTTGCATCATTGACCTTCTATCGAATGATTCTATGACATGCTCGACTTCGACTCATTTATTCACATTTCATGGATTGTACTAGGTACTTTGAGAGCCATTGAATTACTGGCGGTTTCTCTCACACTTGTTAACAGTTCACATCATTGACTAGTAATCAATTGGTTTCTACCATGTTCGACTTCGACACATTCATTCACATGGATAGAATCGTACTAGTTCGGGAAGTGGAAATCAAGACCCTGGATCTAGTTTCTACCATATAGGCTGCGAGGAATTTTCCTATTCATTATGCAGTGGACTATTCATAAACAAATGGTTGCATCCATACTGTGTCTACACATGTCTATACTCTTAATGTATTACAAAATCATTCTTGTATCATAACAGTTTAGTCAGTTTTCTAGTCAGTTTTGATTTGAGTATGGGAATGCCTACTTGATCGATGTTATGTCTATATATATATATATATATTTAATTGAATGCTTTTACAGGTTCCGACTGGGGTGTCCACAGGATGATCCTTGAAATGATAAAGTACTTCACTCTTCATACATGAAATACTCTATCTTCATCTATTACAGACTTCGCACATTAGGGGGCAATTTGTTGCACTAAAAATTGTCACCTTGACATTCTTCAATCTGTGTGAGTCCATTATCACTCATACTTTCCTCCTTTGCAAGTCTAAAGACTCAGTTCTTCATATCAAGCCTTGAAAGTAAGAGAAAAGCCCTAAAAGTCTCTAAAACTAGAGTCCCGCACCTAATGGTCATGTCCCCTGCACACTTGACCACTCTGTAATTGTGTTATGGGTGCGGACCCCTGTAAAAGTTAAAAAGGCACGAGTACATTCTAAAAAACTCACTTTCAGTCATTTCTAGAAGCTTTTGGAAGGAATCTTGAGGTGGCAAGTTCGCTCTCTTAAGGTTCATGCATCCTATAACTTAAGGAGCTAACCCCTTGATGTGAGGAGCTTATCCCTTTGAAGGAGTATTCTATCCCTTCATAGATGGACCTGTAACCTCTTCCTCTGCACTATAAAATGAAGCATTGGGTAGGTTACTAGGGAGGTTGGAAGTTGAATATTTTTGAGGTGAAATGCTGCTAGAACTTAGTCTTCTTTAGTTGAGCTTTTATGAGGAGAGATTACATACCTCTAAGATCTCATTTGGAAGAGTGCAAGGCTTGTCAAAGTAAAGGAAATTCCTGTTTCAGACCCCAAGAAGAGCTTGTTCAACATCAAGGCTGAAAAGGTTGTAAGGTTCTTCTACTTCAAAGTTAATACAAATAAGTTTGTTTTTCTCAATAAACTGCTCATTTATGCTTTATTTTATGGATTCCTTGATCACCATAATAAACATTATTTATGATATTTGCTATGCAGGTGCTATTTGATGTTTGCTTGTTTGTGATTGCAAGTCTTTAAAGATAACTCTTTCGGATGATCGAGGGATGACTACAACGGATAAGCATTAGATCTAAGGTAGGATCGTAACACCTCTATAGTCTTTATTTGTAAATTGCATATGTCTAGAGAAAGATAGATTTGTTTGCTTGTTCGTTGATAGATTATCTTGTGATACTAGGGAGATTGGTCTTGTCCACAAGATCGATTTATCTGGCCAACAATAGGAGATTAATTGTACATAAAGAAGACAAAGCCTCGTCTAGGTAGTGAGCCCAAACCACCGAGAGTTGGACTGTATTTTTAAGAAAAATTCAAATCACATGATTTAATTGAAATTGAAATTAATCACGTAATATCATAAGTATAGAGCAATAATCAATCCATTGTTTTATTCTCAAATTACAATTTCTTTATCATTCACTCAAGATAGATCCTTATGTTTTTATAGGACATAAATAATGTTAGAACAAGAGATCTTTAACGATCATAATCAATCCTAAAATCAAAGATACTCAAGGTTACTCCTCTTAATCAAGATAGGTCTAATATCTCCAGTGATGAAACCAAGAAATATGTCTTGCAATCACCTTCTTTGATTAGGAACAATCGTATCTGAATTCGATGCAAATAGCCCCGAATATATTTCACTCTTCTCTCATCCTCATAACCTGTTTAGGATAAGATCTCATCAAGAGAATTATTACTTCAGTTTTATAAATAAAATAACCCTTATTAACATACAATTGCATGAACAAGTTAATTCTACAAATATTCAAACTATATCATACAATAAGTAATAGATAAAATAAAAAGACAAGAAATCAATACAAAACATGAGGATTAAAAGAAGAGAATCATGACAATTATGAAACCAAACATCACTCCCCAACTGACTTGTTTGCATGTCATCATGCAATAACTATGTGTGTGCAAACAAATAGTTTACATGTAGGGAAATTAGAGAATAGGTTTCACAAGTCTCTTCTCCTCTGCTTCTAAATCCTCACTTATCCCTCATTTCTTGAAAGGACTGATACTCACTTTGCTGAGATAGATCATAATAAGATTGATAAGAAGACATAGGGAACTAAATAATGGGGCATCAATATCTAAACCCTATCCAATTAACCCCTACTTCCATTACAATGGTGACATAAGCATGAATTTGAGAGAGTTCTTGCTAAAAGTTGTGAGGACTAAAAGTTTCCCTGGTCTAAATTTCATTTTAAGATCTCCTCCATCTTAGTTTAAATTTTGAGAACATCCACCTACATACCCTTCAGATATTCCATTCCTCCCACTAATACTCCAACATGAATGTGTTTAAGTTTAGAGAGAACATTTGGTTTCCTTGCAAAATTAATGTGAATTCAAAATGTAGCAAAGGAATTCTCTTGTTCCCTTGTTACCCAAAATTCACATTTTTTCTCATTTTGTTCAAAGATGGTGAAAGTAGCCCACCATTTTATTTGATTTCAAGAAATGATATGAAGGTCTGAAATTAGATGTCTCCAATAAAAGGTATGACATTTTCATTTGTTTGTTCCAGAAGTAGGAATTTGTGCATATATAATTCACAAATGAGTTGTTGGGAACATTCATTTTGTTTGTGGAAAACAATAACAAATTCCAAAATACTAGAAAAATCATAAGAAAATCCATGCTAGAACATTTGAAATTATATAACATATTTCATGTTTCTCCTTAGCCAACTTATGAACTTGCTTTTGTAATGTGCTAAACTATTTCAGAGCAATATCCAAGTCCACAGTTGTTTCTATTGCAGTATCAGTTAAGGCATGCAATTTCTTCAAAAAATTTGGATGTTGATCCAAAGGTACTGATTTTTCCAGGTATTGAGCTATGGTCTTTCTCAAAGTTTGAATTTTAACTTCTAAAATCAATGCCAGATGAGGGGGCACAATTTCAGTTTGTACTCCTATTTCCACCAAAGTGGGTCACTTTGTTTGAGTTTCCACAACTCACAACCCAAATATTTTTCTCTTTTTAGTGGTCCTCGATTGACTTACTAATTTTCTTTTATGACTAATAGGAGTTTGTTTCTTCACTGCTAGTCGGTTCTCCAGATCCTTGATCCTCTTTCTTAATGTACTATTTTCTTTTTGAAAATGAATAATATTTATAAAAATATTGTTCTTCTTCCTTGCAACCTCTAGAATTTTGATTTTTGATTTGCTACTTTTATCAAAGTCTATTGAAGGATTGATAGGAGAAGTATTAACTGGGATTTATGAGCATTCAATGGTGGGTTCTAGCATCTGAGTGGTTAAAAAATAAGTTATAAAAATATTAAGATATAAATAATTAGGAATAGCAATTGAAATAGAAATAGAAAGTTGTTGTGCTACATCATCTAGAGTCTTAGTAGGGGACTTTGGAATAGTGGCTAGAGAATAAATAGAGAATTCTAGCTCCATGGTAGCTTGGGAGTCAGAGGAAGGTTGTAAAATGACAATAGCTAAGGAAACCATATGGGAAGTCAAGGCTACTGTTGCAGGAAAGTATGTAGAAGGCTATTGAACTGTATTAGAATTAGCAGGGTGTTCTTCAGTTGCAAAAATTGTCCCATCTTCCATGTCGATGGATTTCAACAAATTTTCCACCCCTTCTAACGTCTATGCCACTTCCTCATTAAGTATTTCTTGATATATATCCAATGAATATCCAATATCATGGGTAACTGACTCGAATTCCTTTTTCAAGTGATTTATGAATCTCCCCAAGGTCTTACATCTCTTAATCATTAGAATTTTATTCAATCAAGTCTATTACATTCTTTGGAATAATCATTTTTTCTTGAGAAACAAAGGGAAATGAAATTTGAATTCACTACATGCTAATGAGTCAGGCCAATATTCTCCATGTTGCATATTTTTGTAGTCTCGAAATCCCTCATTTTGACCCACCATGACATTGAATATGAGCCTCATGTTCTCTTCTTTTCCATATAGGGGCTATACCTTAAGTGGATTCCATCATTGTTTATACCAGACAATAACTTCTCTAGTATTGTATCTATCATTTCAATCAAATTTACCTTAGCCTTTTTCTATCCTTTTCTTCGCGTGTTTATCTTTCATGGAGGGACCACCATGATGTGTGGTTTCCCCTCCAGCTATTAGAAATGCGTTTCCATTTATGGAAAAGGTGATGAGGATGAAGGTAGTAGCAGGGAAGATTGCAAGAAGAATGAAGATCAACTCAAGGTATGTAAAAGGGAAAGGTGGAAATAGTGTAGATAAATTGAAGCCATTTTCAGTAAATGAGATCACTTCAAGAGATGTTGAAACCCACTTATATGGATAGAGATATAAAATATACTTAAAACGGTATGTAGAAGTTCTAAAGAAATTTCCTGGATCATAAGTTATTTCTAGTCAAAGTCAGGCACCCCCAAGGTAAAAGTTGCAGAGTTAAATTAGCGGAATCCTTAGAGTAAGCTAGTTTGGTGACATTGCCAAACATATCAAAGGATTTTGGCAGGGAAGCTATCTAAATTGTCAGGAGAATGTGGTAAACAACAACACAATGGAAAGCATTTTGATTGGCTAGTGATGAAGCCCCCATAACACTTCAACCCGACAGAGGTAGCCTAGAAGGAATTAAAGTTGAGAATAGAAGGGAAGTCTGTGATAATGTAACTTTGGGTTGAGTTAGCATCTCAACTTAGGAAGGTTTTCTTAGAATAACCTTGATCATTATGAAGAGAGAGCACCGCGGATGACACAAGTCTGAGTAGAGCTAGCAGTCCACACAGCGGGAACAAAGGATTTATATTGGTAGAAGTTCAAACATTAGAGGTCCCACAACGATATCATCATAGAGAGAGAGTACCCCAGATGGTTTCAAAGGGTGCACAAGAGTTGAAGTTGGGATGATGCAAGCACAGGCTAGTGTGGTGAAGTGCATCAGCAATAGAACCTAATAGAAATGAAGTTGGGATGGCGTGGAGAGCAGTGCAATGTTAAAGAAATGGTCATGACACTTTATATTTTACAAAGGAAAAAATGGAAAACACAAAGGCATAGACCTATTTCTCTCTGGGCGTGGTAGTATTTTATTGGATAGAGATGATAATTGCATGATGTCAGTACATGGGACACATTGCAAGAAGATTCAATGTCTTCAGGTGGTCAAAAGGGCCAAATATGAGTGACACATGTCACCTCTCAGATGGTACCATGTGGCATAGGTGATGTCAGCATGATGACAACCTAGAAGGACTTGCCTGAAAGGTTTGAAATTCAACATATTGAAGTGATCTAGGCTGACTAGGTGCTAGCAATATGCAATAGTTGTTAGGGGAAACTCACCCTAGTGGGAAATCAATTGGGCTACGAGAAAAAGTGGTGGTTCCCACATGATACATTAGCCGAGTCCCCTGATCTTGAAAGATTTTGGATTTGCACAAAGTAATAATGCCAGGATGATAGAGCACTGGGATGAGATGAAAATTGATGATATAATACATGACTAATAGAAATAAGGTGCAAGGTATGCCCACATTTAATAGGTCATCCCAATGAAAAAAAAGCACAAATGGAAATATGGTTGAGATGATGGGCCTGAGAGACATAAATATTGTTGACAAGAAATAGTGTTGAGAATGGAAAAAGGTGTGCCTAGGTCGTGGTTTTTGTGGCATTTTCATGTGTTAAAGGGCCATGGGCCTTCAAGTTGATTACAGTACAAAAGTGTCAAAAACACATTAAAATGGATCAACACCTTAAGTATGAGAGGGTTGACAACTATGAGTTAAGACCTTGAGGCTATAGCATGAAAAGGCCCAACTAACAATACTTTATAAATAAATAAAAATGGGCCCACAAAGGTAAGTATTGAAACATTTTTACTTAAGGCCTTCAGGATTTTGGATGAACGAATCGATAGGTTGAAATTTGGCACATATGCCAAATATAATAAAGCATAGAGTTAGAGCTAAAATAGAGGCATGAACAAGTTGGTAGAACATGAGTTACATGGAAAAAATTAGAGTCAAATTTGGCAGTTCAACCAAATTTGGAGCTCATCAAATTTAGAAAAATCCTTACTAAATCCTGTAACTCACCATATTTGAGGAAACCAATAGTTTAACTCAATTTTTCTCAAGGAAACAACATAGTAAGCATTGAATACTTGAAGAGAACATTTAGATGACTTTATAGAAGCAATGCAAAGGAAAAAATACAAAATTCATGCATGCATTGAAGTGCAAGAGAACTACGTTTCATTAACCAAAAATATCAGTCTACATTTTTTTATAAGCATAATAAAATGTGCAATTTAAGGTGTGTGCAACAGAAGAATTATGTTGGTGAGATGGATTGATGTTTCCAGTGTGTATGGTGATTTTTTCAGTAATAAGAGATTGCTGAAGGTGTTTGTAATGGTGGTTTTGGTTAGTTTTTGAGATGAAAAATTGATTTGTTTTGTCGCAGGGAATGGCTTCATGATTTGAGTATGAAAATTGTATGAAGGATGAATCATTGAGGTCATGCAAGTTGTAGCTTGAAAGTTATGGGTTGTAGCCCCTTCCACTAGTTGTTGGTAAAAGTCAGGGGTTGAATCTCTTTTCAGTGGTAGCTTATAAACTTAGGGGTTGTGGCTCCTTTCTGTTGTATCTGATAAATCAAAGGGTATTTTATTCCTACTGGTTGTATCTAGTGAACATTGGAACAACAAGTAGTAGATTTCCTTGTGAAGTAATTTGAAGAATTTGATTGTTATTATTGTGGTGCATATGCTATTTCTTGCCATGCTAATATGAATTAATTCATGGAAAGTTTATTAGTTTCCTAGTATATTTTCGAGTAAAATAATTTTGTAAAATTCCTATAATACTGATTCATTCCCTCTCTCAGTATTGTCTTGGTTTCTAAAAATTGGTATTAGAGCAAACCAAGTTACTTTAGATCATTTTAACAACTGGAAGAAAGATCAAGTACCATGGAAAACCAAGAAGGAGGATTTATCAATAGGGCACCAACGTTCAATGGAAAAATGTATGTGTTTTGGAAAGTAACGATGAAGACTTATATTCAGTTACATGGAGCTGATGTATGGGATATTGTGGAAGAAGAATATCAAAAGCCTCAAATAATGATTACTAAAGACCAAAACATGGAATTCACATGTAATGAAAATCTTATGCATGCACTTCTTTCCTACCAACTTGAATAAGAACTTGTTAAGGTTACTGACTACTCAACAACAAAATCTATTTGGGACAATATGAGTAGTTTCTCTAAAGGTGATAGCAAGGTAAATCAAGGAAAAGCAAGCTAAACTTTGAGGTTTTAGAATTAAATTTGAGTATTTAAGGATGCATGATGATGAAGATATTGCAATGTACTTATTAAGAGCCTATGAAGTTGTGAATACTAAGAGGCCTTGATGAGAAATTAGAAGAGCCTCTAGTTCTTCAAAAAGTGTTGATATCTCTCCGTAAGATATTTAATCCCAAGGTTTCAGCCATTGGGGAGATGAAAAAATTCAAGACTCTCACTTTGGACCAATTACTTGGTACACTAACTACTTATGATATAAGAATTCAAATGGAAAAACTAAAAAAAAGGAGTCAACCTTTAAGGCAGATAAGATTCCAAAGGAAGAGCTTGATGATTCATGTGGTGAATCAGATGAATAAGAAGCTAATTTTGTGAGGAAGTTCAAGAGAGGCTTATGTAAGTATAAAGGCAAGTTACCTTTTAAATTCTTAATTGTGGCAAAGTTGGTCACTATGTGTCCAAGTGTCCTAAAAACAAGAAGAATGAATATGACCCAAGAGATAAATTCAATAAAATTCAAAAGGAAAGAAAGAAGGCTAAGAAAATGATTCTCTATATCAAAGAATATCGCTCCTCTTAAAGTGAAGGCAACCAAACTTGTGATGAAGATAGAGATGATGAAAGTCCAAAACAATTCATGTTGATGGCTATAGATAATTTAGAAGTTGAATCTATCAATTCTGATGGAGAATAGGTGGAGGTTGAGTTAGAAGGATATTTGGTTAGTTCTCTTGAAGAGATTGAAAGGATGAGAAAGAAAAATAAAACCCAAAAAAAAATATTTTTCAATGACAAAGATGAAGTTGTTGAACCTCTGCCAATGAAAAATAAAAAAGGTGAGAAGATAAAAAAGACTTTAAACCAATAGCTCAGTGAGAAGAATCAAGCTTGTTTGAATATTGAAAGCGAAGTTGTTTTCCTAAGGAATGAGTTGGAAAAGATAAATACCTAGTTGATATTTAATCAGAAGTTTAGAAAGGGCACCGAAAATCCAAATGAGCTTCTGGAAGCACAAAGAGTGCCCACTAATAGAACTGGCCTTGTATTTGAGACCGAATCCAGATCAGTAGGAGAGTCAAAAGGAAATAAGTCAATTACCTTTGTGCAAGCAAAAAAATGGTGATAGTGTGACAACAAGAGAAAGGTCAATGCAATAGAAAAATGAAAAAGTTAGCACACAACCCAATAGTCAACAAGAGACAAACTAGTAACAATGCAATAAGAGGAGGAAATTTACCTAGCAAGAGACAAACAATGCTAAAGGAGAGGATTGAAATGCACAAAGATCATTCCAACCAATTTTCAAAAATCGATTTTCTCAAGAATGGAGACATTTTTCTAGACTATTGTTTTACATGCACACATTATAGACACAATGTAGAAAATTGTAGGATGAATTTATCATATAGACAACTGAGGCCATGAAGAACAAATTATCAACAAATTATTCAATCAGAAAAAATATTAGGAGATCCAGGTACAAAAATTCATTTTCTCCTTTAAATATTTTGATTTAATGTTATAACTGTCAAAATTTTTGGAATATATCAATTGATTGCAGACTTAAGAATAAGAGGTATGAACCAATTATTGAGCAAACAGGCTATGAGCCCAAGGTATGAAAATAAAAGGAGAGCTTATAGCAATGCAACATTATTTTATATGCTCATAACAAATATATTCATTGGTATGTTGACAATGGTTGTTCCAGGCATATGTAGGAAGACAAAAGTAAGTTTTTGACATGGAAACTAGTTGAGAAAGGTAATGGGGTATTTGGTAATAATTCACCTAGAAGAATTGTTGGTTAAGGAGTTTTCAGTCTATCCAATGGTAAAGATAAAGAAAATAACATGTTATTTTTTGATGGCCTGAAGCGTAATATAATTAGTGTGTCTCAAATGTGTGATGAAGGCTATGATGTGATTTTAAAATCTAAGAATTTTTAAATCAAGTCTGCAGTTAGTGGTGAAGTTGTAGCTAAAGTTGTGAGAAAAAAGAATAATGTATATGTCTTGAGAGAAGATAAAGAGATGTTTATTTTCGAAGATTGGTGAGAGTTGGTTGTGGAATATGAGACTTGGACATCTGAATTTTGATCAAATAGTTAGATTGGGAAAGAAGAATGTTGTCAAAGATCTCCCAAAAGTTTCAAATCCTGAGAATAATATTTACAAGTCTAGTCAGTTGGATAATCAAACTCGAGTGCCATTCAAGCCCAAGGAGAGCTCATCAAATAAGAAATTTCAACTAGTTTATATGGAATTATGTGGACCATCAAGAACATAGTCACCCACAAGTAAATTATATTTCATGCTTATCATTGATGATTTTAGGAGAATGATGTGGGTTGCATTCCTTAGAGAAAAATCAGAAAATTTTGAGAAATTTAAAGACTTTAAAGCCTTGGATGAGAATGAGACTGACCATAAAATCAAAATCATAAGTTCTGATAATGGAGGTGTGTTTGTTTCAAAATAATTTGACGACTTTTGCAAGCAACATGACATTAAAATGCAATTCACTATAGCATAAAATCCACAATAGAATGGTGTAGCAGGGAGATCCTATAGATACGTTCAATAGTTAGCCAAAGGCATGTGGGATAAATGAAGGTTCAACATAGATTTTGGGTTGAAGGCATTCGCATGATAATAGTGATTCTCAAAAAATCTAACTTCATACCAAACAATGGTAAGAATCATTATGAAATTTGGTATGGAAGAACTGCTACATTCAAACATTTTAAAGTTTTTGGAAGCAAGTGCGACATCAAGAGGAATGATGAAAATATTGGTAAGTTTGATGCAAGGGTTGATGAAGGTATTTTTCTTGGATATTATCATAATAGCAAGGTCTATAGATTCTACAACAAGAATATAGAGAGGGTTGATTGTATTGATGTCAAAGTGGATGAGTATTGTTAGGTCCCTACAATACTAGTGTATCCCCCTTATTGTTATTTTTATGCCCATGTAGCCCCCATATTGTTATTTTTATGCCCCATAGAAGCCCACTATTGTTATTGTTGTACCCTTACATTATTATTGTTATGTAGGCTCTAATTATATTGTGACCCCTTAGGCTCCTATATATACAAAGGGGGCCTTGTCATTTGTATCATCCAAGAATTTTTCATTTATGTAATGTAAAGGAGGTTTCCCCCTAAAAGAGGACAATTTTTAATTGGTTGATCTATCTTTTTGTGAGCTGGTTGCATAGAATTTGGTATGAGACCTTGGATTCTAGGGTTTCGCTTCTTCAAACAGGTCATCTTGGCATTTTCTCTATAACTTTTTTCTACGAGGCGTCAGAAGCTGAAATTTTTATCACGTGGAGAAAATATCTTGGTGAGATTTGTGTACAAAGTTTTGATCTTGATTTTCTATGTTTTCTAAGATATGATCCTCAGATGTTAGGGTTTTTGCAGGCTCCAAAATCATGTCTCAAACATGTGACCTATGGAAAATTAACATATCTTTCGTTTAAGGAATCATATTTGAATTCTATAAAATGTGATTGAAATTGAATGAAATTTAGATTTTCATGTAGCAATTTCAAGGTTGAAGGTTGAAACAATGAAACGTGGAATCCTATACAACTTCGCTCTATTGAATCATTCCATAATTAGGTCATCATGGGAGATTTTGTATAACTCTTTCTTGAAGAATCCAATCTTAGTCATACTTGAGGGGTTGGAAAGAAGACTCAGAGGGATCCCATAGGAATAAATTTTAGAACTTGGAGATCTGAAATTACAACCATTTCAAGATCGAGCTCCTAAAAGAAAGAAAAAGGTGTGTAATGCTTTTAAAAATTTCATAACTTTTGTTTGAAAAATCAATTTGAAGTGATTCCAAAGGCATATTGAAGCATAATATTAGTATTGGTTTCTAAAATTACTCTTTAGTAAAATAAGTTTAGACCAATTAAGCCCTAAGAAAGATCTTCCATGGCACATGAAGAGGAAGAATTGCAGCATGATATATCAAAATTATGAGACCAAGTGCAACAAATTTCGCTCTCAAAAAGAGCAATGAAAGATGAATTAAAATGTAACATGGATGGTTTAAAAGGTTATATGGATGGTTTAAAAGGTGACATGAGTGGTTTAAAAGTAGACATGGAAGTTTTGAAAAATTTGTTTTAAGAAAGGCATCCCGGTGGTGACAAGGTAATCCATGAAAATCACGATGAGGACAAAAGGAATATGAATTACGATTTTAGAGACACCAATGTGGGGTTTAAGAACCACTACATTCCAAAGAAAGATATGAGGAATTTTTATGGAAATGATTCGGTAATATGGATACTAAAAATGGAGCGATAATTTGATTTACAGGATATGCAACCATCACCAAACGGTACATATTGTATCTTTATATTTAGAACCCAATCAGTTTGTTTGGTATAAATGGATTTGTTATCGTAAACCACTTGTCACCTGGTTAATTTTTATGGAGGAAATGATAGAATTTATAAATATACAAAGGGAAACACCTTCTTTAGCCAATTGATAAATCTCAAACAAAAGGGTTCAATGGCAGAGCACATTGAAGACTTCAAAAAATTGAATATTAAGGTAATGTTATTCCAGATGAGCATATGATTTTTGTCTTCATAGGGAATTTGAAAGATGAAATCTAAAATGAGGTTCACCTTTGGGAACTTCATTCATTAGAGAAGGCATTCAGGGTGGAAAGAAAAGTTGAAAGAAAAATTATGGCAATAAGGAAGTCTACCACTCACAACTATAAATATGGAAGTGTTTCTACTCCTATTCTTCCACAACTTACAAGGATGACACCAAAACAATTGAAGGAAAAAATAGCAAACGAGATTTGTTACAATTGTGATAGAACATATACTAAAGGTTATAAGTGTGCTGAGAAGAAATTATTCTACATAGATTGTGAATAAGAGGAAGAAAAGTAACAAGAAACATAAAAAAAGGAGTATATACACTAGGAACCAACCCTAGAGAAAGAAGAAATGAATCAGCCCATATCTTGTAATGCATTGGCAGGAATTACCACTCCTCAAACTCTCAAAATAGAAGGATATATGAAGAAGAAAAAGGTAATAGTGTTGATTGATTCGGGTAGTACCCATAATTTTATTTATTGTAAGATATCCAAGGAATTGAATTGCTTCCTATATAGCACTAGAGTGTCAAGTTATATTGCAAATTGAGGAATTATAAATTTCTCTAGAATTTTCCATAATATCAAGCTAACCATGGGGGAATATGTATTCAATAGTTCGATTCTTTCCATTCCAAAGGGAGGTGATGATGTTGTGCTAGGAGTCCAATGTTTACAATCTTTGGGTATAATAACTTTCAATTTTCAAGGACGTTTCTTGATTTTTTTTTGAGAAGGAAAGGAAGTTGAGTTAAGGGGTATTGCAGGGAAACCTAGAAACATAATCAGTTGTAATGGCATGAAAAACATTTTGAAGAAAGAACAATCGGGCGTAATTGCACAATTATGCTCATTAGAGGTTCAAACATCGATACCATCTATTTCTCCAGATCTCCAAAAAGTCTTGGACAATCATTCCAAGGTGTTTGAGACTCCCAACAACCTCCCACCTATTTTTGATTATGATCATGCTATTCACTTGATTCCAGGAAGTGTTCCTCCAAACATCAGGCCTTACAGATATCCTTATTCCCAGAAGAGTGAAATTGAATGTATGGTTGGAGAAATGGCAGAGGCTGGTATAACTTAACCTAGTCAAAGTTATTTCTCTGCTCTAGTATTGTTGGTACACAAGAAGGATCCACCATGGTGCATGTGTCTGGATTATAGGGATATCAACAAGCTCACTATTGAAGATAAATTTCCCATTCCTTCCATTGATGAATTGTTTGATGCATTACATGGAGCAATTTATTTCACCAAGCTGGATCTTCATTCAGAATATCATCAAATTATAATGAAGACTACAAACATTCTGAAAAAAACATTCAGAACTCATGAGGGTGTTGGCTTAGGGGTCCTGACCTAGGTTCAGAGTTAAGTTTTCCAAACAAATCCCTACACTACTAGCCCTTTCAACATCAACCCGCAGAGTGTAGACTGAAGTCTCACCCGAAGCAGTATGGGGGGATGCTAAAACCAAGTTTTTGCACCCAGAGATGAGCAAGATGTTGTTCTATGCCCTAAACCTACCTTCACGTAGATCAATAAGCCCTTGAGGCTTATCGATATAACTTTCTTTTATCACCCTCTATACCTTCAAGAAGGTCTACGATTGTCTTTTGCGGACCCTAAATAGGTGAATCAACCACTTACATGCCTTTGTGATTGCTCCTACTTCTGTATTTACCTAGATTAGCTTAATTGTTTGATATATTTAACACGAAACAAGATATTCTTCATGTAAACAATTATTATTACTTACATTCATATGATAATGTAAATAATGTAAAATCACGCATCAATATAGTATTAATTCATAAACCCATCATTCTTCATAGCATAAAAGGCATACATTCATAACAAAAATAGATAGGCAAAGCACAAATATTTCTAGAATAATCTCTTTATTAATACTTTTTTTCTTCTTACAGACTCAAGACTTCCCTGCGCACTCAACTGCAGGAGTTTGCACACTCAGTTGTGGACTCTACTCTAGGCCTCTACGCACATAGCTATAGAGCCTCTCTTCTACTCTAAGACTCTTCGTTTTTCACTTCTACTGACCCATTACATTCGTCTTCACCAATATCATGAACTTAACTTCCTTAGGCTCTCTAAGACTCTCGTTTTTAGAAAATCTTATGGTCCACGGACCATGGGTAGATCTACTAAAGCCGACACAACTTACATAAAATAATGGTAAAACCCTTTATGACATTTTACTATGTACGTGCTCCGTGACCACAACTTATGGAGACTTCACACTTTACATAACAAGACTTGGGCTTTCGCCCCAAAATTGACCCTAGGGGACACTGTCCCAAAAGGCCCCCAACACAAATATTGTGACTCGTCCCCAAGTCACTCTTCCAGCACAGAGATCTTACTGCAGAGACCTCCCAACTCTACTTTCACCACTGCTACCTCAGCCCTACTCTGCGTGGCTGCCTGCTTGATCTGCTACACTAGCTACTCTATTGTTGGTCCTGCACTATCTTCCTAAATCTTCTACTGCATCCTCTGCAAGCTTGCCAACTTCTCCCCAATGGTGACAAAACTAACATAGGCTTCATCCAACCAAGGCCCCAATCTGGGCTTGAGGGCTTCCTCTTTCCACTGTGCTACTTCCACCTGTTCGAACAATTGCTTTTCCTCCTACAACTTTGCCAATATTTGTGCTATAGCAACAGTGTGCGTCATCAATATTGCTTCATCATATTGCTGCTGCAACTCCCGAGCCTCTGTGTTTAACCTCCACAAGTTAGGATGTTCTTGTAGAGTCATAAGTATCTCCATAGATTGCTTGAAGAGCACAATGCGTTCCACCACCGCGACATCTACTGCGGTGACTCCATCCTTCACAATAGCTTCACGTTGTGCTCTGACCTCTAGTGGAGTTGAAGACTATGACTTTAAATCAAGCTTTGTGATTTTAAGGTTCAATTAAAACTAAACCTTGGCTACTTCTATCTTTGCACCATGCACACCTGCAGCCAATTTTCTAATCTTGGCCTCCAACAATGCTTCTTCTGGTATATGCAATTCTAGAATTGTTATGCATGTGTCGACTATTGCAGTTGCAGTGCACTTGTTCTTCTCTTGAACCTTCTTCCATGTTTCTAGCGTTGTCGTCTTCTTAATGAACATTTGTTCATTGCTGACATTGTACTCGTTGATCATGTTCATCACGAGTTGCTCTCTCTCCTAAATCTCTGCAATCACACCTGTTTATAGTGTATGAAGGAATTCAATGGGGAGTGTGGCCAAGTTCAAACCAATATTCCTCAAAGCATTGACAGTAGCCTTGTCAGCGTCTGCCTCCGCGCTCAAAGCTTCATTAGGCAGTGCGATTTCCTAGAGATCCAAGGATCAAACCAAATCTACTGCTTGAGTGGTCCTCGATACCAAACTAGTTGATGTCACGTTTCTCTGCCTTGCACCTGCCTGGAGTCTAGATGTTTGGATCTGTAGCTCGTGCAGACCCGTTTGTATGGTGACCAGTGCTTGCTTTTTCTGCTACTTAAACTACTACAATAGTTATGTGGTTGTATCCCTTACCTTATCACCAATATCTTCCAAGTCACCCTCTGTCAAGGTGATTGTGTCGAGTGATGACTTGGAGGATTTGGTCTTTTTTCACTGTCCCTTCTTTTCCTATTCCCTATGTCGCTTTACATAGAAAGGAGTGCTCTCCTAATCTCCACTACCCTATTCTGACTATTCTTCTTCCTCCGTTTGAGCGAAGGAGATTTCTAACTTCTGTTAGAGTCGCACTCTTCCTGCTCTGCTTGTTCCTTTGCAGTGTGCTCTGCTTCTGCTCGAGCCTTCTCATCAGTCTCCTTCTTCCTCTCTTTTGCCAACTACTGAACCTTCATTCGAGTTGCTTCCTTTTTTTGCTTCTCTATGGACTTCCCAGTACTGGCGGCCAAATTTGATGTTGCGTGCCAATATGTTGGCTAATGCTTGAGGACTTCTACAATGGCATCATCCATAGCCAAGTAGGGGAGATCATACCAGTTTTTTTCCAAATCCTTCCACACCCAGATTAAACATGGCGGAATTTTGCTTTGAACTCCACATACCAAGACAACTGCTTAAAGACAATTGGTGATAATGTGACTTTCCATTCATGGCTACATGGATGCTTCAGCCTAGGTGACCTCGGCTCCTTAGCAACTGTTGTGGGAACCTCCATAATCATGACCTCAGGGGAAGCTCCCTCATGTTGGCATTAATACACAGGTGTTGTCCTTGATGGAAACTCACTCAGATGATAAATCGCAGTACAACAGGTTAACAACACAGAGTTACAAACCAGACTTCACAGAATGAAGAAAGAGAGGTATACGTAGGTTCACCATTGGCCAAGCCACGTATACATGTAGGTTCACCGTATACAAGTCGCATATATGTACATATGCACTTTCACAAAAGGAAAAGCACGTATACCTTGGAAAACTAATTTTTGGTCCGAAGTATTTGGTCCATGGTATTTTGATCCATGGTATTGGTCCAAGGTAATGGGTCTGAGGTATTGACCCTAGGTATTTGGTCCAAGGTATTGGTCCTAGTGGTTTGGGTCCATGGTATCGAGAAAGGCCTACAAAATATAAAAGGAGGAGAAGAACATTAGGCAAATGTGTGCAAGTATCGAATATATGATGAAGTGTGAGATCTAGTATGCAGGTTTTTTGGTTATGGTGCATAGTTGGATCTGAACCAAGGATGAACCTTAGCTAAATGATGAGGATTCAAATGTAATGATGAATCAGGATCTTAAGGTGTAAAATTTACTATATTTTATGTTGACGCTCATGTATATTCTAGATCTGAACACTAACGCATATATTATTCTGTAAATGATGTGATCTAGGTATAACTAAAGTCTGGAATAGTTGTAGAACTTTGAATTTATATTTGTAGATGTATATGCTAGTTGGCTTTGAGTAAAGTGCATGTACATGCGGGTTCAACACATGGAAGTAGTGTATACCTTATAAGACATGTTTTAGTTGCTTCTGTTTTTTTTGCAGTGTTCTGAGTTCTGGCTTGGTTGTAGTTACTGTATTTTGGTGACAACATTTTGAAATATCAAATTGATGGGTTTTCAAGGTGATTGATTGATTCAATTGTGATTGGTTCAAAAGGAGATTGGTTGATGCAGATATATTTGATGATTGAATGATGTTGTTGATGGATCCAGTATGAAAATTTATGAAACGTGGTCCCTGGAAGGAAAGAGAAGGTTCTAGCCTTTTGTAGGCCAGCACCTACGTACTAGTAAACATATCCGCTAGTACAAGAGCTAGGGGGTTTTAGCTCCCTTCCAGTAGAAGCTGGAGAATTAGAGAAGGTTTTACCCTTCTGCAGGTAGAAGCTTGCGTACTGGTATAAGACTACACCAGTACAAAAAGAAATTGTAAATAGAATTTTCTTATTATTAAAAGAAGACGGAGACAACAGCTGCAGGTGGTTTTCACCCACATTGGGTTTCCACCTTATATCTTGGTGTTCTATATGTTTCTTATGTGTGATGCTTTATTTTTATTTTATTGCACTATCTAATAAATTCCTGATACACAGGTTAAAGTTCAATATATGATAATTTGTGTAAATCAAAGTATTTCTACATATATGCCAGTTGCATTAAGTAAAGTTGCGTATACACGCTAGTTCATTAACCTAAAGTAGCATATACAAATCATTTTGAAAACTAAGTTATTGATATGATAATACTGATTCACCCCCCCCCCCCCCCCCCCCAGTATTATTTCCAACAATTGGTATCAGAGCAGGTCCTTCAGAAGGAGCTTGATCATTTGAAGGAATATCCATCATCGTGAGTAATCAAGAAAGTGGGAGATCCATTATACTGCCAATCTTTGATGGGAGCAAATTTGTTTGTTGGAAGGTATGAACCACAACCTATCTTCAATCACTTGGAACAAATGTCTGGGAAATCATGGAAGGAGGATATACATTTCCATTAGCAATTCCTACAGATATGGCAGGTAAAAAGCAATATGAAACCAATGCCAAGGCTATCAATACATTATTAGGAAGTATTTCACAATCATAGTTTTTCAAAGTTATGCAACTCAAATCCGCCAAAGAAATATGGGAAAAAATCGTTCTAATCTATGAAGGAGACTCTCAGGTAAAACGTGCTAAACTGTAAGTTCTCAGAATTCAATATGAAACTCCCAAAATGCACAATGATGAAAGTATAGCTAGTTACTTCTTACATATAGATGAGATTGTTAATTGCATGAAGAATCTGGGTGAAGAAATAAAGGAAGCTACCTTATTTGAAATTTTTTTAAGATCCTTGTTTGCTAAGTTTGAATCAAAAGTATCTGCCATAAAAGAAAAGCAGGATCTACATACTATTACTATGACATAGTTGCACGGAATCTTAACTGATTTTGAGATGATAAAAGGAGGTCCATTAGATATGAGAGAAGCTGCATTTAAAGCTTCAAAAAAGGAAAAGAAGAACTCAATGAAACAGGACATCTTTAAGAAGAAGAAGAGGAAGTAAACTTTGTCAAGAAGCTTCAACAGGGGTTCCGGAAGATTCAGAGGTAAACTACCTTTCAAATTTTTTGCTTGTGGTAGAGTTGGTTATTATGTTGCCAAATGTCCTCATAAAGATAAATATGATAAAGGAAAGGAATTTACAAAATGGAATAGAAAGAAAAGTGTAAGTAAGAAGAGTTACTATACTCATGAAGATAGTAATGGTTTATCAATTAGTGATGAAGATGAAAATAGTAATGACTATAGACTTCCGATGGTTTATGAAGATGATGATTTTTTGGATGCTTTAGATGAAGATGACCTTTATGAAGAAATATATAAACTCAAAATTTGTTTAGAAGAAAATAATATGATTATAGATACCTTGACATTCCAACTTGTTGAAAGAGAAAAACACAATGAAAAACTAGAATGTGAAATTGTGGGTCTAAGAAGGGATCTTGAGAAAATAAAAGCTTTCAATCTTCTATTTTCTAAAGGATTAGAAACCTTAAATGAAATTATCAAAGTTTAGCTTTCTCCTCTGATAACGACAGGTCTTAGATATACTGAAGAAGCATCTCAAGCACAGAAGTTGTCAACCTCCACTAAAAGCTATCTTGATGTAGCAAAGAGTAGTGAACAATTTGACAATCGTCAGCAAAGGCATAAAGAAGATCGCCAGGTAAATCAGGTTCAATTTACTTCAAGGATGAATAGAAGCCACCACCAACCTCAGGTAAATCATACTCAATCTACTTCAAGGATGAATATCAATAGAAACTACAATCACCAGGTCAGTAGATTCGATAATCGCAAGAACTTCTTTAATGACCAATGTTTTTCATGTCATAACTTTGGGCAAAAAGTTGTTGAATGTGTTGCTTACAAGACCATCATGACTATAGAAGCATGAAATCAAAGGAATGTGACAGGGATCATGAAAAGGTCCTACAATAACTTTTCTCTTCTTGAAAATGAAATAGAATGCTCTATCTGCAACAACTTTGATCATGAAGAATCTGTATGCAGGAGTAAATTTCGGAAAATATCTCAAAAGGAGAAAACTCCATTAATACCCAAAATATGGAGAAAGAAAGAACTGCAAACAGAAAGATGTGGCATAGACTTGTATGTAGAAGGACAAGAAAATTAGTGGTACATCGACAGTGGATGCTCAAAACACATGACAGGTGACATAGAAAAACTTCACTCATATAATGCTTTAGAAAAGGAAAAGAATGTCTCATTTGGAAATGAAACTCCTACTATCATAAAAGGTAAAGGGTCTATTTTCTTAAAAGAAAAGGTTAAAGCTGGGAATGTTATGTATGTTGATGGTCTAAAGCATAACCTGTTGGGTGTCAATCAAATGTGTGATCAAGGAAATGAAGTGGTATTTCGATCAAACTAATGTGTTGTTCGTGAGCTTGATACAGGAGAAGCCATGATCAAAGGTACCAAAACTCCAAACAATTTATACATACTCAAGGGAGGACAACAACAATTCTATCTAAGCAAAAATGATGAACACTGGCTATGGCACAAAATATTGGGGCATCTAAGCTTTTATCAAATAATAAAAGCATGCAGATTCCAGGCTGTTCATGATCTTCCTGATATCAGCATTCCTGAAAATACAATATGAAAACCATGTCAATTAGGTAAGCAAACTAGATCGTGCTTCCTTGAAAAGGAATGATCAACTAGTAAGCCTCTTGAGCTTGTTCATACTGATTTATTTGGACCATCAAGGAAAAAGTCACCTCATGGGGAAGAATGCTTTATATTGTTCATTGATGATTTTTCCTGAATGTGTTGGATAGGTATTTTAAAGCATAAAGATGAAGCATTTGATGTTTTAAAGATGAAGCATTTGAAAAGTTCAAAGCCTTCAAATCTTTGGTTGAAAATGAATCAGATCGCAAAATCAAATGTCTTAGATCTGACCGAGGAGGGGAATTTACCTCGGATGAATTCTTTGACTTTTGTGAACAACATGGAATAAAAAGGCAGTTCTCCACCACAAGGACTCCTTAGCAAAATGGAGTGGTAGAAAGGATGAATAGAACTATTCAACAAATGGCTCGTGCTATGCTAGATGAATCTAGAACTCCTACAACCCTTTGGGGTGAAGCTGCATTCACTGCTGTCACTATTCTCAACCAAGTAAATGTTTGGGTAAACAACACTCAAACTGCACATGAACTTTGGTATGGTAATACTTCTACTGTAAAATACTTCAAAGTTTTTGGAAGCAAATGTTACATCAAAAGGACTGATGAAAAACTTGGTAAGTTTGAACCCAGAGCAGATGATGGTATTCTTCTTGGCTACTCTTCCCAAAGTAAAGATATAAATGTTATGATAAAAGACTTCGGAAAATTATTGAAGGTATTGATGTTGTGGTTGATGAAGCATGCAAAAATCCAAAACAGATAAAAAATGAAGATTATGACAATGAAGAAGATGAGGATCATTTTCCCACATCAAATCACACTGTTTCTGAAGAAGAAACCAATGAAGCACCAGAAGAAGAGATAACGATAGAAGAAAAGACTCCGTCCAGGTATGTTTAGAAAAATCATCCAGAAACTCAAATTTTATGGGAAAAAGGGGCAGGTGTGTAGACAAGAAGAACCATTGTCGAAGCCTCAAGCTATCTAGCATTAATATCTTCCACTGAACCTCAAAATGTAAATGAAGCATGCAGAGATGAATGTTGGGTCAAGGTCATGAATGAAGAACTTGAGCAAATTGAAAAGAATAATACTTGGGAATTAGTTCCTTGACGTCATGATAAGAACATCATAGGAACTAAATGGATATTCAAAAACAAGCTGAACAAAAATGGAGAAGTCATTAGAAATAATGTTAGACTTGTTTGCAAAGGATATGCTCAACAAGAAGGTATATATTTTGAAGAAACTTTTGCACTTGTTGCTAGACTTGAAGCCATCAGAATGTTTCTAGCTCTCTCTAGTTTTCATAAATTCAAAGTATATCAAATGGATGTAAAATCTGCCTTTCTTAATGGAGACTTAGAAGAAGAAGTCTATATTGAACAACTAGAAGGATTCATTCTTGGAAATGATGAAAAAATTATATGCAAACTCAGAAAGGCTCTCTATGGTCTAAAACAGGCTCCAAGGGCCTGGTATTACTGTCTTGACAAATATCTCCACCAATAGGGCTTTTCAAAGGGGTCAGCGGCTAGCAATCTATATACAAATATTGACACTAGTAAATTGATAATAATTATTGTTTATGTTGATGATATCATTTTTGGTAGCAATGAAGAATCCATGAGTCAGAAATTTGTTTCAGTCATGCAACAAGAATTTGAAATGTCCTTGCTTGGTGAGCTCGCCTATTTTCTTGGTCTACAAGTTCAACAAAATAAAGATGGCATTTTTCTCTCACATACCAAAGATCTCAAACAGATCCTGAAAAAGTATGACATGGAAGATTGTAAACTATTATGAACCCCAATGGTAACAGGGTGTAGTCTTAGCTCAAATGATGAATTAGCAATAGTACATCAACCAACTTACAGATCCATGATTGGCAGTCTGCTTTATCTAACAGGTACCCGACCTGACATCATGCATGCAGTAAGAATAGTTGGAAGATTTCAAGCAAATCCAAAGGAATCACAACTTCATGCAGTCAAAAGGATTTTCAAATATCTTTAAGGAACACAGAACTTTGGTTTATGGTATCCTAGAGATACAGATATTACAATTCATGCATATATAGATGCAGATTGGGTAGGATGTGTTGATGACAGAAAAAGAACTAGTGGTGGTGCATTATATATGGGTTCCAGGTTAGTGTCTTGGTTCAGTAAGAAACAAAGTTCAATTGCATTGTCTATAGCTGAAGCAGAATATGTGGTTGTTGCATCTTTCTACACACAACTACTTTGGATGATGCAAACATTGCAAGACATTTAGATCACATGTAATCCACCAGTCTCCATTTTATGTGATAATACAAGTGCCATCAGTATTTCAAAGAATCCAGTCATGCACTCCAAGACCAAGCACATACCCATCAAATATCATTTTCTACGTGAACAAGTTCTTGAACAAAAGGTCAAATTGGAGTATGTTCCCTCCAAAGAATAGGTTGCTAATATATTCACTAAAACACTTCCCAAAGAGACATTTGAATATCTCAGACAGAAGCTAGGAGTAGTTGCTACATCATCCTGCCGCTAAAATCCAATTTTTTAAATAAAGGTTGGTATACGTGAGTTTCATGAAGTGTAGTCACGTACATATGCTGGTTTCTGTGGGTACAGTCATGTATATGTTGGTTTGAAGAAAAGTAGTGGGCTAAACTCAGGAGAAAGGGGTCTGATATGGTTCAATGAATCATCTGCTCTACTTAATGATGGTTACAATCTGTTGATGACATGTGAAATTATGTTGGCTCTCAGAAGTTGTTGATAACTTGATGTCTATATGCTTGATGATGATGCCTTAATAACTCTTCTAATATATGAAATGATCAGATCTGACAATGAACTTCTGGCATAGGTTCAGGGGGAGCATATGCTTCTAATAATGCATTGTTGGCATTATCTTAGAAGATCTCACTACAAATTCACATAGTTGTTTTTGATTTAGGTGGAACAGGTTCAGGGAGAGAACATGGTTGCTGGTCTAGATGTTGATTGACCGATGCTGCTGATGACTATCATGGTCTTGTTTAAGATATTTGACCTCTATTATATACATTATGTATATCATTTAATGTAAAGGTCATGAAAATACCTAATTTGTTGTTGGAAATAATACTGAGAGGGGGGAGTGAATCAGTATTATCAAGTCAATTATTTCCTTTTTCAAATCCAGATCATATACGCTACTTCAGTTAGTGAAAACCCCGTATATACACAACTACGTATAAGGAAACCCGCGTATACCATGCAAACTTATAATTTACTTTATCTTACAGATGTTGATCATTAATCTGTGTATCAGAATCAAATAAACAGTAACCAGAAACAGTGAAACAGAGCAGAAGACAATCACACACAAGAAGACACGATATAAGGTGGAAACCTAATGTGGGTGAAAACCACCTGCTGCAATTCATCTCTATCCTCTTTTTAATTAGAAACTTCTTTTCACAATGATTCTGTACTGGTGTAGTCCTTTACCAGTACGCAGGCGGCAACCTGCAGAGAGCTACAACCCTCTCTCATTTTCCAGCTTCTCTTGGAAGGGAGCTACAACCCCCTTAGCTCTTGCACTAGCCAAGATACTAGTACGTAGGTGCTGGCCTACAGAAGGCTACAACCTTCTCTTTCTTCCAGGGACCACGTTTCATTAATTTTCAGACTGGATCCATCAATCAATCATCAAGAATTTCTGCACCAAACAATCTCCTTTTCACCAATTAGAACTGAATCAAGTAAACACTTCTCTGACAATTGTACCCAAAACACAGTAACAATAGCCACACACCAAATTCTGAACCCAGAACATCGCAGCAATAAACAGAGGCAGCTAGAACACAACTCAAGAGATATACACTACTTCAATAACAAGAAACTTGTGTGCATACACTTCTGTGTTTGAACCAACCTGCGTATACGCCATTTTTACTCATAGAACCAGCGTGTATACGTGCCTTTGCCTCACTCAACCTGCGTACAGATCTATAAAGGATAATTCACTCATTTAAATATTCAGACATTAATTAACCCAGATTACCAAATTTATAGATCAAGAATGCGCCACATATAACGGATCAAAATCATACAAAGATACTATTATTCAAGCCTTAAGATTATGACCCATCAATAGAACTTATCCTTCTCTTTACGCTCAGATTCCTCCTTCATTCAGATCTAGATCTGCACCATAACCCAATCACCAATATTCCAGATCTAGCACTTTATCAGATATTCAATGGTTCAGATGATCCTTTGCCAAATGATCTCCTCCTCTTTTATAGTCATAGGCCTTTCACAATACCACGGTCCAAAACCATAATAAAACAATACCGTAGACCCAATACTTGGGATCAACACTTTTGACGAGATACCATGGCCCAAAACCATAGGTTCAATTACCAAGGACTAACTACCACGGACCAAAAGTAAGTTCTCCAACATGTACGTGCTTTTCCTTGCGTGAAAGTGCGTGTATACGGATACACACTTTTGTAACGTATAACACGTGTGTATACGCGTCTTCGTCTAAGTGAACCTAAGTATATATCTTTTCCTTCATTCGAAAGCCTGAACTGAGATCTATCACCAGAGTGAGTTTCCATCAAGGACAACACCTGTGCCATAGATCCAAACCTGTGCCATAATGCCAACAATCTCCCCCTTTGGACTTGATGGCAACCCCAAGATCCTCAAAGTCATTCTCCCCCTTTGTCATCAAGGGCAAAGGGTTGTGCTCCCACTGAGTACATGCTGAAATCTCTGCTCTGCTGTGCTGACCATGCTACCCCTGACTGTAGGCAAGATGTGCAAAAAGATGTTCTTCAAGAAGAACCATGACTTATACATCATAAAAGAGATACATGACATAGAGACGAAATATATAGAGCAAGACTTATGAAAGTCACCAATAACTAATATCAACAGCATCTGTCAATCAGTATTCAGATCAACAACCATGTTTTCCTTTTGTTCTCCCTCTGCACTTGTTCCACTTGAGATCAATAGCTGTGAACCTGAACCAAGAGCTTCTAATGTAATGCCAACAATGCATTATCAGAAGTTTATCTGCTCCCCCTGAACCTGTGCCAGATGGTCTCTGTCAGACCCATATCAAACTTTCTTCAACCAGAGTTTGTCCCCACTGATTTCTTTCAAACTGCCATATACGCGACTATCTATGAATAAACTGACGTATGTACGTGGATCCTCCTCAGGCAACTCGCGTACACCCATTTTTCTCTGAAACAGACAAGTTTCAACAGCAATATGATGCATCAACTACTCCCAGCTTCTGTCTGAGGTATTCAAAAGTTTCCCTGGGCAGTGGTTTGGTGAGAATATCAACAACTTGTTCCTTAGAGGGAACATACTCCAATTTGACCTTTTGTTCCAACACTTGTTCCTGGAGAAAATGATACTTGATCGGTATGTGCTTAGTATTTGAATGCATGATAGGATTCTTTGAGATACTGATAGCACTTGTATTATCACATAAGATGGAGATAGGTGGAGTACAAGTGATTTGAAAATCCTGCAAAGTTTGCATCATCCAAAGGAGTTGTGTGCAATAAGATGCAGCAACCACATATTCTGCTTTAGTTGTAGATAGAGCAATCAAACTCTATTTCTTACTGAACCAAGATACTAATCTGGAACCCATAAAGAATGCACCACCACTTGTGCTTTTTCTATCATCCACACTTCCAGCCCAATCTGCATTTGTATAAGCATGAAGAGTGAGATATGTATCTCTTGGATACCACATGCCATAGTTTTATGTTCCTTGAAGATACTTGAAAATTCTCTTTACTGCCTGAAGATGGGTTTCCTTAGGATTTGCCTGAAATCTTCCAACCATTCCCACTACATGCATGATGTCTGGTCGGGTACCTGTTAAACAGAGAAAACTTCCAATCATGGATCTATAGGTTGGTTGATGCACTGCTGCTGATTCATCATTTGCACTGTGGCTGCATCCTGTAACCATAGGGGTACATACTGGTTTCAAATCTTCCATGCCATACTTCTTCAAAATCTGCTTGAGGTACTTGGTTTGAGATAGAAATATACCGCCTTCATTTTGTTGGATTTTAATCCAAGAAAATATGTCAGTTCTCCAAGCAAGGACATTTCAAATTCTTTCTGCATCACCAAGGCAAAGTTTTGACTCATAGCTTCTTCATTGCTACCAAAAATGATATCATCAACATACACAACAAGTATTAGCAATTTTTTATTTTCAATTTTTATATAAAGATTGCTATCTGCTGATCCTTTTGAGAAACCTTGTTGATGAAGATATTTGTCCAGACAATAATACCAAGCCCTTGGAGCTTGTTTTAGACCATAGAGAGCCTTCTTAAGTCTGCATACATGTTTTGGATCATTTCCAAGGATGAATCCATCTGGCTGCTCAATATACACTTCTTCTTCTAAGTCTCCATTCAGAAAAGCTGATTTCACGTCCATTGGAAATACTTTGAACTTCTGAAAGCTTGAGGGAGCAAAGAACATTCGGATGGCCTCAAGTCTAGCAATGGGAGCAAAAGTTTCTTCAAAGTCTATTCCTTCTTGTTGAGCATACCCTTTACAAACAAGTCTGGCCTTGTTTCTAATAACTTCCCCATTTTCATTCAACTTGTTTTTAAAGATCCATTTTGTCCCTATGACATTCTTATCTTTTGGTCTAGGAACCAACTCCCAAGTGTTATTCTTTTCAATCTGCTCAAGTTCTTCATCCATTGCCTTGACCCAGCATTCATCTTTGCATGCTTCTCTTATATTTTGTGGTTCAGTGGAGGAGAGAAATGCCAAATAGCTTGAAGCTTCTGCAATAGTTCTTCTTGTTTGTATACCTGCCTCTTTCTACCCCAAGATTTGAGATTCTGGATGATTCTTTTGAACGTACCTGGATGGAGTCTTTTCTTCTATCCTTATCTGTTCTTCTGGTGCCCCATGGGTTTCTTCTTCATCATGAATCTGATTTGATGTTGATGGATAGTCCTCATCATCTTCGAAATCTTCAGATCTTACCTGCCTAGGAGTGTTTTCTTCTTCATCAACTACTACATCAATACTTTCAACAATTTTTCCAAGCCTTTTATTGTAACACTTGTAAGCTTTGCTGTGGGGAGAGTAACCAAGGAGAATGCCTTCATCTGCTCTAGGTTCAAACTTGCCAAGATTTTCATCAGTATTTTTGATATAGCATTTGCTTCCAAAAATTTTGAAATATTTTACCGAAGGAGTCTCACCATACCAGAGCTCATGAGGAGTTTGAGTGCTGTTCACCCAGACATTTGTTTTGTTGAGAATAACAACTGCAGCAAATGCGGCTTCACCCCAGAAGGTTGCGGGAGTTCCACACTCATCAAGCATAGCACGAGCCATTTGTTGAACTGTTCAGTTCATCCTTTCCACTACTCCATTTCGCTGAGGAGTCCTAGCTGTAGAGAATTCCTTTCTTATTCCATGTTCTTCACAAAAATCGAAAAATTCATTCGAGGTAAATTCTCCTCCTCGATCAGACCTGAGGCATTTAATTCTGTGATCTGATTTTTTCTCCACCAAGGCTTTGAATGATTTGAACTTTTCAAAGGCTTTGTCTTTGTGCTTCATAAGTCCTATCCAACACATCTTGGAATAGTCATCAATGAATAATATAAAGTATTCTTCTCCTTGAGGTGACCTTTTCCTAGATGGACCACATACATTAGTATGGACAAGTTCAAGTGGCCTGCTAGCTAATCCTTCCTTCTCAGGGAAGTTAGTTATGGTTTTCTTACCAAAATGACATGATTTGCATATTGTATTGTCTGGAATTCTGATGTCTAGAAGACCACAAACTGCCTGGTATTTGCATGCTTTCCTTATCTGTGAGAAGCTAAGATGCCCCAATCTTCTGTGCCATAGCCAGTGTTCATCATTCTTGCTTAGATATCATTGATGTTGTCCTTCTTTGAATATGTATAAATTATTTGGAGTTCTTATGCCTTTGATCATTGTTTTTCCTGTATCAAGATCATGAACACTACATCCATTTGATCGAAATATTACCTCAGTTCCTTGATCGCACATTTGACTGACACTCAGTACATTATGCTTTAAACCATCAACATACATAACATTTCCAACTTTGACGCTTTCTTTCAACTGAACAGAACCTTTACCTTTTATGAACGCAAGGGTGTCATTTACAAATGATACCTTCTTCTCCTTCTCTAAGGCACAATATGACTGAAGTTTTTCTTTATCACCCGTCATATGTTTTGAACATCCACTGTCGATGTACCATTGATTTTCCTGCCCTTCCGCATATAAAGCTATACCACATCTCTCTGGTTGTGGTTTCTTCATTCTCCATGTTTTGGCACTTGAGGCTTGCTCCTTCTGAGTTGTCTGCTGAAACCTACTCCTGCATTTAGAATCTTCATGACCGAAATTGTTACAAATAGAACATTATATCTCATATTCAAGAGCAAAAAAGTTATTGTAGGTTCTTTTCATGATCCCAGTCATACCCCTCTGTTTTTGAGCTTCTCTAGTCATGATTGTCTTATAGGCAACACATTGAGCTGCTTTGTGACCAAAGTTATGACAAGAGAAACATTGGCCATTGAAGAAACTCTTGTGATTATCAAATCTACCAGCCAAATGATTGTAGTTTCTATTGATATCCATTCTTGAAGCAAATTGAGAAGGTTTTACCTGTGGCTGGTTGTAGCTTCTGTTTGTCCTTAAAGTAGATTGCCCCTGATTTACTTGGTAGTCTTTGTTCATTCTTGAGGTAAATTGTCCCTGATTTACCTAGTGATTTCCATTGGGTCTTTGTTCACTTCTCCTTGCTGCATCAAGATAACTTTTGGAGGTAAATGGTTTCTGCGCTTGATTTGTTTCTTCATTATATCCCATACCTGTCTTGATTAGTGGAGAATGTTGCACGTTGATAATCTCATCTAAAGTGTCAGATCCTTTAACAAATCTAAGATTAAGAGCTTTTGTTTTCTCAATCTCTTTTCTAAGTCCCACAATTTCACATTCTAACTTTTCATGATGTTTTTCCTTTTCAGCAAGTTGGAATTGAAGAGTATCTATGATCACATTCTTCTCTTCTAAACAAATTTTGAGTCCAGAAATCTCTTCATAAAGACCTCCTTCATCTATAGCATCTAGAAAATCATCATCTTCAAAAGCCATTAAAAGTTTATAATTATAACCTTGTTCATCTTCATCACTATTTGAAAGTCCATCACTATCTTCATGAGTGTAATAGCTTTTCTTATTTACATTCTGTTTCTTGTTCCATCTAACACGTTCCTTACCTTTATCAATCTTATCTTTATGAGGACACTTGGCAGCATAGTGACCGACTCTTCCACAAGCAAAGCATTTGAAAGGTAACTTACCTCTGAATCTTCCAGCACCCCATTGAAGATTCTTGACAAAATTTGATTCTTCCTCTTCTTCTGACATATGTCCTGACTCATAGTAATCTCCTTTGCCTGAAGCCTTGAATGCAGCTTCTCTCCTATCTGATGGTCCTCCTTTCCTCATTTCGTAAGCAGTTAGAATTCCATGCAGATGTGACATGGTAAGGTTCTATAGATTCTCCTTTTCTTCTATTGCAGAAACTTTTGATTCAAACTTAGGGGACAAAGATCTTAGAACTTTCTCAACCACAACAGCCTCTTTTATTTCTTCACCCAAGTTTTTCATACAATTAACAATCTCATCTATACGTAGAAAATAGTTAGCCACACTCTCATTATTGTGCATTCTGAGATTTTCATACTGAATTCTGAGGGTTTGAAGTTTTACACGTTTTACCTGTTCATCTCCTTCATAGCTCAGAACAATATTGTCCCATATTTCTTTTGCGGACTTGTACTGCATAACCTTGATGAATTCTGATTGAGATAGACATCCTAATAGAGTATTGACAGCCTTTGCATTTGTTTCATATTTCTTCTTACTTGCCGTATCTGTAGGAGTTGCTGAAGGAAAAGTGTACCCTATATCTATGATATCCCAGACTTCTGTACCAAGAGATTGAAGATAGGTTGTGACTCTTACCTGATCGATGCTTCTCTCTTGTAGTTGCTCGTGATGATAGATCTTCCTTCAAGCGATCAAGCTTCTTTAGAAGGACCTACTCTGATTCCAATTGTTGGAAATAATACTGAGAGGGGGGGGTGAATCAGTATTATCAAGTCAATTATTTCCTTTTTCAAATCCAGATCATATACACTACTTGAGTTAGTGAAAATCGTGTATATATGCAACTACGTATAAGGAAACCCGCGTATACCATGAAAACTTATAATTTACTTTATCTTACAGATGTTGATCATTAATCTGTGTATCAGAATCAAATAAACAATAACGAGAAACAGTGAAACAGAGTAGAAGACAATCACACACAAGATATAAGGTGGAAACCCAATGTAGGTGAAAACCACTTGCTGCAATTTTGTACTGGTGCAGTCCTTTACCAGTACGCAGGCTGCAACCTGCAGAGAGCTACAACCCTCTCTCATTTTCCAGCTTCTCCTGGAAGGGAGCTACAACCCTCTCTCATTTTCCAGCTTCTCCTAGAAGGGAGCTACAACCCCCTTAGCTCTTGCACTAGCCAAGATACTAGTACGTAGGTGCTGGCCTACAGAAGGCTACAACCTTCTCTTTCTTCCAGGGACCACGTTTAATTAATTTTCAGACTGGATCCATCAATCAATCATCAAGAATTTCTACATCAAACAATCTCCTTTTCACCAATTAGAATTGAATCAAGTAGACACTTCTCTGACAGCTGTACCCAAAACACAGTAACAGTAACCACACAGCAAATTCTGAACCCAGAACACTGCAGCAATAAACAGAGGCAGCTAGAACACAACTCAAGAGATGTACGCTACTTCAATAACCAGAAACCTGTGTGCATATGCTTCTATGTTTGAACCAACCTGCGTATACATTGTTTTTACTCACGGAACCGGCATGTATACGCGCCTTCGCCTCACTGAACCTGCGTACAAATCCATAAAGGATAATTCACTCTTTCAAATATTCAGACATTAATTAACCCAGATTACCAAATTTATAGATCGAGCATGCGCCACATATAACGGATTAAAATCAGACAAAGATACTATTATTCAAGCCTTAAGATTATGACCCATCAATAGAACTTATCCTTCTCTTTGCGCTCAGGTTCCTCCTTCATTCAGATCCAGATCTGCACCATAACCCAATCACCAATCTTCCAGATCTAGCACTTTATCAGATATTCAATGATTCAGATGATCCTTTGCCAAATGATCTCCTTCCTCTTTTATAGTATTAGGCCTTTCACAATACCACGGTCCAAAACCATAATAAAACAATACCATAGACCCAATACTTGGGATCAACACCTCTGATGAGATACCATGGCCCAAAACCATAGGTTCAATTACCAAGGACTAAATACCACAGACAAAAAGTAAGTTTTCCAACATGTATGCGCTTTTCCTTGCGTGAAAGTGCGTGTATACGCATGCGCGCTTTTGTAATGTATAACATGCGTGTATACACATCTTCATCTAGGTGAACCTACGTATATATCTTTTCCTTCATTTTGAAATCTTGAACTGAGATCTGTCACCAAAATGAGTTGCCATCAAGGACAACACTTGTGCCATAGATCCAAACCTGTGCCATAATGCCAACATTTGTAACCCCACTCTACATGGGACAGATGATGTAATGTTTTTGGTACATCCCCACTTGGTTGGGTGGATGAGTTAAATTCGGTATATCCCCATTTTATTGGGAGATGGATCTATATATGAGTCTTTGGTGATATGAAGGTCATTGATGATGTATGTATAGAGTCATGTTATCTTTTTTCAAACTTTTCTTGTGCTAAGGGGGAGCATGGACTTGATCATAGGAGCTCAATCAACACACTTCAGCATATCAGAGAATTTAGAATGTACTTAGGGGGAGCATGACCCTTTTCCCTTGATGACAAATGGGGAGAGTGACCTTGGACTTGCCATCAAGTCCAAAGGGTGAGATTGTTGGCATTATGACATAGGTGTCATCCTTGATGGCAACTCACTCAGATGACAGATCACAGTACAACAGGTTAACCGCATAGAGTTACAGAATAAACTTCACAGGATGAAGAAAGAGAGGTATATGCAGGTTCACCATTAACCAAGCTGCGTATACATGTGGGTTCACTGTATACAAGTCATGTATACATACACATGCACTTTCACAAAAGGAAAAGTGCGTATACCTTGGAAAACTAAGTTTTGGTCTGAAGTATTTGGTCCATGGTATTTTGATCCATGGTATTGGTCCAAGGAATCGGGTCCGAGGTATTGACCCTAGGTATTTGGTCCAAGGCATTGGTACTAAGTGTTTTTGGTCCATGGTATTGAGAAAGGCCTACAAACTATAAAAGGAGTAGAAGATCATTAGGCCAATGTGTGCAAGTATCAAATATCTGATGAAGTGTGAGATCTAGTGTGCAGGTTATTGGGTTATGGTGCATAGCTGGATCTAAACCAAGGATGAACCTTAGCTAAATGATGAGGAATCAGATCTAATGATGAATTAGGATCTTAAGGTGTAAAATGTACTATATTTTGTGTTGGCGCTCATGTATATTCTAGATATGAACACTAATGAATATATTATTCTATAAATGATATGATCTGGGTATAACTAAAGTATGGAATAGCTCTATAACTTTGAATTTATATTTGTAGATGTATACACTGGTTGGCTTTGAGTAAAGCACGTGTACACACAAGTTCAACACATGGAAGTAGTGTATACCTTATAAAATATGTTTTAATTGATTTTGTTTTTTGTTGCAGTGTTTTGAGTTCTAGGTTGGGTTCTGGTTACTGTATTCTGGTGACAGCATTTTGAAAGATCAGATTGATGGGTTGTAAAAGTGATTGATTGATTCGGTTGTGATTGGTTCAAAAGGAGATTGGTTGATGCAGATATATTTGATGATTGAATGATGTTGTTAATGGATCTAGTATGAAAATTTATGAAACATGGTCCCTGGAAGAAAAGAGAAGGTTGTAGCCTTCTGTAGGTAGAAGCTTGCGTACTGGTATAAGACTGCACCAATACAAAAAAAAAATTTAAACAGAATTTTCTTATTATTAAAAGAAGATAGAGACGATAGCAGCAGGTGGTTTTCACCCACATTAGGTTACGACCTTATATCTTGGTGTTCATGTGTGTTGCTTGTGTGTGATGCTTTATTCTACTTTTACTACACTATCTAATGAATTCCTAATACACTGGTTAAAGTTCAATATATGATAATTTGGGTAAATCAAAAGATCTCTGCATATACGCTGGTTGCATTAAGTAAAGTTGCGTATGCACACTAGTTCATTAAGCTAAAGTAGCATATACAAATCAGCTTTGAAAATTAAATTATTGATCTGATAATACTGATTCATCCCCCCTCTCAGTATTATTTCCAACACCTCGGAGGCAAAAATGCCCCCAATACTAGCAGTCTCAGCTGGTGCAGACATGAAGTTGTTAATGAAGTTCTGATTGGACTCAGGATACTAATCAGACACGAGGCTTGCAAGAAAATTATCAAAGAGCTTACACAATAGACAACACAACTTAGAAATTCTCAGAATACAAAGTGTTTCTCGCTAGATGACCACCTATAATTTATAGGGAAATTCGAATTCAAATTCGATCATTCCCCCCAAAATCCACTCATAAATGTGAGATTGGTGACCGATTTCCAAAGGTTTCACACTTGATTTCAGCCTTAAATGACTTAATTGTTGGCCACCCACTTCTCTTAACCATCTGCTGGCAGTCAAATCATGAAAAGTGATAGTAAAAGTCACTTTCTAACTACGTTGCATGGTCTCCACCAGCATAGCGCAACTCCTTTCATGCTTTTTTTGGTACCGTGACATCCTCCTGTTTCACGCAGAGCCTTGATCACTCAGCTCTACAACTTGGGCATTGTAGTTTATAGTCCCATGCCTCCTTGTAGCTGCCTGGAGCGCCAAGACTATGCTACCGTCACGTAGTCATTGAGCCAGATCCCCGATGTATGGCTTCAATCAGCTGTCATTTACCTTTCCCGAAAATGGATCTCCATTCAATTTCACAAGCTGAACTACTCCACCAATGATAATCTCCTTGATCATATATGGAGCTAGCCAATGCATATGAAATTTTCTTGGAAATTTATCAAACTTTTTGTCATATAATAAAACTAAATCATTTACCTTGAAGGTGCATAGTTTGATGCGCCGATCATGCCATGCCTTTTCGCGTTTCTTCTTCACTTGCTGGTGGAATCCAGCCAAAAATTTATCTTCTTCGAGTTTTGTCAGCTCTGCAATCCTCTCTTCTAAGGCTCCACGGTCTGCCATCCCTGTGAATACCGCTATGCGAAGACTAGGCATGATATATTCCATAGTCATCATAGCCTCTATGCCATAGGCCAACATAAATGGTGTCTGACCAGTAAGCTTCTTACACATAGTTTTATAAGCCCATAACATAGTTGGTACACACACGTCCCAATCATTCCTATGCGCATTGCAAACTTTTGTCTGCGTGTTCTCCAATATATTATTAAATGCTTCAACCATCCCATTGGCCTATGGATGATATGGCATAATTTTCTAATGATAAACTTAGAATTCTTCTGTCAGCACGCTGATAATTTCATTAAGGAAGTGCGTACCGCAATCACTCATCAAAATCTTTGGGCAACTGAACCTGGTCAACACATATTCAGATAGGAACTTTGTTTGTTTTGCTCATCTACAGTATTTCACGGGCTATGCCTCTACCCACCTAGTCAAATACTTAGTCATGATGATGATATAGCACGCACTTGTCTTCATTCCTGGAGGTTGAATCGGTCCTACAAAATCAATTACCCATTTTTCGAATGGTTGTAATGATACCAACAGATTCACAGGTATCTCATCCCTTGGCGATGGCATGTTAGTTCTCTAACATGCATCGCACACCCTACAATATGCTTTAGAATCCTTATGCAATGTTGGCCAACACAACCTAACGTGTAAAATCTTTTGCGCTGTTGATTTTTTTGCATAATCGCCTACCGCAACTCCTCCATGAGCTTCAGCTAGGATACTGCTTCATTCAAAATCAGGCACATAGCATCACAATATCTCGTACGATCCCATTTTATACAAATGACCTGCAATAACAGACAAATATGCCACGTGCACCACCAATTCCTTCTTCTGTTGACTAGTGTATCCTTCTGGAGCAATTTTTGTAGTTAGGAACTGGATAATGTCTGCAAAATGATCATATACTATGCTCACCACAAAGATTTGTGTGTTAGGTATCCCCTCTTCTGAATTAGTAGGCTCCTCTCTTGTTTAAAAGCATGAAATATGGTTGGGTCCTACATTTAATCACCCTAGCTTCACAATGACTTTGAAATCATACTCCTAAAACAACAACAACCATCTGTATATTCCCCCCCCACTAACATAGGCTTGTTGACTAGGTACTTTAATGAAGAATGGTCTGTGTACATCTTAAAGTGTCCGCCTAGCAAGTAATGCCTGAACTTGTGGAGCAAGTACACCATAGCTAACCCTTTGCGCTCTATTGTCGAATAATTCTTTTCAGCCTTCGACAACTCTTGCTCGTGAATGCTATTGGGTGATCCAATTCTCCTTCACCCACTTGCATCAGCACTACTCCCAACGTGATACATGACACATACACATGCACATGAAATTCATTCTTCCAATTTGGGAAGACTAGGATCGACGCAGTGACCATTTTTTCTTTCAATACATCTAGACTCCACTGAAATTCCTCATTCCAACATAATGTAGCATCCTTTTTCAATAGCTTTTTCAATAGCTCTTGATGAAATTTCGATAGTATCCAGTATGACCCAGTGTCATGTGCAACTGTTTAACATTCCTGGGAGCCAACAAATTAATTATGACCACAATCTTAGCAGGGTCCATAATTAATCCTTGTCTACACACTACATGACCCATCAAGATTCCAAAAGGGATGAAAAATAAGCACTTCTTCAAGTTTAGCACTATCTGATACCTCCAAACGTATCCAACATCAAGAAAAAACTAGCTAATGGTGCTTTACGAGTCCAAACATTGTCTAATCATCAAAGTATACCTCCAAAAACTTGTGAATGAACTCTTTGAATGCTGTAATGACTATGCATGAGAAAACTGTTGGCACATTCTTAAGTCCAAAAGGCATTACTATATACTAAAATCATGCCCACTTAGTCATGAAGGTAGTCTTGGTCATGTCTTTTGGTGTGATCTTTATCTGATGGTATTTAGAGAACCCATCAATAAACGAATATGCTTCATGTCAACCAACATTATCCAATACCTCATCCATGAATGTAGTTGAAAAGGGATCATGAACGCAAGCATCATTTAGTTTCCTGAGATCTACGCAAATCCTGATATCATCCTTCTGCTTATTTTCTTGAACTACCATTGGACTTACCTAATCAAACTCCTCCACTGGTTCGATAATTCCTACTGCCAACATTTTGTGCAACTCCAAGCAGACCTTTTCCTTATACTTAAGATTAAGGTGATAAAGCCTTTTCTTAACAGGATTTGCATCTAGTTTCAATGTTATTTTCATCACTCCTCAATCATTGATTATTCCCTTCAAGTTTAAAACCTTTTTAGGGAACAAATCCTAATACTCGCAGAGCAACTCAGTGACCTTATCCACTGTAGTATCATCCCAGTAGTCCCCTATCTTTGCAAACTTCAGCTCTTCCTCTGTCCCAATGTTCACTTGTCGAGTTTTTAGCAATGTGGTGATATCAGGATTCTCTATCTGTGGTCCCTCAACCTTGCGGTGACCTTCTGCCTCTGCGATATTAATGTTCCTTTGATCCTCCTCTTCATCTTCAATAGTCACATTGTAGCACTCCAGCGCATGGCGCAGCTGAGTCGTCTAATATAGTTGAATAAAATCCAAGGGATCCTGCGATATTCTGAAGATCGCTACTTTGACCTCTTGTAATGCTTCATCGATGCACTCGAATCCATCCTCAAAGCTGAAAGTCCTCACAAATCCCTGTCTCAAAATATCCCATTCATCTGTACCATGGTGAATCTCTGTTTCCAACTACCAATTCATTGGTATTACGTCTAGAGTGTGACAGAACAAATGCACCCACTCCGGTTGTGGCTTTGTTCCGTAAGAATCAATGCATTTTGCTAAGTGATCATGTAGATCACTCCTCCCATCGTATTTATCTGTCAAACACAATTTTGGGCAACCAAATCGCACCCTCATCATTATTTTGTATTGGTGTCATCCATCAAAATTTTCTTTATGCGTACCCCACCATCTTGTAGGCATAGCGCACAATGCCAAATCCAATGCTTGGAAGAAATGATTCTCTGGCACTTCTCTTTCAAATGCATCCAAAAATTTATCTACATTAGTTAGACCATCATAATACAAAAAACTCCTTACCTCCGATGATACACAGTGCAACGATTTAGTCATCATGTTATAGTGTAATGTAGATACTTCATGCAACCTATTCTGACAGTGTTTCAACTCTTCAACCGAATCCGATGTACAGGAACTTTCACGATCCCATGTAATGCATCCATTTGCTATTGGATTCACCCAGTCTTGGTATCATGATGTTATTTTGTAGATTTGGTGCAAACCATCGTCACTTTCATAATCACGAGCTGGTTCAGTACAACGCGGTCCTTCTGTAGGGTCCAAAGGTACTACAACACAGAGCAATTTCCTCTCAAATGACATTGTATTCTTCTTGAAATTGATCACCCCATTCATGTCAATACCCCAGTCGATCCCAAGGAGTGTGGGGTAGGGATTTCTTTCATCGACAATCTCTATCACTTCGAAATCAGCCAATGCGCTAACACTTTCAATATCTACTGTCACTCCTTGCAATCTTCCCATGGGGATAACCTTTTGTTGATTTTCCATCCTCAATTGAATCAGAGATCACTGCATCGCAGGTCTCCCCATTCTCTACCATGTTTGTTTAGGAAAAACATTCACATCTAACCCAAGATCTAGAATAACTTGGTCCATTTCATACTCTCCTATTTGCGCGGTGAGCCTCATCTCATGCCCTATTCTTGCCTTATGCTTACCAATTTTCCTGACCATGCACGGTCCCTCAGGAGCATTTTATTTACCAGCACATTTATTGATCAACTCTTGCAATCCTTTCACAACCTTGATATCACATAGCAACTTCATACAAGTCTCCAAAAAGGTATTAAGCATGGATGGGTCCATTTCTTCAGACTGCTTATACTAACATCCTGAGGTAGAAGCCTCAGTAAATCTTTTCTTTTCTTTCATGAAGGTTTTTTTCGCATGCTCTAGATCAAATCCAACCTCCTTTACTCAAGCTTTGTGGACCCATTCACTTTCTTTAGGCTGCTTTCCCTTATCCTTGCCAGTCGTCATTCCACTACGGAGCACAATATTCACATTAGGATCCTCTTTGCAGGGTTCAACCCTCATCATCTGCAAGTTATGGGTAGGCTATTGTGGATGCGTCTCCTTTTCCCACATATTAGCTATTAATATAGGGTAGTCTTCTATCACGCGGTCAAACTAAGTACAGTATCAACATGACAGGCACATCAGGTTCGTACATTCTCATGTTTAGTGTCCTGGCCCTCCACAATTGTAGCAAATAACTTGTCCCTAACCTCTTGTAGGTCCTCCTCCCCCTCGGCCTCGTTGGCGCCCCTGATATCCTCCTTGTGCTCCCCCAACACCTTGATCCGGAGTCCGCGTTTCTGTCTATATCTGATATGTGGGCATTCTCTCCATCATTAACTCATAGCTACGGGAATTGTGCTCATCGTGAGTTACTGATTTGCAGAAGTTGTAGAAGAGTTGTTGTAGTGTCTGTACAAATTTCTGCAATAAGTGACAATTATATGTCACATGTTTTCCAGCTATCCGACATATAGCACAACACAGCATGGGCCTCATAGTTGACCTTGCTTAAGCTCCTAGCATCAGAGGCATCATCCCTCCTCCTGAAACATAATTCATGAAGACAAGGCAGTGGTCTTTATCATGCCCCTGAATTTTACATTTCAAACATCAAACTTCTTCGTGCACCTCTGGCTAAGCTACTCTATATTTCTTAAGACTTTGTAACTCTGTGAAAATATTCTGCAACTCCACGTGAATTTACTGAACTCCCAAAGCAGCATCTTGAATCAATGTCTCATGCATTCTCATCACAATCTCCAGGGCTTCCGCTTGGGTCCCAATCTTTTTTTGTGATAAAGAAACCCTTAGATGAGGCATGAGTGAAGCCACAAACCATTCACGGTGCTACCCATCCGTAAGATTCATGTTAGCTTCACAGATCTTGCATTTCAATCTCTGATCCATCTCCCAGGGTGTCTTGCCCGACTTCATCATGGTTTCCTTGAGTCTAATGATTGATTGCGCTTCAGACATGGGCATGCTGAATTCCTTATCCAGCACAGTATGAATGTCTACCAACACAACTGTCAAGTTATCGGTGCAATACTTAATGTACCACGTTAGTGCATGATCCTGTAAAGCAGTAACCAACATTGTTTTCTTCATATGATCATTTGTAATATTCTTGGCTATCCACATGGCCTTTGAAACGAACCAAAACTAGTCTAGGTCCTCATTTCCCAAGCCATTGAAAAAGGAAAACTTCATTGCATTCACTACATTGAACGGTGGTAGAGGTGGTGGTGGTGTGGACGAAGGTGTACGCTATGGAGGTGAAGATGGAGGTGGTGTAGGTAGGTGAGGTATTCATAGAAACCCTTACCTTATTGACTAGAAAACACTCTGCGGTGAAGCCTGTGCTGCTCCTTCATCACTTAGAGGAGGCTCAATCAACAAGCTGTATTTAGGACCTATTATCCTTATATCCCTGAATAAATTTCCAGTTTGTGTAGCTCCAAACATCAAGGTAATTTCATAACCCGCTTTTCACACAAGAGAATTTTAATCGAAGTATTCAAAGATCTTAAATACTTACCTCGCAGTCCCTTGAAGAAGATCTGCTCTACTTCGCTATAGCTAACTGAGTTATTGACTGCGAACTCTGTAGCTGACGATATTGCAGTGGAAATGCAGGCCATTAAAATTGAGGGGTCAAACCCCATATCTAAGCTACCTGAATACATTATTTTGCATAGGGAACAGACGAAGGTGCCCAAATATATTGATGAGAGTAAAGTCACCCTACACACACCCCTCCTACTGGACCAAATCTTCTTTGAGGGACCGCACTTAGGGCATTCCCCCCTTTTGAAGTTGGAGGAATGGGACTTAGCAGACATGGAGCACTTCCCTCATTTAGCGACAAAACAACTTATGCACCATGTCTTCCACAAAAATACTAGAGTCACCGCATTGGAGCCGAGGAAGTGGATGAAAGGTGTTGACAAGGCAGGCTTGCTAAACCTATTATGGGTGCCACATTACAACTGCACACTTATCACATTGGTACTGATCAAGAAGCTGATGTGCTTGGTGCACAATGGGTGTCTGTGGCTAGAGGAGCTGATACCCATCATGACATGCTGATCCATAAGATCATGCAACTACCATACACAAGAGAAAATTTGGCCATGGCTTTTGGTGGAAAGGTTTGCAAGCATGCGCTTGCCGAGGTGATGAAGGAAAAATTCAAGCTGGTAAAGAATCCATGCGGCTATGCCATTTCGAGCATCTGTGACCCTACGGTCAAAGTGGTGAAGTGTTGGCACCAGTGATAGCTTTTGTGGCTCAATGTGCAGACGAAATCCAATTTAACTGGGCATGCTACCTCTGTGGTGAGTTCCTCGCAAAATTTTGTGAGGCATAAGATCACAGTAAGACCTTTCACTATGCATGGTTATTGCTATCAATAGTGTTGGTTGCATGGGAGCTACCTGAAGATAGCCAGTTCCCTTCGGTCGCACCAGACCTACCAGAGGCATCGAAGTTCGCTTCGTTGTGGGTGGCAAAGGATCCTCAGCGGATAAAGGACAACAAGATCCTCTGGATCTTGATGGAAATGAGCATACATATGGCCATCAACCACAAGCTATGGTTGACACATAAAAATTTTGAGAAGTTACAGGAATACATCGAATTCAAGGCTGACTTCCACCATGTGTCAATACGTGTGTGGAAGGAGCCTGAGCAGAAATGGCATGACCTACCATACTTGGCCACCGATGATGCAATTGCAGCAGTCCTTGACTTCTGGACGATAGATTGGCACAATGCCATAGACTTGACAGTCGGGTCTAGTAAGACCGCCACACAACGGAAGAAGGAAGAAGCCAAGCTAAAGATGGAACAACTGGCCACGAAGAGGAGAAAGGAGGTCGATGACAAGGCCAAGGCAGAGCATGCTACTGTGCAACAGTAGGGTGGATAGGTAGCCGAAGAAGAGCATGACTCTGACTAGAGTCAGAAGTCACCTTCCCCAGAGACCGAGGAAGAAGATGATCAGATAGAGCAAGGAGGAGTAGACCTGGAGATGACTCCATTCTACACCAAGCACACCAGAGATCCAGAGAAGGTAGGGCCATGGAAGAAATCCAAGGCTAGAAAGACATCTCTGGACTCGATCACCCTAATAGAGGGGGACTTAAACAACATGGCTGATAATAATAGGCTCTAGTGCCTCCTTCCTTCTCCTATTGTGTCATATTTGTAAATCCTTCAATCCTATCCCAAGTTGTTCTTAAGGGGGGATGTTAGGATATTCCGACACATAGGATATAGTTAAGTTCAACTTGGTCTAGTGTAGAGTTAGATATAGAGTTAGGTAAAGTGTGTTTCTTTACCGTTGTACATTTTGTAACTTACAATCCGACGGTCACGATATGTAGTGATCTGACGGTTCATTCTCTCCTCGGTATTACCGACACTTGATCCGTGGCTTGACACCCGATTGGTCCATGAATTCTATTTAAAGCGCATGGAGGGTCATTTGTAAGGTAATCCGTGCATGAGAGAAGCTTATGTGAATTTTCATTCTTCGATTAATAAATTGCCTGAAGTGGCCGCGTTGGCTCAGGCCGTGGACTGTTTCCCTCTTTGAGGGTTTTAACCACGTCAAAAATACTGGTGTATTGATCTGTGATCTGGTTGTGAGCGGTGTCCTTTTGGTGTTCTTTCTGAGGAACTTACCCTGTAAATTCCTACATGGTATCAGAGCTATTTGAGGGCTGCGTCCGTTGGTGATCCAAATCTGAAGCCAGTAGAACTGCATCCGACTGTCGTTTCCTAGATCTGCTGTTTTTGACTGCTTTCGGGCCGAGAGGACTGCTCTGTTGTGTTCGGAGCATCTGTTCCAGTGAGGAAACCCTTTCGTTACAAATATGACACAATAGGAGAAGGAAGGAGGCACTAGAGCCTATCCCCCCTTAGTGACAACTTCCTGAACTCCAACCATAAATCGAAGTTTAGTGAACTTCGCCTCTGTGAGAGCCTTTGTGAAGATGTCTGCAACTTGATCATCTGTTGAACAATATTGCACTTCAAGAACATGGTCGTGAATGAGCTTTCTGATGAAGTGCATGTGCAGTTCAATGTGTTTGCTGCGCTGATGTTGGACTGGATCTTTGCATAGCTGAATGGCACTTTGATTATCACACCAAAGTGTAGTCGGATGTTGCTGCTCAAAGCCAAATTCTGACAGGATCTGACGAAGCCACAAGGCTTCCTTACTAGCTTCTACGGCACCACGATACTCTGCTTCTGCTGATGAAAGACAAATAGCACCCTGTTTCTTGCAAGCCCATGTAATAGGTCCTGAACCAAGAGTGAACACATAACCGGCAGTAGACTTCCGATCATCAGGGTCACCAGCCCAATCAGAATCAGTGAAACCAACCAATAGAGGAGATGCTTTGGCACTGTAATGAATGCCAAAATGAACTGTACCTCAAACATAACGAAGTATTCTTTTAGCTGCTTTCCAATGACTTTCACGGTTGTTTTGCATGAACCGAGCAACAAGGCCAACAGCAAAGGAAAGGTCAGGACGAGTATGGGTTAGATACAAAAGTTTTCCTACAAGTTGACGGTATAAGGTAGCATCAACTTCAGGAGAAGTACAAGTGACTGAGAGTTTGACTCCAGACTGAAAGGGAGAACGGGCTGGCTTACAGTCTTCCATGTGAAAATGACGTAGAATATCACAAGCATACATGGACTGGGAAAGGGAAATACCCTCCTTGGATTGCAAGACTTGAAGACCGAGAAAATAGTGTAAGTGTCCTAAGTCTGTCATTTCAAATTTCCTTTTCAGGCTATACTTCACATGGTTTATAAGGTTGGGATCACTACCAGTAAGGATAAGATCATCAACATAAAGAACAAGGATGATAAGAGAGTTGCCCACTTTCTTGGTGTAGACAGTATTGTCAGAATGACACCTAGAAAAGCCAGATTCTAAAAGAAAGCTATCCATTTTGGCATACCAAGCCCGAGGAGCTTGCTTGAGACCATAAAGGGATACCTTAAGTCGACAAACAAGGCTGGAGTCTATTTGTATGAAGCCAATGGGTTGTTCCATATAGATTTCTTCATGCAAGTCCCCATGCAAGAAGGCAGATTTAACATCCATCTGATGGACTTCCCATTTGAAAGAGGCAGCAAGGGAAAGAACAAGGTGGATAGAGTTCATTTTGGCAACAGGGGAGAAGGTTTCAGTGTAGTCAATGCCTTCAACCTGTGAAAAGCCCTTAGCAACAAGACGAAGACCGAGAAAATAGTGTAAGTGTCCTAAGTATGTCATTTCAAATTTCCTTTTCAGGCTATACTTCACATGGTTTATAAGGTTGGGATCACTACCAGTAAGGATAAGATCATCAACATAAAGAACAAGGATGATAAGAGAGTTGCCCACTTTCTTGGTGTAGACAGTATTGTCAGAATGACACCTAGAAAAGCCAGATTCTAAAAGAAAGCTATCCATTTTGGCATACCAAGCCCGAGGAGCTTGCTTGAGACCATAAAGGGATTTCTTAAGTCGACAAACAAGGCTGGAGTCTGTTTGTATGAAGCCAATGGGTTGTTCCATATAGATTTCTTCATGCAAGTCCCCATGCAAGAAGGCAAATTTAACATCCATCTGATGGACTTCCCATTTGAAAGAGGCAACAAGGGAAAGAACAAGGCGGATAGAGTTCATTTTGGCAACAGGGGAGAAGGTTTCAGTGTAGTCAATGCCTTCAACCTGTGAAAAGCCCTTAGCAACAAGACGAGCTTTATGTTTATCAAATTTTCCATCTGGTCCATACTTGGTTCTGTAAACCCATTTGCATCTAACAAGTTTTCGTCCCTTTGGTAAAGGAACAAGATCCCATGTATCATTTGCCAATAATGAATGATATTATTCATTCATAGCTACTTCCCAATCTAGATGGCTTGAAGCTTCTGCAAAGGTGTCAGGATCATAATTTACTGGAGCTTGAGCCAGTAAAGAAGAGGCTCTCTCGAACTGAGAACGTGTGCGTCGCTGATCTGTAGGATCACCGGCAAGATCACCTGCTGCATCTCGAGTAGCACGAACCCATTTTGGAAGCTCAGGAGCTAAAGGAGGATCCTGAGATGGTGGGGGAGGATTTTCATGCTCACTTTCATCATCTGAAGAAGAAATGTTTTCAAAGGTAGAAGAGATAGGGAGAGGTGGCACATCCGCCGGACTAGGCTCGCAGGCCGATATATTTTCATCAAATTTTACATCTCTTCTAATGATAAAATTTTTGGACTTAAATGGAATAAGTCTATAGCCTTTGACATCTTCAGAATATCCAAAAAAAGTACATTTTTCACTCTTAGGTTCTAAAGCTTTATGCTTTTCATCTGGAATATGGGCCCACGCTTCACTTCCAAAAACACGAAAGTGACTTACATCTGGTTTGATTGAGCTCCATGCTTCTTCTGGAGTGATATTCTTTAAAGCCTTAGTAGGAGTGCGATTTATTATGTAATTTGCACAGTTAATTGCTTCTGCCCAAAAACTAAGACCAAGTCCTTTAGATTGTAGCATACAATTAGCCATTTCCTTTAAGGTGCAATTCTTCCTTTCAGCTACACCATTTTGTTGTGGAGTATATGGAATAGTATGTTGCATTTGAATTCCATTCTCAGTGCAATAGTTGATGAATGTGTTTTTAACATATTCTCCGCCATTATCAGATCTTAACTTAAGAATTTGATGTCCAGATTGTTTTTCAACAAAGGCCTTGAAGGCCAAAAAAGTGTTAAATACTTCACTCTTGAGTTTTAAGAAGTATACCCAAGTGCGTCTGGAGAAATCATCAATGAAATTTAAGAAGTACTTGCAACCAGAGAATGACACAACTGGAAGTGGACCACATAAATCACTATGCACAAGCTGTAAAGGGGCTGAGGCGTGCCAAGAGGCACGTTTTTCAAAACTGTCCCGATGATGCTTTCTGAGTACACATCCGGAACAAACACCATCTCTGCAAGATACCATAGGAAGACCTGTCACCATATTTTCTTTACATAGATGCTGAAGGGAGTGATAGTTTAAGTGACCAAATCGCTCATGCCAAAGTTTGCTCACTTCATCGTTATGAGCAACAAATACTGAGGGAAGATTTGATGTCCCAAAGTTGTGAAACTTATACAACCTTGATTCAACGATTTTACCTTCACCTGAATGAGTTATCTGATAGACAGATAGAAGGTTGCAGGATAAGGTTGGAACACATAATACATCATTAAACTGACCATTGTCTAGATGAACAGTTCCAGTCCCTACAACATTAAGAGATCTATCATCACCAACATATATATTTTTGGTGTTACAATCATTTAAAGAAGAAAACATGGCTTTGTTTTTGGCCATGTGATAAGAAGCTCCAGAATCAATGAGCCACTGATGAGAATGAAAAGAAGAAGATAAATTTAATGCATAGCCAGACCAAGATGCTTGACAACCACATGCAGAAAGTGCCATTCCTGAAGATGAAGTTGAAGTTGAAGATTGCCCCAAATGAATGTTATGCTTCTTCATTGCTGCTTCCAAGGATTCCATCTTTTTAAAGAATTTTGATTCTAAGTGGCCATCTCGATTACAAAAATTGCAATGTTTATCAGTCTTCTTCCATTTGTTTTTATTTAACTTATCATTTTGTTGAAATGATTTTTCATTTTGGGGCTAAAATTGCTTAGGACCCTTGTTTGGTTTAGGACCATTCTTTTTAGGATATGACTTCTTAGGATTCTTTGAATTTGATTGCTGCTGGGTGGCTAACGCTTTCTTGGAAGAGTTTCCAAGATTAAGAAGACCAAGGTGTAAGAGTTTTTCTTGTTCTCTTATTAAAGAATCACAAAAAGAGTCAAAGGAAGGAGGCTTATAGTCTTTTCCTTGAGAAATGAAGGCTTCCCTTGCAGAATGGAAGGTGGAAACAAATACAGAGTAGGCTAGTCCCAACTTAGTATGGATGGAATAAATAATATTACTATCTTCTTTCTTAACTTTAACACCTTCCAAGAGATATCTAAGGGTCTTGAACTTAGACAAGAAATCTTTAATGCAAGAAAAATTATTAGGGTCCAATGTAAGCAACTCATTTTCAAGTTGATAGGCTCTAATTTCATTTTTAATCCCAAAAACTTTATTGATTTCTTCCATTGCTTCATGAGGAGTTTCAAGTTCTGCAATATGGAATCTAAGATCTGGAGAAATAGACATCCCTATCAAACCACGTGATTGATCTTGTCTATTTTCCCATTTAGCAGCCTTGTATTCATCTTTCGGTTTCTTTTCTTGGCCTGTGGCTATTCGGTAGAGACCTTTACTTCTAAGTAAATCCTCCATGTAGGACAACCATTGGAAGTAGTTGGTGCTGTCAAGGGTAACTTGGTATTGACTTTCCATTTCAACAGAAACTGAAGCTGAAGATGCTGAAAGTAAGTGTTCCAATGGATAGATCTCGAAAAATTAGGCTGGTTTAAAAAAAACGGCTATGAAAAAGGCTTCCGGATGAAGAAGTTATGGCTTTTTGAAAACACATTTGTTGAAGTTGTCGACGAAGTGCGGGAATGTGCGGAAATGAAAAAGTCCGCCCCCACAAAATGGAGACTTGAACCCAATACCTCTACTCTCTTAAAATATATTTGAACCAATTGATCTATACAAAAAATTTGAGAGAGAGAGAGAGAGAGAGAGAGAGAGAGAGAGAGAGGGGCATCCGCCCCAGATAAACTACCCACCTTGCAGTGTGTTATCACTATAAAACTTCCTTAAAAAGTTTGGACAACTTACATGGTTTCTCAATTCTTGTATCAATCATAGTCAATTCATGGTCAAGTCATTTTTATGTTTTAAATTCTAAGTCATAGGGTTAGAGTCTCATGTCCATCTTCAATTAAAGTTTGATAGCCTCATTCCATGTCCTAGAAGCCTCACCATGTGTTTAGAAGACATATCTCACATAATTTCGGAGAAATTTTGAAACTAGCTACGAATCCACGTTTTCTTAGCATAGACAGTGTAAAAATCCTGTTTTGCGCTACGAAATCAGTGTTTTCGCAGCGCGCTGGGAAACCCCTGTAGCAGCCTGTTTCAGCAGAAAAAACTGTTTTACTAGGTAACTTCCAGAAGCTTTCCAGAGCAGTTGAGAACTCAATTTTGCAAACTGAAAGAGGCTTTTCTTCCTAACATGTTGAAGTGAAAAAACCTCTTCCACTTTCTTCAAATTGATTATGAGCTGGGAGAAAAGGGTGACCAAAGTTGCGCTACGAAACTGCTGTAGGTGCAGTTTTTCATCTCCTGTTTGACAACTGTTTTTCAAAGACTTATTCTGGGCAGCTGGAGTAGTGTTTCAAAAAACAAAAAGAGGTTTTTGTTCAGCATGGATTTTTTCACAAAAACCTCCTTCATTTTTTCCAAATACATTTTTTACGAGAAGTTATGACCTCTGTCCCAAGACCTATTTTTCAGCCAGAACAGAGCAAGGGACAGTTTCCTGTTTGACACGTGTTTTTCAATGACAGATTCTGAACAGCTGGAGGATTTTTTTAAAAAACCAGGAGAGGTTTTTGTTCTAGACAACATGGGCTACAAAAACATCCTTCATTTTCGTAAAATGTGTCATGGATGAAGAGATAAAGGCTCTGCAATGTTCAAGGATCTAAACCTAAAAACAGGGAAACATGTTCCCTAATTTCTAGGGTTTGTCATCAGCAGTTGGGTGACCACGTGGGAGGCTTCATCAAATTCGACTTCATGGAGTGTTAGGTGTCAAAGAATGTTTTAAATGCTTAGATAAGGTTGTTGAATCATGATAAGGAGTTACACTCCTAGTTGTATTAGGTCTCTAGGACTGCTAGTTAGGTGTCATTTGCATTTAATAGTTAGTTTTGAGTGTCATTAGGTGTCACTGATGGAAAATTCGAATTATCTTGATGAGGGATGATGGAATCCTAATTGTAAATGCTTTATATAGAGCAATAGGTCGAATTAGCAAAGGGTTGGAGACTTTTTGGCTCAATTGTTGCTCTATGTGCAGACTGTGTATATTTTTAACCTAATGCAGAATTTCTACTTAGACAACTCAAGATTCATGAAGAGTTCTTGTATGTTCTTGTTTTGATGGCATCTTCCAATACTTACATTGCAGTGAGGTTTACTTATGATACTCAGAATTCATCAATGATGCTCTGACTTCCTTCATAGATAAACTAAATGTGTTTCACTGTTTTATATTTGCATTTCTGCACTTGAACTCTATAATGCCTTGACTTCCATGCTAGGTAGAATGTTTTGGCTTCACTACTCAGGATTCAAAGAGGGTTTTTAATGTCCTATTGTCTCATGGCTTTCCTCTTTCACTTACTTGTAGTGGTATGAATACATGTTACTTAGAATTCATCAATGATGCTCTAACTTCCTTCATGTATTTATAAACTGTGTTTCCTTGCATTGTATCTTTGTTTTGTTGATGTATAAAAACTCTCTATGCCCTAACTTCATGTTAAGCTGATCTTGCTGTGGTACTGAACATACTTTGACTCCATAGCCCAATGGTAGCCAACCTTCATCTTTCAACCTATAAACATATACAATCACAAACCATAGAGTTAGCCATCTATCTTATTCTTTAATCAAAATCTTTAACCCTTTGAGAGAGCCCTCTCAAGCTGAGGAGGCTAAGCCTCAGCCAAAAGTTTGGTTTGAAATAGTTACTCAACGTCTTCCTGATCAGCAGCCTATCAGGGGCATGATTTTGTGATAACATTTTGGTGCGTCTGCCGGGAGTCTGATGATTATTCATTCCCGAAATCAAGAGACTGAACTTCTGAAGGTAGCAGGAGCTCAGACATCATTTTGAGGCTGCAAAACTACCTTGGCGACTCCACACATCAAATAAGAAATTGGAAGGTGACACCACTGCTAGAAGATCAGTAGCTTGATGAAGTTTCAAGATGAATTCCATTGCAAGAATGAATGCCAGGTATGCTCCTATGAATCAGTCTCATATCCCTGGTTTTCCAAATCCTATGCCAAAGGTTGATTGGTTAGAGGATCTTCCAATATTCAAAGATGAAAAGAAAGATGATGCTGCTCTTCATTTGGTTAGGTTTCATATGCATGTACGCAGTCTTAAGGTTCACTTTCCTGAGGATTGTCTCATGAAGATGTTTATGACCACTTTAGAAGGAAAAGCATGGTCTTGGTATAAAAGTTTGGAAAATGGTTCATTATATTCTCTTGCTGATTTCCACGATAAATTCTATGAGATGTATAAAGAATGTCATCCTTCCTTATTGCTGCTCAAAGATTGTTGTAGACATTCTTTAAGTCTTATTCAATACTTGGAGGATTGTTATGATGATGATGAATTTATGGATGAAGAAATTTTAGAGGCTCTTCATAACAATGCATTCCAGCACCAAGAAGAAGATATAATATCTCATGAAACGCAGCATGAAGATCAGCAGGGGTTTACTTGTGAAAACCATGTTCAATCCTCTGATATTGATGTAGAGATGCAGCAGATTTGTCAGGCTTCAGACCATTATGAGTACGAAATTTATTGCAAACAGCAAGAAGAAGTGGGAGATAGCTTTTACAACCCTCAGGCAGAGGAAAAGGTTGGTTTTTTATGTCAAACTTCTCAGCAGCTTACAACAATAAATGATCATAAGAAAGAGGAAAATTACATTGTTTGTAGGCAGCATTCAGAAAAGTAGTTCGATAGCATATCAAAAGAATCTTGTGTGGTTGAGAATCAGTTGTCTAAAGATGTAGAATGTTATGATGATCATCAACATAACCATGTATTCTTTGACCCTATAAGTGAATAAATGGACAAGCTTTGCACTCCGGTCTTTCATTTTCATTTGCATTATGAAGATCAAGTATATTATGAGTTGATTTGGTCATCTCACTACCATGGTTATTTTTAGGTTGAATGCAGTCAAGAGCCTCCAATATCAGAGAAGACAATTGATTGGCTTTATTGGAAATATCATGTTGCTTGAGCTACAAGTGGAGCTTGCAGCTGATAGGGTAGGTAGGAATGTGCAAATAAGCTCAGGGTAAGTTGACTGAGCATCTGTTTCAGTAGGTGCAGTTGGAATTCTTCATTCAGAAATAATTAAAGGCTTGAGGAGAAAATTGGGCAGAAGTTCAAAGTTTTCTTCTAAAGGATGGATAGCGGCACTGGAGCTACAGGTTCTTAATGTACCACAAGGGCACACTATCCCTAGTGGAGGCACTGTTATCACTGTAAAACTTCCTTAAAAAGTTTGGACAACTTACATGGTTTCTCAATTCTTGTATCAATCATAGTCAATTCATGGTCAAGTCATTTTTATGTTTTAAAGTCTAAGTCATAGGGTTAGAGTCTCATGTCCATCTTCAATTAAAGTTTGATAGCCTCATTCCATGTCCTAGAAGCCTCACCATGTGTTTAGAAGACATATCTCACATAATTTCGGAGAAATTTTGAAACTAGCTACGAATCCACGTTTTCGTAGCACAGACAGTGTAAAAATCCTGTTTTGCGCTACGAAATCATTGTTTTCGCAGCGCGCTGCGAAACCCCTGTAGCAGCCTGTTTCAGCAGAAAAAATTGTTTTACTAGGTAACTTCCAGAAGCTTTCCAGAGCAGTTGAGAACTCAATTTTGCAAACTGAAAGAGGCTTTTCTTCCTAACATGTTGAAGTGAAAAAACCTCTTCCACTTTCTTCAAATTGATTATGAGCTGGGAGAAAAGGGTGACCAAAGTTGCGCTACGAAACTGTTGTAGGTGCAGTTTTTCATCTCCTGTTTGACAACTGTTTTGCAAAGACTTATTCTGGGCAGCTGGAGTAGTGTTTCAAAAACCCAAAAGAGGTTTTTGTTCAGCATGGATTTTTTCACAAAAACCTCCTTCAGTTTTTCCAAATACATTTTTTACGAGAAGTTATGACCTCTGTCCCAAGACCTATTTTTCAGCCAGAACAGAGCAAGGGACAGTTTCCTGTTTGACACGTGTTTTTCAATGACAGATTCTGAACAGCTGGAGGATTTTTTTAAAAAACCAGGAGAGGTTTTTGTTCTGGACAACATGGGCTACAAACACCTCCTTCATTTTCATAAAATGTGTCATGGATGAAGAGATAAAGGCTCTGCAATGTTCAAGGATCTAAACCTAAAAACAGGGAAACATGTTCCCTAATTTCTAGGGTTTGTCATCAGCAGTTGGGTGACCACGTGGGAGGCTTCATCAAATTCGACTTCATGGAGTGTTAGGTGTCAAAGAATGTTTTAAATTCTTAGATAAGGTTGTTGAATCATGATAAGGAGTTACACTCCTAGTTGTATTAGGTCTCTAGGACTGCTAGTTAGGTGTCATTTGCATTTAATAGTTAGTTTTGAGTGTCATTAGGTGTCACTGATGGCAAATTCGAATTCTCTTAATGAGGGATGATGGAATCCTAATTGTAAATGCTTTATATAGAGCAATAGGTCAAATTAGCAAAGGGTTGGAGACTTTTTGGCTCAATTGTTGCTCTATGTGCAGACTGTGTATATTTTTAACCTAATGCAGAATTTCTACTTAGACAACTCAAGATTCATGAAGAGTTCTTGTATGTTCTTGTTTTGATGGAATATTCCAATACTTACATTGCAGTGAGGTTTACTTATGATACTCAGAATTCATCAATGATGCTCTGACTTCCTTCATAGATAAACTAAATGTGTTTCACTGTTTTATATTTGCATTTCTGCACTTGAACTCTATAATGCCTTGACTTCCATGCTAGGTAGAATGTTTTTGCTTCACTACTCAGGATTCAAAGAGGGTTTTTAATGTCCTATTGTCTCATGGCTTTCCTCTTTCACTTACTTGCAGTGGTATGAATACATGTTACTTAGAATTCATCAATGATGCTCTAACTTCCTTCATGTATTTATAAACTGTGTTTCCTTGCATTGCATCTTTGTTTTGTTGATGTATAAAAACTCTCTATGCCCTGACTTCATGTTAAGCTGATCTTGCTGTGGTACTGAACATACTTTGACTCCATAGCCCAATCGTAGCCAACCTTCATCTTTCAACCTATAAACATATACAATCACAAACCATAGAGTTAGCCATCTATCTTATTCTTTAATCAAAATCTTTAACCCTTTGAGAGAGCCCTCTCAGGCTGAGGAGGCTAAGCCTCAGCCAAAAGTTTGGTTTGAAATAGTTACTCAAAGTCTTCCTGATCAGCAGCCTATCAGGGGCATGATTTTGTGATAACACAGTGTCCCGCCCTGAGAATCAATCTAGAGAAAGAAGCGGTTAGGCATCCTTAGACGAAAGAGTGGTATTCCAGGATTGATAGTTCCCCACCTCCCACCTATCCCACACATTCGTAAGAGGTTGTCACTGCGAAGCTATAGTCAAGGTGCACGGGGTCTTACCGTCTAGCCGTTGGTACTCCGCATCTTCACGGAGAATTCAATTTCACTGGGGGGGGGGCTTTGGATTGCGTGCTTGCTTTGAGAAAGCTCTTTTTCCCTACAAATCAAAAAACTCAAAACCCAACACGAACATGCAAAGAAAATGAACCTTGCGGCTCAAAGTTAGCTTTACCCAAAGACTAAATATTTTCAAAAATTGAACCTTGCGGCTCAAAGTTAGCTTTAGCCAAAAAACTAAATATTTTTCTCAATGTTTCTGATTTTCCGAGATCACACTAAGGTGCAGGGAAAAGAGCATACGCATGAGAAAAATCCTTTGTTTCTGTTTCTGATTTGCCTAGATCACACAGATTCGTGGGGCAAAGAGCATACGCAGAAATGAAAGGTATAGATCCGGTTAAAAAAAAGCTAAATAAACCGAAACCGAAATAAGCAGAGAGAAAATAATAGTAAACTGCAAATAAACACTGTATACCTCCAGATCTTAAAAATGACGCAGCTAGGGCTACCGGAAACCTTTTCGCGTGAAACGAAAGGGGTTCCTCACTGGAACAGATGCTCCAAACACAACAGAGCAGTCCTCTCGGCCCGAAAGTAGTCAGAAACAGCAGATCTAGGAAATGGCAGTTGGATGCAGTTCTACCGGCTACAGATTTGGATCACCAACGGATGCGGCCCTCAAATAGCTCTGATACCATGTAGGAATTTACAGGGTTAGTTCCTCAGAAAGAACACCAAAAGGACACCGCTCACAACTAGATCACAGATCAATACACAAATATTTTTGACGTGGTTAAAACCCTCAAAGAAGGAAACAGTCCACGGCCTGAGCCAACGCGGCCACTTCAGGCAATTTATTAATCAAAGAATGAAAATTTACATAAGCTTCTCTCATGCACAGATTACCTTACAAATGACCCTCCATGCGCTTTAAATAGAATTCATGGACCAATCGGGTGTCAAGCCACGGATCAAGTGTCGGTAATACCGAGGAGAGAATGAACCGTTGGATCACTACATATCGTGACCGTCAGATTGTAAGTTACAAAATGTACAACGGTAAAGAAACACACTTTACCTAACTCTATACCTAACTCTACACTAGACCAAGTTGAACTTAACTATATCCTATGTGTCGGAATATCCTAACAATAATGTGTGAGATGCCACTGCAAAACTATTGTAGTAGTTTGAGCAGCAGCAACAACAAGTGTTTGGAGCTATCCAAATGAGTCTATGCAAGCTAAAGATCCACGCATCACAGATACAGACCAATGCGACTTCAACCAACTTGGCGACTGACACCTCAGAAGCTGTAGGGATGTTGCACGGAACGGATCCCTGAGCAATAGTGCTTTTGAATGGAGCACTAACAACAAAGACTGAAGCTGATAGACTTGCTGTTAGCGCACTTAAGAGAGTTGGACTCAACCTGACCACGTTTCTGAATGAGGTGCTTTACCTTTTGCAAGACGATGTGATTGTGGAACTTCGGTCCCATGAACATCATGCGTTATAGGTGATCAGTGAACATAAGGTCAACAACACCTAGCCAACCATGCAGAGAGACTCCGCCCTCAACCTTTTCAAAGACATTACAAACAAGAACTAGTGCATTACCACCATCATAACTGAGGCATGCAGGACTGTCCCAGAGTTGGGAATTCCCGAGGCTGAGCCGATCGATGTGAGGTTCGGAAGCTCACTGCTAGAGTGTGAGATGCATGAACTGAATTAGAAAAGGTTCAACTGGAGCTGAACCTCAAAATTGCATAATTACAATTGAAGGCCGAACCTTCGACTCCACCAGAGATTAGAGAGCAGCACGAGACCACTGTGAAAGACACGGTAGAAGCAGTGGAGAGTGCAGTAATGGACTATACCACGCTCTTCGAGCAGTTGCTCAAGGTAGTCACCTACCTGCAAGAAGATCCTATGTTACAACAGCTGGAAACAAAAACACGAGAGCTGCAGTAGTGCTAAGACAAAGTCAAAGTGAAAACGTGCACTATCGCCATCACGAAGAACTTAGCTAAGCTACAGGAGGCCAAGGCATTGAAGGAGCAGGTAGATGCAACTCAACACAAGGAAGTCATTTTGAATGCTTGCTTGAAGCCTTGGTTGGACGAGGCCTACTTGATCATGGCCACTATTAAAGCCAAGCTGGATAGTTTGGAGGAGACTCAGCAAAAGATTCAGTTCGACAGCACAAGGCTAGCGACAAAGCAGTTGGTCGAGGAGATGAAGTAGGTGACAACATAGTGTGTGCTAAGGTAGTAGTTTTCCAAGTCGAATTGGGGATATTTGTGCCAACCGAGTGACTCGAGGGCGAGTCACCATGTTTGTGTTGGGGGCCTGTTGGGAACGGGTCCCTTGGGGGTCAATTTTGGGGTTAAAAACCCAAGTTTTGGGGCAGAAGGCCCTAAGTTTGTATAAAGAAATGTAAAGTATCCACATTTTTTGGTCACAGAGTGCAAATATATCTAAAGTCAAAAATGGTTTTCCACCCTTAGTCTAGATAGGTTGTGTCAGTTTTGGAGATCCGCCCTTGGTCCATGGGCCATGGGATTATATAAAAAGGAGGTCAGTGGGGGGGGGGGGAGTAGAAGTACTTGATGAGTCTAAAAAGAGCAAAGAGGGAGAGTCTTAGTGTAGGAAGAGGCTCTGTAGCTGAGTGCATAGAGGCCTAGGGTAGAAGTCTGCAGCTAAGTGCGCGGACCGCTGCAGCTATGTGTGCAGGGCATATAGAGTGTGCATTGAGAATTTGAATCATCAATAAAGAGAATTATAAAATTACTTTGTACTTTCCATCTGTGTGTGCCTTATTTTACTTCTATTATGAATGATGTGTTTATGCTATGTTGAATACTGGGGTTATGAATTAATTCTATATTGATGCACGAATCTATGCATATCACTCTATCATATGAATACAAGTAAGAATATATGTTACGTGAAGATGACCGTAATGCATGTTAAAGTTAAATAATACTTAAGCTAATATTGGTAGACACAAAAGTAAGATAATTACAAAGGCACGTAAGAACCTGAACTATCTATTCAACCCCTTTAGCCCTAGAGTGGGTCTAGTCACAGCAAGACAAACAACAGCTAATTTCCTTAAATAGTAATCGTTGTAAAAGGCTACCTTATATCGGTGTTCGATGGAGCTTTTGTTACGATGCTTCAGATATTGTTTCCTTCTCCTCGATGAGTGATTCACCTGAAACAACACAAGAGAACAACAGAACACATAATAGAGCACAACAATGAACTATTCATTTACAAAGTCAAGGAACCATAAGCTATCAAATATATTTTACACATGTCATAGGAAATCAACATTGATTATATTCATATGAGAAAAATAAAAGCTTACAACCAAGCCTTAACGTCGCAAGCTTCCTTGGAGGGTCCAGTTAGTATGTCTCTTCAAGCGTTCACTCTCGAAAGGTATCCCAAAAGGATGATATCTCTCTCTCACACACAAAAGCACTAGTATAGGGCTAAGGAAATCCACAACCAATTGCTAAACTATCAACAATTCACATTGTAAACTATCAATATCACACAAAAACTAGCTAATTTTCTCAATACCAAAAACTAAGAACTCCGAACTAGCTGATTATAGCAATGGGGAATGCTTTTATAAGAGGAGGAGTCTCCATAAATAAGGGAGAGGGATCTTATCTTCAAGGGAGGTTTCTAAAAAGGCGGAACCACCATCTCAAAGGAGGAAAGGTGAACTTCCTTGACCCAACAACCAGTTCCAGAACCACCCAGAAGCATTCTGTTTGAACTAATTTGCCATATCTAGGTCATTGCGAGTCAAACACTAGGACTCAGAGACGACATTGCAGGGCTATCGTCACAAGAAGAATATTGAGGACTTCCGACGAGCCCTAAAAACCGACCGTCACAGGGAACTGATGTACCCCTGTGACCATGTCACGACGTTCTAGTCCACTTTAGTTTATCGTCGCAGATAGAATGAGGTTGTCTTGTGATGATCTTGGAACATGGGTAAAAAGAGTCAATCTTCAGGATTAAAGAAAATTTTTAATCTTCTTGAATGATTTGGAAGATGTGGACACATTTGTTAATGCATGACACAGAACAGATGCCATTCAGGGACTGACTCCACCCGGGACTAGGGGATGCGGTGTCGGTGACAAAATACTATGTAATAGTAGGGCATATAGAGTCTCTATTGAGAATATGAATCATCAATAAAGAGAATTCTGAAATTACTGTGTACTTTCCATCTATGTGTGCCTTATTTTACTTCTACTATGAATGATGTGTTTATGCTATGTTGAATACTGGGGTTATGAATTAATGCTATATTGATGCATGAATCTATGTATATCACTCTGTCATATGAATGTAAGTAAGAATATATGTTACACGAAGATAACCGTAATGCATGTTAAAGTTAACTAATACTTAAGCTAATATTGGTAGACAAAGAAGTAAGGATGATTACAGAGGTGTGTAAGAACCTGATCTATCTATTCAGGGTCCATGAAGGATGATTAGAGACTTCCACAGAGGCTCAAAGGATGAATAAGAGAAGTACATTGATAAGCCCTAAAGGGCTTATCAATTTGCACGAAGGTAGAGTGAAGGTATAAAAACTGACATCACAACCATCTCAGAGTCTGGAAACTTGGTTCCTAAATCCCCCCATACTGCTTTGGGTGATACTTCAGTCCACACTCCTCAGATTGATGCCAAAAGGGCCAGTAGTGTAGGTATTTTCTTGGCTTCTTAATGTTGAACCTAGGTTAGGGCCCATCAAGCCAACATGGATGCAGGTGTCTGGATGTATGCCCCCCATGTCCAAGTAGTCCCAAGTGAAAGCTCCAGTCTGTTTGCGAATCATACTCATCAATTGTTGCTTCTGTTCTGTAGTCAATCCTGTACCGATATGTAAGATCTTTCCTTCAAAAATTTCTACAGGTTTTGTGGGGGTTCATGGCTTTCCTCCATTGATGCAAAAGAGGCGAAGATAGCTAGATGGTAGTTTTCCTAAAATTCATTACTAAAGTAATGTTGATAGCCATTAAAATACATGGGATAATCGATACAAGAGCTATCAACTAAAACCTACTACAAAACGTGTTCGTCAGAATGATAATGGAGACCTCTAGACTGATCTAATGACAAAAAAGGAAACATATATTCTTTGTCTCCATATGGGTTTTCGAGCCATAATGGTACTTCAACAACTGTCTAGGTAGGGGGGAAAATAGAGAGGGTTTAGTTTTGGGGACCATTAGAAATAATCATTTATCCATTTCTACATCCTATGACGACATCAACAGTTTCTAGCCATGGTCATCCCAGAACCATGGGGTGTCTGGGCCTAGAGGTTTTCGGGGAAATGATCACGAAGTCTACAGGATATTCCCAAGAGGCAATAATGACTACTATGTCCTCTAAGGTTCCCATTGGTTTGACGATGGATTTGTCTACCATTTCTAAAAGGATAGGGGTGGATTTAAGTCCAAGTAGTTGTAATGATATCATTGTTTCATAGGTCATTGCATTTATTGCTACCCCTAGATCCATGAGGGTATTTGGCAGAATTACTCTATTTATCTCAATGGTGACAATGGAGTTCCCAGGGTCATTGTATTTTCTAGGAAAATTAGAAATCATAGTGGACATTTGTCTTATAATTTTGACATTATGGTTCTTATACCCCTTCCTCCCTAGTTTCTTAATGCAATGATCATTGAAAATTTTGGTGTAAATGGGAATCTCTCTAACCCCTTGTAAAAGTGGGATTTTAATGCAGCCATTTCTTTGTTCATTTTCCAAATTATATTCAAGCAAGATCTCTTATTTCTTTACAATCAATCTTTCCAGGTATGGTGGTTCATTTGATTCTTCTTTCTATGGTTGTTTTTGTTTTTCATTTTGAAAATGGTTTACAGATGATGTGGAGGGAACCTCTTCTTGGATAACAACAACTGATTTTCCTTTGCTAACTGTCTTTCCTTATCATAATTGGATTTCATTCGTAGGAATGGAAGTGATCATGTATGTAGGAAAAGGCTGGATATAAATGTTTTGCATAGTTTGAGGTATACTATTGTGACTTGGGTTAGGTATGGGTTGCACAGGAAATAGTGTAGGTCAGTGTGGGTTCGAGGTAGTAGGTGCCTACGAAGATGAGAGGTTAGCAGGTGCATGTAACAACTGATGCAAAGGAGGTGGTGGAAGTGTGGGTTGTTGATACATGTTGGGGTTATACCCTTGCAGATAGGATTTCATGGTCAGATTATATGAGGTACTTGGCATATTTGGGTAAGGCACCCAAGGAGGGTAAGATGTTGGGAAGGTCCATGGCTGAGTCTTACTATAACCTTGGGAATTTGGATCTGGAAACACATTATGATTCTGGCCTCTCCAGATGGGTCTTTTGGTGGCTTGAGATTGGTCAATGGCTTCGACATTCCCTTTGTAGATAGCCTGTAGGCCAGGAAGTGATGGGCACTTCTCGGTCAGGTGTTGTAGAGTGCAGATTCCAAAAATATCAATGGAATTTAAAGGTCATTCCCTATATGCATGTTTGCACCTACACTTGGAACAAAGGATTGGCCTGGCTGCTTTTTTGGCCTCTTGTTTTTGTTTGATTTTCATAGTGTCTAGCTGGTCACTGATTGTGTTGAGTGTAACAGTTTTAAATTTTTCTAATAGGTTTCCCAACTCGACTCTCATAACAACATTAGCCACAATTTCCTTTTGCACACAGTCTCTAGAGTGATCTTTAAGTTCATGAAGCTTTTTGCCTACTTTAGCTTGACTCCTAGAATAGGTATGACAAAGCTCGATTACTTCAGCAAATTGCTTCTTATAGATATCATCACTGCTAAGTAGGTTTAATGTTTCAATGTAGTCATCCCTCAACCCTGTTAGAAACACAGTTATGATAATATTTTTGTCTAAGTTTGACCCACGAGATTTATGAAAATTTTATAGGAATCATTCAAGATACTCCTCCAAGTTTTCGTCTTCTGTTTGTTGCATCCTAATGATATCATTGATGTCCCTATTATTACAAAAATATTGACACTTTTTAAGGAAGATTGATTTCATGTCATCCTATGAGTATATCGTGTGTTGCCCCTAAACTCATGAACCATCTAAGGACTGCATATTTTAATGTGGCTGGAAACAATTTAAGTTTATGTGCATCCTCATAGTAATTATAACTGCGACATAAAATATCGAATTAAAAAAGAAATGCATCGGGGTCTTGAGATGATTTACCATAGAATAATGGGAGAGATGCCATCAGAATTTTTTTCATGTTGATGTCATGAGTCACATCTAGGATAGGGAACCTGAAGGTAATTTCCTCTTCATCTTCCTGGTTGTTTCCTCCAAAAAGGTTAACATTGCATCGAGGGCCTTCTCCCTCTCCATGGTGTTCTTCGTTGTTTATGTTCTCCTCGTCTTGGTGATCCATATCTGCAATGGGCACCCAAAGGGGTTTGTTGATTATGGTGTGAACAGGAGGTATTGGAACATAGTTGATGTTGGTTGATTGCTTGTCCACGTTGTCTTGTAGTTCTACTAGTTCTTCTACCTTGATCCCTTCAAGGTTTTCAAAGACAACCTGTCAAATGGTCTTTTCTCCTTGATCTAAGAATTCTTGATCCGAAACCAAGTTGGTATCAACACTTCCTCCTTCTTGTCTCAATACCACATATTGATTAGCAGTGGTAAGAATGGGTATATTAACTGATCCAAAGGTTGCAGGAAATTTAGAACTGGAAATAAATCTACCCTTGATATCTCTAGGTCTTCCTGTACTCCTACACATAAAGATAAAGGAAATAGAAACTAAAGAATAGGAAGTGATCGGTCAGACTTTGGAGCAACCCCACAAAAGTTGATGCGTGGCTCTTTACCCATGTCTTACCATATAATCTCCACCCTCTGACAGTCCTACAAGACCCTGAAACTCAAATAATAATAGTTACCTGAATAATAAATTACAACTTCCCTGACAATGACGCCAAAATGTTGAGAGATTTAATAGGTGTATTAATTCTCCTGCATCTATATGTCAATCCGAGCTCATAAACACAAGTTGTATTGCACTTTATATATTCAGTTCTTCGTCAGAGATTTAAAGTTTCCTTTATAATGATCAACTAAGTAATGGAACACACAAATTCTTGTAAACACACAGCTCAAAAGGAAATCAATCCATCTTGCTAACACATGCAAAATCAATAATCAAATTCAATCTAATGACTTGAAATCTCTATAAACTTTCACCTACCCTGTTCTTGAAGTGAAATATGGACTTAAGTGGCAACTTAACTCTTTACCACAAATTTTAGTTTGACAAACAGTGAAAGTGAATTCCTAATCAAACAAACTCTGCACATCAACTCAACATTTGAAATCCAAACCCTAATTTCTGGCTCTTGCAATTCACACTTGAAAGAATTAAAAGAGCTAATCTACTTGCAATGGTAATTCAATTTTAAACTAAGCAATCAATCTTGCGCTCAATAACTATTCTTTGATTCAAACCCTAGAATGAGAAAGGCTTCACATTAATTCCACTATCTCGACAACTAGTAAAAGATCTGTAGGTTAGGAGCTAATCTGAATGCTCTATCTCATATACTCAACAAAGCAACTTGATATCTCCCACTTAACTAAACTGCATACATAATACCTAATCTGTAATAACTTCAAGAACAAACTCAACTATCAATCCCTAATTCTATTTTCAAGAATGAAAAGAAAATAAGATAAATATGAATTGCTATAGAACACACAAAACTGTACTTAACAAGCTATCCTATAGTTGCATTTGACATGAATCAAATCTCAAACTAAACTTCAAGAAAGCCTACTTAGGCTCTCAGTAAACCAATACTCTGTCTCGCTAATGAAAGAGATAGATTACCAAGCTGATTGTAATCTTACTTCAAAATCTAATCAAACACACATTATACTAAGGAAATGTTGAAGAAAATTCTCTCAAGCTGGAAACTACAATTTCAACCAACAATATCAAATTCTAGGTTACAGTACTACACTCAACCACTCAAAACAAAACAAAACCAAACAAAACAAATTGTAAGCTGAATCACTCACTTGAACATCAAAATCAATCTAGAAACGTTATCAGCAAGCTAAGAATCTATTAAGAAACAAGACCAAATCAAACTATGATGAGTTAAGCTATTATAATCAATCAATATGGAAAGAAATACTTCTATGGCACACTCATTCATGAAAATGATTTTAGAAGAAAACCAATCGATTTGATAATGGAAAGAAACAAGCAATGCGATTCTATTCAGAATTAACTGAAATCTACTCAATGCATATTACCAATCCGACTTCCTAATCCACACATCTAAACCCACACCATATCGATCCTTACTACTCAATGAATTATATTGACTTCAGCATTCGAGGGTTCGTTCTACGTTTTCAACAGAGGGACCAGCTCAGCACAAGCATTCAATTTAGAATATGATTGAAACAAGTTTTTTATGGCTACAACAACACACTTAGGACAATATAATTTGTTGCTTTGGAGAACAGAGTACGACTCTATCTTAAAGCTAGGAGAGCCAATCTTTGGAATGCACACAAGAACCACACATTGAAATTGCTAAACTAAAAGATCTGAAAATGCATATAATGGTTAGCACACTGAAATTGTTCCAAATTCAATAAAAGCCTCCACGCAACATATAAACAATTGATATACAAACCAAAGACAAACGAGAAGTAGCTATAAATAACACATGACTATGTTCTTAAGAAATGGTACAAAGCTAATTGTAGATGGTGGTGGGCCCGGCCACACCTGGGAAGCTTACCTACTTAGAGAAAATGGAAATTTTTAGCACAACTAATTCATGAACTCACAAAAAACCATCCAACGAATCGATATGAACTTAATACATGGCCATCATAATAGCTTTTTAATTAAAAATAATATGTCTGGAGATAACACTTCAAAGATACAAATGACAATATTCTCTTTTGCTCACTAACTTCCTAGTTATTACAGATGAGCCTTTATAGGCATCGACTTCAGTTAAAAACAACCTGGACCATACATAGCAAATTTAACATCTCAACTAAATCGATATTCTAGATTAGATTGCTGGAACGAGTTGTTCAATTTAGCATAAAGAATCCTTAACCAACCCCAATATTGGTACCAACTAAGTTCAGTGAGGATAATGAAGATATTTATCATGGCAGAGATTGAACTTGTTCAATCACAGTTGTAGGTGGATTTATCATCTAGAAGCATGCGATCTATTCATTCTTTATATCATTGAGTACTGATCCTAAAATGGTTATTGAGTATAGAGGTGGTGGAACATGGTTCATGGACAAGCACTCTCCTGATCTCATCTTGCTCAATTGCTGCAATATTCACACTCAATCATATCGATTAGTTAGCTCATTGGTAATCAACTTAAATATGCTTAAACATAACCAATAAATAGTAAAATGACACAATGAAATGCTTTACCTCGTAGTAGGATTTTGACACTTTTAGAGTAATATAAGTGATAGGAGAGTAGGTATAGGAGTACAAAAATGGAGGTGGAAAAGAGTGGATGTGGGGACAAAACAAGGCACCAACACCCTCCATCCAAGGAGAAGCAGTACATCATTGTGTGCAATGACTACTTAACAAAATGGGCTGAAGCCAAAGGTATAAAAGTAGCAAGAAAATAAAAATTGGTTGAATTATTAAGGGGGAATGTGTTTTATAAGTTTGGGTACCTAGAGAATTGGTCACTGATCAAGGCAATCAATTTACATCTCACACGATTGAAAATTTGTTAAGCCAACACAAGGTCAAGCACAAAACATCCACCCCTTTCCACCAACAGACTAATGGGCAAGTGGAAGTAACCCACCAAGCATTGGAAGGCATTGTGACCAAGGTGATTAGAAGTAATAGAAAGGATTGGGCAGATAGATTAGTTGAGGCCATTTGGGCCTACAATACAACCTAGAAGACCACCACTAGATCTAGATATCACAACTGGATCTAGATATCACAAGGGTACAACAAGAAACATTGCTCCAGCTGAATGGGTTAGATGAATTTAGGATGAAAGGCCTCCTGTACACAAAAGTGACTCAAAATAAAAGGAAAATCTGGCATCATAAACATATAAAAGACAAACAGTTTCAAGAAGGTAATTGGGTTTTGTTGTATGATTCCTGGTACAAAGATTTTGAAGGCAAGTTAAGGACTAGATGGTTAGGACCTTATGTAATAGAAAAGTGTAATGATATTGGTGATGTGCAGATAAAAACGATTGATGCAAAGGCTATCCCTTTGCTTGTCAATGGGTACATATTAAATATATACAAAAAACCCTTATCAAAGCAGGAATTCATCAATAACATCAACAAGACAATGATGGTGGTAGAGCAAGTCTCAACTTCTGCCCCACCAAGTCCCTCAAGAAAAAAGAGAAAAACATAAAAAGAAAAAATAAAGAAACAAAAAATAGAGGGACTCAGGTGAAAACCTCCATGAGGCACCTGAGTCCCACTGTTGGGTCCTTAGCTTCATTTTAGGGCCTCCCTTCCAACCCTCGCAATAGCTTGCCTCGCTTCTTCAAGTTCACAAGTTTCAGTGTTTTGCTTACACAAAGGCAGCCTGTCGATCATAGCTTGATGCATTCCCCTCACAGGTTGTTCACCCAGACTTAGTAAAGCTACAGGTTGAGCAACTTCCCCTAGAAAATTGTGCATTTCTTGAGGGAAACTAGCCTTCCCTCCATAAATTGCGTAATCCTATCTGGCAGCCTGCTGGGCTCTAGGATTGCGCAATCCTGCCAGTCAACACTCCTAACAAGAATTGTGAAATTTTCCCCAGCAGGGCTACTCAGCCCAAAATTTGTGCAAATCTGGGTAGCAGTCAGCTGCTCTACCTAGAAATTGCACAAATCTCCTGGGAAATCAACCGAGCTCCCAACCAGAAATGTGCATTTCATTTGAGCAGTCGAACAACCTCTTACATGTGTAGCTGAGTTGACTGGTTCCCTTTGGGACCAATAAAAACAGACTTGCATGCATGTGTTGCTTCTCCCAAGGTAGCATGCAAGGACATCCCTTGTTTCAGGGATCTACGTTTAGCAATTGGAGGTTACCTGCAAGGATCATTTAAGAAACCTCCCACTAAGTGTCACTTTCCATAGATTTGTGGCATGCCCGTCACAACCTTGATTTTATCAAAACTCATCACCCAGACACTATAGAGCTCATTCCTCAAATCAGACTTGTAGCTCTGATATCCCACATCACATCTAGGTGAATTCGGCACATTCAACTCAGTTTTTTTGGGGTAATCCTGCTTCCCATGCCTTGTGTTGCATTTCTGTTGCTTTTTGTGTTTTCGCTTATATGAGTATTGTTTTCTTGATTTCTTTAAACACTTGTTGTCGTTTACATGTATATTATCTTGCCCTAGAACCATTTCATTTTTCTTCAACATCTCACTGCTGTCACAAGCATGAAACTCATTTTCGGAATGGTCGCTGATTCAGAGACTCACCTCAACCACATGCATGTTGTTCCATTTTCTGAATCTGTCATTTACCATTTTCATGCATGATCATTCATTTATGCTTACACTCAGTATCAACATTCATTCGTACTCACATTCACTTGGAGTTGCCTGTAGGCGAGTTTGGTCAACCTCAGACCAGACTCTGCCCCACCAAGAGCCTCACCAAGACAACATTGCATAATCCTAACAGGGAAGGTTCTACCTTCCTCTCTAGAAATGCACATTTTTGCCCAGTAGCTATTCCCCAGGCCTGCTTTGCACAATCCTGAGGGACAGTGATTGCTGGCCAAGAAAATTGTGCAATGTAGTCATTGAACCTCTGGCCATTCCTGCTGAGATTGCATATTGTGAAATTCCAGTAGTCAGCAACCAGAATGGACAATGCATTGTATAGTTCCAGTAGTCAATTAGTCTTCCAGTAGCCTAAACTATGCCTTGTGCAGTCTTGGCAGTCGGTCTCCTGACCTTTCGACGGAAATTGTGCAACCATCATGATCAGTCACACAGGTATGTTGAAAGTTAGTTCTCAACTTCATTTTGGTTTTGACTGATAGATTGCTTGCCATGAGTTTTTCCATGTCTCCACATATTCCATGTGTTCATTTTCCTCTCAGCAGTGTAGGTACAATGGTTTCCAAGAGAGTGAAGTCGAAAACACCGTTCAGAGAACACCTTGAGATGTAGTCGATCAAATGTCTATGAGCTTTTCTACTCACGAAGAAGTCAAGTTGTTCGTAGAAAATAACATCAATATATCATAGCAAGAAACATCATGAATTTCATCTGAAGGCAACATACCGAATGTAGTAGATGCAATGAATGAAAGAGGAAGGTTTTTCAAAACACAGAGGCAAAAAAAAGTTGAAACATCAAGCAAATTCACTGATAATGAAAGCAACTTTGGAGACTCAAGCTATGAGGTGACAACATAACATGAAGATCACACGAAGATAGAGAATGTCTCATTTGGAAACGACACTCCTACAATCATAAAAGGGAAAGGCTCTATTTTCTTAAAAGAAAAGGTTAAAGCTGGGAATGTTATGTATGTTGATGGTCTAAAGCATAACCTGTTGAGTCAGTCAAATGTGTGATCAAGGAAATGAAGTAGTATTTCGACCAAACAGGTGTGTTGTTCATGAGATTGATACAGGAGAAACCGTGATTAGAGGTACAATAACTCCAAACAACTTATACATACTCAAGGGAGGACAACAACAATGCTATCTAAGCAAAACTGATGAAAACTGGCTATGGCACAAAAGATTGGGGCATCCAATCTTTTCTCAAATAATAAAAGGATGCAGATTCCAGGCTATTCGTGATCAGCATTCCTAAAAATACAATATTCAAATAATTTCAATTCAGTAAGCAAACCAGATCGCACTTCCCGGAAAAGGAAGGATCAACTAGTAAGCCTCTTGAACTTGTTCATACTGATTTATGTGGACCATCAAGGAAAAAGTCACCTCGTGGAGAAGACTACTTTATATTGTTCATTGATGATTTTTCCAGAATGTGTTGGATAGGTCTTCTAAAGCATAAAGATGAAGCATTTGAAAAGTTCAAAGCCTTCAAAGTTTTGGTTGAAAATGAATGAGATCGCAAAATCAAATGTCTTAAATCTGATCGAGGAGGGGAGTTTACCTCGGTTGAATTCTTTGAATTTTGTGAATAACATGGAATAAAAAGGTAGTTCTCCATCGCAAGGACTCCTCAGCAAAATGGAGTGGTAGAAAGGATGAACAGAACTATTTAAAAAATGGCTCGTGCTATGCTAGATGAATATGGAACTCCTGCAACCTTCTGGGGTGAAGCTGCATTCGCTGCCATCACTATTCTCAACCAAGCAAATGTTTGGGTAAACAACACTCAAACTCCACATGAACTTTGGTATGGTAAGACTCCTACTATAAAATACTTCAAAGTTTTTGGAAGCAAATGTTACATCAAAATGATTGAAGAAAATCTTGGTAAGTTTGAACCGAGAGTAGATGAAGGTATTCTTCTTGGCTACTCTTCCCAAAGTAAAGGATATAAATTTTATGACAAAATACTTGGGAAAATTATTGAAAGTATTGATGTTGTGGTTGACGAAGCATGCAAAAATACAAAACAGATAAAAACTGAAGATTATGACAATGAAGAAGATGAGGATCATTTTCCCACATCAAGTCACACTGATTCTGAAGAAGAAACCAATGAAGCACCTAAAGAATAGATAATGATAGAAGAAAAGACTCCATCCAGGTATGTTCAGAAAAATCATCCAGAAACTCAAATTTTAGGGGAAAAGGGGGCAGGTGTGCAGATAAGAAGAACCATTGCCGAAGCCACAAGATATCTAGCATTACTATTTTCCACTGAACCTCAAAATGTAAATGAAGCATGCAAAGATGAATGTTGGGTCAAGGCCATGAATTAAGAACTTGAGCAAATTGAAAAGAATAATTCTTAGGAATTAGTTCCTAGAACTCATGATAAGAACATCATAGGAACTAAATGGATATTCAAAAACAAGCTGAACAAAAATGGAGAAGTCATTAGAAACAAGGCCAGACTTGTTTGCAAAGGATATGCTCAACAAGAAGGTATATATTTTGAAGAAACTTTTTCACCTATTGCTAGACTTGAAGCCATAAGAATGTTTCTAGCTCTCTCTAGTTTTTAGAAATTCAAAGTATATCAAATGGATGTAAAATCCGCCTTTCTTAATGGAGACCTAGAAGAAGAAGTATGTATTGAACAACCAGAAGGATTCATTCTTGGAAATGATGCAAACCTTGTATGCAAACTCAAAGGTTCTCTATGGTCTAAAACAGGCTCTAAGGGTATGGTATTATCGTCTTGACAAATATCTCCACCAACAGGGCTTTTCAAAGGGGTCAGTAGATAGCAATCTATATACAAAGATTGACACTGGAACATTGCTAATAATTGTTGTTTATGTTGATGATATCATTTTTGGTAGCAATGAAGAATCCATGAGTCAAAAAATTGCTTCAGTCATGCAGCAAGAATTTGAAATGTCCTTTCTTGGTGAGCTCACCTATTTTCTTGGTCTACAAGTTCAATAAAATAATGATGGCATTTTTCTCTCACAAACCAAAGATCTCAAATATATCCTGAAAAAGTACGACATGGAAGATTCTAAACTAGTATGTATCCCAATGGTAACAGGATGTAGTCTTAGCTCAAATGATGAATCAGCGGCAGTACATCAACCAACTTACAGATCCATGATTGGTAGTCTTCTTTATCTAATAGGGACTTGACCTGACATCATGCATGCTGTAGGAAAATTTGGAAGATTTCAAGCAAATCCAAAGGAATCACACCTTCAGGTAGTCAAAAGGATTTTCAAATATCCTCAAGGAACACAGAACTTTTGTTTATATTATCCTAGAGATACAGATCTTACACTTCATGCATATACAGATGCAAATTGGGTAGGAAGTGTTGATGACATAAAAAGCACTAGTGGTGGTGCATTCTATATGGGTTCTAGGTTAGTGTCTTGGTTCAACAAGAAACAAAGTTCAATTGCATTATCTACAGTTGAAGCAGAATACGTGGCTGTTGCATCTTACTGCACACAACTACTTAGGATGATGCAAACATTGCAAGATATTCAGATCACATGTACTCCATCCATATCCATTTTATGTGATAATACAAGTGCCATCAGTATTTCAAAGAATCCATTCATGCACTCCAAGACCAAGAACATACCCATAAAATATCATTTTCTACCTGAACAAGTGCTTGAACAAAAGGTCAAATTGGAGTATGTTCCCTCCAAAGAATAGGTTGTTGATATATTCACTAAATCACTACCCAGAGAGACATTTGAATATCTCAGACAGAAGCTGGGAGTAGTTACTGTACCATCCTACTGCTAAAATCCAATTTTTAAAGAAAGGTAAGTATACGCGAGTTTCATGAAGCGTAGTCATGTACATACATTGGTTTCTTATATGTTGGTTTGAAGAAAAGCAGTGGGCCAGACTCAAGAGAAAGGGGTCTGATATGGTTTAGTGAATCATCTGCTCTGCTTGATGATGGTTACAATTTGTTGATGACATGTGAAATTATGTTGGCTCTCATCAGTTGTTGATAACTTGATGTATATCTAATTGATGATGATGCCTTGATAACTCTTCTGATACATGAAATGATCAGATTTGACAATGAAAATCTGGCATAGGTTTAGGGGGAGCATATGCTTCTAATAATGCATTGTTGGCATTATCTTAGAAGATCTCAGTACACATTCACATAGTTGTTTTTTATTCAGGTGGAATAGGTTCATGGAGAGAACATGGTTGTTGGTCTAGATGCTGATTGACAGATGTTGCTGATGATAGTTGCTGATGACTATCATGGTCTTGTTTAAGATATTTGGTCTCTACTATATATGTCATGTATATCATTTATTGTTAAAGATCATGAAAATACCTAATTTGTAACCCCATTCTACATGGGATGGATAATGTAATGTTTTTGGTACATCCCCACTTGGTTGGGTGGATGAGTCAAATTTGGTATATCCCCATTTGATTAGGAGATGAATGTATGTATGAGTCTTTGGTGATAGGAAGGTCATTGATGATGTATGTATAGAGTCATGTTATCCTTTTGCAGACCTTTCTTGTGCTTAGGGGGAGCATGGACTCGATCATAGGAGCTCAAGCAACACATTTCAACATATCAAAGAATTCAGCATGTACTCAGGGGGAGCATGACCCTTTGCCCTTGATGACAAAGGGGGAGAGTGACCTTGGTGTTGCCATCAAGTCCAAAGGGGGAGATTGTTGGCATTATGACACAGGTGTTGTCCTTGATGACAACTCACTCAAATGACAGATCACAGTACAATAGGTTAACAACACAGTTACAGACCATACTTCACAAAATGACGAAAGAGAGGTATACATAGCTTCACCATTTTCCAAGATACGTATACACACGGGTTCACCATATACAAGTCACGTATACGTACACACGCACTTTCACAAAAGGAAAAGCATGTATACCTTGGAAAACTAAGTTTTGCTCCGAAGTATTTGGTCCATGGTATTTTGATCCATGGTATTGGTCCAACGTATCGGGTCTGAGGTATTGACCCTAGGTATTTGGTCCAAGGTATTGGTCCTAAGTGGTTTTGGTCCATGGTAATGAGAAAGGCCTACAAACTATTAAAGGTGGAGAAGATCATTAGGCCAATGTGTGCAAGTATCGAATATTTGATGAAGTGTGAGATCTAGTATGCAGGTTTTTTGGTTTTGGTGCATAGCTGGATCTGAACCAAGGATGAACCTTAGCTAAATGATGAGGATTCAAATGTAATGATGAATCAGGATCTTAAGGTATAAAATGTAATATCTTTTGTGTTGATTCTCATGTATATTATAGATCTGAACACTAACGCATATATTATTCTGTAAATTATATGATCTGGGTATAACTAAAGTCTGGAATAGCCCCAGAACTTTGAATTTATATTAGAAGATGTATACGCTAGTTGGCTTTAAGTAAAGCACATGTACACGTATATTTGACACATGGGAGTAGAATATACCTTATAAAATATGTTTTAGTTTCTTCTGTTTGCTGTTGCAGTGTTCTGAGTTCTAGCTTGGGTTCTGGTTACTGTATTCTGGTGATAGCATTTTAAAAGATCAGATTGATGGGTTGTCAATGTGATTGATTGATTCAGTTGTGATTGACTCAAAAGGAGATTGGTTGATGCAGATATATTTGATGATTGAATGATGTTGTTGATGGATCCATTATGAAAATTTATGAAACATGGCCCCTAAAAGAAAAGAGAAGGTTGTAGCCTTTTGTAGGCTGACACCTACGTACTAGTAAACATATCCACTAGTACAAGAGCTAGGGGGTTGTAGCTCCCTTCCATTATAATTTGGAGAACAAGAGAAGGTTGTAGCCTTTTGTAGGTAGAAACCTGCATACTGGTATAAGACTGCACCAGTACAAAAAAATTGTAAACATAATTTTCTTATTATTAAAAGAAGAGATAGATGACAGCAACAGGTGGTTTTCACCTGTTGGAAAAAATAGTGAGAGGGGGGGTGAATCAGTATTATCAGGTCAATTATTTTTCATTTCACAATCAGATTTGTATATGCTACTTCAGTTAGTAAATACCGCGTATGTACACAACTTCAGTTAAGGAAACAAGTGTATATGAGCATAATTGTAATTTAAGTTATTCTTCAGATGTTGATCATTAATCTGTGCATCAAACCATATGAACAGTAACCAAGAACAGTAAAACGGAATAGGCAATCACACATAACAACACAAGATATAAGGTGGAAACCCAATGTGGGTGAAAACCACCTGCTGCAATTCATCTCTATCTTCTTTCAATTAGAAACTTCTTTTTACAATGTTTCTATACTGGTGTAGTCTTATACCAATATGTAGGCTGCTACCTACAGAAGGCTACAACCTTCTCTCATTCTCCAGCTTCTCCTAGAAGGGAGCTACAACCCTCTTAGCTCTTGTACTAGCTGAGGTACTAGTATGTAGGTGCTGACCTACAGAAGGCTACAACCTTCTCTTTTCTTCGAGGGACCTCGTTTCATAAATTTTCAAACTGGATCCATGTATATCAATCAAACATCAAGTATATCTGCATTAACCAAACTCCTTTGTACAAGCAAATACTGAATCAACCAATAACGTCTTAGAATGTTGTAACCATAAAACAGTACCAATAACTAAACTCCAATCCTGAACCCAGAATACTGTAGCAATAAACAGAAGCAGCTAAAACATATTTCATGAGATATATGCTACTTCAATATATAGAACCTACATGTATACGCTTCTGTATCAAGGCTATCCAATGTATATGTTGTTTTACGTTAGCGAACCAGCGTGTATACGCGCCTCTGCTGCGTTGAACCTGCGTACAGATCTATAAAAGATAATTTATCTTTTTACTTATTCAGACATTAGTTATACCCATATTATCATATTTATAGATCACGTCATGCATCAAACAAATCAAAGATTTCACAAAGATACTTCTCTTCAAACCGCCTTAAGATCTTGACCCATCAATAGAACTTATCCTTCTCCTTGCGCTCAGGTTCCTCCTTGATTCAGATCTAGTTATGCACCATAACCCAATGACAGTATTCTCGATCTTGCTCTTCATGCGATATTCAATACTTCAGTTCATTCCTTTCCAAATGATCTCCTTCCCTTTTTATAGACTTAGGCCTTACTCACACCATGGTCCAAAACCATAGAGATCCAATACTCGGGACTCAATACCTAGGTTCAACACTTTGGATGCAATACCAAGGACCAAAACCATAGGTTCAAATATGACGGACTAAATACCATGGACCAACCATAAGTTTTCCCACATGAACGCGCTTTTCTTTGCATGAAAGTGCGTGCATATGTATACGCGCCTTTTGATCGGTACAAATGCGTGTATATGCGATTTTATTCAGATGAACCTGCGTATACCTCATTTTATTTAATTAGGAGAGCCTGAACTATAATCTGCCCTTTGAGTGAGTTGCCATCAAGGACAAAACCTATGCCATAGTGCCAAACCTGTGCCATAATGCTAACAATCTCCCCCTTTGGACTTGATGGCAACCCCAAGTCACTCAAAAACATTCCCCCCTTTGACATCAAGGGCAAAGGGTTATGCTCCCCCTGAATACATGCTGAATCCTCTGCTCTGTTGTGCTGTCCAAGCTCCCCCTAACTGTAGGAAAGGTCTACACGAAGATGATCTACACAAGAAACATGAATTTATACATTATAAAAGACCTTCCTATCACCTAAGACTCATACATACATACATCTCCCAACCAAGTGGGGATACACCAGAAGTTTACACATGACAAGTAAATACATTACATCATTCATCCCAGGCATAGTGGGGAAACCAAAATAGGCCATTACATGACCCTGATAAGAAAAGATATACATGAAATAGAGACGCAATATCTATAACAATTTTATGAAAGTCATCAGTAGCATCTATCAATCATCATTTAGATCAGCAACCATAATCTTCCTCTCCACCTAAAACCAAAATAGCTGTGAATGTAAACCAAGATCTTCTAAGATAATGCCAACAATGCATTATTAGAAGAATATATGCTCCCCCTGAACCTGTGCCAGATAGTCTCTGCCAAATCTATATCAGACTATTTCTAACCTGAGTCTGACCACATTGCTTTCCTTCAAACAATCATATGCACGACTGTATTCACATAAACCTGCGTATATACGCAGATCCTCCTCATTAAACTCACGTACAACCATTTTTCTTTGGAACAGAAAAGTTTCAACAGCAAGATGATGCATCAACTACTCCCAACTTCTGCCTGAGGTATTCAAATGTCTCCCTGGGCAGTGGTTTGTTGAGTATATCAGCAACCTGTTCCTTAGAGGGAACATACTCCAACTTGACCTTTTGTTCAAGCACTTGTTCTCGGAGAAAATGATATTTGATAGGTATGTGCTTAGTCTTTGAATGCATAACTGGATTTTTTGAAATGTTGATTGCACTTGTATTATCACATAGAATGGGGATAGGTGGAGTACAAGTGATTTGCATGCCTTGTAATGTTTGCATATCCAGAGGAGTTGTGTGTAGCAAGATGCAGCAGCTACATATTCTGCTTCAGCTGTAGATAATGCAATTGAACATTGTTTCTTGCTGAACCAAGATACTAACTTAGGACCCATGAAGAATGCACCACCACTAGTGCTTTTTCTATCATCCACACTTCCTGCCCAATCTGCATCTGTATATGCATGAAGTGTGAGATCTGCACTTCTAGGATACCATAAGCCATAGTTTTGAGTTCCTCGAAGATACTTAAAAATTCTCTTAACTGCCTAAAGATGAGTTTCCTTTGGATTTGCTTGAAACCTTCCAACTATTCCCACTGCATGCATAATATCTGGTCGGGTACCTGTTAGACAGAGCAGACTACCAATCATGGACCTATAGGTTGGTTGATGCACTGCTGCCGATTCATCATTTGCACTGAGGCTGCATCCTGTTACCATAGGGGTACATACTGGTTTCGTTTCCTCCATCCCATATTTCTTCAAGATCTGCTTGAGATACTTGGTTTGTGACAGGAAAATGCCGTCTTTGTTTTCTTGGACTTGTAAACCAAGAAAATACGTGAGCTCACCAAGCATGGACATTTTAAACTCTTTTTGCATTACCAAGGAAAAATTTTGACTCATGTATTCTTCATTGCTACCAAAGATGATATCATCAACATACACAACAAGTATTAGCAACTTATCATTGTCAACTTTTATATATAGATTTCTATCTATGGAACCTTTTGTAAAACCTTGTTGATGGAGGTACTTATCCAAGCGATAAGACCAAGCCCTTGGAGCGTGATTAAAGCCATAGAGAGCCTTTTTGAGTATGCATACAAGCTTTGGATCATTTCCAAGGATAAACCCATCTAGTTGCTCAATATACACTTCTTCATCCAAGTCTCCATTTAGAAAAGCAGACTTCACGTCCATTTGAAATACTTTGAACTTATGAAAGCTAGAGAGAGAAAGGAACATCCTTATGGCCTCAAGGCTAGCAAATGGTGCAAAAGTTTCTTCAAAGTCTATGCCTTCCTGTTGAGCATGCCCTTTACAAACAAGTTTGGCCTTGTTCCTAATCACATCTCCATTTTCATTTAGCTTATTTTTGAATATCCATTTTGTTCCTATGACATTCTTATCTTTTGGTCTAGGAACCAACTCCCAAGTGTTATTCTTTTCAATCTGCTCAAGTTCTTCCTCCATGGCCTTTACCCAACATTCATCTTTGCATGCCTTTCTTACATTTTGTGGCTCAGTGGAGGAGAGTAATGCTAGATAACTTGAAGCTTCTAAAATGGTTCTTCTTGTTTGTACAACTGCCTCCTTTTGCCCCAAAATTTGTGTTTCTGGATGATTCTTCTGAACGTACCTAGATGGAGTCTTTTCTTCTATCCTTATCTATTCTTCTAGTACCTCATGGGTTTCTTCTTCATCATGAGTCTGATTGGTTGTAGAAGGATAGTCCTCATCATCTTCGAACTATTCAGATTTTACTTGCCTTGGAATGTTTCCTTCTTCATCAACCACTACATCAATACTTTCAGCAATTTTTCCAAGTCTTTTATTGTAACACTTATATGCTTTGCTGTGGGGAGAGTAACCAAGGAGAATGCCTTCATCTACTCTAGTTTCAAACTTGCCATGGTTTTCATCAGTCTTTTTGATGTAGCATTTTCTCCCAAAAATTTTGAAGTATTTTACTGTGGGAGTCTTACCATACCAAAGTTCATGAGGAGTCTGAGTGTTGTTTACCCGAACGTTTGTCTTGTTGAGAATAGTAACTGCACCAAATGTGGCTTCACCCCAGAAGGTTGCGGGAGTTCCAGACTCATCAAGCATAGCACGAGCCATTTTTTGAATTGTTATGTTCATCCTTTCCACTACTCCATTTTGCTGAGGAGTCCTTGCAATAGAGAATTCCCTTCTTATTCCATGTTCTTCACAAAAATCGAAAAACTCATTCGAGGTAAATTCCCCACCTTTATCAAACCTAAGGCATTTGATTCTGCGATCTGATTCGTTTTCAATTAAGGCTTTGAATGCTTTGAACTTTTCGAAAGCTTCATCTTTATGCTTCATAAGTCCTAACCAACACATCCTGGAAAAGACGTCAATGAAAAATATAAAGTATTCTTCTCCTTGAGGTGACCTTTTCCTAGATGGTCCACATACATCAGTATGGACAAGTTCAAGTGGCCTGCTAGCTGATCCTTCCTTCTATGGGAAATTAGTTCTAGTTTGCTTACCAAACTGACATGATTTGCATATTGTATTGTCTGGAATTCTGATGTCAGGGAGATCACAAACCGCCTGATATTTACATGCTTTCCTTATCTGAGAGAAGCTTAGATGCCCCAATCTTCTATGCCATAGCCAATGTTCATCATTCTTGCTAAGATAACATTGTTGTTGTCCTCCCTTGAGTATGTATAAATTATTTGGAGTTCTTATGCCTTTGATCACTATTTCCCCTTTATCAAGCTCACGAACACTACATCCATTTGATCAAAATATTAGCTCATTTCCTTGATCACACATTTAACTGACACTTAATAGATTATGCTTTAAGCCATCAACATACATAACATTCCCAGCTTTTACCTTTTCTTTCAAAAGAACTGAACCTTTACCTTTTATGAATGCAGGGGTGTCATTTCCAAATGAGACCTTCTTTTCCTTTTCTAAGGCGCTATATGATTGAAGTTTTTCTTTATCAACTGTCATATGTTTTGAGTATCCACTGTCGATGTACCACTAATTTTCCTATCCTTCCGCATATAAGGCTATACCACATCTTTCTGGTTGTGGTTCTTTCTTCCTCCATGTTTTGGGGCTCAATGAAGCTTGCTCCTTTTGAGTTGTTTTCTGAAACCTACTCCTGCATTCAGAATCTTCATGACCAAAGTTGTTACAGATAGAACATTCTATTTCATTTTCAAGAGCAGAAAATTTGTTGTAGGTTCTTTTCATGATTCTAGTCACACTCCTTTGATTTTGTGCTTCTCTGGTCATGATGGTCTTGTAGGCAACACATTGAGCTTCTTTATGTCCAAAGTTATGACAAGAGAAACATTGGCCATTGAAGAAATTCCTGCGATCATCAAACCTTCCATTGTAATAGCCATTCATTCTTGAGGTAAATTGAGAATGATTTACCTATGGTTGGTTGTAGCTTTTGTTCATCCTTGAAGTAGATTTCCCTCGATTTACTTGGTGATTTCTATTCATTCTTGAAGTAAATTGTCCCTGATTTACCTGGTGATCTCCATTGGGCCTTTGTTGTCGATTGTCAACCTGTTCACTTTTCCTTGCAGCTTCAAGATAAATTTTGGAGGTAGATGGCTTCTATGCTTGAGATGTTTCTTTAGTATACACAAGACCTGTCTTGATTAGAGGAGAATGCTGCACTTTGATAATCTCATCTAAAGTTTCAAATCCTTTAGAAATCCTAAGATTAAGAGCTTTCATTTTCTCAATGTCATTTCTAAGTCCCACAATTTCACATTCTAACTTTTCATTGTGTTTCTCCATTTCAGCAAGTTGGAATGTCAGAGTATCTATAATCATATTTTTCTCTTCTAAGAAAATTTTGAGTTCAAAAATTTCTTCATAAAGACTTTCTTCATCTATAGCATCCAAGAAATCATCATCTTCAAAAGCCATCAAAAGTCTATAATCATTACCTTGTTCATCTTCATCGCTATTTGAAATTCCATCACTGTCTTCATGTGTGTAATAGCTCTTCTTACTTACATTCTGTTTTCTGTTCCATCTAACTGGTTTCTTACCTTTGTCAAGCCTATCTTTATGAGGACACTTGGCAGCATAGTGATCAACTCTTCCACAAGCAAAACATTTGAAAGCTAACTTACCTCTGAATCTTCCAGAACCCCTTTGAAGGTTCTTGACAAAATTTGACTCTTCCTCTTCTTTCGACATATGTCCTGAGTCATTGTAATCTCCTTTTCCTGAGGCTTTTAATGCGGCTTCTCTCTTGTCTGATGATCCCCCTTTTCTCATTTCGTAAGCGGTTAGGATTCCGTGTAGCTGTGACATGGTAAGGCTCTGTAGATTCTGTTTTTCTTCTATGGCGAAAACTTTTGATTCAAACTTAGAAGACAAAGATCTTAGAACCTTTTCAACCAAAACAACTTCTTTTATTTCTTCACCCAAATTTTTCATACAATTAACATTATCATCTATACATGGGAAATAGTTAGCCACACTTTCATCATTGTACATTCTGAGATTTTGAAATTGAATTCTAAGAGTTTGTAGTTTTCTTCATTTTACCTGTTCATCTCCTTCATAGCTCAGAACAATCTTGTCCGATATTTCTTTTGCAGTTTTGAGATGCATAACCTTGACAAATTCTTATTGAGATAGGCTCCCTAATAGAGTATTGACAACCTTTGCATTTGTTTCATACTGCTTCTTACCAGCCGTATCTGTAGGAGTTGCTGATGGAAAAGTGTATCCTATTTCCACAATATCCCAAACTTCTGTACCAAGAGATTGAAGATTGGCAGTGATTCTTACCTTCCAATAGACGAAGTTGCTTCCATCAAAAATTGGTGGCTTGATTGATGCTTCTTTTTCGTAGTTGCTCATGATGATAGATCTTCCTTCAAGCGATCAAGCTTCTTCTGAAGGACCTGATTTGATACCAATTGTTGGAAATAATACTGAGAAGGGGGGTGAATTAGTATTATCAGGTCAATTATTTTTCATTTCACAATCAGACTTGTATATGCTACTTCAGTTAGTAAATACTGCGTATGTACACAACTTTAGTTAAGGAAACAAGCGTATATGAGCAGACTTGTAATTTAAGTTATTCTTCAGATGTTGATCATTAATTTGTGCATCAAACCATATGAACAATAACCAAGAACAGTAAAATAGAACAGGCAATCACACATAAGAATACAAGATATAAGGTGGAAACCCAATGTGGGTGAAAACCACCTGCTGCAATTTGTCTCTATCTTCTTTCAATTAGAAAATTCTTTTTACAATGTTTCTATACTGGTGCAGTCTTATACCACTACACAAGCTATTACCTGTAGAAGGCTACAACCTTCTCTCGTTCTCCAGCTTCTCTTGGAAGGGAGCTACAACCCTCTTAGCTCTTGTACTAGCTGAGGTACTAGTATGTAGGTGCTAACCTACATAAGGCTACAACCTTCTCTTTTCTTCCAGGGACCTCATTTCATAAATTTTTAGACTGGATCCATGTATATCAATCAAACATCAAGTATATCAGCATTAACCAAACTCCTTTGTACAAACAAATACTGAATCAACCAATAACTTCTCGGAATGTTGTAACCATAAAACAGTACCAGTAACCAAACTCCAATCCTGAACCCAGAATATTACAGCCATAAACAGAAGCAGCTAAAACATATTTCATGAGATATATACTACTTCAATATATAGAACCTATGTGCATACGCTTCTGTATCAAGGCTATCCAGAGTATACACTATTTTACATTAGCGAACCAATGTGTATACGCGCCTATGCTGCGCTAAACCTGCATACGGATCTATAAAAGATAATTTATCTTTTTGCTTATTCAGACATTAGTTATACCCATATTATCATATTTATAGATCACGTCATGCATCAAACAGATCAAAGATTTCATAAAGATACTTCTCTTCAAACCGCCTTAAGATCTTGACCCATCAATAGAACTTATCCTTCTCCTTGCACTCAGGTTCCTCCTTGATTCAAATCTAGTTATGCACCATAACCCAATGACAGTATTCTTGATCTTGCTCTTCATAAGATATTCAATACTTTAGTTCATTCCTTGCCAAATGATCTCCTTCCCTTTTTATAGACTTAGGCCTTACTCACACCATGGTCCAAAACCATAGAGATCCAATACTAGGGACTCAATACCTGGGTTCAACACTTTGGATGCAATACCGAGGACCAAAACCATAGGTTCAAATATGATGGACTAAATACTATCGACCAACCATAAGTTTTCCCACATGAACGCGCTTTTCTTTGCATGAAAGTGTGTGCATACGTATACACACCTTTTGATCGGTACAAACACGTGTATACATGATTTTGTTAAGATGAACCTACATCTACCTCATTTTCTTTCATTCTGAGAGCCTGAACTGTGATCTACCCTTTGAGTGAGTAGCCATCAAGAGCAACACCTATGCCATAGTGCCAAACCTGTGCCATAATTCCAACACACCCACATTGGGTTTCCACCTTATATCTTGGTGTTCATGTGTGTTTCTTGTGTGTGATGCTTTATTATGATTTTACTGCACTATCTAATGAATTCCTGATACACTAGTTAAAGTTCAATATGTGATAATTTGGGTAAATCAAAATATCTTTGCATATACACCGGTTGCATTAAGTAATGTTGTGTATACACGGTAGTTCATTAAGTTGAAGTAGTGTATACAAATCAATTTTGAAAAATAAATTATTGACCTAATAATATTGATTCACCCCCCCTCTCAGTATTATTTCCAACACCTCAGAGGCAACAACACCCCCATTACTAGCGGTCTCAGCCGATGTAGACATGAAGCTGTTAATAAAGTTATGATTGGACTCAGGATACTAATCAGACACGAGGTTTGCAAGAAAATTATCAAAGAGCTTACACAACAGACAACACAACTTAGAAATTCTCAAAATGCAAAGTGCTTCTCGCTAGACAACCACCTATCATTTATAGGCAAATTTGAATTCAAATTTGATTGCTCCCCCCAAAATCCACTCATAAATGCGAGATTGACGACAGATTTCCAAAGGTTTCACACTTGATTTCAGCCTTAAATGCCTTAATTGTTAGCCTCCTGCTTCTCTTAACTGCCTTTTGGCAGTTAAATCATGAAAAGTGATAGTAGTTGTCACTTTCTAGATGTGCTACAAGGTCTCCACCCCTATAGCGTAGCTCCCTTCGTGCTTTTGTTGGTACCGTGACATCCTCCTGTTTCGCACAGAACCCTGATCGCTTAGCTCTACAACCTGGGCAGTGTAGTTTATAGTCCCGCGCCTCCTTGCAGCTACCTGGAGCACTAAGACTGTGCTATCATCATGTAGTCATTGGGCCGGATCCCTGATGTATGGCTTCAATCAGCTGCCATTTACCTTTCCCGCAAATGGATCTCCATTCAATTTCACAAGCTGAACTACTCCACCATCGGTAATCTCCTTGATCATATATGGACCTAGCTAATTCATATGAAATTTTCCTGGAAATTTATCAAACTCGTTGTCATATAATAAAACTAAATCATTTACCTTGAAGGTGCGTAGTTTGATTTTCTGGTCGTGGCATGCCTTTTCGTGTTTCTTCTTCACCTACTGGTGGAATCTAGCCAAAGTCTATCTTCTTCGAGTTCTGTCAACTCCGCAATCCTCTCTTCTAAGGCTCCACGGTCTTCCATCCCTATGAATGCTGCTATGCGAAGACTAGGCACAATATATTCCATAGGCATCACACCCTCTACACCATAGAACAACCTAAATGGTGTTTGACCAGTAAGCTTCTTACACGTAGTTTTATAGGCCCATAACATAGTTGGTATGTGCACATCCCAATCATTCCTATGCACATTGCAAACATTTGTCAATGCATTCTCGAATATATTATTCAACGCTTCAACCATCCCATTGGCCTATGGATGATATGGCATACCTTTTTGATGACAAACTTAGATTTCTTCTGTCAGCACGTTGATCATTTCATTAAGGAAGTTTGTACCACAATCACTCATCAAAATATTCAGGCAACCGAACCTGGTCAACACATATTCAAATAGGAACTTCATTGTTTTTTCCTATGTACAGTATTTCACAGGATATTCCTCTGCCCACCTGGTCAAATACTCAATTGCAATGATGATATAACACGCACTCGTCTTCATTCCTGGAGGTTGAATTGGTCCTACAAAATCAATTTCCTATTTTTTGAATGGCTACAATGATACCAGTGGATTCAAAGGCAGCTCATCCCTTTGTGATGGCCTGTTAGTTCTCTGATGTGCATCGGACGCCCTACAATATGCTTTGGAATCCTTATGCAATGTTGGCCAACACATCCCAGCATGTAAAATCTTCTGCATTGTTGATTTTCTTGCATAATGGCCTCCCACAGCTCCTCCATGAGCTTCAGCTAGGATACTACTTCATTAAAAATCAGGCACATAGTGTCGCAGTATCTCGTTCGATCCTATTTTATACAAATGACCTGCAATAACGGACAAATCTACCGCGTGCACCACCAATTCCTTCTTTTGTTGACTAGTGTATCCTTCTAGAGCCATTTTTGTGTTTAGGAAGTGGATAATGTCTGAAAAATGATTATCTACTACGCTCACCACAGAGAGTTGTGCGTTAGGCATCCCCTCCTCTAAAATAGTAGGCTCCTCTCTTGTTTAAAAGCACCAAATATGGTCGGGTCCTACATTTAATCGCCCTGGCTTCACAATGACTTTGAAATCATACTCCTGAAACAACAGCAACCATCTGCATATTCCTCTCCCCAACATAGGATTGTTGACTAGGTACTTTAATGCAGAATGGTCTGTGTACATCTTAAAGTGTCCACCTAGCAAGTAATGCCTGAACTTGTGGAGCACGTACACCATAGCCAACCCTTCGCACTCTGTTGTCGAATAATTATTTTTAGCCTTCGATAGATTCTTGCTCGTGAATGCTATCCAGTGATCCAATTCTCCTTCACTGACCTGCGTCAACACTACTCCCAACCCGATACATGAAGCATCCACATGCACATGAAATTCATTCTTCCAATCTGGGAATACTAGGATCGACGCGGCGACCATATTTTCTTTCAATACATCCAGACTCCGCTAACATTCCTCATTCCAATAGAATGTAGCATCCTTTTTCAATAGCTTTTTCATTGGTACGGTAATCTGGACATAGCTCTTGATGAACTTTTGATAGTATCCAGTATGACCCAGTGTCACGGGCAACTGTTTAACATTCCTGGGAGCCTCCAAATTAATTATGACCACAATCTTAGCAGGGTCCATAATCAATCCTTGTCTGCACACTAAATGACCCAAAAAAATTCCAAAAGGGACACAAAATAAGCACTTCTTCAAGTTTATCACTATTTGATACCTCCGGAACATATCTAACATCAAGCAAAAACTAGCTACATCGTGCTTTACCAGTCCAAACATTTTCCAATCATCAAAGTATACCTCCAAAAACTTGTGAATGAACTCTTCGTGTGATATTTATCTGATGGTATCAAGAGAACCCATTAGTAAATGAATATGCTTCATGTCCGCCAACATTATCCAATACCTCATTCGTGAATGGAGTTGGAAAGGGATCATGAACACAAGCATCATTCAGTTTCCTGAGATCTACACAAATCTTGATCTCATCCTTATGCTTCTTTTATTGAACTACCATTGGACTTACCCAATCAGACTGCTCCATTGGTTCGATAATTCCTACTACCAACATTTTGTCCAACTCCAAAGACCCTTTCCTTGTACTTAGGATTAAGGCGATAAGGCCTTTTCTTCACAGGCTTCACATTTAGTTTCCATGTTATTTTCATCACTCCTAAATCATCGATTATTCCCTTCAAGTTTGAAAAATTTATAGGGAACAAATCCCGATACTCGTGGAGAAACTCAGCGACCTTTTCCACCATAGAATCATCCCAATAGTCCCCTATCTTTGCAAACTTTAGCTCTTCCTTTGTCCCAATGTTCACTTGTTGAGTTTTCAGTAGCGTGGTGATATTGGGATTCTTTATCTGTGGTCCCTCAACCTTGCGATGACCTTCTGCCTCTACGATATTAATGTTCCTTGTATCTTCCTCTTCTTCTTCAGTAGTCACATTGTAGCACTCCAGCGCATGGCACAGCTGGGTCGTCCAATCTAGTTGAATCAAATCCAAGGGATCCTATGGTATTCTAAAGATCGTTGCTTTGACTCCTACAACGCTTCATTGATGCACTTGAATCCATCCTCAAAGCTGAATGTCATCACAAATCCCTGTCTCAAAATATCCCATTCGTCTATGCCATGGAAAATCTCTGTTTCCAACTACTAATTCATTAGTATTACATCCAGAGTGTGACAGAACAAACGCACCCACTCCGGTTATGGCTCTGTTCCATAAGCATCAGTCCGTTTTGCTAAGTGATCGTGTGGATCACTCCTCCCATCATATTTATCTATCAATCACACTTTTGGGCAACCAAATCGCACCCTCATCATTCTTTTGTATTCGCGTCATCCATCAAAATTTTCTTTATGCATACCCAACCATCTTGTGGGTGTAGTGCACAACGCCAAATCCAGTGCTTGGAAGAGATGATTCTCAGGAACTTCTCTTTCAAATGCATCCAAAAATTTGTCTACATCAGTTAGACCATCATAATAAGGTAAACTCCTTACCTCTGATGATACACAACACAACGATTTAGTCATCATGTTACAGTGCAGTGTAGATACTTCATGCAACCTATTCTTCCAGTGTTCCAACTCTTCACCCGAATCTAATGTAAAAGAACTTTCACGGTCCCATGTAATGCATCCATCTATTTTTGGATTCACCCAGTCTTGGTATCATGCTATTATTTTGTAGATTTGGTCCAAACCATCGTCACTTTCATAATCGTGGGCCGGTTTAGTATAGCGCGGTCCTTCTGCAGGGTCCAAAGGCACTACTACACGGAGCGATTTCCTCTAAAATGACATTGTATGCTTCTTCAAATTGATCACCCCATTCATGTCAATACCCCAATCGATCCCAAGGAGTGCGGGGTAGGATTGATTTCATCGACAATCTCTATCACTTCGAAATCAGCCAACATGCTAGCACCTTCTATATCTACTGTCACTCCTTGCAATCTTCCCATGGGGATAATATTTTTTTGATTCGCCATCCTCAATTGAATTGGAGACCACTGCATCGCATGTCTCCCCATTCTATACCATGTTTGTTTAGGAAAAACATTCACATTTGAACCAAGATCCAGAATAACTTGGTCCATTTCATACTCTCCTATTTGAATGGTGAGCCTCATCTCATGCCCTGTTCTTGCCTTATGCTTACCAATTTTCCTGACCATGCATGGTCCCTCAGGAGCATTTTATTTACCAGCACATTTATTGATCAACTCTTTCAATCCTTTCATGACCTTGCTATCACATAACAATTTCATACAAGCCTCTAAAATGGTAGTAAGCATGGATGGGTCCATTTCTTTAGACTGCTTATCCTAACATCCTGAGGTAGAAGCCTCAACAAATCTTTTCTTTGCTTCCATGAAGGTTTCTTTTGCATGCTCTAGATCAAATCCAACCTCCTTTTCTGGAGCTTTGTAGACCCATTCACTTTCTTCAGGCTTCTTTCTCTTATCCTTGTCAGTCTTCATTCCACTACGAAGCACAATATTCACATTAGGATCCTCTTCGCAAGGTTCAACCCTCTTCGTTTGTAGGTTATGGGTAGGCTATTGTGGATGCGTCTCCTTTTCCCACATATTAGCTATTAATACAGGGCAGTCCTCTGTCACGTGGTCAAACTGAGTATAGTATCGGCATGAGAGGCATGTCGGGTTCGTACATTCTAGTGTGTAGTGTCTTGGCCCTCCACAATTGTAGCAAATAACTTGTCCCTGACCTCTCGTAGGTCCTCCTCCCCCTCGGTCTCATCCGCGCCCCTGACATATTCCTTGCGCTCCCCCACAACCTTGATCCAGAGGCTGAATTTCTGTCTGCATTCGATATGTGGGAGTTCTATCCATAATTAACTCATAGCTACGGAAATTGTGCTCATCGTGACCTACTAATTTGAAGAAGTTGCAGAAGAGATATTGCGATGTCTATACAAGTTTCTTCAACAAGAAAGAATTATATGTCACATGTTTTCTAGCTATCTGACAATAGTACACCATAGCGTGGGCCCTGTACTTGGCCTTCCTTGAGCTTTCGGCCTTAGAGGTATCAACCCTCCTCCTACAACATAATTCGCGAAGATAGGGCAGTGGTCTTTATCATGCCCCTGAATTTTACATTTCAAACATAAAATTTCTTCATGCATCTCTGGCTGAGTTGCTCTATACTTCTTCAAACTTTGGAACTCTATGAAAAGATTCTGCAACTCCGTGTGAATCTACCAAAATCCCAAAGCAACATCTTGAATCGGTGTCTCGTGCATTCTCATCACAATCTCCGGGGGTTCTACTTGGGTCCCAATCTTTTTCGGTGATAAAGAAACCCTTAGATGAGGAAAGAGTGAAGCCACAAACCATTCACGGTGCTGCCCATCCATAAGGTTCATGTTAACTTTGTGGATCTTACATTTCAATCTCTGATCCAGCTCCTAGGGTGTCTCACGCGACTTCATCATGATTTCCTTGAGTCTCATGATTGATTGCGCTTCAGACTTGGGCATACTGAATTCCTTATTCAGTGTAGTTTGAATGTCTACCAACACAATTATTGGGTTATCGGTGTAATACTTAATGTACCAGGTTAGCGCGGGATCCTGTAAAGCAGTAACCAACATTTTTTTCTTCATATGATCATTTGTAATAGTCTAGGTTGTCGACATGGCCTTCGCAACGAACCAAAACTAGTTCAGGTCCTCATTTCCCAAGCCATTGAAAATGAGAAACTTCACTACATTCACTATATTGAACGATGGTGGAGGTGGTGGCGGTGTGGATGAAGGTGTATGATGTGGAGGTGAAGATGGAGGTGGTGTGGGCAGGTGAGGTATTTGTGGAAACCCTTGCCTTATTTAGTGGACAACACTCTGCAGTGAAGCCTATTCTGCTCCTTCGTCATCACTCAGAGGAGGCTCAATCAACGGGCTATATTCAGGACCTATTCTCCTTATATCCCTGAATAACTTTCCACTTTGTGTAGCTTCAAACATCAAGGTAATTGCATAACCTGCTTTTCACACAAGAGAATTTTAATCGAAGTATTCAAAGATCTTAAATACTTACCTCATGGTCCCTTGAAGAAGATCCACTCTACTTCATTGTAGCTAACTGAGGTATTGACCGCGAACTCTGTAGCTGTTGATATTGCAGTGGAAATGCAAGCCGTTAAAATTAAGGGGTCAAACCCCATATCTAAGATGCCTAAATACATTCCTTCACACAGGGGAAAGACGAAGGTGCCCAAATATATTAATGAGAGTAAATTCACCCTGCACACACCCCTCCTGCCGGACCAAATCTTCTTTGAGGGATTGTGCTTAGAACATTCCCCCTTTTGAATTTGCAGGACTGGGACTTAAAAATCATAGAGGGATTCCCTCATTTAGCGACAGACCAAATTATGCATCGGGTCTTCCACAAAAACACTGGAGTGACTGCATTGGAGCTGAGGAAGTGGCCGAAAGGTGTGGACAAGGCAGACCTGCTAAACCTATTATGGGTGCCACATTACAACTGTGCACTTATCACGCTGGTAGTGATCAAGAAGCTGATGTGCTTGGTGCATGACAGGTCTCTATGGTTGGACAAGCTGATACCCACCATGGACATGCTGATCCATAGGATCACATAGCTGCCATACATAAGAGAAAATTTTGTCATGGCATTTAGTGGAAAGGTCGGTGAGCATACGCTTGCCGAGGTGATGAAGGAAAAATTCAAGTTGGTAAAGAAGCCATGCGGCTACGCCATTTCGAGCATCTATGACCCTACGGTCAAAGTGCCGAAGTGTTGCACAAATGAATTTCCAGCACTAGTGATAGCTTTTTGTAGCTCAGTGCACAGAGGGAGTCCAATTTAACTAGGCGTGCTACCTCTATGGTGAGTTCCTTGCGAAATGCCACGAGGCACAAGATCACAGTAAGACCTTTCACTATGCATGGTTTTTGCGTTCAATAGTGTTGGTTGTGTGGGAGCTACCTGAAGATAGCCAGTTCCCTTCGGTCACGCCGAACCTACCAGAGGCAGCGAATTTCGCTTCATTGTGGGCGACAAAGGATCCTCAGCAGATAAAGGACAACAAGATCTTCTAGATCTTGATGGAAATGAGAATACATACGGCCATCAACCACAAGCCGCAGAATACGTGAAATACGTGGAATTGAAGGCTGACTTCCACCATGTGTCAATACGTGCATGGAAGGACCCTGAGTAGAAATGGCACGACCTGCCATACTTGGCCACTGATGATGCAATTGTAGTAGTCCTTGACTACTGGACGACAGATTGGTGCAATGCCACGAACTCAATGGCGGGGTTTAGAAATACTACCGTGCAGTGGAAGAAGGAAGAAGCTAAGCTAAATATGGAACAACTGACCACAAAGAGGAGAAAGGAGGTCGACAACAAGGCCAAGGCAGAGCATGCTACCACACAACAGTCGAGTAGATGGGTAGGCAAAGAAGAGCATGACTCTGACCGGAGTCAGAAGTCACCTTCCCCAAAGACCAAGGAAGAAGATGATCATACAGAGCAAGGAGCAGTAGACCTAGAGACGACACCATTCTACACCAAGCGCAGTAGAGATCCAAATAAAGTATGGTTGTGGAAGAAATCTAAGGCTAGAGGGACGTCTCTGGACTCGACCACCCTATCAGAGGGGGACTTAAATGACATAGGTGATACGGTGCGGGATGCCACTGTGGAACTGCTGTAGCATTTCGAGCAACAACAACAACAAGTGTTGGGAGCTATCCAGACGGGTTTTCACGAGCTGCAAATCCATGCATCATAGATACAGACCAATGTGGCATCAACCAACTTGGCACCTGACAGCTTAGAAGCCACATGGATGCTGCATGGAAGGGATCCCCGAGAAATAGTGCTTCCGGATGGAACACTAACAATAGAGACTGAAGCTGATAGACCCATTGTCAGCACACTCAAGAGAGTTGGACTCAACCTGGCCACGCTTTTGAATGAGGTGCTTTAAATTTTGCAAGATGGCATGATCATGGAACTCCGGGCCCATGAACATCATGCATTACAGGTGATCAGCGAACATAAGGTAAACAACGCCCAGCTAACCATGCAGAGAGACTTCACCCTCAACCTTTTCAAAGGCATTACAAACAAGAGCTAGTGCATTACCACCATTGTAACTGAGGTGTGCAGGATTGTCCCAGAGTTGGGAATTCCCGAGGCTAAGCCAATCGATGTGAGGGTTCAGAAGCTCACTGCTGGAGTGCGAGATTCACAAACTGAATTAGAAAAGGTCCAGCTGGAGTTGAACCTCAAAATTTCATAATTGCAGTTGAAGGTCAAGCCTTCGACTCTGGCAAAGATCAAAGAGTAGCACGAGACCACTGTGAAAGACACGGTAGAAGTAATGGAGAGTGTAGTAAAGGATTGCACCATGCTCTTCGAGTAGTTTCTCGAGGTAGTCACCTGCCTGCAAGAAGATCCTACATTACAGCAGCTGGAAACAAAAACATGAGAGCTGCAGTAGTGCTAAGAGAAATTCAAAGCGGAAACATGCACTATCGCCATCATGAAGAGGCTAGCTAAGATACAAGAGGCCAAGGCATTGAAGGAGCAAGTAGATGCAGCTCATCACAAGGAAGTGATGCTGAAGGCTTTCTTGAAGCCTTGGTTGGATGAGGCCTACTTAATCACGACCATTATTAAAGGTAAGCTAGATAGTCTGCAAGAGACTCAGCAGAAGATTAAGTTCGATAGTGTAGGGCTAGCGACAAAGTAGTTGGTCAAGGAGATGAAGAAGGTGACAACATATTGTGCCACTAAGGTAATAGTTGTCCAAGTCGAGCTAGGGATCTCTATGCCAACTGAGTGACTCAAGGGTGAGTCACCATGTTTGTGTTGGGGGTCTATTAGGAATGGGTCCCTTGGGGGTAAATTCTGGGGTTAAAAACCCAAGTTTTGGGGCAGAAGGACCAAAGTTTGTATAAAGAAATGTAAAGTCTCCACATTTTCTAGTCGTAGAGCACAAAGATATCTAAATTCAAAAATTGTTTTTCGCCCTTAGTCTAGATAGGTTGTGTCAGTTTTGGAGATCCGCCCTTGGTCCGTGGACCATGGGATTGTATTAAAAGGAGGTAAGTTGGGGGGGGGGGGAGGAGAAGTACTTGATGAGTCTAAAAAGAGCTAAGAGGGAGAGTCTTAGCATAGGAAGAGGCTCTGCAATTGAGTGCGCAGAGGCCTAGGGTAGAAGTCCGCAACTAAGTACGTGGACCCCTGCAGCTATGTGCGCAGGGCATATAGAGTCTGTATTGAGAATCCAAATCATTAATAAAGAGAATTTTGAAATTACTATGTACTTTCCATCTGTGTGTGCCTTATTTTACTTCTTCTATGAATGATGCATTTATGCTATGTTGAATACTGGGGTTATGAATTATTGCTATATTGATGCATGAATCTATGTATGTCACTTTTTCATATGAATGCAAGTAAGTATATATGTTACGCAAAGATAACTGTAATGCATGTTAAAGTTAACTAATACTTAAGCTAATATAGGTAGACACAGAGGTAAGGATAACTACAAAGGTGCGTAAGAACCTGATCTATCTATTCAACCCCTCTAGCCCTAGAGTGGGTCTAGTCACAACAAGAGAAAACAATAACTAATTTCCTTAAATAGTCATCACTATAAGAGCCTACCTGATATTGGTGTTTGGTGGAGCTTTTGTTATGCTGCTTCAGCTATCGTTTCCTTCTCCTCGATGAGTGATTCACCTGAAACAACACAACAGAACAACACAACACATAATAGAGCACAACAATGAACTATTCACTTACAGAGTCAAGGAACCACAAGCTATCAAATATATTTTATACATGACATAGGAAATCACCATTGATTGTATTAATATAAGAAAAATGAAAGCTTACAACCAAGCCTTGACATTGCAAGCTTCCTTGAAGGGTCCAGCCAGTATGTCTCTTCAAGCATTCACTCTCAAAAGGTCTCCCAAAAGGCTAATATCTCTCTCTCTCTCACAAAAGCACTAGTATAGGGCTAAGGAAATCCACAACCAATTGTTAAAATATCAACAATTCACACTGCAAACTATCAATATCACACCAAAACCAGCTAATTTTATCAATACCAAAAACTAAGAACTCCGAACTAGCTGATCATAGCAATGAGGAATGCTTTTATAAGAGGAGGAGCCTCCATAAATGAGGGAGAGGGAGCTTATCTTCAAGGGAGGTTTCTAAAAAGGCATAACCACCATCTCAAGGGAGGAAAGGCAAACTTCCTTGACCCAACAACCAGTTCCAGAACCACCCAGAAGCATTCTGTTTGAAATAATTTGCCATATCTGGGTCATCGTGAGTCAAACACTAGGATTCAAAGACGATGTTGCAAGGAAACATTGTATTTATGGCTATCATAGCAAGAATAATATTAATGACTTGTGACAAGCCCTAAAAATTTACCTTCATAGGGAACTAATGTACCCCTGCAACGATGTCACGACGTTCTAGTCCACTTCAGTTTATCATCGCAGACAGAATGAGGTTGCCTTGCGACGATCTTGGAACATGGGTAAAAAGAGTCAATATTCATGATTAAAGAGCATTGTTAATCTTCTTGAATGATTTGGAATATGTGGACACATTTGTTGATGCATGACATAGAACAGATGCCATTCAGGGACCAACTCTACTTGGGACCAAGTGATGCAGGGTCGGTGACAAAATACTGTGTAATAGCAGGGCATATGAGTCTGTATTGAGAATCTAAATCACCAATAAAGAGAGTTCTGAAATTACTGTGTACTTTCCATCTGTGTGTGCTTTATTTTACTTCTACTATGAATGATGCGTTTATGCTATGTTGAATACTAGGGTTATGAATTAATGCTATATTGCTGCAAGAATCTATGTATATCACTCTGTCATATGAATGCAAGTAAGAATATATGTTATGTAAAGATAACTGTAATGCATGTTAAAGTTAACTAATAATTAAGCTAATATTGGTAGACATAGAAGTAAGGATAATTACAGAGGCGCGTAAGAACCTGATATTTCTATTTAGGGTCCACGAAAGACGATCAAAGACTTCTGTGGAGGCTCCAAGGATGAATAATAGAAATACATTGATAAGCCCTAAACGGCTTATCGATCTGCACGAAGGCAGAGCAAAGGTCTAAAAACCAATATCCTAACCATCTCAGGGTGCGGAAACTTGGTTCCTGCATTCCCCCAAACTGCTTCGGGTGAGACTTCAGTCCAAGCTCCTCGGTTGATGCCAAAAGGGCGAGTAATGTAGGGATTTTCTTGGCTTCTTAATGTTGAACCTAGGTCAAGGCCCATCAAGCCAACATGGATGCAGGTGTCTAGATGTATGCCCCTCATGTCCAAGTAGTCCCAAGTGAAACCTTCAGTTTGTTCATGAATCATACTCATCAACTGTTGCTTCTATTCTGCAGTCAATCCTGTACCGATATGTAAGATGTTTCCTTCAAAAATTTCTACAGGTTTTGTTGGGGTTCATGGCTTTCCTCCATTGCTGCAAATAGGTGAAGATAGTTGGATGGCAATTTTCCTGAAACTCATCACTAAACATGTTGATAACCATTAAAAGATATGGGATAATCGATACAAGAGCTATCAGCTAGAACTTGCTACATAACAAGTTCGTCAAAATGATCCTGGAGACCTCTAGAGTAATCTAATGACTAAAAAGGAAACATTTAGCCTTCGTCTCCATATGCGTTTTCGAGCCATAACGGTACTTCAGCAACTGTCTGTGCAAGGGGAGAAATAGAAAGGGTTTGGTTGTGGGGACCATTAGAAATAATCATTTCTCCATTTCTACATCCTATGACAACATTAGTAGTTTCCAGCCATGGTCGTCCCAGAACCATGGGGTGTCTGGGCCTAGAGGTTTTCAGAGAAATGACCACGAAGTCTATGGGATATTGCCAAGAGGCAATAATAATAACTATGTCCTATAAGGTTCCCATTGGTTTGACAACGGATTTGTCTACCATTTCTAAAAGGATAGGGGTGGATGTAAGTCTAGGTAGTTCTAACGATGTCATTGTTTCATATGTCATTGCATTTATTGTTGCCCCTAGATCCATGATGGTATTTGGCAGAAGTACTCTGTTTATCTCAATGGTGACAATGGGGTTCCCAGGGTCATTGTATTTTGTAGGCAAATCAGAAATCATAGTCTACATTTGGCTTATGATTTTGACATTCTAGTTCTTATGCCCCTTCCTCCCTAGTTTCTTAATGCAAAGATGTTTGAAAATTTTGGTGTAAATGGGAATGTCTCTAACTCATTATAAAAGTTGGATTTTAATGCAAACATTTCTTTGTTCATTTTCCAAATTATATTCAAGCAAGATATCTTCTTTCTTTACAATCAACCTTTCTGGGTATGGTGGTTCATTTGATTCTTCTTTCTATGGTTGTCGTTGTTTTTCATTTTTCAAATGGTTTTCAGATGATGTGGACGGAACCTCTTCTTGGATAACAACAACTGATTTTCCTTTGTTAATTGTCTTTCTTGATCGTAATTAGATTTCATTCATAGGAATGGAAGTGATCATGTATGTAGGAAAAGGCTGGATATCAATGTTTTGCACAGTTTGAGGTAGCCTATTGTGACTTGGGTTAGGTACAGGTTGAGCAAGCAACAATGTAGGTCAAGGTGGGTTCAAGGTAGTAGGTGCCTATGAAGAAGAGGGGTTAGCAGGTGCAGGTAACAAATAATGCAAAGGAGGTGGTGGAAGTGTGGGTTGTTGATACAAGTTGGCGTTATACCCTTACAGATAGGATTTCATGATCAGATTATACGAGGTACTTGGCATATTTGGGTAAGGCACATAGAATTGGGTCTGGGGTTGATAGGTGTTGGTATAGGGGTTTGTCCTCCAATAATGGCTCCAGGTAGTTTTTTGTGGTTACAGAGTAGCCCAAGGAGGGTAAGATGCTAGGAAGGTCCATGGCTGAGTCTGAACATAACCTTTGGAATTTGGATCTGGAAACACATTATGATTATGGCCTCCCCAGATAGGTCTTTTGGTGGCTTGATATTGGTCAATGGCTTCAACATTCCCTTTGTAGATAGCCTGTAGGTCAGGAAGTGATGGGCACGTCTCGGTCAGGTGTTATAGAGTGTAGATTCCACAGATCTCAATGGCATTTAAAGGACATTCCCTATATGAATGTTTGCACCAACACTTGGAACAAAAGATTGCCCTGGCTTCTTTTTCAGCCTCTTGTTATTGTTTTATTTTCATACTATCTAGCTGGTCACTGATTGTGTTGAGTATATAAGTTTTAAATTTTTCTAATAGGTTTCCCAACTCAACTCTCGTAACAACATTAGCCACGGTCTTCTTTTGCACATAGTCTCTAGAATTATATTTAAGTTCTTGAAGCTTTTTTCCTAGTTTATCTTGGCTCCTAGAATAGGTATGACAGAGCTCAATTACTTCAGAAAATGGCTTCTTATATATGTCCCAACTGCTAAGGAGGTTTAATGTTTCAATGCAGTCGTCCATTAGCCCTTTTAGAAACACAATTCTGATAATATTTTTGTCTAAGTTTGACCCGCGAGATTTATGAAAATTTTATAGGAATCATTCAAGATACTCCTCCAGGTTTTCGTCTTCTATTTTTTACATCCTAAGGATATCATTGATGTCCCTACTCTTACAAAAATCTTGACACTTTTTAAGGAAGACTGATTTCATGTCATCCCATGAGTATATCGTGTGTTTCCCGAGACTCATGAACCATCTAAGGGCTGCATATTTTAATGTGGCTGGAAACAATTTAAGTTTATGTGCATCCTCATAGTAATTATAAATATGACATAAAATATCGAATTAAAAGATAAATGCATCAGGGTCTTCAGATGACTTACCGTATAATAATGGGAGAGATGCCATAAGAATGTTTTTCATGTTGATGTCGCGAGTCACATCTAGGATAGGGTACCCAAAATTAATTTCCTCTTCATCTTCTTGATCGTTTCCTCCAAAAAGGTTAACATTGCATCGAGGGCCTTCTCCCTTTCCATGGTGTTATTCGTTGTTTATGTTCTCCTCACCTTGGTGATCCATATCTGTAACGGGAACCCGAAGGGGTTTGCTGATTATGGTGTGAACAAGAGGTATTGGAACACGGTTGATGTTTGTTGATTGCTTGTCCATGTTGTCTTGTAGTTCTACTAGTTCTTCTACCTTTATCCCTTTAGGGTTGTCAAAGAAAACCTATCGAATTGTCTTTTCTCCTTGATCTAAGAATTCTTGATCTAAAACCAAGTTGGTATCAACACTTCCTCCTTCTTGTCTCAGTACTGCATATCGATTAGCAGTGGTAAGAATGGGTATATTAACTGATCCAAAGGTTGCAGGAAATTTAGAACTAGAAATAAATTTACCCTTGATATCTCTAGGCCTACCTGTACTCCTACACATAAAGATAAAGGAAATAGAAACTCAAGAACATGAAGTGATCCGTCAGACTTTGGAGCAACCCCATGCGTGGCTCTTCACCCATGTCTTTCCATATACTCTCTGCCCTCTGACAGTCCTACAAGACCCTGAAACTCAAATAATAATAGTTATTTGAATAATAAATTACAACTTCCCCGATAATGATGCCAAAATGTTGAGAGATTTAATAGGTGTATTAATTCTCCTGCATCTATATGTCAATCCAGGCACATAAAAACAACTTGTATTGCACTTTCTATATTCAGTTCTTGGTCAGAGATTTAATGTTTCCTTTATAATGATCAACTAAGTAATGGAACACACAAATGCTTGTAAACCCACAACTCAAAAGGAAATCAATCCATCTTGCTAACACAGGCAGAATCAATAAGAAAATTCAATCTAAAGACTTGAAATCTCTATAAACTTTAACCTATTTTGTTCTTGAACCGAAATATGCACTTAAGTGGAAACTTAACTCTTTACCACGAATTCCAGTTTGACAGACTGTGAAAGTGAATTCCTAATCAAACAAATTCCGCACATCAACTCAACATTTGAAATCCAAACCCTAACTTCTGGCTCTTACAATTAAAACTTGAAAGAATTAAAAGATCTATTATACTTGCAATGGTAATTAAATTTTAAACTAAGCAATCAATCTTGCACTCAATAACTGTTCTTTGATTCAAACCCTAGAATAAGAAAGGCTTCACATTAATTCCACTGTCTCGACAACTAGTAAAAGATCTGTAGGTTAGGAGATAATCTGAATGCTCTATCTCATATACTCAACCAAGCAACTTGACATCTCCCACTTAACTAATCTGCATACATAATTCCTAATCTGTAATAACTTCAGGAACAAACTCAACTATCAAACCCTAATTCTATTTTCAAGAATGAAAATAAAATAATATAAATATGAATTGCTATAGAACACAAAAAGCTATACTTAAGAAGCTGTCCTACAGTTGCATTTGACATGAATCAAATCTCAAACTAAACTTCAAGAAAACCTACTTAGGCTCACAACAAACCAATACTCTGTCCTCTTAATGAAAGAGATAGATTACACAACTGATTGCAATCTTACTTCAAAATCTAATCAAACGCACATTATACTAAGGCAATGTTGATGAGAATTATCTCAGGCTAGAAACTACAATTTCAACCAATAGTATCAGATTCTAGGTTACAGTACTACATTCAAGCACTCAAAACAAAACAAAAAAGATCAAACTGTAAGCTGAATTACTCACTTGAACTTCAAAATCAATTTGCAAACTTTATCAAGAAGCTAAGAATCTATTAAGAAACAAGACCATATCAAACTATGATGAATTAAGCTATTCTAAAAAATCAATCTGGAAATATATACTCCTATGGCACACGCATTCATGGCAATAATTTTAGAATAAAACCAATCGATTTGATAATGGAAAGAAACAAGCAATGCGATTCTATTCAGAATTAACTGAAATCCACTCAATGCATATTGCCAATCCAACTTCCTAATCCACACAACTAAACCCACACCATATCAATCCTTACTACTCAGTGAATTATATCAACTTTGGCATTCGAGGGTTTGTTCTGTGTTTTCAACAGAGGGACTAGCTCACCACAAGCATTCGATTTACAATATGATTGAAACAAGTTTTATATGACTACAACAACACAATCAGGACAATATAATTCATGGCTTTGGAGAATAGAGTATGACTCTATCTTAAAGGTAGGAGAACCCATCTTTGGAATGCAAACGAGAACTACACATTCAAATTGCTAAAGTGAAAGATCTAAAAATGCATATAATGGTCAACACACTAAAATTGTTCCAAATTCAATAAAAGATTGCACACAACATATAAACAATTGATATACAAAACAAAGACAAATGAGAAGTAGCTATAACTAACACATGACCATGTTCCTATGAAATGATACAGAGCTAATCCTAGATGGTGGTGGGCCCGGCCACACCTGGGAAGCTTACTTACTTACATAAAATGGAAATTTTTAGCACAACTAATTCATGAACTCAAAACAAACCATCCAATGAATCGATCTGAACTTAATATGTGGCCATCATAAAATATTTTTAATTAAAAATAATATGTCTAGATAACACTTCAAAGATGAAAATGATAGTATTCTCTTTTGCTCGCTAACTTCCTAGTTATTACAGATGAGCCTTTATAAGCATCAACTTCAGTTAAAAACAACTTGGACCATACATAGAAAATTTAACATCTCAGCTAAATCGATCTTCCAGATTAGATTGCTGGAACAATCTATTCGATTTAGCATAAAAAAATCCTTAACTAACCCCAATATTGGTACCAGCTAAGCTCAATAGGATAGTGAAGATATTTATCATGGCAGAGATTGAACTTGTTCAATCACTGTTGTAGGTGGCTCTATCATCTAGAAGCATGCGACCTATTCATCCTTTATATCATTGAGTACCAATCCTAAAATGGTTGTTGAGTATAGAAGTGGTGTAACATGGTTCATGGACAAGCACTCTCCTGATCTCATCCTGCTCAGCTGCTGCAATATTCACACTCAATCATATAGATTAGTTAGCTCATTGGTAATCAACTTAAATTTGCTTAAACATAACCAATAAATAGTAAAATGACACAATGAAATGCTTTACCTCATAGTAGGATTTTGACATCTTTAGAACAATATAAGTGATAGGAAAGTAGGTATAGGAGTACAAAAAGGACAAAAATGGAGGTGGAAAAGAGTGGAAGTGGGGACAAAATAAGGCACCAACACCCTCCATCCATGCAGAAGCAGTACATCATTGTGTGCAATGACTACTTAACAAAATTGGCTGAAGCCAAAGGCGTAAAAGTAGCAACAAAATATAAAGTGGTTGAATTCTTAAGGGGGAATTCCTTTTATAAGTTTGGGTACCCTAGAGAATTGGTCACTGATCAAGGCAGTCAATTTACATCTCACATGATTGAAAATTTTTTAAGCCAACACAAGATCAAGCACAGAACATCCACTCCTTACCACCCACAGGCTAATGGGCAAGTGGAAGTAACCAACCAAGCATTAGAAGGCATTATGACCAAGGTGATTAACAACAATAGAAAGGATTGGGCAGAATGATTAGTTGAGGCCATCTGGGCCTACAGTACCACCTAGAAGGCCACCACTAGATTTAGATATCACAACTGGATCTAGATATCTGAAGGGCACAACAAGAAATATTGCTCCAGCTGAATGGGTTAAATGAATTTAGGATGCAAGGCCTCCTATACACAAAAGTGACTCAAGTTCAAAGGAAAATCTGGCATGACAAAAATATAAGAGACAAACAGTTTCAAGAAGGTGCTTGGGCTTTGCTGTATGATTCCTGGTACAAAGATTTTGAAGACAAGTTAAGGACTAGATGGTTAGGGCCTTATGTAATAGAAAAGTGTCATGATATTGGTGTTCTGAATATAAGAACCATTGATGCAGAGGCTATCTGTTTTCTTGTCAATGGGTACAGATTAAAAATCTACAAGAAACCCTTATCAAAGCAAGAATTCATCAATAGCATCAAAAAGACAGTGATGGTGGTAGAGCAAGTTGATGAGCCCCAAAAATGTACAATTATTTGGGCTCATTCAACCTCCTAATTTGTCTTAGTCCACCATTCTCATTTGTTTATTGCATGTTTTTGATTATTTTTATGTTAATAGAGTGAATTTGGTTAGTCATTATGCCAACAAGTCTAATGGGTGCTTTGTGTAGCCTTTTTGGTCAACTTGGAGACAAATTTGAAGGTCTTAATGAGCACTTGGCAGCCAAATTCGTGGGAGAACAAGCTAGAGGATTTGTAGGAAGGTGTCCCCCTCATTTATGGGCCCTTACCTCGAATTCTCCACCATCAGCTCGGAGTTCAAGGGCCACCGAATCAATCAGCTCAAGGGCAGCCAAGCAAGTCAAGTTGGACTGTTGTTAACTCCAAGTCTTGGGCAGCCAAGTCCCTAACTTTTAGGAGGACTGTTGGGTCCTCAAATTGTATAAATAAGAAGGCTTGGGGCCTCATTTTGGTTAGCTAGTGAGTAGTCATTTTGTGTAGCTAGTTAGTCAATTTGGGGTTAGCTAGTTAGTCAATTTGGTTAGTCATGTTGTAGCTCGGTTTTTGCTCCTTGTAAGCCAGTTTTGGCATGTCATTAGATTCATGATTATTCAATAAAGACAGGCAGCTTTTGATCCAATTCTGAGTTTTTAAGAGAGCAACAGACCTCCTCTGTGTTGTAATGTTAATTTATTTTTGTTTCAACACTTCAGTTCATTGCTTTACCATGAAATTCGAAATTACACGTTTGCTGAGTTAGTTTTTATGAGATTGAATGAGTTTAGCTTATGGTTGAATTGCTTTCGGTTGTTTAGTTAGACTAGCAGGTTGATAATACATTGGAGCTCCAAGGAAAAAGGTTGAGGAAGTCTCCACTGCCATCTTTGTTTGGAGATTGGAGTGCAGCCTATACCAACCACAAAAATACGCAGTTCTTCACTTTATACATGCTGCAACATAGTCTCGTTTATGATAGATATTTCCATGCACTTCACTCTTGCACCATACACCTTCATCACAGCTTCATGCACATTCCTCTACACGCTTTATATTACTGTTCATTGAGTTCATAGCACAGGTAGCATAGGTTAATGAATTTTCATCTTGGTGACAGTCATAAGCCATTTGTTTTATTTACACTACTCTTCATCGTTCCATTACCTTCTTCTTCGTCTTGATCACGCATACAACCGCATCCTTGACCTCTGCTCCACCTTGTTATCTCCCAAACTCCTCCACTCCTCACGTAACTTCATTCTCTTAACTTTTCGTTGTTCTAAGCCCTCCATCTACCAACCGACTTCATACACTCGTTCTCCATCCTAATCCTCTGCTCCTGAGCCATCACCAGCTCCATCTCCATCTCACCTATCCTCCCACACCACTCCAACACTTCACCATCTCCCAAAACTTCCACGGCCAAACATCCTGTAGAATTGCACAGACTTCCTGTAGGATTCCCTGAGTTTCCTGTAGAATCCCCTGCAGACATCCTGTAGGAGGCCACTCACTCGGTTGCTGAGCCTCTGAACGTGAGGAACCTCTGTGGACTGATGCTAAGGATCTCTTGGGACCTCTCCTAGCCTCCCCAACCTTTCTCAAGCTTTCCTTCCTTCTGCACCACCTCTGCACAACCAAACCCTAATAAGAACAAAATCACAGTCACTCCATTCACTTAAGAAAAAATACAAAAACATGTCTTTTCAGATGCAAGTAGCTTAGATTCATGTAATTGCACTTCCTAGAGGTAATGGCATCATTGGTAGAAGATTCATTTACATTTTTGCATCATAGAGGTTAGACTAGTCAGATTAGGGTTTCCTAGGGTTTCCATGCTTTGGTTTGCTTTCAGTTCATTTTTGCCAAGTAGATTAGTTTTCTTTGAGCTAGCTTTCGTCCATCATTTAACAAGCTTCTTCTGAGAGCCTATAGAAGTTGGCTTGAGCCCTAGCGGACTTGTGCCAGCTGACCAAGTGACAGCTGCGACAAGAGCTAGTACTTGTGCATACAACACCGTCGCTTCCAAGTTTGTACGAACTACCGGGTTGATAAAATGAGAGACAGGAAGCCCCAGGAGTTGTAGCGTTATTGCTACAATACTGGAGCTCACCATCTTTTTGGCGCCGTTGCCGGGGAAGCGGCAGAGTGTTGGTGATTGTTGCTATTCTTCTATTTTTTACTACAACCTTCTGCTAAGTAGTTTATTTCATTTCCATTATGCAATTTCATTTATGCAAAAGTAGATTAGCATTTCTTGCTTTCATAGATTAGCATTTCAATTCCACAATTTCATTTCTACAACCGTAGATTAGTATTTCAATTCTGCAAGCGTAGATTAGTATTTCAATTTTGCAAACGTAGACTAGCCTTTCCATTCCTGCAATTTCATTTGAGCAAAATAGATTAGTCCTTTCCTGCTTTCATTTCAATTCCGCATTTTCATTTTAGCAAGACAGTTAGTTGTAGTTCAATCTATTTCAGTTTTGCAAGTAGAAGTAGAAAAAAGAAAAAACAACCAAAAAGATTTCATTTCATGCTTTATAGGAGTAGAGATAAGTTAGAAAAATGATTGCACAACACCCCCACTGCTTCACACAGCCAACGTTCTTCTTCGATGGCTGTGATGAAAGAACCCCTGGGTGGACATCAAGGCATATTTAAAGAACCTCTAGGGGAGAAGAAGAAGAAAACATTCCTCTGGAGCAAATGGCTACAAGTAGAGATGTTGGGAGCAATATCTTGTCCAAAGATGAATTTGAAAATCAGATCGAAGATTTCAAGAGTGATATGAGGCAGTTTCTTGCCATGCAACTGGATACCTTGCGGATCCAAAAGAAGCAAGAAGAAGCCAAGAGGGCTTTGGTCATTTTTTGTCCTAGGTGCCTTAAAAAGCATCCTAGGAACGAATGTCCAATGCACTCCCTAGAAGTGTGTTTTGTATGTGAAGAATACCATCCTACAGATCAGTGCCCTTCCTTGCCCAGAATCAAAGCTGCATATCAAAGAGCCAAGGGAGCCACTGAATCATTCTATTACATGAACCAAAGTTGGCCACATGGACCTAGATCTTACCAGCAGGAACTGCAAGGGATACCCGAGACCTATTATGACCCTTATCAAGCCACTTTCATGCCTTCTTGGGATCCCCCTGCTCATCCTTCCTCGTCTACACATCCTCCTTGGTCATATTCTCCTTGTCCCTTCACAGATCCATATTATGCCCAACCAGTTGCTCATTCATTTCACTCTTATGCTCAGCCACAGCCTCAGTGGAATGCACCTTATCAGGAGTGGAGGCCCCAGTACAACTCTCATCCCGCTCATTTTCCTCCACCACCTGCTCATCCACAACCATCGCCTCCTCCTCCACCAAGGCAACCCCAAATGCCTACCCAACCACAATGCCATCCATCTCCATCTCAATTTCACACCTCCACTCAGCTACCCGTACCATTTCCAAAGCCATGCAATGGAGTAGCTCAACCCAATTACAAATTTGAGGCACAACATGTGCAAATGACTCCTCTTGAGCTCAATGATGTTCACCAAAGCTCAGGAAGAGTGTTGCAAAACAAAGATTCTATTGAAGGACCAAAGGAAAGAGAAGATTCCAAAGAGGAGATCAAAGAACCATGGGCTGCACTTGATGAAGAGAAGAGATCAGAATCAGAGATCGAGAGAGTTCCTTCATGGTTACCATCAGATCTTCCATGTATTCAAGAGAAAGATCAGCAAAAAGAGGAAGATGAGAAAGTCATTTTAGAAGGTGACATGAAGAATGATCCAGATCAGCAAAAGAACCAAGGATATCAAAGCTACATTGAGATATGGTTTCAGAAGGTCACTAAGTTGCAGCAGTACTTTCTTCCTCAGTTTTGTTTGATCCCTTCAACGCCAGATCATTTGGTCTTTGGGATCTGGATACCTGTCAAAGCATGCATCTCGAGCCTTCACATCATTTTGTCTCTAATCTCGATGTGCACATGGCTCCATTGGAAGTATTCTTATACTTGAAAATGATTTTGTTTTTCAAGTAGGGTAGGGTAGAGAAAAAAATGAAAAAAAAATAAAAAAATAAAGAAATGAAAAAATGAAAATAAGAGAAAAATAAAAATCTAAGGTGAAACCCCCTCGGAGGCGCCTTAGATTGGCTCATTGATTGAAAACCTCCATGAGGCGATCAATGGGTTGGAAAGAAAAGAAAAGAAAAAGTGGGAATAAGATCCCTGGGTGAAAACCTTCCTTGGAGGCGCCCAGGGCAGGCAATTAGGGTGAAAACCTCCATGAGGCGCCCTAGTTGTTTTTCAAAAAAAAAAAAAGAGAAAAAGAAAAAACAAATAAAACTAATTTCCATTGGCTAATTGCAGGTTGCAAGATGGACATTGTAGGTCAGGTGGATCACTCAAAACAAAGACAAAGGAGTTTTTGTGCCTTCTACAGGAAGTTTCGTATCTTCTACAGGAAGTTTACAAAAAAAGCCAAATTGATCTCCGAGGAGGACCTGAAGGCTTGGAATATGTCCATGAGGCCTACCCACATCCATGTTTCCATTCCTCACCCCTTTTCCATCATTTTTTCATGTCATTATGCTTCTTTCCTCAAAACTGTGCCTTCTACAGGAAGCTCTGTATTTCTACAGGAAACATCCTGTAGAACCTTGGGACGAGCCAAATCCAATTTCAAAAGTGAATCTAATGGTGGGAATCTGTTGATTAGGCCTACAAGCACTTGTGTGTCCATCCCTTGCCTTCATCCATCATTTTTTCCACCTCCTTGTGCTTCTCATTGTGCTTCTACAGGATCTTCCTGTAGAAATTGTGGGAAACTAGGCATGCATTTCAAAAAGTGGTTTGGCGAGCGTGGTAGCTTCCTCAAGGGTTCAGAAGCCCTCATGCAATCTTCCAACTCCTCCTCCATCATCTCCATACCTGCATCACAGCCAAAATTCATTTTGTCATACCATGCAAACACATGCAAAGTGCCTTGAAGCAAAAATCCATAGAGCAGAATTTGTTTTTGCCATAACTTGAAGACCATGCATCCATTTGACAAACCATTTTATGGGGGATTGTACAAGGTCGATGACAACATGCCTGAGCAGTTTCATGCAATTCCGGTGCACGGTTTCCAAGAAATCAGCCTCCATCACCATCAGCCATTTTTGCATTTTCTCCATATCCGTGCATTCGTTTTAAAACCTATTTCATGGGGAGATGCACGTGGGTGATAGTAGCCTACCCAAGCAGTTTCAGCCAATTCCGATGCACGGTTTCCCAGAAATCGAGCTCTGAAATCTTCAGCCATTTTCCATTTTTCTCGAAATCCGTGCATCCATTGATCACAAATTTGGTATGGGAGATGCATAATGATGGTAGGAACATGATCCCTGAGTTTCAGATCAATCCGATCTACCGTTTGGGAGAAATGGAAAAAAGAAGTTCTGGTTTTGTGACCATGCAGCAGCAGCAGCTTGAACGGGCAGAGTTGAACGTGGAAATGATTGCATGCACTCAGATCCGGCCAGAGGACACCTGCACATGAAAAAAAAAATCAAATATTAGTAGCCAAGCCACATCCAAGCAAGAATCCAAGCATGCAGCAGCAAAAAGCTTCACAACAGCCAGTCGACTTGCAGGTACGTGACTAAACTAATTCCTCTGTCGCATGAATGTAATTCGAGAACTGCGTGAACAATGAGATGGTTGGATTTAGACAAATTGGTGGCCAGCTAACTGGCCACCCTCATCCAGTTCAACAGCACTTGGTGGGTGAATGAGACACGTGTGCTCAGCCATGCACGTGAAAGAAAAAACGGATAGTGTTGGTTGTTTAAACTCCAGTGCAACGGGTGGATGAAATCACAGGCATAGGACACAGTTAACAACTGTAGTTCATGCACAATTGCATGGGCCAGCACGTCTCTGCCACCTCACTCCAAAAATCACGCAGACATCACTGAGCGCTCGGCTGAAATCCAAAGACCGTTAGTCAACTTGCACTTGCATCATGTTCACTCAAAGAATACATCCTCTGCTTCCACAATCGGCTTAATCTATCATCCTCCGTTGAGTTTCCTACCTATTTTCAAATTTCTCTAGTGCAGCGGGCTCACTCAAAGGCCGAATCACACTCTACAGGCATTTCTACAGGATGTCGTCTACAGGAAAGGCAAAAAACAGCCTTGCAGAAAGAAAACATGAGGAGCTTCTATGGGTTGATGCTTCTGTTGGTTGACCACGGAATTTTTAGAAAAGTTCAAGCTCAAAATGAGGAGAAAGGAGGAATATGCTGAAGGCCACATTCTTGTTTCCATGCATTTCCTTTTGCATTTTCTTTATTCTCAATGCACTGCTATGAAAAAAAATCAGTTGGTATAGTTCCTTTCGAGACTATGTTTGCCTCAGTCCTTTTATGGTTTGGAATTGTATCCATTGGATTGTTCTTCAGATTAACTTCAATATGGCTGCATCAGTCCTACTGTATATTTGGGTTCCTGTTCATTATCTTTGTGATCCTCATGGTTACATGTGCAGAAATCACTGTTATCTTGTGCTACGTTGAAATGTGCAGTGAAGATTACAACCGGTGGTGGAGATCTTATTTGACTGCAAGCTCCTCCGCATTCTACTTGTTTCTCTATGCCACATTCTATTTATCCACCAAGCTGGAGATGACAAAACTTGTTTCTAGAATTTCATATTTTGGCTACATGCCCATCATGTCATACTCATTTGTTGTTCTGACCGGTATAATAGATTTCTATGCATGCCTTTGGTTTGTGCGGACAATGTACTTATCAGTGAAGATTGACTGAGGCTCTGCATGCAGCTACCATTTTTCAGAAGGGCCATTTAAATTTCAAGATTTGGACATAATCTGATCATGGTTCAGCCTTCTACAAGAATATACTTGCACACTCATACCAAGGCTGAGGGCACTAAGAAAAGCAGCAGAAATGGAGGATGTCTTGGCAAATGATTCTGCACATCTAAAGGAGACTGAAAATTTTGAAGCTTCTGAGACAAAGGATGTATTAACAAACAACATTGCAGAGCAAGTAGATTTTCAGAGAAGAGGAAAAAGCAGTTTCAAATTTGAATGATGCACTGTCCGAGTCCAATCCATCTGGTGAAACTATCAGTGTACCTGTGAATGTAAGCCTTCAACAAGCCACTAAAACAGAACAAGTTGAGACAATACCGCAGGCAAGAAGCTAGCAGACTATTTCTACAGGAAGCCAGCGAAGAGTTTCTACAGGAAAGTTTGAAAAGCGGGAAGCCAAAGGAGAAATTGGCCAAGATGCTAGCCAAGGAAGTCACCAGGGCCATCAGAGACAAGGGGAGAGATTTGGTTTCTCAGAGGATGAGCAACACTTTCAGTAGGGGGGTGATGATGAGCCCCAAAAATGTACAATTATTTGGGCTCATTCAACCTCCTAATTTGGCTTAGTCCACCATTCTCATTTGTTTATTGCATGTTTTTGATTATTTTTATGTTAATAGAGTGAATTTGGTTAGTCATTATGCCAACAAGTCTAATGGGTGCTTTGTGTAGCCTTTTTGGTCAACTTGGAGACAAATTTGAAGGTCTTAATGAGCACTTGGCAGCCAAATTCGTGGGAGAACAAGCTAGAGGATTTGTAGGAAGGTGTCCCCCTCATTTATGGGCCCTTACCTCGAATTCTCCACCATCAGCTCGGAGTTCAAGGGCCACTGAATCAATCAGCTCAAGGGCAGCCAAGCAAGTCAAGTTGGACTGTTGTTAACTCCAAGTCTTGGGCAGCCAAGTCCCTAACTTTTAGGAGGACTGTTGGGTCCTCAAATTGTATAAATAAGAAGGCTTGGGGCCTCATTTTGGTTAGCTAGTGAGTAGTCATTTTGTGTAGCTAGTTAGTCAATTTGGGGTTAGCTAGTTAGTCAATTTGGTTAGTCATGTTGTAGCTCGGTTTTTGCTCCTTGTAAGCCAGTTTTGGCATGTCATTAGATTCATGATTATTCAATAAAGACAGGTAGCTTTTGATCCAATTCTGAGTTTTTAAGAGAGCAACAGACCTCCTCTGTGTTGTAATGTTAATTTCTTTTTGTTTCAGCACTTTAGTTCATTGCTTTACCATGAAATTCGAAATTACAGGTTTGCTGAGTTAGTTTTTATGAGATTGAATGAGTTTAGCTTATGGTTGAATTGCTTTCGGTTGTTTAGTTAGACTAGCAGGTTGATAATACATTGGAGCTCCAAGGAAAAAGGTTGAGGAAGTCTCCACTGCCATCTCTGTTTGGAGATTGGAGTGCAGCCTATACCAACCACAAAAATACGCAGTTCTTCACTTTATACATGCTGCAACATAGTCTCGTTTATGATAGATCTTTCCATGCACTTCACTCTTGCACCATACACCTTCATCACAGCTTCATGCACATTCCTCTACACGCTTTATATTGTTGTTCATTGAGTTCATAGCACAGGTAGCATAGGTTAATGAATTTTCATCTTGGTGACAGTCATAAGCCATTTGTTTTATTTACACTACTCTTCATCGTTCCATTACCTTCTTCTTCGTCTTGATCACGCATACAACCGCATCCTTGACCTCTGCTCCACCCTGTTATCTCCCAAACTCCTCCACTCCTCACGTAACTTCATTCTCTTAACTTTTCGTTGTTCTAAGCCCTCCATCTACCAACCGACTTCATACACTCGTTCTCCATCCTAATCCTCTGCTCCTGAGCCATCACCAGCTCCATTTCCATCTCACCTATCCTCCCACACCACTCCAACGCTTCACCATCTCCCAAAACTTCCACGGCCAAACATCCTGTAGAATTGCACAGACTTCATGTAGGATTCCCTTAGTTTCCTGTAGAATCCCCTGCAGACATCCTGTAGGAGGCCACTCACTCGGTTTCTGAGCCTCTAAACGTGAGGAACCTCTGTGGACTGATGCTAAGGATCTCTTGGGACCTCTCCTAGCCTCCCCAACCTTTCTCAAGCTTTCCTTCCTTCTGCACCACCTCTGCACAACCAAACCCTAATAAGAACAAAATCACAGTCACTCCATTCACTTAAGAAAAAATACAAAAACATGTCTTTTCAGATGCAAGTAGCTTAGATTCATGTAATTGCACTTCCTAGAGGTAATGGCATCATTGGTAGAAGATTCATTTGCATTTTTGCATCATAGAGGTTAGACTAGTCAGATTAGGGTTTCCTAGGGTTTCCATGCTTTGGTTTGCTTTCAGTTCATTTTTGCCAAGTAGATTAGTTTTCTTTGAGCTAGCTTTCATCCATCATTTAACAAGCTTCTTCTGAGAGCCTATAGAAGTTTGCTTGAGCCCTAGCGGACTTGTGCCAGCTGACCAACTGACAGCTGCGACAAGAGCTAGTACTTGTGCATACAGCACCGTCGCTTCCAAGTTTGTACGAACTACTGGGTTGATAAAATGAGAGACAGGAAGCCCCAGGAGTTGTATCATTATTGCTACAATACTGGAGCTCACCACAAGTCTCAACTCCTACCCCACCAAGTCCCTCAAGAAAAAAGAAGAAAATAAAAAGAAAAAGAAAAAACAAAGGGAATCAGGTGAAAACCTCCATGAGGCACCTGAGTCCCACAGTTGGGTCCTTAGCTTCATTTTGGGGCCTCCCTTACAACCTTCACAATGGCTTGCCTCGCTTCTTCAAGATCACCAGCTTTAGTGTTTTCCTTACACAAAGGTAGCCTGTCGATCACAGCTTGATGCATTCCCCTCACAGGTTTTTCACCTGGACTTGGTCAAGCTGCAAGCTGAGCAACTAAACCTAGAAAATTGCGCATTTCTTGATCGAAACTAGCCTTCGCTCCAGAAATTGCGTAATCCTATCTCGTAGCCTGTTGGGCTCTAGGATTGCGCAATCCTGCCAGTCACCACTCACAACAGGAATTGTGAAATTTCCCCAGCAGGGCTGTTCAACCCAAAATTTGTGAAAATCTAGGTAGCAATCAACTGCTCTACCTAGAAATTGTGAAAATCTCCTAGGCAATCAACCCAACTCCCAGCCAGAAATGTGAATTTCCTTCAAGCAGTTGAACAACCTCTTGCATGTGTAGCTGAGTTAACTGGTTCCCTCCGAGACCAAGAAAAATGGACTTGCATGCATGGGTTGCTTCTCCCAAGGTAGCATGCAAAGGCATCCCTTGTTTCAGGGATCTATGTTTAGCAGTTGGAGGTTACATCCAAGGATCATTTCAGAAACCTCCCATCAAGTGTTGCTTTCCGTAGATTTGTGGCATGCACGTCATAACCTCGATGTTATCAAAACTCATCACCCGGAAACTAAAGAGATCATTCCTCAAATCAGACTTGTAGCTCTGACATCCCACATCACATCTAGGTGAATTCAGCATATTCAACTCAGTTTTTTTTGGGGTAAGCCCGCTTGCCATGCCTTGTGCTTCATTTCTGTTGCATTTTGTGTTTTTGCTTGTATGAGTAATGTTTTCTTGATTTCTTTGAACACTTGTTGTCATTTACATGTATATTAGCTTGTCCTAGCACCATTTTATTTTTCTTCAACATCTCACTGTTGTCGCATGCATGAAACTTGTTTTCATGAATAGTCGTTGATTCATATACTCGCCTCACCCACATGCATGTTGTTCAATTTTCTGAATTTGTCATTAACCATTTTCATGCATGATCATTCACATATGCTTACACTCAGTATCAACATTCATTCGTACTCACATTCACTTGGAGTTGCATGTAGGTGAGTCTGGTTAACCTCGAACCGGACTCTGCCCCACCAAGAGCCTCACCAAGATAGCATTGCGTAATCCTGAGAGGGAAGGTTCTGCCTTCCTCTCTAGAAATGTGCATTTCTTCCAAGTAGCTATTCCCCAGGCCTGTTTTTCACAATCCTAAGGGACAATGACTGCTGGCCAAGAAAATTATGCAATGCAGTCACTGAGGCTCCAGACATTCCCATTGAGATTGTGTATTGTGAAATTCCAGTAGTTAGAAACCAGAATGGACAATGCACTATGTAGCTCCAGTAGTCAGTCAATCTCCTAGTAGCCCAGACTGTGCCTTGTGTAGTCTTGGCAGTCAGTCTCCTGACCTCCCAGCCGAAATTGCGAAACCTTCATGATCAGTCACACAAGTGTGTTGCAAGTTACTTCTCAACTTCATTTTGGTTTTCAACTGACAGATTGCTTGCCATGAGTGTTTCCATGTCTCCAGGTATTGCATGTGTTCATTTGCCTCTCATCAGTGTAGGTACAATGGTTTCCAAGAGAGCAAAGTTGAAAACATTGTTCAGAGAACACTTGGAGATGTAGTCGATCAAATGTTTATGAGCTTTTATACTCACGAAGATGTCAAGTTGTTCATAGACAACAACATCAATATATCACAGCAAGCAACATCATGAATAGCGGCTGAAGGCAGCATAATGAATGTAGCAGATGCAATGAATGAAAGAGTAAGGTTGTTGACAACACAGAGGCAGAACAAAGTTGAAAGATCAAGCAGATCCACCGATAATGAAAGCAACTTTGGAGACTCAAGCTATGAGGTGACGAGTAACATGAAGATCATGCGAAGACAGAGAATGGAATAGAGAAGGAGTTGCATGTGTTGAAGCAGCAACACAAGAATAACATGAAGCTGCATAGACAGATGAATGAGTTGCAACAGGAACAGGAACAACAGTGGGTCCAACGTTCACTCACGGATGAAACTGCGCCTGTAAAGGTGAAAGATCCACCCCAGCAGCTGACATAGAGTAGACATGGTGAGTAGTGTTGTTATCACATGCAGGGGATTCAACAGCATGCATGTCATTGTGCGCATGCATGCAATTCAACCCATTCAACACACTCACCAATGTAAAGACAAGAAGCAATTCCAACTGGAGCTGAACAGGTACTTCGGCAAGTTAATACGCATGACCTCAGCACACACTTGAAGATTAGCACAAACACTATGCATCAGTGTGTTTCCAGTTCAGCCGCATCCAAGAAGACCATGCACATGTTATTAGATGAGCTAGATGAAGGGGTCGAACCAATGCACCAGTTGCAACGGAGGCAAGAGTTCGCTTCAGCAAGATTTCACCATGAGGTGCATACACACCATTATGGATGACCAAGCTTAGCATGAACTCACTACCTTCACCATCAAAAGCATGTCAAAGAGTTGGTCTCATCACGACAAACCAAGTGTGAGTGATGTCTTGCAAGGCTTGCTCAAGCCATGTTGTCTCACATGAGTGCATGTGCATTGTAATGTTGAGTCATGTCAAGTGTAATTCAAGTGTCAATAGTTGGATGTAACAGTCATAGAGTAGGTTGAGAGTCATGAGTGTAGTTGAACTATCACAAAGCGGAATGTCAAGGGTCACCACACCATTTTCTATAAATAGTCCCTCATAACTCATTGTATAGGCTTTTGGTCAACCAAGATTCTAATCAGACTATCTTGGAAAGAGCTTGGATGGTATTGTAACGTGCCTTGGATTCTCCATTGCACGAAGCTAGTTCATCTCTTTGGAGGAGTAGATGAATGTGGCTATAACATTCCATTGTTGGGGCTAGTAGGTTTACATGGATGTATTGTATGATTGGAACTTACACTTCGTTATATAATAAGAGCCAACACATTTTCACACATGTATTGTATCTGTTGTAAGACTGATCTTTAACACTTGTAATGTGTCAGTGTCAATATTTGAAGCCTTCCACCAGTGATCAAACATGCTCTTACAAAGTGTTCTTAGGGTGTCAAAGTCAAATTTTGTCATTTCAATGAGTCTTCAAGTAAAATTTGGTCACTAGGTATTAGATCTAGGATTTTTTTTCACTCCTTCCAAAAGTCTTCCAAGTATTGGTTCATGTCCCCATTTGAATGAGTGTACCATCATTAAAATAGTTTTCATCATTATTTCATGTTCCCAATGGGTCAATTTACACCTTGTTTGTGCTTCAGTTGTGCTTAGGTAAGGCTCATTCCCCTCTCCTAGGGATTTTGTTTTTGAGCAGGAAAAAATGAATCTGGAAAATGTGAGAGAGGTTTTTGTCCAAAATAGGCAAAGGAATAAAAACCTTCTTCACTTTTTACACAGGTGTCATGTTTTTAGAGAAAATTCAAAAATATTGTTGCCTCAGGAGAGTTAATGCACCTCTAGAGTGACCTTGGGAAAATCAAAGTTTTTCCTAGATTGGTTGGTCAAATTTCATTCTTGATGCATAAAACACAAAGAGCTTTCCAATGATTTATCATGAGCTCAATTTGGAGTTGAGGAATACCTTCAAAAGTTGACTGCAACAGCACTCTGCATTCAGGCAGCCTCATTCTGCACATTTTGACCAATCTTGGGAGATTTGACTTTGGCCAAGGCAAATGAACTCCAAATTGAAAAATTCAAGATGTTTTGTAAATTAGTCTCGATAAGATTTCGAACGAGCTATCACATGTCCAATTGTGACACTGGGAAGGCCTCCAAAATTGGTCTGGAAAAGGCGTTGCATGTCAGGGAGTTGGCACTGCGCATTGGGCAGGCGCTGTGCATCAGAGCAGTTTTGTCTATGAAAAGTTGAACTGGCACTGCGCATTGGGTTGGTGGCACTACACATTGGGCTGTGAATCTTCCAAACCTCTAAAACTCATCTTCACTCATTTCCATTACATCATTCACCTCTTGTCAAGTAAGTATACCCTCTCCTCCAGTTTAAGCTAGGGTTTTCATGCATGTTTAATGGTTTATACCTCTTAAATATCAAACCCTAATTTTTCTCTAAAACTACCTCATACACTACAAATTACAGCTGTTTATTCCCTATTCCCTAATTTCATTTGCCCAAAACCTATCTCCTAAACCCCATCCTCCCTAACTCCTTTTCCCTTCTCCTATCTCCCAAACCCTACCCTTCACATATCAAACCCTAACCCTCAATATCAAAAACCCTAGCCTCTATATAAACCATACCTATTCCCTTACCTCACACCCTCACTATTTTTTATTTTATAAAACTCTTCATACTCATCATTCCCTCACCTATTTATCCACCACTCATCAAATCATCCCAAGAGAGACAGACATGGAGAGGGACAGTGAATATGATTACGAGGAGGACACCCTTAGTGACAGCTCTAGGGAAAGGAATTTGCAACAGAGGGAAGCCTCAAAAAGGTGGAAAGATAATCAGGGAGGAGCCCATTAGTATGAGTGAACTACTTTCTTTCCCATTAGCCACCTCATGCTTTAGACATCAGTCATGTTTTGGTTTTTGTGAAATGGTAGAGAGGGTTAAGTTCCATCATGAGTTAGCAAGGTTGTTTGTGACAAATTTAGACAACAATGTGGTACACCTTGCTGGAGTTACATTTACTCTATCATCTACCATCGTTTCAGAGGCTACAAGCATTCCAGATGTAGTTGAAAAGGCAAACAGAGACAAGAAGATGCTTCGTCACATGGTCCACCATTACATGACCCGGAATAAGATATGCAATATGAGGATAAAGAAGCTTAAGGCAAGATTAAGGAGGGTTTTGAAGAGAAAAAAGAGGGATGATAAGCTTAACATCTTGGCTGATGTCACACTAGCCCAAAAAAGCAACCAATGAGGGACCCTTGCCAAATCTGGGCAAGTTTTGAGCAAATTTTGTCATTTTCAATTTTTGAATTTTTGCAACACAAGAAATTGTGGTACACTTTTGATTGGGACATATTTTGGAGAAATGGATTATATATTTGGATTCAACATCAAAATTACATCAATCACTGAAATTTTCATCTCATTTGGAGCAAAACTAGGTCTCCTAAAGGGCAAAAAACACTCAAAAAGTGCCCTCTCTGCCACTTTTTGCACCCACAAGAAGCCGTCTTGGGAGAATTCATTTTTGAAGTGGTAAGTTACCTCCAAATTAGGAAATTCAAATTGTTTCAGAAACTAGACAAATAGATCTTTCCAACAAGCTATCTTGGGCCTGATTTGGTGGAGTGTAAGACCTTCAAAAGCAGGCTAGAAGCAGCACTGTGCATACAGGAGATGGCGCTGCACATATAGCTGATTTTGTCAATTTTGCCCAGAACTCCGAAATTTTTCCTAGTTTGACTACCAGTTGAATTTTTCTCTCATCCTTGGTGGATTTATTATGGTAAATGATGTATTGCAACGTAAATATGAATGTAAAATGACTTGAGGGAGTAGATACATCAATTAAAAGTTGTTTGGAAGTGAATGTATCGGTTTCCTTAGTTTTAGAGGCAAGTTGTTCCACTGCCTACTTTCATGTTCCTAGTTTAGATGTAGTTGAAAAAACTTCTTAAATCATGGACTTGACCCTTTATGGATATTATAGATGTTCTTTATGCCTATATGATGTCTTTTATCAGTCATGAGCAAGGGTTGGACTCTTGTGGATGCTTTGAGCTTCATTGTACATCACTACAGCAATTTGGTAAGGAAATAAACCAGGGTTTGCAGCTATTTTTGTGGGATTCTTGTGGTCATTTGTCTTGGCATTGTTTCTCCTTCTGTCATTTGTTTTTCTTATGTGTTATATGTTCTAGCATTTATTTCATTCTTCCTAACTAAATGAATCAAGATAGATAGGTAGAATACATTGATAAGAATGCTCTACCTTGGGAATGCATTTGGTTTTTTATGTTTTCAGTTGTTTGAAGAGGATTCATGGTCTCTACATGCCCTCCTCAACTCCTCACCAGTCTTAGACCTACCATCTCACTTTATTCTAAGTGCTAAAACAATTACTTGCCTCACCCTACAGAACACCCTTCATTTTTGATTTCGTTTCCCGGACCCAAGCCTGCCTGCTCCATTTGATCCAGCAACCAAAACTTTCAAAATCAACCAAAACCCTAGAGCTACTATACCTAGCCTAAAATCTATATTCAATTCAGACATCTCAAGTTGTAATTGCAGTCATCCTAACTGAGATTGACAAGGAGAGAGCCCTCTCCTGCCCTGGTAGGGCTAGCTACTAGGTTAAGCGTGGTTTGTGGTTATCCTAGGATTGCCTCCCTTTAGCCTGAGGTCGATCTAGGATCTAACATGATGCATGTTGATTTAACCTATGTTCTACATCTAAACTATTTCATTTGTTTTAATGCATAATATATTAATGGAAATGTGTTTTATATGTTTTTAATGATGTACCATCCATGTCGACTTCTCTGCCAGACATTAGACATACCTTTCATATGAAGCTCACTGTAACAACTGTTGCACTCGTTCAGACTGATCCGTGAGTGTTGTACATGTTATCTTACCTTGTATGTTTTGATTGCCACATCCGTGTGGATTGTTCCACTAGAATTTTCATATGTCCTATGTGTTGTGTGTTGCTAGCCAAGTTGGGATTGATCCCTTTCAACCTAGAACTCACCTTCACCCTCATCTCAACCCACCTATGTTAGAACTTGTCATACACCTTCCTTGACTCATTACAACAGTGACACCCTTTCTACTGATAGAGTTATCTTGCCTCTGTGTGACATCACAGTCAAGGCATTACCATACGACCCACTATTGGGACTCCTACACAAAACGGTCTAAGGTCTAATTGGGACTTCTTATCGGGGAGATCCCCTCAGAAGTTTGCGGGTCCAACACTGTCAACATTTTGGTGTGAGAAGGAGGGCTAGATGAAAATATGAGTCCTTACATCTATTTTGAATCTCTACACATCTATCATGACTACCTACCAAGTTGCTCTTCCGGAGTGCATGTCCTATGGAAATGTGTTGGGTAGCTGATCCCCTATGTAACAGTTTTGGGGATTAAAGTCCATAATTTTGGGTAATAGTATGGTAAAGGTTCCGCGAAGTGTGTGAAGTGCGAATTGTAATGGGTCAAGTAAAATGGTTGTCCACCTGAAAATAATAGAAAGCAAGTCGGCTTGCCCATGGTCCGCGGACCATGAGAATGTATAAATAGAGCGAGGCTCTAATGGTAGAAGGTAGCTTTTGATTAAGATCTAAGTGCTATGGGTTTGTAAAGGCAAGATTGCTTTGAGTCTGTAAGTCAGAGTCATGGTTGGTAGTAGTTAGATTAGGCTTTACAACTGTGTGCATAGAGGCTTGGTAGAGTCCACAGCTGTGTGTGCGAACCCCTGCAGCTGAGTGCACAGGGTGAAATAGAATGTACTGAACAGAAGATCAATAAAGATAAGTGTTTCTGAATTATTGTGCATTTGGTCACGGATCTAAAAGTTTATGATTATGTTATGATTTTATGCATATCTGTAAGATTTATGGTTGCGCACATTGGTTATAATTGTTGAATTCTTAATTAAATACCTTAAGAATTAGATCTGATCTATAATAACCAGAATAATAATAAGAATCTAGGAAGTGCCACTTCACGGATCTACGCGAAGACTAGATAGTTGTGCAGAGTAGTGCAAGTGCGCGGATTGGTTCGTGACCCCTCCAGACCTTATCAAGACATTCCTAGGGTATGGAAACCTAGTTCCAGCACCCTCCCATACTACCTCAGGTGAGACTTGAGTCCGTGCTCCACGGATTGTTGCCGAAAGGGCTAGTAGTGCGGGATTTTCTTGGCTAAAACAATTCTGAACTTGGGTCAGGCCCCATCAAGCCAACAAATGGTTCCGTTGTCGGGACCAGGATTTTCCTAAGGCATTTCTGATGTCGAAACACTAGAACCCTATGAGGAAAGAGATTGAATATTGGTTGGATCAGAAGTTTCACGAGTTCGTGGTTCAGGAAAACAAAACTCCGCATATATCTGAAAAGAGGTGGCTGGATCATTACATATACACATAAATCCATGAGATCTTCTTCACATCCTTTTCATCAGAACTGTATGATTGGATCGCGAGGCTAGCCAACAGTCAAGTTGTTATGAAACCAGCTCAAGAAAAGAGAGATCCATGCCTTAGAATTTAGCCTCTTTGAGGGGGCAACCTCCTTTACATTACATAAATGAGCAATTCTTGGATTATTCAAATGAAAAAAACTCTTTTCTATATATAGGAGTCTAAGGAGTCACAATATAACCCAGCTGACCTAACAATAATAATATAAAGCCACAAAAATAACAATAGAGGGATTCTATGGGGCACAGTAATAACAATATGGGGACAATAGGGGCACAACAATATTAATAAGGGATACAACTACAATAGTAATGGGGTAATCACTAGTATTATAGGGACCCAACATGCCCCTCTCCTTCAAAAAAGTGTCGTCCTCAATGCTTCAGTAGTTCTGGATGCTTCTGTATAAAATTCTCATCCTCCCATGTGGAATCTTCAACGGATAAGTTCTTCCACTTGATAAGATACTCCGAAATTGATCGATTTCATAACTATCGAGTTCTTGTTTCTGTGACTGCTTCTGGTTCCAATAAAATTTTTCCCTCCTCGTCAAGTTCTGGCAATATTGTTTGAACTCGGAGCTTGTCACCTATAACCTTCTTTAAACATGAAACATGGAAAACTAGGTGTAATCGAGAAGCTGCAGTAAGCTCCAATTTGTATGCCATAGTACCAATCTTTTGCAACACCTTGTATAGACCATAATACTTTGGTGATAATTTATTATCCTTTTTAGCTTGCTTGAGGGAAATTTTCTTATATGGTTGTAGCCATAGGAATACCCAATCACCTACATCAAAACTTCTTTCGCTTCGATGTTGATCTTCCTGTTGTTTCATTCTATTCTGTGCCAACATGAGGTTGTCCTTTAAGAGTTGGAGGACATGTTGTTGATGTTCGATGTGATGTTCCATTGCTTGAACCTTAGAATTTCTCTTAAATATGATGTGATGGATGGTGGCTAATATCCATAAAGTGCCATAAATTGGGTCATTTTTGTTTTTGTATGGAAGGAAGTGTTATACCACCATTCAACTAGAGGCATCCATTTGACCCATTGTGTCTATTTATTAGATACAAAGCAGCAAAGATATCCTTCCAAACATTTGTTTACTATCTCAGTTTGCCCATTAGATTGAGGATGATAAGATGAGCTATGAGCTAACTGAGTACCAAGACAAGAAAATAATTCTGTCCAAAAATTTCTAGTGAAAATGGGATCTCTGTCACTTACAATAATCTTTGGGTTTCCATGTAGCTTTTGAATTGTTTCCATAAATGCAGTAGAAACTGTACTGGCTTTAAATGGATGTGATAATGCACAAAAGTGTGCATACTTGGTAAGTCTATCAACTACCACCATGATGACACTCTTTCCCTTAGACTTGGGTAAACCTGTGATAAAATCCATTGAAACCTCCTCCCAACGTTGGCTTGGAATGGATAAAGGTTGTAATAGACCCGGTGTCTTAATTGTTTCAACTTTATTTTGTTGGAAAACCAAACATTCTGCCACAAACTTTTGAATATCTAATTTAAGGCCCTCCCAAAAAAATTCCTTCTTAACCCTGTGGTAAGTTTTTAAAAATCCTGAGTGGCCTCCTAAGAGAGAAGTGTGCAATTCCATAAGAATATTTTGTTTTAGCTGGGAATTCTTACAGAGGTATAAGCGATCTTTGTACCATAATGAATCATTTTTCCTGCTAAATGTATCAGACGTACTAGAGTCTTGTTGTAACTTTCAAATAAGTGCCCACACTTCTTCGTCATTCTTCCATTCTTCCCTTGCTTCGTTTATCCAATCTGGTTGGATAATAGAAATGGCGCACAACAATGCTTCCACATCCTCATCCTTTCTTGAGAGTGCATCTGCCACCACATTTTGCTTCCATTTTTTGTAGATGATTTCAAAGTCATAACCCAACATCTTTGTGACCCACTTTTGTTGCTCTTCAGAGGATAATCTTTGTTCTAAAAAGTATTTAAGGCTATCATGATCCATTTTTATCTTGAAGTGTCTTCCCATTAGGTAGGGTCGCCATTTCTTAAGTGCATGGAGTATTGCCAACATTTACTTCTCATAAATAGCTTTGTGTAAAAACTTTCCCTTGATTGGACGACTTTCGAAAGCAATGGGTCTTTCATCTTGCATTAAAACAACACCAATTCCATTTCTTGAAGCATCACATTCCACAATAAATGTTTTTGTGAAGTCTGGTGTAGCTAAGACCGGTGCTTGGCACATTGCCTCTTTAAGATGCTCGAAGGCCTTTGTTGCTTCTGGAGTCCATGAAAATGCATCTTTATTCAATAATGTTGTTAGAGGTGCTGCTATTCTCCCATAATTCTTAACAAACTTGCGATAATACCTTGTTAACCTGAGAAATCCTCGCAGATGCTTTATGGATGTGGGCATTTTCCATTCCTTAATGGATTTAATTTTGTTAGGGTCTACCTTAACTCCTTCATAAAATACAATATGACCCAGATATTCCACCTCTTGTACTCCAAAGAAACATTTGGATCTTTTTGCATATAATTGTTTCTCCTCCAATAATTGTAGCACCCTGTCAACATGTTCAACATGATCCTTCCAAGACTTGCTGTAGATTAGTATATCATCAAAAAATACTAACACAAATTTTCTAAGGAATGGTTTGAAAATGGAATTCATTAAACCGTGAAATGTTGAAGGTGCATTGGTAAGGCCAAAAGGCATGACCAAAAATTCATAATGACCCTCATGAGTTCTAAATGCTATTTTCGGAATGTCTTTAGTCTTCATTCTGATTTGATGATATCCTGAACGAAGATCCAACTTGGTGAAGTAAATTGATCCATGCAATTCATCCAGTAATTCATCAATGACAGGAATGGGAAACTTATCTTCAATAGTGAGCTTGTTGAGCTCCCTATAATCCAGACACATGCGCCATGATCCATCCTTCTTGTGCACCAATACTACTGGAGAAGAGAAAGAACTTTGACTCATTTGAATTATACCAACCTCTAGCATTTCTGCAACCATACGTTCAATTTCACTCTTTTGGGCATAGGGATATCTGTACAGCCTGATGTTTGGAGGAACACTTCCTGGAATCAGATGAATAGCATGATCATGATCACGAATAGGTGGGAGACCTTTGGGAGACTCAAATACCTTGCTCCAAGAATTTTTGGAGATTTGGAGAAATAGATGATTCCAATGTGGAAACATCTAGCGAACATAATTGTGCAATTACACCTCTTTGTTCCTTTTTTAGAAGCTTTGTCATACCGTTAGAGCTGATTATCTTTCCCGGTTTCCCTGCAATACCCCTTAATTCAACTTCCTTTCCTTCCATAGAAAATTTCATGAAAAGTTCTTGAAAATTAAAAGCTATTGTACCCAAGGATTGTAGCCATTGGACTCCTAGTAAAACATCAGCACCTCCCATTGGAATGGAAAGCATTGGGCTAGTCAATACCTATTCCCCCATGGATAGCTTGATATTATGACACTTTCCAGAGAAATTTATTGTTCCTCCATTTGCAACCATCACTTGACACTCTGGTGTTGGATATAAGAAGCAATTCAATTCTTTTGCTACCTTACAATGAATAAAATTGTGGGTACTTCATAAATCAATCAACACTATTACCTTTTTCTTCTTGATTTGTCCTTCTATCTTGATGGTTTGAGGAGTGGTAATTCCTGCCAATGCATTACAAGATATGGTCGGATTCATTTCTTCTTTATCTATGCTTTTTTCCTGGAGTATATCCTATTCTTTTGACCTTTCTTGCTCCTTTTCTTCTTCCTCTTCACAATCCATGTAGAATAATTTCTTCCCAGCACACTTATGACATTTAGTATATTTGCTATCACAACTGTAACAAAGCCCTTTTGCTCTTTTTTCTTCGAATTGTTGTGGTGTCAACCTTATAGGTTGTGGAAGACTAGGGGCAACAACACTTCCATCTTTATAGTTGTGAGTGGTATGCTTCCTGGTTGCCATAATTTTGCTTTCCATTTTTCTTGCTAACCTGAATGCCTTCTCTAATGAATCAGGTTCCCAAAGGCGAACATCATGTTGGATATTATCCTTTAATGTCCATATGAACACATCAACCCTATGCTCCTCTGGAATATTTTTTTACCCTTATGTTCAATTTTTGGAACTCCTCAATGTGCTCCATTATTGAACCCTTTTGTTTGAGACTTATCAATTGGCTAAAAAAAGTGTTGCTTTTTGTATCCTCATAATGTGCTCTCAATTCTTCCGTAAAAATTGCCCAAGTGATAATTTGTTTATGAGAGCAAAGCCATTGATACCATACAAACTGATTTGGTTCCAAATATAAAGTTGCAATACGTACCTTTTGTGTGTTTTGCACATTATTGAGATCGAAAAATTGCTCCATCTGTAATATCCATGTTGCAGGATCCTTGCCATCAAACTTCTTCATATCAATTTTTGGAATATGGCCGGTCTTCGATCCAACATTAGAGTCTATGGAATCATGATTAACATTTCTTTTGTTCTCATCATGAGTTTCGTTTACTACCCTTTCACCATTAGTGACCATTTCTTGTAGCAACTTATTCATATTTATCTTCAATTCTTCCATCTTATCATCCATGCCATCAATTTTAGCGTCCATGCCATTCATCTTAGCTTCCATGCCATCCATATTAGCTTCTACACCTTTCTTTAAACAATCCATATTAGCTTCTGCACCTTTCTTTAAATCATCCATCTTAGCTTCTACATCTTTCCTTAAACCATCCATCTTAGATTCTTTTTCTTTTTGTGCAAGTGACACTTGTTGCACTTGGTATCGTAATTTTGATATATCATGTTGCATTTCTTCCTCTTGTTCATAAGTCATGCTAGAGATTTCAAGTTTCTTACTAGGTGTTTTCATTTCCTTTCCTCGGGGCATCAATAACCGGTTCAAACTAATTTTTCAAACCAAGCTTATGCAAAAATTTAAAAAAAACTACGCACCTTTTTTTCACTTTGTAGAAGCTTGATATTGAATCTGATGTATCTATGCAATTTCAGATCATCCAGTTCTAAACTTGTGACTTGTCATAGCCCTCTATGTCCTCTTTCCAATGCCACCAGTCTGATCCAAGTTGGATTCTCCAAGGAAGAGTTATGCACAATCTCCCAAGATGACCTGATTATAGAATAGTTCAGTAGAGCGAACTTGTACAATGTGCCACGAGTCACTGTTTCAACCTATGGATCTAAAAAAGATACAAAAGAAACTACAATCCATCCTCTTTCTATAAATTCTTATGAAATTTCAATCCTATGCTCAGATAGAAAGTTATGATGATTTTCCCCAGTTCACCTGTTTGGAATGTAATTCAGGAGTCTGCAAAAAGACCAACTTCCTCAGATCATATCTCTGCAAATATAGCACAAAAAGCTCTAAAATTTGGAACCAAGATTTAGCGTGATTTCTTCTCAAATGGGTTTTTTTTTAGCTTCTGAAACATCGTAGAAACAAATTTATATCGAAAATTCCACGATGACTTTTTTGGAGCAGCGAAACCCTAGAATCCAAAGCTCTGATACTAAATGTTATGAAACTAGCTCAAGAAAAGAGAGATCCACGCCTTAGAATTCAGCCTCTTCGAGGGGGAAACCTCCTTTACATTAAATAAATGAGCAATTCTTTGGATGATTCAAATGACAAAACCTCCTTTCTATATATAGGAGTCTAAGGAGTCACAATATAACCCAGCCGACCCAACAATAATAATATAAAGCCACAAAAATAACAATAGAGGGATTCTATGGGGCACAATAATAACAATATGGGGACAATGGGGGCACAAAAATATTAATAAGGGATACAACTACAATAGTAATGGGGTAATCACTAGTATTATAGGGACCCAACACAAGGAAGGTGTAAACTCGATCGACCAGTAGTGTGGACTCTAGAGTTGGTGTGCAAGTTAGAGGCATCTGAAGGTAAAATCGCGCAGGCAGTAGATCATTGGCTGGATCAGATAATAGGAGGGTTTATCACTAAATTCAAAATAGACGCAATTGTGAGCTACAGCAAAGCAGAGTAGCATTTTCTGAAGGGAACACTAGGTAAGTACATCAAATCCCTGAATACCTGGATTAAGATGCTGTTATGTGAAAAACGGGTGATGCAAATCCTTTAATGAGTGGAACGACATGGAGAGGGAGGGCCTATAAGGGCATCGAAGGGTTGGGAAACAGTCTATTAATTTTTCCTCCGTGAAAGGATGAGGAAGGGCACACTTGGGATTCTCCAAGAAGTGCAGTCAATTTGGTAAGGCAACACATCCCGCAATTAGCATCCCCTTTAACACCACCACTCGCGTCACCTCCTTTGCCCCCATCTTCACCCACACCACATCCACCAAACCAGTGGTTTAGCATGGAAAGCGTGATCATGTTTCCAGTATTCAGAGGGGTAGGGAGTGAAGATCTTGATCAGTTTTCATTTGTAGTAAGGGCAGTATGGGAAGCACACAAGGTTACAGATGATAAAATTAAGAAGTCCAACTTGGTAAGCGCACTTTAGGATCACGTGCTGACCTAGTATATTAAGCACTCGAATGATCATCCAAATGCCGAGATAGTGGAAATTTAGATTGTGTTAAACAAAGAATTTAGCCAACCGAAATCAGAGACGCAGTCGATCATCGGATTCAAAGATATCGTGATGCTTCTTGGTGAAACCCCCTGGGATCTGGATCAAAGATTGAAGAGCATGATCCACGAGGCTAACATGAAGCTGACGGATGCGCAACACCACACGTGGTTTGTGGTGTCTTTGACACCACATCTGAGGACAACGCTATCATAGCAGAAGTTTTCAACCCAGGTAGAAGCATTGGAAATAGCGATGAGGTGGCATGAAACTCTGATACAGGATCCATGCGCAACTAAAAAACCTATGTTTGGAGATGCAGGGTTTGAAATAGGATAGGACACCCCAGCTGAAAGCACAAGAAGGAGTGTGGTGCATAAAATGTAGAAGCTAGGACCATGATAAGGATCATTGTCCAGTATTCACGAGCTATTTAGTAGGAGGGGGACCAATGTTGTTGAGACCAAAGGCACAGGTGGGGCCAAGTGCAACGCCTGCGCTTTGGTGTGCAATCTGTCAGGTGGGAGGAAAGCACACGACATATAACTGTCATCTATTACAGAAGTTTACACAAACCCCCAACAGTTGTTTTATAATTTTTGTAGATCTGTAGGCCACGATGAGAAAAATTGTCGAAGTTATAAATTGTTAATGGATAGGACACTTGCCTATATGATGCAAGCGGAACCACAAGTCCTTGACCTAGCCACAGGGATGGTGCATGCTGGATTTCAAGGGCACAGACGAGGACGAGGCCACAGACAGCTAATCTATTATAACTACAAAGGACTAGGGCACTATGCTCGCGACTGTACCAACCCAACTAGAATATCATGTTCTTACTGTGAATAGTTTGATCATGAAATGATATATTTTCCCACGCTGATAGCTCAGATACGTGAGAAAAGGGTAGCACAACCTACACCGATGCAGAACATCCAAATGATTAGGGCTGAGCCATGCGAAGAAAACCCCAACGTGAACATGATGCTCAAAAGTGGCGCAACCATAGGGGAAGATAAAGGGAAACAACCCGAAGAAGATACATGGGTTCTCAAGGCCCCTACAAAGAAACCTGCGTTCGACTTGGAAGGCACAAAGGAGACATTTATGGAAGCTAAGAAGAGCTTTGCGGAGGTCTCTACTTCAAGTAGCAAGGATCAACCCGAGTCAGAAATGGATCCCTCTATGCTAACTAGCTTTTTAGAGACATGTATAAAGTTGCTACGCCTCAAAAAGGTAGTTAAGGGGTTACAAGAGCTCATAACCAGGTGTGCAGGGTCAGGAGAACTGCGTGTGGTCTGCAAAATAGGAAAGCATGCTTTACGCGCCAGGCAAGAAATGCGATTGACGGTGCAGATTGGTGATTTTGAGATGGACTAGGTCATCATAGACTTGGGTTCAGATGTGAGTGTGCTACCTAAATAGACATGGGAATGCATGGGCAGGCCCGCATTACAGTGGTCTCCTATTCAATTACAGATGGTGAACCATCAAAAGATCTTTCCCATGGGGATATTGCAGGGAGTAACAGTGGACATCGAAGGCATGAACACACAAACAGATTTTGAAGTAATATAAATTGTGGATGAAAGCAACCCTTACCTCGTGTTGCTAGGACTAGACTAGGCCACATATACGAATGGAATCGTCAACCTAATGAAGCGGAAAATGATATTTGAGAAAAAGTCCCTATGCTTAGTTATTCCTCTAGATCCAGCCGAAGGAGCATGCTACATGGAACCCGTGCACGACGAAGGAAGTGATGATGACTTGGATTATATCTACAAAATAACTATGTGAGATCAAGATTGGGTGAATCTGACTGCTGAGGGGAGAATACCATTGGAGTGCACAGATATTTGCCCCTCAGATATAGATGAAGAGGATGAACATTGGCATAATTGGTTGAACGAAACAACCACACTGAATTGCAATATGATGACTAGGTCGCTGTGTTGCGTAACAGCCCAAGCTCAAGATCTACCAACATATGATGGACTGATAGAGGTGGATGAGTTTTTGAACAAGTTTGAAAGCACAATACTATAGCAGTATGGTTCAACGCATTAAAATGGGTGTTGCGAGCAACACCTATGCACTAGTGGGGAACACATCAAGGCACTTTTGAAAATTGGTGCAGCTGCAGAACGATGATGTGGCTATGGTTTGGGGAACTAGAACTACAAATGACAGATAAATACAACGGGCGTGACGACTCATGCGTGCATCTCATAAAATGGACCAAGGTGTATGGCAAGTAACCTCAACATGAATGGGTGCATTTGTTCTACCATACCTTGGATGTCATACCCAGGAACTGCTATACTGAGACAAAACTCCAACATGGTACAGGCGAGTGGGATATTTTGCATGAAGGATTTCTATTAAATGTTACATTTGAAAACCCATGGGCTGATACTATTGATGATGCGCTACAAGTTGTGAAGGCTACTATCTTCAAAATACCCCAGGAACCATTGGAAGTAGTTCAACCAGTATGGGCAGCCCAATTAAGCCATGCCCTCGAATGTTATAATGTACAGGTAGAGGAGGATGATGACGACCCTCGGAACATTAATATCCCAGAAACAGAAGGGAGTCGTAAAGTTCGTGGATCATCAATTTGGGACCCCGACATCACCGCACCATTGAAAATGAAGTAGGTAAATATTGGCACCAAGGAAGACCTGAAGTATGCGATGCTTGGGGACTATTGGGATCAAGCCATGGTGGATAAGGTCGTCGAGTTACTTCACAAATATCAAGACTTATTCCTAACCAAAATCACAGAGTTAAAATGGATCCTCGGTGACCTGGGAAGGATGAAGATTACTTTGAAACTGGACGTGAAGCCAACTAAGCAGTGACCTTACCGTTGAATCCAAAATATAAAGAAAAGGTCCGCAAAGAATTGGAAAAAATGCTTGCAGCAGGAATAATTGAACCAGTAGAAGAATCCGAATGGGTAAGTCCTATGATTGTATAGGAGAAAAAACAGAAGGGAAAAATTCGGATCTACGTGGACCTCAAGAAGCTCAATGATGCCTATGTGCATGATCCATTCCCGATTCCATTTATAGATGAAGCAATGGAAATGTTGGTGGATAGGAAGCCTACTCCTTCACAGATGTTTTCTCAGGGCACCACCAAATCAAGATTGCGCTGGAGGATAGGAGTAAAACAACTTTTGCAACTGAATGGGGCTGTTTTCAGTACACTATTATGCCCTTTGGACTGAATAACGTACCGATGATATTCTCGCGCGTCGTGGTAGCTGTATTCAAGGAATTCATACATAAGTTTTTGGAAGTATATTTCGATGATTGGACCGTATTTGGATCAGTTAAGAACCATATAGTGAGCTTACGGTTGATGCTATATACTTGCCGCTGACACTAGATTGCCCTGAATCTCAAGAAATGCACCTTCTTCATCCCCTTTGGATATTTTCTAGGCCATGAGGTCTGCAAACAAGGATTGATGGTGGACCCAGCGGAGATTGTTGTTATTCTCAATTTCGAAGCGCCGCGAAGTGTCAAACAACTGCGCGCCACATTGGGACACATTGGTTACTATCGGAAGTTCAATAAGAGCTACACAAAAATCACAACACCTATGGAATAGTTGTTGAAAAAGGACGCTACTTATTCTTGGAATAAGGAATGTAACAAAAACCTGGAGATTCTCAAGGAAAGGATGGCATCCGCTCCCATTTTGGTCTTTCCAAAATGGGACATCGAATTTCATGTGCATGTTGACGTGTCATGTATCGCATTGGGCACTGTACTTATGCAGGAAGGTGATGAAGGTATCGATCACCCGACCGCGTTCACAAGGCAACAACTGTCTAAAGCGGAAAAGAATTATTCTACTACTAAGCGCGAAGGACTGGCAATGGTATACGCACTCTAGAAATACTACCACTATCTGCTAGGTGGGCACTTTAAGATGTATACTGATCATTCTGCATTGAAATAGTTAGTGAATAAGCCTGCGTTGGGGGGGGGGGGGGGCGCATATGCATATGGTTGCTCTTGTTTCAAGAGTATGACTTTGAGGTCATCGTAAAACCGAAACGCTTAAATGTAGGACCAGGTCACTTATCCAAAATTGAGACCGGCGAGGAGCCAACAAATTTGGAGGAAGGACTACCTAATGCACAACTCTATGCAATGCACATCGCGGATGGTGACTTCGAGGATAAAATCCACTTCTTAACCAAAGGGGCCGTTGATTCGGATTTAGACAGGAACGCAATAGATTACAGAGATAACCATAAATACAGAGATGCGATAACCATAAATACTGAGATGCAGCGGAAATAATACTTCATTTCATTACTGTAAAATACTGAAATGCGCTTACAAACAGGAATGGGAATAAACCAGCTAGGGCGATGGTAGCTTATCTCTGAGAAGAGATGTGGCGGCTACATGCCTCTGAACTGTTCTCCAAACTGTGTTACAATGAGGCTCGAAGGCCTATTTATTATTGAGAAACAATGTAAAACCCTTAACATTCCGAAATCTAACCCTAGAAGATGAAATGCCAAATTGTGGGCCCCGTTTGGGTAAATTGGTACATCAATTTCCCGGGGTCGTAACTTTGGCATACGATCTCCGTTTGACGCGTACGATAGCCCGTTAGAAAGATCTATCCGAGTACTACCACTTTGGGAGGCAACATCGGTCCATGGACCGATGTTGCCCCAGATTCCCCAAAAAATGTCATTTAGGGCCTCAAAACGGCTTCGGAAGTTCAGGACCCGAAAAACTGCTAAAAATAGTAAACTGTGCTACAATTTAGGAAACTGAAAAAGCTGAAAGAGACAGTTGTGGGGGTCCAAATGGGATAGGTGGGTGGCCACCAACATCCACCTGGATCATTCCTCCCCCCTTAGGAAGCAATGGTCCCCATTGCGTTGAGTTCCTCCCTGAGATGAGGAAGCTTCTACTGAGTTGGTTCTCTGGTGAGCTGTTCTGCAATCTCTGATGTGTCCAGAAATGGTGGGAAGCATGGTTGACGACAGTCCACATTGAACACTCGGTGCAAGCGAAGGAATGGAGGAATGCTGTGCTTCAAAGCATTGTTTCCCGTAGCCTTGGTACTGATGTAAGGACCATGTCGGAGTGGTCTGAGTTTCTGATGGGTTCTGGTAAGGTGTTCTCTCTGCATATGCAACCAGACTTTGTCGCCCACTTGAAGCTTGTGTGGTACCTCTGTGCGTGAGAAGTTGTTCCTGTGTTCTGACTTGACCGTATTCCTTTGCTGCTGCTGCGTAGAGGAACCCTTTGCAGGGGTCATGGATGTAGCAACAATCTTCCCCTTACTTTGGGAGTGGACCAGACAGATGAATTTCCTGGTCTGTGATATGAGCTTGCTGCCTTTCTTGGTAGTGATCAAAGATGTGGCGGTAGGTGGGGCTACCTCTGGTATCCTGTATAATGAATTATTTAAATAAATAATGACAGCACGAGGCCTGGACTCATACACAGCATGTCGCCTCCACAAGTATGGTTGGCCTAAAAATACATCACAAACATCCAGAGGTGTAACATCACACAATACCTCGTCTGTGAAGGGCTTGATGCTGTAGGGAAGGCGGCACTGCTGGCGAACTTTGAGATCTCGTCCTTCATGAAGCCACCCGATACTGTACGGCTGTGGGTGTGGTGTAGTCGGAAGGCGCAACCACTTCACGACCTCTGCTGAAACAAGGTTCTTTTGGCTGCCACTGTCGACAATGAATTGTAGCGGCGAACCCTTCACCCACATCTGTGAGTGGAAAAGATGCTCCCCTTCCTCTGTATTTTCGGGCTCATCTTTCTGGATCTTGGCAGTGGCAACAGTGGTGCTGGGATCCGCATCAATAATCTACTTCCATTTGCAATTCCCCTTGTCGGGTTCTGGCTCAGGGTCAAAACATGCATCTGATTCGGAAGCCTTCAACTCAGCCACTAGTGATTGCTTGGTCTGACACTCACTTGTGTTATGAGTGGGACTCTTGTGGAACTCACACCACTTCCCTGTGTCCTTCTTCGGCTTCATGGTGTTGTTCTTTTCTTGCGGCTTCGACGGGTTGTCTTGGGTCACCCCGCCTTGGCTTTGTCCTTTGGGCTTCCGATTTGCAGATCCAAAGTCTCGCTTCTTCTGTTTGAACTTTTGCTCGATTTTGACAGCGTATCGGTATGCTGTGCCGAGTGAGGAGATGTTCAAGAACCCCATCTCTTCCTGGATGTATTTGTGTAGGCAGCCACGGTATTTGAGTACCAGATGCAGCTCAGAATCTTTGATACCCAACTGTGTGCGAAGGGTATGAAAAATGTTTGTGAACTCCGGCACATCTTGGTCTTGTCCCTGCCGCAGTGTGGTCCATTTGATGTATTTGTCCTCATAGCTTCCGATAGGGTAGTATTGCTCCTTGATTGCATCTCGGAAGTCATTCCAAGTGGCTGCGACTGAAAATAGTGAGCCTGTACTTTCATCCTTCTGCTCGCAGTAGGTTTCCCACCAGTCCTTGACGTGGGGGGCTGTTTTGAGAAGGGCGAAAACAATCTTTTCCCGATTTGAAAATTCATGAACAGAAAAATACCCATCTAGCATATTTAACCATTTATCTACGGCATCTGCATCTATTTGACCCTCAAAGATGGGGATTTCAAAATTAACTTGTACCTTAAATGGTGTGGCATTTCCAGAGTCGCTGTTGGAAGCCGATGCATCGCCTCTGGGTAGCCACTGAAGGATTTGCGCAAAGCTATCCATCATCACGTTCCTTTGCCGCTCGAGCGCTTCTTCGAGCAAGATTTTGATAGGATCTCCTGCCCCCTCGTCTTTCTTCTCATTCGCCATGGGAGGTCGTCGGGATTTGCGAGGCTGGTCTTGCAAAGGTTCGACCAGTTCAAGCCCTAACTCCTTATATCCCGACCTCGTTGGGGACATGCAAAGAAAAACAGAGAAAAAGCAGACCGCTCTAATACCACTGATCTGGATTTAGACAGGAACGCAATAGATTACAGAGATAACCATAAATACAGAGATGAGACAACCATAAATACTGAGATGCAGCGGAAATAATACTTCATTTCATTACTGTAAAATACTGAAATGCGCTTACAAACAGAAATGGGAATAAACCAGCGAGGGCGATTGTAGCTTATCTCTGAGAAGAGATGTGGCGGCCACATGCCTCTGAACTATTCTCCAAACTGTGTTACAATGAGGCTCTAAGGCCTATTTATTATTGAGAAACAATGTAAAACCCTTAACATTCTGAAATCTAACCCTAGAAGATGAAACGCCAAATTGTGGGCCCCGTTTGGGTAAATTGGTACATCAATTTCCCGGGGTCGTAACTTTGGCATACGATATCCGTTTGACGCGTACGATAGCCCGTTAGAAAAATCTATCCGAGTACTACCACTTTGGGAGGCAACATCGTTCCATGGACCCATGTTGCAATAGATTCCCAAAAAAACGTCGTTTAGGGCCTCAAAACGGCTCCGGAAGTTCAGGACCCGAAAAACTGCTAAAAATAGTAAACTGTGCTACAATTTAGGAAACTAAAAAAGCTGAAAGAGACAGTTGTGGGGGTCCAAATGGGATAGGTGGGTGGCCACCAACATCCACCTGGATCAGCCGCACCACAGGGATATTCAGTTCAATAGAAGAAAGAATTGGTAATACGCGCAATGGACTTTACTGTTATTGCGGGGCAGCTCTACAAAATGGGTAACGACGAAATATTACGAAGATATGTACCTGAATATGAACGAGGATAGATCCTCGCAGAAACACAAGGGGGGGGGTTGCAGGAGGACATTATGTGGGGAGGGTGTTACAGGGAAAAGTGTCTACACAAAATTGTTTATCCCACTAAGGTGTGATAGCTACCTTAGAAACAAACAAAGTAAAGCTACTTTCGTTTTTCTTTTATGAAGTATAGATGAGAGAAGAACAAAGAAGACCAACCTCTGTCTTGCACTAATCTCCTAGTTCGATTCCTCTCTCTCTTGATAGTCTTTCGCTACTTGTTCCCTTGCACGCACAGCTTCACAGAGTACCTGTAAGATCACAGTGGCATAGCACTATACAAGAACATGGATCTATAATCATAAACAATCTAGGATCAGATGTAAATTGACCATACAAATGCAGAAAACATAAATGACACAAGAGTATGGAGGAAAACTTGAATAGATTTTATTGATAAACAAGAAATAGCCAAGGGAGTAACAACCAGTTGTTCTGACCCAGCATCATCTCCTTAGCAAGGAAGCCCCTCTTCACCTCATACAAATCTTAGATCACCCAACAATCTGATGTTGTCTCAAGAAACCAACAACAATTCCTTAGAATATGCAAAATTCCAGCCTCCAACCTCTGGATCTCTGGGATGAGAGATCTATATATAGATATTTGCAGAGGTGTGAGTCAGCTCTGGGTTTTTGATTAGTGTCTTCTCTCTGATAGTTCTTGCTTCCACTTGGAGATCTCATTGATCTCTTACTCATCCTTGGGCGATTCTGAGAGGCAAGTGTCACAGGAGAAGTTTCTGGAAGATTCCATGATCATCCACCTCACAAACTGTCTCTGCCACTTGTCTTTTCTCGTCCATCGCACCCCATAGAAGGGCTTTTTGAAATGCAATGCACTTCCCGTGTGTACAAGGTGAGATGCATCGCACCTTGGCCATGGGGCAAGTGAAATGATCCAGTTTTGACCAGTTCTGAGTAGTTTTTCATGGAGAACTTCTGGGAGATGATGTAATAAGTTGACCTTGTTCTTTTAGGGGTTGGAACAACACCTTTAGGGACTTAGGAGTCCTTATTTTATGGACATTTATGATTGGGGTTGTAGTGCCCAAAAATGTCTATAACAGTTGCCCCCTAAAGCATGAGGTCGTTAATCTTTTTTGATGTTGGGTGAAATGCTTTATCATGAGGATCCGAAGTTATTTCAAGCTGGGAGGAGACATGTAATAAGATACAATACAATACATTATCTTCATAATATTTTCATCATCTAGCTGAGGCGGGCATTCCCATGCTCAGCTTTATAAATTCATTTTCATGTACATATGACAGACAATCATCTGAGTGTAGACTGATGATTCTGGAGGAGCCATCATCCCATAGATTGGATGATTATCTGTGCAACAATGATGTACATTTGATGTCTTTATTTTCCTGAATATATATCACAGCCCAGATGGATGAAACTAGATCCGGGGTCTTCAATCTTGTTCGATCTTCACTCAAAGTACAAGTCGATCCATGTGAGAGATGTTCTGGAGTCGAACATGGAAAGACATCGCCTAATTACCAACCAATGATGTAAGCTGTTAACAGGCGCGAGAGGAATCACTGATAATGATAATGATCCTCAAGGTACTACAGTACAATTCACATGGTGTGAATAAGGGACTTGGCATCAAAAACCATGCAAAATCTTTTGGTCGAAGGCCATTGATGTAAGCCTGTCGCCAGAAGGAAACTTGCCATTGATTCATGTAAGCTTCAAAGTACTGAAAGGTGTGTCCCTAAATCGACTTCTTGGATAATGAGCAGATGTCAACAAGAAGCGATCCATCATAGGAGGGCCTTAATGAATCCCACATCAATGACACGGAACGGAGAAAATGATTTTAATGGAGGTAAAAACGATCTGGTGATATAAGGTTCAGGGCGGCGGTCATGAAAGAATGGAGCGTAAATGTATTGCAGCGGGTGAGATGTAGGTGAATTCTGTGAGTGACTTCTCTTGAACATATTGGCGACACTGACATGATGGATTGGTAGCATTAACCCCAAATGTGGATGGTGTGATGTGACCATGGTGATGTGACTGGTGAATGAAACAACCCAACCCGACTTGGATGCAGAGTGAAAGTGTCATGTTCAAGAGCGACTTGCTACCAACAAAGTTTCTTCAAGTTTTCTTCCCAATTTTTCCCCAGTCATTGCTGACCAGTACCTCTTTATTTTTGTCAAGATTGAGGAGGATAACATATGCTTGTTCTATAATTTTCCCTTCGGGCAAACCCATTACTATGTTTTAACGAGCCTAGCGATAGTGAAACTCGTTCTTGTCTGTTATGGACAAGTTTGTCACTATTCAGTTTTAACGAGTTTAATGACAAAGATAACTCGGTCTTTTTCAATTTTAGAGAGTCTGAAAAGGGACGTAAAGAAAAATCCAAAAATCCTTTTTCGTCACATAATCCCTTGAGTTCGAAAAAGTATAAAACAATACAAAAGGGATGAATTTTCGGTACTTTTAACGAGCTGAACAAAACAAGCGCTCGATATTTTTGTGTAATAATCCCTCAAGTCCAAAAAAGATTAAAATCTAAAGGAGGGATAGCACTTCCGGTCACTTTAACGAGCTAAAGAGGCCAATGGCTCAGCAATCTTTTCATATTTTACGAGTCAGTTGAAAAGAGCTTAAAGGAGACTCGTTTTTTGAGGAACGAGTGATAGATTCGGGTAGCAGCTGATTCCAGGTAAGGTTTGGAATTTTCCAATCACGGCAGTGTCACAAGGATGGCTAACAGGATCACTCTTCGTAGCTATTCCTCAAAAAGGGTAAACAATCAAATGGGGGTGAATGATCGGCCAATACAGAGTGGAGGTGATGATGAGAACACGACCAAGGCTTTAAAGGCTGAAGCACTACATTCACGATGGTTATTTACCGGGAATTGGTTCAATTTTTATTGAGCTTAAACGCTGGGGGAAACATTTGCTCATTGCTTATGTTTATTTTTTAACGAGTGTGAAGTCTGGGTTAAAACTGCTCGAGGCGGGTTTATTTTTGAACGAGCTTTAACCCTGCGGTAACACTGCTCCTGGCGGGTTTATTTTTTAAAGAGCTTGAACCCTGCAGTAACACTGCTTGTGATAAGTTTGCATGCCCCCCAGCATAATAACGCAAATTGAGGTGCATGCCCCCCAAGCTTCATTGCCTTCAACTCGGTGGTTGGAATGAAGGTTTACCTTTCAGATTTGGAAAGGGGATTTGTTTCATTTTTTAATGAGGTTGACACAGTAAAAGAAATATCCTCATGACTTCTTGTTTCATTTTTTAACGAGGTCGACACGAGATAAGAACCATCCTCGAAATCCACCATATTTACAGTATTTGATAGAAAATAAAAAACTAATGGATGATTAAGGTTGCTGGAATAATCTTCGTGGTAATCCGGAAGATGGGAGTGATGGTGGTAATCTTCCCATGGCGCCTTTCCTATCATCATTGTTTGAATGATTCCTTCGTCTATAGAATGTACATGTGACCAAGGATCTGAAGAGGTGCCATATTCCTTAGACCTATCTATCCAAACACTCGATGAGCGTTGATTTGGGTTTGCCCCCCAAGCCAATAAAATTGATTGCTACAATATTTCTAAAATGGCGATGATCGATGCTGACAAAATGTTTAGGAATCTTCTGAATCCATTAGATATAGAAGATTTCATATTGCAGGTTTCCACTATGGCCACTTTCGCCAAATTACTCGGAGGTGGTAGGGTAAAAGTTCCCATTAAGGCAGGGTCTTTTAGGAGGCCTACTCCAATATTTTGAAGCGAATTATTGCTTCCATGGATCATTGGAATGCTTCCCGTAACTTGTGAACTATTGGGGAGAAATTTTTGTTGGACGAAGATTGTAATTCCTCCTTGAAAGGGAATTGAAATATTCCTGAATTAGGTCAACACAACTACGGCCATGGCATATATCCAGGGCCTTCCCAGTAGGATGTTGTAATCGAGGTTTTCGTTGATTACTTCAACATCAATTTCTATTGTTTTTCCCCCTAGTTCAACTTGCATGTTACTTAAAATCCCGTATGGAGTGTATGATCATCCATCAAATGCTTTCAACATTGTTGATGATCGCGACAAGGGTGGTGAGCCTAAATTTTTCCAGCAACTCATCGACATAATACATGTAGATGCCCCCTCATCAATAATTGTTTGATGAACAGTTTTGTTGAGGGCTTTCACTTGAACAAGGAAAGCTAGTTGAGCTGGTAACTGAGGGTCATATCCTTTGTGATTAAAGGATACAAGATTGGAATCCGTTGGGTCAATCCCATCTATTACTGATAATAGATCCTGCTTTTGGGAGAGGCAATTTTGCGGTACCTCAAGTGTCGACATAGCGGACGGCGATTGGGCCAGGTCCTCTATTATATTATAATTTTGTGCTACTTTTGCACGTTAAATGTCAATTTGTGTACTACTCCCTTTGGTGACTTTATCATTGGTTCAGGAATGATGGGTGGCACAACTTCGGTCAAAGTTTTTGTCGAACTACTAGGTTTTTCATTAGCCTTGTTATTCGACAACTATGGATTCCCGTAATCTTTATTCCTTGTCAAAGCATCATTTTTCTGCTTTGAGATAGACAACATAAGCACTTGGGATCAGGAAGCATTTTGATTAGCAACCAGTTTGGTTCCTGGGCTTGGAAACGGATCAATCAATACTGTTGAGGTTTTTGAATTCTTAACGAGTTTCTTAACTTCAGCTTTATGTGGACAATCTCTTGTCCGATGATCCTCATCACATATCTGACACCCCGCAGGGGGTTTCCTTTGCCCAGAAGGGTTTGCAGAAGGATTTTCAGGAGATGACTCATCCTGCTTCTTTTTTCTCCCTTTCTTTTTCTTCTTTCCCCCTGGTTGCTTCAGTTGTTTACCCTTGTCGGTCGACACGGCATTTACTTCCGACGCAAGAAGTTCCTCATTTGCATTTTGACTAGAAATCTTACGGGCATTTTTAGATGTAGCCTTAGTTGATTTCGTGTTTGTAGTACCAATCACGCCATCGCTGGCATGAGAGTCATTGTTCGATTTAGGAGGAGGAGGAACGGAAAATTCTGGTCTGGGAGTGTCAAGGATTTTATCGTAGAGCATGCCAGACTGAGTATAAATCAAGTCTAAATATTGTGCACGAGCAATAACTTGCTCTTTAGTGACGACTCCTCCCTTTGCCACATCTTCTGTAATGGAAGGTAATAATGACTTAATAAACCATTCAGCTAAAATCTGATCAGGAACATACGTTTTTACCATTCTACGACGACGTCACCACTCATGAATATGATCAGATATGTGAGTGGCCGTTGTCTGTTTGAAATTGGTAAGAAGCTCTGTTCCTGTTTCGTACCTTATTGGTAACTGAAAATGGGTTAAAAAGGTTGTGGCTAGGGTGCTGAAGTTATCGAATGAAGCTCTATGAAATTCGATATACCATTTTGCTGCCGAACCAGTTAACGTTCGTCGAAAAAGGTGAAGCCTAATCGAATCATCGTTTAGAGTGTTAGATGAACACCATAGATGAAAGGTAATCGCATGATTCGACGGGTCTTCACCCGGATTTCCATTAAATTTAGGAATATCTGACGGAAGTTTATGCGGAATCGCCGGCCACCAAGGGGCGTAAGCAATTAGATCATTCGTCAGCCGGTTTAGATATGGTAATTCTAGATTTGCTACAAAGGGCAACTGTTGATTTAGGTTAGGTGAAGCATACCCAGGATAAGATGGAATCGCCTGAGCAGTGGGTCTTTGCATACCAGCATAAAGTATTTGATGATGGTAACTTTGATAAGGTTGATGGGCATAACCATTATGGTATGGTTGTTGATAACTGCTTTGGAAATGCAGTTGCCCATTACTTACAAAGACTTGTTGCTCAGGTCCTTGATATGATTGCTGGAATTGCAGTTGTTGAGATTGAACCAGCCCTAGTTGTTGGACCATTTGCTGTTGTCCAATACTGGATGATTGACCAAGATGAGGAGTCATAGTACTTGTTTGAGCCCGAGTCACTCCAGATAAGGAGGCACTAACCTGAGGTTGTGATTGAGTTGTTGAGACAAGAGGCTGTTGTATTGCAACCTGAGAAACTTGGGGTTGACATACAACAGGTAGTGCTTGTACTTGCGATGCAGTCACTATAGCCGGTATAGTGGGAATATTTGACACAGGGTGGACTAGTTGCATTGAATATACAACCCTTGTTTATTGAGGCAGTATTGCTACCTAACTGCTGGATGTAATTCCAGTCTGACCTAAACTTTGTTGTAAACTCCCATATGGTTGTTCTCCGGGAGGGAACAATGAAAAGGCATACTGCCCTCCATATGGTGGCAATCCAGTACTTAAAGGGTAGATTGGCCTTTGAAGACACATTGGATCAATTTGTTGAGTTTCAACATAAGAAATGCTAGATGATAATCCGGATGAAGAAATAGGAACTGACCATGTCATCGAAACAATCCCTGATTGGACTCTGGCTTGTTGTTGATAACTTGTCGAGACAGATGGTATACCGGCGAACATCGTCGGACTAGCAGCAGGAGGCTCTGCCGCTGCTACGTCAGATGACACAGTCCTGGATGTCGACGGTTGTTCAGACATATCTAGTCTATCCAAAAGATTTTCTAACGATTCCGATTGACTTTCTTCCACGATTTCGGATTACTCGATCAACTCAAAATAAAGGGGAAGTATATTTTCGAATTAGATGAATTTTAGACGCTTTGACACAACTTGTTTTTTCAATTTTTAAGAGTCGAGAAAAAACAAAAGATGACTCTAGCCGCCTTCAATTTTTAATGAGCCTGAAGTGACAAGTGCTCAGATGGACCTTTTCCATTAAGGAGTCTGAAAAGGAACGAAAGGGACTGCTCTGGAAATCTAGATAGAGGGATTACCAAACCAATTGAAAAACTGCAGAATACTTTTTACGGTACGACAGTCAATCTTCCCGAATGTTGTGTTCAGTGCATTGCGATCGATAGGGCGGCAGACACAGCTTCCTAAGGATAAAGGATTAAGCCTATTGTGGTATCCCAAAATATACTCGACGGTACGTGGGAGCACAAGTCCGTACTGGCACTTATCGTCTCAAAGTGGAGGAATCAACCAACCATCAGTGAGAACAAAAATTACCAGGCTTTACGACGCCGGAATACGTCTCTAGCCTAGACTTCTAAATGTTGTTCGTTAGGTTCCAAAGCATTGTTAGATTCATTGAATTTATTTTATAGTTGATCTTGTTTATGAAGTTTGCCTTTCAGGTTCACCGTGAGATGTAGATGTGTAATTCCTAAAATGCAATCTAAGATGATAAACAGTCTTTTACCTTCTTTGTGCAATGAAAATCCTAGCTACTAAGGAAAGAGAGACAATATTCTTTCACAAAGAGCAAAGAGCACACTCTAAATGCACTTTCCTAAATCAAACCAATCAAACAGTCTAAATGCAAATGCACATGCATGTATTTGTTTTCGGCTTTCTTAGTATGTGAATGGAGAAAAGAAAGCTAATGCACAAATCTGAATTACTTTTCAAGCGACAATTACCAACAAGTTTCTTTTCGAAATAAAAAATGGAGACAATCACAACACTTTACGATTTGGAAATGAATACTTGCTTTCGACACTAGAAAAATTACAAATTCAGACCAAATACAATAGTAACAGGATAATCGACTATCTAAAGCAACCAAACTCTTTCCTATGACTGAAAATGACACTTGCTACGCTTTCAAATCAAAGGACGACAGTACGATTACGTTACTTTTGCAAAGGAGAACTGAAAATGACTCAACAAATACACAAAAACATTTATAGTTATTTTGTACAAAGGAGGCAGAATAACAACAAGGAAAAGGGGTTTCAAACAGAGATATATTGATCACAGGCAGGAAAATTCATGAATAGAACTGGAAAGAATGAATCACAGAAACCAAAACTGAACAATACCTAGTCTGATCAGCGCACCTGTAACACAGGGAATTTGAAATGCAGCGCACCTACTACACTCGGGAAGTGCGCTGAATTTCAGATTCTCATAATAGTACCTGCGCTGGGCCAGAGACGAGACTTTGCTTGGGTTCCAGGTCACAGTTTGCAGTTCAGTTCATGGGTTTTGTCCGAGCAAATGGTAATCAGTAATGCAACAATCAGGGGTAGATCTAAGGAGGATCTAATAGCTATCACAAGGGCAATCAGAGAGTTTGTAAATCAGTTGTTTAATTTATAAACAAATCCCAGAGATTGACTAAAGCAGCATTTATCTACTTTGCATTTGCATAGAAAATGCAGTTCAAAAGCTACCTGGCTCGACTTCAAGCTCCGTCTGTAAGTTTATAAAATAGACAAAAAGGAAGATAAACAAACAAACTAATTCGTCCCCAGTGGAGTCGCCATTTTGTTACAAGGAAAAGTGTCTACACAGAACTGCTTATCCCACTAAGGTGTGATAGCTACCTTAGAAACAAACAAAGTAAAGCTACTTTTGTTTTTCCTTTATGAAGTATAGATGAGAGAAGAACAAAGAAGACCAACCTCTGTCTTGCGCTAATCTCCTAGTTCGATTCCTCTCTCTCTTGATAGTCTTTCGCTACTTCTTCCCTTGCACGCCCAGCTTCACAGAGTACCTGTAAGATCATAGTAGCATAGCACTATACAAGAACATGGATCTATAATCATAAACAATCTAGGATCAGATGTAAATTGACCATACAAATGCAGAAAACATAAATGACACAAGAGTATGGAGGAAAACTTGAATAGCTTTTATTGATAAAAAAGAAAGAGCCAAGGGAGTTACAACCAGTTGTTCTGACCCAGCATCATCCCCTCAGCAAGGAAGCCCCTCTTCACCTCATACAAAGCTTATATCACCCAAAAATCTGATGTTGTCTCAAGAAACCAACAATAATTCCTTACAATATGCAAAATTCCAGCCTCCAACCTCTGGATCTCTGGGATGAGAGATCTATATATAGATATTTGCAGAGGTGTGAGTCAACTCTGGGTTTTTGATTAGTGTCTTCTCTCTGATAGTTCTTGCTTCCACTTGGAGATCTCATTGATCTCTTACTCATCCTTGGGCGATTCTGAGAGGCAAGTGTCACAGGAGAAGTTTCTGGAAGATTCCATGATCATCCACCTCGCAAACTGTCTCCGCCACTTGTCTTTTCTCGTCCATCGCACCCCATAGAAGGGATTTTTGAAATGTAATGCACTTACCGTGTGTACAAGGTGAGATGCATTGCACCCTGGCCATGGAGCAAGTGAAATGATCCAGTTTTGACCAGTTCTGAGTAGTTTTTCATGGAGAACTTCTGGGAGATGATGTAATCAGTTGACCTTGTTCTTTTAGGGGTTGGAACAACACCTTTAGGGACTTAGGAGCCCTTAGTTTATGGAAATTAATGATTGGGGTTGTAGTGCCCAAAAATGTCTATAACAGAGGGCGACAACATAGAAGATTCTTCATGGTGGACTATGGTGGCCAACTCTACATAAAGACTCAAAAGCGTACTGTCGGGCCTGTGACATATGTCAACGGACTAGGAAACCATCACGCAGGGACAAAATGTCACTCAATCCACAAATTATGTTGCAACCATTCGAAAAATGGGTGATCGACTTTGTGGGGCCTATCACACCTCAAAGAAAGATGAGTGCGTGCTATATCATCACTGCGAAAAATTACTTGACTCGATGGGTAGAAGCACAACCGGTTAAGGACTGCACGACCACTACAGCTGCTAAATTTTTGTTCGAGAATGTGTTGACATGGTTTGGATGCCCGAAAATTCTAATGAGCGACCACAAAATGTACTTCCTAAATGAAACTATCACTGCACTCATTGAGGAATTCTAGGTATATCATCAACAAAGTACGTCTTATCATCAGCAAGCGAATGGGACCATCAAAGCTTTCATCAAGATTTTAGAGACTGCGTTGACCAAAGTTTGTAACACGCAGTGAAATGTTTGGGATTTGTGCATACCTACTGTTCTATGGGCATACCGAGCCACATGCAAGAAATTGACGAGTTAGACACCTTTCCAGTTAGTCTACAGCACGGAAGCCATCATGCCAATGGAATACATTGTACCTAGTTTATGAATAATAGCGATGACCGACATGGTAGACCACGGAGCATTGGAAGAGAGGCTCGCGCAACTGGAAGAACTAGAGGAGGAACGGTTTCTGGCGGGATTCCATCAACAAGTACAGAAGCAGTGTGAAAAATCTTGGCATGATCACCATATCAAGTTGCGCACATTCAAAGATTCAAATGATTTACTATTGTTGTATGACAGTAAGTTCAAGAAATTCCCTAGAAAACTCCAGATGCATTGGATTGGACCATATGTAGTGAAAGAAGTCACAGATGGAGGCGCGATCCAACTCAACAAGCTTAATGGAGAGCCCTTCCTAGGAAGAGTAAATGGCAGTCGCCTAAAGCTCAACACGGGTGGGCCCATGGCCTGACTAACTAACCAAAGTACAGTCTGACCACTCCAGATAGTTGAAAGAGAGCACGAGACAATAAAGCAACCTATTAGGGAGCTGCGCGACAACATGGATGCGCACAGGATCGGTATGTCACAATGGTCGCGATTGTGTAGAAGGGGCTACGCTACTGCGTGGATAAATCCAGAAGTGACTGTTGCTGTCACTATTCATGACAAGATGTCCGAGTTACGACAAAAAGAAGTTGCTGGCAGGCAATTAAGATACGAAGTATGAGCTAGATTCAGAATGATCTACCATAGATCTAACACTAATGCACCAGAAAAGGACGGAACGACTGAATTTGAATTTAAATAAGCCTATAAATCACAGGGGGGCATCCACTGAACAATCTGTGGTATCGAGAGAAGTAAGCTATTGTGCGTTCCAATCAGTATGGAACTATTGATCGTGGATGCTTAAGGAGTAAGCCCAGGGTTTTTAATATGGCCAACAGAGATGTAGGACCTTCTGGATAGTGTGATTTCGACAGCCGCGGATGCTGCATCGAGCTCAGCACTAACAATAGAGGATGTATCAGAAATTCTGAAACACGAAGCATGAATAGTCCAAATGTCGCTGGCTAAACCACGAGCTGGAAGGCGACCCATGAAAGATAAGGGAAAGGTGGTGAATCTTGAGACTAATGATGGAAATTTAGTTAACAGATCATCTCTGATGCACCTTCAAGATTGGGATCTCGTGGACGGCAACATCTTTCTTGAAAATACAACACAAGCTTCAGCGGTCAGTGTGTATACTAGACCAGAGATTGGAAACTTGCTACTTTGGCACAAAGAATTCCTACCTTTGGCACCTCAACTAAAGCTAAAATCCTATGAGGAGTTGCTTTGCGTTAAAAAAGCAGAGAAAAATGAGCATCATTAGTTGAGCGAATTAGTAGAGGAATTAGAGTAGGACCTTGAAGGAGTTTTGCAGGAGGCAAGGATGGAGCAATAGAACATAGTGCGTCACTCACAGGGATGGTGAATTGCGATGCCTTTACAACGTGTCTCACCATACCAGCCAAGTGACTCGAGACAAGTCACGATGATTGTGTCAGGGACCTATTGGGCAGCGAATCCCCACGTAATAGTTTTGGGGCTTAAAGTCCATAATTTTGGGTAATAGTATGGTAAAGGTTCCGCGAAGTGCATGAAGCATGAATTGTAATGGGTCATCTCAAATGGTTGTCCACCAGAAAATAATGAAAAATAATAGAAAGTGAGTTGGCTTTCCCATGGTCCATGGACCATGAGAATGTATAGATAGAGTGAGGCTCTAAGGGTAGAAGGTAGCGTTTGATTAAGATCTAAGTGTTATGGGTTTGTAAAGGCAAGATTGCTTTGAGTCTGTAAGTTTGAGTTGTGGTTGGTAGTAATTAGAGTAGGCTCTGCAGCTGTGTACGTAGAGGCCTGGTAGAGTCCACAGCTGTGTGTGTGGACCCCTGCAGCTAAGTCTGCAAGGTGGAATAGATTGTACTGAACAAGAGATCGATAAAGATAAGTGTTTCTAAATTATTGTGCATCTGGTCGCATATCTAAATGTTTATGATTATGTTCTGATCTTATGCATATCTGTAAGATTTATGGTTGCGTGTGCTGGTTATAACTATTGAATGCTTAATTAAAGACCTTAAGAATTATATCTAATCTATAATAACCACAATAATAATAAGAATCTAGGAAGCACCCCATCGTGGATCTATGCGAAGACCAGACAGTTGTGCAGAGTAGTGCGAGTGTGTGGATTGGTTCGCGACCCCTCCAGACCTCATCAAGACATCCCTAGGGTGCGGAAACCTGGTTCTAGCACCCTCCCATACTACCTCAGGTGAGACATCAATCCACGCTCCGGGATTGTTGTCGAAAGGGCCAATAGTGTGGGATTTGCTTGGATAAAACACTTCCGAACTTGGGTCAGGTCCCATCAAGCCGACAAAATGACTTCATTACCTCAGAAAAGGTCTTGGAGAACTTGTCTCATAAAACATATGATGGTGGAGGCTATGCAGCCTTGGTTAGACTAGCAATCAACGTTATAGGCTCATGTGAAAGACATGGACTCTTTGAGGAATACAAGAGCTACACATTGTTCATCTACACACTTCAAGGGCACCTAATACACTAGTGTGCGACACTGCCTGAAAAATATATTCATTCTCTTGTTCATATGCTAAGAGAGATAGACCATGCTTTCAATCACTTTGACCATGAAGTGCTTGATCAAGAAATTATGAAATTACGAAAATCACATGATGAATCAGTTGATCGATTTTACAAATTATTTTGTAATCTTGCATACCAATTTCCTAAAGATTAAATTGATTGGGAATTTATTTATGGAAGATTTGAGTATCTACTTCACATATCTAAACCCTGCTCAACACACTTCAGTTATGGAGCTGCGCAATCACAGGCAGGCACAATCACTATCATAAGTGATTGTCCGCCTTCACCTCATCAAACAGCTCCATCACCGCGAAGAGATGTGGGAGATCATGCACATGCCTCTGTTGAACTTTCACACTATCCCACCCCACCTGCTCTTGAGATTTGCGCAGATTTGGCTTGCAGGCCTGTAGGTTGTCACGTGGACTCTTTTGCTCGACCTCAGTCCTCGCTTTCTGTTGATCCTTTGGATTGTACTGTCTTGTGTTCTCCCATTCCGAACTCCTCACCTGTTGTGTATGAGGATCAAGCTGTCGACAGAGTTGTTGTTATGCAGCCAACCTGCATCATCATTCATGATGAGTATGTGTGGGAATCTAAAGAAGAGTCTGTGGTGAAGGATGACTCCCTTCCATCCGTGCCTCATCCTCTTCATCGTGACATCCCTTGTGATTCTTCCACTACTGATATCTCCTATGAAAACCCATTTTCGAATTCTTCTACTTCTGATCATTCATAGGACACCTCAGATGTCAACTTGTCATTACAGTGTGGAGAGGACACATCTTACTTGGAAATCCCATTCAATCTATCATTTATCTTTCTTGAAAACATAGAGGGTGAACATATTTTCTTCTCATCTACCCATCTTCCCGATTCATCAAATCATGAGGATGCCAATAAACATCTTGAATTTTATGATCTTGGTTGTCGTGATCTATTCACTTCCTCATCTGATCACGATGTTGATTCAACCATTGTTAATTTATCCAGGACAATGTTCTACGATGATCTATCTATCCATGAGGTCGAAACCCCCTAGACTGTTGAGGCAATTCAGCCTAAGCTGATGGTTATGTCAGGCCCTCACTGTCTCGAGGTTGGTCTCACTTCGAGTCAGGAAATTGTTTAAACACTCAAGGCTCCTCGTCACTCTCTTCTTTGCACTAAATATCAACCAATCACCTAGATTTCGCTTCCTCCACTCAGACTACATGATCCCATCACTCATGCATTGGAGGAATCTTACATAGTAAGCACACATACACAAAACAAGTGGTCTACCTTTCTCACATTTTCCTGCATGTCACAATCAAGAGAATGCATACACTCAACATCTGCACACGGTGTAGCACAACTTCATGGCAGCACCATAGAATGCATGTCATGCACTTTCATTCATCTTTGCTCTGTGGTCACTTGTAAGCTCAGAGTGTATTTGTCTTCATTGTTATATCTTTCTTGTTTGTTGGTTCACACAGTTGTCTTGTTCGCGAACCATGCCTGCATCAACATGCGTCAACCAATGTGCTGGTGGCTACATTGGAATTATCACTTCATGTGAGATGACCCATGCACTGTTAGCTTAGGAGTAGGAGTAGTGTTTTCTTTTGAGTTTTTTTCTGGCTTGCTTGTTTTCTTACTTACTTTGTTTGTTTATTTTTCTAGTTGCTTGTTTTCTTACTTGCTTTTCTTTCACTTTTTCTTTTGCTTTTTCTTTGCTTTGTTGTTTGTTAGTTCACTTGTTTCATTTCATAGGATAGTTACGCATGAAACCATGTATGATTCTTGATGCAAGATGGGTAAGGTACAAGAGGACTTGTGCTGCTATCACTACTTGGTTATCTATCATCCTACCTCTATATGAATAATTTATTACTTTCAGTTGATACATTGATGTAAAATATGTACTGTTCAAAGTGAACCTTGGTAAAAACACAATGCTTGTGGACTAACTAGTTTCACCTACTCTAGTCGGTTGTTTTTGGCCTACCCTTGTCAGATCAGTCAAGTAGAGTAAGGTAAGGGGGAAAACCTTAATAGGCACATCAGAGGTATAATAAACTACTCTACAGGAACAACCTCTTCTGCTCTCAATAAGTTGGGACCTCTCTTTTGCATATGAAATGAATAAGTGTTATACACAGTTTAAAAATGAAAAAGGAAAGTGAAAAAATACAAAATGAAAAATGAATAAGGGGAAAGAAGAGAAAGGCTTCCTATGCAAAGAGGTGATGGAAGTAATTCTGCCGAGGTATTGACCAGGCTCGTTGGTAGTGGAACCATGCTTGTGTTCTTATGTGACTCTGCCGGGGTACTGTCTAGGCCTGCTGGCAGTGGAGCAACACCAAAGATGAAACTAAGACTTTGACGACTATATTGCTTGTGCATCAATATACCCCTCAACCCCAATCGAAAAAAATGTGTTGCCTTGACTTGGAATGTGTGTCAATTGACCAGGAGCTTAGAAGATGCTACATATTACAATCAGTCTAGTGTGGAAACCAAGAGGAGCTGAGAACTGAACAATAATTCTAAAGGCGTTAGACTTTCTTTTCATGAATAAGGCCCATTCAGAGAGCTCGAGTTCTACCAATGTGTCACCAAGTGTTATAGCAGCTACAACCACCCTCCAACATTTTTCCTTAGCTTCATTTTGGAGCCTCCCTTCCAACCTTCACAACAACTTGCATTGCTTCATCATGTTCACCAGCTTCAGTGTTTTGCTTGCACAAAGGAAGTCTATCGATCATAGCTTGATGCAATCCCCTCATAGTCTTTTCACCCAGACTGTGTACAGGTGGAGGTTGAGTAGATTTCCCTATAAAATTATGCATTTCTGGAGGGAAACCAACCTTACATCAAGAAATTGCGCAATCCCATCTATCAGCCTACTCGGCTCCAGGATTGCACAATCCTACTAGTCAAAAATACCAACAAGAATTGTGTAATTTTTCCCACTAGGGCTGCTTAGCCCATAATTTGTGCAAATATGGGAAGCAATCAACTGCTCTGCCTAGAAATTGCATAAATCTCCTCGGCAGACAACCCAGCTCCTAGCTAGAAATGCGCATTTCCTTTAAGAAGTTGAACAACCTCTTGCATGTGCATATGAGTTGATTGGTTCCCTCCGAGACTGAGAAAAATGGACTTGCATGCATGGGTTGCTTCTCCAAAGGCAGCATGCAAAGGAATCCCTTGTTTCAAGGATCTATGTTTAACAGTTGGAGGTTACATGCAAGGATCATTTCAAAAACCTCCCACCAAGTGTTTCTTTGCTTAGATTTGTGTCATGCACATCACAACTTCGATGTTATCAAAACTCATCAACTAGACACTGCATATATCATTCCTTACATCAATCTTGTAGCTCTAAGATCCCATATCACATCTAGGTGTAGACGGCACATTCAGCACACTTCCCATTGGGGTAAGCACACTTCCCATGCCTTGTGTTGCATTTTTGTCACTTTTTGTGTTTTCACTTATATGTTTACTGTTTTCTTGATTTCTTTAAATGCCTTTTGTCATTTACATGTATATTAGCTTGTCCTAGCACCGTTTCATTTTTCATCAACATCTCATTGCTGTCGCATGCATGAAACTGTTTTTCATGAATAGTCGGTGATTCAGTGACTGGACTCACCCACATGCATGTTGTTCCATTTTCAAATTTTTCATTTACCATTTGCATGCATGATCATTAACTTATTATTACACTCAATATCAACATGCATTCATACTCACATTCGCTTTTAGTTGCCCGTCGGTGAGTCTAGCCAACCTCGGCCCGGACTCTGCCCCACCAAGTGCCTCACCAAGACAACATTGCACAATCCTGAGAGGGAAGGTTCTACCTTCCTCTCTAGAAATGTGCATTTCTACCCAACAGCTATTCCCTAGGCCTACTTTGTGCAATCCTTAGGGACATGGATTGCTGGCAAAGAAAGTTGTGTAATGTAGTCACTGAGACTACAACCATTGCCAGCTGAGATTGCGCATTGTGCAATTCTAGTAGTCAGAAGCTAGACTGGACTGCGCATTCCATAGTTCTAGTAGCCAGTCAATCTCCTAGTAGCCAAAACTGTGCCTTCTGTAGTCTTGGCAGTTAGTCTCCCGACCTCCTGGCCAAAATTGTGCAACCTTCATTGTTGGGCAGCGGATCCCCCCATAGCATGTTTTTGGGGCTTAAAGCCCACGTTTTGGTCAATGTAATGAAAAGACTCCATGAAGTGTGGGCATGAAGTGTGGGCACCAAGTGCGAGAGCCTAGGATGAGTCTAGGGTTGTTGTTACACAGTAATTTGTCACTGGCCTCATATCCCCTTATCTCGGATAAAGTAAGTCGTTGAGTCACATCTTCTATGTGTCATACATCAAGTAAATGTGTCCACATCTTCCCAATAATTCAAGAAGATTAACAAATGCTCTTTAATCCTGAAGATTGACCCTTTTTACCCATGTTTCAAGATCATCGCAAGTGAACCCTATTCTTCCTAAGACGATTCTCTGTAATGAACTAGAACGTCGCAATGCCATCGTAGGGGTACATTTTTTCCCTGCGACGGTCAAATTTTAGGGCTCGAAGCAAGTCCTCAAGATCTTTCTTGTGATGATGGCTTTGAATACACTGTTTCCTTGTGACGTTGTCACTAAGTCCTAGTGTATGACTTGTGACGATCCAGATATGGTGAATTAGCTCAAATAAAATACTTCTGGGTGGTTCTAGAACTGGTTTTTGGGTCAAGGGAGTTTGCCTTTCCTCCTCTAGCATGGTGGTTCCACCTTTTGAGAAACCTCCCTTGAGGATAAGCTCCCTCTCCTTCATTTATGGAGGCTCCTCGTCATATAAAAGCGCTTCCTATTGCTATGATCAACTAATTTTTGGTATTCAACAAATTAGCTAGATTTAGTGTGAGTTTTATAGTTTGCAGTGTGAATTGCTAATAATTTAGCAATTGGTTGTGGATTTCCTTAGCCTTGTATTAGCACTTTTGAGTGAGAGAGAGAGTTATCAGCCTCTTGGGAGACCCTTTTTGAGAGTGAATGCTTGAAGAAACATACTGGTTGGACCCTTCGAGGAAGCTTGCAACATCAAGGCCTGGTTGTAAGCTTTGCTTTTATTCATTTTAATACAATCAATGGTGAGTTCCTATGTCATGTGTAAAATATACTTGATAGGTTATGGTTCCTTGACTCTGTAAGTAAATAGATCATTGTTGTACTCTGTTATGTGTTCTGTTGTTCTATTGTGTTGTTTAAGGTGAAATGCTCATCGAGGAGAAGGAAATGATAGCTGAAGTGGCACAATGAAAGCTCCATCGAATGCTGGTTTGAGGTAGGGTCTTTCAACATTGACATTTTAAGGAAATTAGCTATTGTTTTGTCTTGCTGTGACTAGACCCACTATAGGGCTAGACGGGTTGCCTCTGTTCGCATAGGGCGCATTTCCTACATCACAAGTTGCTGACTCCATTGGGGAGTCCTTTGTGCATTGTGTCTTGTTTTGTTCTTGATTTGTTTTTGTTTGGATTACATAGTGTCTTTTGGTTTTGGGGCCGAGCCTTCAGTGTTCTGGGTTACCTGACTCAATCTGGGAGTCCCTCTCATTGTCTAAAAGATAAGTCTATTGTCCTTCAAGTGTTTTTGCTTTGTTTTTTCTCTTAATTGAGTTCGTCATTGTTGATAGCTTAATAGATGCGATGACGTCGTGCCTGTCCTCTATGGTTAAGCTATACGTCACGGATATCTCGTCATACAGTTGTGACGATTCCTGAAATTAGACCGTCGCCGAAGATAGGTGTACACCTGTGATGACGTCACTAAGTTGCTAGCTTTGTGCTTGCGACAATTTTCCTTTCATCTCAGGTTGCTAGTTAGAGCCCTATGACGATTCCTGTAAAATTTATTTTTTACAGCTTTACCTCCTATCCTAAATCAACCGGTGTTGCTTGTCCCCTACTATCTCTTGTCTCTCATCAACTTGTTTTGGCTGTATTTTGTTAAGGAACTTTCTCCATGGTTTCATTGAGCGAGTCTTGTGTTTTCAGACCGTGTGACCTAACTCTTATCAAGGTTTCATCAAGACGTCATTTGTTTGGGTTACTCGTCTGTCCAAGATTCGTCCACAACCATCTGGTTGATTTGTTGGTAGTTGTTTTACTATTTGTCTTCTTTCTGATTGGTCTCTAGTGTTTGGTTATTGAACCAATTTCTCATATTGATTTGATTTCCACACTATCAAACATAGATTACATTTGTTTGGATCTGTTAGGCTTGCACTTGCTTGTTTGTCATTAAAATTCCAAAAATAAAAAATATTGCATTTATATAGCACACGAAAGTGAAAGCACATTTGCATTACTAAATTTTCATGATTGAGAAATTGGAAAGCAAATTTCAAATCTTTCATTAGTAGTTGTGAGATAAGTGTATTGATGCATTGTGTTTCTTAGTGCTTGCATTTTGTTGTCTTTGTTTGCGTTCACTTGGAAATGAACTCCTTACCTTAATTTAAGTAGTTGTTCATAAAAAAGAATGGTGTTTTACTCATTGTAGCTGCATCCTAGGAATTGTTGAAATATATTCGGTAGTGCCTGAAAAAAGCGAAACTTAATCCAAGATTAACTCTTAAAATCAATTGAATGAACCTAACAACGCATTGGAACTTAACACACATTTATGTAGAGGTCTAGGCTAAAGACGTGCTCCGGTGTCGTTAAACCTAGTCACTATTATTTTTACTAAGGTTGGGTGATTCGTCCTTCTGTGATTCAATAACCACTAGTACGGACTTCTGCTCCCTGTACCATCGAGTATATATCGGGAGACCCCACTAGGTTATCATCATATCATCCATAGGAAGCCGAGTCTACCGCCTTACGAACCGTAATGCACCGAACATAGCATTCGAGAAGATTGACTGCCATATGGAAAGTCCTTGGTCATTTCCCTTTCATTTGATCACCAAGGTGTATATGCAGTTTTTCGATTTGTCTGGTAAACCTCTTATCTAGTACTCCAGAGTAGTCACTTTCGTTCCTTTTTAACTCCTTAAAAGAAAAGGATCAGCTGAGCACTTGTCCTTTCAGGCTCATTAAACATTTAAAGGTGACTAGAGTCATCTTTGTCCTTTTCCTTGACTCTTAAAGATGAAAAGGTCAAGTTTCGTTCCTATGTCATAAAATTTATTTGACCACACTCACATTTTACCTGTCAGTCTTGACTATGTTTTAGTTCGTGTAGAGTTGTGACCCTACTCGATTATATTTTTTTCAGGCTTTTGAGTTAAGTCATCCTGGTAGACTCACCGATCCCGTCCTCTTTACCAAGCAACCAAGACTCTGCATCCCCTATCACTTCCGAGGTATCAACTGTTTGTGATAACCTTCCTATTATCCCGAGTGTTCAACCTCTTGACTCTCAAGCTCCGGGAGGGGAACCTTATGATATCAATTGGAATCCTCTTTAGGAACCTTCAGAAGAGGACTTCCCATTTACTCCCCCTAGTGTTTTGGTTGCAATGTCCTCTTCCGACATGGATGAGACAAGCCCTGTTACCAGTGAAGAGAACCTTGTGTCAAGTGGAGAAATTCCTCTTTCCATGGAGAGTTTCCCCTTTCACTTGGGTCTTGGCATGACATTTCCCCTGCACTATCACGCCTTGTTTGATATCATGAGTTCCATGTCTCTAAACAAGAGTTCTGTGTGGTCTCGTGCTATAACCTCGACCTCAGAACCTTTCATACCGCAAATTCTCAATGTATCGGTCACGTTTGTTCCGTTAATGCTTACTATCTGTGTGGCCTCTACAGCTCCTACTATTAGCACTGTTATTGCATCCTCGGTGGTTACCACTTTTACTAGGCCATTAGTTGAACCCACTAGTGGTGGTCCTTCCTTGGCGTCTGGAGTTGTAGATCCTATAGGTAGCATTCCACTCTCTTCTAGTTCTATTCTGGTAGGGTGGTCATATGAGCAATACATGTTTTCTCTTTAGAACCCGTATCCGCATAATCCTTTGCATTATTATGATCCTCGATGGGGCTCATATTTATCATATTGGGTCCCTCCCCCCTCAACCTATGGTTGAAGTTTCTGTTCCATTATCCATTGCCTAGACTCATACTGCCTACCATGGTGGCCAAGTGTTATCAGGAAAACTAGTGTCTATGCAGAGCTGCTAGTCCCACTAAGGATGGTAGCTACCTTAGAAACAAACAAACTAAAACCACTTTCATTTTCCTTTATGAGAAATAGATAAGAGGGGAATAAAGGAGACCAACCTCTGTCTTGCGCTTGGTTCCTTGCTTGATTCCTCTCCCTTCTGATAGATCTTTGCCACTCGCTTCCTCGTCTACCCAGCTTCAAAGAGCACCTGTAGAATCAAAGCAGCATAACACTATCCAAGAACATAGATCTATTATCATAAACAATATAGGACCAGATATATATTGACCACACAAATGCATATAACATCAATCATACAAGAATGTGGAGGAAAACTTGAATAGCTTTATTGATAATCAAGAAAGAGCAAAGAGGATTACAACCAATTGTTCTGACCCAACATCATCCTCTTAGAAAGAAAGCCCTTCTTCACCTCATGAAAAGCTTAGATCACCCAACATTATGATATTGCACCAAGAAACCAACAGCACTTCCTCACAAGATACAAAATTCCAGCCTCTGGATCTCTGGGATGAGGGATCCATATATAGATGTTTGCAAGGGGGGTGAGTCAGCTTCTGAGATTTGATTAGTGTCCTCTCTCTGATAGTTCTTGATTCCACTTGGAGATTGATGATCTCTTACTCATCCCTGGGCGAATGCAGAGAGGCAAGTGTCACAGGAGAAGTTTCTAGAAGATTCCATGATCCTCCACCTTGCGGATTGACCCTGCCATTTGTCCACTCTCGCCCATCGCACCCCATAGAAGGGATTTTCAACATGCATCACACCTACTGTGTGTATTTAGGTGGGATGCAATGCACTTTGACCATGGAGCAAGTGAAATGGTCCAGTTTTGACCAGTTCTGAGTAGTTTTTCATGGAGAACTTCTGGGAGATGCTGTAATCAGTTGACCTTATTCTTTTAGGGGTTGGAAAAACACCTTTAGGGACTTAGGAGCCCTTGGTTTATGGAAATTTATGATTGGGGTTGCAGTGCCCAAAAATTTCTATAACAGTTGCCCCCTAAAGCATGAGGTCGTTAATCTTTTGATGTCGGGTGAAATGCTTTATCATGAGGATCCAAAGTTTTTTCAAGCTGGAAGGTGACCTGTAATAAGATACAATACAATACATTATCTTCATAATATTTTCATGATCTAGCTGAGGTGAGCATTCCCATGCTTAGCTTCATAAATTTATTTTCATGTACATGAGACAGACAATCGTCTGAGTGTAGACTGATGATTCTGGTAGAGCCATCATCCCTTAGATTGGATGATTATCTGTGTAGCAATGATGTACATTTGATGTTTTTATTTTCCTGAATATATATCGCAGCCTGGATGGATGAAACTAGATCTGGGGTCTTCAATCTCGTTCGATCTTCACACAAAGTACAAGTTGATCCATGTGAGAGATGTTCTGGAGACGAACATGGAAAGATATCGCCTGATTACTAGCCAGTGATGTAAGCTGTTAACAGGCGCAAGAGGAATCACCGATAATGATGATGACCCTCAAGGTACTACAGTACAATTCACGTGGTGTGAATAAGGGACTTGGCATCGAACACCACGCAAAATCTTTCGGTCAAAGGCCATTGATTTAAACCTGTCGTCGGAAGTGAGAAACTTGCCATTGAGGCATGCAAGCTTCAAAGTACTGAAAGGGTTGTTCCTAGATCGACTTCTTGGATAATGAGCTGATGCCGACAAGAAGCGATCCGTCATAGGAGGGCCTTAGTGAATCCCACATCAATGACATAGAATGGAGCAAATTATTTTAATGGAGGTGAAAACGATCTGGTGATATAAGGTTCAGGGTGGCGGTCATGAAAGAATGGAGCGTGAATGTATTGCAGCGGGTGAGACATAGGTGAATTCTCTGAGCGACTTCTCTTGAACATATCGGTGACACTGACATGATGGATCGGTAGCATTAACCCCAAATATGGATGGTGTGACGGAACCATGGTGATGTGACTAGTGAATGGAATAACCCAACCCGACTCGAATGCGGAGTGAAAGTGTCATGTTCAAGAGCGACTTGCTACCAACAAAGTTTCTTCAAGTTTTCTTCCCAATTTTTCCCCAGTCATTGCTGACCAGTACCTCTTTATTTTTGTCAAGATTGAGGAGGATAACATATGCTTGTTCTATAATTTTCCCTTCGGGCAAACCCATTGCTATGTTTTAACGAGCCTAGCGATAGTGAAACTCGTTCTTGTCTCTTATGGACAAGTTTGTCGCTATTCAGTTTTAACGAGTTTAATGACAAAGATAACTCGGTCCTTTTCAATTTTAGAGAGTCTGAAAAGGGACGTAAAGAAAAATCCAAAAATCCTTTTTCGTCACATAATCCCTTGAGTCTGAAAAAGTATAAAACAATACAAAAGGGATGAATTTTCGGTACTTTTAACGAGCCGAACAAAACAAGCGCTCGATCTTTTTGTGTAATAATCCCTGAAGTCCAAAAAAAGATTAAAATCTAAAGGAGGGATAGCACTTCCGGTCACTTTAACGAGCTGGAGAGGCCAATGGCTCGGCAATCTTTTCATATTTTACGAGTCAGTTGAAAAGAGCTTAAAGGAGACTCATTTTTTGAGGAACGAGTGATAGATTCGGGTAGCAGCTGATTCCAGGTAAGGTTTGGAATTTTCCAATCACGGCAGTGTCACAAGGATGGCTAACAGGATCACTCTTCGCAACTATTCCTCAAAAAGGGTAAACAATCAAATGGGGGTGAATGATCGGCCAATACAGAGTGGAGGTGATGATGAGAACACGACCAAGGCTTCGAAGGCTAATGGTAATACATTCACAATGGTTATTTACCGGAAATTGGTTCATTTTTTAATGAGCTTAAACTCTGGAGGAACATTTGATCATTGATTATGTTTATTTTTTAATGAGCTTGAATTCCGCGTTAAAACTGCTCGATATAATGGTCACTGATTTTCTTGATTTTACCATTAATAACTTTGTTCCTTCAAAGGTTGTACTGCCTACTCAATTGCTTCATCAAACTAGTTAGAAATGAACAATATATGTTTGAAAAATGAGTCAAAACACTAATATTTTACTTGAATTACATGAAAACTAATTTAAAAGTGGTTTTTTACTTCTCATTTTACTATTTCATTTGAACTTTGGTTTGTTGGAGCTTTGGAGGTGCTTTCCCCCTTGATTTTAACTAGCTGATTCCGGGAGATTCTGTGGATGATTCTTGGCGCCGTTTGGACCAGGTAGGAGCTAAACCTGAGATTTTCAGTTTGATTCTTTCCTTTTTGAATTCTGAGCATGTTTTTTGGTTTTTCTGAGCCTCTGGGGTTTGAAAAACTTGCCTTGGCTCCATTGCACCCTTTCTATATCGAAAGGTGCATTGCATGTTGGCCTGTTCAAGTTTTTTTGCATCTCTAGCATGAGGCAATAAATCAACTTGTTGCAATATTTGCTCGATGGCTGGGATCCTACCAGCCAGGTGTTCCAGATTAGGGGCAAATCTATCCCCTTGACTGTCGTGGACATCTATTTTTTGACCAGCTTATCGAGGCGGGGTGCCCCTATCTCATTATCAGGTTCGGCCCGTGGGGGTGAATCTGTGAGAGATTACATTCGCAGGTATTGTAGAGAGGGATCTCAGCCAAGTAAGGACAACAAGATCAATATCCGAGATGTCACTGACAGGCCCTTGAGGACCATTCTGTTCACTTTTGCTAGAATGGCTGGTAGTGCGGCTCTTCATGTGGCCAACCGATCTTATATGTAGTATGCCTTAGAATGCCTTGAACCAAAGGTGTTCAACTGGTGTGATGCAGTACTCTTTGTGATGAAAGAACAATTGACCAAGGTGAAAAACGGAAGATTGAAGAACTTTGGATATGGTTCTATTTTGACCACTTTTGCCTTGGAAAAGATCTCGCTGATGCAGCCACAGTATATTTCACTTGGTTTACCTCCACCGACTAAGCCACGGATGCAGAGATGGGTCGACCATATGTCCAGACATGCTGGTTAGTCTCAGGTTTCCTTTTCTGATACCTTCTTTGGGTGGTTCGATCGGCAGGAGATGGTTTTTTTTCGAGTATCCATATGCTGGTATGGATTTCCTGGGTGACCCGGATTTGGTATTGCCAACTGGCGAGTAGTGGGGTGCCATTGGTAAATTCTTTGACCATATCTCTATTTATCATTTCTCTTTATAATGTTCTTGTGCTTTTTCTATCAAGACTAATCAAAGCTCTTGTGCTCATGCAGATGTCGGACCAGTTTGGCCAGTAGTACGCCTGAGAGTGCCAGCTGCTGCTCCAGCGGGAGAGGCTATGGGGAGGGCTATCCTTCACGACCTTGATGTGGCCGAGACTCTTTCAACATTACAGGAGCAGGTCGAAGGCCTCACTCTTGGTATTCCAGATGTGAGGACTGACGAGCTACCTCTGAGGTTGCAGCGACATACTACCAGCATGCCGAGTCGATGGACTAGGATTTTACGCATGATTGCACAGGCGATGACTTGTTATCACCAACATCATTAGACTAGGGTGTCCCTTAGTTTTGAGTTTTGGGTCATTTGACCAATTTTGTCTTGGTTACAGAACATTATGTAAACCATAAACAGTTTTATATATATATATATATATATATATATATATATATTTGATTTTCGGAGTTTTATTTTGGTTAAGTTACATGATCCTGATGCAAATATTGATGAAATGATTATTTTTATAAATGTTGCAAATGTATATCTAACACATAATTTGCCAATGAGTCTGTTAATGTGTTTAAGATTCTGGAAATATGGTGATATTGAATAAAATCAAATTGCCTTTCCAAAATCTTGACCCTTAGGAACATGCGATAGATAGCTGGATTTCGGACGAAGTAGATACCAATGAGTTGTAGTATGACGAGCTGTGAGTCTAGCCTGACGACAAGTCAGCGTATGCCATGGGTGATGGCATCAGAGAGAAGTTCTATCAACGCGCTATATTCAGCGATGTTATTTGTTGACCGACCAATACATACCCCTCTGAAACTTACTAACTCGCCGCTTGGATCAAAAATGGCCCAGGCTGCAGAAGATAGGTTCCGAAAACTACGACTCACTCCATCAGCATATCCAACAAATGATTCCAATAGGTTAAACATCTGCAACAAATGTAAAAAGTGGATTACTTGACCAAAATGATTACCCTTAGCGAAAACAAAAATGTAACAAAAGCATATGGGTTACTACACTGCATCATGCGTAGTAACGCTTAAGGTACAACCTGTTACGGGGTTGCACCAGCAGAATCCCGTCATAATCCATTAACTCATAGGCTCCTTTTGCTAATACACGTCTAACAATATAGGGGCCCATCCATAAAGACTTGAATCTACCTACTCCCAATTTATCGGATTCTTGGTCGTAAAGTAAGACCAAGTCACCTTCTGAGAAGACACGGGGTTTGACATTTTTGTCGAACTATGCCTTGACTCGTTTCTTGTGGGCTTTGTTAGCCAAAGCGGCATCACGACAGGTTTCATCCAATTGGATTAGTTCCAAGAAATGAGCCTCCTCTTTTGAAGTTCCGGGGAGAAGGTCGATTGCGAGTTTGAGGGACGAGATTTTACACTGAACTGGTAAGATTGCTTCTAGGCCATACACCAGTTGGAAGGGTGCAAACCCAGTTGCATTCCTTACCGATGTTCGGTATGCCCACAAGGCCTAGTACAGGATCAGGTGCCAACTCCTTTTGTGGACTCCAATCATCCTTTGCAGCATCCGCTTTAGGACCTTGTTGATTGCTTCAACTTGTCCGTTGGCCTGCGGGTAATATGGAGTAGAGCTATTGTGGGACAACCCTAATTTGGCAGCCAATTCAACCATCATGTGATTGCGAAAATGCGATCCATGATCTGTGACTATAGCCTGTGGAACGCCGAATCTGGCGACTACATGATTGAAAACGAAAAGGTAGTTGTTTCACTAGTGTTATCTAATGTAGGCATCGCCTCGGCTCACTTGGTAAAATAGTCTACAGCGACTATGATATACCCATGCCCCCCGGTCGAGGTGGGGTTACATGTCATGAAATCAATGCCCCATTTGGCGAATGGCCCAACAGTAACTATTGGCTGCAGAGGTTCGGGTGGTCTTCTGGTTTTGCTATCGAAAATTTGACATGCATGGCAACTTCTGACTGCAATTATGCAATCTTTGAACATTGTTGGCCAGAAGTATCCTGCTCATAAAAAATTTGCGTCATAGCATAACCAGATTGATGCCCCCCACACGCGCCTGAATGGCAATCATTTAGGACTTTTTCGGCCTCCTCATGGGTGAGGCACCTCCTCAAAACTATATTGACACCACGATGGTAAAGCGTATCACCGAAGATCATGTAGTCTTTTGATTGGTATTGAATACGTTTTTGTTCTGAGCAGGAGGTATTAGGCCTATATTTTTGGGTTTGGAGATAGATGATTATATCTCCATACCACGGATTTCTTGAAGATATCAGAAACAAAGATTCATCCACGATGTTTTCTTCGGATGTTTCATCATTGGACGATGATGGGAGATCGCATAGTAATTCCGCGAATACCGGGGATTTCTTCGATTTGGATTTTACAAATTCCAGATCGAACTCTTGAAGAATTGCTATCCATTTTGAATATTTTCCCCCCAGCAACTGTCGCGATAATATATAAGTCATGGGGTTGCAATCTGACAGAATGGTAGTTTTTCGAAAGAGGATATAGTGCCGAAATCTCTGTATCGCTTGAACAGCTGCGAGAGCGAGCTTTTCAACATAGGAATACTTGCTTTCTATATCATTTAAGTTCCTACTTAAATAATATATAGGATGTTCAATTCCGTTGTTTTCTTGAACTAAAACCATTGCGATGGTTTTATCCATTGCATCCAGATACAGGTTAAAGTATTTTTGATAATCAGGAGCGTACATTAATGATGCTTTCATTAGGGATTCTTTTAAAGCATCAAAGGAAGCTTGCACAACTTGATCCCAGACGAAGGGCACTTCCTTTTTCAATAGACGTGTATAACCTTTAGCAAGTTCGACATAATTTGGAATGAACCTCCTCAGAAAGTTTGCTTTCCCTTGGAGTTTCTGAATCTGAAGCAAATTTGAAGGTGGAGGAAAATTTATGATTGCCTGAACCTTACATGGGTCGAGACGAATCTTGTCCTTTGAGACTATAAAGCCAAGCAAATGACCAGAACTGACATAGAACACACATTTGTGTGGATTGAGTCGTATCTTGTAGTGTCGGCAATGTAGAAATATCGCTCTCAAATGCTGTGGATGATCGGTCCGCTTTCGCGAATGAGCCGAAAGGTCGTCGAGATATGGTTGAACGATGTTATTGATGTCATGGAAGGCATAATTCATTTCCCTCTGAAATGTTGCCCCTGTGTTCTTTAAACCGAAGGATAATTTGCGGTATGAAAATGTGCCCCACGGACAAATAAATGCAGTCTTTGACTGGTCCTGTGGGCAGATATTTATTTGATTATACCTGGAGAATCCATCCATAAATGAAAAGATTTCACATCCAGCGCATTCATCAATTATCTGGTCAATAAAGGGTGTAGGGTAGTTGTCTTTTGGACAAGCTTGATTTACATCCCTATAATTGATGCACACTCTAATCGTTCCTTGTTTTTTCATCATAGGAACAATGTTCGATACCCAATCGGTTAGAGGAACCGGGTAAATGAAACCAACATGGAGAAGCTTTTCAACTTCTGCCTTGATGGCAGCGGCTTTCTTGGGGTGCACCTGCCATAGCTATTGTCGTACTGGTTTGACATCTGGATACATCTTGATTTCGTGTTCAACTATACTCAAGTCAATGCCTAGAATTTCATCATATGACCAAGCAAAGACATCTCTGAATTCGCGAAAAAGAGCGTTATATATTTCTAGTTCTAAAGGAGAACAACATTTGCCAACATAAATATTCTCTACAACATCCGTTTTGGTCGACATATTTATGGCGATAGTCTCTTCAATATTGGACAAGTTTCATTCGGAATCCACCGCGTTTACATTTTTTGATTGGAAATCAAAAACTGAAGGATGATGGAGGTCATCAGGAGTATCTTCTTGACAATCTGGAAGATGGGAATGATGGTGGTAATCTTCCCATGGTGCCCCTTCAATTACCATTGACTGAACAATTCCTTCGTCGGTGTAATGCACTTGCGACCAAGGATCTGAAGGGGTGCCATATTCCTTAGACCTATCTATCCAAACGCTTGATGAGCGTTGATTCGGGTCTGCCTCCCATGCCGAAAACATTGATTGCTACAATATTTATATTGGGCTTGGAGGCAATACCCGCGGATGATCCATGTTAATATCGTTTTCTGAGATATTTTCAATCGAAGATATCATATTGCAGGTTCCTACTGTTGCCACTTCAGCCAGATTGATTGGAGGTGGGAGGGAAAAGGTCCCCACTAATATGGGGTATTTTAGTAGGCCTACTCCGATATTTTGAAGCATATGGGGGCTTCCATGGATCATCGGAATTCTTCCCGTAACTTGGGAACTATTGGGGAGAAATTTTTGTTGGTCGATGATTGTAATTCCTCCTTGAAAAGGAAATGCAATCTTCCTAAAGTAGGTCGACACAACCGTAGCCATAGCATATATCCATGGTCTTCCTAGTAGGATGTTGTAATCGAGGTTTCCGTCGATTACTTTGACATCTATTTCTATTGTTTTCCCCCTAGTTCAACTTGCAAGTTACTTAGAATACCATATGGGGTATATGTTCGTCCGTCAAATGCTTTTAATGTTGTCGAAGATCGCGACAAGGTTGGAGATCCTAAAGTTTTCCAGCAACTCATCGACATAATACATGTAGATGCCCCCTCATCAATAATTGTTCTATGAATAGTTTTGTTGAGGGCTTTCACCTAAATGAGGAAATCTAGCTGAGCTGGTAATTGAGGATCGTATCCTTTGTGATTGAAGGACACAATATTAGAATCCTTTGGGTCTATCCCACCTATAGCTGATAATAAGCTTGCTTTTGGGATGGGCAATTTTGCAGTACCTCAAGTGTCGACATAGCGGATGGCGATTGGGCCAAATCTTCCACTATATTATAATGATGTGCTGCTCTGGCACGAGGATTAAATGTCGACTTGTGTACTACTCCCTTTGGCAGTTTTATTGTTAGCCCTGGAATGATGGGTGGTGCAACTTCTGTCGAAGTTGTTGTTGAACTACTAGGTTGATCATTATCCTTGTTGTTCGACATCTGTGGATTCCCGTAATCTTTATTCATTGTCGATATCAAAGCATCATTTTGCTGTTTCGAAACCGACAACATCAGCACTTGGGACGGGGAAGCATTTTCACTAGCAACCAGATTTGTCCCTGGATTTGGAAACGGATCAGTCAATACTGTCGAGGTTTTTGAATTCTTGAATAATCTCTTAAGCTCAGCTTTATGTGGACAATCTTTTGTCCAATGATCCTCATCACATATTAAGCATGGATTTTTTGGTTTCATATCTCCAGGAGGGTTTGCAGAAGAATTTTCAGGTGATGATTCTTCCTTTTTCTTCTTCTTCCCTTTGTTTTTCTTCTTGCCTCTTGGTTGCTTGGTTTCTTTGCCTTTATCAGTCGAGACGACATTTACTTCCGAGGTGAGAAGTTCTTCTTTTTCATTTTGATTGGAAATCTTACAAGCCTTTTTAGATGCAGCCTTTGTCGATTTCGTGTCTGTCGTACCAATCACGCCATCGCCAGCATGAGAGTCAGTGTTTGATTTAGGAGGAGGAGGGATGGAAAATTCTGGTCTGGGAGCGTCAGGGATTTTATCGTAGAGCGTGCCAGACTGGGTATAAATCAAGTCTAGATATTGCGCACGAGCAATAACTTGCTCTTCAATGATGACTCCTCCTTTTGCCACATCTTCTGTAATGGAAGGTAATAATGACTTAATAAACCATTTAGCTAAAAGCTGATCAGGAACATATGTTTTTACCATTCTACGATGACGTCGCCACTCATGAATATGATTGGATATGTGAGTGGTCGTCGTTTGCTTGAAATTGGTAAGAAGTTCCGTTCCTATTCCGTACCTTATTGGTAACTGAAAATGGGTTAAAAAGGTTGTGGCTAGGGTACTGAAGTTGTCAAACGAAGCTCTGGGTAACTCGATATACCATTTTGCTACCAGACCAGTTAACTTCCTCTGAAAAATGCGAAGCCTAATCGAATCATCGTTTAGGGTGTTTGATGAACACCGCAGATGAAATGTCATCACATGATTCGACAGGTCTTCACCCAGATTCCATTAAATTTAGGAATATTTGACAGAAGTTTATGTAGAATCGCTAGCCATCAAGGGGCGTAAGCAATTGGATCGTTCGTTCGTCGATTTAGATCTGGTAACTCTAAAGTCGCCACGAAGGGTAACTGTTGATTCAGGTTTGGCGAAGCATACCCAGGATAGGATGGAATGGCCTGAGAAGTTGGTCTTTGCATACCAGCATAGTGCATTTGATGCTGGTAACTTTGGTAAGGTTGATGGGCATAACTATTATAGAATGGTTGATTTTGACCGTTTTGAATATACGGTTGCCCACTATTTGCAAAGATTTGTTGCTCAGATCCTTGGTATACTTGTTGGAATTGCGGTTGTTGGTATTGCACCAGCCATGGTTGCGAAGCCATGTGTTGTTGTCCAATATTGACTGTTTGACCAAGATGAGGGGTAATTGTACCCGTTTGGGCCTGTGTCATTCCACTAGTTGGTGATTGTGGTTGAGTCGCAGGGACAAGAGGCTGTTGCATTACAACCTGAGAAACCTGAGGTTGGCATACAACAGGCAACGCTTGTACTTGCGACACCGTCACAATAGCCAATGTAGTTGGTATATTTGACATAGGTAAACATTGCTGCATCGAATATACAACTCTTGGTTGTTGAGGTAGTATTGGCACCCAACCGCTAGATGTAATTCCAGCATAACTTGAATTTTGTTGTGAACTTTCGTATGGTTGTCCTCCCGGAGGAGATAATGAAAGGGTATATTGCCTGCCATCTAGTGGTAATCCAATACTCAAAGGAATTGTTTGTCCTTGAGGACCAGACAGCCCAAATTGACACCCTAAAGGATCAATTTTCTGAGACTCAACATAAGAGTTCCTGGATATTATTCCGGATGAACAAACAGGAACAGACCATACTGTCGAGATAGCCCTTGAGTGGGCCCCATCTAGCGATTGAGAGCTAGTTGGGATAGATGGTATGTCGGCAAACATTGTCGGAGTGACATCAGGATGTTCTGTTGTTGCTGTGTCGGATGACACAGTTCTAGATGTCGACGGTTGAGGTATGATTGGGACTTCTTATAGGGGAGATCCCCTTACATGTTGATGGTTCCAACACTGTCAATAGGTTTAAAACCTTTTGAGGCAGCCCAAGAGTGTTAAAAAAAAGAATAAAAATATCTATGGGTGAAAACGTCTTTTGAGGCACCTAGGGCAAGAAACTAGGATGAAAAACTCCTTGGGGGTAGACTAGTTGTTTTTCAAAAAAAAAGGGAAAAAAGATACAAAAGATGACAATTATGTTTTGCAGGTCTGCAGGAGGAGGATAAGCACAACACGAGGACAACGACACCTATAAAAGCCATGTTTTAATTCACCCATCTCATATCCTCCATTACCCCCCTAGTATTCCATTTATACACCATTCCAAATCATTTCAAACAAGTTTGCTTTTTCTACAGGATTCCATATAATCCTACAGGAGTTTCCTGTAGAAATGATAGGAGATCTTGAAAACCACAAGAAGAGCAGTCCAATGGAAAGGTGTTGACACAATCCTGTGTCTAAATGAAAAAGGCCATTTACCTCACCATACCACAACCAATACCTTTCATCACCATGTCTCCCCTATATCCATTAAAGAAATCAATTCAAAAAATTTACAAAAAAAAAAGAAGAGAAGAAAAAAACAAAAAAAGAGAGAAAAAAGAAAAGAGGAGGCATACCCAAAAGAATCATCCCTCACCTACCATTCCATACCCCCCTTATCCACTCATTTAAACACCCCTTCTACTTCATAGTAGAGAAAAATGTGAAATTTTAAGGGAAAGTCAGCTACAAGACAACCTGTAGGAAATCCTGTAGCAGCCTATCCCAAAAAGAAACCACAGATACTGCAGCCATCTTCATAATAGGGACTACAAGAATGAGGAAGCTCCTCCAGAGCTCAGCAGCAACAAGAAGATCACCAGCAACAAGGTCCAACACTTGCACATCATCAAAAAGGAAAAAAGCATCAAAAGAGGAAATATACAGTGAAAATGTGCAGATTGAAAATCACAACAAAGTGGCACCACTCTCCAACATGCATCATCAACGAAGTGAAGGACTGACATGTATGTCATATTACCAATTCTCTCTCATGAGTACAATATGATAAAAAATGTATGAATAATGCGGGAGTTGATTTTATAAGTGAAGGTGGCCAATTAACTTGGCCACCCTTGGTCAGATAGCGAGAAGAAAAGGGTTAGACCACTACACACGTGGAAAAGGTCAAATCAAAGGAAAAAGGGAATGAATCCAAAAATGGTTAAGTTATGAAGGATAAGAGTGGGAGATGATTATGAGGTAAGGTGAAATGATGGACTGGTAGTGGGACCAATGGTCCAAAAGAAGGTGCTTGTATTCAGCCAGCCAGCACACCACCCAACACGATCATTCATAAATAGAAATAAAACACTGACTCCCATATGATAAAAGAAAAGTCAACTTCGAGGATTCATCAAACAAAGATGTTAATCTCGACATTCCTAAAATAACACCTACATTAAACAATCAACATCCACATCAAGCAGGAAACCTAGAGGAAACCTATAGGATACAGAGAGATTAACCTACAGAGCTATCAGTCAACACTAAGGGCATTCAAATAAAGGGTTATCATCACCAAAACATACCAAAGTGAGGTAGGTGTCATACCTTCCATATTTTCAACTTACAAAGAAGAAATCCTCAATTTGGTTAGGAATTTGCGGTGCATATAAGGGTATAAAGATTGTGTTGCATGTCACTAAAAGTTAAATTCCAAAACTTCCTAACCTACCAAAAGTATTGGACTATATCCACACAAACCTCAAGAATTACCAGGAAAATATGATAGGAGGTTTCAATAAGAGAGAACCCACCAACACAACAAGAATCCATCAGCACCCTCCTGTGGTGGAAATTTTTACAACGCATTAATGGATGGGGTTATTTGATAGGATGAGAGGATACAATGATAATGTGGCTAGATAATTTTCCCTCTCACTCATACCCCTCACTAGAGACAGTGCCACTGCTATAGTGAAGGGTTTATTAGTAGCAATTACCCTTGAGGCTGTAAGCAGAATAACTACACTCCCCCTAGGGTTACAATGGAGGAAAGAGGACAAGACTAACAACACCCTTGCAAAGAAAAGTTTCTTTTTGGAAGGAGAATATCCAATTGAAGACAAAAATGGGTTTATAAGGGAGATCATTCCATACCATTGGAATGAAGTTAGCAACCACATCATCAAATATATTTCATGTGAAGGGAGATACTATATAGTGTATGGATACCACTTCAGACTCCTCCAAGAACTGAGATTTGGAGAAAACACACCTCCTCATAACAAACAAAGTATACCTTATTTTATTCTACAATCCATGATAGACACGAGCATCAAGGTGAAAGAGGGAAAACATTAGCAACCAACCCATCATGGGTTTATCAAACCCATCCTTGAATATGCTCTACAAAACTTAAGATTCCATATTGCATGGAAAACATTTGCAGACATGTAGGAAGAAGGATAAATTCAAGCTATTGAGTATGAAAGAAGCCCTACTACTAGTGATAGAGAAAAAGAAACAGAGGATGAAACAAAAGAAGAAACAGAGGATGAGAATGATGAAGAGATAGAGGGGGGAATGAAGGAGAAACAAAGGAGGAAACAAAAGAAGAAACATATGAGAAGAGTGAAGAAACAGAGGAAGAAAAAGAAGAGGAAGGAGGAGACAAAGAAGAGGATGAAAAAGAAAATGTAAAATAGGATTAAGGACAAAAGGATGAACAAAAGTATGCAACTCAAGGTAGAGAAGAATAAGAATCACCAAGGGTGTCTTTAGAGCCTACAGAGAAAGAGGCATCAACTACTCTAACTGCCCTAAGTACACCTGTCAAATCAAAGGGAAAGAGACAAAGACAAACCCCAATCTACTTCAAGACAAGAAAGAACACCAGGATTCGACAAGGGGGATCTCAAACCCATACCAAAACTCTAATTTTTATAGAGGACTCACCAAAAAAACAAGAAAAGGCAATCCCTCTAAAGAAAAATGAAGGAGAAGGAACATCGAAAAAGGCTTCTCCCAATTCTCCAATGACCTATGCTAGGAGGCCTATCACAAGGTCAACCTCATCAAAAGGAAAAGGTCTCCTACAGGAGACACAGTCATACCTATAGGAAGCAGAGCCAATCCTACAAGAAACTCTGTCAAACCTACAGGAAACAGAGAAAAGCAACCTAGAAGGAATTACTCAACAAGAAACAAAGGAAGAGGGTTAAGAACTGAAGGAACCTAACCCACAGTCAAACCTCAGCTCCTACTATAGGTTCATTGAAGGAGGTAGGGTGATACCACAAAATTTTTCCATTCCTCTACTCTTTGAACTTGAAAAAGAGAGGGCAAGGACACACATGTGGATGCAAACTGCTAAATCAAAAGGGGTAGAGGATGTAGGCCACATGGAAGAGAAATTGTAGGAGATGGTAGAGAAATGAGTAGCAAAAGAGACAGAGAAGCAATAATCAATTCTTAGTTAGAGTTTGAGAACACATGGCTAAGGAAGAAACTACAAGAAAGGGAAAGCCAATTGGAAACTATGGCCAGTTTATCCATGGAGGCAATCTAGTGGTCTAATGTGAATTGATTGCAGGTTTTGGGAGCAAAATGTAGCTAAATAGGGTGCAGGAACTTGAATGAGACAAGAAGGAGAGATTATAGGAGATGGGATCTCCCTCATTAACTCCTCACTCACTCAAAGATCCCTCAATCAAATTACACCAGCTCAGAGTTGCAAGCAACCGAGTCGTGAGGATCATTGGCAACCAAGCTAGTGATTGTTAAGAACCATTTAAACTCAAGATTGGGAGCCAAGCCTCCCTAGATTTAAGGAAGTTGTTGTAAACTTTAGTTTTATAAATAAAGAGGCCTAGAGCCTCATTTGGATTCAGATTTCTTATGTAAGATAGCTTAGTATTTTTCAAGTTGAAGGATTGTGACCAAAAACTGTTATGTATTTTTTGATATGTTAATGAAAATTAGCAGCATTCGCTTGATCTAGCACTCAATTGGCTCAGAGGGCTGAATCTTTTGGGTTAGGGCCTAACCCTAGTAGCATAAGTTCCTCCTAATGTACTTGTATGCTTAGTTTATCCCATAGATTAGTTGTTAAATTGATTTTGGTGTTGTTAAATTGCAAGTATTGGTAGATTTGATTAGTTTTCTTCCATTTCTGCATAAGCTTTAATTAGGTCATCCTATTTTAGTTTCACAAGATAGGTTGAAATTATCATTTCTGATATATTAAGTTTTTAATTAGATTTGATGTTGCTTTCATAATAGGTTTCAAGCATTTCCATGCATGAACTTGGCAAATAAATGATGCAAATTCTGTTTTCTTATATTTTTGTAAACCTTTCATGTTTTCAGATGATTTATGGATAAATTCCATCAATGATGTATAAGTTGCAAGAGTTTCTACATCGCAGGAAGACCTTATGTCATCACCCTTAGCCAAACTATATCAACCCATGATCGAAAAGGGGCACTAAGTTCTCAATTCGAAGTATCGTTTTACAAAGACAACTTGCCATGCTTATTTCTTCATAACTTAATGATACCCCAACTGATAACTTTGTTGTGTGTGTGAAGGTGCCTCCCTGATGTCTAAGTTGTTGTTGCTAGTGGAATTCCTCCTAAGGATGATGTGTCCCTTCCTAGTTGCATACATGGCTCCATCATGCTTTTTATGGGTCAAAAAAATCTCAGGGATTTTTGTTGTGACTCCATAGGCTACTACAAGAGTTTTCTCCTTGTAGCCGTCATTTAATCCCCTCTTGAAGTATTCATTTTGCATGTTGGTGTTGAGGGGAGGTGATGACAGGTCATGAGGATAGGGTTAGAGTCATGAGGAAGTGGTGTAGATGTTGGAGGAATAGAAAACATGTGTTTCTGTGTTTTTTTAGAGGTAGGACAGAATAGAATTTTTGAACAAGTTTTTGCTAAATGGAATGCATGGGTGTTGAAGGAATCATTGGAGGAGCCCCATTTATCATTTCCTAGAGGTAGCAAGGCCTTCTGGTATGTTATTCTCATTGTATCCCCCTCCTGTAGCATTAGAGACCCCTCCTTTAGCATCACAACGAGGAGGTAAAATTGGAGTGTCAGATGACTGGATGATGGAGATAGATGGGTATGTGAGTGGAGAGTGTGGAGATGATGTGTATGGATGGAAACTTGTAGGTTTTGTCTCATGGCCATAAAATATTCCAACTATGTGTAGTCCTGCAAAAGAAGAAAAATGTAAGCATAAATGGTGTAAGAGTTCCTTCCATATGTTTCTATTTTCTCTTTTTTTTTTTTGAGACAAGCAGGCTTCCTCTGTAGAGGTTTTCAGTGTGCATGCCTTCCCTAGGTGCCTTAGAGAAGGTTTTCACCTCGAGATATTTTATTTTTCTTTCCCCATTTTTTTGCTCCTAGGCTGCCTCAAAGTGGTTTTTAACTCAGGAGTGGGCCTCAAATGCCTCATGGAGGTTTTCATCTAGGCACTCTTATTAATTTTTTTCTTTTTTATTTTTTATTTTTAGAATTTTGGTGGACCGAGGGCCATTAGCCTTCCAATCACATTTAACTCTTTACTGACTGAACTGAAAAAATATTCATTGGACAGAGGTTTCTTGTAGAATTTCAAATTACGACCATTGACAAGTAAGGGAATCCCTTCCTCATTAATGGTTCTGATTTGGAAAGACCCTTTCTCATGAAACTTCTCTACTAGATAGGGACCTAGCCATCTTGTCATTAACTTCCCCTTGAAATCCTTAAATCTGGAATCATACAATAGGGCCCAATCTCCTTATTGGAAAGTCCTTTCTCTGATGTGCTTGTCATGCTAAATATTTCTTTGTAGTTGGATTACCTTAGTGTGTAGGAGAGATTGAATTTTGAATTCATATAGACCATTAAGTTGGAGTAGCCTTTCCTTATCTACTAAAGTGAGTCCAAGTCTAATTGATCTACCATCCTCAAGGTATTGTACTCAAATTCAATAGAAATTAGGGCCTTCTTCTGATAGACCAACTCAAAGGGAGTGAATCCAGTGGTGGTCTTCCAAGTAGTGTTGTAGGTCCAAGTAGCTTCCACAAGTCTGTATGTCCAATATTTTTTGGTGCTGCTAACAAACTTTTTAAGATTTTTCTCCAATGCTCTATTGGTGACTTCCACCTACCCATTTTCTTGAGGGTGATAGGAATTATATGTCATGTGCTTGATGTGGTACTTCTTGATAAGGTATTCAATCAAACTTGATGTAAATTTTGCTCCTTGTTTAGTGATTAATTCCCTCAGAAAACCAAATTTGTAGAAGATATTATCCCTCAGAAATTCAGCCACCTTTTTCTCAGTTGTTGCTTTTACCTCTTTTGTTTCAACCCATTTGGTCAAGTAATCAGTGTTCACAATGATATACCTTTTCTATCTTGATGGGGGATCAATAGGCCCAACCAAATCTGTTAGTGTCCATTAGTTCCAGTGATCAAATGTACTCTTTCCATGTGATTGATAGGAACATTAGGTCAAATTGTTAAATTTTCAAATAAAATTTGACACCTCTTGGTTGTCAAATGGTCATTGGTTTCTGTCTAGGTCATCACTACTCCCTCCATTTTCAAGGTCATAAAATTTCATCATGGTCATGTCATCATTCCTTATGATAGGTCATCAAATGAGTGTCTTGGTCATCATCATTGTCACTATCATGAGAGTTAGAAACTAGGGATAAGTTTTTAAGAAAGGTATCAAATGTACATTTACCCCACATGGAGATGTAACCTTTCCAAACAAACTAATAAAGTTGTAGTAGACTACCTCATCAAGTCACTTTTCAAAGGATATGTGATGTCATACCATCACCAAAAGCAAGAATCGACTTTCAAGCTATAAAGAGACCTTCTAAGAATTCAAACACTTCATTTCATCTTCCTAGAGCTCTCCTCCACCATTGAGCTTCACCTCAGCCTTCAAAACTATGATTTTTACATCACCAAGCCCTTGCCAGCAAGCATGCTCCACTTCTACCCTAGCACGCTACGCTTCTAGATAGCTCGTTGTGATTTTGGTTTGGAGGTCAAAGGAAGACACAACAGGGTTCATTTCACAATATACAGGTTTTGGAGACTCTCCAACAAGTATGTATAGCCTCTCATCAATCCTCATGCAATGATTTTCCTTCATAAAATGATGAAATCCATCTCCTAGGGTTATTCGCTATGCTTTTGGTTTTCTTCATTTCATTGACAAGATCCATATTTTTTCTACCCTAACACCCTTATACACACTCAATACACCTTCCCCAACCATTTCCCATACCTATTTTCCCTGTCTCACCACCTTTCCCCAAAAAACCTAGCCCACGCTGCGCTTCTGTTGCGTTTCTTGGCTTTGACTGTGTTTGGCACTTTTTCCCCTTATTCCCTCATCTATTCAATGATATTTCATTTCCCATGTGTCCCTAACATCTACCCTTACCTCTTGAATTTTTTCTAGAATTTTTCCTAATCCCTATCCCCTTCATTCCCTTTCCTAAACTAACTACTCTTTTTCCCCTATTTTCCAATCCTAAACCGTACCCTTTGCTCCTAAAAAAACTAGGGTTTTCTGCCAAGCAAACCAACAACATGGCAAGTGAAAAGAATAAGTACAACAAGGGATGATATGTCTCCAGATATGAGCCAACTCATATTCAGGAGATTAATGCTTCACAATTATTTAAGAAACGATTTGAACAGGTAGGCTACCTAGGGTTTTCTGAGAAGGAACAAGAGGTGGGATATCACCATGAGCTAAACATTTTATTTACCACCAATTTCAAAAGGAACAAGACCACCATATAAGGGATGGACTTCTTGGTATCAACAGAGATGATTGGCATGATTTTTAGGGTTTTGAGGCCATTTGCTACACACATGAATGATCTTACTTCAAAAACAGTTTCCTATGTAATGAAGATGAATTTTACAAAATTGAAAGAGGTTGTTGTTAATAATAGACCAAAGAAAAAAAACCTCCTTCATTTTATGCAAAGGTATTACTATTTTGAGATAAATTCCAAAAATACAGTTGCTACAAGAGACTTGCTACACTTTTGGATAGCTTGACTTCAAGTCAGTTTTTCAGGGGTTTGGAGTAGGTGTTTGTAGTGCTTGATGACTCTATTGTGTAGTAGACATAATAATATTTCCAACCATACCACTTTCAACCCAAAAATACTTTGGGAAGGCCTCCAAATCACTCTCCAAACTTTTTCTATGCTTTTGTTGTCACACGCCGCGCTTTTGCAAATTTTCGCTGCGTTTTTAGTGACCAACTTAAAACTTGGATTCTAAACAAATGGGAAAGTATTTTTACAAACTAGAGGAGGTTTTTGTTCATATAATACCTATAAAGAAAAAATCTCTCAATTTTTTTAAAATTTTTATGGTTAGAGAGATATTGCTCCATCTGTGAGCCCTATTTTTGCGGAAAACCCATAAATTTGACCCTACAAAAATGCAGTCTGGCCATGGTGGGATTTTTCTCAAAGGCTTCAAATGATGAATGGAAAGTATGTACATGTGTATATTGACTAGTACATCTCAGAAATCCACTTGGTCTCACATATCAGCTCACAAATTTGTAAGAAAAGGTCAAAACCATCCGTTTTTCACACTTCTGCCACTATTTTGAGACCACATTGCATTTATGCTAGACCACGCTACACTTTTGAGGATTTCATTGCGCTTATGTGGGAAAGCTAGATTTCGAGTTTTCCTTGGTCAAAGTCAAATTTTGTCGATGTAATTAGTGTCAAAATATTTTTACTTGATGTAGTTGAATATTATAACGATGGTTAGAGTGGATATTTTGTAATTAAATGCTATCAAGTCAAGTTCAAGTCAGTTTATGTAAAAGAGAAAAGTGGTTCCCAACTACTCATGATGTGGCAAGTATTAGGTAGAGGAAATCAGTTCCTAAGAAGGAGGATTTGACCCCTGAGAGGGGGAACTTTGTTTTACATCTATATGTATTAAAAATGAACTCATAGAGGGGGTTGGATTCCTAAAGCTCATCTCTTGGACTAGTGTACTAAACATTTTTGCAGAAATACATGCAGTTGTTGCTATTTTCATGGGATTCCTGTGATGTGATTTTTGGCACTGTATTTCTTATGTTTTCTTTATGCATTTGATGATTAAGTATTTCTAGCATCCATCTATATTCTTTTGGTGATCATCTCTTAAGTTTTAAAGCAGATTTCATGATTCATATGCTCTATTTTGTTTGAGGCTTTCACATAGGTGTTTTCTCTTCTAAGCAAATGAATTCATGTTTATATGCTCATTTTTCTTCTTCCTTTTTCCTCACCATACTACAATGAAAAATTTACCTTGTGCCACTGATTGTATCTACCTTACCCCATCTTATCTCTATAATTGCTCATTTGGGATACTTGACCTAGTTCTCAGACCTAGTACTTATGTCCAACAAACCCTAAATCAAACCATACTGTGTTAAATACCCAGCCCAAGATCTACATACTCTCTAGTCACTTCCAATGACTATTAGATTGTTTTAGAGAGAGCTCTATCTGGTTTGGCAGGGCTAGCTTCCAAGTCCAAAGTTGGTCTGAGGTTACCCCCTTGGCTTCCTTTCTCAACCTTGGGACACTGAGGAGTGCTAACAAAATCCATGCCCCACCTTTCAAATGGATATAGAGTCACTTGAGGTTGTAAGGGAATCTCATCCTTCGTTGTTGTATTACCCATCCTTTGACACAGATCACACCTGGTGGTGTATCTCCTTGCATCTTGATGTAAAGTGTGCCATTAATAACCTGATTGTAGAACTTTGAAGGATATCCTCAAAGTAGCAAAGTGGCCCCCACAAGGCCATCATGGCATGCTGAGAGGATGGAAAAGATATCTTCTTCCATCACACATATTCTTAGGATATTATCTGAACCCAATCTAAAAATGTTTCCCCTAATCCAGGTGAATGGGGCACTCTTCTTGACAATCTTGCTTTTCTCCCTAGAGGATAGGTTAGTAGGGAACCTCCCAACAACCAAATATTTTTATTTATCAGCACACCAAGGAGAAACTACTGAGATGGTGAAGAGCTGTTCATCTAGAAGTTGATCATCTATCATCTCTTCCATTCTTGCAGGCAGAGTTAGTCTTGACAAGAAATCTGCAACCACATTCTCCTTCCTTATTGTATCAACAATAGTCAAATCAAATTTTTGTAATAATAACAATTGTCTTATTATCCTAGCATTGACATCAAGTTTATTCATTAAATACCTAATTGTTGCACGATTAGTGTGAACCAAAGTTTGATAACCAGTGATATAATGCCTAAAATTGTTTAGAGAATGTACTACAACCAAGAGTTATTTTTCAGTGATAGTATAGTTCAACTCAACTTTATAAAAATTCTTCCTAATGAAATAGATAGCATAAGGAAATTTTTCTTACACTTGTCCTAAGGCAGCACCTACAACTTTGTCTGAGGCATCTGTGGGTATATGGAAAGGTAATTCCTAATTGGGACCCCTAAGGATGGCTGCAGTGGTCAAATTTTCTTTTATTATTTCAAAGGCCTCTTGGCAGTCGTTTGTCCAACAAAAATACGAATCTTTAGCCGGCATACCAAACAAGGGTGAACCTAGTTTTCTAAAATATTTAATAAACCTTCTATAATATCCAGATAATCCAAGATGTTAGAAAATTATATATGACAAAGCAATGGAACACATAAAATATTGCAGAAATATAAACACAGAAAACACATAAAACAAGAGAGACACAGATATACGTGGTTCACCCAGTTTGGGCTACGTCCACGAAGAAATAGCCAATCCTTATTTTATTATATTATCCAGCAAATTGAAGAGATACAACCTACAACAAATCCGTTGTAACAGCCTCTTCACTCTCAATCTCCTCTCTTCCTCACTCAGAATACAGATATGCATAGACACAATACAATTCCCTCATATATAGTGAGGGGTTGCTTTCTAGGGAAAAAAACCCTAAATTAAACATAACTTCTACCGTCAGATCATTTGCCTAATGAACGACCCAGATTGACTAGAAATTACTAGACTTTTACAAGGCAATTTTACATCTATTTTTAGCTTTGGGGGACCGCTAACCCTCGGACCCCCCCAGCCGGGGGGGATTAGCCCCCCTGAACCCCCACGAGGGGCATAAGTCCCCCCCTCACCCCCTCCACCCCCCCCCCCGCATGGAGGGGTATAAAGTCTTCCTGGGGTATACATCCGACTGAAACCTTTGAATATAGAAGATAATCAGGCTCCACACCCAACAATCTCCCACTTGGAGACTGATTATAGCGACTCCACCACTGCTTCATTTGCTAGACAATGACTCCACTTTGGACCTAGCTATTTCTCATCTTCTTCATCATACTTGAAGACCAATTGAAACTAAGCAGATTCTCAGTTTCTCCCTGGTTATAACTTTTGTTAACATATCTGCAGGATTCTGGCTAGTGTGTATCTTTTCCAGCTTCGACTGACCATCTTCCAATGCTGACCGTATGAAATGGTACTTGCACTGTATATTTTTAGTCTTGGAATGAAATGTAGAGTTCTTTGTAAGATGTATGGCACTCTGGTTGTCACTGTATAACCTGCCCAACTCCTGCTTCTTGCCCAATTCATCCAGAAACCTTTGTAGCCAAATCATTTCTTTACTAGCCTTTGTAGCAGCAACATACTCTGCTTTTGTTGTTGAAAGTGCAACAACACTTTGGATTTTTGAAACCCAACTGATAATTGTTCCACCTACAGTAAACACATACTCTGTTGTGCTCCTCCTGTTATCTCTATCACTTGCCATATCTGCATCAACATATCCCTGTAGAGCAATGTTTGAACCAACAAAGCATAATGCTTGATTTTTGGTACCTATCAAATACCTGAGAATCCACTTTACTACCATCCAATGTTCTTTTCCTGGATTGTTCATGTATCTGCTTACAACTCCCACTGCATGTGCAATATCAGGCCTTGTGCAAACCATTGCATACATTAAGCTTCCAACTGCTGATGCATATGGAACTTTAGACATATAAGCCATTTCTTCCTGAGTCTTGGGACATGCCTCCTTACTTAATTTGAAATGACTAGCCAAAGGTATACTAACTGGTTTTGCATTCTGCATATTAAAGCTTTTCAACACCTTTTCTATGTACTCACTTTGAGACAATGTTAATTTGTGATTCTTCTTGTCTCTAGTTATTCTCATACCAAGGATTTGTTTTGCAGCACCAAAATCCTTCATTGCAAATGAGTTTGCCAATTTCCTTTTGAGCACATTTATTTCCTGCATGTTAGAACCCACAACAAGCATGTCATCTACATACAATAAAAATATAATATAGCTACCATCATTTTTCCTTTTGAGATAAACACAATGATCAGAGTGACATCTAGTATAACCTTGTTCAGACATTAACCTATCAAATTTTAGATACCATTGCCTTGGAGCCTATTTTAAGCCATACAAGCTCTTCTTCAACCTACACACTAGTTTCTCCTTCCCTTTTACCTCATATCCTTGTGGCTACTGCATATATATCTCTTCGTCCAAATCCCCATGGAGAAAGGTTGTCTTTACATCTAATTGCTCAAGATGAAAATCTTCAGCTACTACTAGACTTAAAATAGTTATGATTGAAGTAATTTTAACAACAGGAGAAAATATTTCATCAAAATAAATACCTTTCTTCTGTGAAAACCCCTTCACCAAAAGTCTAGCTTTGTACCTCTATTTTCCTCCATCTTCTTCCTTCATCCTGTAAACCCATTTATTTTGCAATGTTATTTTACCTGCAGGCAACCTGACTAAGTCCCAAGTCTGGTTATGTGCTAAGGAGTCCATCTCTTCTTTCATGGCTTGCTCCCACTTCTTCCTGGTTTCTACCTGCACTGCTTCTTCATAAAATTTTGGTTCACCAGAATCAATCAACAATACATAATATAATGAAGGAGAGTATCGTTCATGGGGTCTACTTATCCTGGTAGATCTTCTAACACCACTTTTAGGTGTTTGAAGTGCTTGTTGCTATTGTGGTTGTTGTTTTGGCTATTGATCATTATGATTTTCAGGCACCATCACTTTTCCTGTGATATCGTCAAGCACTATGTATTCTCTGTTTTCTTTTCCTTGTTTCTTTTCCTGCAACTGGTTCTTATACAAGACCTTTTCATTGAATATTACACCTCTGCTCCTAATGATTTTGTGATTTTCATAATCATATAAGTGATAACCAAAATCATTAACACCATATCCAATAAAGGTACATTTCTTTGATTTTGCCTCAAGATTTGTTCTATTTTCTTTGTTAATGTGGACAAAAGCTTCACAACCAAAAGTCTTTAAAATTGAGTAGTTTACCTTTTTACTTGTCCATGCCTCCTATGGAATACCACCATCCAAGGAACTTGAAGGCCCTCTATTTATTAGATAAACGATAGTGTCTACAGCATCTGCCCAAAATTGTAAAGGCAATCCTGCATGCAATCTCATGCACCTTGCATGCTCCATGATTGTCCTATTCATCCTTTCTGACACACCATTTTCTTGTGGTGTTCCTGGAACTGTCTTCTCTCTGCGAATTCCATTCTCTGAACAGTACCTATAAAACTCTTTGCTGCAATATTCACCTCCATTATCTGATCTAAGACACTTCAACCTTTTCCCTATCTCATTTTCGACCAAAGCTTTCCATTTCTTGAAAGTATCAAATACATCAAATTTATTTCGAATACAATAAATCCAGGGTTCTTGGTTGCATCATCAATAAAAGTAACATAATAATGAGAGCCACCAAGAGATGGTACCTGAGCAGGTCCCCATACATCTGTATGCACAAGCTCTAATTTTTCACTTTTATTTTCTTTCCCAACTCTAAGGAATCTGACTCTCTTCTGTTTTCCATAAACACAATTCTCACAGAATTTTAAATCAACATGCTTCAAACCTAGTAACAAATTTCTTGAGTGAAGAATCTGCATCCCCTTCTCACACATGTGCCCGAGCCTATGATGCCAAAATGTCGTATCTTCTCCTGTAGAGGTTAAAGCATTAACAGAATTAGAAATACCATTGCATAAATACAATGTACCAACCTTTCTCCTTTCGCTATTTCCAGGGATCCTTTAGTGACCTTCTAGGTTTTATCTGTGAAAGTAGTTACGCAACCTTCACCTCCCAACTGCCCTGTTGAAATTAGATTTTTCTTTAGATCTGGAACATGCCTTACCTTCTTCAATAGCCACTGATTTCCATTTTTCTGTTTTATGAAAACTGTACCCATTCCAACGATTTTATAGGGTTTATCATCACCCAATCGAACTTGTCCAAAATCTCCTTGAACATAATCATGAAAATGTTTCTTATCAGGTGTGGCATTGAATGAGGCCCCTGAATCTACCACCCAGGTATCAACAATATTTTCTAATGAAAGAATCAAAGCATCTTGCAACACATCACCTGTTACATTCGCTCCATGGTTAGTTTCTTGCTGCATGTCTCCTTCTTTTCCCTTCCGAGACTTGCAGTCTTTATTCAGGTGTCCTTTCTTCCCACATTTCTAGTACACTATCCCCGATCTAGACTTGGATATTCCTTTTCTTGACTTACTGCGATATCCTAGGCTCTTTCCTCTTTCCATTTTTTTCCCCTAGTCTCTGCAGTCAAAGCATTACCTTATGTCTCACCGGAGCTTTTCCATCGCATTTCCTCGCTAAGGATTACACCGACAACATCATCAAACTTTAAAGTACTAGATCTAGAGACAGAGTTACTAATGGCCATAAATAAACCATTCCAACTTTCTGCCAATGAGCACAGAAATAACAGAGCCCAAACTCCATCATCAAAATTTACCCCTACAGAACTTAACTAACTTGTAACTGTATTAAAATCATTTAAATGATTTGCAACAAATCCACCTTCTGACATCTTCATATTAAATAAACGCTTCATAAGAAATACCTTATTTGAGGCCAAGGGATTTTCATATAGTTTGGCAAATGCCGACATTAAACCCTATGTTGTCGTTTCCTTTGAAATATTAAACGCTACTGACGCCGCTAGGCACAGCCGTATTGTTCCAAGTGCCTTTCTGTTTAGAATATCCCTTTCTGTGTCTGTCATACTCATCGGCTTTTTTGTCTTTCTACTCAATGGTAGGTACAAATCTCTCTGATACAAATAATCTTCCATCTGCATCTTCCACAGCTGGTAGTTTTTGCTGTTGAATTTTTCGATCCTAAACCTACCACTTCCGTCATTTCTCCCACTCGAACCAGGAACCTTTCTCTCCTACAAGTTTATCAGCCAAATAGACCTTTGGCTCTGATACCAGTTGTTAGAAAATTATATATTATGGAGCAATGGAACACATAAAGTATTGCAAAAATATAAACACAGAAAAAGCATAAAACAAGAGAGACACAGATATACGTGGTTCACCCAATTTGGGCTACATCCACAGAGAAACAACCAGTCCTTCTTTTATTATATTAGCCAGCAAACTAAAGATATGCAACCTACAACAAATCCACTATAACACCCTCTTCACTCTCAATCTCCTCTCTCTTCCTCACTCAAAATACAGAAATGCATAGACGCAATACAATTCCCTCATATATAGTGTGGGGTTTCCTTCTAGGGCAAACAACCCTAAATTAAACATAACTTCTACCATTAGATCATCTGCCTAATGAATGGCCCAGATTGACTAGAAATTACTAGACTTTTACAAGGCAATTTTACATCTATTTTTACCTTCAGGGCCGCTGCCCCCGAACCCCCATCGGGGGATCGCTAGCCCTCGGACCCTCGTGGGGGGGGATAAGTCCCCACTGCACCCCCCCCCCGCCGTGGAGGGGTGTACAGTCTTCCTGGGGTATACATGCGGCTGAAACCTTTGAATACAGAAGATAATTAGGATCCACACCCAACACAAGGAAACTCCTAAAATCTATTTGATTTTGAGGGATAGGGACCCTTTTTATGATGAAAATCTTATTTGGGTCAACCTATATTCCTTGCTTAGATATAGAATGGTGAAGGACAGTCCCTACATTCATAAAAAAATAGCATTTCTGAGGGTTGAATGAGAGATTCATATCAATACATTTATTCAAGACTTTGCATAGATTGGAGAAAGATTCATGGGAATAAAATCCATGTATATTTCAACAGATTCATGAACAAGTTCAACAAAAAAATTCCTAACTTCCCTCTAGAAAGTAGTAGGTCCATTGCACAGACTGAATGGAAGAAGTCTATAGGCAAAGTTACCCAAAGGAAATGTAAATGTGGTCTTATCTTGGTTTTCGGGGCTGATCTAGATTTGGTTGTATCCACTAAATTCATCTAGGAAGAAGAATAATTTCTTCCCTGCAAGGCCATCTAGGAGTTGGTTAATGAAAGGAAAAGGAAAAATTGTCCTTCTTTGTAGCCATGTTAAGTTCTCAGTAATCAACATAGATTCTCCACTTCCCATTCTTCTTGGGAACTAAATCAAGAGGTGACACCCACTCACTATCTGAATTGGGGTATATGAACACTACATCTAGGTTCTTTTGTAATTATTCTTTCATAATGTCCTTAAGAGCTAGGTTCATCATTCTTTGCTATTGGTGCACAATCTTGCAACCCTCCTTGATGTAAATGTGATGAGTAAAAACTTAAGGATGCAAATCTTTCATTTCTTTATAATCCGAAGAAAAAGCATCCGGGTGTTACCTCAGCACATTGCAAAATTGTTCTTCTTGTTTGGCCAAGATAGAGGGGTTTATATCTAAAGTTATATATGGGACAAAATCTATAATATGACATGTTCTATACTTGACTCAACAAAGCATAAGTCAATCCAAGGACTACTCCTAGATTCTTTATTCAACTCATCAATTGGTATGGGAATGGGAGGTTGATTCTGAAGGATATGGTTAATAAGGTCATGTTCATCAAGTTGTTCTCCTCCTATAATGACATATAGAGTATAGACTCAGTAGGGGGTTGTATGATACAACTCATCCTCTTCCTTGTCCTCTAACCATATGGGTAAATCATGTTCAATAGAAGGTTGAGTAGGAGGATACAACACAAGTTGTTTGGATAAATGACCATTCTTGATAGTCATGTTCCCAACCCTACAACTAATTTAGGTATCAAAAGTGACCAACCATCCCTAAGATGATAGGATAGCCATTAAACTTGGTTTTGGGTTGGAGGATTAGGAAATCAGTAGGGAACTCCTAGGATTCAATGGAGGCCATGACATCCTAAATAATTCTCTCAGGAGCAATTGTGGATCTTTCTGCAAGCTGCAACATTGTGGTGGTCTTTCTAAACCCCCCTTGGAGGTTTAGCTTCAACATGGTTTCCCTAGTCATCACATTCATTGTAGCCCCAAGATCAATCAGGGTATTAGGGACCTGTTGAAGATTCTAAAATAATTGCGACAACATGGAGGAAAACCACCCAGTCCGGACCTTGGTTAGCAACTCCTTTTCCGTTTGGTGTAGTGGCTCTGACTGGGGATAATGGGACTAGTTTCCTAGAAAACATTTTGATAGTTGTTATCAGGAAAACTAGTGTCTATGCAGAGCTGCTAGCCCCACTAAGGCCGGTAGCTACCTTAGAAACAAACAAACTAAAAACTACTGTCGTTTTCCTTTATGAGAAATAGATAAGAGAAGAATAAGGAGACCAACCTCTGTCTTGCGCTTGGTTCCTTGCTCGATTCCTCTCTCTTCTGATAGGTCTTCGCCACTAGCTTCCTTGTCTACCCAGCTTCAAAGAGTACCTGTAGAATCAAAGCATCATAACACTATCCAAGAACATAGATCTATTATCATAAACAATATAGGACCAGATGTATATTGACCACACCAATGCATAAATCATCAATCATACAAGAATGTGGAGGAAAACTTGAATAGCTTTATTGATAATCAAGAAAGAGCAAAGAGGATTACAACCAATTGTTCTGACCCAGCATCATCCTCTCAGCAAGAAAGCCCTTCTTCACCTCATGAAAAGCTTAGATCACCCAACACTATGATGTTGCACCAAGAAACCAACAACACTTCCTTACCAGATACAAAATTCCAGCCTCTGGATCTTTGGGATGAGGGATCCATATATAGATGTTTGCAAGGGGAATGAGTCAGCTTTTGAGATTTGATTAGTGTCCTCTCTCTGATAGTTCTTGATTCCACTTGGAGATTGATGATCTCTTACTCATCCCTGGTCGAATGCAGAGAGGCAAGTGTCACAGGAGAAGTTTCTGGAAGATTCCATGCTCCTCCACCTTGTGAGTTGACCCTGCCATTTGTCCATTCTCGCCCATCGCACCCCACAGAAGGGTTTTTCAACATGCATCGCACCTACTGTGTGTATTCAGGTGGGATGCAATGCACTTTGACTATGGAGTAGGTGAAATGGTCCAGTTTTGACCAGTTCTGAGTAGTTTTTCATGGAGAACTTCTGGGAGATGCTGTAATCAGTTGACCTTGTTCTTTTAGGGGTTGGAACAACACCTTTAGGGACTTAGGAGCCCTTGGTTTATGGACATTTATGATTGGGGTTGTAGTGCCCAAAAATGTCTATAACAGTTGCCCCCTAAAGCATGAGGTCGTTAATCTTTTGATGTCGGGTGAAATGCTTTATCATGAGGATCCAAAGTTTTTTCAAGCTGGAAGGCGGCCTGTAATAAGATACAATGCAATACATTATCTTCATAATATTTTCAAGATCTAGCTGAGGTGGGCATTTCCCATGCTCAGCTTTATAAATTCATTTTCATGTACATGAGACAGACAATCGTATGAGTGTAGACTGATGATTATGGTAGAGCCATCATCCCTTAGATTGGATGATTATCTATGCAGCGGTGATCTACATTTGATGTATTTATTTTCCTGAATATATATCACAGCCTGGATGGATTAAACTAGATCCGGGGTCTTCAATCTCGTTCGATCTTCACTCAAAGTACAAGTCGATCCATGTGAGAGATGTTCTGGAATCGAACATGGAAAGACATCGCCTGATTACCAGCCAATGATGTAAGCTGTTAACAGGCGCGAGAGGAATCACTGATAATGATGATGACCCTCAAGGTACTACAGTACAATCCACATGGTGTGAATAAGGGACTTGGCGTCGAACACCACGCAAAATCTTTCGGTCGAAGGCCATTGATGTAAACCTATCGTGAGAAGTAAGAAACTTGCCATTGAGGCATGCAAACTTCAAAGCACTGAAAGGGTTGTTCCTAGATCGACTTCTTGGATAATGAGCTGATGTCGACGAGAAGCGATCCGTCATAGGAGGGCCTTAGTGAATCCCACATCAATGACATGGAATGGAGCAAATGATTTTAATGGAGGTGAAAACGATCTGGTGATATAAGGTTTAGGATGGCGGTCATGAAAGAATGGAGCGTAAATGTATTGCAGCGGATGAGACACAGGTGAATTCTCTGAGTGACTTCTCTTGAACATATCGGTGGCACTAACATGATGGATTGGTAGCATTAACCCCAAATATGGATGGTGTGACGGAACCATGGTGATGTGACCAGTGAATGGAACAACCCAACCCGACTTGGATGCGAAGTGAAAGTGTCATGTTCAAGAGCGACTTGCTACCAACAAAGTTTCTTCAAGTTTTCTTCCCAATTTTTCCCTAGTCATTGCTGACCAGTACCTCTTTATTTTTGTCAAGCTTGAGGAGGATAACATATGCTTGTTCTATAATTTACCCTTCGGGCAAACCCATCGCTATGTTTTAACGAGCTTAGCGATAGTGAAACTCGTTCTTGTCTATTATGGACAAGTTTGTCACTATTTAGTTTTAACGAGTTTAACGACAAAGATAACTCGGTCCTTTTCAATTTTAGAGAGTCTGAAAAGGGACGTAAAGGAAACTCCAAAAATCCTTTTTCATCATCTAATCCCTTAAGTCCGAAAATTATAAAATAATACAAAAGGGATGAATTTTCGGTAATTTTAATGGGCCAAACAAAACAAGCGCTCGATCTTTTTGTGTAATAATCCCTCAGGTCCAAAAAGATTAAAATCTAAAGGAGGGATAGCACTTTCGGTCCCTTTAACAAGCTGGAGAGGCCAATGGCTCGGAAATCTTTTCATATTTTACGAGTCAGTTGAAAAGAGCTTAAAGGAGACTCATTTTTGAGGAACGAGTGATAGATTTGGGTAGCAGCTGATTCCAGGTAAGGGTTGGAATTTTCCAATCACGGCAGTGTCACAAGGATGGCTAACAGGATCACTCTTCACAGCTGTTCCTCAAAAGGGGTAAACAATCAAGTGGAGGTGAATGATCGGCCAATACAAAGTGGAGGTGATGATAAGAACACGACCAAGGCTTCAAAGGCTGATGATAATACATTCACAATGGTTATTTACCGGAAAAAATGGTTCGTTTTTTAATGAGCTTAAATGCTAGGGGAAACACTTGCTCATTGCTTATGTTTATTTTTTACCGAGCTTGAATTCTACGTTAAAACTGCTCGATCCAGCCGTATAATAAGGATGTCTCATCAAAGATGCCATTTTTAAGAAGCTTACACCTTACAAAGCTTTGCTCCGCATCCTTTCTTTATGCAAGATAGGAAACGACCAATCCTATGAGTTTAAAGGGTTAGAGGACCTATAAATTTAAAAAATAAATGATCGCACTTTGCTTGCATGCCAAAAGGTTTGCATGCCCCCAGGTATAGCGAAAAATTTCCAGGTTACCAAAGATTGTTCCATCTGTGTCACAGACAAAACACTTCCTCGGCGATGTCTACTGAAATAGACAAAGGTGAGTGGCACAGACGCCTCCACTCACATAACTTTGATGAGGGAATCTTATTCCATCCTAATCCCATTTTCCTAAACAGACGGGTGTGTTAAACTAGTCATATATCCTCCGCAGAAACCTACCCTATACCCAAGGTTTTCCTGTCAAAACAGGCCAGGGTGAATGCCCCCTGGGTTTCAGTCATGTCCTCCAAATCACTCGCGCTCATCAGGAGGATGGAGTGGGGATTGATGAGACATTCCTTGCGTGAAAAGACCATTCAGGGTTGGCATATGACTATTTTCTATGTGTGAACCGGGAAATGAAAGCTGGTCTACGAGCTTGACCACTCTTCCTTCGTGCGGAAAACACATTACTCTAAAGAGTGAGGAGATGAAGACTCCCATGCAATAAATATAGTCCCGTCCAAGGAGTAGATTATAATCCAGGGGTCCTTGGACTACCATTATGTTCATGTGAACGATTTTCCTTCTCAACGTTATCAGCACATCGGGAAGGATCCCTAACGGTCGACTGGTTCCTTTGTCAAATCCTGTTAGATTTGTCATCTCAGGCAAAAGTGATGGAGAACCAAGCGCTTTCCAAGCAGTTGAGGAAAGGATACTCACAGAAGCCCCTTCATCTATGATGGTACCAACCATGACCATTCTATATATTTGAGCAATGATTCGAAATGGTACAATAGCCGGTAAATGGGGCCTACCTAGTAGATTCCAGTCAAAGGAAACAACCAGGTTGCTTGGAGGTGGGACCGAATAGACGACCGAATATGAATCTGATGAACTTCCTTCCTGCGGTAAAGGAACGGGTAGACTACCCTCATGTTCATCGGAGTCTGTGCTTACGAAGAGAATTTGAACGGTGTCGTTCTTGTTCTCTTCGGTGACTGTATCATCTGAAGATGGACCTTCTGAAGGCAAGACCGGGTCAACTGCCACCTCGACCTTTTGACTTTCGTCTGGTATGGATTCAAATGGTTTATCTTCAATGATAGATGCTTCAGCCGACCACAAGGGCACGTCAACTGGATTTTCAACTAGTGACGGACTCGGCAAGAGTTTCTTATATCCAGGAGGAAGTCGTAACGGTGAAACTGGACGGTCGTCCAAAACTCTTTTAGCTTCGTCTAAGAAGGGACAACGGTGGACGGCGTGATCGCCTTCACACAATTTACAAGGAAATTTATATTTTCCTTTTTGTCCAGGGGCTTCGCTTTCACTAGTTGACGGTGTATTCTCAACATGATCGTCAGAGGTTGATGACACCGGATCGTGCAAATGAGGAGACCAGTCCCTTCAGATCCGAGGGATGCAAGGACAATCTCGATGATAGTGGTCTCCTTTGCAAATGACACATGGTGATTTAGGCCTGGTCAATGCAGTGTGTGGATTTTCGCTAGACGATGCTTGGTTTCCCCTTTTTTCCTTTGGCTCCTTCTTCTTCTTCTCAGTTACTTGATTTTGGGCTTTACCAGCTTCATCAAGCGAAGAGGAAGGAGGAGAGGAAGAATTGGACGAAGTAGAGGGTTTGGGGGTAACTCTGGTATCATTTAGTTGCTAACTTGATTGTTCAGGAATCACGGTGTTCTGAACGACAAAAGTTGAGAAGAGCCATACGGGCAAGCCGATTGTCAATCCTGGGAGAGACAATGTGGCCATATGGGGTGCACCGACATCTCCCCAAGAGGAGAAGGGACTAGGATTTCATCCAAGGGGAACTCCTTGGTTAGTGGACTCCATTTTCTCAACCTAAGACCAACGTAGGAAAGGTGATGTTTATTCTATTTAAAATAAATTTTAGACGCTTTGACACAACTTGTTTTTTCAATTTTTAAGAGTCGAGAAAAAACAAAAGATGACTCTAGTCTCCTTCGAATTTTAATGAGCCTGAAGTGACAAGTGCTCAGATGGACCTTTTCCGTTAAGGAGTCTGAAAAGGAATGAAAGGGACTGCTCTGGAAATATAGACAGAGGGATTACCAAACCAATCGCAAAACTGCAGAATACTTTTTACGGTACGGCACTCAATCTTCACGAATGTTGTGTTCAGTGCATTGCGATCGATAGGGCGTCAGACACGACTTCCTATGGATAGAGGATTAAGCCTATTGTGGTCTCCCAAAATATACTCGACAGTATGTGGGAGCACAAGTCCGTACTGGCACTTATCATCTCAAAGTGGAGGAATCACCCAACCAACAGTGAAAACAACAGTTACCAGGCTTTACGACGCCGGAATACGTCTCTAGCCTAGACTTCTAGATGTTGTGCGTTAGGTTCCAAAGCATTTTTAGATTCATTAAATTTATTTTATGGTTGATCTTGCTTAAGAAATTTTCCTTTCAAGTTCACCACGTGATGTAGATGTACAATTCCTAAAATGCAATCCAAGATGATAAGCAGTCATTTAATCTTCTTTTTGCAATGAAAATCCTAGCTACTAAGGAAATAGAGATGACGTTCTTTCAACAAAGAGCAAAGCGCACACACTATATGCACTGTCCTAAATCAAACCAAAAAACAGTCTAAATGCAAATGCACATGCATGTATTTGTTTTCAACCTTCTTAATGTGTGAATGATAAAAAGAAAGCTAAGCGCAAATTTGAATTATTTTTTAAAGTGACAATTACTAACAAGCTTCTTTTCAAAACAAAATGAGGACAATGACAACACTTTGTTATTTGGAATTGAAAACTTGCTTTCGACACTTGAAAAACTACTAATTCAAATCAAATACAAGAGTAACAATGTAATTGACTATCAAGAACAATCAGATTCTCTTCTATGACTGAAAACGACACTTGCGACACTTTCAAATCAAGAAACGACAGTACAATTACGCTACTTCTTTGTAAAAGAGAACTGAAAATGACTAAAAATACATAAAAACATTTACAGTTCTTTGCACAATGGAGGTGGAATAACAACAAGGAAAGGGGTTTCAAATAGAGGTGTGCTGACTACACGCAGCAAAACTCCTTAATAGAGCTGAAAAGTATGAACACAGAATGATCCAGATTTAAATAGGAACGCAACAAATTACAGAGATAACCATAAATACAGAGATGAGATAACCATAAATACTGAGATGCAGCGGAAATAATACTTCATTTCATTACTGTAAAATACTGAAATATGCTTACAAACAGAAATGGGAAGAATCCAGCTAGGGCGATGGTAGCTTATCTCTGAGAAGAGATGTGGCAGCTACATGCCTCTGAACTGTTCCAAACTGTATTACAATGAGGCTCGAAGGCCTATTTATTGTTGAGAAACAATGGAAAACCCTTCACATCCCGAAACCTAACCCTAGAAGATGAAACGCCAAATTGTGGGCCCCGTTTGGGTAAATTGGTACATCAATTTCCCGGGGTCGTAACTTTGGCATACGATCTCCGTTTGACGCGTACGATAGCTCGTTAGAAAGATCTATCCGAGTACTACCACTTTGGGAGGCAACATCGGTCCATGGACCCATGTTGCCCCAGAATCCCAAAAAAACATCGTTTAGGGCCTCAAAACGGCTCCGGAAGTTCAGGACCCGAAAAACTGCTAAAAATAGTAAACTGTGCTACAATTTAGGAAACTAAAAAGACTGAAAGAGACAGTTGTGGGGGTCCAAATGGGATAGGTGGGTGGCCACCAACATCCACCTGGATCATTCCTCCCCCCTTAGGAAGCAATGGTCCCCATTGCGTTGAGTTCCTCCTTGAGATGAGGAAGCTTCTGCTGAGCTGGGTCTCTGGTGAGCTGTTCTGCACTCTCTGATGTGACCAGAAATGGTGGGAAGCATGGTCGACGACGGTCCACATTGAACACTCGGTGCAAGCCAAGGAATGGAGGAATGTTGTGCTTCGAAGCATTGTTGCCCGTAGCCTTGGTACTGGTGTAAGGACCATGTCGGAGTTGCCTGAGTTTCTGATGGGTTCTGGTAAGGCGTTCTCTCTGCAGATGTAACCAAACTTTGTCACCCACCTGAAACTTGTGTGGTACCCCTATGGGTGAGGAGAAGTTGTTCCTGTGTTCTGTCATGACCATATCCCTTTGCTGTTGCTGCTGCGTGGAGGAACCCTTTGCAGGGGTCATGGATGTAGCAACGATCTTCCCCTTATTTTGGGAGTGAACCAGACAGATGAATTTCCTGGTCTGTGATATGAGCTTGCTGCCTTTCTTGGTAGTGATCAAAGATGTGGCGGTAGGTGGGGCTACCTCCGGTATCCTGTATAATGAATTATTCAAAGAAATAATGACAGCACGAGGCCTTGACTCATACACAACATGTCGCCTCCACAAGTATGGCTGGCCTAACAATACATCGCAAACATCCAGAGGTGTAACATCACACAATACCTCGTCTGTGAAGGGCTTGATGCTGTAGGGAAGGCGGCACTGCTGACGAACTTTGAGATCTCGTCCTTCATGAAGCCACCCGATACTGTACGGCTGTGGGTGTGCTGTAGTCGGTAGGCCCAACTGCTTCACGACCTCTGCTAAAACAAGGTTCTTTTGGCTGCCACTGTCGACAATGAATTGCAGCGGCGAACCCTTCACCCACATCTGTGAGTGGAAAAGATGCTCCCCCTCTTCTAGATTTTCGGGCTCATCTTTCTGGATCTTGGCGGTGGCAACAACGGCGCTGGGATCCGCATCGATGATCTGCTTCCCTTTTCCATTCCCCTTGTCGGGTTCTGGCTCAGGGTCAGAACATGCATCTGATTCAGAAGCCTTCAACTCGGCCACTAGCGACTGCTTGGTCCGACACTCACTTGTGTTATGAGTGGGACTCTTGTGGAACTCACACCACTTCCCTGTGTCCTTCTTCGGCTTCGTGGTGTTGTTCTTTTCTTGTGGCTTCGACGGGTTGTCTTGGGTCACCCCACCTTGGCTTTGTCCTTTGGGCTTCGGATTTGCAGATCCAAAGTCTCGCTTCTTCTGTTTGAACTTTTGCTCGATTTTGACAGCGTATCGGTATGCTATGCCGAGTGAGGAGATGTTCAAGAACACCATCTCTTCCTGGATGTATCTGTGTAGACAACCGCGGTATTTGAGTACCAGATGCAGCTCAGAATCTTTGATACCCAACTGTGTGTGAAGGGTATGAAAAATGTTTGTGAACTCCGGCACATCTTGGTCTCGTCCTTGCCGCAGTGTGGTCCATTTGATGTATTTGTCCTCATAGCTTCCGACAGGGTAGTACTGCTCCTTGATGGCATCCCGGAAGTCATTCCAAGTGGGTGCGGCTGAAAATAGTGAGCCTGTACTTTCATCCTTCTGCTCGCAGTAGGTTTCCCACCAGTCCTTGACGTGGGGGGTTGCTTTGAGAAGAGCGAAAACAACCTTTTCCCAACTTGAAAATTTGTGAACAGAAAAATACCCATCTAGCATATTTAACCATTTATCTACGACATCTGCGTCTATTTGACCCTCGAAGATGGGGATTTCAAAATTAACTTGTACCTTAAATAGTGTGGCGTTTCCAGAGTCGCTGTTGGAAGCCGATGCGTCGCCTCTGGGTAGCCGTTGAAGGATCTGCGCAAAGCTATCCATCATCGCGTTCCTTTGCCGCTCGAGCGCTTCTTCGAGCAAGATTTTGATAGGATCTCCTGCCCCCTCGTCTTTCTTCTCATCCGCCATGGGAGGCCGTCTGGATTTTCGAGGCTGGTCTTGCAAAGGTTCGACCAGTTCAAGCCCTAACTCCTTATATCCCGACCTCGTTGGGGACATGCAAAGAAAAACAGAGAAAAAGCAGACCACTCTGATACCACTGATCCAGATTTAGACAGGAACGCAACAAATTACAGAGATAACCATAAATACAGAGATGAGATAACCATAAATACTGAGATGCAGCGGAAATAATACTTCATTTCATTACTGTAAAATACTGAAATATGCTTACAAATAGAAATGGGAAGAATCCAGCTAGGGCGATGGTAGCTTATCTCTGAGAAGAGATGTGGCGGCTACATGCCTCTGAACTGTTCCGAACTGTATTACAATGAGGCTCGAAGGCCTATTTATTGTTGAGAAACAATGGAAAACCCTTCACATCCCGAAACCTAACCCTAGAAGATGAAACGCCAAATTGTGGGCCCCGTTTGGGTAAATTGGTACATCAATTTCCCGGGGTCGTAACTTTGGCATACGATCTCCGTTTGATGCGTACGATAGCTCGTTAGAAAGATATATCCGAGTACTACCACTTTGGGAGGCAACATCGGTCCAAGGACCTATGTTGCCCCAGAATCCGAAAAAAACGTCGTTTAGGGCCTCAAAACGGCTCCGGAAGTTCAGGACCCGAAAAACTGCTAAAAATAGTAAACTGTGCTACAATTTAGGAAACTAAAAAGACTGAAAGAGACAGTTGTGGGGGTCCAAATGGGATAGGTGGGTGGCCACCAACATCCACCTGGATCACAGAAGCCAAAATCTAAGAGTAGAGGATGCCTGATCAGCGCACCTGTAGCACAGGGAAACTGAAATGCAACGCACCTACTACACTCAGGAAATGCAATGCATTTAGGTTTCAAAGAAGACACAGTGCGATGGACCAGGGACGAGACTTTAGCTGGGTTCCGGGTCACAGTTTGCAGCTCAGTTCAGGGATTTAGGCCGAGCAAGTGGTAATCAGTAAATCAATCACAGGGGTAGATCTAAGGAGGTTACTAGAGCCACCACAATGGCAATTAGAGAGCTTGTAAATCAATTGTTTAATTCATAAACAAAACCTGGAGATAGACTGAAGCAGCGTTGATCTACTTTGCACTTGCATAGCAAATGCAGTTCGAAGGCTAGCTGGATTGACTTCAAGCTTCGTCTGTAAGTTTATAAAGTAAACAAACGTAGATAAACAAACAATATATTTGCTCCCCAGTGGAGTTGCCATTTTGTTATCGGGAAAACTAGTGTCTATGCAGAGCTTCTAGTCCCACTAAGGCTGGTAGCTACCTTAGAAACAAACAAACTAAAAACTACTTTCGTTTTCCTTTATGAGAAATAGATAAGAGAAGAATAAGGAGACCAACCTCTGTCTTGCACTTGGTTCCTTGCTCGATTCCTCTCTCTTCTGATAGGTCTTCGCCACTCGCTTCCTTGTCTACCCAGCTTCAAAGAGTACCTGTAGAATCAAAGCAGCATAACACTATCCAAGAAGATAGATCTATTATCATAAACAATATAGGACCAGATGTATATTGACCACACCAATGCATAAATCATCAATCATACAAGAATGTGGAGGAAAACTTGAATAGCTTTATTGATAATCAAGAAAGAGCAAAGAGGATTACAAACAATTGTTCTAACCCAGCATCATCCTCTCAGCAAGAAAGCCCTTCTTCACCTCATGAAAAGCTTAGATCACCCAACACTACGATGTTGCACCAAGAAACCAACAACACTTCCTTACCAGATACAAAATTCCAGCCTCTGGGGATCCATATATAGATGTTTGCAAGGGGAATGATTCAGCTTTTGAGATTTGATTAGTGTCCTCTCTCTGATAGTTCTTGATTCCACTTGGATATTGATGATCTCTTACTCATCCCTGGTCGAATGCAGAGAGGCAAGTGTCACAGGAGAAGTTTCTGGAAGATTCCATGCTCCTCCACCTTGTGGATTGACCCTGCCATTTGTCCACTCTTGCCCATCACACCCAACAGAAGGGTTTTTCAACATGCATCGCACCTACTGTGTGTATTCAGGTGGGATGCAACGCACTTTGATTATGGAGCAGGTGAAATGGTCCAGTTTTGACCAGTTCTGAGTAGTTTTTCATGGAGAACTTCTGGGAGATGCTGTAATCAGTTGACCTTGTTCTTTTAGGGGTTGGAACAACACCTTTAGGGACTTAGCAGCCCTTCGTTTATGGACATTTATGATTGTGGTTTCAGTGCCCAAAAATGTCTATAACAATAGCATTGGTGGGGTGATATATGATTTAACGAGAAAATGACTAAGCTAAGTGTAATCTAATCTAACTAATAAACACATTCATATATCCTAATTTAACACTATTTAGCTATAAATATACCCAAGAATGAAATACAATATGTGATCTACAATGATGTCTTACAACAATTGGTGATAAAGATCATTCAATTGAAATAAGAAGTGAAATTGTTTAAAAACAATTGTTTTGGTTAAATAGTTAAACAAAACAATTAAGAAAGATATATCACATACAAAATCGTTCATGTATTCAAAATAGGGTCAAAGCTAACATCATACAAAAGTGCAATAATGCTATACTGTAATTTAGACTTTCACACTTAAAACAATTTAAAGAAGAAGTATTGCCTAATACATAAGTAAAACAAGATCATAAGCTAAAAGTAACATATATGATGATTCCTACTCATGTGATTCAACAATGTTAACCCAATCTCAATAAATCCAACACATTCTAAGAGTACAAAAGTGCATTTCAGTAGATCATGCTAGATATTTGAAAGAAATGGATCATGTTCCATTCATTCCATTAGAACCTCCTCAAAAGTATAGAAGTGAAATGTTTCAAAGAATGTTTCTGATAAAATTTTTGGATCTCTCTCTAAATGCACGAGAGCAGTTTAAATACTAAAATATAGGTCCTAAAATAGATTATTACAAAAATAGTTGAGCAAGGTTAAACGACCTTCCTCAGAATATGCAAAAAATAAAACTAAAAGGAAAATAAATTAAATGACTAACTCCTTTGGACTTGATCCCTAAGATGGACAATATCAGTCATTGGCTTGAGCTAGGTCAATTGGCCAATCACAGATTTTAACTATCCCACAAATATAGTGTATGTTAATGCTGGCACCATCTTTTGTGTTGAGGTTGTTAAGCACCTCAAAGTCATCCACTGACTATATGGTTTCACTAAAAATTGCCAGTATGCTTCCCAATTCAGCCTGCTTAGCTATCTGATTACCTCCTCATTTACCTGAGATGCCTGTCTCCACTATTGCTCAAACTATTTGACATTTAGAAGAAATCCTGGTATACATTCCTTAACCAGATTAGCGCCCTGAATATTTTCATTAATAACTTCTACTATGTTGTTTGCTGTTGTTGCTGCTATTGTCATTTCCCTTTCCAATTGTTTCAACTGAGAATCCAAATCTGTGAACAACATGTCTTTATGAGATTCTTCCAGCTTTGGTAGGCTAGAATTCCTCCTATCCTCTGATTCTTGCCATGTGATAAAGTCATAAATCCTTTTATGGATTTCGCCATACTCAAGTCTCATGTCAACGACTTGGTTTGTTAGCTTATCACTTGTTTCGCAATAAGGACTTATCTACGAGATCTTCTGGAAAACTACTTCCTTCTACTGCATTAGTTGGGAATTAAGACTGAGTGTTTCCTTTATAAACTAATCTCTTTCTTCTAAGCATAGAAAATTTTAGGGGCGAATGTTCGCCCTTTGGCGAAATTAAGGGGTTTTAAATTTTTAGTGGGTGAATATTTTGTATCATAATACATTTTTACAAATCACCTCAAATAGCCCACCTTATTTTAAGGGAGAGCGTAAAAAAGGTAAATTTAGCCCTTGAAATAGGAGTTACAACCTTCCATTCGCCCATTTTCAAGAATAGGTTTTATTTAAGTGAATCCTATGGGCCAGAGGCCCAAATACCATATTTATAAAAGAGGTATGGTAAATTAATAAAAATATAAATAAATAAGAGGTATGGTAAATAAATAAAACATTTTTTATATTTACTCCATAAGTCAACTTATATACATGCAAGGGTGTAAACAAATAAAAATATAAGTAAACTGGAGGTATGGTAAATAAATAAAACGTCTTTTTATACTTACTCAAAAGGTATGGTAAATAAATAAAAATATAAATAAACTAGACGCATGGTAAATAAATAAAATCTCTTTTTATATTTAGCCCATAACCCTCGTTTTATTTATGAAGGCTCAAGAAAGAGGTTTTATTTAAGTGAATCCTATGGGCCAAATACCATATTTGTAAAAGAGGTATGGTAAATTAATAAAAATATAAATAAACAAGAGGTATGGTAAACAAATAAAACATTTTTTTTATATCTACTCCATAAGTCACCTTATATTTACGAACACTCAAAAAATGCGTTATATTTAGGTGAAACCTATGGGAAAAATACTATGGGACAAATACCATGGACCAGATTGTTATTAATACCATGCAAAAAAACATTATTAACCCTAATATTAGTATTAATAAAAATAAAAAATGGCACATGGTATTGACCCATGGTATTCACCAAAATGGCACATGGTATTGAACCATGGTATTCACCTGGAATGTAGCCTATTTAAATGGGGGAATTAAACCATAATAGATCCATATTTACTCTGGATCTACTAACCCTTGAGAGGTATCAAATATCGTGATATGCAAACTAGCATAGAGTGAAAAAATATTTGATCCGATCAAGAGTAAAAATGGATGTTGTAATTTAATGTATGTTAAACATTTTAGCTTGGTTAAAATAAAAAATAAAATAAAAATCAACTATTAATTTTATTAATTTTTATAAATTACTAATAGTAATTTTTAAGTTCCAGGTTTATGATAACCCATGGTATTGACCCATGGTAATACCATGGTATTCATGTGAGCATAGACTATTTAAGGGGGAAATTATATCATCTTAGATCCATCTTAATTCTAGGTCTACCAATTTCTCAGAGGGATAAATAGATTTCATCCCCCTAAAAGTGGTAGATGTGGAGTTAAGATGGATATGGGTTGGTTTTTATGATAATGAAGATATTAAATAGAATTAATAATTATATTGTAAAAACATCTTAAGGTGAATGGTTAAAGCATAGACATTGGAAAAGTATATTTATATACTTATGTTTTAAACTGAAACAAATATAGGGCTAAAAGGAATGGATTGATTGCACTAGTCATCCTTCTATAACTTTCCAACATATGCTGGAGTAAACAAATTGTAATTTGGGTAATTTTTCTAATTGCAAACAGGAACATACTTGTGTATTGGCAGGGTGGTTACGAGGTCCCTAGAAGTGATGAATTTGAATTTTTCTTGGTTTTATATATAGTATTAGGTTTTTCTCATGCTTTCTGTGAATGGGACGGGTGAATTTTATCCTACACCCACTAGGTTATCGATATGTAATTTTGGTAATTTTGATTTCAAAAGATATTTTAAAGAAATGCAATGATTTCATTTGTGTGTTCAATAAACACAAGATTTTATAATTGAGTAAAATATTCGCCATGCCTGGTGAGAGATTCGCCAAAAAATTATATATACATATCATATTATTGATAAAATCACCTTCCATTTTTCCTATATACCATGGAGATTCGCCCATTTATTATACATGTAAATTTAGGGGGGGTTCTTAAAATTTTCCCTACTTCTAAGTTGGCCTATTGTTGTATCATCATCTATTCAAATTCCTCTCGGCACTAGGCTACTTCTAATTCTTCCTTTTGATTGGATTTTCCTTGAGCTGTTTGATGTTCTAACAACAAAATTCTTTGTTCTTTTTCCTTAAGCAACATTTTGACATTTTTCACTTTGTAAATAGTTGTTGTGGCATATGTTCCTGCGTATTGCAAAAATTTTGTGATATTTTCAGATGGGTCCATGGGCGAGTCGTTCCAAACTATGTCCATTGGTTCATTTTAGGATGTTGTAATGGCTAGAGTGTCCAACTTTCTTTTCTTTCTCTATCTCTTGACTACAACTTTGTGGGTAGGAGTATAAAATACATCTAGTGGAGGTATTTATTCAAGTCTCAATTTTTTTTTGAAGTAGGAGTAATAGGAATGATTTCAACATCGTGAGTGCCCTTAACTCCTTCCTCTATCATTTTCTAGACTTGACTTGTGTTGGGTTTGCTTAGGAGTCTGTACCTTAGATGTTTGCTAAGGGTTTGAATATGTGTGAATATTTTTGTTGAATTGTTCCCATTCTTGTTCCAAATAAATAATTGGGCTTTTACCTGACTAAGTTGATGTAGAAAAAATTTCGCTTGTTTCTTCATTGAGGTTTGCTCGGTCGTCTCTTCTGTAGTTCTAGATGTGTCCTTATCAGACTCTTTATTTGTGTTTCCTCCTCCATTTTGAGACTACTTCTCTGATTGCTCTGATTCATGTGTAGATCTATCTTGGTTATCTTCTTCAGAGTTTTCTTTGGAGCTGTCCTCCAAGCTTACACTGGGAGTTGGCTCCCTTATTGATTTTATCTTCAATAGGTCCAATTGGACCTACAATAATTTATTTTCCCTATATAAATGGAAAGCCCTAAGATCATTCGATGTTAAACATTATGATGCCAAATGAAACACTTTTGAATATGTTTCCACCTATGGGAAGAGGTCATCGAAGATGTCCCCTTTGTGGGTCAATGGCTTTACCTTTACCATAGTAGTAAAATTGTTAATAGTGTCATTTGGGTCATACTATCTTCCTGGAAGTGTAGCTAATTTTAGAGATTTAATAATCTATACTTATTTGCATGAATGTCCAAAATCATGTAGCTCAAATACACCTCATTGTAATGGGAATGCAGGCCAAATGGCCTTCTTCTGCTCTTTCAATCCTCTGCTTAATCCACGTTCCCCTACTATTTGGTAGGCTATTTCTTTGGCCATTAATTTGTTGAGGACGTAATATGGGATAACATGCATTGAAGAAATGCTCCCAAATACTCTGATGTAGGTAAATATTTCTTCCCCAAACCATTTGGCTACTGGAAAAATATATATCTTGACCTCTTTAGAAAACCTAGGGGCAGTTCTATTGTACACTTCTTTATGGATGGGTAACATAACTCCATGACAGATTTTATAAAAATGGGGGTGAAATTGAGATTCCTACAAAATCTTATAGTACATATGGATGGGAAGTGGGTCCTGTACAATCCACTTCCATCCCATGTTGGGAAATTTAGAACTAAAATAGATTGCATCCATTACAAAATAACTCATTAAAAAGTGGGGAAACACTCTTAGAGAAGCATTTCTCTTCCTTCTATATTTTATAATAGCCTTAGCCAAATTGTCTGAAAGAGTTTGAGCCCAGTTCAATATTGCGGCATTTACTGCTACATCTATCAATGGGAGCCATTCCAGGAAAACTTGGTGCTAGTGGGTTTACTGAACAATCTACACAACATTGTTGCTACGAAACTCAGAGGGGGAGAAATGGATGTCATAGAGTACATACCCATTTTATTCTGTTTGTGCTTGCCTTCATTTGCTATCCAGGTTTACGTGACATCTATTGGGTCTTTATTTTCCATGCCAAATTGCTCAAGGAACTGTTTATTGTAGAGCTTCTGTGGCTTTGGTAGCTAGTACATGAGTCATAGACTGTCCACTAAAAACGACTCCATGACCTCTTTCCTGTGATTCCTAAATGTTCAATTTGTAATGTCTGCCTTGTCAATTACCCATTTGACCATGTCCGTATATGGGATTTTCTTTGATCATGCAGTTATGCGGTGGAGGAAAGATCGTGCCATCTCGAAATAGGAGGCATCAGATGACTCCTAGGAATCTGTCATGGCCTGGGGTGCTCCTCTTCTAACAAGTTGTACGTGGCCTCCCAGTTCGTAGTTCCTCTGTCTTTGCTACACGTAGTATCGAAGAAAATAGGAATCATTTCTAATTTCTTGGACACAACTACCTTTCCCTTCTTTCCCATTGTTTCTAACAATGCTCCTTGTGGATTTTTCCTGAAATGGAGGAAAGCGGAAGTTATCGGATAAACACAAGTAAGAATGACAATGAGAATGAATGATAAATATAACTTGAAATAGTGGCAAGAAAGGAGTTTTAATCAAACACAGATGAAAAGATATTGTATCATGTCAAGTCGTTTTTAACTTAAATTCCATTAACCTATATTAAATAGCCACTAATGGTCCCTTATCACTGCCTTTATTGTTCATTATTGTACCACATCGCATTATGGGGAGGAAAGCTTTTAAGGTGGCCGATATAAGTTGCGAGAATGCTGATTTGTCACTTGCGATGCAATATCACAAATCACATTATCGCATATTTTTCTGTGCACTTTCTCAAAGTTATTTAGGATTTAGTGGTATGCGAGATGCAGGATAAGCAGTATATTCTTTTTACTTAGAGTGTACTTTGTTTGAAATAGTAATTACCTTATAATGCGGTTTTCACTACGTGGCGGATTTAAGTACCATTTATGGAATTGGCTTCTATTGGGTTTGAGCTTCATCGCATTTGTCAAGATCGCACAGTTCATATGTTTTAGTCCTTTTTAAGTATCTTGATGTGATGTGTAAGGTTGACTTGGCCTATCACAATATCGCATTTTGCACATTTCAACATGCTTTGTGGGTTTGCATCCTTTATGAGCACTGATGTGCGATTGCGATATGGGCTTTATTAAATAAGAAATGTCATAGGTCTTAGCTTTAAATGAAAAGCCCAATGATATTTAAGTTAGGCGTGGTGATCCTTTTGATCACAATTCGTGGGTTTTGCTTTTTATCAAGGCTTTTGACACACTTGGTCTAGCAGTATGCGAAAAGGTGAGAATTGCTAGTTTTCAAAGGGTTTTGACTTGATATCTTGCTTTATTCTTAAAAAGGTTTAAAAGAAAGTGTCTAAGTGCTAAATTTATTTTTGAAGGATTTTATCAAGGGTCCCTATTTATTAACAGAATATTAACTATTATATCAATAAATGGGGGGTTGTTCAATAGCACAACAATTGGAATTTATTTGGAAGAACCAGTTATCTTTGACAGTTCTGGTATTTCTAAAATCTTCCAAAATAAAGGTAGTTCAGAAAATAAAAATACATGAAATATAAGATAAGTAACATTTCTCTGAATAATAAAAACAAAATCTACCTAATTATCATCCATTTGATTATGCTCTTCAATATGAAAATTGCTTTGTCTACATCAGTCAGTACTTGGTTTTAAAGATAAAAATATGGGGCTCTCGCAAATTAGGTTTTAAATGTACTCAATTGTCATAGGTAGAGCCTCTACTGCTAGTAGGCATCCATAGATTTGACAGCGTTACCTTTTAACCAACAATGATTCAGTGTCCCATCTAGATAACAGTGCAATTTTTAAAGATAAATTCTAATTCATATACTTATTTTCTTTCTCATTCTTTTCTAAACATTTCTTTTTCTTAAAATTTTCATTTTATTTTTAAAGGTCATTGTCTTGGTTTGGTGGCCAAAATTAACAATTCCATTCATTGGTTGTAACTTTAACTAAACAAGATGGCTCGGGATGAGACCCCTTATCTTTTGATTAACATAATCTCAAGCCATTACCCTGTTTTGTTATGTAGTATTGGTAATGTTAGCTTGTTACTTCCCTATGATCATGGTAAGTCGGCTCTTGATGAGACCTCTTATCCTTTAAGTTTAATCATATTTTAGAATTACACTCTAAAAAGCGAAAACTTACTAGATGGGGAGAATCATTGACTCCTTAAGAGTTTTTTGGATGACGATTATAGAGTTAAAGATGCTTCTTTGTAGAGAGTCCTTGCTTTGTTATAGATATTTTTCTTAACTGATGGCATAACAAAGGTTTCTTTACAAAGTTGAAGTTTATCAAAGGACAAGTAATTTTGGTAGAGGACAAGCAATTTCAAAGTAATAAAACTTAGCTTATGTTTCAAATGTAAAAATTGTCTTCTTAACAACCTCTACTTATACAAGCGAAAATTCAAAATATAAAAGATATTATTATTGTAAAGGCCAAAAGTAAATTCTACTCAATTTTTATTTTCCTAAAATGTAAAAGAAATAGTATACAAGAAATATATGAGATTATCTTCTATGAAAAATATTTTTTTAGAATCTGCCCATTAACAGGCAGAGAATCTCTCTTGCCTAATAAATCTTGCAATAAAAAGGTTGATGGGCCTATTTGTTCCACAATTTGAAACGAGCGAAGCAACATTCTTTGGAATTTGGTATGCTTACCTTTTTCCTCATGTGCTTTATCCCATTTCAATACTAGGTCTTTGAGCTAAAAGTATTTTTAACTTATAGAATTTGCATCAAATGAAGATTTGACTAACTGTTGATGATGTGCATGTGTAATTTTGACCTTTTCCCTTTCTTCTTTGAGCTTGAGGATTTGTAATTGTCTTAATTGCATAAAGGAGGAAGGGGTTTCTTCAATAAATTAAGCCAGGGCTAGAGAGGGAATAGTTACATTTGTAGGGAGGATAGCTTCTTTCCCATAGACCAAATTAAAAGAAGAAGTGCATATTGAGGCCTTTTGTGTTATTCTATCTGCCCATAGAGAAAATGTTAAAGATTTGTGCAAGTTTGTTTGACTTTTATCAACGGTTCTTTTAATGATTCTTATGAGATTTTTGTTTGTAGGTTCAGCCAAGACATTGCCCTAAGGATAATAGTTAGTAGAGTATTTAAGTTTAAAACCTCTTTAAAGAGAAAAAATTTTCATAGCATTGCCTATAAAATAAGACACATTATCAAACAAGAGGGAAGATGTTAGACCAAAAACAAATTGGTCAATAAATTCAATGATGTTATTAGAATTGGCTACCTTAAGTGAAATTTGTTCCACCCATTTTTTGAAGTAATCAGTGATTGTAAGAATATATTTATGTTGCTTTGAGGAGTGAGGAACGATCTCACCTATTATGTCTAGTCCCCATTTTTCAAATGGTTTTCAATGTCGAATGGTTGCAATGGTAATGCAGGTTTCCTCTGTCTCCCAGCAAATACTTGACAAATTTTATATTTCCTTACATATTCATGTGCATAGTTTAATAAGCTTGGCCAATAATAGCCAGCATGCATGATTTTGTGTGGTTGTGTCCCCTCCAAAATGTCCACCAGCTGGTCCATCATGGAGTTCCTGCAAAACCTTTTCTCCCTTAGATTTTTTAAGACATCTAAGTAAAATAGAATCATAATTTATTCTTAAAAACACATTATTGATGATTTGATATTGTGTAGATTTTAACCTCAAAGCCATTTTTCTTTTGCAACTTATTTGTGTAGGGGCATATCCATTTTTCAAATAAAAGATGATACCATCATATTTGGATTCAGTTTCGTTGAGGCTTACCTCATATACTTATATATCATCACCTGAATCTTGTAGTGCTGGTAAGTTGGATGATCTTGCTAAGATTTTGTGAAAACCTTGACCTTTTACAATTTTAGCTGGTCTGATCTCAATGTCATATGCTTGCAATGTTGTTACCCAATTTTCCCTTTTCTCACCTACATCTCTTTATATTAATAAATTTCTGACTATTGAGAATGGGACTACAACCTTTGTGTGAGTTTTTAGGAGAAAGAGTCTGAAATGTTTTATTGATTTGAAAACAACAAAAGCTTGTTTTTCAACATCTAAATAGTTTAAATCAGCCCCCTGCAAATTGGATCTCAAGAAATAAATTGGTGCTTCACTTTGTCATCGTTTACCTTTGTTAATATAGCTGCATATGATTTCTCGGAAGCAAAGGTACATAAAATGAAATGATTAGAAAAGTTTAGGGTTGTTAATGAGGGAGCATTTATGATTGCTTGTTTAATTAGATCAAAGACTTAATGCTCAATATGTACCCATTTAGAAAGATAATTTTTCTTAATCATAGATTGGAGAGGTAAAACAATTCATGAAAAGTCAGGGACAAATCTTTTGACAAAATTTATCCGACCTAGGAAAGATTGCATGGATTTATTTTTATGAGGTAAAGGGATTTCAGAAATTTCTCTTATCCTATCATGATCAATTTGAATTCCTCATTTAGATACAATAAATCCAAGGAGATTTCCTTCACTTCAAGAAAAGAAAAATTTCTTGGGATTGAGAGAAATTACATACCTCTGACAATGCTCAAAGATTTTTTTAAATCCTTTAAATGATTACTGCACCCTTTTGAGTACATAGTTATATCATCTAACTAGATTACCATTGATTTATACACCAAACCTTTGAAATCTATGTCCATGGCTCTCTGAAATGTGGCACCAACATTGATTAAGCCAAATGGAATCTTTTGATAAGCATAGGTGCCCCATTTGGTTCGAAATTTAGTCATTAGCGGGTTATCTGGATGTCCTAAAATCTGATTATAACATGAAAATCCATCTAGAAAAGACATTAGTTCTGAGCCTGCAAATGATTGCAGTATCTGTTCCATAGGGGGTAATGAAAAGTTGTACTTATGACAAGCTTTGTTATGATTGCGAAAGTCTATACATATTCGAATATTTCCATTCTTTTTTGTGACCGGAACAAGGTTGGAACCCGCCTTGAGTGCCTGATAGGAAAGATTATTTTGGCTTTAAGTAGCTTATTCAATTCAGATTTGATCTGATTTTCTAAATTCGGGTGGATCTTTCTCAGTTTTTTTGCATGGGTTTTTCATCAGATATCACGGGAATGGTATGTTGAATGATAGAAGTGTCATATGTCTTAAGGTATTCATAGTTCCAAGCAAATACATTCTTGTATTTCTTCAACAAATGAATGAAGGCTGATTTTTCATCTGGTGTAAGACCAAGTCCTAGATTGATGTTTTGAGGCTTAAGGTCAATTCCAAGATTAACTAGTTCAAACCTCAAACTTTAACTTTGAAGTTTTCAGTTAGTGGGTTTTTTGAACCTGTCCTTAAGATCACATAAGTCGTCCAGCTTAACCACAGACTTAGGTATTGAATTCACAATTCTTTCTTTCTTAAGATGGCTATCATGTTGATCTTCATCTATTATCTGGTCGTCATAAGAGCCTTCAGATGTTAGAAATCTTATGATATCAATATCATTATTAAATATTCACCAATTGGTGATATTGTCAGGAATAGAAGGCCTAAAAACTAATTCAATGGAAAAGAAATTGGGGCTATAATATCCTAGTGGAATGAGCTTGGATTCAACATTAGCCAAAAGATCAACACTTGAATTTTCGAGTCTTGGGATAGGTGAAATATTAAATGCTGTAAAATGAGAAGTGAGGTCTTGGACTAACGATTGATAATGTTCCAAATTTCCAGACAAATAGTGTATAGTATTTCTACCCATTTTATCACAATTTTTGAATATTCAAATACTTGAATATATTTGATATCAAGTCTAATGGCTTTATACAACCATTGAACCAATGCTTCATATTCGTCAGTGTTGATTGTGCATTTGAATTCAAGCCTGCACGCTAACATATTTTTTTCCCCTTCTATGGTAACTAATATGCATCCTGCTCTGGCTCCATCGTTAGATTTAGATCCATCAAAAAATAATTTCCAAAATGAAGAGCTAACTAGAGGTCTGTCTACAAATTTTATACACTTAGAAGCATCTGTTTCATAATAATTTTCAACTTGCAATATAACATAATTTTCCAAGAAAGGTGAAGTATTTGCATTAAAATTTCCTAGAAATGATTTGACTGAGTAATTTCCAATGATATTGTTGTTGTATGTGACTGGTTCGTTTTCCCCCTCTAATTCTGTGATGATATACTTTTGATGTTTCTCTCAGTCAACCCTTATTTGATTTAGCTTACCATTATAGGGAAGCCACATATGGGACCAATCAATTATGAAATAGCCATGAAGCTTTTCTTACTAGTCTCTGTTAAGGATTAGGCCATAGAATTCGAGGATATCAGCCACAAGGATGTCAATGAATTGACACACTTTCAGGTTTGATGAGAGTCTAATAGTGACTTGATTGAGTTCTCCTATAATTTTGACTTGAGATTGATATACTGTACAATGTGAACGACAGACTTTTAGGGCTCCACACTTAATTTTGTACAAATTGTTCTTGGTAGAATTTTGGATGAAGCTCCAGAATCAACTAAGCAATTGTGTAGATTTTTTTTGAAAAATTAAAAATTCAAAAGAAATGGAGTATAGGATTTGGATCTTCCTCCTATTAGATCAATATCAGTAGGACTGATTTTGTCTAATGATGTAGTAGGAGGACTTCCCATTTCTTGAGCAGCTTGCGAGATTACAGCAGCGGGAAGAGGAGAAGTGGGGACTGTTTTTAGATCTTTGAGAAATAGCTTATGTTGATGTTTTAACTTTCTAAGCTCATGGAATGTGATGTTTTCCCTAGTCTTTTTCATATCTTCAACGATGTTGTATTCAATTTCATCAGAGACTAGTAGGGTTTTAGCTGAAGATGAAGAATTTGTTTGAGGAGGAGTGGTTTGAGTGGATTTAGACGAAGATTTATTACCTATTGATTTTTCTTTCGTAGCCGAAGTTGATGCCTTTTGCTTTGGAATTGTTTGTGGAAAATCAACATGGCCTCTACTCCTGGTTGCGATAGGTAATGCTTCTTGTGCTCCTTCGTTAGGTAGAATGAAATCCCACATTCCTTGTAACTCATCCACTGCTTCATCATCTGTTTGTTCTTCAGCCATTGAGACTTATTCTTCCTCCACATCTGACTCCGCATTTGATATGGTACTTTGAGGCTTAGGATCAGAGGTGGGGTTTCTTTGTATGGTCTAAAAGGTTTCCTTGAGGAAGTCTCTGCTACTTGTTTCTTGATATCAACCATTTCATTGGACATGGTTTTAAGGACTTTTTCTAGACCTTCAAGATCAAAAGGATCTTTAGGCGGTTTTTTCTTGGATTCATCCCTAAAATTTACTTTCTTGGATTTTAATTCTTCTAATGCATTCTTCTTATCTAAAGCTATGGATTCTTTCATGTTTTCTACCAAAGTTGGTTTGGAAGCTCCATTGAAAATAAATAGTTGTGTTTGAGGGAAGAGCAGAAATGTACCATTCATTTTGGACTTCATCACTGGGCTTGGATGATGTTGAGATTTTATTTAATAACCTATTAAAAAAAGAATTGAAGTCCTTAAATGGTTCTCTTGGTTCAACTTTCAATTTTGAGAGATCATTTATAAGAGTAGCTATTGATCAATCATCTCCAAACTTGTTTAAGAATTTCTCTTGAAAGGCATCCCAACCATTAATGGAAGTAGATGGTAACGAAAAGTACTACGATCTAGCTGATCCTTGTAAGGTATACGAGAATAATCTTACAACAACATCTTCTTCTACTACTACATTAAGATTTATGGACAGCATAAAGTTGTTTATGTGTTCTTCAGCTGCTAGGCCATCATCAGGATTGAACTTTGGTAACCACTTTTCTGGATGGGCGGGTAATGGATGTAAGGGTCCCGCCATCCGAATAGCTTTTGGATTTGTCCATGGTATTTGAGCCATCATAGGTATGTATGTAGAGGAATTTGTTCTGGTAGTTGAAGTTGATTGGGTAGGATGCTTGTGCTCTAGTACCTATGTAAATCACAATCTGGAGTTGTGAGGCAGATGGCTGATTTTGTGATGAAGTGGATGGAATGAATGAGGGTGTTTGAGGTGATGGTGAGAGAATCTCACTATGGGATTCAAATTGTGTCTTCTTAGCTGTCTTTCGATTTGTTAGAGGGAATTCAAATGGGTGGATCCCAAATTTTTCACTCTATGATAACCTTTGAGAGGGGGGAAACTGAGAAGAAACAATAGCTTGGGATAACTCAGATTCTTCTTGAGATATTGAAATCCCCTGCAGCTTATGGATCAAAGACTAGACTTTAGGGGTTTCTATAGAAGAAGAGTGGTCTGACTTCCTTGAGATCACAGTAGTGGATTCTAAGGGTTTCTTTACAACTTCTCGCTTATGATTTGGATATTTAGAATGCAATCAAGAAGTTGGAGGGGATGGTGAGGGAGTTTTACTCTCAGAATGACCTATTGATTTGAATTTACTTTCCATTCATAGTTAGGCCCTCCTTCTAGCGCCAAAATGCTGAAGCCTCGAAAATCATTGGAACAACATGGGGGAAAACCACCCAATCTGGACCTTGGTTAGCATCTCCTTTTCCATTTGGTGTAGTGGCTCTGACTGGGGATAATGGGACCAGTTTCCTAGAAAAGATTTTGATAGTGTTGGTGGGGTGATATATGATGTAACAGGAAAATGACTAAGCTAAGTGTAATCTAATCTAAGTAATGAAAACATACATATATCCTAATTTAACATTATTTAGCTATAAATATACCTAGGAATTAAATACAATATGTGATCTACAATGATGTCTTACACTAATTGGTAATAAAGATCATTCAAATGCAACAAGAAGTGAAATTGTTTAGTAATACTAGTTTTGGATAAATAGTTAGACAAAACAATTAAGAAAGATATATCACATACAAAATCATTCATGTATTCAGAATAGAGTCAAAGCTAACATCATACAAAAGTGCAATAATGCTAAATTGTAATTTAGACTTTCACACATAAAACAATTTAAAGAAGAAGTATTGCCTAATACATAAGTAAAACAAGATCATAAGATAAAAGTACCATTTATGACAAGTTATGCTCATGTGCTTCAGCAATATTAACCCAATCTCAATCAATCCAAAACATTCTAAGAGTACAAAAGTGCATTTCAGTAGAGCATGTTAGATATTTCAAATAAAATAGATCTTGTTCCATTCATTCCATCAGAATCTCCTCAAAAGTACAGAAGTGCAATGCTTTGAAGAATGTTTCTGATAAATTTTTTAGACCTCTCTCTAAATGCATGAGAGGGGTTTAAATACTAAACTATAGGTCCTAAAATAGATTATTACAAAAAATAGCTAAGGAATTTTAAATGACCTTCCTCAGAATATGAAAAAAATAAAACTAAAAGAAAAATAAATTAAATGACTAACTCCTTTGGACTTGATCTCTAATATCACAAATATCAGTCATTGACTTGAGCTGGGTTGGTTGGTTGATCTCAGATTTTAACTGGCCCGCAAATATAGCGTCTATTAGTGCAGGCACCATATTTTGTTTTGAGGTTGTTAAACACCTCAAAGTCATCCACTGACTATATGGTTTCACTAAAAACTATCAGTATGCTTCCCAATTCAGCCTGCTTAGCTGTCTAATTGCCTCCTTTTCCTGAGCTTCCTGTCTCCACTGCTACTCCAACTGTTTGAAATTCGGAAGAAATCCTAGTCTACATTCCTTAACTATATTGGCGCCCTGAATATTTTCCTTGATTGCTTCTATTATGCTGGTTTTTGGTGTCACTACTATCATCGTTGCCCTTTCCGCTTGTTTCAAATGAGAATCCCAATCTGTGAACAAGATGTCTTTATGACATTCTTCTAGCTTCGGCAGGTCAGCCTTCCTCCCATCCTCTGATTCTTGCCATGAGATAAATTCAGAATTACTTTTATGGATTTCATCATACTAAAGTCTCATGTCAACAACTTGGTTTGTTAGCTTATCATTGTTTTCATAGTAAGGACTTATCTGCAAGATCTTTTGGCAAAGTACTTCCTTCAGCTACATTAGTTGGGAATTAAGACTAATTGCCTCCTTTATGAACTCATCAATTTATGGATTATCCTTAAAATTATTTGTCATGGCTTGTATCCACGCATCTCTTTCTGCTAATCTGGCTTGATGTTTTATTCTCATCTATTAAAATTCCTATTGGAGATGGGATGCTTGTAATTTTGTTTGTTGATTTGATTTTTCCTAAGCTAATTGATTTTCTAACAGCATAATTCTTTGTACTTTTTTCTCAAGCAGCATTTGGACCTCTGTTTCTTTGCCAATAGTTGTTGTGGCATAGGATCTTGCATATTGCGACAATTTTGTGAGATTTTCATATGGGTCCATGGGTGAGTCCTTCCAAATGATGTCCGTTGGTTCATTTTTTGAAGTTGTAATAGTTAGAGCGTCCAGTGTTATTTTATTTCTCCATCTCTTGACTACAACTTTGTGGGTATGACTATAAAATACATCTAGTGGAGGTATTTCTTAAATTCAAAAAAAAAATTCTGAAGTAGGAGTAACATGAATGATTTCAATCTCCTGAGTGCCCTTAACTCCTTCCTCTGTCGTTTCTAGATTTGACTTGTCTTTGGTTTGCTTACAAGTCTGTATCTCAAATTTTTGCTTAGGGTTTGAATCTGTGTGAAGATTTTTGTTGAACTATTCCCATTCCCATTCCAAATCAATAATTGGGCTTTTACCTTACTGAGTTGATGTAGAGGCAATTTCAGCTTGTTTTTTTGTTGAGGTTTGATCGACCGTCTCTTCTGTAGTTCCAACTATGTCCTTCTCAAACTCTTTATTTGTGTTTCCTCCTCCATTTTGAACTCCTGCTTTGAGTGCTCCAACTCATGCATAGATATAACTTAGTTATATTCTTCAGAGTTTTCTTCAGAGCTGTCCTCCAATATTACACTGGGAGTTGGCTCCCTTATTGATTCTATTTGCAATAGTTCCAATGGGACCTTCAATAATTTTTTTTCCTATATACATGGAAAGCCCTAAGATCATATGGGGTTAAAAGTTCTTATGCCAAATGCAACACTTGTGAATATGTTTCTTCCTGTCGGAAGAGGTCATCAAAGGCATCGCCTTCGTGGGTGAATGGCTTTACTTTTACCATAGTAGTAAAATTCTTAAGAGTGTCGTTTGGGTCATACTATCTTCACAAAAGTGTATATAATTTCAGAGATTTAATAATCTCTTCTTATTTTCATGCATGTCCAAAATCATGTAGTGCAAATGCACCTCATTGTAATGGGAATGTAGGCCAAATGGCCTTCTTCTGTTCTTTTAGTCCTCTGCTTAATCCACCTTACCCTGTTGTTTGGTAGGCTATTTCTCTAGCCATTAATTTGTCGGGGATGTAATATGGGAGAACATGTGGTGAATAAATGCTCTCGAATACTCTGATGTAGGTAAAGGTTTCTTCCCCAAACCATCTGGCTATTGGAAAAATATCTATCTCGGCCTCTTTAGAAAACCTAGGGGCAGTTCTATTGTACACTTCTTTATGGATGGGTAGCATAATTCCTTTACATATTTTATAAAAATGGGGGTGAAACTGAGATTACGACAAAATATTATGGTACATATGGATGGGATGTGAGTCCTGTACAGTCCACTTCCATCCCATATTGGGAAATTTAGAACTAAAATAGATTGCATCCATTACAAAAGAACTCATGAAAAAGGAGGGAAACACTCTTAGAGAATAATTTCTCTTCCTTTTATATTCTATAATAGCCTTAGACAAGTTGTCTGATGCAATCTGAGCCCAGTTCATTATTGTGGCATTTACTACTGCATCTATCAATGGGATCCATTCCGGGGAAACTTGGTGCTATCAGGTTTACTGAACAATCTACCTAGCATTACTGCTACGAAACTAGGAGGGGGAGAAATGGATGTCGTAGAGTACATACCCATTTTATCCCATTTGAGCTTACCTTCATTTTCTATCTAGGTTTGTATGACATTTGTTGGGTCTTCATTTTCCTTGGAAAATTTCTTAAGGAAATTTTTATTGTAGAGCTTCTACAACTTTGGTAACTGGTACATGTGTCATAGGATGTCCACTAAGAAAGACCCCATGAACTCTTGCCTGTGATTCCTGAATGTTCGGTCTGCAATGTCTACCTCGTCAATTGCCCATTTGAACATGTTCATATATGGGATTATCTTTGGTCATGCAACTATGCAGTGGAGGAAAGAGCATGCCCTCTCAAAATAGGAGGCATCAGATGACTCCTGGGAATCTGTCATGGCCTTTGTTTCTAGTGCCCTGGGGTGCTCCTCTTCTAATAAGTTGTACATGGCCTCCCAGGTCATAGTTCCTCCATCTCCACTACACCTAGTATCAGAGAAAAGAGGAATTGTTTCTGATTTCTCAGATGCATCTACCTTTCCCTTCTTTCCCATTATTTCTAACAATGCTCCCTACGGATTTTTCCTGAAATGGAGTAAAGCAGACGTTATCGGATAAACACAAGTAAGAATGACAATGAGAATTAATGATACAGATAACTTGAAAAGGTGACAGGAAAGGATTTCTAATCAAATGTAGATGAAAACATATTGTATCACGTCAAGCCACTTTTTAACACAAATTCCATTAACCTATATTAAATAGTTACTAATGGTCCCTTATTGCTGTTGTGATTGCTCATTAATGTACTGCATCACAAAATGGGAAGGAAAGCTTTTAAGGCGGCATACTTAAGTTGTGAGAATGATGATTTTGTGATTGTAATGCAATATCGCAAATCGCATTATCGCATATTTGTTTGTGCAGTTTCTCAAAGTTCTTTAGGATTCAACGGGAGTGAGATGTAGGATAAGTAGCATATTCTTTTTACTTAGAGCGTATTTTGTTTGAAAGAGTAATTACCTTATAAATAACTTTTCACTACGTGGCGGATTTAAGTACCATTTATAAAATTGGCTTCTATTGGGTCTAGTGTTCTATCGCATTTGGCAAGATCGCACGGTTCATAAGTTTTAGTTCTTTTTAAGTATATTGATGTGATGCGGTAAGGTTGACTTGTCCTATCGCGATATCGCATTTCACACATTTCAACATGCTTTGTGAGTTTGCATACTTTATGAGAACCGATGTGCGATTATGATATGAGATTTATTAAATAGGGAATGTCATATGTCTTGGCTTTAAATGAAAATCCCAATGATATTTAAGTTAGGCACATGATCCTTTCGATCACAATTCATGGGTTTCGCTTGTTATCAAGGCTTTTGACACAATTGGTCCAGCGGTATGGGAAAAGGCGAGAATTGCTAGTTTTCAAAGGGTTTTGACTTGATATCTTGCTTTATTATTAAAAAGGATTAAAAGAAAGTGTCTAAATGCTAAATTCCTTTTTGAAGTATTTTATCAAGGGTCCCCATTTATTAATAAAATATTAGTTATTATATCAATAAATGGGGGATTGTTGAATAGCATAACAAGATCACAATGCCATCAATTTTCACATCCACTACTGGGCTACCAGGGTCTAGGTATTTTGCGGAGTTCACCCTCCCAAGCATCAGATCAGATAGTTTTCCAACAACATTCATGGTTGGGGGATCTCTTTGTCTTCTCCCAGGAATTTTGAAACATTTTTCTTTAATAACCCTGTTGTAGATGGGAACATCTTTAATGGCTTGGAGAAGCAGTATCTTGACACATAAATTCTTCAATTCTCCTAGATTTTCAACCTCTTATGGGTGCATTGGTTAGGGTCATGTAAAATTTTAGGGGCTAATGTTCACCCAATGGGTTAATTTTCCATGATTTTTCCACAAAAATATTTGCCAATTTCCAGTTTTTATAAAAGATGATTCGCCCAAATTTTAGAATATAAAATTATTTTACCTTAAAAATCACCAACATTATATAGAGAATATATATATAATCATTATAAATTTGAATAATTTTACAAATGTATCAATAAGCACTTTATAGTTTTCATATTAGGGATTAGTGAGATTTTCCAATGTTTTTAAACTTCAAGAAAAATTTCCGTCCTTAAAATTTTCCTTGGTTAGGGTGTATTAGCCTTTAAGGATAAGGGGGTGCATAGAATTGAGGGACACTCTCTTCCTTCTCTCTATTGGGCGCGGGATCCCCCAAGGGCAGTTTTGGGGCTTAAAGCCGATATTTTGGTCCAAATTTTGTAATCCTAATGTAAAGACTCCACATTTTGTGGTTGCGGAGTGCGTAGTTGTTAAAGAGTCATAAGGTTGTCCGCCCTTATTTTGTAAATGTAATGTCGGCTGCAGAAGATATACCCATGGTCCGCAGACCATGGATTCCATAAATAGAGCTAAGCTCTAAGTAGATGAAGGTAGTTAAGAAGGAATCAGTGATGAAGAATTGAGTCATATCTTTGGAGCAGAAGTCTAGGTTGGGTCATAGCGTAGGTAGAGGCTTTGCAGCTGAGTGCGCAGAGACATAAAGTCTGCAGCCTAGTGCGCAGACCCCTATAGCTGAGTGCCCAGGGCGGGTTGAGTCTATAACAATTCAGAATTATCAATAAAGAGAAATATTATATAAATTCTACATCTTTCTTTCATGTTTATGGATCTGTTATATTGGGTATGAATTTCACTTCTAATCCTTAGATGATGCGAATGTGTATAACTTTATTGGTTAAGTGAACACAAGTAAGAACATCTATTTACATGAAGCTAACTAAGATTTGTTAATAAGATAGGTAAGATACTTAGCGTAGTTGGGAAAATATCATAGTTGCTACCCTAATAGCGTGAAAGCATATCAACCCAAGGTTAGGGCTACGCGAAAGCGGATGGTACCATTTTGCGAAGGTACTGAAGGACAAACAGAGGGTTAAGCAACTTCCATGCAGGTAGGTATAGCTGGGAGAAACCGGCATCACATCCATCTCAAGGGTGCAGAAATTTGGTTCCAACATCCCCCCATACTACTTCGGGTGAGACTTCAGTCCGCAGTTTGCGGGCTGACGCCGAAAGGGCCAATATTGTAAGGATTTGATTGGCTAACTAATGTTAAACCTAGGTCAAGCCCCCACAAGCCAACAAATGGTTTCATTGGTGAGACTGGAATCTACATGAGAGATGTGTGATGTCATATCACTGGAATCTAACTAAGAAAGAAATCAAAGGCTTGTTGGATAGAAGAATTCAAGAGTTCGCGGTGTAGGAGAACAGAAACTTGCGACTGTCAAAAGAATAGTGGCTAAAAAACTACCTATATATGGAGATCCATGAAATGTTTTTCGCCTCTTTCCCTACTGAGCTATACGAGTGGATCGCAAAGCTAGCTGATAGCCAAGGAAGGTGGAAACTTGACGGTCCTATTGTGTGGACCCCAAAGCTAGTGTGAAGGTTGGAAGCATTAGAGGATAAGATCGTGCACGTTGTTGATCATTTACTCAATCACATTATAAGAGGATTTGTTACTGAGTTCACAGTCGACGCCTCAATCAGCTATAGCGAGGCAGAGTGACACTTTTTCAAAGGACCGCGTGGTAAGTACATAAAATCTTTGAATACTTGGATTAAAATTATGTTGTGTGAAAAAAGGGTTATGCAAATACCTTGATGTTTGGGTCTACGCAAAGCAGAATAAATTATAGAAATGAAGGAAACAAGGGTCCAGAGCATAGCCCCTTGATTTCACCTCCATGAGGAGATGAAGAAGGGGTCGTGAAGGTCTCTCCACGGAGTGCTATTCAGTTGATAAGACAAGGATTTCTACGAATACCACCTCTACTCACACCACCTCCATCTTCACCGCCATCACCTCCAACTTCACTCTTACCACCTCCACCACTACTGTGATTTAGTATGGAAAACACAATGAAGTTTCCTTTGTTCAATGGCCTGGGAAATGAGGACCCAGACCAATTCTGGTTCATTGTGAAGGCTATATGGGAAGCTCAAGGTGTTACAGATGATAACATAAAGAAGGAAACACTGGTTAGTACTCTACAAGATCACACACTAACCTAGTATATTAAGTACTCCAGCGATAACCTGAATGCTAGCATAGTGGACATCCAAGTAGCACTGAATAGGGAATTTAGCTGGGCTAAATCTGAAGCGCAGTCAATTGTTGGATTCAAAGAGATCACAATGCTACTAGGTGAGACGCCTTGGGAAGTAGATCAGAGGCTAAAATGTACAATCTGCGAAGCCAACATGAATTTGACAGATGGATAGCATCGTGAGTGCTTTGTGGCTTTGCTACTACCACATTTAAGGAGTGCGCTATCACAGTAGAAGATAACAACTCAGGCAGAGATCTTGGAGATTTCCATGAAACTACATGAGACCCTGATGCAGGATCCTAATCTAGGAGTTCAGCAGATCCATGCGCAACTGAAGAATCTGTGCCTTGAGATGCAAATCTTGAAGCAGGATAGGACGATTCAGCTAGAGGTACGCGAAGAAGTATGGTGCTTGAAATGCAAAAGTCAGGGTCATGACAAATACCATTGCCTAGTCTTTAAAAATTACCTTGCAGGAGGAGGGATGATGCCTTTAAGGCCGAAAGCTCAAGTAGGACCTAGCGCGATGCCTACTTTGTGGTGCACTATCTGTTAAATAGTTAGAAAAGATGCCACAGATAATTGCCACTTGTTGCAGAAGTATACACAAACTCTGCAACAATTGTTCTATAACTTTTGTAGGTCAATGGGACATGATGAGCATACTTTCAAGAGCTATGAACTAATGATGGATAGAATGCCCACCTATAGAGTTCAGGCCGAAATGCAACCCCTTGACCAAAATTCAGAAATGGCGCGGATAGTATATCAGGGGCAAAAAGGAGGCCGAGGCAGAGGAGGACCTTGTAGAGGTCGCAGACAATTGATTTGCTACAATTGTGGAGGGCCATGACATTATGCCCATAATTGCACTAATCCAATGTGCCCGTCGTGTAAGTATTGCACGTTGTTTGATCATCAGACAGAAGATTGTCCTACACTAATAACTAGAATACATGATAAATGAGCGCTACCATCTCACTCGACTCAGAACCTGTAGATGATGAGGTCTGAGCTTGTTGGGGAGGAGAAGTCCCACATTATGGTTATGGGGCACAAAGCCTGAAATTTTTGGTAGAGATAGGATAAAGACTCCACAGATTGCACAGAGTGCGAAGTGTAATGAGTTAGTCAAAGGGTTGTTCGCCCAAAGATAATGTAGAGTAATAGGAAGTGAGTCAGCCTGCCCATGGTCTATGGACCATGGAAATGTATAAATAGAGCAAGGCTCTATGGCTAAGAGGTAGTATGTTTTTGGCATTATCGATCTGAATTTTAATGGGTTTATGAGGTAAGAAGTCTACGAGCATCTATAAGTCTGGGTTGAGGGTATTGGTGGGTAGATAGAGGCTATACATATGTGTGCATAGAGGCCTGGTAGAGTCTACAGCTGTGTGCATGGACCCCTGCAGCTGAGCGCGCAGGGCAGATCTGGTTGTGTTGATGAAGGAAGTTAATAAAGATAAGTTGGTTCTAAAATACTGTGTTAAATCTGAACTATTGTGGATCTGATTAATGAATGGTTGATATCTATATTTGCTTATGCGTATGTTATGGGTTTATGCTAATCTATATCTCTTTTGGATGCATGCACTGGTTTACCTAATTAAATGTTTGCTTAAAGACCGTAATAAGGAGATATGATCTGTAATAACTCATTAAGTAATAAGTATTGAGGAATAGACTTGTCTCAGATCCGCACGTAGGCAAAGCAGCGCGAGGCTACAGAATGGTACATGAACCCTTCAGACCACATTAAGACATCCCAAGGGTGCGGAAACCTAGTTCCATCACCCTCCCTTGCTACTCCAAGTGAGACCTCAATCCGCGCTTCGCAGGCTATTGCCGAAAGGGCCGATAGCTACTGGATTTTCTTGGGTAAATACTTCTTCTGAACCTGGGTCAGGCCCATATAAGCCAACAAATGGTTCTATTGTTGGGATTGGGATCTACCTAAGGGATGTCTGATGTCAGAAAACTAGAACTCTACAAAGAAAGAGCTTGAAGAGTGGTTGAATTTGAAGCTCCATGCGTTCGTGGTTCAGGAAAACAAAACCCCACGAATATCGGAGGAGGATTGGTTGGACCGCTACATTTACACAGATATCCACGAAATCTTCTTCGTGACATTTTCGATAGAGTTGTACGAGTGTATCGTGAGATTAGCTAATAGCATGGGAAGGTGTAGACTAGATCAGCCTATTGTGTGGACTCCAGAACCGGTGTGCAGGCTAGAAGCCACTGAAATAAAATCACACACAGTAGATCACTGGTTGGAGCAGGTAATAGGAGGGTTCATCACTGAGTTCATGATAGATACAACCATGACTTATAATGAAGTAGAAAGGCAATCCCTCCAAGGTCTGCGGGGTAAGTATATAAAATCGTTGAATACTTGGATTAAAATGTTGTTATGTGAAAAACATATTATGCACATTTATTCATGTCTGGCGTAAGGCGGAGTGGAAGAGGTTGGCGAGGAATAGGAGGGGTAGACAACAGTCCTCTGATTTCTATCTCACAGGAGAGCAAGGAGGAGCTCGCAAGGTTCTTGCTAAGAAGTGTAGTCTGGTTGATTAAGGAGCGCTTTCCAGTAATACCACCTTCGTCCACGCCACCACCCACTTCACCTACATCAAATCCATGTACACCAACCACACCCCCACCCCCACCACTACCAATAGTTGGGATGGCAAGCACAGTCAAGCCGCTGATATTTAAGGGTGTAGGAACTGAGGAACCAAGTCAGTTTTGGTTTTTGTTAAGGTCTATATGGGAAGCTAAAGGCATAACAGATGATAACATCAAAAAGGCTACCCTAGTTAGCACGTTGTAATACCACCGGTTGACATGGTACATAAAATACTTAAGTGACCATCCAAATGTGGGAATAGTAGAAATCCAGGATGCATTAAACAAAGAATTTGGTCAACGAAAATCAAAAGCACAGTCAGTTATTGCGTTCAAGGAGATTGCAATGTTGCCTGGTGAAACCCCGTGGGATCTGGATCAGAGGTTGAAAAGCACCATTTGTGAGGCTAACATGACATTGATAGATGCACAACATTGCACATGGTTTGTGGCATCATTGACATAGCATCTGAGGACAGCTCTATCACAACAAAAGATCTCAAGCCAAGCTGAAGCATTAGAGACAATAATGAGGTTGTATGAAACTCCAATACAAGATCCTGGGTTGGGAGTTCAGCAAATCCACATGCAACTACAAAACCTAACCTTAGAAATGCAAAGCTTGAAGCAAGAAAGGGTGCTCCACCCGAAGGCGCGTACAGGGGCAGGATGCATTAAATGCAAGAGTCAAGGACACGACAAGGACCATTGCCCCGTCTTCGCGAACTATTTGGGGGGGGGGGGGCGGTCGATGCCATTAAAGTTGGAGGTACAAGTAGGGCCAAGCGCGACACCTACACTCTGGTGCACGATTTTCCAACTGAGTGGAAAACACACAATGGATAATTGCCACCTGTTGTAGAAGTATATCCCGACCTCGTAGCAGCTGTATTGAAACTTTTGTATATCAGTGGGTCATGATGAGTGAAGACATCGAAGTTATGACTTAATGATGGAAAGGACCCCAGCTTATCGTGTGCAAGCTGAAGCGCAAGGTTTGGACCTAGTCGTAGGGCCACGCAGGGGATTTCAGGGACGTGGCCAAGGAAGAGGAATGGGGCTTGGGCGAGGGCGCGGACAACTAATTTGTTATAACTGTGGAGGGTCAAGACACTACGATCATGATTGCACTAACCCAACCAGGATCTCTTGTGCATATTGTGAGCAGTTTGACCATGAAATGGTATATTGTCCAAAGTTAATTGCCCAGATGCATGAAGATGGAGTGTTACATCCCACCCCAACTCAAAATGTCCAAATGATGAGATCGAAACCACACGAATAGGACCCTAGCATAAACATGGTCTTAAGGAGTGTGCAACCATAGGAGTAGATGCATGGAAAGAGTTTGTAGCAGATGTGAAGGGGCGCAACGCCCCTATAAGGGAATCTAAATTTGAGGCGGAACAAGGAAGGAGGATGCCTAAGGAAGCTCCGAAGAGCTTCATGGAAGTCTCTACTCCAGGTAGGAGGGACCCACTTGAGCCAAGAATATAACCCTCCATGATTACTACCATTTTAGAGACATGCATGAAGCTATTGCATGACAGTAAAGCTGTTAAAGGACTACAGGAGATAATCACTAAGTGCACAAGGTTTTGTGAGCCACACGTAGTCCAAAAACTGGGAAGACATGCTCTATGTACTGAACGGGAGATGAGAATGATAGTGAAAATTGGCAAGTACGAGATGGACTAGGTCATTTTGGATTTCGACTCGAATGCGAATGTATTACCTAAGTAAACATGGGAACGCATGGGTAGGCCTGCACTACAATGGTCTCCGATTCAACTAAGGATGGCTAACCAACAAAAGATCTCACTGATGGGTCGACTGCAAGGGGTGACAGTCGACATTGCGAGTGTAAGTACACAGACCGACTTCGAGGTAATAGAAATTGTTGATGATAGTAATCCCTACACTGCATTTCTTGGAACCGATTGGGCCACGGACATGAATGGGGTCATCAACTTAAAAATACGGAAAATGAAATTCAAAAATAAGTCACTATAGGTAATAGTTCCGCTATACCCAGCTGAAGGAGAGTGCTATACGGAACCAATGCACGATGAGGACGGTGAAGATGAACTGGAAAACATCTACTAGATAACAGCGCAAGATCAGGACCAGGTGAATCCCACAGAGGATGGAAGAATCTCATGGGAACACGATAGTTCCTGCAACTTGGATTCGGTTGAGGAGACTGAATGGTGGAAGAAATGATTACATGAAGTCACAACACTCAGTTGTAATAGGATGGTTAGGTCATTGCGATGCATTACCACTAAAATGAGACAAAGGCCAACAAATAACGACATTACATATGAAGGGAAATTCATCAACCATGGCACTCCAATCATATCCTGGAAGTAGCGTGACGCATAAAAAGGCATGTCACACACACTAAGGTGGTGTGTCCAGATGAGGCTGTGAAGTAAAAGGCAGTTGCGGGTACGAGCACGGCAGCCACACTGGAGCAAGGTGGTCATCCATCCACTACAAAGGGTAGGGTTGTAGGATGTGCAACAATCGGCCCACCTAAATCGGTGGGTAACAAGGGTCTGTTGGGCCAACAAGACCATACATAGAGCAGGGTATGCTAAGAGAACTCTATCCATGACCGGATGGGCCAGTGCCCCTAAAGTCCGACCTGAACACAAAGTCCTGCATGAAAAGGTTCAGCAACTATGGGAAGCTGTGTGGCGTAGCAAAATGAAACTTTGCAAGTTAGAAGAAATAGGTACCAGACTCCGAGAGAAAAGTGCGAGTCTAGATGATGAAATTGAGAAAATAAAATTAGCACTCACCCACGCGGGCCACGCGAAAGAGCTAGTGAAGGAGCTAGACATGATCATCTCTCCTACACTACTAGGACAAGCCGCAAGCATGCTAGCATGGCTGCGACTGCACCCTACGGTGCAAGGAATCACAGACTGCAATATGATCTCAGACTCATTGGAATGCGAATGGTGCTTGTAGCTTGGGCTAGTAAGGCTACGGACGGCTTGCACTATGGGTGCACCCACTTGACTATCTATAGGAGCCCTAGTCTTAGCGCCCTACATAGTTAGAAGAGGGTGCGGGACTATAAAATAGGCTTTAGGAAAGCTGCGTGTTGTAGCCACGTCGCGCAAGACCTGTTACACATAGAGGACGCATCTGCATACTAGGGACTGCACTGCCACGGGGGAGGGATGGAAGGTGATTGTTGCAGGTACTGTTCATGACAAGATGTCCCACTTAAGACACATAGGAGTGGACAGTGGGCAATTAAGGCATAATCATTAATGCGATGTTAGCTGACTTTGAATTTGAAATCATATATAACATGCAAGTAAAGGGGCACAACACAAATTTTTCTCAGTTGAAGAATAGAACGCCCTGGGCTTCGGCCAAGAAGAGCTAGATGGATGAAAAACTAATGGAGGAAATCCTGTGGTTTCGGGCACTACCAAAGGAATACTGAGAGTCATTCCTTAGGTCGATAAACCCTACCAAGGAGATTCCATAGAGTCCCCCGCCACAGATAGCCAAACTCCCTAAATCACCTAGGACACCATAGACCAAGAAGGACCCCTAGATACCAAAACCAGTAAGAAGGTCATCGCGCAATCGGCACTTTAGCAAGCTCATGATGGAAGAAAAGGGAAAAACTATTACAATTGAAAGTGACGAGGAGGAAGAGGGCTCTCCAACATATGTCGAAGAAATAAACCCCCAAGGAGGATACTATCCAGCCAGGGCGATGACCTAAGTATATGGGTTCGAGCAAAGGAAAGGCTAAGGTCCCTACCAATTTGGATGAATTCAATATTATCCTCATCACCCTATCTCTTCCAAAAGGGGTTCCAGTTGAAAGCTCGGTAACTGGCTGCATTGTGACAATGAAATTTAAAGACTGGGACCTTGCAGATATAACAAAATTTCCCCATTTGGCGACTGGCCAACTGATGGAGCAAAATGTGGAAGGGATGGTTACGACACTTCAGCCAAAGGACTGGCTGTGAAAGGTGGAAAAAGCCAGGTTAATCTATCTCTTGTGCATTCCCCACTTTCTCCAGCCCCTATCACAATGTCAGTCATTAGATAGTTGCTCTGTTTGGTACATGATGGAATCTTATGGATCAACACACCCATTTGCATCACAGCCGAACTCGTTCATAGGATCTTGTAGCTTCCCTATGATGGAAGAGACCCCCAGGAAATTTTCGATAAGAGTGTCAATGTAACAATGATAGAAACCATGAAAAATAAATATAAGCTCTAGAAGGGGCAGTGATGGTACATTATTGATAGAATTTCAGATAAAGCAGTTCGTGTCGCTACCCAGTTGCTCACAGGGAAAGCGATGCAGAAATTCTGTGGCACTGAGGTTCCGGTGGTAGTCATTGCACTCGCTAAGGAATGCGTAGCTGGAGAATGGTTCAATTAGTCACAGTTCCTTTATGAAGAGTTCTTAACCAACTGTCGGGAGGTCCAAGAGGAGGGAAAGACCTTCCATTATGTGTGGCTGCTGCTATCCATTGTGCTGGTTACCACTGACTTACCTGAAGACAGCCAGTTTCCTGCCTTGGACCAGGATTGGCCAGAAGACGCCAGATATGCATCACTTTGGGTGACAAGGAACACTATACGAGTCCAAGGCATCAAGATCTTTTGGATAATGATGGATGAAAATGTGTGACAATGGATTAACGAGCAACCTCGCTTATCCACCGAGATTTATGGAAGTGTGAAGCACATTGTCCAGTTTAAAATGGACATGCACTTTGTATATATCTGGGCATGCAAGGCCCTGACCAGACATGGACCACAATGCCATTCATTGCCATTGATGACGTTGTTGATGCAGTATTGGATACCTGGCCATTGGAATGACACGGACCAGATGCACTAGGGCGTAATGAGGTAGCTATCCAGAAGAAGAAGGATGAAGCTAAGTGCGTAGCATAGCAAAAGTGGAACGAATAGCACGTTGTGGAGGTTCGGGGCGCTCGGGAGGCAGTGTAGTCTTCAACAGAAGAGGCACCAACAAGAGGGACTTTGACGATAAGGGACAAAAGCAGTAAGAAGGTACCCACAGAGATGGGCGCAGAAGAATCACCATCAACCACCATGAGGGTACCTTTAAAATGGCCACTACCGATAGAACGGACAAAGCCACGGAAGAAGGCCAACGCATCTAAATGGGATGGCGAACTGACAACCTTGACCGAGGGTGACCTCGATGACATAGGGTACACCACTCGCGAGGTCACTCGAGAAGCCATTGACAAGGCCATGTCAGAGCATCAGATTGTGTTGGAGGAGCTCCGCGCGCAGCTACAGGAACTTGGGATATGGGCAGCACTGATGGGCACTAGTGCTCCTCATGCGGTTCCCGGTATGTCAGCAACTAAGCCATTGCTGAAGGCCCAAATGGCTCACACTATTGCGATTCCAGCAGGATCGTTGATAACAAAAAATGCGGAGGATAGAGTTGTGCTACGACAGCTTACGGGGCTGGGACTAAACTTGCCTACCCTCTCGTGCGCAAGCCTGTACCAGCTCCAGGACAGTGCCACGATGGAGCTCCATGCCCGGGAAGGGCACGGAGAACAGATACTCGATGAATAGAAGATTAGTATAGAACAGTTGAGCCTCCAAAGAGATGAAGCCATTGCATAGAGTCAGAAATTGGAGCAGCTTATAGGGGAAGCATGTTTGAGTGCCCCTGAGCTGGAGATTGCGGCTGATTTGCCTGTTGGCGTCCGAATCTACAAGATGGTTAGTGGGTTCCATGTAACAAAGGAGGAAGCCACAAGGATTCAGTTGGAGCTTAGCTTGCAGATTGCATAACTGAAATTACAAATACCACGTTCGACACCACCAGCGGTCATTGAGCTACACAAAAGCCTCATTCACTCAAGGCGGGAAACAATCACACAGTCCATGAAGGAATGAACCGACTTGTTGACATAGTCACTTATTACGCTCACGTCACTTCAGGAAGATCCAACCCTACAGTGACTGGAAACAGAGGCCATAGAGCTCCAGCAAACCTATGATACTGCCAGAGGGACCATACAGATAATTGTTATTACGCAGCGCTTGGCCAAGATGAGGGAGGCCTAGGCCCTCAAACTACAAGATGATGCGGCCCAATAGAAGGCAACATTAAGTAAGGAATGACTCCAGCCATGGATTGACAAGGCATTCGCGGTTTCCATTATCATTGAGTGCAAGGTGGCACACATGCAAGAAGAATTTGCACCTGAGGAAGCAGCTGTGACAGAAACATAAGTATGGGCAGCACACGTTGAACATGTACAGTGGATGGTGGAAGAGTTTGCTGCAAGTACAAGTGAAGCACAAAAGTTGCTAACCGACCTCTGTGAAAATATTGTCATGCCAGCCAAGTGACTCAGGATGAGTCATGATGATTGTGTTGGGGGACTGTTAGGGGAGCAGAAGCCCCGTGTAACAGTTATGGGGCACAAAACCTGAAATTTTCGGTAGAGATAGGGTAAAGACTTTGCGGGATGTGCAGAGCACGAAGTGTAATGAGATAAGTGAAAGGGTTGTCCACCCAAATATAATGTAGAATAATAGGAAGTGAGTCGGCCTTCCCATGGTTTGCAGACCATGGAAAGGTATAAATAGAGCAAGGCTCTATGGCTAGGAGGCAGTTAGTTTTTGGCATTATCGATCTGAATTGTAATGGATTTATGAGGTAAGAATTCTAGGAGCGTCTGTAAGTCTGGGTCAAGGGTATTGGTGGGTAGATAGTGGTGTCAGCTAGATAAATCGTTCTTGCAGACAAGACCAATTTACCTAGTATCAACAGATATCTAGCAACAAGCAGGACAAGCAAATCTATCTTTCCCTAAATATATTGTGATTCATTAATAAAAACTAAGAGGTATTTTAGACCCTACCTTAAGTCCAATGCTAGTTTGTGGCAGCCACGCTTCGACCATCCAAAAGAGTTTCCTTTTGAGAACTTGCAATCACAAACAAGCACACATCAAATAACACCTGCATAGCCAATATAATAAATCATTTTCATCATGGTGATCAAGGAATCCATGAAATAAACCATAAAACACATCTTATTGAGAAAAATAAAATTGATTGTATTAACTTTGAAAATAGAAGAACATTACAACCTTTGGTGCCTTGATGTTGTACAAGATCCTCCCAGGGTCCAGACAGGAATCTCCTCTACTTTGACAAGCCTCACACTCTTCCCAATGAGATCAAAAAAGGTATGTAATCTCTCCTCTCAAGCTCAATTAGGAAGACTAAATTCCAACAACATTTCACCTCAAAAGTATTCAGCTTTCAACCTCCTCAGTAACCAGCCCAATGCTTCATTTTATAGTGCAAAGGAAGGAGGTTATAGGTCCACCTATGAAGGGATAGAGTCCTCCTTCAAAGGGATAAGCTCCTCACATCAAGGGGTTAGCTCCTTAAGGTATGGGATGCATGAACCTTAAAGGAGCAAACTTGCCACCTCAAGATTCCTTCTAGAAGCTTCCAGAAATGACTCAAAGTGAGTTTTTAAGAATGTACTTGTTCCTTTTTTACTTTTACAGGGGTCCACACCCATTACATATGTAAAAATTTATGTTTTCCCACCCCGGTTTTCAGTTTCACCTTATTTCTCCCATGTAGTTAAATGCCCATTCCTATAACCATACATTTAACAGACTGAAAAAAATAAATATGGCTGAAAACACAAATTCTGGAAATTTTTCAGAATGCTGGAAATTGCAGAAATAAAAATCAGCAATTAAAAACAGCCATTAAAACACATTAAAACACTGATATTTTTGGTCAACTTGACCTTGGAAAAACCCCCTACAACTCTTGGGGAAAACCAGTTTGAGAGCTCTTCTTTATTTCTGAAAATTGCCTTTTTACAGTGAGAATTATTCAGCAAAAAATCAGCAAGCAAATTTACAACTTATCTCCTTTCCCATGTCTCACAGCAATCTGGAAATTACAGCAAACAGGACAGCAATAAATGTTGTACGACCTCCGTTTTGTGTGCAGAAAAATCAGCAAACTGCTCCTCGATGTTTGTGCAAAAATCTGCCTTTCACTATGTGCTGAATCAGCTGTACAAATCTGCTCAACTGCTGCCTTGGAATGTGTGCCAAGCTGATGTCTCCTTCTCCTTCCTGCTTAGAAATCTCTCTTGCTCTCTTGCTCTCCTTCTCCCAATCTGCTCATGAAAGAATGAATGACCTTTTCCTCCTTTTCCTCCTTTAATATAACTCCAAGTGACTTTTGGGTGATCTCTAAATCCAATGGCTGAAATAGATTTAGATCAATGGTTGAGATTAAATGCTCATTTAAATCTCACTTTCTATTTTTTAATTCACCCCACTTTAATAAAGACCCACTTAGTCATTTATTTCCAAAGTCACTTTTCCTTTCTAATTTTTCATTGACTTTATAAAAGTCACTTTAAAATTAGACTTAATAACTTTATCACTTAAAGTCACTTTTAAATTAGATTTAACTTTATAAAATTATAAAGTCACTTTAGGAGAAAAATTAAATTCTTTTGGACACTTTTCCCTAGGCCAAAGATCAAAGCCTAAGGGAACCACCTGTCCTCCGGTACCAAATTTCAACACTCCCTCTTACCGAGGAAGGTGTTCCTCACCACACCCATCTTGTCTCTGAAGTAGACATGCTTGCCCCGTGGTAAGGCTTTGGTAAGGATATCTGCAACCTGCTCATCAGTGGAAATATACTCAAGCTTCACAGCTCCCTTCTGAACATAGTCTCTGATGAAATGATATCTGATCCCGATATGCTTTGACCTGTCATGAAATACTGGATTCTCCGTGAGTTTAATGCAACTCTGATTATCACAGTAAATCACTGAAGGTCTCAACGGCTGACCAAATAAGCCAAACAACATCTTGCGAAGCCAGATAGCCTCACAACTAGCTAGACTGGCTGCCATATACTCTGCTTCCGCTGAACTCAGTGCTATTGACTGCTGCTTCCGGCTGAACCATGACACTACTGCTGAACCCAACCCAAAACAACACCCTGAAGTGCTCTTCCTATCAGAAGCACAACCTGCCCAATCAGAATCAGTGTATCCTGCCAATCTCACTCCATCTCCCTGCCTGTAGTCCAGACCATAATCCATTGTCCCCTGCAAGTACCGCAAAATGTGTTTTGCAGCCACCCAGTGAACCTTCCTGGGCTCACACATAAACTGACTCATCGTGTTGACTGCAAAACAGATATCTGGTCTAGTGTTGACCAAATACATCAAGGAACCAATCAGCTGCCTGTACAATGTGGGATCCACCAACTTGGAATCCGAAGCATGAAGCTTCTTCCAGTTGGTGATCATCGGTGTCGACATGGGTCTACAATCCTCCATGTGGAATTTGCTAAGGATGTCCACAATATACTTCCCCTGCCCCAGGAAGAAATGCCCCTCCTCCTGCCACACCTCCAAACCCAAAAAGTAATGCATCAAGCCGATGTCCTTCATCTCAAACTCCGCCGCAAGATCTCTCTTGCAGTGCTCTATGAGTCTCTCTGCACCTGTAATGATCAAGTCATCCACATACAGCACCAGAATGAGAGGCTCCTCACCAATCACAATAAAGTAAAGGTTTGAATCTGCCTCACTCTTTGTGAAACCCATCCCCTGCAAGTATGCATCTATCCTGGAGTACCAAGCTCTAGGAGCTTGCTTCAGGCCATAAAGGGCCTTCTTCAATCTGCACACATGGGACTCCTTCCCATGCACCTCAAAGCCCTGTGGCTGCTCAATGTACACCTCCTCCTGTATGAAGCCATTGAGAAATGCGGTCTTCACATCCATCTGGTGGATCTTCCAACCCATCTCTGCTGCTATCGATATAATGGAGCGGATCGAAGTATATCGAGCCACGGGAGCAAAGGTCTCCTCATAATCAACTCCCTCTACCTGGGAGAACCCTCTAGCCACAAACCTCGCTTTGAATTTCTCAATGCTGCCATCTGTAGCATGCTTTACCTTGTAAAACCATCTGGAAGTAACCACGGATTTGCCCTCAGGCCTCGGCACCACCTCCCAAACATCATTCTTCATTATAGAAGAATACTCCTCCTGCATGGCCTCTCTCCAGACCTGCTGGCTAGCTGCCTCCTCATAGCTAGAAGGCTCAGAGTCAAGGATGCTGGTAACCATCGCCATATAGCTACAGAACCTCTCAGGTGGTCTACTCTCTCTGACCGGCCTCTTCGGCTCAGCAACAGATGTGGCATCTCTCAAGGTGTCCTGAAGCCACTTGGGCTTCCTCTTCCCTGAGCATGCTTCTCCCACAGGAGAATGAAACTCCTCCTCCTCATCACCATCAGTAGCCTGAACTCCTGACTGTCTGTCTGCTGTCCTCCTGCCTGCACCTAAACCTGTAGAAGCTGAGGTACCGTGTGAACTGTCCATCAGTGGACTCCCTAGTGAACTTCTCTGTGAATTGCTCTGCATGCTGCCCGGAGCACCACCCCTCTGGCTCGGCGAGCCACTGCTCACTGATGGACCTGACATCCTCATAGATGTACCTCCGGATCCTCCTGATCCCTGCCCACTGGATCCTTGCGACTGACTCAACTGCTGCTGAGGGTCTGGCTGATCCAGATACTCTAACTCCCGTGACCTCCTAAAGGCCCTGTCCTCCTCGAACTTCACATCCCGTCTGACAACAACTCTCCTCTGTGCAGGAATGTAAATCCGAAAGGCCTTTGAGGTCTCACTGTAGCCCACAAAGATACCCTTCTCTGCGGTGGGCTCTAGTTTGGTCATCTCCTCTTTGGGTATATAGGAGTATGTAATGCATCCAAAGATATGAAGATGACCAAGATCAGGTTTCTTCCCAGAGAAAGCCTCCTCAGGAGTCATGTGCCCCAAGGCACGATGCGGACTCCTGTTCTGCAAGTAAACAACTGTGTTGCAGGCCTCTGCCCACAAGAACAATGGCAACCCCTGATCATGTATCATGGGTTTGGCAGCCCCTATGATGGATCTGTTCTTCCTCTCTGCAACTCCGTTCTGCTGGGGGTTGTAAGGAACAATGAACTCCCTCCTAATGCCTGCCTCCGCACAATAGTCAACAAACTCTCCAAGGGTGTACTCTCCTCCATTGTTCGACCTCAAGGACTTGATCTTTCGACTTGTCTGGTGAGCTCCAGTATTGTAGCAATAATGCTACAACTCCTGGGGCTTCCTGTCTCTCATTTTATCAACCCGGTAGTTCGTACAAACTTGGAAGCGACGGTGCTATATGCACAAGTACTAGCTCTTGTCGCAGTTGTCACTTGGTCAGCTGGCACGAGTCCGCTAGGGCTCAAGCCAACTTCTATAGGCTCTCAGAAGAAGCTTGCTAATTGATGGACGAAAGCTATTCTCAAAGGAAAACTACTTTACCTGGAAAAATGGACTGAAAGCAAATCAAAGCATGTAAACCTAGGAAACCCTAATTTAACTAGTCTAACCTCTACAATGCAAAGAATATGAATGAAACCTCTACCAATGCTGCTGTTACCTCTAATAAGTGAAAATGCATGGATCTAAGCTGCTTGCATCATAAAAGACATGTTTTTGTATTTTCCTTGAAGTGTGTGGGATGATTGTGATTTTGTGCTAACTAGGGTTTGGTTGTGCAGATGGGATGGAGAAGGAAGGAAAGCGTGGGACAGGTTGGGGAGGCTAGGAGAGGTCCCTAGGGATCCTTAGCATCCATCCATAGAGGTTCCTCGCATTCAGATGCTCAGCAACCGAGAGAGTGGCCTCCTACAGGATGGCTGCAGGGGATCCTACAGGATACTCTGGTTTCTACAGGATGTCTACAAATGGCTATAGGATGACCTACCGTGAGTGTTTGGTGTGATGGAGGAGTGATGAAATGGTAGAGGGAGATGTGTAAGGTAGGAATGAGGTTGGTGATGGCTGTAGAAGTGGAAGAATAGGATGGGAAGTGAGTGTAGGGAGTAGGGTGGAATGTAAAGGGCTATGTCAACGAAAGGGCTAGAGAATGGAAGTACGTGAGGAGTGAAAGACTTTGGGAGATGGCAGAGCGGAGCAGGGATCAGAGATGTGTTTGCATGCGTGATCAAGATGGAGGACGAAGTGATGGAACGAGAGAAAGCAGTGTAAGTGAAACAAATGCTTATGACTGTCACCAAACTGAAAATGCATTAACCTAAACTACCTATGCTTGTAAATTCAATGAACAACAATCCAAAACGCGAAGGAGAATGTGCATGAAGCTGTGGTAAAGGAGTGTGGTGCAGGTGTGAATCATGTGGATGCATCTAACATAACGTGACTGTGTTTGCAGCAATCATGAAATAAAGAAATGCGTATTTTTGGTGGTTAGTCATGGACTTCACTCCAATCCCAGATGAGGTGGCAGTGAGCCTTAACAACCGTTTTGTTGGAGCTCCAATCGATTATATCTAACCTCTGCTACACTAAGCAAGTGGAAACAAATTCACCATAAGAAACTCCTATCTAACTCATGAAAAAGACCAACTTAACAACCTGTAATTCGAATTGCATGTGCAAATGGAAAGCTCAAAGTGCTGAAATGAAATGGAAACAACACTACAGCAGAGGGGATCTATGGCTCTCAGGTTGGGCCCTAACCTGAGAGCTATAGTCTCCTTAAGAAAACTCAGAACTAGATCAGAATCTTCCTTCTTTATTCATAATCTGATGTCATGCCAAATTGGCTTACAAAAAGGAACAAAAACCGAGCTGTGCTCCAAAATTACAATAGCAATACAAGAGTTTCAACAACATATCTAAGGCTAAGGCCTCTATACTTATACAAAAACGATGATCCAACAAGTGTCCTTGATTTTAGGAGCTCGGCTGTCCAACTAGAGTTTAACTGCTGATCCTGTAGGACGGTCATAACTGTTGTTCCTGTAGAGCAGTTTATAACTGTTGTTCTTGTAGAACAGCTGGCTGCTTCTAAGCTCGGAGGGGAGATGGATTGGAGCTCGGAGTTCTTGGTGGGAATCACGAGGAATGTACCTAAGACCGTAGACATCCTCTCCTAACAACCAGCAGTGCCACCTCATTGTCTCCTTGTCTCCTTTTTCGTTGTCTTTTGCTCCCTTTTAATGCCAAAACCAGGAATCATAATGCATTAGTCACGTAGATAGAGTGCCTACCCTTCTTCCTACAAACAACATGAATAAACTAAGAAATGCATGCATAAGCAATAAAAAATGAATGGTTTGAGCAAGTAGAATAGGCCAAAATGAGCCCAAATTGTACCAAAATTGGGGCTCATCACTGTCTGAGTCTCCACAAGAGCTCTGAACTCCTGAAACCGCTTGAAGACCTCACTCTTGGTCTTCAAAAAATAAATCCAGGTCCTCCTGGAGTGATCATCAATGAATAAAACATAGTACTCATATCCACTCAAGGAAACATGAGACATCCGACCGCTCACATCGGAATGAATCAAATCAAGTATCCCCGTCGCTCTGCTGTCACTGCTGGGAAAAGGGGATTTAGCAAACTTGCCCATCGCACAACCTCTGCAAGTATCAAAGTGATCAGTACTGAAATCTGGCACACCTGTAGTGATCTCCCGCAATGTCCTCAAGGCTCCATGATACATATGTCCCATCCTGCGGTGCCAAATCTCACACAGCTCAGAACTGCTAGCTCTGCTGTCGGTACTACTGCTCAATGCCAAAAGGGGTTGGAATGCAAACTTGTACACCTTTGCATGGCGTACACCTATCACTCTAGCCGAATCAGCTGAAGCGTCCCTGGGATACATCAACACCTGTCCTCCCCTGAACAGTACCTCATATTCTCTGTCCTCCAAAGCTGAGACGGATATGAGGTTCTTCCTCATCCCTGGCACATAAAGAACCTCTGACACCTTCAAGGGAGGTTTGGACTCCCTCTGAAATGTCACTGTCCCCACCCCGACTGCTCTAACAACTCTGTCATCACCGAGTACTACCTCAATATCAGTGCCACTCTCTGAAAGCTCTGAGAAGTACTCACGGACTCCTGTCATGTGACGTGAAGCCCCACTGTCCACATACCAGATACCTGTAGATGCTCCGCTAATCGAGGGAAAAGCATGCTCCCTCTGAACCTGTGTGGCAGGTGATCCTGCACTAGAGGACTCACACGTAGTGAACGCAAACTCTTGGTCAAAACGACCAGCAAAGTCCTCAATCTCTGCTGAAGCTGCCACGTCCTGGTTCTTCCCCTTCTTCTTCTTCTTCTTCTCCGGACACACAACTGCATAGTGTCCCATCTTTTGACAATTCCAACACTTCACCTTGGAATAGTCCTTCTGTGAGTTACCCTGTTTACCTTTAACTTTGCCTTTGCCCCCACCACTGCTTGTGGAAGCCTGCTTCTTCCCTTTGCCTTTCTTGCCTCCTGCCACCAGTGCTACGTCCTCATCCTGCTCAACTGGCTTGGCTGCCCCAAGCTATCCTTTCCTGATCTCTGTCTGAATACAATCATCCCAAAACCTCTCCCATGTGGGAAGGGTCTCACGTGCACAAACCCCATCAGCAAAGTTCAACCATGAACGGGGGAGGCCATTCACTGCAATCCGCACCAACTCAGTGGATGGAATGGCCTCTCCAATCGCTGCCAACTCATCTCTCACATTGGTAATCTTTGTGAGATATCCAGCTGCACTATCATTCCTCATATTAATGTTCTTCAGCTTCTCCTTCAGGACCATCTTCCGGTTCTCATTGGTACTCTGGTAGAGATTGGATAATGCTGTCCACATCTCATGGGCATTGCTCTTTCCTCTCACATGAGGAATGTAATGGTCTTTGATTCCGTCTAGAATCAGCCTCTTACCCTTATTGTTCTTCTTTTTATACTCAGCCAACTGAGTAACATCAGTGGGCACAACAACAGGGTTTTGTGCGATATGCACCATGATATCCCAGACTTCTGCCTCCTCAAAGATACTCTACATTCTCTCCTTCCAAACGCTGTAATTTATATGCCCATCCAGCCTATCCTCCACCCTCAATCCCAATGACATCCTGCTGTCCTAAAACTGAAAAATAGCACTGCTGTAGTAAAGATAAAACTACTGTTTATGAAAAAATCAGCTTGCTGGAATTTTCTGAGTGAAAAATCAGCAACTGTAATTTTTCCTTTTGTTGTCCCAAACTGCCCTTCAGCACTCAAGCTCTGATACCATGTAAAAATTTCTATTTTCCCACCCCGGTTTTCAGTTTCACCTTATTTCTCCCATGTAGTTAAATGCCCATTCCCATAACCATACATTTAACAGACTGAAAAAAAATAAATATGGCTGAAAACACAAATTCTGGAAATTTTTCAGAATGCTGGAAATTGCAGAAATAAAAATCAGCAATTAAAAACAGCCATTAAAACACATTAAAACACCGATATTTTTGGTCAACTTGACCCTAGAAAAACCCCCTACAACTCTTGGGGAAAACCAGTTTGAGAGCTCTTCTTTATTTCTGAAAATTGCCTTTTTACAGTGAGAATTATTCAGCAAAAAATCAGCAAGCAAATTTACAACTTATCTCCTTTCCCGTGCCTCACAGCAATCTGGAAATTACAGCAAACAGGACAGCAATAAATGTTGTACGACCTCCGTTTTGTGTGCAGAAAAATCAGCAAACTGCTCCTCGATGTTTGTGCAAAAATCTGCCTTTCACTATGTGCTGAATCAGCTGTACAAATCTGCTCAACTACTGCCTTGGAATGTGTGCCAAGCTGTTGTATCCTTCTCCTTCCTGCTCAGAAATCTCTCTTGCTCTCTTGCTCTCCTTCTCCCAATCTGCTCATGAAAGAATGAATGACCTTTTCCTCCTTTTCCTCCTTTAATATAACTCCAAGTGACTTTTGGGTGATCCAAGTGACTTTTGGGTGATCTCTAAATCCAATGGCTGAAATAGATTTAGATCAATGGTTGAGATTAAATGCTCATTTAAATCTCACTTTCTATTTTTTAATTCACCCCACTTTAATAAAGACCCACTTAGTCATTTATTTCCAAAGTCACTTTTCCTTTCTAATTTTTCATTGACTTTATAAAAGTCACTTTAAAATTAGACTTAATAACTTTATCACTTAAAGTCACTTTTAAATTAGATTTAACTTTATAAAATTATAAAGTCACTTTAGGAGAAAAATTAAATTCTTTTGGACACTTTTCCCTAGGCCAAAGATCAAAGCCTAAGGGAACCACCTGTCCTCCGGTACCAAATTTCAACAACATAGAGACAAAGCAGTCAGGTATGCAGGGGACATGACCAGTAGGTACGGGACCGCAGGTAATGCTAAGAGAAAGTGTGGAACCAGAGTTTTAGAGAATTTTAAGGGATTTCTCTTATTTTTCAAGGCTTGACATGAAGAACTGAGGTTTAAGAATTGCAAAGGAGGAAAGTATGAGTGGTGATAGACTCACACCAATTGCAGAATGTCATGGTGACAATATTTTGTGCAACAGATTGCCCCCTAAAGTGCAAATTTTGTAATAGATGAGGATAGCATTTGTCATCTAATAAGAGTGAAGTACTTTATCATTTCAAGGATCATCTTGCAGACACCCTGGTTGGAACCTGTAAAAACATTCAATACAAAATATATATATGTGAACATATCATCGCTGAGGTAGGCATTCCCATACTCAAATCAAAACTGACTAGAAAACTAACTAAACTGCTCTAATATAGGAATGATCTTGTAATACATCTCAAGTATAGAGATATGTAGACACAGTATGGGCATAGCCATCTGTTTATGAATAGTCTACTGTATAATGAATAACAAAATTCATTGTAACCTGGATGGTGGAAACTATATCCAGGGTCTTGATTTCTGCTTCTCGAACTAGTATGATTCTATCCATGTGAATGAATGTATCGAAGTCAAACATAGTAGAAACCACTTGATTACCAGTCAATGATGTGAACTGTTAACAAGTGTGAGAGAAACCACTAGTAATGTCAATGGCTCTCAAAGTACCCAGCACAGTCCATGAAATGTGAATGGATGAGCTGATGTTGAACATGTCATAGAATCCTTTGATCAAAGGTCAATGATGCAACCTGTCGTCGAAGGTGAGAAACCTGCCATTGAGGCATGCAGATTCCAAGGTACTGATGATTTCTAGATCATATTTCTAGATAATTAGCTGAAGTCGATAGAAAGTGATCCGTCATAGGCAAGCCCACAACACGAAATCATAGATCAAGTTTGAAGAAATATATTTGGCAAGGACTAACTCAGGGATGGTCAAGATGGATGACAGATATTTTGCAGATGAATGGTTTATTTGAACTGACCCCTTGAATACATAATGACACTACAGATGGTTCGATGACAATTGACCCAAAGATAATACCCAGAAACTGGCTGAAGACTTTTAATATGGTTTGATTAATTGTTAGGCAAAGGATTTCCCAACCCAAGTGAACAAAAAATGTCGTGTTCAAGAGTGGTTAAATTCTTTTCTAAAACACAAAGTATAATGAACAGGTTCATTTTTCTCTCTCTTCCCCCACCATTTCGAGCAAGTACCTCTTTATTTTTGACAAGCTTGAGGAGGATAACATTTGCTTGGTTATAAGCTCATCCTTCAGATGAGTCCAACTTAGTTCAAAATTCAAACCCTAAGAAGGAGTGGTTCGTTCCTGTTCAAAATTGAATAGGTCCTTTACTTTTGAATTTTAACGAGTCCAGTATAGGAGAAACTCGGTGTTTCTCAATTTTAGGGAGTCAGAAGAAAAACTTAAGAAAACTCCATGGTTGTCCTTTTTCGTAAATTTGTGTCTCCCAAGCCCAAAAAAGTATAAAATAATACTTGAGAGAACCGCTTGACCATTACGATCAAGGATTAATTTTCATAATTAGTGTCCCTGATCCGAAAAAGTAAAAAAGAGATCAATGACACGTCATTTTATAACCAATATCGAACTTGAAACGATAAAATCCCGACAATCTTTTCATGTTTATACAGTCAGAAAAGAGATATAAGTGGACTGTCCTTTCGATTCCATTTTAACGAGCTTAAAAAGAAAAACTCAACAATCTTTTCATATTTTAAGAGTCAGAAAAGAGCTTAAAGAGGACTCCAATGTTTTTTGTTGAAAATGATCAATTTCTCCCGAAAAATCCAATATTCTGCACAAAAACTCAAACATTACTCATACCTATTTAAAATAAATAAAAATGCATCAAAAGTTACCTTTTTAAAGTGAAAAATAAACAAATTAAAAATTCATTTATTCAAAAAAGCTTATAAAAAGGGCTTTTGTAAATTCATTTTTACCGTTTGACTTTAGAGTGAGAAGAGATAGCTTTTGGGTAAGAAACTTCCTGTGAAGATTGCGAAAAATCCGTCCATTGGAATCGAAAACTGTCAGCTCCAGGTAATCCACATCATCCTTATCTTGCATTTTAACCATTTGCATTTTGTTTTTAGGCTCCATTTTGATTTTTAGGGAAAAATTAGTTTATAAAACTGCTCACGGGGGTCCGCAGGCGCAACATGCGGAACCTGTGGACCCCGACTTTTTTCTACAAAGGAAAGAGCCATAGTTCCACACCTATTGCTCAGGAAGAGTGCGGACCTATGCACTGTCCCTAACTAGTGGGTGCGGACCTCGTGACATAGGTTTTAAAATTTCAAATTTCTCCATTTCTGCCCAAAACTTTGCTAACTAAATTGTTCTAATACATCTTTTGTGCACTGTAGGACATACAAAATGCTTATTTGGTGGGAACGCAAGCATGAGGATGTGGACCTTGCCACAATAAATCATCAACCCTCATTGGATGCATTAAGAGCATGCAACCTATTTAAATTCTGGGCCATACCTGGCATGAGGGCCCAGGTAGACTTTTTGCAATGGCTGGTTGACAGGTGTAATATACAGGACCAGTGTTTCATTATTGGTGGCCACCGGCTCGAAATCGAGCTAGAGGAAATTTATTTCTTTACTGGTTTGCCCAAGAGAGGTGAACGATTATCTCTATTCGGGACTAGGCCAGGTGGCCAGTCTATCGATAGTCTCCGACTAGAGTTTTGTAATGACCAAACAAAGGACAAAGGGATCGATATCAAAACTATCTCCTGTCCTGAACTTAAAATGATTGCATTTACTGTCACCAGACTTTGCAGAAGTGCAGCACTGCATGTAGCTACTGGATCCCAAATGTGAATGGAAGTAGACTGTTATCGAGGTACCATCTTCAACTGGTGCAAAGCTATGTTGGCGAATGTAAAAGGACAACTAACTAGAGCAAAGAACGGACAACTATAAAACTTTGGATATGGTTTCCTAGTTGTGAGCTTTGGTCTAGAAAGGGCTTCGATGTTGGTCCCACAACAGCTCTCTATTGGAGTTGGACTTCCCTGAGAGCCTAAGCTAATATGTTGGGTTGCAGTTATGGCTCGTCATCCTGAGGAGGGTTCAGAGGTTATTCGATTTCCGCCTGAGTATTTTCATTGGTTGGAGAACCAACTTTTCATGATTCAGGATTTTCCATATGCTGGGATGGATTATCGTGGTGACCCATTCATGACTCTTCAACCAGGAGAGCAGTGGGACGATTCAGGTAAAATCATTCTCAACATTTTCAAAGTTTTAACTAATTTTTTTTTTTGGTTTTTAAATCGTCCAAAACTGATAATACAAGTTGCAAATGTAGATGTGGGTCCACGGCGACCAGCCACTCTCTGACCCTATGAGAGGAGACACCCAGTTGCAGCAGTACCGACCCCATGGAACGAATCTACAAAGACCCTGACCGAATTGGAAAATCATCTAGAGTGTTTGACAGTAGATATTCCAGAGACTAGCATATTTGATATTCCACTTAGGTTACAGCGCTATGTGATTGGGGTCCCAGGACCTTTCAGGAGGTTCCTTTGTAGGGTGGCCTGAGCAGTGGTTTCTTATTATGATCATCACCAGTGATAGGATGATCACCTTTATAGACTCATACGACATTTTTGCTTTTTGTACTATCATTTTTGCTGATCATAAGGTGTTTTTCAACCTATGATCGAAGATGATGTATATTTGACACACTTCTATGCTATGTTATATCACTATTACTGGCTATCTTGTATAACATGTAATGGAATGTTTTTAAATTTACTGTTTGATTATCTCAAATTTCTATTTAACATTCGAGAAGCAATTGCATCTGCTAATGTATTTAAATATATTGGAATATGGTGAAATTCAATGTAGTCAAATTCACATTCCAAGAGATGAACTCTCAAAAATAATCTTCATAACACTGGATTTCTAATGGCATAAACTCTATTAAGCTACAATACAACGAGTTCAAAATCTAACCTAACAATCAAACTCCGAATGCTGAATGAGATGGATTCAGATAATAACTCAATCACTGCACTATACTCTGCAATGTTGTTTGTTGTTTGACTAAGGCTTACCCCATGCATAGATACCAACTCATCAGAGGGTGAATAGATAACCCAAGCTGCGGAAGAAATGTTCCATGTATTACGACATGTACCATCAGCAAAACCAATGTATGTTTGAAGAGACGTCGACATCTGCAATATCAAGATTAAAATCAAGATAAGCAGGAATAATGATAAAAGCACTCTCTAAATTAGGCACACTTTTCTAATCTAAAACACACCAGCTAGAAAGAAACTAATCTAACTAAAATCTCCACACCTAGATTTAAGCATAATATCTCTTCAGATAAAGACCATTTCTAGGTTTACCCAAAGAGACACTGTCAAAATCTACCAATTCATAGGCCCCTTTTGCCAGCTTTCACTTAACAACATAAGGACCATGCCACATAGGTACAGATTTTCTAGCCCCTAGCTTATCATTTGCTTGATTGTATAGTAAGACTAGGTCTCCTTCCGAAAAATTATGAGGTGTAACATTTCGATCGTACTGAGCTTTAATTCGTTTGGCATGAGTTTCGATTGCTAATGCAACATCACGTCGATTCTCATCTAGCTGAGCTAAGTACAACAAACGTTTCTCCTCTTCGGAAGTGGCTAGGAGTAATTCTATGGCTATTTGCAATGACGAAATTTCGCATTCAATGGGTAACATAGCTTCCAAACCGTAAACCAGTTGAAAAGGAGTGAAACCAATTGATGTTTTTACTGAGGTTCGATACACCCAAAGTGCTGAAAATAACATGTTATGCCAATTCGACCTATGAATGCCAATTATTTGTTGAATCATAATGACTAGAACTTTGTTGATAGCTTCAACCAGACCATTAGCCTGTGGGTAATATGGACTAGAACTATCATGACGCAGGCCAAGTTGATCTGTTAGTTCAGTCATCATGATGTTTCGAAAATGACTCCCATGATCGGTAATAATCGCTTGAGGAACACCGAATCTAGTAATTATATGATTGAAAATGAAAATTGCAACATTTTTGCTATCTGCCGAAAATGTAGGCATCGCCTCAGCCCACCTAGTAAAATAATCTACCACAAGGATGATATACGCATGCCCCCCTCGGCCGAGTGAGGGTTACATGAATAAAGTTGATACCCCACTTTGCAAAAGGACCGATAGAAATTATAGGGTGGAGAAGAGCAGGTGGAGCACGCATCTTACGATCAAAATTTTGACAATTGTGGCTTTTTCGGACCACATAGATACAATCTTTAAATAAAGACGGCCATAAATAACCAGCGTGCAATATCTTTTGGGCTGTGGCATACCCAGACATATGACCGCCACATGCTCCAGAGTGACAGTTATTTAGAACCTTTTCAGCTTCTTCATGAGTTAAACAACGCCGAAAAACAGAATCCACCCCATGACGATAGAGTGTATCTCCAATGATTTTGTATTGTTGGGATTGGAAACATATTTTCCGTCGCTAAGATCGTGAAATTTCAGGCCAAAAAGATTGGGTTTGGAGATAAATAATGATATCTCCATACCATGGATCAAGAGTACTGATAAGAAACAAGGATTCATCCGCAATGGGCTCTTCTGCCACAATTTCAGTATCAGCACACAGGAAATCACACATCAATTATGCAAAAACCAAAGATTTCTTTGCCATGGATTTTTCAAATTCCAAGTCAAATTCCTACAAGATAACTATCCATTTGGAATACTTTCCCCCTAGCAATTGTTTGGTCAAAATATAGATCATAGGGTTACAGTCAGAAATTACAGTAGTTTTGCGTAATAAGATGTAATGACGAAATCTTTGGACAACTTGAACAGTTGCCAAGGCCAATTTCTCCACATGCGAATATTTAAGCTCAGTCAGATTCAGAGTTTGACTAAGATAGTAAATCACATATTCACTGTTGAATTCATCTTCCTAAACTAAAACCATCCCAATGGTGGAATGAGAAGTGGCGAGGTACAAGAAGTAATCCTGGTTGTAGTTGGGAGGATGCAATAATGGTGCATGGGTCAACATGTGTTTAAGTGCATCAAAAGATTTGGCAGCTATCTTATCCCAAAAGAATGGAGTATTCTATTTCAACAACCTGGTAAAACCATTTGTTATCTCAGCATAGTTAGGAATGAAACGATGTAAAAAGTTTTCTTTCCCTTGCAAACTTTGGAGTTGGCGAAGAGTCGAAGGAGGAGGCAATTTGACAATAGCTTCAACCTTCAAGGGATCGACATGAATGTCAGCTTTTGAAACAACAAATCCCAGTAAACAACCCGTTTCTATATAGAAAACGCATTTGTGTGGATTTAGCCTAATTCAATAATGCCTACATCTCATAAAGATTGCTCGTAAATGAGTGAGATGATCAGCTCTAGGTAATGAATGGGCAGGTAAATCATTGAGATATCGCTGCACAATGTGCTTGATGTCATGTAATGCATAAGACATAGCCCTCTGAAAAGTTGCTCCGGCGTTCTTCAATCCAAAAGGCAATTTGCAATAAGCAAATGTTCCCCATGGACAAATGAAAGTCGTTTTTGGTTGATCAGTAGGGAGTATGTTGATTTGATTGTAACCGGAAAAACCATCCATAAAGGAGAAAATTTCACTGCTGGCACAATCATCAATGATTTGATCGATATAGGGGGTTAGATAATTGTCTTTAGGACAAGCTCGATTAATATCCCTATAATCGCTACATATTCTTATCGTTCCTTGCTTTTTGTTAACAGGAACAATATTCGATACCCAATCCGTTAAGGGAATTGGATAAATGAAACCTGCTCGAAGTAATTTCTCAACTTCAGCTTTAATAGCAACAACTTTTCGCAGATGTATCTGACGCAAATGTTGCCAGACAGGTTTAGCATCCGGGTAAGTTTTAATTTCATGAACAACAATTGATGGATTGATTCCTGGCATTTCTTCATATGACCAGGCAAACACGTCACGAAATTCTTGAAATAGGGCTTTATAAGTTTGGAGTTCATTGTCCGTACAGGAAGCACCTATATGAATGTTTTCAATAATTCCTGGTTTAACTGAAATGTCAATAGGAACCGTTCAAGAGATATTTCCCAAATTTAACTCAGAATCAGGATGTTGCAATGGATTCTATGGTTCTTTGACATAATCAGTAGTAAAAATAGATGAAAAATCATTTTCAAAATGATCAATCTCAGGTAAAAACGAAGATCGATGATGAAGATCTTCCCATGGTAAATCATCAATAGACAAAAGTTCATGAATCTGCTCATCAGTATGAACAAGCTCGGAAAAAGTTGTTGAATCTGAGGTTGATATTGAAAGTGATTCTCCATGGACCGCATTCATTAGATAAATTTCGGTTGAACAAGGGTCAGAAAATGACTGTACAACCTGATATGCAATTTCATAGGGACTCAAAGGCATCACATCACTAAATGAATCCACCTCAGACTCAGAAGGTACGATCCAAGGATCATCAAAATCAATAGTGTTTGATGAAATCATATGAATAGTTGCAGTAGAAGGTGATACGTTAGGAGGAGGAAATGAAAAATTTCCTAGTAAACCAAAATCTTTAATCAATCCTATCCCAACATCCTTGTAAGGGATAGTTGTTTTACCGACATGTTGGATACTTTCAGAAGAGGTTGGGTCGGATGAAAAATAAGTCAGCTGGTCTATGGTTACGATATTTCCATTATGAGGAAACTTGATAAGCCGAAAGACCGATGAAACAACATCAGTCATAGCATAAGACCAGCTGCGACCCAAAAGAAGGTTGTAATATAGAGGGGCATCAACCACTTCCACATCTAGATTAACAGTTTTGCCTTCAACCCCTATAGGTAAATCCTATAGAATGCCAAAAGTATGGAACTCACGGCCATCAAAAGCCTTTAGAATCGTCGGGGATTAATTAAGTGTAGGAGAACCGAGCGATCTCCAACATTGGATCGACATAATACATGTAGAAGCTCCCTCATCAATTACAGTCCTAAAGCAAGGTTTGTTTTTTACTAACACTGGAATCTGGAAAGCCATTTGATGAGGTAGGCAAGGTGTACTATTCTCTAAATTGAATATTATAAGGTTCGAATCCTGAATATCAACAGCTCCTATAGCCGACAAAATTAATTTACGTTGTGCTGGGAATGATTGCAGCGCCTCCAAAGCCGACATTGCTGAAGGGGAAATAGCTAAGTCTTCAACAATGTTATAATTCTGAGCAGCTCTCGCATGCAGATTGAAAGCTGACTTCCAAAGTATACCTTTATCAGGCGATTTGATTACTAAGTCTGGGTTAGGTTTCTCGATCTGTAGCGGATCAAAACCAGAAGGAGTTGAAGTTGATGGGTTTGAATTAGAAGATTATGCTTCCATACCACCAACAAGACTTTTACTACCATAATCTTGCGATCGTGTCACAATCTTGACATGAGACATCATCATTATGGGTTCTTCTGATGCATTTGAGGAAGAACCAATCATCTTACTATCTTGACTAGGAAAAAGATCCTTCAAGATAGCAGGAGTTTGAGAACCTTTGACGATTTTCGCAACCTCAGCTCGACGTGGACAATCTCTTGTAAAATGCTCCTCGTCACAAATGAGACAAGGATAGCGAGGCTTATGTTTCTCATCAGTAGATTCAGTTTTATCTGATTTCTCTTTTGAGTTTTGTTTATTTTTCTTCTTTCCTTTCTTTTTACCACTGGATTTTGATTTGGCCATAGATGATTCTACGACATGAATATCGGCAGGAATTTCAGCGGAAGAGTCTCCTGTCAGGGAATCTGGTAAAGTTATAATAGGAGAAGAATTCTTTGAAGATTTCTTCTTGCTTTTGGTGCTAACTGAACCAATCATACCATCAGTGGCATGAGACCCTGAAGGAGCTGCAGTTATTTGATTTTGTTTCGAAAGGTCGGGGATTTTTTCGTGTAAAGTACCCGACTGCGTATAAACGAGGTCAAGGTACTGAGCTTGAGAAATTACTTGCTCTTCAGTAACAACTCCTGCCTTAGCTACATCCTTAGTGATTTTAGGTAATAATGATTTAACAAACCATTCTGCTAAAATTTGATCCGGAATAAAAACTTTCACTAAACGTCGTCTACGTCGCCATTCATGAATATGATCTGAAATATATGTGGACGTTGACTATTTTAATGAAGTTAATAATGTCATGTCATTTTCATATCTAACAGGAAACTGAAAGTGAGTTAAGAATGAAGTGGCTAACTGACTAAAATTATAAAATGAAGCTTGCGGTAACTCAATGTACTGTTGAGAATGCAACAAGATGATGGTGCTTAGAAGAAAGAAGTCGCCTTCACTAAGTGGGGAGCAGGCTATTTTTGGCACAAATTCTATTTTTAGACTATGTGTATTTTTAGACATATGGATCATGGTCTATGACTCGCAGGATGCTATTTGTGGATGATTGGTCATGTTGGTAAAAATAGATGGACTTCTATTTTTAGACATATGGGCAGGTTTCTATTTTTAGACTGCCAGGCTAAAAATAGAACAGTCGAATATTATTGTCTCATAATAATATTTGGACTATAAACATTATCTTATCCTCTTGGAGCACTTCAGTTTGAGCTACAGATGTGGCACATGCAGCTTTCAGAAGGAAATATGCTTTTCTTGTGGGTCAGTTGAGCTATTGCATGCAGGACTTCAGTTAGAACTCATGTGGTTGAGTTTGGTGGAGTTTGTTAGCGCTCAAATCTTCCTTAGGCTGAGGAGGGCAAAACTCGAGGCCACATCAAACCACGCTCAGCCTCGTAGCTAGCCCTACGAGGACAGGAGAGGGCTCTCTCCGGGTCTATCTCGGCAAAAGGTCTTCAAAAGGGCTGAGATGACTCAAAATTAATACGGATTTTAGGCTAGTAAAGAGATAGGAAAGTTTGATTTAGATTTTTTTTGGGTTTTTGTTGGAGAAACGGGAAAAAACAATTTTGGGTCCGGGGATAAGGCCAAATCTTTGCAGAATTCGAGTTGGGGCGAGGTAGGCAGTAGTCTTGATGCCTTTGATCAAGTGTATGGATGGATCAGAATGACAAGGAGCTGAAGAGGGCAAGGGAGAACATGGATCCTCTCCAAACTGGCGAAAACATGTAAAACTAAACAAATTTAAAGGCAGAGCACTGTAAACAATGGATTCAACCTCATTTACTCATTCATTTAGTTTCAGAAGCATAAGAAGGGAATGGCATACATTAAACATGAATGAACTTACAATAAACTGAGAGATAACACCATCAAGAACTGAAAGCCACAAGAATCCCAATAGGTGCTGCAAAACCTCTGATCTTTCCTTAGCCAAAATATGAAAAATATGTACAATAGTGTGCCAAAATCTTCCCAAGAGTCCAACCCTTGCTATTGACTGAAAATTTACATAATAAAGACCAATCCAACCCATTCCCTAACCTCTAGGGGTCGATCTCCTCCTTCTAGGAGCAGTTTGAACCAATTCTAAACATGGAGCAAGAATCTAGGTGACCAAAACAACCTGCCTCTAAAAAGAAGGAAACTGATTCATTACATTAAATTTTTGCTATTTTGTGAATGAATCATCTAGAATATGGTAAATAAGTGCCAAGTTTACATCATTTACATCAAATTATAACACGTTGGGTCAAAAATCACATCAAGAGGTGAAACTGGTCATAACTGGCTGAAATTCTGAGCTCGAAAGTAAAAAATTGACCAAAATCTGTATGCGTAGTGCCCCTGAGCCATACGCATAGCGCGACTTTCAACCTGTTTTTGGGGCTCTTCCCAGCACCCAAATTGAGCTCATGATAGCTCTTTGGAAAGCCCTAGATGTTGGCTATCCAACCCAAGTGGAATTTCTCAATTTGAAGCTCATTTGCCCCTCAAAAAATTCATTCTCCCAGAAGTACTTCCTGCTGGTGCAAAAGGTGGCAGCAAGGTGGTTTTCATGGTGTTTTTGGGCCTTTTGATCATCCAAAACTTGATGAAATGCTTCAGAAATACTTGAGCATGCATAAATTACCATGAAAAATCCAAAAATATAAAGTTTCCCTCCAGCAAGTGTCCCAATCGAAAGCGAGCGCGTCGACGCACTACTCGTATCGCTGAAAAATCTGTTTTGGGACCAAAAAATTTCAAAATGACAAAAATTTCTCTGAATTTGCTCAAATTCGGAGCAAAGACCCTCCATCATGTATCATGCCCAGCCAGCGGAGCCTCAGCTAAAACTCGAAGTGGATCCAGCCTCTTTCACCATTTTAGTGCTCTGCTCAACCTCCTTTTCAAAATCTTCATTTTTGCTTTGCCGACATGCATGCGAGCCCAATAGTGATGTTTCATGTGACGGAGCATGTCTTTGTCTCTATTGGCCTTTGCCAGCAACTTCTCTAAGTGGATGTTGACCCTCTCAAGCCAAATCTCTCGGTTAGCCTCTACCTCCTGCTCAATGGGTGTCATCTCATTTAGATTTCTTTGGGCAGCCTGTCGGTTTTCACGGATTTGTCGCAGCTCTATAAGTGTGTGCTGGTCCTCTAGCTGTTTATTGCGCTGCTCCAAATAGTTGATCACCCATTTTTCCTTTAGCAATTTCTCATTCAAGTTATCAATCTCAGCTTTCTGCTCTTGGATGATCTCTTTCAGTTTCGAGCTAGGAGAGCTCCTATCCACATCACTAAATGTAACATCAATATCATGACCTCCTGAATGGCCCTCCTCATGTATTGACCTCTTGCCTCTGTCCTGAACCTGTACCTGTACTGAAGAAGAAGGCGAGACCCCTTCCATGCCATGTGGAGATAGTACTCGTCGTGTAGCTGCAAATAAGGCCCTGTGGCCTCGCTGATATGTCACATACACTGGAGCATTGATATGCTCGGTCTCAGGAATGTCAAGCTGATGTGAAGGCTCTCCCTCATCATGAACTATCTCTGGAGGTGGCTGTGGCACTGTGAAAAAGTCACGAGAGATGAAATCCTCCCAAGTAATGCCCTGTTGTGCCAACTGATGAACCACTACGATCTTGATCAGCGCGTAATGATAAATACTTCTATGCTGCTGTGTTGGGGTCTTCTTCTGTACAAAAATCATCATCCTCTCTATGTTGTGATACATGAAGTATGGAATGTTCATCATACGTACCCTTGTGAAATGCATCAACAAACGGACATGGTACGCATAAAGACACGAGAATCTGCCCTCACAACTAAAATATTGAATGATGATTTTCATCAAAGGTGCAAACTCATCATTCAGGAATCTGAAAGGAAAAACCCTGCTCAGGTGCCTCATATACCCAGGTTTGATGTACGGCTCATAGTAGAATTTCTCTAACTGCTGACGTTTGTTCCATTTTTCTCCAATATTTGGTATCCCAGTGGCCTGTGCAATAGTTTCTGGTGACAGAATGAAATCTACTCCGGCGAGGTTTACACGGCCATCATGTAAATGTAGAACAAACAAACGAGCTAGTTCACGATGATGCTGGATTTGTGAAATTAACTCACAATAGTGGTAGCATGACTGATAGCGAAAACAATCCATTGCAAGCGGGCAAGCATGCAATTGAACCAAAGAAGTAGGCTCTTCCCTGAGATGCCTACCACCTTTGCCACCTCTGTGAGACCTCCGTGGCACATTACCCTCTGCTGTGGAATCACTGTCATACTCCTGCTCATAAACTGAATCTGTGTCTGACATGGCTTTAAAAACAAGATGTCTGCAATATGTATGTTGATATAGGTGTGGTGAAATCAAAAGTTCAATGTATGCTCAAAACCCAAACATATTACATATGTACCAAAGCATCATAGGAAACAAGCCACAATGGTAATAGCTCTGTTTAAGTAGATTGGCATAAAACAGTCACTACTTTGATCACAAGGGAATTTTGACAAATGAGCAAAAAGTGTAATGTGCAGCCTTTGTAATGCTGGCTAAAATTTGTCAAAGGGGAAAATGAGTATGGGACTATACTTTATCAATGGAGAATGGGAAAACAACGTGATAATGACCATAATAAAACAATGGAAATGACAGTGGTAATACAATGGCAATGACAGCAGTGGTAAAATGATAAACTTAAAGCGTGAGGGCAGTGACACTTTGACAATAGATGCGTAGGTACATATATCAACCATACAAGCTGGGAAATCTTCACAAATCCACCAACATGTTTTTAAAACCCTAAGGAATGAATCTACTATGAGCATAGGGTTTCACCTCTCTACACCCAACACATTAATTTCCCCACTTTAAACACACTACAATCATTTTCAAAATTTACTAAGCAACCATTAAAAACCTACTTGCAAGCTGTTGGAGTCAATTTGGCATGGATCCGGACGCAATAGCAGAATTTTTTTGGCTTTGTGACTGTATGCGTAGCGCGCCTACCCAATGCGTAGCGCGCACCATACGCGTAGCGCCTGTGTTATTTTGCAAAGGCAGGGGAAGCTATATGCGTAGCGCCCCTTATATGGGGAGCGCACCTTATATGGGTAGCGCGCAACTCCAGCTCCGTTTTCGCTCTTGTAATCAGCACCTTTGACCTCTGCCTTGAGAATTGGTGGGAATGAATTGTCTTCAATACTTTATATGGGTTGCAAAATATCTCATAAAATCAAATTTGATTTTAAATTTACTTCATGACCCACTTTTCTAATGTTTGGCACTTTGTCATTTTGATCACTTAATATAAAATTTGTTCTTTGGATTTTTATTATATTTCTGAGTCCTGAACTGACGACACTTGGTTGTTTTTGCAGGAATCCGGCATTTGGCTTTGGAAAAGATCAGAGGCTTGCTCTGAAACTTCTTGTGATGAAACAAATACAATTATTACAAAAAATGAAGTTTGACAATTTCTAGTTCCAAAACAGAGTTTTGGACTAAAAATGTCTTCAAAGGCTTTCTGAGAAAAAATGTGAAACGAGAATCTTTTGAAACCATCCTCATGGCCTGCAGGCTTTTATTACATGTATGCAAAGGACTGAAAACCCTAGACTCTAGGACTAAAGACTCTTTTTTAACGAAACTAATCATTTATGATGATGAATGCAATGATCATGTACTTCGGTGATTTTTGAGGAATTTTGACTAACCCTGCAGGTACAAGCATGAGGAAACACAAGACAACCAGACCCCCTCGTCAGTCAATGGCATGCCCCTAGTGAAATGCAATGAAGTGGAACGAGCGAGACACCTAAGAATGATATGCAAAAGAGAAAAGATCTCTGATGGAGGGCTGTAAGGACCGACTCTAACAGAGTTGATTGTGGAGTTGATGGAGTTGTGTTAAGTTTGACTTGGTTGAACTAGTTGTCTTTTAGTCCAACTAAAGAATACACTAGTGATGAGTTGTGTGAATTAAATATTAATTAATTCACTAATTATTAACTCATAAAGAAATTGAATAATACATCAGTTAACTTAGTGCATGTATAGTTCATTGGAGACAGGTGCTAGAGGTTGATATTGCTATCAATTGTGACTATAGTGGTGCATGAGATTTGCACATGCATGGATGGAGATTGCCAATGATGGCTTGCGTAGTATACCAAGGGAATTCATTTTTACAAAGTGAATGATTTCTCCTGCATATTGCGCAGTGGAGGCAGGCAAAGCAGTGGAGGAGATTTGAGCTATGATTGATCAGATCTGAGCTAGTTTTGTGTGTAACAGGTGGAGATAGTACTGAGTACTTGTGAGGAGTATTGTACTATTTATTGTTACATGTTCTCTATTGTTATAATATACAGATAGTGTGGGGTTTTCAGCTCTATGCTTTCCCCGGGTTACATACTGTGTTAATGTGTGCATGCGATTGATGTTTCATTGATTTTAATGTTGCTAAATTGATGATCAACATAGAGGAGATTATGTATTGTGCATGTATTCTGCTATAGTGTATAATCAGGATAATCTCTGTGAATAAGTGATTAATTATTCAAAATTTCTACATGGTATCAGAGCAGTTGATCATCAGATCTATTGTTCAGAAAGTGTTTACATTTTATTTCTTCAGGCAACGTCTATAATCGGGCCAGGTAGCCTCTGGATTCATCCTTCCTTTGGAAGGTGAGATATCCAGTAAAAGACCATACACTCAATCTCTGTATGAGAAATAATTTGTTCTCACAAATTCTAGATCAGAGGCATTTGATTTTTGGAGCTGGTGGAATTAGAATTTGCAGCAGTGTTTTCTTGGTGTCAACGTGGCAATGTCTTTCAACGGATTGCGATTGGAGTATGCTCTTGAGGGTAGCTCGAAATATATTGCATGGAAGGATAGGATGGAGGTGGTGTTAGATGATAATGGGCTGAAGGAGTTCATAGAGGCTGATGTCCCAAAGCCTATTGATACTGCGCAAGTTGATGCTTGGCAAAAGAAGACTACAAAGTGTCGAAGGATTCTGTTGGAGGGCGTGAAGGATCACATTGTGTCCAGCCTACATGGAAAGACTTCTCCATACTTGATGTGGAAAGAATTAAAATATCTATTCCAAAGAAAGAGTGATCAGAGGAAGCTAGCGCTCAAGGATAAACTCAGAAACATTAAATGTGAGAAGGGAGACAATATGCCCAAGTATCTCACGAGGTTCACTCCGTGCAGGGATGAGCTGGGAAGTGTGGGGTTGATTGTCAATGATGAGGACTTAATGAGCTTGGCTCTCCTTGTTCTTCCGAAGAGTTGGCATTCCTATCAGGACTCTGTCAATGGTTGGGAGAAATTGCCAGGATGGGAGAGACTTTGGTTAGATCTTGTGCAGGAGGAGATCAGGCGAAATACCAAGGACGGATCTTCATCAAAGGCACTTGATGAAGAAAATTGTGCTTTGGCTGCCAAAGAAAAGAATGGGAAGAACAAGAAAGCTTCTCATTCTAGTGCGGAAGGTAAGAATCAGGAAATGTCTAAGGTGCATTGCTTTCACTGTCACCAACACGAACACTATGCCACTAATTGTCCCCAGAAGAAGAAGAACAAGCAAGCTGCTGGATCTGCAGCAGGAGAGGCTCTCGCCTCGCAGTTTGAGCTTGATTTTTCATTGATCGCATGCTTGGTTTCAAGTGTGATGGGATTGGTGTGGTTCTTGGATAGTGGTGCGTCTTTTCACATGACAGGAGATTGGGATTTGTTTTCTGATCTGGAGGAGAAAGATCTTGGAGTGCACATCGAGATGGGCGATGATGGTAGATACAGTGCGACCGGTACCGGTACCATTTCCTTTGAGAGGGAGTCTGGTAAACCCTTCGTATTGAAGGAAGTGATGCATGTTCCAAGATTGAAGAAGAATCTTATCTCTATGGCGATGTTAGAAGACAAGGGATATGATGTTGTTTTTAGCGAGGGAAAGGCTTTCCTACGTAGTAAGACAACTGGAGAAACCCGGAAGATAGGGGTTTGAGTGAGGAACCTTTATCAGTTGTATGTAGATGGCTGCACAGCAATGGCATGCAAGGCAGAAGGATTGGTGAGCCGGGATGATGGCAAGCTATGGCATGGGAGATTGGGTCACCTTCACCATGGAGCCTTGAAGATACTGCAGTAGATCACTAGGCTTCCTAAAGGCACTCTTCGCAGTCAGATTAGTGCAAGGGGTGTACTTTGGGAAAGTTTGTGAAAGCCACCTTTCACAAGAAGGATAGTCACGCCATGATGATCCTTGAGAGAATTCACACAGATGTGTGTGGACCTTTCTCAGTAGCTTCGACAGCAAAACACAGGTATTATGTGATCTTTTTTGATGATTTCTCTCATAAGTGCTAGATCTTCTTCATCCAGAAGAAGAGCGAGACATACTCAAAGTTCTGTGAGTTCAAAGCACTGGTCGAAAAGGAGTCGAGGAAGAAGGTGAAGGCTCTTAGGACCGAAAATGGTGGTGAATACATCTCTGGCGAGTTCAAGGACTTTTGCAGTGTAGAAGGGATTCGAAGAGAGCTCATACCTCCCCATAACCCACAGCAAAATGGGGTTGCTGAGCGGAAGAATAGAATGATTGTGGGTGCTGCACAGGTGATGTTGCATGATCAGGGCCTACCCCTTTACTTGTGGTCAGAAGCATGCAATACTGCAGTATATGTGCAGAACCATTGTCCTCACATGATACTTGGCATGAGTACACCAGAGAAGGCTTATTCTGGTAAGAAGCCTGATCTTTCTCATTTGAGGATTTTTGGTGCTAATGTTTACATGCATGTGACAAAGGATTCCAGGAAGAAGTTGGAGCCGAACGCAGAGGTTGGGATATTTGTGGGGTACACTGATACGCCCCACAACTATTGTGTGTATTTTCCAGACAGCGGCAAGAATGTTGTGCAACGAGATATAAAATTTCAGGAGGAGAAAGCCATGAAGTGTTTGCTTGAGAGGGAGCCACACTTGCATGCAAATGAGGAGCTATTAGTTCCTAAGGATTAGCTTCGGGATGTGGATCAGCCACAGGATGAAGTTCATGAAGTGGAAGAGACCACTCATGGAGCGCCAACCATCAGAGGGCAAAAGCGCTTGATAGAAGCTGAGCGACTGGCTCAAGATGCAGAGAAGGTTGTAGGACCACCTACAACTCAATGTAGACAGAGACAGTCACCCGATCGGTACACTGGATACATGGCTCTTGTGAGAAAATGTGTTGTGACTGAGCCATCCTCTTTCAAGGAAGTTATGGAGGATCCCGCATGGGTAGATGCCATGGTGGAAGAGTATGATTCGATTGTCAGAAAAAGTGCATGGGAGATTGTCCCAAGACCGGAACGGAAATCAGTGGTGTGTTCAAGATGGATCTATAAAGTTAAGCAGGCAGCTGACAGGAGTGTGGAGAAGTACAAGGAAACATTTGTTGCCCGAGGCTTTTCACAGATAGAGGGGATCGATTATGAGGAGACCTTTGCACCTGTCGCAAGGTATTCTTCCATACGGATGATTCTTTCTCTCTCAGCGCAGATGGGATGGCACATTCATCAAATGGATGTGAAGACTACATTCCTCAACGGAGTCATTAAGGAGGAGGTGTACATAGAACAGTGCGAAGGGTTTGAGATCTTCAACAGTGAGTCACATGTGTGCAGGCTCAAGAGAGAGCTATATGCGTTGAAACAAGCACCACGTGCTTGGTACACACGGATATACAGTTATTTCACTGGACTTGGATTCTCCAAGAGTGAGGCGGATCTTAACCTATACCAGATTGTGGTGGAGGGTAAGTTGCTTACCATTGTACTTTATGTAAATGATTTTATTCTAACAGGTGATGAGCTGTTGATACTTTCATGCAAGGATGATCTTGCTAAGGAGTTTGAGATGAAGGACTTGGGCCTCCTTCATTATTTCCTGGGATTGGAAATTTGGCAGCACAGTTGGACTATTTGTTTCTCAGGGTAAGTATGCTCAGGAGGTACTGGAGAAGTTCAACATGCATGGCTGCAAGCCTGTTGATACTCCTCTTCCTGGAGGTTGGAGGAAGGAGGATGCCACTTCAGCAGAAGAAGTGGATGCCACTGTTTATCGACAATTGGTGGGGTCGCTTATGTATCTGGTCAATACACGACCTGATATATGCTATGCTATTAACCAGCTTTCACAAGCTATGGTTAAGCCAAACAAGCTCTTCTGGAAGGCAGGCAAGCATGTATTGCATTATTTGAGAGGCACATCGGGATATGTATTGTGGTACAGACAGGAGGATGAGGTGAAGCTATGTGGCTTCACGGATGCAGATTGGGCAGGTAGCCCAATGGACAGAAAGAGCACATCAGAAGGGGTCTTCAGTATCGGGTCGACAACAGTTTCTTGGTACAACAGGAAGCAGAGATCCATGGCACTCAGTTCAGCAGAGGCCGAGTATATGGCATCAAGTTTGGCTACATGCGAGGCTATATGGATGAGGAATATCCTGGTCAGTTTGTTCGGTTCTTACTTCGAGCCTACTGTGAGTTACTGTGATAACCAGAGTTGCATTAAACTCTCGGATAATCCATTATTTCATGATAGATCTAAGCACATTGACATCAGGTACCATCATATCAGAGATTGTGTGCAGCGAAGAGTCATGTTACTTTCATAAATTCCAACAGACGATTAGGATGCTGATATCTTGACGAAGGCGCTCACCAAGAGAAAATTCGAATACCACCGAGGCAGGATAGGGGTTGCTGATAATCCATATCTTTTTGAGAGGGATTTTTGAGAATGCAACAAGATGATGGAGCTTAGTGGAAAGAAGTCGCCTTCACTAAGTGGGCCCATAGGCTATTTTTGGCGCAAAGTCTATTTTTAGACATATGGATCATGGTCTATGAGTTGCAGGATGCTATTTTTGGATGATTGGTCATGTTGGTAAAAATAGATGGACTTCTATTTTTAGACATATGGGCAGGTTTCTATTTTTAGACTGCCAGGCTAAAAATAGAACAGTGGAATATTATTGTCTCATAATAATATTTGGACTATAAACATTATCTTATCCTCTTGGAGCACTTCAGTTTGAGCTACAGATGTGGCACATGCAGCTGTCAAAAGGAAATACACTTTTCTTGTGGGTCAGTTGAGCTATTGCATGCAGGACTTCAGTTAGAACTCATGTGGTTGAGTTTGGTGGAGTTGATTGTGGAGTTGATGGAGTTGTGTTCAGTTTGACTTGGTTGAACTAGTTGTATTTTAGTCTAACTAAAGAATACACTACTGATGAGTTGTGTGAATTAAATATTAATTAATTCACTAATTATTAACTCATAAAGCAATTGAATAATACATCAGTTAACTCAGTGCATGTACAGTTCAGTGGAGACGAGTGTTAAAGGTTGAGATTGCTATCAGTTGTGACTATAGTGTGACTATAGCGGTGCATGAGATTTGCACATGCATGGATGGAGATTGCCAATGATGGCTTGCATAGTATACCAATGGAATTCGTTTTTACAGAGTGAATGATTTCTCTTGCAGATTGCACAGTGGAGGCAGGCAAAGCAGTGGAGGAGATTTGAGTTTTGAATGATCAGATCTGAGCTAGTTTTGTGTGTAATAGGTGGAGATAGTACTGAGTACTTGTGAGGAGTATTGTACTATGTATTGTTACATGTTCTCTATCATTATAATATATAGATAGTGTGGGGTTTTCAACTGTATGCTTTCCTCAGGTTATATACTGTGTTAATGTGTGCATGTGATTGATGTTTCATTGATTTTAATGCTGCTAAATTGATGATCAACGTAGAGGAGATTATGTATTGTGCATGTATTCCACAATAGTGTATAATCGAGATAATCTCTGTGAATAAGTGATTAATTATTCAAAATTGCTACATGTACCACTTGGTTGCAAGACCAATCAGGGTGCGTTGAAAAAGACGTAAGAGAATTGAATCATCGATAATGGAATTAGATGCACACCAGAGGTGATAAGTCATCACATGGTTAGATGGATCCTCTCCTTATTTACCTTCAAACTTTGGGATATCACTGGGCAAATTATTTGGCATTGGCAGCCAAAACGGAATATAATTAATCGGATCATTTGTAAGGCGTGACAAATTAGGGAAGTCCAAAGTTGCAATAAATGGTAATTGATGGCTAGGGTCACGAAAACCCTGGGTCATAAGACCAGCCCCAGGAGGAGGATATACAGGATAAATTGGAATTGGAATTGCATTTGGGATATTATATCCTCCTGGAAGACCAGGATTAACCGGACCAAATTGGGGTTGTTGAAGTTGTTGATAAGTATATCTAGGGTACGAATGATACTGGTAAACTGGGCTTTGCACAGGAGGACCAAATTGGTACTATCCCTGGTACGGTTGATAAGTGAATTGCAGTTGACTTGTGAAAACTGTACTTGGACCAGGTTGTCCTATAGGCATCTGAACCAAAGTCTGAATTGTTGGTCCCGACTAAGGTAAAGAGGCTTGAGGAGTTGAGCAGGAATAGTAGAAACCAGAGCTGCCGATACTCCAGAAGTAGATGGGGTAGATTGAACAGAAGCTACAATAGTTTCAGCTATCGTTTGAGGCAGAGTTTGAGGTGAACTAGGCCCAGACTGATGAGCTACACCAGGTGCAGAAGTTTGAATAGTAGGCTAGACGGCTTGCTGGGTTGAACTAGAAACCAAAGGTTATCTAGATTGAGATGACAACTGCACATTAGGTTGCAAGATCTGTTGAGATTGAGATGGATCCCACACCATGTTCGTTTTGGGGTACGGACCCATAGAAGGTTGAGCATATGAAAGGCCATAACCGGGTTGAGCATAGGGCTGATAATTCAATGGCACATTTCCAGCTCCTTGTACAAAAGATTGACCAGAAGGTGGTTGGAAACATTGCGTTACGAACTGACCTTGAGGTTGATAACCTTGAGGCACGTACTGAAACTCGGGTTTACCTTGAGGTATATATTGATACTGGGGTTGACCTTGAGGTATGTACAGAGTCTGGGGTTGACCTTTAGGTATGTACTGTCCTAAAGGTATGTACTATCCTTGAGTTTTCCCCCCAAGCGGTAACTAACTACCTTGAGGTTGCCCCCCAGGCAGTAATTGAGTACCTTGAGGTTGCCCCTCAAGTGGTAACTGACTACCTTGAGGTTGTGGATTTGGAATAGTACCAAACATCATAAGAATTTCTTGTACACTCAACGGTTGAGTTCCGTTATTACCAGTTGATATCCCATGTTCAATGGGTTGAGGAGATGCTCCTAAAAAAGTACTAATGAGTGACTGATACCCAGAAGGAACAGAAGGAATGCCATATAAAAATGTTTCTGGTGATTGGGAAAACATGGATGACTGTCTCGACATATTCAATGGAGGATAATAACCTCTAGGTGTTGGATGAAAAGGAATTCAAGGTGGTGAAAAACTAAGACCTGGATTTTCTAAAAAGTTGGTCAATGAGATGTACCAAGCGTCACTCCTAGGTGGACTGTAGAATATTGATTCATGCTCCCTAAGTTCTAAAGTTGGTTGATTTTCAGGGAGAGTTATATCTTCTTCCAGACTAACGAGTTATTCAATAGAAATGAGTCCAGAAGGAAGATTCTGGGTAATGATCCTTCCTACCCTGGGTGAACCAGGACCACTAGAAGTTGGAGAAGCAAATCTTGAGGATGGAGTAGCAGCAGGTTCAGTTTCAGGCTCAGAAATTTTAGGTTCTTCAGCTAATTCACTAGTAGAAGAAATACTACCAGTAACTTCAGAAAATGAAATTGGTTCAGAAATATACTCTATTACTTGAACTTGATAATCAGGATGAACAATTAAAGAAGACTCTCTGGCTTCCGGTGACCCAACTCTATTGTCACTAGGTGTTACAAGAGCTCGTAGCCCTTCAAGCTGGCTTGGTGTATACTCGAGAGGTTGACCCCGAAGTCTACGGGATTGTCTCGGTAATTCAGCCACGATTAAATATTTTAATTACTTCACACGCAAACAAAGAAAATCTCAATAAAACCACCTAAAGTCTCTAAAGAACCAAACAATTGAATCACACGCTTAAAAAATCTAAGAGTTCAAACCACACAAAAATAGTAACTTTCTATATCAGAAACACTAGTTGATGATGAAATCCAACGTCGCAGAATTCAATACAGAAAGGGCGGTTGGAACAGTTACCCCGATAACCTTCTTAATGAAACAGATTGGAACAAGTTTCTTCAAAAAATTGTCTCGAGTGAAGAGAACCCCCTAGAGAGTCCAAGTGAGTCTAGTTGATGTCTGCTCCAGGTATAGTGAGACCTGTCCTTCACTGTCACCTTAGGAAAGAATCTTAAGATTATGGTCACTAAGGATACCAACAGTAACAAATACAACTAGGGGAACAGTCTATAATCCGATCTACGTGCAAGGGCAGAGTAACAAAGATCAATCCCCTTGAAGGCTCCTCGACATGATCAATTCGAGGTTTACTAACAAGTGACCCAGGCTACTCAACAATGGTTAATATGAGGTTTGCCATTTTTAATACGCGCAAATATTCTATCTTTCCCAATGAGATAGACTTGATTATCTCGAAGGTTTGGACATGATCTCGTGATTGACTCGTTTAAGAGGAGCTTCCTAGATTATATCGATTACAATTGGATTTATTTCCTACTGCAAGATATAGCTACTTGTTTGTTTTAACTATCTTGGAGAGTTAATTACTCCCTACTCCAAGACACTAGCCTAAGCTATATTGGTGATAAGAGCCCTAGAAATAAAAATATTGCTAGACCAATTTTAATTTAAGCATTATTTTTATGGGTTGTTTCTTAAGTCAATAGGTATGGAGATGAAAATTTATGGTGTGAAGACTCGACTTCAAAACACTAAAAATGCACCTAAGATGATAAACAATTCTTTTTCTTCAATGAATTTCTAGCTAAAAGAAAGAGTTGAGAATGCAATTCTTTGAAAAACAAATATTTCTTTCAACATGTAAATGAAAAGAATTTTTTTTGTATTTTTCAATAAACTCAAAACGAGACTACTAATTATGCTCATGAAAAATCCCTTTCTCTTTCAACACTCAAAAACTACAGAAAACAATTTCTTTCAAAAGAGATTCTACAATTTCTAGAAAACACTCAAAACTATAAAAATCAATCTTGAGATCTAAAAACTTCTAAAAACCTAATTGAAATAAAAGCTTTAAATCTTTTTGAGGACGTTTTACTTAGTTATTCAATAAACTAAGGATTAATTCATTCAAAATAACAAATTAATCAAAAAACACCCAGCTAAAAAATGAAATTCAAAACTTACAAGCAAGTTCGTTCAAAGCTTTGCAAAGAGAAAACAAGATCTATTTCTCAGCAAGGGAAGATTTCACAAATCAATTAGACTCATCAAGAAGACCAAAAAGACCAGGGTAATCTAAGGTTTCTTAGGCTTCTAATCTATCAGTCACTACAAAGACCAAGCGAAAATCAATCTAGGCACGCAAAACTTCTAGAAAATCACCTAAAACCAAAATCCCAATGGAATTCACTCACAAGAGATTCTTGACAGAACACATGGAGATCTGGGTAGACTCTAAAAGCCAAAAATAAAAATTTAACTAAACTGGACAAAAACAATTTAGGTTTTTCAAAAATTTCAACAGGGTCCGCAGGCTTCCAGTAGAACCAGATGCGGTACCGCTCTGTGTACTAAAGGAAAGATGCAGAGAGGTCTGCATTGTCTGTAAAAGAAAAGTGTGGTTCCCTGTAAACTTCGGAAAAAAAAAAAAAAAAAGAATCTAGATCCTAAAAACTACCCAATCCCACATAGATTAAGCAAAAACCAGAAACAAGGATAAGTTTCTCAAGTCAAAGAAAAAAGAAAAGCAAAAAACCAAATTCCAGTCCCCAGTGGAGTCGCCAATTTGTCGGCCAGATAAATCATTCTTGCGGACAAGACTGATCTCCCTAGTATCAATAGATATCTAGCAACAAGCAGGACAAGAAAATCTATCTTTCTCTAAATATATTGTGATTCATTAATAAAAGCCAAGAGGTTTTTTAGACCCTACCTTAAGTCCAACACTAGTTTGTGGCAGCCATGCTTCAACCGTCCAAAAGAGTTTCCTTTTGAGAACTTGCAATCACAAGCAAGCACACACCAAATAACACCTGCATAGCCTATATAATAAATCATATTCATCATGGTGATAAAGGAATCCATGAAATAAACCATAAAACACAACTTATTGAGAAAAATAAACTTTATTGTATTAACTTTGAAAATATAAGAACTTTACAACCTTTGGTGCCTTGATGTTGTACAAGCTCCTCCCAGGGTCCAGACAAGAATCTCCTCTACTTTGACAAGCCTCACACTCTTCCCAATGAGATCAAAAAAGGTATGTAATCTCTCCTCTCAAGCTCAATTAGGAAGACAAAATTCCAACAACATTTCACCTCAAAAATATTCAGCTTTCAACCTCCTCAGTAACCAGCCCAATGCTTCATTTTATAGTGCAAAGGAAGGAGATTAGAGGTCCACCTATGAAGGGATGGAGTCCTCCTTCAAAGGGATAAGCTCCTCACATCAAGGGGTTAGCTCCTTAAGGTATGGGATGCATGAACCTTAAAGGAGCGAACTTGCCACCTCAAGATTCCTTCTAGAAGCTTCCAGAAATGACTCAAAGTGAGTTTTTAAGAATGTACTTGCACCTTTTTGACTTTTACAGGGGTCCTCACCCATTACACAAAGATAGAGCAATCAGGTATGCAGGGGACATGACCAATAGGTGTGGGACCATAGGTAATGCTAAGAGAAAGTGTGAAACCAAAGTTTTAGAGACTTTTAAGGGCTTTCTCTTATTTTTCAAGGCTTGACATGAAGAACTGATGTTTAAGACTTGCAAATGAGGAAAGTATGAGTGGTGATAGACTCACACCAATTGCAGAATGTCATGGTGACAATATTTTGTGCAACAAGAGGCTCTGCAACTATGTGTGCAGAGGCCTCATAGAGTCTGCAACTGTGTGCACGAACCCCTACAACTGAGTGCACAGGGAAAATCTAGTTGTATTGAGGAAGGAAGTGAATAAGGATAAGTTGGTTCTAAAATACTGTGTTAAATCTGAACTATTGTGGATCTGATTAATGAATGGTTGATATCTCTATTTGCTTATGCATATGTTATGGGTTTATGCTAATCTGTATCTCTTTTGAATGCATGCACTGGTTAACCTGATTAAATGTTTGCTTAAATACCATAATAAGGAGATCTGATCTATAATAACTCATTAAGTAATAAGTATTGAGGAATAGCCTTGTCTCGGATCTGTGCGTAGGCAGAGCAATGCGAGGTTACAGAACGGTGTGAAACCTCCAGACCACATCAAGACATCCCAAGGGTGCGGAAACCTGGTTCCAACACCCTCCCCTGCTACCTCAGGTGATACCTCAGTTCGCACTCTGCGGGCTATTGCCAAAAGGGCTAGTAGCTGCGGGATTTTCTTGGCTAAATACTTCTTCCAAACCTGGGTTAGGCCCAAATAAGCCAAAAGAGCCGTGCGAGGATGATTCGAACATAAATATAGTGCTCCGAAGTGGAATCGTGACGGGAGATGATAAGGGGAAATAGTCAAAAGACAGTACATGGGTTTGCAAAGCCCTGGAAAAAGAGGCTCAGTTCAATTTGGAGCACTCTCGTGAAGCATTCATGGAAGCTAAGAAGAACTTCACTGAGGCCTCCACTTTAGGAAGAAAAGATAAACTAGAGTGGTATATGGACCCTTCTATGATGACAACTTTCCTAGAAACCTCTATGAAGTTATTGCGCAACAGTAAGGCTGTAAAACAGTTACAAGAACTCATAAACAGATGTGCTGGGACTACACCAGGAGAATCGCGCATAGTCTGCAAGTTCAGAAAGCATAAGACAAGGACGGGGTGCGAAATGAGACTCACCATGCAGATCAGAGAATATGAAATGGATCAAGTCATTCTAGACTTGGGATTAGATGCGAATGTTCTACCAAAGAAGACATGGGAGAAAATGGGGAGACCCGTACTGTAATGGTCTCCAATTTAGCTGAGGATGGAGAATTAATAGAAAATCATAGCCATTGGGTGATTGCAGGGAGTAATTGTGGATATTGAGGGAGCGAGCGCACTGGAAGACTTTGAAGTAATAGATATTGTTGACTATAGCAATCCCTACCCCGTGAGCTTGGGTATTGACTGGGCTACTGATATGAATGGGGTAATCAATCTGAAGAAACAAAAGATGATCTTTGAGAATAAGTCACTGCGCGTAATAATACCCTTGGACCCTGCAGAAGGATCGTGCTATACAGAACCGGTCCACGACTATGAGAGTGATGATGATACAGACTGCATCTATAAGATAACAGCGCGAGACCAAGATTGGGTGAATCCCACCACGGATGGGTAGACTAGATGGGAGCGCAAGAGTCCCTACACTTCAAACTCTGATGAAGAAATAGAACACTGGAAAAACTAGTTACATGAATTAACTACGTTGAATTGCAACATGATGACTCGGTCGTTGCGTTGTGTGTCGTCAAAGGAAATAAATCCTCCTACCTATAATGGATTGAATGAGGTAGATAGCTTTTTGTATGCATTTGAAAGTGAGGTTCTGGAAAAGCAATACTTCCAAGCCTTGGACTGGGTACTGCGTGCTACGGCCGCAAGATGGTGGGGTATGCACAAAGGAATCTTTGATGATTGGAATGAATGTAGGAGAATTATGCGAGTATGGTTTGGGAAGCCTAAGATGCAACTAACAAACAAGTATGATGGACATGATGATCCGAGGGCGCATCTCGCCACATGGACGTAGGCCTATGGAGAAAAGACACAACCTGAGTGGGTTCACCTATTCTATCGTACCCTAGATGTTATACCAATGAATTGGTATATAGAAACAGAGCTCTACCATGGGACAAGTGAATGGGATATCCTATGCAAAGGATTCATGATGACCTTTAGTTTTTAGGACAGGTTTGACAACATTGATGAAGCGCTACAAGAGGCAAAATCAACCATCCTCAGGATATTACAGGATCCTTTAGATATGACACAGCCTAAATGGGCTACTCAGCTGAGTCACACGCTAGAATTTTATAATGGAACTGCTAAAGAAGAGAATGAAGATCTGCAGAAGATTAACATTCCAGAAATGGAAGGCCACCACAAGGTTCAGGGACCATAGATTGAAAACCTTGATATAACCACACCAGTGAGAACTAAATAGGTGAACATTGGTACAGAGGCAGAACGCAAATTCGTGAAGATTAGAGACTACTGGGATGACATGATGGTCGATAAGGTTGCCGAATTACTCCGTGAATATCATGACTCATTCTCAACCAAGCTTACGGATTTGAAAGGAATAATTAGAGATCTAGGAGTAATGAAGATCACGTTAAAACCTGACACGAAGCCAGTTAAGTAGAAACCTTATCGCTTAAATCTGAAATACAAGGAGAAGGTCCACTTAGAGTTAGACAAAATGCTTGCAGCAGGCATCATTGAGCCTGTGGAAGAATCTGATTGGGTAAGTCCAATGGTGGTACAAGAGAAGAAGCAAAAATACAAGATAAGGATATGCGTGGATCTTAGAAAATTAAATGATGCTTGTGTGCATGATCATTTCCCAACTCCATTCACGGATGAAGTGTTGGAAAATGTAGGTGGTCAGGAAGCATATTCTTTCACTAATGGTTTCTCGAGGTACCACCAGATCAAAATTGCACCAGAGGATAGGAGCAAGACAACCTTTACAATTGAGTGGGGTTTCTTTCAATAAACTATCATGCCATTTGGATTGAAGAATGCACCTACTATCTTTTCGCGTGTGGTTGTTGCGACATTCAAGGAATATATTCATAAGTTCTTGGAGGTCAATTTTGATGACTGGATTGTATTTGGGCTAGTTAAGCACCATGTAGCAAGCTTGGACTTGATGTTGGATACCTGTCAAAGATACTAAATTGTGCTCAACCTCAAGAAGTGTGTGTTTTGCATTCCTTTTGGGAACCTATTTGGGCATGTGGTTTGCAGATAAGGGCTAATGGTAGGCCCCGTGAAGATCACAGTGATTCGGAACTTGGAAGTGCCAAAAAGTTTGAAACAGATGTATGCTACTTTAGGGCATATGGGATATTACAAAAATTTTATCAAAGGCTATGACTAGATCACCACACCGATGGAAAAATTATTGAAGAAGGATGTCTCATTCTCTTGGAACGATGACTATAAGAAAAGCTTGGATATATTGGAAGAAAAGATGGTTACCGTGTCGATTCTTGTCTTCCTGAAATGGAAGAAAGAGTTCCATGTACATGTCGATGCATCATGTATAACTCTGGGGTTAGTACTAACACATGATGGTGGAAAAGGCTTGGATCAGCCTATTTCATTCGCAAGCTATAGATTATCCAAAGTAGAGAATAACTATTCCACCACTGAGCGTGAGGGGCTAGCTATGGTATATGTGCTCCAAAAGTATCGACACTACTTGCTAGGAGGCCACTTTAAGATGTATACAAATCACACTGTGCTAAAGTACCTGGTCAATAAGCCTAGGTTTGGGGGTGGGGGGGGGGGGGTGAATTTGCAGATGGCTCTTATTGTTCTAGGAGTACGATTTTGAAGTTGTTGTGAAGCCTGGATGATTAAATGCGGGACCAGATCACCTGTTGCACATTGAGATAGGAGAGGTACCCACTAATTTGGAGGAAGAATTACCTGCCGCGCAAATTTTTGCTGTGCGTATCATAGATGGACATTTCGACAATATAATACACTTTCTAACAACTAGAACTATGCCAGAAGAATACTCTATCTAGTAGAAGAAGGAATTAGTGGTGCGCATGACAGACTTCTCTGTCATTCCTAGGCATCTATACAAGATGGAGAATGATGAAATACTACGAAGGTATGTACCTGAGTTTGAACGAAGAAGCATCCTTGCGGATGCTCATGGGGGCACCGTGGGAGGAAATTATGCAGGAAGAGAAACTGCGTAGAATATTCTACGTGCAGAGTTATGGTGGCCAACCCTTCATCAGGATTCAAAAGCATATTGCAAGGTGTGTGATGTATGTCAAAGAACAAGTAAGACATTGCAGAGGGATGAAATTCATTTGAATCCACAAATGACGTTGCAACCTTTCGCAAAGTGGGCAATAGATTTTGGAGGACCTATTCAACCTCAAGGGGAGACAAGTGCGAGGTACATTATCACTGCGATGGAGTACTTGACTCATTGGGTAGAAGCGCAACTGGTGAACGATTTCATAGGCGCGACGACCATGAGGTTTCTATTTGAACATGTGATATTGTGATTTGGTTGTCCAAAGATCTTGATGAGTGATCATGTTATGCACTTCCTGAATGAGATAATCAGCGCAATAACGGAGGAATTTTAGGTGTATCACCAAAAGAGCACACCTTATCACCCACAGGCTAATGGGATAGTAGAATCATTCAACAAAGTACTAGAGACTATGCTGACCAAGGCATGCAATGCTCAGTGAAGTGATTGGGACCTACATATACCTACAATGTTATGGGCTTATCCGATGACATGCAAGAAGTTGACGGGACATACACCTTTTATGCTTGTCTATGGAGTAGAAACCATAATTCCTATGGAATAAATCGTGCCTAGTCTGCGCATAGCAGCACCCACAGGTATGACAGATCATGGAGCCCTAGAGGAGAGGCTCCCGTAGAACGATAAGCTTGAAGAAGAATGATATTTTGTTGGATTTCATGAGAAGGTCCAAAAGCAACATGAAAAGGCGTGGCATGATCAACATATTAAGCTGTGCACCTTTAAGGTGAATGACTTGGTGCTGTTGTATGACAGTAAGTTTGATAAATTTCCAGGGAAACTCAGAATGATTTGGCTAGGACCGTATGTTACTAAGGAGATTACCGATGGTGGCGCGATCCAGTTGGTTAATTTGAATGCATATCCCTTCCAAGGAAAAGTGGATGGCAATCGTTTGAAGCCATACACAGGTGGCTTGACCATCTGACTATCCGACATAAGCACAATCTTAGCGCTCCAGGTAGCTGAAAGGAGGCGCGAGACCATAAACTACATTTCCTAGGAGCTATGTGATGTAAGGACTACGTGAAGCATTGAAGTGTCATAGGGTCTACGACAACGTGAAGACAGTTGCACTAGCACACTGGTCTGCTAGAAAGTGACCATTAAAGCCACTATTCATGATTTGATGGTTGGTTTAAGGCCAAATGGAGCGAGCGACAGGCATTTAAGGCGAACTTTATGGGTTATATTCTTGAAAATCTATCGCCAATCTAGCATTAATGGGCTGAATGTGGGGGGAACAATAGAATTCAAATTCAAAAGGCCCTATAAATTACAAGTGGCTGTCCAGCGAAAAACACTTGGCAATTTGGGAACTGAGTTGTTGCGTGCTCAAGTATTTATGAACCAAGACATATTTGAGACTTTGAAAGCGAATTCGTTGTTTGAGAAACTACCAGAGACACTGAAATAACTATGGAATAGCACCATGTCAGCACCCGAAGAAGCCATGGACACAGGAGTAGTGACAGTCGAGGAAGCTGTTAGCGCTTGAGATTTCACCCTAGGCTGAGGAAGGTAAACCATCAAGGCAACATCAAACCATTTCACCTCGTAGCTAGCCCTACGGGGTATGAGAAGGCTCTCTCCGGTCAATCTCGGTAGATATTTCAATAGGATGAGCTGACCCAATTAGGAACACTGATATTAGGCTAGTAAACTGATAAGGAGGGTTGATTTAAAGTTTTTTGGGGTTTTTGGTGGCAATTGGAGGGAGTGCAATTCAGGGTGTGGGGATTGAGCTCAGTTTTTGCAGGTGGGTCTTTGGGGCAAGGAAGGAGTTTGTGCTGATGCCTTAAACTGAAATGGATGATCAAGGAAGAAAGAGAGGGAGCTAAAGAGGGCAAACAATGACTTTGAATCCTCTTTAGACAGTGGAAAACATAAATATTAAACAAAATTGAAACCTGAGCATGGCATGCATGAATTCAAACTTTATCACTTCTTTTGTTTAATTAGCAGCAATAGAATAAGAGATGGAACACATAAACACACTTACAATGACAAATAGGAAACACACCATCAACACAATAATCCACAAGAATCCACAATGATGTCTGCAAAACCCTGGCCTTCCTTTTCCTTAAATTGCAGTAATAGATGTACAATATACAATAATGCTTTCTCCCACAAGAGTCCAACCTCTCCAACCATGAAAATGATTGAGAAAATACATAATATAGGCAAGCCAACCTCTTTTCCCACCTCTAGGGGTCGAGATCAGCTTCCTAGGAGCAGTTTGAACTAATTCTAAACTAAGCACTAGATAATAGGCAGTCAAAACAACTTGCCTCTAAAACTTAGGTAACCCATCCATGCATTTAATATTCACTATTTACATCAAGGAAGCTTCTAGAAGGGTTAAGAGAGATTAAATGTATCCATGTTCCATGAAAATTATCCATACATCCATCATTTACAAGTACAAATGATCAACCAAGGTAAAAAACAGAGTTTGCAGGCCTGAAAAGTCAAAACTGGCAATTTTAGCTCGAGTGGTCGCGCCCCCTGCTCGAGTGGTCGCGCCCCTTTGCAGCACTTTTTGAGTGGGTTCCAGTTGTCCAAATCAAGTTCAAGATGGCTCATTGGAAAGCTCTGTGTGTCTACTTTCCATCCCAAGTGGAATTTCTGGATTTGGAGTTGATTTGACCCCTCAAAAGTCAATTCTCCCAAGGTCACTTTCTGCAACTCAAAAAGTGGGCAGAAAGTCAAAATTTTGATGTATTTTGAGCTTTTGGAGGCCCAAATCTAAAAATAAAGTTGACCCCAAGTATAGGTAATTTTAGTTTTTGCATGCCCTTTCCAAAAATGTCAACTTTTTGTGATTCTGAGCAGTCCTCCTGAGTGGTCGCGCGGGGGGTGAGACCACTCCACAGGCAAAAACCTGTAAATTGCACAAAAAATTCACAAATGACAAAATTTTCTCCAAATTTCTTGAAATTTGGGCTGGGAGTCCCCAATCAAGTACCATGCTCAGTAAAAGAGGCTTTGGCCAAAGTTTGGAGTGGATCGGGCGTTTTCCTTCGTTTTTGTGCTTTGGCCAACCGTCCTTGGAGCACCTTCGTTCTCGCCGGTATTTTTGACATTTCTCTCAAACCATGACACCTGTGTAAAACGTGAAAGAGGTTTTTCTTCTTTGGTATGTTATGGACAAAAACCTCTCTCAGATTTCCAAAATTCATCTTTGATTGCTCTGAAACATCATTTGAGTGCAACTTGTCCCGATGTATGAAACAAGGAATTTTGTCGAAATGGAGCGAAATGAAGGGGATAAGGGCTTCTAAATTCTTGGGGAAATTTTTGGGAGTAGGGAGGGATGTTAGGAAGCAGGGGAAAGTGGAATCTCAGAGATTGAGTGAGGGGAAGGGGTCGAAAAGGACAAAACACAGGCCAAACGTAGAAAATTGCCAAGTTGTAGCTAGAAACTAGGGTTTGTGCAAAAATGAGGAATTTGGCGGATCTAAGGGATGGTAAGTGTTTGATAAGGTACTTTAAGGATAGGGGAAGATGTATGAACATCAAGAAACAAGTTTTGCTGGTGATTTGACCATCCAAGAGAAATTGCCTTCAAAACCCTAGGAGAGGGAAATGACCTTGCCTGGGTGGCAACTGAAGCATGGACAAGGTGTGAAATGACTCATTAGACACTGACATGATAATGAAAACCCTACGAATGATGATAAACTCAGCTGAATGGTGACATGGACTGACATTTGGGCAAACCCTAGACCTAATGCCTAGTGACCAAATTTTGCTTGAAGACTCACTGAAATGACAAAATTTGACCTTGACACTTCAAAATCACTTTGTAAGAGCACGTTTGGTCACTGAAGGAAGGCTGGAAAGACTGAAACTAACATTGGCTCCAATGGGGATGGTAGCTCCTTGGAGGTGCCAAGAACCTTAGACCTCTGGGAGAGCAGACCAGTGCTTTATTCATTGGGCAATGGAGTCATTATTTCGGCAAACAACACAAGACTTTGACTCATTTATTGACTGAAAACTTGACTGAAACTTAACTGGAACTTGACTCAAACCGACTCGATGGCAAACTGAAATAACTTGAAAAAACTCACTCAATAGACCAAACACAAATGACTCATGACTGACTTAACTAAAACAAGAGAAGGGCAATAGTCCATCATGTTATAGACATTTTTGTGCCTCACAGCATGGAGCATGAAATGTCAATAATCTGAGGGATCCAAAGTCCTCAAACATGTTGTTCTTACCCTTAGAGGAACAAGGTCAGCAAACCACAGCTCTGCAAATCAGTCTTCCACTGAAAAAACACTCAAAACAGGTCAATTTTGGATCAAAGCAGCTGCTCCAAAGGGTACCTGCGTTGCATAGCAGGTGCAACAAAGGCTACCTGCGTTGCAAAGCAGGTAGGACAAAGGCTACCTGTGTTGGGCGTAACTGGACATGTGGAGGAATCTTTTTCTCAAAGTGCCAGAGCCCAGGAAGCTTCCAGAAAGGCATGTGATCAAAAGATTCGCCTAATAATGAGTTAAGAGCTTCTAGAACTCCAAGTGGAAGGTAGAAACTCCAAGTGAAGGACTGAAGAACAACTGGAGTTGAAGAGCACAGCAAGTCACACATCAACATGACTTGCCTTCACTCCAAAACTCTATATAAGGATCTCATCCCATGGGATCTGGAGGGCGGAATTCAGTGCAAAGAATCGCTGTTGGTTTGCAGCTGAGAGTATTGGGTGATTGCTTGAGGGAGGTGAAGAAGAGATTTCTCTCCGTCGGGAAGGTGATGCTGGATTGGACCTCGCATGGTTGTATCACCGCCTGAACCTTACTTCCATATATTAATAAAGCATTTGAGGTTCTTCTATTCGCATGTGTTTCAATGATGTATTGTCTTACTTGCGTCTTTGATTTATGCTAATCCTTAGATCGATTATGAATGCATGCTTCTTGTAGTTTCCTTTTCTCGTCTTGTTTGTAGGTTCTCGTGTAGCTGGGCTCGTGAAAAGACTTGGAGCTGGGAGCAAGTGACAAACAAAGGAGATAGGATCGACCATTTGCGCAAGACATCGGTAAGTGGATCTATCCTTTTTATCTCTTGCATGTCATAAAGAAGAAGCTTTAGATAGCTTTGCTTTCAGCTGTTGCTAAGGGACTGTCACCCTTAGAGTGGGTTAGGGTCATTCCGAGTTGGATACTTTCCCCCACAACAGACTGGCGACTCCGCTGGGGATCGTGTCTTGTTGGTAGCTTGTGTTTCTTGCTATTCATTTCTTAAACAAAAGAGTACCGAATCGAACTGCATGCGAGCCCTTCGAATGCAAAGTAGAGGGTAGCTACTCTAGCCCAGTGCTGGGCATGTTTATGATTTGAAGAGCTGATCCACAAGGACTCTTTTTGCTCTTTGTGATAGTGTTCATCTTCCTTTAATCATCCTCTAGAGTATACTTGACTGATAGCAACTGATTTGGCCAAAAACCATTCATTTTTGAGAAAACTATGAGCCGGAATCTGAGAGAGACGAGAGTTGTCTCATCAGTGCAGCTGCAACAAAGGCTACCTGCACTGACATCGCAGGTCCCGAAGGGGCTACCTGCGCTGCATCGCAGATTGACAGTGCAGCACCTGCGCTGATCCAGTTTTGCCTTGTGCAACTTGGATTCTCCACTGCCTGTTGCCCAGTTTTCAGTATTGTTATGCAGCCTGTTGTCAACCTGTATACCCAGCTGAAACCACTTCTCTTTGCCTTCATTCCCCCCTCAGTTGTATGAAGAAACCGTGATTGTTCTTATTGTATTTCTTGTTGTCATTCACTGTTTCCCATAGCGAAAGCGAACTAGTCTTGCTATGACCTCTTGGATCTAGACCTGTGAGAAAGTGTCGTTGTGATTCTAAGAGCTAGTTTATTGTTGTTCATAGCTGCTTGAGCATTTGCTTTCGTTCTATGGTTCGAATTTCAATATTTCTTGTGTTGAAACGAGTGAATCTTAAGGTGTTCTTTTGATTATTGGACAAAGCTTGTTTGCTTACGCTTGAAATCGAATTCAAAATTATACAACAACTTTCTTTTTGTAATCATCAACATTAAGGAAGAAGAAAAGAAATACTTGCATTGTGCATGTGCATTTTGATAGTTTGCATGTCGATTTAGGAAAAGTGCATCAGTGTGTGCTCTATGATCTGTTTGAAAAGATGATGTCTTTCTTTTCCTTCAGTAGTTAAGGTTTTCATAAGTTGAAAGAATTGAAAAAAGCTTGCTTATCATTCTTAGACTGCATTTAGGAGTTGTATATACATCACGTGGTGATCCGTAAAGGCAAACTGCTAAGCAAGATCAACCTAAAAAGAACTGAATTTATCTAACAACGCTTTGAAACATAACGAAACACAGTAGAGGTCTAGGTAGAGACGTGAACCGACGTCGTTAAACATAGTGACTGTCGATCTCTACGAAGGTGGGTGATTCCTCCTGAGGGACGATAGCACTAATACGGACTTGAGCCCCCGCGTACCGTCGCGTATATTGGGGGACCCCTATAGGAACAAAGCCTTTATCCATAGGAAGCCGTGTCAGCTGCCCTACTGATCACGATGCAGTGAACACAGCATTCACGAAGATCGACCACTCGTACCGTAAAACGTATTCTGTGGTTTCGCGAAAGGTTTGGCACACCCTTGCCTAGAACTCCAGAGTAGTTTCTTTTGGCCTTTTTCAAACTCTATAACTGAAAAAGTCCATCCGAGCATTTGTCACTTCGGGCACGTTAATACATCGAAGGAGACTAGAGTCATCTTTAGCTTTTTCTCGACTCTTAAAAAGTGAAAAAGCAAGTTGTGTCTAAAGCGTCGTCATAATAAAATTCATTCTAAACGAAACATAATCACCCCTGATTCCTACGTTGATCTTAAGGTTGAGAACATGGAACGCACCGACCAAGGGATTCCACATGATGGGAACCCTAGCCCTTTCTCCTCTTGGGGAGAAGTTGGTGCACCCCACATGGCCACATTGTCGCTTCCAGGACTGACGATTGGCCTGCCAGTTTGGCTATTCTCAACCGCTGTAGTTCAGACCACCACGGTTCCTGAACAGTCGAGTCGACAGTTAGACCTGTCTAGAGCTACCCTCCAACCTTCCACTTCTTATACGCCTTCCTCCGATCCTTCTTCTTCGAGAGGTCAAGCCGCCAAAAGTGCAGCTCCCATAGAAAAGAAGAAGGAAAAGAAGAAGAAAGAAAAGAAGCAGAAGGAGCCAAAGGCGCCTGGGGGCAAGCAGAAGGTATCTAACGAAAACCCACGCACAGCACGGACCGGGCCCAAATCGCCATGTGTCATATGTAGAGGGAACCACTTCCAGAGAGATTGTCCCATTATTCCCCGGATACTAAGGGACTGGTCCCCTCGTTTGCACGATTCGGAAGCGTCAACCTCTGACAACCAGGTTGAATGCTTACCGTCGACCAGCGAAAGTGAAGGTTCTAGACAACGAAAGGGATTGAGATCCCCCTGCGAACTGTGTGAAGGCAATCACACCCTTCGTTGTTGTCCCTTTTTAGACGAAGCAAAGAGAGTTTTGGAAGATCAACCGGTGGCACCGGTGCTACTTCCTCCTGGATATCAAAAACTCGCGCCAAGTCCTTCGTTGGTCGAAAATACAGCTGCCCCGCTCATAGGGCCAGATGAAGTGTCAGTCGCTGAAAGTGAACCTACTGAATCCGGACCGGACGGAAGTCCAAAGGTCGAAACGGTAGTTGACCCGGTTCTCCCTTCAGAAGTTTCATCTTCACATGCCACAGTCACTGAGGATTCATCTTCAGTTGACACCCGTACCGAAGAGAGTAAGGATGACACCGTCCAGGTTCTCTTCGTCAACACCGATTTTGATGAACATCAGGGCAATGTGCCCACTCCTTTATCACAGGAAGGAGCGTCGTCAGGATCATATCCAGTCGTATATTCGGTCCCACCACCGAGCAACCTAGTTGTGTCCTTTGATTGGAACCAACTAGGCAGACCCCGGTTACCAGCTAGTATACCGTTTAGAATTATAGTCCAAATATACAAAATGGTGATGGCTGGAACTATCATTGATGAAGGGGCATCTGCGAGTATTCTGTCCTCTATTGCTTGGAAAGCACTGGGTTGCCCGGCGCTTTTGCCTAAGACAAGAAATCTCTCGGGTTTTGACAGAGGAACCAGTCGACCATTAGGGATTCTACCTAATGTGCCTATTACCTTGAAAGGGAAGGCTGTCAAGATGGGCTTGATGGTTGTCCAAGGACCCTTGGATTATAACCTACTCCTTCGACGAGACTACATATATTGCATGGAAGCAATAGTCTCCTCACTCTTTCGAATAATGTGTTTTCCATACGAAGGAAGAATGGTCAAGCTCGTAGACCAACTTTCATTTCCGGGATCACGCATCGCAAATAGTCACATACCTACCCTGAGTGATCTATTTGATCAATTTGATCAAGAAAGGTCTCTACCTCCGGTTCTTCTTCCTGATGAGGGCGAGTGATTCGGGAAAGGAAGGCCGGAACCCAGGGGGCATGCATCCTGGTCTGCTCTGGAGGCAGAAGAAACCTTGGGTGTAAAGTAGAATTTCCGCGGAAGAATATGACTAGTCCATACCCCGTCCCCTCCTTCATCTTTGTGAATCTTCCTCTGAGCCATCTTCGTGGAGAAGAAGGACAAGAAGACAAAGAGAGACTGGGAATCTCAGAAGGGGCTGTTAGGAGTGGGGTTGTTCTAGAATAGGATTCTTCTGTTAAGGTTACTTGTTTGACAAGAGTCATTCACCTTTGTCTAGATAGGTAGGCTCCATCAAAGAAGGGGATCCGTTTGCGGCAGCAAGTAGGTACCGTCTTTGGGTAAAAGGCCAGCCTCACCCATTAAAACAAATGTTTTAAAGGATAAGTAGGGGCAGCCCCCAAAGAAAGAGATGCTATTTGCTGCAACAGATTGTAACCATCTTTGTGTAACCTAATGATAGACATCGCCGGAGAAAGAGTTTCATTTGCGGCAGCAAATAAAACCATTCTTTGGGTAACCAGAAAGAGGTAGGCCTCTCCCGGTAGAACAATTTGTTTTACCTGCAAATTGAGGGGTAACCTTGAAATTAGACTTACACCTGGGGGCATGCAAACCTCTTGGAATGCAAGCTCGGGCGGCTTTTTAGTTTTAGGTAGGACTAACCCCTCTAACCCGTAGGATAGGCCGATACCCAACTTGCATAAAGAGAGGATATGGAGCAAAGCATAGGGAGATGAAAGCTCTTTAAAAAATAGGAATCTTCCATGAGACCTTTCTACATTATGACTGGTAAGAACGAGCAGTTTTGGCAAAGTTCATGCTCGTTAAAAAATAAACGCAAGATCCGAGCAGTTTTAACGCGGAAATTCATGCTCGTTAAAAAAAATAAACAAAGCTTGTGAGCAGGCTTCCCCCAGAGTTCAAGCTCATTCAGAAAAAATGAAGCGGTAAATAACCATTTGAGACCGTAAATTCATCAGCCATAAAAGCCTTGGTCGTGTTTGTGCACCATCACCTCCACTTGTCATTTGGCCGATCATTCACATCCACTTGATTGTTTACCCATTTTGAGGAACAGCTGCGAAGAGTGATTTCACTTAGCCATCCTTGTGACACTGCCGTGATTGGAAAATTCCAACCCGTACCTGGAATCTGTAGCTATCCCTGTTTATCACTCGTTCCTCAAAAGACGAGTCTTCTTTGAGCTCTTTTCAACTGACTCGTAAAATATGAAAAGATTGCCGAGTCTTGGCCTTCCAGCTCGTTAAAAGGATCGGAAGAGCTATCCCTCCTCTAGATTTTAATCTTTTTGGACCTGAGGGATTATTGCACAAAAAGATCGAGCGCTTGTCTGGTTCGGCTCGATAAAGATATCGAACATTCATCCCTTCTGTATTGTTTTATACTTTTTCGGACTTAAGGGATTAGATGACGAAAAAGGACCTTTGGAGTCCACTTTATGTACCCTTTTCAGACTCTCTAAAAATGAAAAGGACCGAGCTGTCTTTGTCGCTGGGCTCGTTAAAAAAGGGGTGATAAGCGACAAACTTGTCTATAGACGAGAACGAGTTTCCCTATCGCTACGCTCATTAAAAACATAGCGATGGGCTTGCCCGAAGGGCAGGTTATAGATCAAGCATATGTTATCCTCCTCAAGCTTGTCAAAAATAAAGAGGTACTGGTCAGAAATGACTGGGGAAAAATTGGGAAGAACCTTAAAGCTTAATGGTAGCAAGTCGCTCTTGAACATGACACTTTTGCCTCCGTAAATATCGGGTTGGGTTATTATCATTCACCGGTCCCTTCACCATGGTCTCGCCATACCATCCATACATGGGGTAATGCTACCGATCCATCTCATCAGTGTCGTTATATGTTCAAGAGATGTCATTCAGAAAGTGTCAACCGGGTCCCATCCACTACCATACATCATCTTTCATCCTTCCATGACCGCCACCCTGAATCATATTTCACAGATCGTTTTCACCATCATCACCAGCTCCGTTCCATGTCACTGATGTGGGATTCATTAAGGCCCTCCTTTGACGGATCGCTTCTTGTCGACATCAGCTCACTATCCAAGAAGTTGATCTAGGAACACCCCCTCAGTACTTTGAAGCTTGCATGCCTCAATGGCAAGTTTCTCACTTCCGGCGATAGGTATACATTAATGACCTTCGACCGGGGGACTTTGTGTGGTGTTCGACGTCAGATCCTATATTCACGCCACGTGAATTGTGCTGCAGTACCTTGAGGGTCATCATCATTATCAGTGATTCCTCTCGCGCTTGTTAACAGTTTACATTATTGACTGGTAATCAAGCGATGTCTTTCCATGTTCGACTTCAAGAAATTCTCACATGGATCGACTTGTACTTAGTGTGAAGATCGGAAGTTTGAAGACCCCGGATCTAGTTTCATCCATCTGGGCTGCGATATATATTCAGGAGATAAAAACATAGACATGTGCAGCAGATGATTATCCTACTGAAAGGATGATAATTAAAAGCAGAGAATTATCCGTCTCTTATCAGACGATCGTTTGTTTATGTACGACAAATGTATTTATAAAGCTAAGCATGGGAAATGCCCGCCTCAGCTAGATCATGAAAAGAAAGTATGAAAAGATAATGTATTGTATTGTATTTTGTTACAGGTCACCTCCCGACGATTGAATGAACTTCGGATCCTCCTAATAAAGCATTTCACCCGATAAACGACCTCATACTTTAGGGGGCAACTGTTATAGACATTTTTGTGCCTCACAGCATGGAGCATGAAATGTCAATAATCTGAGGGATCCAAAGTCCTCAAACATGTTGTTCTTACCCTTAGAGGAACAAGGTCAGCAAACCACAGCTCTGCAAATCAGTCTTCCACTAAAAAAACACTCAAAACAGGTCAATTTTGGATCAAAGCAGCTGCTCCAAAGGGTACCTGCGTTGCATAGCAGGTGCAACAAAGGCTACCTGCGTTGCAAAGCAGGTAGGACAAAGGCTACCTGCGTTGGGCGTAACTGGACATGTGGAGGAATCTTTTTCTCAAAGTGCCAGTGCCCAGGAAGCTTCCAGAAAGGCATGTGATCAAAAGATTCGCCTAATAATGAGTTAAGAGCTTCTAGAACTCCAAGTGGAAGGTAGAAACTCCAAGTGAAGGACTGAAGAACAACTGGAGTTGAAGAGCACAACAAGTCACACATCAACATGACTTGCCTTCACTCCAAAACTCTATATAAGGATCTCATCCCATGGGATCTGGAGGGCGGAATTCAGTGCAAAGAATCGCTGTTGGTTTGCAGCTGAGAGTATTGGGTGATTGCTTGAGGGAGGTGAAGAAGAGATTTCTCTCCATCGGGAAGGTGATGCTGGATTAGACCTCGCATGGTTGTATCACCGCCTGAACCTTACTTCCATATGTTAATAAAGCATTTGAGGTTCTTCTATTCGCATGTGTTTCAATGATGTATTGTCTTACTTGCGTCTTTGATTTATGCTAATCCTTAGATCGATTATGAATGCATGCTTCTTGTAGTTTCCTTTTCTCGTCTTGTTTGCAGGTTCTCGTGTAGCTGGGCCCGTGAAAAGACTTGGAGCTGGGAGCAAGCGGCAAACAAAGGAGATAGGATCGACCATTTGCGCAAGACATCGGTAAGTGGATCTATCCTTTTTATCTCTTGCATGTCATAAAGAAGAAACTTTAGATAGCTTTGCTTTCAGCTGTTGCTAAGGAACTGTCACCCTTAGAGTGGGTTAGGGTCATTCCGAGTTGGATACTTTCCCCCACAACACATCAAGATGTGAAATCATGATGACAACCACCTGCATACTAATGAAATATGTACAATCATGTATAATGAGCTTTCCAATGTAACCAATCCAGCAGATGGCTACATACCAAATTTCTGCTCTCGCTTATCTCGAGCAGGCGAAACAATGAACCTGTAGGCAACTCAAAATAACCACTGAAACCAAAGCTTATGATAATGAACCAGACAACATTTATCTTTTCTAATGCTTCCAGAAGAATGCCAAAGGGATCTTGATAATCCTGAAGAACTACCTTGTTTGGAGATCCGGCTGCAAAAATATAAGTACTCCCTTCATTCTGATCTGAAAAAACAGTGGGTTGCTGATTGATAGGAAGGCACAGAGAGGTATAAGCTTCTGCCATATGAGTGTTGGCTGTAAATTCCTTGATCGTGAGAAATTTTGACATATTGTCTCTCTCAAGCTTATTTTCCTCAATTTCATGGTCTAGGTCATTCTTAAACAGAAAACAATCTTCAAGATCATCAAACATGACAGCCTTATCATCTTCATGAAAGAAAATATTATCTGTTTGCTGATCTATAAAACTAATTACAAGACTATCATCATTTTCAAAAGAGGAAGAAGTTTCACCAACACTTTCGTGACCATGTGTGCACTGCAAATCTGTTGTAGCTTGGGCTGTAACAAGACCTTTCAAAAGCTGATCTATCTCCTCTTCAGACAAAGGAGACAACGCCTTTTGTTTTCTTCTGCTTAAACAATAATTATCTTCATATGACAAGGCATTCAAACTATCATTTATTACTGAGTTATTGAATGGAGGTTCATCACTTACTTGCACAAAGATCTCACCTTGCTGTTCATGAACATCTGAATCCAAAACTTTGTCTATGATCTCAACAGTAGAGCTCTCTTTGATGGGCTTCAGCACAAGATATTCCTGGTCATCATGATCTGAATTTTGATCTGAAATAGCTGAGTTGACTGCATTACATTCTAAAATTGAATCTTGGCTACCTTGCACGCTGTCTTCTTCTGTAGGCAGATCTGAAACAAGCTCTTCTCTTTCATCAATTACATCCATATAGCCATCTTCAACCTGCTGATCTGGACAAGTATCCTCTAAGATTTCTATGTGCTGCTGAAACGGCTTTTCATACAGGGCTTCCATGATCTCTTCATCCATGAAATTATCATCTTCATAAAACTTCTCAAGGCTTTCAATAAAACTATAGGCATGCTTGCAAGAGTCTTGAACTAAATTTAATGATGGATAAGAGTCCTTATATCTTTCAATGAACATAGCATGAAAATCCTTTAAAGAGTAAATACAAGCAGGCGGCAAACCTTCATACCATGATTGAGCTGTACCTTCCAGAGTGGCCAAGAATATCTTCATCAAGAAATCTTCAGGAAAATCGACCTTGAACTTGCGAATATGCATGTGAAATCTAACTAGATGTAAAGCAGCATCCTTCTTACCATCATCATTAAATGTAGGCAAATTCCTTGACCAATCTACCTTCGGAATTTTATTTGGAAAACCGGGGATGTGATCTCGACTCAAGGGAGCATATCTTCTTGCGATCCGATCCATCTTGAAAATCTAACAGCTACTGATCTCTCTGCAGTGAAGTCACCATGAAGCATTGATCTCTGGAGTTTTCAGTGAAAGGAGTCGCCAGTGAATGATTTCAGCCTTGCAAGTGTCTGATCGTTGTCCACTATCAACAATCAGATCTGAACTTGATACATGTACTGGGGTAAAATGCAAATGAAGTGTTGTATTCACAAGCTCACGGATATTGACTGAAGCAACGTTTATCTACTAACGCTGATGTAGAACAAGAGCGTTTCGAAGGCTACCTGGCATAACTTCAGGCTCCGTCTAAGACTTATGAAACAAACACATCAACCCACAAACAAGTTTGTTCTCCCCAGTATGGTCGCCACTATGTTAGCGCTTGATATTTCACCCTAGGCTGAGGAAGGTAAACCTTTAAGGCAACATCAAACCATTTCACCTCGTAGCTAGCCCTACGGGGTATGAGAAGGCTCTCTCCGGTCAATCTCGGTAGATCTTTCAATAGGATGAGTTGACCCAATTAGGAACACTGATATTAGGCTAGTAAACTAATAAGGAGGGTTGATTTAAAGTTTTTTGGGGTTTTTGGTGGCAATTGGAGGGAGTGCAATTCAGGGTGTGGGGATTGAGCTCAGTTTTTGCAGGTGGGTCTTTGGGGCAAGGAAGGAGTTTGTGCTGATGCCTTAAACTGAAATGGATGATCAAGGAAGAAAGAGAGGGAGCTAAAGAGGGCAAACAATGACTTTGAATCCTCTTTAGACAGTGGAAAACATAAATATTAAACAAAATTGAAAGCTGAGCATGGCATGCATGAATTCAAACTTTATCACTTCTTTTGTTTAATTAGCAACAATAGAATAAGAGATGGAACACATAAACACACTTACAATGACAAATAGGAAACACACCATCAACACAATAATCCACAAGAATCCACAATGATGTCTGCAAAACCCTGGCCTTCCTTTTCCTTAAATTGCAGTAATAGATGTACAATATACAATAATGCTTTCTCCCACAAGAGTCCAACCTCTCCAACCATGAAAATGATTGAGAAAATACATAATATAGGCAAGCCAACCTCTTTCCCCACCTCTAGGGGTCGAGCTCAGCTTCCTAGGAGCAGTTTGAACTAATTCTAAACTAAGCACTAGATAATAGGCAGTCAAAACAACTTGCCTCTAAAACTTAGGTAACCCATCCATGCATTTAATATTCACTATTTACATCAAGGAAGCTTCTAGAAGGGTTAAGAGAGATTAAATGTATCCATGTGCCATGAAAATTATCCATACATCCATCATTTACAAGTACAAATGATCAACCAAGGTAAAAAACAGAGTTTGCAGGCCTGAAAAGTCAAAACTGGCAATTTTAGCTCGGGTGGTCGCGCCCCCTGCTCGAGTGGTCGCGCCCCTTTGCAGCACTTTTTGAGTGGGTTCCAGTTGTCCAAATCAAGTGCAAGATGGCTCATTGGAAAGCTCTGTGTGTCTACTTTCCATCCCAAGTGGAATTTATGGATTTGGAGTTCAGTTGACCCCTCAAAAGTCAATTCTCCCAAGGTCACTTTCTGCAACTCAAAAAGTGGGCAGAAAGTCAAAAGTTTGATGTATTTTGAGCTTTTGGAGGCCCAAATCTCAAAATCAAGTTGACCCCAAGTATAGGTAATTTTAGTTTTTTCATGCCCTTTCCAAAAATGTCAACTTTTTGTGATTCTGAGCAGTCCTCCCGAGTGGTCGCGCGGGGGGTGAGACCACTCCACAGGCAAAAACCTGTAAATTGCACAAAAAATTCACAAATGACAAAATTTTCTCCAAATTTCTTGAAATTTGGGCTGGGAGTCCCCAATCAAGTACCATGCTCAGTAAAAGAGGCTTTGGCCAAAGTTTGGAGTGGATCGGGCGTTTTCCTTCGTTTTTGTGCTTTGGCCAACCGTCCTTGGAGCACCTTCGTTCTCGCCGGTATTTTTGACATTTCTCTCAAACCATGACACCTGTGTAAAAAGTGAAAGAGGTTTTTCTTCTTTGGCATGTTATGGAAAAAAACCTCTCTCAGATTTCCAAAATTCATCTTTCATTGCTCTGAAACATCATTTGAGTGCAACTTGTCCCGATGTATGAAACAAGGAATTTTGTCGAAATGGAGCGAAATGAAGGGGATAAGGGCTTCTAAATTCTTGGGGAAATTTTTGGGAGTAGGGAGGGATGTTAGGAAGCAGGGGAAAGTGGAATCTCAGAGATTGAGTGAGGGGAAGGGGTAGAAAAGGACAAAACACAGGCCAAACGTAGAAAATTGCCAGGTTGTAGCTAGAAACTAGGGTTTGTGCAAAAATGAGGAATTTGGCGGATCTAAGGGATGGGAAGTGTTTGATAAGGTACTTTAAGGATAGGGGAAGGTGTATGAACATCAGGAAACAAGTTTTGCCGGTGATTTGACCATCCAAGAGAAATTGCCTTCAAAACCCTAGGAGAGGGAAATGACCTTGCCTGGGTGGCAACTGAAGCATGGACAAGGTGTGAAATGACTCATTAGACACTGACATGATAATGACAACCCTACGAATGATGATAAACTCAGCTGAATGGTGACATGGACTGACATTTGGGCAAACCCTAGACCTAATGCCTAGTGACCAAATTTTGCTTGAAGACTCACTGAAATGACAAAATTTGACCTTGACACTTCAAAATCACTTTGTAAGAGCACGTTTGATCACTGAAGGAAGGCTGGAAAGACTGACACTAACAGAAGCCATGTAGGAAATTGTAGAAGTAGAAGCCCAGATAGCATTGGAGCAATTGTAGATGTCCCAAAATCACCCAAAACACCAATACCTAAGAAGGATAAGCAGAATATGATCCTAGTGTGTGTCTCGCCTAGAAAACCACAGAGGACTAAACTCACCTTGCAAGAAGAGGGGAAGGCCATTAATTTGGAGGGCGAAGAGGAGGAAGAATTTGAAGAGATCCTAGTGGATGAGGAGGATGTAGAGATGGAAGTTGAAACCCAGGGTGTGGACCCTATTACCTGGTTACCTCAATATGTTCCTTCGTGCAAGGGTAAAGCCAAGGTGCTAAAGGATATAGATGAGAGAAAGAGCTCTCTGTGAACTCCAGTGCTCCCAGAAGATATTAATTTTAAGGGACCGCAGTTGGGGTGGGTTCCAATGATGAAATTTAAAGATTAGGACCTCGCAGACCACGAGAAGTTCCCGCATTTAGCGACTGAGAAGATAATGCGCCAGAGGATTGACGTGACTACTGGAACAATTCAATTGGAGCCATGGACATGGCTCAGAGGTGTAGAGAAAGTCAGGTTGCTAAACCTGCTCTGGGTGTCACATTACCACCGTGCCCCAGTGACCATATTTCTCATCAGGAAGCTGCTCTGCTTGGTGCATGATGGGTGTTTGTGGCTGGAGGAGCTGATTCCCATCGCAGACCATTTGATTCATCGAATTACACGTTTTCCTTACTCAAGGGAGGATCCAGCCAATATTTTTGAGGGAAAAGGTGGCGAATTGTGCCTCACGAAGGTGATGAAGAAGAAGTTCAAGCTGGAGAAAAAGAAGCATGGGTATGCCATCTCCAGCATTACCAACCTTGCATTCAAGGTTGCGACACAAATATTAGTAGGGAAGGTGATGTGGAAGTGTCGCACGGATGAGGTGCCCATGCCAGTGGTTGCACTAGCGACCCAATGTGCAGAAGGAGTCCAGTTCAACTAGGTGAACTATCTATGCGGTGAGTTCCTTGCGAACTATCGTGAGGCACAGGAGCAGGGAAAAAAGTTTCACTACGTGTGGCTGCTATTTTCGATCATACTGGTGGAATGGGAGTTGCCTGAAGATAGCCAATTCCCTTTGGTCTTATCGGACCTTTCAGAGGCAGTGAAGCATGCCTTGCTATGGGTGACCAAGGATGGGCAACGTATCAGAGAAAGTAAGATTTTTTTGGGTCCTAATGGAGATGAATATCTGGATGGGGATCAATCGCAAGCCGCGATTGTCTCCCACAGTATACAACAATTTTTAGAGCTTTGTAGAGTTCAAAGCGGATTTCCACCATGTTTTTATTAGGGCGCGAAAGAACCCTACGAAGACATGGCATGACCTACCATACTTGGAGACTGATGATGTCATTTTGTAGTGCTAGAGTCTTGGCCGCTGTAGTGGCATGCTCCTGCTGGCTCCATGATGGAAATGAACAAGTCCACTGCATAGTGCAAGAAAGAAGAGACAAACCTTCGAATGTCACAACTGGCTGAGAAGCACAAGAAAAAGGAACCAGCGGCTAAGGCCTAGGTAGCGTGCGACACTATGAAGTTGGCAGAGCAATAGAAAATAGGAGAAGAAGAGTGCGATGGACATAAGTCATCTTCACCTGAACTAGAAACAAACACAAAACAAGGTGGCATAGACCCGCAAACGATGGCTACCCAACTCAAGCATTCGCGACCAAAAGAGTAGACAGAGCCGTGAAAGAAAACAAAGGTATCAAAGTCATTGTTCGACCCAATCATCCTCACTAAGGGGGATTTGCATGATATCAGTGAAACAGTGAGGGATTTCATTGTGGAGGCAATCAAAAAATTTGAAGAACAACAACAATTGGTATTGGGGGCTCTTCGAGCAAAGTTGCAAGAGTTGCAGGTTCGCACTGCACAGGTTGGCACAATGTCCACCAGCCTCGCGATGGACACTTCGGCTGCTGAGGAGATGTTGTGCACAAGGGTGACCAACACGATAGTGCTACCAAATGGGGCACTTAGTATAGAGAAGGAGGCCGACAGACCCATGGTGAGTAATTTGAAAGGGGTAGGGTTTAACATGGCCATGCTCCCTCGGGAGACACTTTACCTCTTACAGGATGGAGTCACTGCAGAACTTCAGGCCTGGGAGAGTTGTGCTCTGTAGGTCATGAGTGAGAAGTGCATCAGCATTAAGCAATTTAGCCTGTAACGCAATGAGGAAGTGGAGCAGAACAAACAGATAATGTAGGTTGTGGTGGAAGCCTGCCGGATGGTCCCAAAATTGGACATTTAGGTAGAAGAACTGGTGTACGCACACATCTGTAAGTTAGCCACAGGGATGTGCAACGTAAGAGCAGAGATGGTCATGGTTCACTTAGAGCTAAACCTATAGATCATATAATTTCGGTTGAGGGCTCAATCTTAAAATCCACCAAAGGTCACAGAATAATGTACCACCGCAGTCAAAACAACAATGGCAGTGTTTGATAGTGCATTGGCAGACTGCATGCAACTCTTCGAACAATCATTCAAGGTCCTAACCACCCTATAGGAGGATCCGAATGTAGAGAGCCTAAAGACAAAGGAACATGAGCTATAACAGAAGTATGACGAGGTAAAAGGGACCACATAGATAGTTTCCCTTACATAGAGGCTTGCATAGATGCAGGAGGCAAAGGCGCTCAAGGAATAGGTGGATGCCACTCGGCACAAAGAAGTGGTCTTAAAAGCATGCCTATGACCATGGATAGACAAGGCCTACGTGATCATAGCCTCCATTAAATGAAAGCTCGCGAAACTGCAGGTAGCTCAGTAGAATATTCAGAGAAACAGTTCAGCAGCAGTCACTGAACAGTGCGTGGAAGAAGTCCAGTAGGTGGCCGCTCAGTGCGCTGCCAAAGTTGTGGTGATCCAAACAGAGCTGGGAGCTCTTCACGCTAAGATCTCTACACCTACAAAGTCACTTGAGGGTGAGTCATGATGTTTTTGTTGGGGGCTTGTTTGGCGTGGGATCCCCTAAGGGCAGTTTTGGGGCTTAAAGCCCATATTTTGGTCCAAATTTTGTAATCCTAATGTAAAGACTCCACATTTTGTGGTCACGGAGCGCATAGTTGTTAAAGGGTCATGGGGTTGTCTACCCTTATTTTTTAAAAGTAATGTCAGCTGTAGAAGATCTACCCATGGTTTGCAGACCATGGATTGTTTAAATAGAGCTAAGCTCTAAGTAGATGAAGGCAATTAGGAAGGAATCAATGATGAAGAATTGAGTCATATATTTGGAGCAGAAGTCTATGTTGGGTCATAGCATAGGTAGAGGCTCTGCAACTGAGTGCACAGAGGCCTAGAAGTCTGTAACTACGTGCATGGACCCTTGCAACTGAGTGCGCAGGGCAGGTTGAGTCTGTAACAGTTCAAAATTATTAATAAAGAGAAGTATTCTATAAATTATGTGTCTTTATTTCATATTTATGAATTTGTTATATTGGGTATGAATTTCACATCTAATGCTTAGATGATGCGCAAATGTGTATAACTATATTGGTTAAGTGAACAAAAGTAAGAACATCTATTTACGCGAAGCTAGCTAAGATCTGTTAATAAGATAAGTAAGATACTTAGCGTAGTTGGGAAAATATCACACTCGCTTCCCTAGTAGCGCGAAAGCCAATTGTACTATTTTGTGAAGGTGTTGAAGGATGAAGAGAGGGTTAAGCAACCTGTGCATAGGAAGGTATATCTAGGATAAAACAACATCACATCCATCTCAAGGGTGCAGAAACTTGGTTCTAGCATCCCCCCATACTGCTTCGGGTGAGACTTCAGTCCGCGCTCCGCGGGTTGATGCCAAAAGGGCCAATAGTGTAGGGATTTGTTTGGATAACTAACACTGAACTTGGGTCATGCCCCCACAAGCCAACACTCTCCTTCAATCTCTTTAGATGGAGAAGGTGGGTGATTATTTGGGAGCACCCTCCCAAAACGAAGGCTGTGTTCTTGGATTTCATCAACAAAGGAAGGATAAGATGGTTCCCCAATATAGATTTATTGTGCCTTCTTATTGTTCAGGTTTAGATTTGGTTGAGTAAGAACTTGAGGTTTCTTAGGTGGATTATGATGGGTTAACTGTGGTTGAGGTTGGGGTGGAGGTAGTAAAGAAGGAGGTTGTTTTGTTTGAGGCCTCCACCCTTGTGAGGGGATTCCCCATTGGGAGGATTGGGGTTGATATGGCTAAAAAGTATTGTTGACAAGTTGAGGAGGGTATGGAGGAGCATAAGGCCAAGGAGGAGGTGTGGACCATGATGGATAAGTGGAAGTGTACCAAGGTTGAAAAGGTTCATTCTGATTTGAAATATAATGAAGATAATGTGCACCTTGCATGCCTTGTTGATATGGTTGAGCTCCTGGTGGCCTCGTTTAGTTAAGGAAACATAGTTGTCCTGACCCACTCTCTACTCCTCCTTGGTATACATGTTTTAGGCCTAGAAAAGAAGGACTTGTTTATGTTGCACAATTCTCTTCACATACTAGGAAGATGTTGGCTCAAGGGGGCTTGACCCAGGTTCAAAGTTATTTGCGCCAACTAACAAAACCCTACACTACTGGCCCTTTCAGAAAAAACCTACATAGCATAGGCTGCAGTCTCACCTGAAACAGTATTGGGGGATTCCAAAACTAGTTTTCTACATCGAGAGACCAAGTGATGTGTATTCTAAATCCCTTATAGCTCAGATCTACCTTCGTGCAGATCTATACCTTCCTTCTGTACACTACTGCAACTCTATCCAATTGACCTTCAGGTCATCGTGAGGGTACACGATCATGCTTATGTGATGTAAAAGAGACAAATTTACTACTTTTGACCAATCAATGGAAACCCTAGATCTGCCTTCGTGCAGATCTACCCATTCCGAATAGTTATCATAATAGATCTATTTAATATCTTCGTGAAAACAGTTCGCTATACTTATACTACATAAACTTTAAAGATCCAACAGGTTCGCGCTGTGGAACGAATTAATTTATAGAAAATAACTTGCAAAGAGCAGTTACACTAACTTAAGCATAATTAAGAAACAAGGCACAGATGCATTCAATTCAACTCAAAACTGCCTTTATTAGATTCAACATTCAAACTACAAACTCTTCTACCTGTGCACTCAACTGCAGGGGCCCACAGACTCAGCTGTGGACTTGCCAAGGTCTTTGTGCACTCAGAAGCAGGAGCCTTCCCTTTCACGTAAGTACAGGAAACAGAGCTTTCCTGCCTTAGCACCTTGTCCTTACACTTTTTCTTCACAAAACAGATTGATTACCTAGACTCACTATGACTCAAATATATATATATATATATATATATATATATATATATATATATATATATATATATATATATATATATATATAGGTTTTTTAATACAATATCATGGCCGCCCACCCATGGGTGAGTCTCAAAATCATCCTATAACCTACCCATACAAGGGGCTAAGCCCCTTTGACTCTACTTAACTGCATGCTCCACTTCCACATTTCATGCCAACTTTAAATTCTTTACAAAATTATAACTAAAAATTCCTTAAAATATTAAAATTTTACCCTAGGGACCCTATCCCAATAGTAGACTTCTATAACATTTAGTGGGAATTCATTCATAGGATGTATTTTAGTAAATTTAGGGAAGAAAATAGCTAGTGCCCTTTTTGCTTCATCCTTTTTCCTTTTGATTTGCATAGTATCGATTTGCAGGGCAAAGGTTTTCAACATTTCACCCTTGAAATTCTCCAACATATTCCCTATTTCATGCTTGAGCGATGTTGTGGAGGGAGAGGAGCTAACCAAGTTTTTGCTAGACTAACCCTTCTTCCTAACAACCCTTGAATAATTCTTTAATACAATTTTGATGTCATCATAAAGCAATTCGTAGATACCTCCTCCATATATCATGGTGAGGATTTCCACTACATCTTCCTTGATCCCTCGAAAAAGAACTAGCTTGAGTGACTCATAATCAAGGGTACAGTTGCCCTCCTATAATTAAGTTGAAACATTTCATCATATTCTCCCAAAGATTCATCAGGTCTGTTACACAATAATTTGTCACCGACTCTTCATTCCCTGATCTCAGATACTGCCAGTCCATGTTACTGATATCTGTGTTGTGTCATTACCTTCCTTGCAATCTCAGGAAGAATATCTCAAATCATTACCCTTGAAGAAGACCCATTTTTACCTAATTTTCTGGATCATCGTGAGTTAGAAGTTATCCCTCTCGTGAAGATGGTCAAGTTAACACTAGCCCTAGCAAAGTCTTACCTCTGTTCCTATGTTGCACCCATGACGAGCCAGATTTGGTAAGTTTTTTGAAAACTCATCGAAACTTCGAGATGAAATTGCTTCATGGGCGGTCCTAGGGCTCGTTGTTGGGTTAGTTGAGCTCGCCTCTCTCCTCTGGGATAGTTGTTCCACCTCCCTAAGAGATAAGCTCTTCCTTCCTTCTCTTATGGGACCTCTCCCTCCTATAAATGTCTCCTCCATGAATGAGATCAGCTAGCTTGGATGTAACTGGATTATAGCTAGATGTAATTTGATAGTTTCAAGTTTCTAAGAGAGGAGTAGAGGTAGAGAGTGTTATTGAAGTGTGGAAGTAGCCTCATATGTATTTTGATTTGAGAGATGTTTAAGTAGATTTGGCTTGAGAGTTTTCTAGCATCAACCCTTTTGGACAAGAGAGAGAGTCATATGTTCCCTTGGGAGACGGTTCACAAGTAAATGCTTATGGAGACATGTTGACAGGACCCTTCAAGGAGGCTTACAACGTCAAGGCTCGGTTGTAAGTTTTACTTTAATTTATATTAATACAAATCAACAACTTGTTTCCTATATTATGTTTTCAATTGTATGTCAATAGCTTGAGGTTCCTTGACTCTTCAAGTAGATTGCTTGGTCATTTTCTATTGTATTTGTGGTGTTTGTCTACATGTTGTTTTCAGGTATGAGTGACTAGGAGAACAAGAGCTAGGGCAACACTACAAGGACTTCATCGAATGTGGGATTGAAGGTAGGCCTTCATAACACCAACTTTCTAAGGAAATTTGCTTTAGTATTGTCTTTGCAGTGACTAGAACCAATCTTGGGCTAGAGGGGTTGCCTCTATCCGTAGAGGGAAATTACCTGTGTCACAAGTTGGCAACTCTGCTGGGGACAAGTCTTTTGTCTTTTGTGTTGATTGGCTTTGTTGGTTTATTGTCTTCCTTATTGTTTGGGTAGTGTACTTAATTCTGGAAGCTGTTAGACTACTTCTGTAGCCTTCCCACCGTTCTGAGTGATAGATCTAGCCCTACTCCAATCCAACTTACATTTTTTGCTTTTGATTATGGGTCATCACTGTTTATTTCTTAACAGTCACGAAGTAGTTGCGTCTTCTCCGTCTTCTGGTTTGCACCTTTTACTGTACGGCATGAATAAATTTTCTAACAGTCGCATCGAGGCTTGAAATCGGCTCAGCGCGGCTAACTGATGTACTTTCGCGACAACGTTACAAAGTTCTTGGTTAGGGAGGTGTGACAATTTGTTGTAAGTGCATGTTGCTAGTGTTTTACTTACGACAATTCCTGTAAGTTTCAAATTTTTAGGTTTGTTTGGTTGATTGTCCAGTGTGTTCTGTCCTTAGAGCTTGTTTTTATCCTCTTTTTTGTGTCAAAAGTGTTGGTTGTTAATATTTTTAATTCTAGTTTTCAAGTCTTTTCAAATCCTCCCTCTTGAACCGTGTGACCTAAATACCCTAGGGTTTCTCCACTGCTTGGTTTGCTTGGGTCACTAATTCATTAAGATCTTTAGACCATGCTTGATATAATCTCTCTCGTTTTTTGAGGCTTCTTCCTTTTTGTTTTTTGTCATCCTCTTGATTGGTTTGTGGCATTTGGTCACCGAACTTCCTTGTCTTGCTCATTCAGTCTCCTTCTTCCGCTTCCCATAAATCACTTTGCTTCCCAGTCAGTGAGACAGTTTTCTAGTTTTGTAAAAGGAATTATTTCTTTAGTCTTGAGTCTTTGATTTGTTTTTTCATGTAGTTTCTTATCATTTATTTGAAGAAAATAAAAAAATTGCATTCATCTTGTATTAAGCTTTGAAAGATGATTTTTGCATTAGTAGATTCTTGGAATTAAGACATTGAAAAGAAAAAAGTGTGTTTCTCATTCTTTCTTATTCATATTACTTGCAAGTTTGAGTAAATGGTAGAAGTGTTCCTTTTTTTTGATTGGTTTGCTTGTTTTCCATTCAATTGCTATGCATTGAACCTCTCATTCTTCCTTAGCTAGTTGTTCATCCAATGAGAATGGTCTTTTTGCTCATTTAGTTGCATTCTAGGAGTGTTAAAGATACATTCGATAGGGCCTTAAAATCAAGACTTAATTCAAGATTAACTGTTAAAATTTATTGAATGAACTTAAAAACACATTGGAACCTAACGCTCACACATCTAGAGGTCTAGGCTAGAGATGTGTTCCAGCATCGTTAAACCTAGTCCCTATTGTTTTCACTAAGATTGGGTGATTCCTTCTTTTGTGATACAATAGATGCTAGTACGGATTTGTGCTCCCTATACCGTTGCGTATATATTTGGAGACCCCACTAGGTTATCATCCTATTATCCATAGGAAGCTGAGTCTACTGCCTTACGAGTCGTAATGCACCGAACACAACATTCGGGAAGATTGACTGTTGTACGGGAAGTCCTTGGTCATTTCTCTTTCATTTTATTACCAAGGTGTATATGCAGTTTTATGATTTGTCTAGTAAACCTCTAGCCTAGAATTATAGAGTAGTCACTTTCATTCCTTTTAAACTCTTTAAAAGTAAAAGGATCATCTAAGCACTTGTCCTTTCAGGCTCATTAAACTTCGAAGGCGACTAGAGTCATATTTTGTATTTTTTCTCGACTCTTTAAACATGAAAAGGAAATGTTTCGTTCTAGTGTCATAAAATTTATTTTGTCTGCAATAACACTTTATCTATTATTCTTGGCCACATCGTGATAATATCTTGGAAGATTTTTTGCAACCCTATTTGATTATAACTTTTCTCCCAGACTTTTGAGTTAGGCCATCCTAGCAAACTCACCGAATCTGTTGTCCTTACCAGGTGACGGAGAGCCCCTTTCTCCTATCTCTTCTGAGGTATCATCTGTTACTGGTACTCTTCCTATTGTCCCGAGTGTTCAGCCTCTTGATTCTCGATTTCCGGGTGAGGAACCTTTTGATATCAATTGGACTCCTCCCAATGTTTAGGAATTTTTAGACGAGGACCTCCCATCTACTCCTCCTGTTGCTTCAATTCTAATGGCCGCTTCTGACATGGATGAGTCAAGTCCCATTAGTAGTCAAGAGAGCCTTGTGTTGACCAAGGAATATCAGTTTCCTCCAGAAGGTTTCCCTTTCCCCACTGCTCCAAATGTGTCGTTGCCACTTCGCTATTACGCTCTAGTCGACATACTTGGTTCTACATCTCTGCATCAAAGCTCTGTGTGGTCTCATACTACCATTCCGACTTCATGACCTTTCATGTCTACTTAGTTAGCCCTAACTTCCATACCATATACGCAGGTTACATCAGTTACACCCATTCCATCAATGCCCACCATGTGTGTGGCATCTACAGCCCCTTCTATTAGTGTGGTTACCACATCTTCGGTAATTACTACTATTACAAGGATATCTTTCGGACCTGTTGACAGCGGTCTTTTGCCTTTAGTTTTTGGAGTCGGTCAACCTATGGGTAATATACCAGTCTCTTCAAATTACATTCCAACGGGATTATCATATGAGCAATACTTGTTTTCTCTTCAAAATCCGTCTCATAACCCTTTAGGTTCTCAATCGTTATCTGTTCCATATAACCCTCCACACTACTATGATCACCGTGGAGATCATATTTATTACAATGGGTCTCTTCCTTCAGGGGTCCCAGTTGAGAATTACGTTCCGCTTTCGGTTTCTTGGAATCACACTACTTACCATGACCTGCAAGGACAACCTTCAGGTTTTCAAGGACAACCTTTAGGCTTGCAAGGACAATCTTTTCAAGGACAACCTTTGGCCTCCATGGGTTCCTCCTTTGTTTTTTCAGGGCAACCTTATGGTCATCTAGGTCAACCTCAATTCCAACAAGGCCAACCTGTTTCCTAGCAAGGTCAACCTTCTGGTCAGCTAGGTCAGCCTCAGTTTCAGCAAGGCCAACCTATTGCCCAGCAAGGACAACCCTCTGGTCAAGTAGGATAGCCTTAGTTTTAGCAAGGTCAACCTATCGCCCAGCAAGTTCAACCTTTTGGGTGGATAGGTCAACCTCAGTTCCAATAAGGCCAATATTTTGGTTAGTTGGGTCAGCCCCAATTCTGACAAGGACATCATTCTGGTTAATTCAATCCACCTCTTAGTCAATCAAGCACTCAGATGCAAGCTAGTTCCCACGCTCAACCTGGTCTCCAGACTTAGGCTGGACTCCAAGCTTAACCCGGTCCCCAAACTCAGGTTGAATTCCAAGCCCAACCTGTTTATCAGATGCAACCTGGACCCCAGGAATAGTTTGGACCTCAGCCACAATCCGGTCTCCAAGTACCTCAACAACCCCAAGGGCAACCTCAGGGTGCTCTATATCAGAACTGTGAGCAACCTCAAGTTAATCCTTATCAGAATTTTCAGCAACCATATGCTACCCCTATTGGTCAAGCTGGTAACCAATGGTTTGCTGGTGGTCAAAATATGGGTCAGCAACCAAGTTATGGCATTAATCCACCCAACTATAACCCTTATGGACAAAATCCTTATGGAAAAAATCCATGGGGGAAATAAGGCTCTGGTTGTAACCCTAACGCAGACCCTTATTAAAGGCCCATGATGTCTTTTAACCCTCAATTGTACCTTTTCTCGTGACTTTGGAACTGCTCGATGTGTCCAAGCTGACGAATGACCCTATACTTCATAATCCATATTGGCCACTAGTTCTGACCAAGATTCCTGATGATTGTCCTAAATTGGATGCAAATCTGGAGAGGATCCCTGAGCGCATGTTATGACTTATCACCCTTGGTGCTCATCTAACTCATGGCTTGACAATTCTATCCACCTTTGTCTTTTTTAGAGGACTCTTACTAGTTCTGCTGCAAAATGGTATATTGAACTCATTCATGGAACTTTCCAAGGCTTCAATTCTCTTGCGATGGCATTTCTTACCCATTTTTAGTTACTGATTTGCTATGAAACTAGAACACATCTCCTTACCTCTCCGAAATAGGACACGACTACTCACATCTCCGATCATATTCATGAGTGGAGAAGATGATTCCATTGGATTAAGTTCTGGATTCCTAATCATCTTCTGGCTAACTAGTTTACTACCTCTTTTGTTGGTCCGATAGCCCCATATATTACTATGGGGGCATGCGTTACTAAAGAGAAAGCTATTTCATGTGCTCAGTATCTTGATTTGGTCTATTCCCAATCTGGCACGCTTTATGATGTCTTACCTGATGCTCCGCGACCCGGAACTTCTAAAGCCTTGTCGACCCCTTCTTTCGAAGGTGTTATTGGTTTTGTTGCTCAATCTTCCAGAAAGTCTTCCACGAATCCTGCAAAAAAACAACCTACTGCTCCTATTGAAAATGCTTCACAGTCAACATCTTGTTACACAGCAATTTGTCACCATTTGTCACCATCCTTGTTACCCCTCGCTTGTACACTGGAGGACTCATTCCGGGACCTGTGAGAAGTGACATGACCTGAAACCACTTGCATTACATTCCTCTGAGTATGAGCTTCATTTTCCCTGAAGACATCTCCTGCAAAATACTCATGAAAATAGCTCTTTTTGCATTAGCGCGGGTCCACAGTTCACTGCCTGCGCCAATGAGGGAAATCCTCTAAAAAGGGCGCGCTATTGGCGCTCTGTCTCAGAGTCGCACTCGCGCCAACCGAATTGAGTAAAGTTTTCAACCACCAAACTCCCGAAGGTTCTCTTCAACCCATTCACCAACTGAATCTATGTTGAGCTAGGATGGTTTGGCTTCGAATCAATATAGAAGGGAAAGTGGTTTGCCACCTTTCATGGAAGTTTCCAAGTGATAAAGCCAATCCCATGAATAATGTGGTTGATCCTATCTCTTTCTTCTCTATCTATAAAAGCTTGCCTCTATGCCTTGAGCAAGCTAGTTACAGTAGTTCTGGTCCCAGCATAGTGATAGAGAGTTTGAAGCTGCAAGAGCCTTCTTTGCACCCATAAGGCTAAATCTAAGTAAGGAGATTCTTGTCACCCAAAGAGAGAGAGGCTTGTCCCTCATCCCAACAAGCTTTACAAGACTTGTGTAGCTAATCACCCAGCCAAAGGAGGATTTGACATCAGAACAATGGTTGTATTCTTCTTTGTCACTTATTAATAATAGATGACTATCATTATGGTTCCACTCTCATTGTCTTATGTTTGATGTTGAGTTATATCTTTTCTGACAGATATATAATTGCATCTACTAGATTTTATGCTTGTTTTCGTGTTGTTCTTTGCATGTGCAGGTGACCAATCGCGGGGATCGTAAGGATCGTGACCGGCCAAGGCAAAGGAACGAGGGCGACATCTCTTCGACGAATACTAGCGTTGGAATCCAAGTAGGTTCTCACCATCTACTTTGTATTTGCAATTAGGAACTTGCGTGATAGCATTGTGTGATTGTTGCTAGACCCGGCCTGGGCTAGTAGGGATCGTCTCTATCCGCAGAGAGGATTTACCTCCACAACAATTTGGCGACTCCACTGGGGAGATCTTTTTGTTTGATTTGTAAACTTTAGACGGAGCCTGAAGTATGGCCAGGTAGCCTTCTAAACGCTATTGCTTTGTATTAGCGAAGTAGATCAACGCCACTTCAGTCAATCTCCGGTTTGGTTTACGGGCTAAACAACTCGGAGTTTGTCTTGTCTCTTTGGTTTTTCTTACTTTGATTGCTTAGATAGCTTTCTGGGTTGGATTTCTTGTTGTTTCTTGCTTCCTGGTTTGCCTAGATACTGTCTTCAAGCCCTGAGTCGCTTGCTTTTGTTTTTGATTTAGCAAACTTGATTAGCGCGCTTTTTAGCCCTACAGTCGTGCCAATTGGCGCAAGTTGCTCAAAAAAAAACCCGCGCCAATCCTATAAAAGCGCGAGTTGCTGCCTGACAGTCGCGCTAGGCCTGTCAACTTTTCAGTTTGCTTGTCCTTAAGCCCTCTGAGCTTGGATTTTGTGTCTTGCTGTGTCTTTTTCAATTACTGGAGTGTGTTTGATCCTGGTTTGACTGGTTTTAGACCTTCATCCTTCGGGTGTTTGCCTTTTTCTATCGATTACACCTTTTAGCCCTAGGGCATCTAGTGGCTTGGTGCATCGAGCCTTCCGTAGGAGTCTTGGGTTCTTTGATCGTCCAGTCGACTTTGTGATTACCTTTTGCATTTGCTCGGTAGTTGTTAAAGCTTTTTTCAAGTGATTTGTTTCTTTTTCGCTTGGTTTTCACTTGGCTTCGTTTGGGCTTAGATCACTTAGCTCATAGAGGTCTTTATGTTTTCTTCTTGGTTTGAAGGACTGTTTTGGTGTTTTGGGGATTAAATTGTGTTTCCATTGAGTGAAATTGATCTTTTGCTCGGTGTTACTGTCTCTCAAAATTTGTTTATTGCACTTTTCCATTGAAAAGAAAAACGAATAATCTCTTTTGCGTTGCATTGGTTAATTGAAATTAGAAGCTTTTCATTGATTAAGTGATTTAAAACAAAGAAAAGTTTCGTTTATTTGTCATTAGCTGCATTAGAGTGCTTCTTGATTGTGGTCATTTTGTTTGAAAAAATTCTCAACTCTCTCGTAGTTAGTATTCATCGAACGAAATGATATTCTTTGGCATATAGCTTGCATTTAGGGAATTGTGAGAGATCACATACGGTAGGGCCTGGAAATTGAAACTTAACTAAAGATCAACCATAAAATGAACTGAATGAACTTAAAAACGCATTGGAACATAACGCTCACTAATCAGAGGTCTAGGCTAGAGACGTGCTCCGGTGTCGTTAAACCTAGTCACTGTTGTTTCACACTACGGTTGGGTGATTCCTCCTTTTGTGACTCGATAGTGGTCTAGCACGGACTTGAGCTCCCGCGTACCATCGCGTATATAGGGGAGACCCCACTAGGTTATCATCCTTTATCCATAGGAAGCCATGTCTGCCGCCTTACAAGCCGTAACGCACCGAACACAGCATTCAGGAAGATTGACTGCCGTACGGGAAGTCCTTGGTTTTCATATGATTGCCAAGGTGTATATGCAGTTTTACGGATTTGTTTGGTAAACCCTTTTGCCTAGTTCTCCAGAGTAGTCACTTTTGATCCTTTTCAGACTCCTTAAAAGAAAAGGCTCACTTGAGCAGTTTGTCACTTCGGGCTCACAAAACATTCGAAGGCGACTAGAGTCACCTTTTTGTCCTTTTCTCGACTCTTAAAACATGAAAAGGTCAAGTTGTGTCCTTGCGTCTTAAAATTCATTTGGCCACGATAAACATTACCTGGTTAGATCTTGTGTGCATTAGTTTGAGTAGGGTCCTTTATCGTTAGACTCCCTTAGGTCTCGTTTGAAGTTTGTCATCCTGGCTGAACCGTCGACTCCCGTTCCAAGTGATCAAGGGTCTCCGTCTTCCGTTGCTCCTGAGGTACCGGTTGTAAGTGATACTCTTCCTGTTATCCCGAGTATCCAACCGATCAACTCTCATGGTCCGGACAACGAAGGCTACGAAATTCATTGGAACCCCATCTGGGAGCCTGACGAGGACGATATTCCTTTTACCCCACTGGTGTTTCCTCTCCAATGTCTACCTCTCACATGGATGAGACATCTCCTAGAGTGAGTGAGACACCTGTGTTGTCAAATATCGACACTTCCATTCCAGCTACTTCTCCGCTCCCCCCACGCTATCAGTCGTTGAGGGATAGGGTAAGTGCCAGGACTCCCGCTTCGACTATGTGGGATCCCCATATCACTCCCACCACGGGATCTTTTGTTTCACAAGTCCACACTACACATGTTACTTTAGTTTTGAAAAATCCAACTGTTTGTGTAGTGCATTCAACTCCAGTTGTTAGTGCCGTAATAGCATCTTCAGGCCTGAACACTGGTGCTGGTCCCCCTCACGGTCAAGTGAGTAATGGCCAGCCGGCACTCTCGCCTAGAGTTGTCCACCCTACACAAAGTGCTCCACCCTCTTCTGGTCCTATTCCAGGAGGGGGGCCATATGATGCCTATGGGCAAGCTGTTCAGGATTTGAACGCGCAAGGTCCACTCTTTTATTACGATTCTACTGGTCAATACCTTCAACTTTCTCAACCCTTGCCTACTCAACCTTTTGTTGAGGATTCAGTACCGTTATCCATTGCATGGGACCCTAGTACTCACTCTTTCCATGGAGGCCAAGAAATGCCTGCATAGCTTCAAGGATCGCCTAACCAAGGCCAGCCACCTTATGTGCAAACCCCCCAAGGGCAGCAATATTATGGCCAGCCTTACCCAGGACAATCTGGGGGCCCACAAGGACAACCCTATCAGGGACAACCTTCAGCCGCTGGTGGTCCATCGTTTACTTATCTGATTCAACCTTCTGGTTATCCGGGGCAACTTGGTACCCAGCAAGGTTACCCGTCTGGACAACCAGGACAACCTTACATCCAACAAGGCCAACCTGGTATCCAGCAGGGTTATCCCTCTAGACAAGCTGGACAAACTTATATTCCTCAAGGTCAACTGGCAGTCCAACAGGGGTATCCTTCTGGGCAAGGGGGGCAGCCTTACGTACCGCAGGGCCAACCCACTGCTCAGCCTAGTCACCCTTCTGGGCAAGCGGGCCAGCTTTCTGCACAGCAAGGCCAACCCACTGCCCAGCTTAGTCATCCTTCTGGACAGGCTGGCCAACCTCAAAGACAACCAGTCGTCCAGCCCGCTCAACCATCTGTCCCACAAGGACAACCCTCGGTTGCCCAAGGAAAACCTGGTACCCAGCAAGCTCATCCTTCTGGGCAAACAGGTCCATCCCAAACCCAACCAGGCCAACCTTCCAGCCAGATGGTCCAAGCTCAACCTATTCAAGGACATCCTTCTGGGCCCTAGACTCAAATTGGCTATCAAATGCAAGGTGGGCTACGACCCCAACCTTCTTCCCATGTGCAGCCTTCTTATTAGGCTCAGTATGGAGCTCAACAAACGTATGGCTACTAGCAACCCCAGGGGAAAACTCAGTTTACCCCTTATCAAAATTATCAACGGATGCAGGTCACTCCTTACCAGAATTATCCGCAACTGTACGTTGCACCTACGGGTCAAGTCGCTAATCCATGGGGTGCTGGGGGGCAGACCCAGGGGCAGCTGTCTGCATATGGACAGAATCCTTATGGACAGAATCCATATGGACAGAACCCCTATGGAAAAAATCCCTATGGGTAGAACCCTTATGGGCCACGCCCATCCAGACAAAGTCCGTGGGGGCAACCACCACCTGGTTGGAACCCTGGTACTACCTCTCTTCCACAGCCACAAATGTCCTTTAATCCTCAGTTGCCCTTCTTAGCAAAGTTGGAACTTCCGGATGTGTCCAAGTTAACGAATGATCCCATCCTTCATAACCCATATTGGCCACCAGTTCCAACTAAGATACCCGGTGATTGCCCGAAATTCGATGGCAAAGCTGGTGAAGATCCTCAAGCCCATGTCATGACCTATCACCTTTGGTGCTCATCGAACTCGTGGCTTGATGACTCCATCCGGCTCCACCTCTTCCAAAGAACTCTCACCGGCTCAGCCGCTAAGTGGTATATTGAGTTGAATCGCGGAACATTTCAAGATTTCAACTCGCTGGCTATGGCATTCCTAACTCATTTTCAGTTACCCATTCGGTATGAGACAGGGACACATCTCCTTACGTCTCTCAAACAGGACACGGCTACTCATATATCCGATCATATACATGAATGGAGATGGCATCGTCACTTGATCAAATTTTGGATTCCTGATCAGCTCCTTACCGATTGGTTCACGACTTCCTTTGACCCTGCGATCGTGCGAAACATCTCCATGGGAGCTTGTGTAACTGAAGAGCAAGCTATCGCACGTGCTCAGTACCTTGACTTAGTATACTCTCAGTTAGGTAATTTATATGATTATTTTCCAGACGCCCCGAGGCCCAGACAATCCAAAGCTCCGTCAAAACCATCTGTTGATGGAGTTATTGGCTCTGTAAACACGTCATCAAAGAAATCATCTGCGAACCCTGGGAAGAAAAAACTGAATGCTTCTAATGGAAATACTTCTCAAGGACAGTCTAATTCTGGAAGTACCTCCGAGGTTAACGCCGTTCAGTCCACCGCGGCGGATAAATCCTCGAAAGGGAAAAATAAAGGGAAAGCTAAGAATAAGACCGAACAGCCTAAACAGGACTCCCCTAAAAATCCACCCGAAGAAGGAGCCAAGCGAAAACCTAAGTATCCTTGTCTTATCTGTGATGAGGATCACTAAACTAAAGACTGCCCCAGGCGGTCCGAAGTTAGTTGGTTATTGAAAGGTGCTCCTGGGACTCCTGCTGTGCTTAAGGAACCTTTCCCTTCTCAGCAAACTCAAATGGTGGAAGATCCATTGCAACCCTCTTCTTCATTTAGCTCTCAAGTATTTATGCCTGGGACAGTTCCCATCCACGTCTCTACTCGAGCAAAAGAATATCCATCTCTTGCTGAGAAAGAGCTGGAGGTCCCCTCCAGCGCTCCTTCGTCCAGTTCTGGTCCTCTCCACATCGAAAGACCAAGCACTGAGACGATCCCCCGACCCCCTCTGAAAGGTGTACTCCGAAAGTCTTCTTACAACCCTAATGCTCATGCTGCCCAGCACTACAGCATTGTTGAGGACTTAGCTCAGGCTCCGTTTGATATGTCCGCTCTAGAGGTCCTCCAGAGCTGCCCCTCCCAGAGGAAGTCCTTGCTATCGGCCATCGGTGGCATAGACCCGGCTGACTCAGATCTGATTTCTTTTGATCTCGAAGGCTATACGCCGAGACTTCCCCACCAAATCGCTTTCCTTATACAGGTCATCATCAATGGCAAAACGATTCATCGTACAGTCATTGATAAAGGTGCCTCAACTTGCATCATGTCTGTTGCTTGCTGGAAAGCTATTGGTTCTCCAACGTTGAGTCAGTCTCCTACGACGTTAGAAGCCTTTGATGGAAGAGAGTCTTGTCCTTACGGTATCCTCCAACACTTGTCCATCTCCTTGGAAGGAAAGACGGTAGAAGTGGTGGTCGAAGTTGTCGACGCTAATCTCACCTATAACCTCCTCCTCGGACGTAGCTGGATGTACGCCATGCAAGCCGTGGCCTCCTCCCTTTTCCGTGTCATTTATTTCCCTCATCAGGGGAAGATTGTCACGGTGGACCAGCTCTCCTTCTTCGCCTCTTCTTCTGAGGGTAATGTGCCTTTTTTGGAGCATACCTCCGAATCATTCGAGAGTGTGGGAGCTAGACTCTTTAAGGATCCCGCTCTAATGGGTGTCTTTCCCCTTCCACCTCCGAATCTCGCCCCTATTAAAACACTTTCCGTGCATCAGATAGAATCTCGGGGCGATATGATGCCATTCGAGCGCAATAACAGTGATGTCAACCTTCACTCCATTTTCAATGGACTGAAGCTTGGGGGGCATGTACCTCGAATTGAGACACCATGCTGGGGGGCATGCCCGTCCCTTTATTCTCAAGTTTAGTGTGCTTCGATTTGTACATGCGTGTGTGTGTGTGTGTGTGTTTTCATGTTTTCGGCTTGGTGTGAAAGCGTGATTGCCCCTTATTGTGTATTTTTGCTTCTTGTGCAAATGTCGAGTACACCTTACATTGGTTTCGCTGATGGTGCCTGCCGCAGCACTCGTAATTTTTCCTCTGCGGCGTGGGTGATCTACGATCCTCACGGTGAGTTGATAGATCTTCAAGGTGTCTGTTTAGGCTGTACTACAAACAATGTTGCTGAATATAGCATTGTTATTGAAATATTAGCTGAGGCAATTAATCTCGGTATTCGTACATTGCTTGTTAACCTAGACTCTCAGCTTGTCGTCCATCAGCTCAATGGGCGATATTCCATCAGAGACCGTCACATTTTAAGGTTGTACTTACGTGTTAAATTGTTAGAAAGGAATTTTGACTTTATCACATATCAGCATATTCCACGACGATTAAACACATTATCTGATGCATTGGCAAATCATGTATTAGATAGACATTTGCGTAATTTATAATTAAAACATTATACAAGTAAGCACATAAAAGCACAATAATAAACCATAGGCATATGTATATATATATGTGTGTCATAATGTTTGCACCGTGTGCGTTACAAAACCCAAAAATAATACATGTTCATCCTGATACATCCTCAGACAACATGTCCGTCAAAAATATACATGAAAGAAGCCTAGGAGTCTATTCGTGGTGGTGCTCATGATAGCACGTCACCGCGTGCACCAAGCGTCTCAACAGACGATGGATGCGGGTCGGTACCCCCACTGTGTGCCTCTGGTATGCAAAGGGCACGTCCGCCAATCTAGCATAGCCTGGAATCCCTTGGGTAAGTCCCTCGAGATTCTGCACCAGCTCTTCCCCCACAGCTCCCCTTGCCTGAGGGTCAGCTGCAGGTTGGTCTCTCCGCGCTATAGGAGACAAGCCGGCTGGTCGCTCCGGGCCCACATCTGCATATACATACAATGGTCATCAGAACATGCATGTATTAACAAAAAAAAAAAAATGAAAATACATAAAACACCAAAAAGAGAAGATCATACCTAACTCCTCTTCCCACTCCGCCCCCTCTGGCAGTGGGAGGTATGGGTCCCCCATGAAGTTGGTTCACGCGTATGGCCAATCCTCTACCACGATCAGCTGACGGCGAAGCCATATGAAGAACTCGAGCCTCCATGACATCTGTTGGCCCCCTCCTCCTCTGGGCATCAATGCTGCCCAACGAGCCATCCTAGGCTCTCGTGGTAATGGGTCTGCCACTACAACTCCCTGGTACTGAAAAAGTGGCAATCGTTCCAAGAATAACGACACCACAATCGAGCCATACCCGAACTGTTTCACTCCCCCACGCTTACACTTTGTAAGCTGCCTTTTGATATTTGTAGTCACTGCTGTAGCCCAGTAAAAAATGGTGGGGCTAAGGCATTCTGTCGCTAGTAACAGATGATTCTTACTTGCCTCATGGGGCGCCTGTACCCCAGCTGCACGCGTGATAGTGAAAAGTATCACTCTAAGAGCCAAGTCAGGGATGGTGGCGATATCCACCTTAGCACTGTTTTTCCCAAATTGTGCCTCTGGGCACACACGAGCCTTCACTTCACCTATCTTCTCCTCGGAAGGCCTGCTTCCAGTCAAAATAGGGCTCGCCCCTCTCCGTGAGATCCCAGTAATGAAGTACACATCAGATACATCTAGCTCTAAGGTCTGATCTCGTAAGCGGAATACTTGGTCATCAACATCCCAAGCATCCACTATGAACTATAATAGCTCCGGTTGAGCTCGCAGATAAGAGGTGAGGAAGAACTTTTTGAGACCACAGTCTCTCAAAGCATTCATACGTCCCTCATCCACTATGGCCAAGGAATCTACGGTATCATGCTCCCTTTCTTTCCATTCCACCACCATTTTTTCTTGTTTCCTGCACCCACAAGGATGAATAAATCATTAATGAAACCCTGGTAGACTTGCAAACCAGTCAAATTTCGAAAATGATGGGAAAATTTAAGTAAAAAATTAGGTCGCGCGGTTGGCGCGACTGTTTCTAAAACAGTCGCGCCAATGGCACGGTACCTTTGTGTAAATCACCCCATTGGCACGGACCCGTGCTGGATACCCCCGCCAATGGGGCGCAACCCTAAATTTTAAAATCCCCCTTTCCGAGGCTCAATTTAGGAAAAAAATGCATAAAACAAGTATGGAAATGGAGCTAAAGGAAGCGCCTCTTACCTGGAACTGGCGGAATCTCAAATGGTTGCCCGGATTGGCGGTAATCACTGCTCGAAGTTTGCACCCCAAATGGACCACTACCACTATGCAAAAGGTAAAAGGTAAAAGTAATTTTGTTTTTTACATTTTCACCATATTTATAGACTTTTTGACTTGTAATTAGGGTTAAAGAGTTGTTTTTTGAATATTTTAATATATTTTTTGGTCGAAAATGGGTTTTACGCTTGCTTTTGGTACTATGACAGGTCTTTTTTGCAACTTTGATGGTGAAACGAGTTGTATTTTATACTTTTTTGGACTCGGTAAATACACGAAAAAGTCACTATGGAGTCATCTTTCAGCTCTTTTCTGACTCGCTAAAAATGAAAAGATTACCGAGTTTCCCCTCTTGACTTGTTAAACATAAATAAGAGGCGGTCGTCTTTAAACCCTTTTCCGACCGTGTAAAAACGAAAAGATCGTCGGACCCTTGTTGTTTCAGGTTCGTTAATGGTTACGAGACGACGTGATGTTGATCACTTTTTTACTTTTTCAGATCGATATCACTCCTCATGAAAAGTACTCCTCAATCGTAATGGTCGGGCGGTTCTTTCGACCATTGTTTTATACTTTTTTGGGCTCGAGAGACACAACAGTACGAAAAAGGACCCCCCTGGAGTTTACTTTTCTGCTGTCTTTTCAGACTCTCTAAACAGGAAAAGACGCCGAGTTCTTCCTTTGTTAGACTCGTTAAAACTTAATGACATCGGATTCCATCACAATGACACCCACAAGCATATGCTATCCCCATCAAGCTTGTTAAAAATAACTGGGGTACTGGCCAGAAATGGTGGAGAAAATGGATCCGTAATCATTGTCGTGTCGGCAGTATGTCGCTCTTGAACATGGCACTAGTCTGGATTCATGTCTGGGTGGGGACATCTCGTCTTGTTTCACATTAGCCTCTGTGGGTTTGGGTGATCCTATTTGGCCTCTCATCTGCTCATTGCCTTGTCATCATGACCTCTGCTCATTTGATGTCAAATACTGCCAAGTCCACTATCGTGCCGCCGATATGTTCAAGAGAAGTTGACCTCTGCAGCGTTACAACCTCCCTCTGATACCTCACATAATCCTAAATCACCACAACATCTTTCCTCTGTCTCGTGTCAATGATGTGGGAAACATTATGGCCCACCTTTGATCAAGGTCATTTTCTGTCGACTTCAGCTCATTATCCAGGAAGCTGATCTAGAGACTCCCTTCGGTGCCTTGGAGCCTGCATGCCTCAATGGCAGGTTCTTCGTGTTCGACGAGAGGTTTTCATCATTGGCCTCCGATCGAATGATTCTGCGGGTGTTCGACGCCAGCGCATTGATTCACATGCCGTAGATTGTACCTATAGTACCTTGAGGACCATTGTCATTATTGGTGGTACCTCTCGCGTCGGTTAACAGTTTTCATTATTGAATGGTAATCAGACGATGTTCATGCATGTTCGACTTCAATTCATGTATTCGCATGCTTGAACTTGTACTCTGTTCGGGTCGAGATGGAGTGCAAGACCCTGGATTTCGTCTATTGGATCCAGGCTGCGATTTGTGGCTTATTATGATCATTACATGACTCATTCACTGGATGGCTGCAACCATGCCTGAGTCTATTTATCGATCCTCTCTGGATGGCTGCGTCCATACCTTGGATCTAGATCATTATGTACTCTATTATGGATGGCTGCGCCCATACCACATACATCATGTACTTGAGCTATCAGTTGTACTTCTTTACGCAGGTTCTCCAGTGGCCGTGTTTTCAGTCACGCATGTTCTTGTAAAGCACTTCACCCCTCTCTCTCTCAGGCCTCATGCTTTAGGGGGCATCTGTTACACAGCAATTTGTCACTATTTGTCACCGTCCCTGTTACCCCTCGCCTGTACACTTGAGGACTCATTCCGGGACCTGTGAGAAGTGACATGACCTGAAACCACTTGCATTACATTCCTCTGAGTATGAGCTTCATTTGCCCTGAAGACATCTCCTGCAAAATACTCATGAAAACAACTCTTTTTGCATTAGCGCGGGTCCACAGTTCACTGCCCGCGCCAATGAGGGAAATCCTCTAAAAAGGGCGTGCTATTGGCGCTCTGTCTTAGAGTCGCACTCGCGCCAACCGAATTGAGTAAAGTTTTCAACCACCAAACTCCCAAAGGTTCTCTTCAACTCATTCACCAACTGAATCTATGTTGAGCTAGGATGGTTTGGCTTCGAATCTCCATAGAAGGGAAAGTGGTTTGCCACCTTTCATGGAAGTTTCCAAGTGATAAAGCCAATCCCATGAATAATGTGGTTGATCCTATCTCTTTCTTCTCTATCTATAAAAGCTTGCCTCTATGCCTTGAGCAAGCTAGTTACAGTAGTTATGGTCCCAACATAGTGATAGAGAGTTTGAAGCTGCAAGAGCCTTCTTTGCACCGATAAGGCTAAATCTAAGTAAGGAGATTCTTGTCACCCAAAGAGAGAGAGGCTTGTCCCTCATCCCAACAAGCTTTACAAGACTTGTGTAGTTGATCACCCAGCCAAAGGAGGATTTGACGTCAGAACAATGGTTGTATTCTTCTTTGTCACTTATTAATAATAGATGACTATCATTATGGTTCCACTCTCATTGTCTTATGTTTGATGTTGAGTTATATCTTTTCTGACTGATATATAATTGCATCTACTAGATTTTATGCTTGTTTTCGTGTTGTTCTTTGCATGTGAAGGTGTCCAATCGCGGGGATCGTGAGGATTGTGACCAACCAAGGCAAAGGAACGAGGGCGACATCTCTTCGAGGAATACTAGCGTTGGAATCCAAGTAGGTTCTCACCATCTACTTTGTATTTGCAATTAGGAGCTTGCGTGATAGAATTGTGTGATTGTTGCTAGACCCGGTCTGGGCTAGTAGGGATCGTCTCTGTCCGCAGAGAGGATTTACCTCCACAACACATATAACACTAGGAAAACCTCAAAATTCAATGCTTTCTAGTCTACCACAACAAAAAAAAACTTCAAAAGGTAAGAAGAAAGGGAAATGTAAAAATAAGGCCAATGCACCTAAGCAAGATCCTCCTAAGACTCCTGCCGATGATGGTTCTAAACACAAAACAAAGTATCCTTGTCTTATCTGTGACGAGGATCACTACACTAAATATTGTCCTAGATGGTCTGAGGTTAGTCATTTGCTTAAGGGGACTTCGGGGACTCCTGTTGTACTTAAAGAGCCTTTTACCTCCCAACAAACTCAAATGGTGGTAGATCAACCTCAATCCTCTTCCACTTTCAGCTCCCAAGTTTTTATGGGTGGGACTATCCCTATTCATGTGAGTAATCGATCAAAAGAATATGCTCTATCCATCGGTAAGTAACCTGAGGTACCTTCTAACATTCCTTCATCCACTTCTAGCCCTCTTCATATTGAACGGCCTAGCACCGAGTCGGTCATTCAACCTCCTACTAAGGGAGTTCTTCTAAAATCTTCCTATAACCCCAATACTCATGCCACGTAGCACTATAGTATTGTCGAAGACTTAGCCCAAGCTCCTTCAGCTATGTATGCCTTGGCAGTTCTCCAGAGTTGTCCCCCCAAACGCAAGTCTCTGATATCTGCCATTGGTGGCATTGATCTAACCGATTCTGAGTTAATTACATTTCATCTTGAAAACCATGTGCCACGTTTGCCTCATCAAATCTCTTTTCTCATTCAAGTCATCATTAACTCAAACAATATTCATCATACTATTATTGATGAAGGTGCCTCAACTTGCATCATGTTTGTTGCTTGATGGAAGGCCATCGGTTCCTCGTCTTTGAGTCAATCTCCTAATACCTTGGAAGCCTTAGATGGAAGAGTTTCTCATCCATTTGGTTTTCTCCCGCACTCGCCTATCACCTTGGAAGGGAAGACAGTTGACGTCAAAGTCAAAGTTGTTGACGCTAATCTGACTTACAACCTTTTGTTGGGTCGAATTTGGACGTATGCTATGCATGTCGTGGCTTCATCATTATTTCATGTACTCTATTTTCCTCATTAAGGGAAGATTTTTATGGTCAATCAGTTTTCTTTCTTCGCTTCCTCTTCCTCGGATGGCAATGTTCCATTTGTGGAGCATGCTAGTATTCCCTATGAGAGTGTGGGTGGTAGACTCTTTAAAGATCCTACCCTTATGGGTGTCTTTTCACTCCCACCTCCTAATGTCACCTATGTTAATATGATCTCTATCAATCCTAATCCCTGGGTGATTCGCCCCCTTGATCCGGTGGATTCATGGGGTGAGGATATGTCGTTGAGCCATGTAGAGCTCAACTATGTTGAAATCATTTTGACTTTGGTTTCATCTTCTGATTCTACTCCTTCGAGTAGATCTCTCGACACGTATGTGCAATCCCCTTGGCTTGGAGATATTACTTCTCCGAATCCATTACAAGAGACATTTCATTTTGATGAGGCAATTCTTGAGACTATGTCTTTTGAGGATCCTCCTTGGCTCGATAAGCATCATCATTCCTCATTTCTCCCAGGACATGGGGACATGAATGCTTGTTTGGAGCTTCATATGTTCCTTCTCAGCCACTTCAGATGCCCATCTTGTCTCATGAGGTTTTTGCTAAGGGGAATATGGAGAATATGATGCAAAACCATGCCCATCGACATCTATGTTAAACCAGGGATTGTTGAAAATATTCACATTAGAGTTACTTGTTCTCTTGAGGAGATCCAGCATTACACCGACCTTTTCAAAGAGTTTCACAACATGTTCACCTAGTTGTATGAGGAAATTCCTGGTATTGATCCGAGTATTGTGGTACACGAGAAAACTACGTATCCTGGTGCAAAACCAGTTCTTCAACGTTTAAGTCCCATGCACCTGAGAAAGTTCGTTTCCATTAAGGGAGAGGTTGAAAAAATTCTCAAGGTAGGGTTTATATACCCTATCCCACTGATAGACTGGGTATCTAATGTTGTCCCTGTGACCAAAAAGCAAGGCACTATTAGGGTTTATGTTGATTATCGTGACATCAATCACGCCTGTCCGATAGATAAATTTCCTACTCCCTTTATTGACTAGCTTATCGAAAACTATGCTGGGAGTGAGATATTCTCTTTTATGGATGGCTTTTCTGGTTACAACTAGATCAATATTTTGCCTGCCGATTAGCACAAAACTGCCTTCATCTGTTCGTGGGGTACTTTTGCTTACAAAAAACTCCCTTTTGTCTTGAAAAATTCCAGTGAGACCTTCCAGCACATTGTACAACCTTATTTGAATGATCTTCTAGCTCATTCAGCTAAATGCATAGACCATCTGAACCACCTCTGCCAAAATTTTCTTCATTGTACACATTATTGTATTCATCTCAATCCGCATAAGTGTGTCTTCTGCATTGAATCTGACATACTTCTTGGGTTTTTCATTTCTAAGGAGGGTATTCATCTCAATCCCCTCAAGGTCGAAGCTATAATGAATCTCCTGCCTCCTGCTTCTTTGCATTAGCTACGGAGTTTGCAGGGAAGGCCAATTTCCTACGTCGTTTTATCCCTAACTATGCTAAGATTGCTAAAGGTTACATGTGTCTCCTTAAGTGTGACACCCCATTTATTTGGGTTGACATCACCTAAAGGTCATTCAAGAAAATCAAGACATTTCTTGTTTCTACTCCCATGTTGCATCCACCCAACTTTCATCATGATTATTCGCTTTATCTAGTTGTCGCTAATAGTACCATTGGTATGGTTTTGGTCCAAGACGACGACGATGGTTTCGATCACATCATATATTATATTAGCCGCAACATTCTTGACACTGAGACTCACTATGCTTATGTCGAGAAGCTAGCCTTGGTAGCTGTTCATGCTATCCAATACATTTGTCATTATATTTTGTTGTGCACTACGATCGTGATTTCACATTGCAACTCGATGACATACATTCTGTCACATCAATTGTTGGGGGAAAAATACTCAAAATGGATTGATATCCTTCAAGAGTTTGATTTTGAGTTTACCACTGCCAAGTCTAAGAAGTCACTGGTCTTTCCTGAGTTGATTTGCTCATTACCATCTACTTCCACTCCCTCTCAGATAGAGGACTGCATTCTGAATGACACACTTTTCTTGATTAGTACCCTCAATCCCTGGTACGGTGACATTATTATTTACCTCTAGATGTCTTCATTCTGCCCTGATTTGTCTAAGGATTCCCAGTGATGCATTTGCCACCATTCTCAGCCCTATTGTATTGTTGGAGATGATTTATAACATCTCGGTGTTGATTTAGTTCTCTGTCATTGTATGACTTTCGAAGAAGCTGAAAAGGTCTTAAATGAATGCCTCTCTGGCGCTTGTGGCAGTCATATGTCTGGTTATGCTACTACCCAAAAGATTCTTCATGCTAGTTATTTTTGGCCCTCTATCTTCAAGGATTACATTTGAGCTTTCCGCTCCTATCACACATGTCAAATTTACCAGTGGAAGATGCATGCCCACCTTCCCTCCTGCATCCTGTCATTACCGTTGACCCTTTTGCTAAATGGGGCACTGATTTTATGAATTGTAACCCTCACTCGGCTAGGGGGCATGGGTATTGTTGGAGAGGTAAATCCCCTCTACGGATAGAGGCGATCCCTACTAGCCCAATAGGGGTCTAGCAACAATCACACAATGCTGCCACGCATGTTCCTAGTTACAATTAAACAAGAAGTAAAGAGCACCTACTTGGATTCCTGCGCTGTCGTTGGTCGAAGAGATGTCTCCTTCGCTCCTTCGCTTCAGCTGGTCACCGTCCTCCGCGATCCCCGCGAACGGACACCTGCACACACGAAGAGAAAGCAAACGCAAGCGTGAAATCTAGTAAAAGTAACTATATGTCAGTCAGAAAAGACATAATTCACATTTATCCATTGCATAAACAAACGAGAATGGAACAATAATAGCAGTCATCTATTATTAATCAGAATAGAGAAGAGTACAACCAAATGTTCTGACGTCGATAAACTTCTCAGGAGGGATCAGTCAGCATGTATCTCAAGCATTCACCTTTGAGGATGGTTCTCCCAAGACAAACAACTCTCTCTCTCTCACACAAATGTCACAAACAAACTTCCCCAAGCAATCAATCACTTCCACACCTAACACACCAAACCTATAGCAGCAATCTGAGCACTACAAGCTCTGTACAATCCAAGCTAAGTCTAACTAGTTCCAACTAGTTTCTAACTAGCTGCTCATGGTAATGGTGGAAGTTTATATAGGAGAAGGAGTCTCCTAAAAAGGTGGAAGGATGAGCTTATCTTCAAGGGGAGTAGTTGCAAAGGGTCGAACAGACATGCCATAGAAGGGAGTCGATATTCACAAAGCTAACAACCAAGCCTGGAGAGATCTGGAAGGCTGGTTGTTTGAACAAATTCGCCCAAACTGGATCAGCGCGGATTATATGGAGACTGCCGCGCTGTCAGCACATAACAATAACTGAACAAGTCATGTCAGCGCGGAAGAACGCGGGAAAGCCGCGCTGTGCGTCATCGCGGAAAAGTGATGTTCTTCCGCGATGGCAGCGCACGAAATACACTGTGAGGCGCTGGTCATCGCGGTTATTTTGCAAACGGACGCGCTGATGAACAAAACTTTAGGAAAATGGGTTTTTTGGGCCAGTTCAGAAGCAGGAACTTGGTGATTGTGAATTCTGGGCACAGCAGGGTGATTGACAGGAAGGCAGTGATAAATTACTGTGTAACAAATGCCCCCTAAAGCATGAAGACCGAGAGAGTGGGAGGGGTGAAATGCTTTACAACACACGCCGAACTGGAACACCACCAGGAAGTACCGAAAAATCTCTGACAATCATATACATGCAGTCTAGGCATGGGCGCAGCCATCCAAAAGACATGCGAGACTGGTCTATGGTATGGACGCAGCCACCCAGCTAAAGAGACCATAAAAAATGACAAGGTATGGTCGCAGCCATCCATGAAGACTCAGGTATGGGCGCAGCCATCCATCAATGAGTCATGTAATGATTATCCACAAAATCGCAACCTGGACCACAGTGAGCAAGGATCCAGGGTCTTGCGCTCCATCTCGACCCAAACAAAGTACAAGTCCACACATGTGAATACAGGGGTTGGAGTCAAACATGCATGAACATCGTCTTATTACCAGTCAATGATGAAAACTGTTAACAGATGCGAGAGGTACCACTAATAATGACAATGGCCCTCAAGGTACTTATAGGTACAATCCGCGGCATGTGAATCAATGAGTTGGTGTCGAACACCCACGAAATCATTCGATCGGAGGCCAATGATGTAAACCTCGCGTCGAACACGAAGAACCTGCCATTAGGGCATGCAGGCTCTAAGGCACCTGAAGGGAGTCCCTAAGTCGCCTTCCCGGATAATGAGCTGAAGTCGACAGGAAGTGACCTTGATCGAAGGTGGGCCATAATGTTTCCCACATCATCGACACGAGACAGAGGAAAAATGATTTGTGTGAGATAGCAGATGAGGTTGTACTGTTACAGAAGTCAACTTCTCTTGAACATATCGGCGGCACTGTGGCGGGCTTGGCAGTATTTGACATCAAATGAGTAAAGGTCATGGTGACAGGGCAATAAGCAGATGAGAGGTCAAATAGGATAACCCAAACCCACGGAGGCCAGTGAAAGAAAAGATGAGATGGTCCCACCCAGACACGAAGCAAAAGAGTGCCATGTCCAAGAGCGACATACTGCCGACACGACTACGGTTACAGTTCCATTTTCCCCACCATTTCTGGCAGGTACCCCGATTATTTTTGGATGACAAGCTTGACGGGGATAGCATATGCTTGAGGAGCGTCATTCTGACAATACCCGATGTCATCAAATGTTTAACGAGCCTGACAAAGGAAAAACTCGGCGTCTTTTCTTGTTTAGAGAGCCTGAAAAGACAGCAGAAAAGAAGACTCCAGGGGGGTCCTTTTTCGTACAGTTGTGTCTCTCGAGCCCGAAAAAGTATAAAACTATGCTCGAAAGAACCGCCCGGCCATTACGACCGAGGAGTACTTTTCGTGGATAGTGCCTTCGACCCGAAAAAGTAAAAAAGCGGTCGAAAACACGTCGTTTTAGAGCCAATAACGAGTTCGAAACGACAAAAACCCGGCAATCTTTTTGAGTTTAAACGGTCGAAAAAAAGAGCTTTAAAGGCGACCGCCTCTCATTTTTTTTTTTTTTTTTTTTTTTTTTTTAACGAGTCGAGAGGGGGACTCGGCAATCTTTTCATCTTTAAACGGTCAGAAAAGAGCTGAAAGCAGACCTCCATTTTTATTCTCTTTAACGAGTCAAAAAGGGAAAAATACTCGACAATCTTTTCATATTTTACGAGTCAGAAAAGAGCTTAAAGGTGACTCGTCCTAGAGGAACGAGTGGTATAAAAGGTAGCAACTGGTTCCGGAGATGGTGGAACTGCTCAAAACATGTAATGGTCAAGAGGCTGGCTATCAAAACCACTCATAACTGCGGTCCCTCAGGAAAGGTAAAACAACCAAGTGAAAGCATATGATCGGCCAAAGAGATGGTGGCGATGGAATGAAAACAACCAAGGCTCATCTAGCAGAATTCAGCGGATAAACATGGCAATCACGAGATGTAAATCGGGTATGGGTTCATTTTTACACAAGCTTGAACCGTGGAGAACTTTGCTTGGATTCGGTTTCATGTTTACACAAGCTTGAAACGAAAAACTATGCTTGTTATAAGTTCGCATGCCCCCAGCATAATAATGCAAATCGAGGTACATGCCCCCCAAGCTTCATTGCATTCAAAACAGTGGATGGGATGAAGGTTCACTTTCGAGGTCTTGGAAAGACTCGACTTGGATTTTACGAGATCTTAATCAAAGACTCGATTGGGAAAAGGGGTTGTTTCATTTTTTAATGAGGTCGCCACAAGATCAAAACTATCCTCATAACCTTTGTTTCATGTTTTAACGAGCTTGACACAAGATCAGGAACTATGCTCGACCAGACCCAGTTTCATTTTTTAAGGAGCTTGACACCGGAAAAGAACTATGCTCCATCCAGACCCAGTTTCATTTTTTAAGGAGCTTGACACCGGAAAAGAACTATGCTCCATCCAGACTTCATCATAATGAACGGGAAGTGGAGGCCCCCAAGAAAGTGGCTCCGGAGGGAAGGCCGACATCTTGGAAATCAGGACCTAATGCCCCCAGGACACTATGCACGATGGTGTCATCATTGGGTACGGGCACGGGGTAGGTGGCCACGTAGTTGATTTGCGGCGAGGCAGATGCAACTTGTGGATGAAAGCCAAGAGGGAAGGACGAGTGCGCCGGAGGGGCTTGTGGACGAACGAACGATAATTGATCGAACGTCACGATTCTTCCATCGTGTGGAAAACAAACCACACGGAAAAGTGAAGAAACAAGGGCTCCCATGGCATACACATAATCACGACCAAGGAGAAGACTGAAGTCTAAAGAACCTTGGGTAACTGAGATGTCTATATAGACAGTCTTGCCTCCCAAAGTAATAGGAAACTGCGGGAGGATCCCTAATGGCTGACTTGTTCCTCCATCATATGCGGTGAGATGCGGTGCGACAGGTACAAGCGATGGGGAACCCAAAGCTCGCCAAGTAGTAACGGGCATAAGACTAACCGATGCTCCTTCGTCTAACACAGTGCCAGGCAGCGCCTTATGGCAAGCATAGGCGGTGACCCAGAAAGGCACGTGGGATGGAAGGGGAGGGGTAGTCAAACGACTCCAATCAAAGGAAACGACCGAACTACTTGGTGGGGGAACCATATGGTTGCCCCCCTGCTCGGAAAGAACCGAATCTAAATTCTCCGGAGAGGTTTCAGGAGAACCTTTATCAAGCTCAGGAGAATCTGAGGAGACGAGAAGAACATGAGAATTTTGCTCTTCCGAAATAGAGTGCTCGAGAGGGGGGGAACTCGAATCAACACTCTTTCCGACCAACGGCGGGTCTGGAACAGGCTGGGGACAGCCAGGTTCGGGAAGAGGAGCCTGGACAAGAGAGGAATCTGAAGCGATCTCTTTGTCAACAGGGGCGCGATCTACAGCTGTAGAAAGACGTTGATAACCGGCGGGAAATGGATTCGGGGGAGCAGCAAGACTTTCCAACACAGCAGAGGCTTTATCCATGAGTGGACAAAGGTGAAGGGGATGTTTGCCTTCACAAAGTCGACAGGGGATTCGAAACTTCCCTTTCTCCTTACCATTCCCAACTGATGAGGTAGCATCGCCATGATCATTAGTGGACGATGAAGGGCGGGCCGGATCGTGGGACCAAACTTCTAATACCCTGGGAATGCCAGGACAATCACGAAGCAGATGGTCCTCCCTGCATAATCGACAAGGAAACTTGACCTTCCGCGGAGGAGCAGAAGGTGACCCGACTTCAGGTATACTGGAGTGGATAGCTGGACTTGAGGGGGGGACTGTGTGTGTAAGCTCTCCCTTAGGAGACTTCTTCTTCTTGGTCTTCTTCTTCTTCTTCTTAGCCACCTGGTTAGTCGAGTCAAGACTTTCACCAGGCGAAGTAGAAGATGAGGACGTAGAAGTAGGCGTCGAAGGGGAGAGGTCCACCTTTGGATCAACATGATGTTGTTCAGGTGGAGGGACTGATGGACTAACAGCCGATACGGTAGAGACCAAAGAGGTTGAAAACAACCACACAGGCAACCCGACAGTTAACCCTGGTAGGGACAACGTCGCCATGTACGGAGCACCAACATTCCCAAGAGGAGGGAATTGTCCTGGATTCCCATCAGAGGGGGAACCTGGGTTAGTGAATCCCAGAAAAGTTGCCATAGCAAACGAACACGAAACCTACTCAAGCTAGCGCACACAAGACCTAACCAGGAAATGTTATCGCGGCCGAATAAATTTTTAAGACATTGGAATTAGACTTGACCTTTTCATGTTTCAAGAGTCGAGAAAAGGACGAAAAGATGACTCCAGTCTCCTTCGAATGTTTAATGAGCACGAAGTGACAAGACGCTCACATACACCTTTTCATTTAGGGAGTCTGAAAAGGATCAAAAGTGACTGCTCTAGAGATTCTAGGTAAAAGGTGTGCCAGACTTTTCGCAAAACCACAGAATACTTTTTAGGGTACGGGTGGTCAATCTTCGTGAATGCTGTGTTCACTGCATTGCGAATCGTAAGGCGGCAGACTCGGCTTCCTATGGATAAAGGATAAAAGCCTAGTGGGGTCTCCCTATATACGCGACGGTACGTGGGAGCGCAGTCCGTGTTAGACCACTATCGAGTCACAGAAGGAGGAATCACCCAACCTAATGTGAAACAACAGTGACTATGTTTAAAGACGCCGGAACACGTCTCTAACCTAGACCTCTAGATATTTGCGTTTAGTTCCAATGCGTTTTTAGATTCATTTGGTTCATTTTATAGTTGATCTTGAGATAAAGTTTCGATTTCAAGCTCTATCGTATGTTCGCTCACAATTACCTAGATGCAATCTATATGCCAAAGAATTCTGTTTTATTCGATGAATTCTAGCTACGAGAGGGCAAGAAATTTTCTATCAAACAAAACAAGTACAAGCAAACAAGCAACTTAATGCAACTAAAGGGAGGAAAGGAAACTTTTCTTTTGAAGATGCAAATCAATGAAATGTTCTTTTCCTTTTCAATTTTCAAAGGCAAAGCTACTAGTTTGATTTTCTTTCAGTGACACAAAGCATCTAAAATAATTTGGAGGAACCGGAACACCAAGTAAACTACTTAATGAAAGCACACAAAGTTCCCTAAACATCCAACCAAAGCTTCCAAATCAAAGGAAAACAAAGGTCTGCTCGAGCTATGTAATCTAAGCTCTGTAAGACAAGCAAGGATTGCAAGCAAGGAGGAAGCGAATGTGAACTGATCGATCCAAACAATCGTAATCTATGTTTGGTAGTGAAGAAATCGAATCAACATAAAAAAGGTGGTTCAATAATCAACACTAAAAATCAACCAGCAACAAGCAGTGGAAAAGCCTCAAGCAAATCAATAAGAGGGTTGTGGATGAACCTTGAATAGACAAGTAACCCAAGCAAACGGTTTCTCGATGAAACTTCTAAAGGGCTAGGTCACATGGCCTAAAAACACAAAAGTCACTCGAATGAAATCAAAGAGAGAGCATCCCTTAACCAAAAGCAATCAAAACAAGCTAATGAGGGACAAGAAACCACAGGGGATAAGAAAGATTGATGAATTCAGGAGATAAAGTTATAAAAACAACTTTTCAGGAGTCAGCGCAAGTTTTACACTAAAAACCCATGTCAGCGCAACTTTTACACAGACCACCCGAGCTGTCAGCGCGACTTTTGCCCAAAAAACCGAGCTGATCTCAGAAAAACACAGTCGTCGCGGAATTAAGCTAGAAACCCAAGGTCAGCGCGGGTAGAAAGCTAGCAAGTGGCGCTGACATCGCGACTATACACGTCTTTTCCGCGCTGATCCGATTTTCCAGGATCGTCGCGACTGTTAGGCGTATTTACGCGATGAACAGGATGTTGCAAAAGGGTGAGCGCGATGTCAGCGCGACTGTTAGAATTAAATCCGCGATGGAGTTCAAAAATAGTGACAGGCAAATCAAAACTCCCAAATCAAAACAACCAATCTTTCAATCAAACAGGGGCATCTCCCAGATCAACCCAGGAAACGCAAAAGACTGATAATTAATCCCCAATTTCAAAAAGAGAGCAATCAAATTCAAACACAAAGATGGACTCAAGAGACAAAAAGGCTGATCCCCAGCGGAGTCGCCAAATTGTTGGAGAGGTAAATCCCCTCTACGGATAGAGGCGATCCCTACTAGCCCAATAGGGGTCTAGCAACAATCACACAATGCTGCCACGCATGTTCCTAGTTACAATTAAACAAGAAGTAAAGAGCACCTACTTGGATTCCTGCGCTGTCGTTGGTCGAAGAGATGTCTCCTTCGCTCCTTCGCTTCAGCTGGTCACCGTCCTCCGCGATCCCCGCGAACGGACACCTGCACACACGAAGAGAAAGCAAACGCAAGCGTGAAATCTAGTAAAAGTAACTATATGTCAGTCAGAAAAGACATAATTCACATTTATCCATTGCATAAACAAACGAGAATGGAACAATAATAGCAGTCATCTATTATTAATCAGAATAGAGAAGAGTACAACCAAATGTTCTGACGTCGATAAACTTCTCAGGAGGGATCAGTCAGCATGTATCTCAAGCATTCACCTTTGAGGATGGTTCTCCCAAGACAAACAACTCTCTCTCTCTCACACAAATGTCACAAACAAACTTCCCCAAGCAATCAATCACTTCCACACCTAACACACCAAACCTATAGCAGCAACCTGAGCACTACAAGCTCTGTACAATCCAAGCTAAGTCTAACTAGATCCAACTAGTTTCTAACTAGCTGCTCATGGTAATGGTGGAAGTTTATATAGGAGAAGGAGTCTCCTAAAAAGGTGGAAGGATGAGCTTATCTTCAAGGGGAGTAGTTGCAAAGGGTCGAACAGACATGCCATAGAAGGGAGTCGATATTCACAAAGCTAACAACCAAACCTGGAGAGATCTGGAAGGCTGGTTGTTTGAACAAATTCGCCCAAACTGGATCAGCGCGGATTATATGGAGACTGCCGCGCTGTCAGCACATAACAATAACTGAACAAGTCATGTCAGCGCGGAAGAACGCGGGAAAGCCGCGCTGTGCGTCATCGCGGAAAAGTGATGTTCTTCCGCGATGGCAGCGCACGAAATACACTGTGAGGCGCTGGTCATCGCGGTTATTTTGCAAACGGACGCGCTGATGAACAAAACTTTAGGAAAATGGGTTTTTTGGGCCAGTTCAGAAGCAGGAACTTGGTGATTGTGAATTCTGGGCACAGCAGGGTGACTGACAGGAAGGCAGTGATAAATTACTGTGTAACAGGTATATCATCGTTGCCATCAATTATTTTATGAAATGGGCCAAAGAAATGCATACATTGTGTAACGACGGTAAGGCAGCTGCACAATTCCTATTCAATCATGTGATTACCCGGTTCAAAGTCCCTTAGGCTATAGTCACTATTCATGGTTCCCATTTCCATGGTTATATGATGACTGAGTTGAAAATCTAGTTAGGCTTGCGTCACGATAATTCGATGCCTTATTACCCTCAGGCCAATGGCCAAGTCGAGGCAATAAATAAAGTGTTGGTTACTATGCTTCAGTGTACCATTGGAATGCACAAGTACAACTGGAATTTGATGTTTTTTTCTACCCTATGGGCCTACCATACCTCGCTCAAGGATGTGACCAGATTCACAACAATTCAACTTGTTTATGGTCTAGAAGCTACCCTTCCAATTGAATGCGAAATCCCTTCTCTCAAATTAGCTATCGAAATGCTCCTGAATACTACTTCGATGGAAGAATTCCTTCTTTATCTAGAACAGCTTGACAAGACTCGTCAAATTGCTTCTTTAGTCACTGAAGCACAAAAGAAGAGAGTGAAGACTCACTTTGATCAGACAGTAACCCACATTCCTTCACAGAGGGATATTTATTCCCGATGTATGATCAAGCTAATGACAAGCTAGGGGTGGGAAAATTTAAACCCATGTGGCATGGGCCCTATATTGTTAAATGTGTTTTGCAAAAAGGGGCTTATGAACTAATTGATTATGAAGGAAACCCTTTAGATAAGCTCCAGAATGGGCTTTATCTCAAGAAATATTATGCATGAGTCTTTCGTGCATGGCTATGTACATAAGTGTGTTTTTCATTTTATACATGTTTGGCTTGGTGTGTAAGCTTTTTTCACTTATTGTGTTCTTTTTTCTTCTTATGCATATTTCTGTCACACCTTATGTTGGTTTCGCTGACGGTGCTTGTCGAAGTACTCAGAATCTTTCCTCCACGACATGGGTTATCTACGATCCCCACGGTGAGTTGGTAGATCTTCAAGGTGTTTGTCTAGGATGTACCACAAACAATGTTTTTGAATATAGTGCAGTCATTGAATTAATATTTGAGGTTTTTTTCCTCAATATCCACGCATTGATTGTGAATATAGATTCCCATCTTGTTGTTCTTCAACTCAATGGGCACTATTTGGTCAAAAACCCTCAAATTTTAAGGTTGTATTTCATGTTCATTTGCTGGAAAGGAATTTTGATTATATTACATATCGGCACATTCCTAGAAGACTAAATAAAACTGATGCATTGGAAAATCATGTATTAGATAGACATTTGCGACATTTATGAAAGTAAATCATCAAAGACATAATAAGTCAATATAGCAAAAACATAGGTATATATATATATATATATATATATATATATATATATATATATATATATCAAGTGTTGAACATCGTAGTGCTCAAAAAATATGTGTTTGGTTACATCACAAGATAGCATGTCTTTTAAAAAATTGCAGAAATTAAACCTAGGAGTCTAATCTGTGTGGTGCTCTCTATAACACATGACTTCTCAAACCACACATCTGAGAAGTCGGTGAATCCTACCCGACACCCCTACTGTGTGTCATTGGTACTGTCGAGGGACATCCTTGAATCTCGCGTAGTCAAGGATCCCCTCTGTCAATCCCTCCAGGTCACGAGCGATCTCGTCCTCTACATCTCCACCAAGAGAAGGAATCTCAAACTCCCACGCAACTCTCCGAACAATTGGAGACAAACCTATAGGCCTTTCCAACCAACATCAGGAAGATTGAAACATAGTGATCAGAACATATATAAAAAATGATAAAAAAATTACAAAATCTTCAAAAATCAAAATTTGTTACCTCTGTGGTCCCAATGTTCCCCAGGGGGGAGTACTAACTCTGGATCACCCCTGAAATCTATCCTAGCATATGGCCAGTCCTCGACAATGACAAGCTGGTGATCCAACCATTGGAAAAAATTGGGTCTCCATGACATATGTTGACCCCCGCCTCCTCGGGGCATCAGTAGTGCCCATCGAGTCATCTGTGGCTCCCATAGATTCAACCATGCTATGATTGCTTCCTGTCTCTAGAAGATAGGAAGGCGCTCAAGGATGAATGATACTAGGATGGACCCATACCTGAACTATTTTACGTCCCCTCGCTGGCACTTTGTTAATTGTCATTTCATGTTATTAGCCATGGCCTCAGCCTAGTTGAAGACAGTGGGATCCATACAGTTGGCTGCCAGCCGGAGTTGGGTTTTGGTGGCCTCATGTGGGGCCTGTGAGCTAGCTACTCTAGTGATGGTCGAGAGGAGGACACAAAGAGACAAGTCTCGGACAGTAGAAATCTTGAGCTTTCTGCCCTTATCTAACTTCTCTACCTCTAGAAACAGTATTCCCATCATTATGTCCATATTTTCACCAGTGATCAAAGTCCCAGTCATGCGGGGCCTTTCCCCCCTCTGTGACAACCCTATCAAGAAGTACATTTTTGTTGCCTCAATCTCTAGCTCTTGCCCTTGGATGTTGAACTTACCCTCATCTGGATCCCACGCTCCAACCAGATATTGGAGTAAGTCCTATTGTGCCCTCAAACTAGGCACCATGAAAATTTTCAGTAGACCATAGTTCCGAAGCACATCCAAGCAGTTTTGGTCTCCCATGCCTAATTCATCATCACCACTCTGCTGCCATTCTTTCCACTCAATCACCATGTTTTCTTCCTGCACACACACATAAAGGACTATAAGTACTTTTCTTGTGCTGAAAATCCAAGGAAATGGCTTTATTTTTGAGAAATATTAACAATCGACGCTTGGCGTACTTGTTTTTCTAACAGGTGCACCGAGCCAAAATCAACCATTTAGAAAAATCAGGATCTTCGTGACTTTTCTGTGTACAGTCACGAAGACCCAATTTTCTCCCTATGGAAGATTTTGGGTCGTCATGGTCCTAATTTGGTGAATCGTGATGACTACCACGAATATTCCGACCCTAAATCCTTCCTCAGAGTCAACTAATACCATTAAAAAATGAAGTATTATCTATGTACATATGTAGGAAATCGATTAGAGATTACCTAGACTAGATGAATTTGCTAACAAGCTACTAATATTTCTCCAGTCGACTATTCAAATTTCGAATGTGCAAGGGTAAATTTTTTCACTCTGAGGTAAAATGGTGAAAAGTAATTTGATTTTTACCAAATGACACTTTTATAAGCCTTTTTGGTCAAATTAGGGTTTTTGTCTATTTTTTAATATTTCACGTATTTTTATATCAAAAATGGATCTTACACTTATTTTTGTGCAAAAACAGGTTTCGCAAACTCTGGTGACTAATTTGTGAGTTATATTTTATACTTTTTCAGAATCGATAAAAACACAAAAAATTCCCTCTTGGAGTCATCTTTCAGCTCTTTTCTGACTCTTGAAACATGAACAGATCACCGAGCTCTTGTTGCTTTGAACTCGTTAAAGGCTGCGAAGTGTCACCTACCCAATATACGGTTACCCCTTTTTCGGGCTGGGATAGGTTATTTACGAAAAAGGTATACGTTGATCTTTCATGGTCAATAGGTTCCCTTGGATATTATTTTCTACCTTTTCATATTCAATGGAAAAATTTACGAAAGGGGACCTTTTGAGTTTTCTTTTCCATGTATTTTTCAAACTCTCTAAACCTGAAAAAGACTTTGAGTTTTACCTATGTTGGACTCGTTAAACCCTGACCACATTGGACTCATCACCATGACGAGATCGAGCTTCTCTTTCCTAGGGCTTGTTAAACATCACTAGGTCAGATTCGTCCGAAGGATGAACTTACATTACAAGCATATGCTATCCCCTTCAAACTTTTGTTTCAAAAATAATTGGGGTACCCGCCAAAAATGGTGGGGGGAAATTTGGAAACATTCTGTTGATTGTATTAGTTATTACGATAGCTTGTCACTCTTGGACATCGACACTCTTTCTACTTCATGTTGGGTTGGGATATCCTAATTTTGTCATTGGCCTTCTGGGTTTTGGGTTATTCATTTTTCCTCATTCCATCTAATCCTTGCTGCATTGTCATGACCTTTGATCCCTTGGTACCAATATGCTACCAAATTCCGGAGTCGTGTCGCCGATATGTTCAAGATCTTAATCCTTATGCAGTTTGTAGCCTTGCACACCTTCCTCGGTTTCTCTATCTCATTCACAATAATCTTGTTCCTTTGTCTCGCGTCGATGATGTGGGAAACATTATGGCCCTCCTTCGACCAGTCGCTTCCTGTCAACTTCAACTAATTATCTGGGAAGTTGACCTAGAGACTCCTTTCTGGTACCTTGGAGCTTGCATGCCTCAATGGAAAGTTCTTCGCATTCAATGACAAGATTGCATCATTGGTCTTCGATCGAGTGATTCCAAAAGTGTTCAACTCTAGATCATTCTTCACACTTTGTGGATTGTACTAGCAATACCTTGAAAACCATTGACATTACTGGCAGTCTCTCTCACTCTTGTTAACGGTTCACACCATTGGCTAGTAATCAAGTGATTTTCTAGTGTGCTCAACTTCAACACATCTATTCGCATATTAGAAATTGTACAATGGTTAGGTTGGGATTCAAGACCCTGGGCTCAGATTACACAAGATCAGGTTGCGTGGATTGATTTATACATGACTCTTTTGATTGGATGGTTGTGACCATACCTAAGTCTTTTTTGTGGTCTTTCTAATTAGATGGTTGTATCCATACCACAGACCATTTACGTATATCTTCTGGATGGTTGTGCCCATGACTTATGAACATGTATTTCCTTTCACTATGTACTCATGTATTAGAGATATCACTTCCACTTGCGTCTGCAAGTTCTCCACGAGGACATTCTGTTTCGGTTATGGATTCGTAAAGCATTTCACGCCTCCCACTCTCTCTGCATTCATGCTTTAGGGGTCATCTGTTACACACTAATTTGTCACTGACTTTACATTCCCTGACCCCAGATAATGCCAGTCCATGTTACTGATATCTGTGTTGTGTCATGTTTCCAATTATGTTTCATTACCTTCCTTGCAATCTTAGGAAGAATGTCTCAAATCATTATCCCTGAAGAAGACCCCTTTTTACCTAAGTTTCTGGGTCGTCATGAGTAAGACGTTATCCCTCTTGTGAAGATGGTCAAGTTAACACTAGCCCTAGCGAAGTCTTCACTCTGTCCCTATGTTGCACCCGCGACGAGCCAGATTTGGCAAGTTTTTGAACAACTCGTCGAAACTTCGAGATGAAATTGCTTCTTGGGCGGTCCAAGGGCTAGTTGTTGGGTCAGTTGAGTTCACCTCTATCCTTTGGGATACTTGTTCCACCTTTTGTGCAACCTCCCTAAGAGATAAGTTCTTCCTTCCTTCTCTTATGGTACCTCTCCCTCCTATAAATATCTCCTCCATGAATGAGATCAACTAGCTTGGATGTAACTGGATGATAGCTAGACGTAATTTCATAGTTTCAAGTTTCTAATAGAGATGTAGAGGTAGAGAGTGTTATTGGAGTGTGGAAGTAGCCTCATATGTATGTTGATTTGAGAGATATTTGAGTAGGGTTGGCTTGAGAGCTTTCTAGCATCAATCGTTTTGGACAAGAGAGAGAGTCATATGTTCCCTTGGGAGATGGTTCACAAATAAATGCTTACAGAGACATGCCGATAGGACCCTTCAAGGAGGCTTACGATGTCAAGGCTCAGTTGTAAGTTTTACTTTGATTTATATTAATAGAAATCAACAACTTGTTTCCTATATCGTGTGTTAAATTGTATGTTGATAGCTTGAGGTTCCTTGACTCTTCAAGTAGATTGCTTGGTCATTTTCTATTACATTTTTGCTGTTTCTCTACATGTTGTTTTTAGGTATGAGTGACTAGAAGAACAAGAGCTGGAGAAACATGATGAGGACTTCATCAAACATCAGATTGAAGGTAGGCCTTCATAACACCAACTTTCTAAGGAAATTTTCTTTGGTATTGTCTTTGTAGTGACTAGACCCACTCTAGGGCTAGAGGGGTTGCCTCTGTCCACAGAGGAAACTTACCTGTGTCACAAGGTCCAAGGGTCATCCTAAATATTTCTTCCTTTGTTTCATTGGATCTATAGTAATCCCAGTATTTTTCATTGAAGGTTTGTTGCATTTGGGCCCAGGTGGTGATGTTACCTCCAGGTAGACTCATAAACCAGCACAAGGCTGCATATTTTTGGGTAGAAGGAAAAATATTAAGCTTCTACTCATCATAGGCATAGTCATAGGTCCTACAGACAACAACAAACTCAAACATGAAGGTTTCAGGATCTTCAGAAGTTAGGCCATAGAAATGTGGAAGGGTAGTAGGGCTTATATTTTTCATCCTAGCCTCTCCATTGGTTTCTCTGATAGGGAAGAGCTCATTGTTCTATTTTTCATCCATGGTTTGGGTAGGTGAGATGGGTTCTTCTTCTTCCCCAATAGGTACTTAAAAAATTCCAGGTTACTCACCTAAAGGGTCTTTTAACTCCCTTGTAGCTAGACAGGGAAGTTCACAATCACCTAAGAAGAATGAACGCTGACTACTTGAGTGATCCAGGTGGATATTGGTGGCCACCTGACAAGTCCACCTGGACCCCCACCATTGTCTTTCTCAGCATTTTCAGTTTCCTTCATTGTAACACAGTTCAGAGGCATGTAGTCACCACATCTCTTCTCAGAGATAAGCTAGCATCGCCCTAGCTGGTTTATTTCCATTTCTGGTTGTAAGCATATTTCAGTATTTTCCATTAATGAAATGAAGTATTATTTCCGCTGCATCTTTGTGTATATGTTTATCTCTGTAATTTGTTGCGTTCCTGTTTAAATCCGGATCAGTGGTATCAGAGCAGTCTGCTTTTTCTCTGTTTTTCTTTGCATGTCCCCAACAAAGTCGAGATATAAGGAGTTAGGGCTTGAACTGGTTGAACCTTTGCAAGACCAGCCTCGCAAATCCCGACGGCCTCCCATGGCGGACGAGAAGAAAGACGAGGGGGCAGGAGATCCCATCAAAATCTTGCTTGAAGAAGCCCTCGAGCGACAACGGAATGCGATGATGGACAGCTTTGCCCAGATCCTTCAGCGCCTACCCAGAAGCAATGCATCCGCTTCCAGCAGCTACTCTGGAAACGCCACACCCTTTAAGGTACAAGTTAATTTTGAAATCCCCATATTCGAGGGTCAGATAGACGCAGATGCCGTAGATAAATGGTTAAATCTGCTAGAGGGTTATTTTTCCATTCATGAATTTTCGAGTCGGGAAAAGATTGTTTTTGCTCTTCTCAAAGCAGTCCCCCACGTCAAGGACTGGTGGGAAACCTACTGCAAGCAGAAGGGTGAAAGTACTGGCTCACTATTTTCAGCCGCACCCACTTGGGATTCGTTCCGGGATGCCATCAAGGAGCAGTACTACCCTGTCGGAAGCTATGAGGATGAATACATAAAGTGGACCACGCTGCGACAGGGAAGGGACCAAGACGTGCCGGAGTTCACCAATCTTTTCCATACCCTTCGCACAAAGTTGGGTATCAAGGATTCGGAGCAACATTTGATACTCAAATACCGTGGCTGCCTGCACAAGTACATCCAGGAAGAAATACAATTCCTAAACATCCCCTCGCTCGGCGCAGCATACCGATATGCCGTCAAGGTCGAGCAGAAGTTTAAACAAAAGAAGCGAGAATTTGGATCTGCGAATCCAAAGCAGGGGAAAGGTGCCCCTAAACCACAGAACAAAGGACAAAGCCAAGGCGGGACAGCCCAAGACAACCAGCCGAAGCCGCAAGCAAAGAATAGCGTCGCGAAGCCAAGAAAGGACACTAGAAAATGGTGCGAGTTCCATAAGAGCTCCACTCACAACACAAGTGAATGTCGGGCCAAGCAGTCACTGGTGGCTGAGCTAAAGGTTTCAGAATCAGATGCATGTTCCGACTCTGAGTCAGAACCCGATAAGGGGTATGAAAAAGGGAAGCAGATCATTGATGCGGATCCCAGCGCCACTGTTGCTACCACAAAGATCCAGAAAAATGAACCCGAAGATCCAGAGGAGGAGGAGCGTCTCTTCCACTCCCAGATGTGGGTAAAGGGCTCCCCGATACAGTTCATTGTTGATAGCGGGAGTCAAAAGAACCTCATTTCGGCAGAGGTCGTGAAGCGGTTGGGCTTACCGACCACAGCACATCCACAACCATACACCATTGGGTGGCTTCACCAAGGACGAGATCTTCGTGTAAGCCAGCAGTGTCGCCTTCCATACAACATCAAGCCCTTCACGGATGAGGTATTGTGTGACATTGCTCCCCTTGAAGTTTGTGATGTATTACTAGGACAACCATACTTGTGGAAGCGACATGCTGTGTATGAATCAAGGCCCCGTGTTGTTATTATTACATTGGGAAATAAGTTTTTCAGGATACCAGAGGTAGCACCACCTGCCGCCATCTCTTTGATTACTGCAAAACAATGCAGTAAGATCATTTCCAAAACCAGGAAATTTGTTTTCCTGATGATACGCCCTCAAGGAAAGAAGAAGACAGTGGCCGCGGCCTCCAAATGGGGTCCCTCTGCACGACAACTATAGAAGGACAAGGTTGTGGAGGAGTACGAGGACATCTTCACCTCCCCGGCAGAGGTTCCTCTGCACTGTCAAGTCAAGCACTCCATCGATCTGACCCCAGGTGCGCCGCTACCCAATGGACCAATTTATCGGCGCTCCGTTCTGGAGAACGATGAAATCAAGAGGCAGATTCAGGAGCTCCTGCAGAAAGGTCACATTCGTCCGAGTTCATCGCCCTGTGGGAGCCCGATCGTGTTGGTACAGAAGAAGGATGGGACGTGGAGACTCTGTATTGACTATCGGGTGCTGAACAAGATCACTATCCATAATCGGTACCCGATCCCGCGGATTGATGACCTCCTAGACCAACTAAAGGGGGTGAAATATTTCAGCAAGATCGATCTGAAGTCAGGATATCACCAGGTACCAATCGAACCCTCCAATGTGTGGAAGACTGCCTTCAAATCCAAGGAGGGCCTCTTCGAATGGTTGGTCATGCCTTTCGGATTGAAGAATGCTCCTGCAACATTTATGAGGTTAATGGATGACATCTTGCGGCCATTCACCAACTCCTTTGTAGTAGTATACTTGGATGATATTTTGATCTTCAGCCAGAGTTGGGAAGAGCACCTCCACCATATCCGACAGGTTCTCCAAACACTGCGGCAACACAAGCTATGTGCCAATTTGGAGAAATGTACTTTTGGCATGACCCAGGTTCAGTATCTGGGATACATCATTGATGAACAGGGGGTACATGTCGATCCGGCCAAGGTCCAAGTCATTCGGGATTGGCCCTCTCCAACCACTCTAACAAAGCTTCGCAGCTTTCTAGGTCTTGCCAACTTCTACCGCAGGTTTGTGTTGGGGTTTTCTCATATTTCTTGGCCCTTGAGTCAAGTCACCAAGGGCGGGGCGAAAGAAAAATTCTTTTGGTCTGAATCTCAACAGAAGGCATTCAGGGAATTGAAGGATCGCCTCTGCACGGCACCAGTGCTCGCGTTACCAGATTTACAACAACCATTTGAGGTCGAGACAGATGCCTCTGACTATGCTATTGGGGCAGTCCTTACTCAACATGGACATCCAGTGGCATATCACAGTGAAACACTTTCAGACACAGTCCGGAAGTACCCCACTTATGATAAATAGATGTATTCCATTGTACAGGCCTGCCGACAATGGAAGCATTACATTTTGGGGAAGGAAACGGTCATCCACACAGACCACCGACCTCTGCAGTTCATACAGACCCAAGGGAAATATCAGAATGATCGCCATCAGAAGTGGTCTACATACCTGCAACAGTTTCACTTGAATATCAAGTATAAAAAGGGCAGCATCAATAATGTTGCAGATTGCCTCAGTCGGCCACCGATCATGGCGCTAACCACCGTGCTCAACTCTTGTGGGCACGAGACTGTTGATTGGCCACTTCTCTACAAAAGCGTCCCAGAATTCGGCCACACATACCAGACACTCTTGGAGGGTTGGCCTGTTGCAGATTTTCACCTCCAGGACGCCCTATTATGCCACCTCGGGCACCTTTGTGTTCCTTCAAGCGAGCGTGCCAAGATGATTTGGGAAGCACACTACAGTCGGGTTGCTGGGCATTTTGGGGTCGAGAAAATAGTGGCAGTACTGCAAAATTATTTCTATTGGCCGAATCTTCGACAGGATGTTGGGAAGTACATCTGAACATGTACTGCCTGTGCCATTGCCAAACCGACCATTAAGAAGCACGGCCTCTATACCTCGTTGCCTACCCCTAGTCGACCTTGGGAATCCATCTCCATGGATTACATGTCAGGCCTTCCTTCCACTAAGCATGGAAATGACTGTGTTTTTGTGGTCGTCGACAGGTTCTCGAAGATGGCCATTATGATGGCCTGCAAGAAGAATATCACAACAGAAGCCACTGCTAAAATCTTCTTTGAACGAGTGTGGGTACACTTTGGGATCCCACAGTCTATCATCTCAGATCGGGACAGTCGGTTTCTCAGCACATTTTGGTCCAGTCTCTGGTCAATGCTGGACACCAAACTCACGAAGTCCACAGCCTTCCATCCTCAAACTGATGGCCAGACAGAGGTTGTCAACAGGATGATTGTGCACATTCTGTGCATGTATAACTCAAAGCATCCACGCACATGGGATGAGAGCCTCCCCTATGTTCAGCATAGCTACAACCGAGCTCTTCACAGCTCCACTGGCCACAACCCTTTTCAGGTCGGTTTGGGATTCCAGCCACTATGCCCCATTGATATGGCCATGCCCCCTTGTAGCTACTCACATGAATTCAGCTCATGTCCAGTCTGAAACAGATAAGGCCACCAGCTTCATTGAGCACATCCAACATAATTGCCAGCAGGTCCATGACATTCTTGAGAAATCAAATGCCAAGTACAAGCAGTGACATGATCAACACTGGGTGCCACACAAGTTTCAGGTGGGCGACAAAGTCTGGTTGCATTTGCAAAAGGAACGCCTTACTGGAGCCTATCGGAAATTAAGACCACTCCGATATGGTCCTTACACCATTACTAAGGCTATGGGAGATAATGCATTTGAGTTCAGCATTCCCCCATTCCTTGGCCTGCACCCAGTGTTCAATGTGGACCGCCTTCGGCCATACTTTCCACCATTGCTAGACACATCCGACATTGCAGAACAACTCAAACCCACAGAATTGAATCCAGATTGCATGGAACAAGCTGCAACTGATCGGATCATGGACACACAGATCAAGAACACTCGCCAACAGAATATCCAACTGTATCGAGTTGTCAAAGCAGGCCAACTCCTTCAGCAGGGAAAGCGGCTCACCAGGGAACAAGTTCAGCAGAAGTTTCCTCATCTCATGGAGGAGCTCAACGCAATGGGGACCATTGCTTCCTAAGGGGGGAGGAATGATCCAGGTGGATATTGGTGGCCACCTGCCAAGTCCACCTAGACCCCCACCATTGTCTTTCTCAGCATTTTCAGTTTCCTTCATTGTAACACAGTTCAGAGGCATGTAGCCACCACATCTCTTCTCAGAGATAAGCTACCATCCCCCTAGCTGGTTTATTTCCATTTCTGGTTGTAAGCATATTTCATTATTTTCCATTAATGAAATGAAGTATTATTTCCGCTGCATCTTTGTGTATATGGTTATCTCTATAATTTGTTGCGTTCCTGTTTAAATCCGGATCATTGAGGGTGTGGGGATTTTTGGCAAGAATTTTCCTTGATTATCCCTACTCCTATGAGGCATGAAATAAAATTTTTATTTTTTTATTTTTCACTTTTTCAAAGAAATAAGATGGATGCAAAACAAAAAAAACAATGCTCAAGAATAAAAAACTCCTACTCAGACACCTCCCCAACAACGATGCCAAAAAGTGGTGAGTCCTATTATTGCACCAAGAGTGTTATAACTCCGAGGGATTCCTCAGCTCAAATTATCAACCTAGGGTTCATGAAAACTTAGAGGTGATAGTGCTATATGCACAGTCGGTCAGAGTGTACTAATGCCACCCTTAGTCATGACATCGGATCAAGGTGTTCATATACCATTCCTCCAATTCAACTATAGTGAAAGCACAATTGAAATTGATTCTTAACTATGAAAATGAAAATTCCATGTGTTCAACTTATAGGTGCTAACTAACATTAAATGAAAGAGAAAGGGCTAATATACATGCAGAAGTAAAGCTACCCTATCTTGCATAATTCATCAAATCAGCAACATATTTTCATGTACCATTGATATAATTCACATTTTCTTGAAATTCTAACTTGTATCATGCTCATTACTTGTGAATGAAAAAAAAGACTAATTCTACCTTGTTTTGTAGTGAGAAAAAGAAGTGGTTGGAGTGGTATAAGAGCTTCTCTTGATCATCAAATCACAATTTGGGGTCATTATTCATCATGAATTAGCTAACATTGATGTGAGGAGAAAAATAGGTGGAGAAAAGTGGTGCTGCAGGCCGACTACAGGTACTGCTACAGGTCGACTACAGGTGCTGCTACATGGGATTCAGAGAGCCTTTTTAGGGTGGATATGGTTCCTTGTAGGAATGAAGAGGTGGATGAAGATAAGAGGGAGTGAAGGAAGGTTGGGGAAGCCTCCTAGCCAAGACCATGACCTCTTGGAGGTCTCTCTTGCATAAATATGAATTCCAATGGTGTCCCTAATTGTATGAACATAATGACTGTGGAAACAAAGTTTTGGGAGAAGAATTGAAGGGTGGAGGAGAAGATGGAGAAGTCTGAGTGGAGATGAAAGAGGCACTCTCCCCTCTATATCAATGCAACCCTACAACTCACATGTATGCATCAATTGATCATTAACATAATGATATAAACTATGATGGAAAACATTGGTTGAATTTTATAACATCTATTCTATGCCACAACACTATTTTGATCACTGAAATAACTCTTAAGTTACATAAAGTAAATATGAACAAGGAAAACTAACATATATTTTTTCCAATAAATTATAAACAAAATGTTTTTGGACTGAGATTGTAAATATTTCCACCATTCTCCCATAAGAGAGGTGATAGGGAAGCCTGCAATCATAGGTTTTTATAGCTTAATATCTACTACAATGAAAGAAAGACATGAAATTATTTAAACTAATAAGAAGAAAGAAATAAAAAAGAGGGATGAAAGCCTTTGGGTTGGGTTGAAACACAATTTTTTAAACCGTCTAACACTAGCTCAGATGTAGATTAATAACATCTTATCATTATCATAAAATAGTAGTCTCATACATCATATGAAAGTTACCAATGATTATGACAAGCCTCCGGCTCAATAACTACTCCTATCTTAATCAAAAATTCAAATCCTAATGAGCTTTTAAGCTCATTTATTTATATAAAAGTGTAGTCGATAGTAGCTCCCTAGAAAATAGGAGTGATTTCATCGATCTTGAAAATTGTGGATCTTGTCCTCCTTGAGCTTCTCATGCACTTGGAGTTACTTGGATATTAGTGAATTCGAGCTTGTGAGTGAGGATTTGGTGATGTCAAGAGAAGTTATAGAGTTAAGGAGGTGGACAAGCCTCTCTAGATTCCCTCCTTATTATCTTCATCAAGCCCCTACATAGTAAATGCCTAAAAAATGCTTCTTTTCCTACAATTTAATCACATTAGGCCACATACTACGACAAACACATTTCACTCTTCTTACTAAGCATATTTGTTGGCTTGTTCGAGCTTGACCCAGGTTCGGAGGTGATTTAGCCAAACAAATCCAGATACTACTAGCCCTTCAAGAAATAGTCCATAGGGCGTGGACTGAGTCTCACCTGAAGTAGTATGGGAGGGTGCTAGAACCAAGTTTCCACACCCTGGAGATGTTTGATGAGTTCAAGTGGTCCACAGTTCGACCCTTTATGCATGTCGCTACGCGCACTTACCCGTTCCTTGCAGCCTGTGATGTTACCTTCGCATAGCCCTACTTGGGGGCCGAACATTGCTATTACCCAAGTCCTTACTAGTATTTCTTCATTAGTTGATTAACTTAGCTTACTAGCATGTGTAAAGTATACTTAGCAATATAAATCATTCATACAAGTGTGTGCAGTCAATAAACAGTATATTTGCAATTGATATCAAACATGTAATAACTTAGAACAGATACACAAAATTGGTAACAAAACCTTTCTTTATTAATCTCTTCTCTGATTATAGACTTGACTCCACCCTGCGCACTCAGCTACAGGGGTGTGCACTAAGCTGTAGACTCTAATAGGCCTCTGCGCACTCAGCTGCAGAGCTTTTTTCCTACTCTATGACTAAAGACACACATCGACTTAATCTCTAAGACCTTTCATGCCCATTCTCCATCTAATCTCTTTACAACTTAGAGCCTCACTATTTATACAATTCCATGGTCTGTGGACCATGAGTAGGCTGACATTACATTCAAAACTTGGGGCAGGTAGACCTATGACTCTAACATATATTTCGCACCTGCAATTCACAGAGCTTTATAACAATATCAACTCAAAGCTTGGGCTTTGAGCCCAAAAACATGCCGTGGGGGGATTCCATGCCCAAAAGGCCCCCAACACAAACATCGTGACTCACCCTTGACTCACTATGTCGGTGTAGTGATCTTGGCACAGATTCCCTCCAACTCTCCTCAAACTGTGCTGATGTAGACAGTGCACTACACCGCTGCTTGTTGAATCTATTCCATCCTTTGTTCTGAGACCTTCATGTCTGAATTGTTTCCTTACATCTTTACTGACATCTGCTGCATATGTTTATAGTCTCGCATCTCTGTCTGGCTCCTTGGAGCGCAAAGACTGTGCTTCAGCCAGCTATTCAAATAGTTGGCCCACTCGTGTAGGGCTTCAAGCGGTTGCCATTTACTTTTCCTGGGAAGGGTTCTTCATTAGTTTGACTAGTGGGACTGTGCCTCCGTATGTGACCTCCTTATCCACGTATGGTTGCAGCCAATGCATTCTGAATTTTCCCGGAAATTTTTCAAACTCACTATCATATAGCAGCACTAAGTCATTTACCTTGAAGGTGCACAACTTGATATGGCAGTCATGCGAGGATTTTTCACACTACTTTTGTACCTACATATGAAATCCAGCCAAGAACGATTCTTCCTCAAGTTCTTCCAATTGCACGAGCCTTTCCTCCAAAGCTTCGCGGTCCATCATCCCTATGAACGCTGCTATGTGCAGAATAGGTATGATATATTCCATCAGCATGATAGCTTCCATGCCATAAACTAACCGGAAAGGTGTTTGCCCATCAGTTTCTTGCACGTTGTCCTGTAATCCCATAACACTGCAGGTACGCGCAGGTCCCAATTGCTTCACTGCACATTCCACACTTTGTTCAGCACTGTCTCGAGTATTTTGTTGAAGGCTTCTACAGTCCTATTGGCTTGTGGGTGGTATGATGTAATTTTCTAATGATACACTTGGAATTCTTTTGTGAGCACGTTGATGGTTTCGTTCAGGAAATGTGTTCCGCGATCACTCATTAAGATTTTTGGACAGCCAAACTGGGTCAACACATTTTCGAACAAAAACTTCATAGCCGTAGTGGTCGTGTAGTCTTTGACCGGCTACGCTTCCGCCCATAATGTCAGGAACTCTATCGCGGTGATGATGTAGTGTGCAACCATCTTTCCCTGAGGTTTGATAGGTCCCACAAATTCAATTTCTCATTTCTTGAACAGTTGCAGTGTCATTTATGGATTCAATGGAATCTCATCCCTTCGCGATGTTTTTCTAGTTCTTTGACATATATCGCAAGCCTTACAGTATGCTTTGGAATCCTAGTGAAGGGTTGGCCACCATAACCCTGCACAAAGAATATTTTTTGTGTTCGCATGTCCTTCATAGTGTCCTCCTGCAGCGCCCCCATGTGCTTCCAAGAGGATCTGAATTCATTCAAATTTAGGTACGTATCTTTGCAATATTTCATCATTTCCCATTTTGTATAGGTGCCCCATGATGACAGAAAAATTTTCTGTTTGCACCATCAATTCTTTCTTCTGTTGGACATAGTATTTCTTCGGCGCAGTACCTATTGTCAGAAAATGGATTATATCTTTGAAGTGCCCATCCGCGATGCGTACCACAATGTGTTGTGCATCAGGTAATCCTTCCTCCAAATTAGTAGGTTCCTCGCCCATCTGAATATGCGACAAGTGATCTAGTCCTGCGTTCAGGCGTCCAGGTTTGACCACAACCTCAAAGTCATATTCTTGAAATAATAAGAGCCACCTGCATATGCAACCCCCAACACAAGCTTAATTGACCAATTATTTCAGTGCGGAATGGTCTATATACATCTTGAAATGTCCTCTTAGCAAATAGTGTCATTATTTTTGGAGTGCATACACCATCGCTAACCCCTCGTGCTCGGTTGTGGAATAGTTCTTCTTGGCTTTAGAAAATCTATGACTTGCAAATGCGATAGGGTGGTCCAAGCCCTTGCCGCCCTCTTGTGTGAGCACTGCTCCCAGTGCGATACATGATGCATCAACATGGACATGAAACTCCACATCCCATTTTGGGAAGACTAGGATTGGAGTGGAGGCCAATTTCCCCTTTAGGACATCTAAACTCTCCATGCAATCATCATTGCAGCAGAATGTGACATCCTTTTTCAATAGTTTCTACATCAGCGAGGTGATTTGGGCATAGCTCTTGATGAACTTCCTGTAGTATCCTGTGTGTCCCAAGATAGTGCGCAACTGTTTAACACTTCACAGTGCTTCCAAATTTAGAATTACTGCAATCTTCATAGGGTCCACCATCAACCCCTATTTGCAGACCACGTGTCCCACCAAGTTTCCAAATGGAACGAGGAATGTCTACTTCTTAAGGTTTAGCGCATTCTGGTTTCGTTAGCAAGTATCCAGCATCAAGCGTAAGCTTGCTACATGGTTTTTAACTAATTCAAAGACAGTCCAATCATCCACATAGACCTCCAGGAACTTGTGGATGTATTCTTTGAATGCAGCAACAACGATGCGCGAAAATATGGCTGGCGCATTCTTTAATCCAAACAGCATAACCGTGTATTTAAAGCAGCCCCATTCCATTGCGAAGTTTGTATTCCTCCTGTCTTCTAACGCGACTTTGATCTGGAGGTACCCTAAGAACCTATCCATGAACGAGTATGCTTCTTGTCTACCAATGTTTTTCAATACTTCGTCTGTGAACAATTTCGGGAATGGGTCGTGTACAGAGGTGTCATTCAGTTTCCTGAGGTCCACACATTCTTATTTTTTTGTTCTACTTTTTCTCTTGTACTACCATAGGGCTCACCCAGTCAGATTCCTCCTCTAACTCAATAATTTTGGCTGCGATCATTTTGTCCAATTCTACGTGGACCTTTTCCTTGTACTTTGGATTCAAGTGGTAAGGCCTCTGTTTGACTGGCTTCGCATCGGGTTTTAGGGTGATCTTCATCATCCCTAAGTCACCAACGATCCCTTTTAAATCCATAATTTTGGTCAGGAATAAGTCTTCATATTCGCGGAGTAACTTAGCGACCTTATTCATAGTGGCATCATCCCAATAGTCACCGAGCATTGCATACTTTGGTTTTGCCTCCATCCCAATGTTTACCTGCTACGTTTTTAGTGGCCCAGTGATGTCAAGATCCTCAATCAATGGTCCTGAAACCTCATGACAGCCTTCAGTTTTGGGAATGTTAATATTCCATGGGTCCTCATCATCCTCCTCAATATTTACATTGTAACTCTCCAGCGTGTAGCTTAGCTATGTCTCCCATTCTGGCTGAAGCATTTTCATTGGCTCCTGGGGTATTTTGAAGATAGTTACTTTTACTACTTGTAGTGCATCATCAACAGTATCCCACCAATGATCCTCAAACATAAAGGTTAATAGGAATCCTTCGCAAAAGATGTCCCATTCACTCGTGCCATGGCAGAGCTCCATCCCAGTATACCAATTCATGGGTATGACATTCGAGTATGACAGAATAAATGCACCCATTCAGGTTCTGCCTCTTCCCCATAGACCTTGGTCCATTTCACGAGGTGCGTACGTGAATCATCCCATATGACATACTTATATACTAGCTGCATCTACGGTTTCCAAAATCACAGGTGCATCATCCATCTACATCCATGCCAGTCCTCAAAGATTCTCTAATACGTACCCCACCACCTTGCAGGCGTAGTGCGCAGTGCCCATTTTAGAGTGTCAAAACACTACTGTTCTGGAATTTCTCTTTCAAATTTGTTCAGGAATTCATCCACCGCTGTCAACCCATCATACATAAGAAGATCCCTTACCTTATTGTGACGCAGCACAATGATCTTACCATCATGTTGCAATTGAGCGTGGTTACCTAGTGTAACCAGTTTTGCCATTGTTCTATTTCCTCATCTGAATCTGATGTACAAGAGCTTTCACGCTCCCATGAAAATCTTTCCATCCACTATAGGATTCACCCAATCCTATTCCCGAGTGGTTATCTTGTAGATATAGTCTAGATCATCGTCGCTTTGTTGTCGGACACTGGCTCTGTGTAGCTCGATCCGTCTACAGGGTCTAAAGGTACCACTACATGTAGTGACTTTTTCTCAAAAATCATTTTCCTCTTCTTCAGGTTTATCACTCCAATCATATCAATGGCCCAATCAATTCCCATTAGCATGGGATAGGGATTTATGTCATCGACAATCTCTATCACTTCGAAATATAAAAGCGCGCTTGCACCTTTGATGTCTACCATTATTCCCTGCAATCTTCCAGTCAGTAGGATCTTCTGCTACTTCGCCATTGGCAATTGAATAGGGGGCCATTGCAATGTGGTCCTACCCATGCATTCCCATGTCTACATTGGTAGTACATTCACATCCGATCCTAGATCCAAAATCAGTTTATCCATTTCATACTCTCCAATTTGCGCAGTGAATCTCATTTCCCTTCATGTTCACGATGTGTTCTTTCCAAACTTCTGGACTACGCATGGTTCTCCTAAACTAGCACACCTAGTGATGAGTTCCTGTAGTCCCTTCACAGCCTTACTATCGCACAGTAGCTTCATGCATGTCTCCAGAAAGGTAGTAAGCATTGGTGGGTCCATCTTTGGTTCTAGTTTGTCCTTACTACCTGAAGTGGAGGCCTCCATGAAGCTCTTCTTAGCTTCCATGAATGTCTCCTTTGCATGCTCTAAATTGAACTCTAGTTCCTTCATTGCCACTTTCCAAACCCAGGCTACTTACCCTTGTCATCTCCTATCGTAATACTGCATCAGAGCACTATGTTTACATTTGGGTCCTCTTCGCGTGGCTCATATCTCATCATTTGCCGATTCTGAGTCGGTGGAGGCTGGAGTATTCCTTTATCACGCAACCTCGCTATTAGTGTAGGGCAGTCTTCCATCTCATGATCAAAATGGGTACAATATAAACATGATTCTCTGGTCGAATTTGTACAATCATAGGCATAATGCCCTTGCCCTATGCAAATGTAACAAATCAGCTATCCATGACCCCTTCCTAGTCCCATTCCACCTCGACCTCGTCCGCGCCCCTGAAATCCAGAGCGCGCCATCCTTGCATTTTGATCAAGGGCTCACATTTCGGTCTGAACTCTGTAGGAAGGATTTCGATCCATCATTAGTTCATAACTTCTACAGGTTCGCTAATCATGGCCTACCGACCTATAGAAATTATAGAACAATTGTTGGGACATCTGCGTATACTTTTGTAATAGGTGACAATTATCTGTAGTGTGCTTTCCTCCTATCTATCAAATCATGCACCATAATATAGGTGCCACACTCGACCTTGCTTGTGCCTCTGGTCTTAATGGCATTGGCCCTCCTGCCGCTAGGTAGTTTGTGAAGACTGGACAATGGTCCTTGTCATGCCCCTAGCCTTTGCATTTTATGCACCATACCTCCTCATGTGCTTTTGGGCGAGTTGTTCTGTCCTGTTTCAAACTATGCATTTCTAGACACAAATTTTTCAGTTGTGCATGGATTTGTTGGACTCCTAGGCCAGGAACTTGTATTGGGGTCTCGTGCAATCTCATTACAATCTCCAAAGCTTCAGCTTGGGTGGATAACTTCTGCTACGATAGTGTCTTCTTTAGATGCGGCGTTAGTGACGCTACAAACCACACGTGGTACTACCCATCTGTCAAGGTCATGTTGTCTTCGTGAATCGTGCTTTTCAGTCTCTGATCTAGTTCCCAGGGGGTCTCGCCTGGAAGCATCATGATTTCCTTAAACCAGATAATCAATTGTGTCTCTGATTTTGGCCTGCTAAATTTCCTGTTTAGCACAGCCTAGATATTTGTGATCCCCACGTTTGGATGGTCATTAGAATTCTTAATGTACCATGTTAGTGCGTGATCCTGCAACGTGCTTACCAGTGTTGCCTTCGTTATATTATCATCCATGACTCCTTCTACTTCCCGTACGGCCTTTACCACAAACCAAAATTGGTCTCGATATTCGTTCCCTACTCCTTTGAACACCGAAAATTTTATCGTGCTCGCCGTATTTAACTATGGTGGTGGTGGAGGTGGTGTGGGTGGAGATGTGGGTGAAGATGGTGAAACTAGTGGGGGTGTATGTGGAGGTGGTATGCGCAAAATTTTCTTGCTTAACAGACTGATTGCACTTCTTGGTGAAACTTTCGCGAGCTCTTCCTTTCTTTCGTGCCAAGATGAAATCAAGGGGCTATTCTCTATCTCTGTGCTACCTTAATTTTTATAGATCATCCCACTTTCCACAGCCCCAAACATCAATTTATTCGTATAACCCACTTTTCACACAGTAGCATTTTAATCCAAGTGTTCAAAGATTTAATGTACTTACATTGCAGTCCTTTGAGGAAGCGTCGTTCCACCTCAATGTAGCTGACTGAAGTATCTACCACGAAATCGGTGATAAACCCTCCTATAATTTGATCGAGCCAATGGTCCACGACACGCACAATATTATCTTCCAATGCTTCTAGTCTGAACACCAACTCTGGAGTCGAGCCTACACCTCCCTTGACTGTCTGCTAGCTTCGCGATCCACTTGTACAACTCAGAGGGGAAGGATGCAAAGAAAATTTCATGGATTTCCATATATAAGTAGCGCTCTAACCATTGTTCCTTTGATACTTGCGGATTCTTGTTTTATTGTGTCGTGAACTCATGAATCTTTCTGTCCAACCACCCTTCAATTTCTTTCTTTGTCGGATTCTAGTGACACGACATCAGACATCCCTTATGCAGATCCCGATCCCGACAAAGGAACCAATTGTTGGCTTGTCGGGGCCTGACCTAGGTTTGGAGGTGATTTAGCCAAACAAATCATGGTACTACTAGCCCTTTCGACAATAGTCCACGGAGCGCGTATTGAGGTCTCACTCGAAGTAGTATGGGAGGGTGCTAGAACTAGGTTTCCACACCCAGGAGATGACTGACGAGTTCAAGTGCTCCGTGGTTCGACCCTGTACGCATGTCGTTACGCACACTTACCCGTTCCTCGCAGCCTGTGATGTTGCCTTCGTGCTGTCCTACTCGGGGGGAAAACCCTGTTATTACTCAAGTCCTTACTAGGATTTTTTCATTAGTTGATTAACTTAGCTTACTTGCATGTATAAAGTATACTTAGCAATATAAATCATTCATACAAGTGCGTGCAGTAAATAAATAATATATTTGCAATTGATATCAAACATGTAATAACTCAAAATAGATACACAGAATTGGTAATAAAACATTTCTTTATTAATCTCTTCTCTGATTACAGACTCTACTCCACCCTACGCACTTAGCTGCAGGGGTCCACACACTCAACTACAGACTCTACTAGGCCTCGGCGCACTCATCTGCAGAGCCTTTTTCCTACTCTATGACTCAAGACACACTTTGCACTTCAACTTAATCTCTAAGACCTTTCATGCCCATTCTCCATCCGATCTCTTTACAACTTAGAGCCTCACTCTATTTATATAATTCCATGGTCCAAGGACCATGGGTAGGCCGACATTACATTCAAAACTTAGGACAGACAACCCTATGACTTTAACATATATTTTGCGCCCGCAATTCGCAGATATTTACAAAAATATCAACTCAAAACTTGGGATTTGAGCCCCAAAACATGTCGTGGGGGGATTCCATGCCCAACAATTAAGGAGGTTGACAAGTGTCCCTATATTCGCTCATTATCTTCATCAATCCCTTGCATAGTAAATGCCTCAAAAATGCTTCTTTTCCTACAATTTAATCACATTAGGCCACATACTATGACAAACACCTTTTACTCTTCTTACTAAACATATTATAACAAAAAATGTGAATAAATATGAGAAAAGGATAGTTTTGAACCTGGAGGATAGCATAATGAACTTCAATATATACCTATTGATGGGACGCATCAAGAACCTTGAGCAATCTGAAGAGGGAGTGCCTGGGATGATGCAAGCCTGGGTAGAGGTGGAAGTCCACACAACAGAAACAAAGGTCTTATATTCTAGGAAGTTAAAACAGTTGAAGTCCCACACCCACATCATCCCAGTGAGGGAGTACCCTAGATGGTTTCAAAGGGCACACAAGATTTGAATCACAAGATGATGTAAGCACATGATATTGTGGCGAAGCGAATCAATAGAAAATCCTAATAGGATTGTAGTTGAGGTAGGACGAAGAGAAGTGTAGTGTTAAAGAAATTGTTGGGGCCCTTTATATTTTGCAAAGGAAATTGATGCAAAACAAAATGTCTCATACCCCATTGTATCTTGGTGTGGAAACATTTTATTGGTCCAATATGACATCAACATGAAACCAGTACATGGGACTCATGGTAGGAAGATTCAATGTTTTTAGGTGGTCAAAGGGGCCAAATCTGAGTGACATGTATCTTAGTCAGATGGAACCACATGGAATTGGTGACATCAGCATGACAACAACCTAAAAAGACTTTACTAGTAAGTTTGAAAGTTATTGCACGAAGTGCTTCGGGCTAAATAGGTGCAAGGTACGTGTAGCAGTTGTCCGGGACAACTCACCTCGATAGGTATTGCAATTGGTCCATGAGAATAGATAGTGGTTCCCATGGGATACATTAGCTTGGTCCACTGAACTTGGAAGGTTTTGGATTTTTACAAAGGAGGAACATCATGTTGACAGGGCATCGACATGAGATGGAAACTAATGACAGAAGACAAGACTAATAGGAAGAAGGCAATGGTGACCACACATTTAACATGTCATCCTGAAGGATGTATCCCAGATAAAACAAAAGGTGTAAAGGGAAATATGGTCGGGATGATGAGCTAGGGAGATAAAAATATTTCTTACAGGTAACAATTTCGATAGATGATTGAAAGCACGCTTAGGTCACAATTTTTGTGGCATTTTCATGTGTTAAAGGACCATGGCCCTTTGGGTTGATTACAATATAAAATTGTCATAGACACATTAAAAAGGCTCAATGCCTTAAGTATGAGTGGGTCTGCAGCTATGAGTTAAGCCCTTGAGGATAGAGCATAAAAAGGCCTGACTGGCAGTGGTTTATAAATATAAATAAATAAGCCTGCGGAGGTAAATATAGCATTTTTATTCAAACCCTTCAAGATTTTGGATGAAAGAGTCAAAAACTTGAAATTTGGCATATATGCCAACTATAATAAAGTGAAGAGTTAGGTCTAAAACAAAGGCACAAATGAATTAGAAGTATATTAGAGACATGGATGAAATTAGAGGCAGATTTGGTAGTTTGACTAAATTTGGAGCTCACGAGATTTAGAAAAGTCCTTGTTAAATCTTGTAACTCACAAAATTTGAGGAAAACAATAGTTTATCTCAATTTTTCTCAGTGAAACAACATAGTAGTGATTGAAGAATTGAAGAGCACATTTAGATGTTTTGTCAAAAGAAAGACAAAGGAAAAAATAGTAGATTCATGCATACATTCAAGTGCAAAAGAACGAAAGTTCATTAACCAAAAATGTTAGTCCAAAGTTATTTTTAAGAAAAATCAAATGTGTAAGGTAAGGAGGTGTGCAAAAAAGGAATTATGTTGGTGAGATGGATTGATGTTGCTGGTGTGTATGGTGAATTTTTTAGTAATAAGATAATGTTGAAGGTTTTTGTAATGGTGGTTTTGATGAGTTCTTGAAACGAAAAATTGATTTGTTTTGTAAAAGGGAATGGATTCATGATTTGAGTGTGAAAATTGTATGAAATGTGAATCATTGAGGTCATGCAAGTTGTAGCTTGCAAGTTGTCAGGGGTTGTATCTCCTAGTAGTTGCTTATCAAATTTAGGGGTTGGATCTCCTTTCAATGGTAACTAATAAACTTAGGGGTTGTGGCTCCTTTGAGTTGTATATGATAAATTAGGGAGTAGTTTATTCCTATTGGTTATAGTCAGGGAACATTGTAACAACAAGTAGTATCTTGCCTTATGAAGTAATTTGAACAAAATATTTGAAGAATTTGGTTATTCTCATTGTGTTGCATATGTTATACCTTGCCATGCTTATATGAATTAATTGTTGGAAATTTTATTGGTGTCCTAGTATCATGGCAAGTATAATAAAATTGTAAAAATCCTACAATATTGATTCACTCCCCCCTCTCAATATTTCCCTGGTGTCTAACACCAACGTATTTTCTCCATCATTCTTACTTTAGTTATGTAAACTCGAAACAAGTAGCTACCTTTTATACCACAATTTCCTATAGGATGAGTTTCGTATATGTCATTATCATGCTCATTAAACACTAAAGGGTACCAAGCATCCTTTTATCTCTTTTTCAGGCTCATTAAAACCTCATGAAAAGGATACTATGTAGCAATCTCACTACTTCCTCTTCTTCATGCTTGTTAAAAAAAAACAAGACAAATTATCAAGTATCCTTTTATCTATTTTTAGGCTCATAAAAATTTAACAAAAAAACACTATTGATCTTACTTGTCTTCCCTTTCATGCTCACTAAACTATGAAGGAGATACCAACAAATAAAAAGAGAAAATGGGGGTGGGGTGTCATTTTTTTCCATTATATCAGTCAAAATGGTAGGGTTAGTCACATTACCCTTAAACATGTCACTTTCTATTCTTTTTTTCCTTACCTTAAAACTGGGTTTTAGCTTACCTAAGAGCCATACCATATATATGAGTTGTTTTACTCCTTAAAATAGTTACTCTTCCAATCATTATGGAGTGTGCTTCAATGCCTCTTGCATTGTCCTACGATATCATGTGTTGCACAATAATCAATGTTGCAAAGTCACTTTTATATTGTGTCATTACATGTTCAAGGGACATCTAAACCTCAGTTGGTCACTTTCATTCCTTGTTGACCTTTTGTGTTGGCCATCCTTGTGTTAGTTGTACCTCATGACTTCATTCATTTACATCATGTCTTAGTGTATTATGTGTAGATTATTGGTGATACATTAAGGCCTTATTTCGATGGATCTTGTCCTATCAACTTTAGCTCATTATCCAAGTATTTAATCTAGGTACCAATAGTACCTAGGAGCTTGTACACCCTGGTGTCAGGGTTCCTCGCAGTCAATAGTGTGTTTACCCCATTGTCCCTTGATCAGTTAAAACCATAAGTGTTTGACCTCAACATGTTTATTCACATTTTGTGGGTTTTTATAGGTACCTTGGGGTCCATTTTCATCATCAATGGGTCCCCTTTCGTCGATTAATAATATACCTCAATGACCAATAATTAGATGGTTTCTACCATACTCGACATCAACTCACTTATTCACATGTTTTAGATTTGTACCATCTGGGTTGAGTAGAAGAACCTAGGATTTTTGGGTATGTGTTATATTATTTTCACAACTTATATGCACCATAATTATTATGGAAGTTTTAGCATCCATTTTTGGTGGTTTTGGGCGCATGATTTTGATAAAAAGGATTTTTTGGTGCATAGTGGTTTTTCCCGTGGTTTTTTAGTTTTGGTTAAGTAATTATACTTGGAATTCTAGTTCATGTAGGCCATGCAATATATATGCATTGTAATATTGTACATAAAACATTAAAAAAAAAAAAAAAAAAAAAAAACTTATGGGTTTTCTTGAGTTTAAGCTTCTAGGATAAATTACTTATGTAAATTTATATGTTTGTAATTATATATTAATAATATCTTTGCAACAGTTAATTTTACAGGGGTAAAAACCTACAATTTTTATCCATGTAGTTTTGGCTTCAACGGGACACCTTTCTGGCTAAAGAATTTGGCTTGAGCCTATGGTATATCTTGTTCGATTGAGGAGTTCTGGACCCATGTTCATAGTTAGCTATGCTAACCAAAAAAACCCTACATTACTGACCCTTTCGGAAACAACCTACATAGCGTAGGCTTTTGTCTCTCCCGAGGTAGTATTGAGGGATGACAGAACCAAGATTCTGCATCCGTAGGTCAATGTGATGTGTTCCTGTCACTTCTAGGGCTTTATTCTTACCTTCGCAAACCCTAACCCTTAAAACATGGAAATTACAATAACTTACAGATAACAAACTTTAACTCTACACCGATTGCTCTAAACATTCATAAAATCAAGTAAACTAACAAATCTACCATTTGCATGCATCTATTAAGTACTTTTCAATATTAATACAATAAATAGAGCGAATTCATAGTAATTGTAGAAGTAAATATTAACACACAGATACAGCAGTTATGCTCCAAAATAACCTTTATTATGCTTATATATTTTATTACATACTATTCTTTCCCTATGCACATAGTTGTAGGGGCCCACACACTCAGTTGCGGACTTACCAAGGTCTCCACGCACATAGCTGCAGGAGCCTTCCCCTTCACCCAAGTATAGAAAACAGACTCTTTTGCCTCAGATCACTTGCTCAGACATTGATATTATATTGTCTGACATCTTCATGACTCTTTATGACACTTACCATCATCTATTACAATACCATGGTTAGCGAACCATGGACGGGTCATAAAAAAACTGGACTCTTAACAAACTAAGGGGCTTTAACCTTCCTAAATCCTCTTTGACTCCTATGACCTTTGTGCTCCACTCCTCAAAATGCAGAAACTTTAAAATAACAAAAGTTATTTTCCCAAAATTGACCCAAGAGTACCCTCTACCAACAGGCCCCCAACACAAAGTCATGACTCGTCCTTGAGTCACTCTATTGGTGGCGCCTCAATCTTCGCCTGTAGCTCACAGAGCTCGATCTTCAAAACCTGCAAGTATTTCGTTCCCTGTGTAAAATCCTGATGAACTTCCTCAACCAATTTTTTAGTAGTTGGGCCTTCAACCGCAAGGCCCATGGTCCTCTATTTCTATTTCATCCCCTTCAGCTTCCTCTACACTCACAGTATCAACTGACTAGCCTCATCCACCTAAGGTTGCGTCCTTGAAGATATGATTGCTTCCTTTTGATGCAGCTCATCAATTTCACTCTAGATGAGCTTTCCCTCTTATAATCTAGTGAACCTTTGCACTAGTGCTAAGGTTCGTGTGGAAGGCATGATGTCGTCAAACTGCCTTTACTTTTCCTTAATATCTGATTTAATCTTTTACAAAGTCGGATCCTCCTGCAGCAAGGTCCATAGTTCCATGGCTTGTTCGAATAACTAGGTGTAGCCTTTGACTACAACTTCTAAAGTAGTCATTTCTATCTTAATAGCAGCCTCATGTTGCTCTTTGACTTCTAAAGGAGTAGTTGATTACAACTTAAGTTGGAGCTCAAAGATCTATAGCTGTAGCTCAAATATTACTTTTCCAATTTCCTCCTTTAACTCTTTGACTATGGTGGCTAGCCTCTAAAGCCGCTTCTCCTGGAATCTTAAGCTCAGGGAGCTCATTACAGGCTTGTGCAATTGTTGCTTCCAATATTGAGTCTGCACCATCACTTCCTCCCTTTCCTAGAGGGCCTAGACCTTTTCCTCGAACATCTACTGAATTTTGGTTTTAACTTTGTTGATAATCATCAACATGCGTTGTTCTCAAATTTTGAGCTCATTTGATACCCCTTGATGTAGATCATGTAGCGTCTAAATAGGAGGTGCTACCAGATTCAAATTCAATTCCTTCATGTGTAGGAGGTGTGCCCTGTTTTCTACTACATCAATGTGCATGGACACCTCAAGTAAATGCATTGTGTGTAGTTCCATGGTGAGCTCTGTTACTAAGGTTGACCCGCTCGCTTGTGTCAACCTCACTTGCTCTAGGCTCGCCAGTTCCACACTCACTTGAATGATATATGTTTGGACTTAAAACTCCCTCAGGCCTTTTTTCACCTTATCCAATGTATGGTGGTACTGCTCTTCGATGTGGACACTGATGTGCTTAATTGCATCGCGGACCACATCACCAATCTCATCGAGGTCTCCCTCTATGAGGAGAAAAGGCGTTGCACTTGCCGATTTGTCTGACTTTTGCTTCTTGTGTGGCACTATGCAAGTCCTCTTTTTCCTCTTTTTGATGATGAAGGGGGACTCCAAGCCTATGCCCCCTTCTTCTTCTTCCTCTATATCTCCCTCCACATTTGCATCAAACTTGTCAAGGTCAATCATGGCCTATGACGTAGTAAAAGCCTTTTCTTTTATGGAAGTCTTCGATGCTTCTTTCTTCTTCCCTTTTTCAACTGTCATTATTGTTGTGGTTTGTGTTTCTTCTCCTATAGTAGCCTAATTAGTCCATGCGTTGACATCTGAGGGGGTAAGACATTCACTCGACCATTTACTGACAACCCCTAGAATATCGTCCTAGGTGACTAAGTATGGCAATTTGTACTAGATGCCCTTGGCATCTTTCTTCATACGGATGTGTAGATTATGGAAATTGGCCTTGAAATCTACCACATGATGGTACTGTGCATGCAAACTCCGTGATAGCATTATTGTGTGGTTGAAATGCAGCACCCATAACATGTTCAGAAACACCATAGCCCCAATTCCAGCTACCCATTTCATCGGCTCAAGCCGCGTGACCTCCGCTTATTCATAATAGACCCTCTTTAAGTACTTCCTTGGCTCCAACCATGGGAACCTCATGTGGTCACCTAGGTCCCAATCCTCCATTTTCAAGTATGGTATCCGGGCCAACAATTGGCCCTCAAACAACACATTCTTCAGCAATAAAGGTGTGGAGACCATGAACTTCGATGAATCTGTGTCTTTAGGGGATTTGGCTATGGATTTTATAGGCGGAATTTACGATGGTAGCTGAGTTATTGGCTCAGCCTCATCTGCATCAACCTCGGCTAGTTCTTCCTCATCCAATTCTAGGGGCTCTGTCGGCTATTTGGATCAATCCATTTTTTCCTTCCCTTAGATCTCTGTCAGAATTTTGTGCAACAATTGCCACACTAGTGCTTGTTGGGGCATCTTCTTCTTTGTATCCCCCGTCGTAGAAGCAGAAAGCTTAGTACTGGGCAACCTAGGTGCTATAGTAGGAAATCATGTAGGAATAGGTGGGGCTGGCTCCATCTCAGGGTGAGTTGAAATCATTCTCTCTATGAATATCTCATGCTACCAATCAGCTAAGTTTGCAAATCCTAGCTATGAAATATGTTCCTTAATTATTTCCCAATCTGTATTAGACATGTAACACTTCTCTTGGTGGAATCTAGGGCACAAAAGCTTAAGGAAAAATATCAGGAAGCAAAGTTTTCAAATGTGGAGTGGCATGTCCTATTTATAGCTTAATTTGAATTCAAATACAATCGTTCCCTCCAATTCCCTCTCATAAATGTGCTTTTGGCAACAAATTTCCAAATATATGCTCCATAAATGCTCTTCCCCCACTCCCTTTAACGAAAAAATCTCCATCCAATCAGCTACATTGCTTCCAACTGTTACGTTTTGGCCAGGCTATGCAGGACCCACCATTCTAGCTCAACTCCTCCATCGTAGCTCTCCTCTTTGCCTTCATTCAACTCATCATGTGGCCCATCCACTTTTCCTTCCTTACGTTCAGGAAGTGTAGTTTATAGTCCTACACTTCCTTGTAACTTCCTGGAGTACTAAGGCTATCCTGAAGTGATATAGTCATTGCGCAAGGCTGGGATCCCCCCTGTACAACTTGAAATGACTCTCGTTGACATTCCCTTGAAATAGTTCCCCATTCATCTTTGTAAGCTAAACTATGCATCCATCCATAATCCTTAATAGCATATGGCCCCATCCAATCCATTTGGAATTTCCCTGGGAAATTTGTGCTTACTGTCATATAGTAATACCAAATATTCATTCTTGAAGGTGCGATGTTTGATATGGCGATCATTCCATGCTTTCTCACGATTATTCTACACCTGCTGATGAAAAACCACCAAGAAGCGATCCTCCTCAAAATCAATTAGCTATGCAAGGTGTTCTTCCATGGTATCTCGATCGACCATGTCTGTAACTATAGCAATCCATAGACTTGGCACATGTACTCCATTGGCATTACAACCTCTTGCCCATAAACGATTCTGAATGATGTTTTCCCAATGAACTTTTTGTAGGTGGTTCTATACGCCCAGAGGACCGCTAGTATGCGCACATCCAAATCATTCTATTTCACATTGAAAATCTTAAAGCACTTTCCAGGATTTTGTTAAAGGCTTCCATTGTGCCATTTGCTTGAGGGTGATATGGTCTACTCTTCTAGTGATATATATGGAATTCCTCAAGAAATGCAACAATTGTTTCGTTAAACAAGTGTGAAACCCGATCACTCATCAAGATCTTAGGGTAGCCAAACTAAGATAGGATATATTAAAAGCTATGCTACAATCCTTTATAGGTTGCGCCTCAGCCCACCTGGTTAAATATTTCATCATTGTAATGATGTATTTGGCTCCTGTCTTCTTTCTTAATAATTGTCCCACAAAGTCTATGGCCCACTTATCAAACTCCTGTAACAACACTTGTGGGTTTAGAGGCAATTCATCCATTTGTGATGGCCTCCTCATTCTTTGATAGACATCGCATGCCCTACAATAGGTCTTGGAATCCTTATGCTCTGTTGGCCACCATAGTTCTACACATAGTATTTTCTATGTAGTTTCTCTTCCTACATAATGTCCTCCTACAATCCCTCCATGTGCTTCAGTGAGGATACTTTTTCATTCGTACTCTAGGACATATCTACGCAATATTTCATTGGATCCCATTTTATATAAGTGTCTGATGATAATGTAGAAATATGCAGCCCAGACCACCAATTCTTTATTTTGTTGCATCAAATACCTTTCAGGAGTTGTACCTGTAGACAAGAATTGGATTATGTCTATGAAATGGTCATCTTCGAAGTGAACAACAAAGAGTTACGAATCAAGAAATCCTTCCTCCAGATTTGTAGGTTTTTCACCATTCTCAATCCATGAGAGGTGATATGGTCCAACGTTCAGTCAACCTAGATTCATAATTAATTCAAATTCATATTCTTGGAGGAGTAGCAACCATCTACGAATTCCCCCCCCCCCCCCCCCCAACATAGGTTTGTTGACAAAATATTTTAGAGCGGAATGGTCTGTATACATCTTGAATTCCACACCCAAAAAATAGTGCCTAAATTTCTACATCACATACATCATTGCTAAACCTTCACACTATATGGTTGAATAATTATTTTCCACCTTTGACAACTTTCTACTTGCAAATGCGATCAGATGGTCGATATCTACTTTGCCTGGTTGGGTCAGCACAACTCCTAGTGCTATGCAGGAAGCATCTACATGGATGTGGAACTTCTTCTTCTAGTCAAGGAACACTAAAATGGGCACAGTGACCATTTTTTCCTTCAAGAGATCCAAACTCTTCTGACAATCCTCATCCCAACAAAACTTCGCATCCTTCTTTAGTAATATTTCCATGGGCTCAATGATTTGTGCATATGCTTTGATGAACTTACTATAATATCTTGTATCTCCCAAGGTCACGTGTAGTTGTTTAACATTCTTTGGAGGCTCCAAATTGATAATTACTACAATTTTGGTAGGGTCTACCATAAACCTTTGTTTGCAAAAACCATGGCCTAAGAGTATCCCATAGGGTACACAGAATATTAATTTCTTTAGATTAAGGGCTATCTGATACTTTCAAAAAGTATCCAACATGAGACACAGACTAGCAACATGTCGCTTTACTCATATGGACATTGTCCATTCATCAAAGTAAATCTCTAAAAACTTGTGGATAAATACTTTGAAGAACGTGACTATCACTCTAGAGATGATTGCAGGGGAATTCTTAAGTATGAAAGGCATAAATGTATATTGAAAACAACCCCATTCAGTCCTGAAGGTGGTATTATGTTGGCTTGTTGGGGCCTGACCCAAGTTCAGCGTTAGTTAGCAAAACAAATCCCTACACTATTGGCCCGTTCAGCATCAGCCCACAGAGTGCAGACCAAAGTCTCACTTGAAGCAGTATCGGGGGATGCTGGAACCAATTTTCTACACCCTAAGATGGTCATGATGTTGGTTTATTCCTTCTATTCTTGCCTTCATGTAGGTCACTTAGTTCTATGACTTTCCAAAGTAGCCCTCTATTCCGCCCTTCAGTACCTTTGCGAAAGGGTACAATTTACCTTCGCACAGTCCTAACCTGCATCTCATGTACTTTCACGCTACCAGGGCAATGAACCATGTAGATTCCCAAACTATTCTAAGTGTCTTACTTATCTTATTAAACAATCATAGTTAGCACTACGTAAACAGATTTTCTTACTTGTGTTCACTTAACCAACGTAATTACATATGTTCGTGCATCATATAAGCCTTATAAATGGAATTCATACATAATACGACAAGATGCATTAATCAGAACAATGTTGGGTGTGGATCCTGATTATTTTTTGTATTCAAAGGTTTCAGCCGGATGTATACCCCAGGAATACTGTACAACCCTCCACATGGGGGGGACTTATTCGCTCTGTGGGGGTCTGGGGGCCAGTAGTCCCCCGTTGGGGGTTCGTGGGCAGCGCCCCCGAAGCTAAAAATAGATGTAAAATTGCCTTGTAAAAGTCTAGTAATTTATAGTCAATCTGGGTCGTTCATTAGGCAGATGATTTGACCGTAGAAGTTATGTTTAATTTAGGGTTTTTTTCCCTAGAAGGCAACCCCTCACTATATATGATGGAATTTTATTGCGTCTAGATATATCTGTATTCTGAGTGAGGAAGAGAGAGGAGATTGAGAGAAAAGAGGGTGTTACAACAGATCTGCTGTAGGTTGTATCTATTCAGTTTGCTGGATAATATAATAAAAGAAGGACTGGCTGTTTCTCCGTGGACGTAGCCCAAACTGGGTGAACCACGTATATCTGTGTCTGTCTTGTTTCATCCGTTTTCTATGTTTATATTTCTGCAATATTTTATGTGTTCCATTGCTCTGTAATATATAATTTTCTAACAAACAAAGACACAGAAATTGTAGAATACTTCTCTTTATTGATATCTTCAAGTGTATAGACTCTATCCACCCTGTGCACACAGTTGTAGGGGTTCGCACACTCAGCTGCGGACTTCCACCCTAGGCCTCTACGCACTCATTTGCAGCTCCTCTACCTATGCTACGCCTTGAACTTAGACTTATTACTTCAGATCTATCACTATCTTACTCTATCCATGACTCTAAAACTACTTAGAGCTTAACTCTTTTTATACAATCCCATGGTCTGTGGACCATGGGTAGATATTTAATAGCTGACTTTACTTTACAAAACTAATGGTGACAGCTGACACCTTCGCGCTCCACAACCACAAAATGTGGATACTTACAATTTTATTACAAAATTTTACCCATAACATGGGCTTTTAGCCCCAAAAATGTCCTTGGGGGATCCCGTTCCCAACAGGCCCCCAACACAAATATCATGACTCACCCTCAAGTCACTTTTCAAGCATAGAGATCTTTGTTGGAAGACCTTCCAGTTCAACTCGTATGACCACAACCTCTGTTGTGCACTATGCGGCCACCTGCTTCACATCTTCAACCATCTACTCGGTCACTGCTCCTGAACTGTTGACCTGAAGCTTTTGTTGAGTGGCTTGCAGAGTCACAAGATTTCCTTCAATATAACCTGTCATTACGTAAGCCTCATATAGCCAGGGCTTTAGTCATGCCTTCAACACTGCTTGCTTGCGCATAGATGCATCCACCTATTCCTTTAGTTCCTTGGCCTCCTGCAACTTGGCTAGTCTTTGTGTCAGTGCGACAGTTCGCACTACACCCTTAACCTCATCATAGTGTTGTTGTAGCTCACGCACTTCCATCTCTAGTTGTTGTACATTGGGGTCCTCCTGCAAGCTTGTCAGCACCTAAAACGACTGCTAAAAAATTTGTGTGGAGTCTGCTACTACACTATCCACTACCGCCACTACTTCTGTGATAGCAGTCGCCCACTGCTCCTTCACTTCTAGCTGAGTTGAAGGTTGCGCCTTCAACTGTAATTCCATGATTTGTAGGTTCAACTCCAACTGAACCCTTGTTATCTTAGTATAAGTGTCATGTACCCCCTAACAAACTTATAGATGTGGACCTCAACTGGCTCCTCCTCAGGAATGACTAATTCGGGGACCATTTGGCAAGTCTCCTCAACGAATTGCATAATGCACTTGCTTTGATTGGTCACATTAGTCTTAGCGGTGATTGTAGAATCTCACTCTAGTTCCTCTTCTCATTGTTGATCTGATTTTCACTGATTACCTGGAGGGTGCAATGCTCACGAGCCCTCAGCTTTGCAATCACTCCATCCTGCAAGAGGTGGAGCGCCTCTCCTAGGAGCACTGCTAGACTCAACCCTACTCCCTTGAGGGTGCTTAGAGTGTACCTATCAGCTTCATTCTCAGTGATCAGTGGTCCATCAGGCAGCACTATCGCACTAGAGGCCTTCGCGCACAACATCTCGGCAAGCTCTAAAGTCCCGATAGAAAAGTTGGTGGACACCATGGCATCCTAATACGTGCGAGTCTGCAGCTCCTATAAACCTGTTTGGATGGCCCCGAAGATTATCTACTGCTACTACTTAAACTATTGCAGGGCTCCCATGGTGACATCCCGCACCGTGTTACCGATGTCATGTAGATCACCCTCCATTAGCATGATAGGGTCCAATGATGTCTTGGTAGCCTTTGATTTCTTCCTGGACCATCCTTTCTCCATCTCCCTTGGGCTCTTGATGCGGGTGGACGTCTCCTGTGGGTTTGCACCATGCTGTTCGTCTGTATCCTCCTTTGTCACAAGTGAAGGTGACCTCTCACCTTTGTCAGAGCCTCGCTCTGTCCCACCTATCTGTTTTGTTGTCTACTACACAGCCTCACGCTCCGCCTGGGCCTTGTTAGTGGCCTCCTTTTTCCTCTTTTCAACCAGCTGTGTCATCTTAAGCTTGGCCTCTTCCTTCTTTCTCTGTGTGGTGGACTTGCTCCCTCCCATCGCCAAGTCTATTATAGCATTCCACTCTGTCGACCATTGATCAAGTACTGCGTCAATGGCGTCATTCGTTGCCAGGTAAGGCAAGTCATACCATTTCTATATAGGGTCATTCTACGCCCTGATGGATACATGATGAAAGCCTACTTTGAATTCTACATAGCTTTGTAGGTTGGCGTACATCGTAGGCGACAATCACAGTTTGTGATTGATGGCCATGCGAATGTTCATCTCCATCAAGATCAAAAAGATCTTGTTGTCCTTGACTCACTGTGCATCCTTGGTCACCCACAGCAAAGAATAATTCATTACTTCTGGGAGGTCTGGTGCGACTGAAGGGAACTGACTGTCCTCTAGCAACTCCCATGCTACCAATACAATTGATAGCAAGAGCCACATGTACTAGAATGTCTTGCTGAGCTGCTGTGCTTTGCGGCAATTCACTAGTAACTCGCCACGAAGGTAGTCCGACCAATTGAACTAGACTCCTTTAGTTCACTCTACGGCTAGCACGGCGATAGGAATTGGCACCTCATTGGCACAACACTTCCTTATCACTTTCCCTGCTAAGATCTATGTAGCTACCTTCATAGTAGGGTCGCAAATGCTGGATATAGCATATCCGAGTTGCTTCTTCACTAGTTTAAACTTTTCTTTTATAGACTCTGCGAGGGCCTGCTCACCACCTTTTCTGCAAAATATCATGGCCGGATTCACTCCTGTATACGTCAATCCCACTATCTGATGAATCAATCTATTTGTGATGGGTATTGTCTCCTCTAGCCACAAACACCCATCATGCACCAAGAACAACAACTGCTTGATGACCAATAATGTCACCGGGGAGTGGTTGTAGTGCAGCATCCAAAGCAGATTGAGCAACCCTACCTTGTCTACTCCTCTGAGCCACCTCTACGGTTCCAATGTGGTCATTCTAGTGTTTGTATCAATGATGCAACACATCAATTGCTCAGTCGCCAGGTGTGTAAACTTCTCATGGTCGGCCAAGTCCCAGTCTTCAAGTTTCAATAGAGGAACTTGCCCCAAGCACGGTCCTTCAGAAACGATCTCATCTGGCAGCAAAGGGGTTTGTGAGGGAGTCTTTCTCTCATCAATGTCTTTTGGCACCTTGATCTTGGCCTTGTGCAGTAGGACATACTCAGGCAATCAAGTAATAGGGTCAACACTCTGGGCTTCAACCTCCTCCACTTCAACTCCCACATCCTCATCGTCCATCGGGATGTCTTCAATTTCTTCCTCCTACGGCTCCAAATTTATGGCCTTGTCCTTCTCCTCTGCGGTGGGCTTTGGTGGGTTTCTTCTTGGCGATGCGCACACTGGTATTGTAGGCTACTTTTCCTTCTTATCCTTCACCCTCTCATTGGTTTGGATTGGCTTTAGTCTCGGTGTCCTTGGCGATTAAGGGACTTCTACTAATACTTCCGCCACTTCCAAAGTAACTACTTCTACCTCTATCTCCATTTCCGGCACCGACTCCTCTAATTCAGTATCTATAGCTTCTCTGGGTGTCGACATAATTTTATGCAATAACTCTTGTGTCTCCTTCGGAAATGTCTCAAATACTTTACTAGCGATCAGAAGTTCGTAGTGCTCATGATTCATGTGCGCCTAAGAACTCAACAACTCAATTCTCAAAATGCCAAGTGTTTTTCACTAGACATCCACTTGTAATTTATAGGGAATTTTGAGTTCAAATCTGGCCGTTCCCCCCAAATTCAGTTCATAAATACTGTATTGGCAGTTATTTTCAAAGATCTAAGCCATAAATTTCTTCTTAAATGTTGGCCACCTACTTCATTTGGTTGCATTTCTCCCGTCAAATCATGAATAGTGAATTTAAGAGTCACTTTCTGGCTGACCTGCACGATTTCTCCCTAGGTAGCATAGCTCCCTTCGTGCTACCACAAATCTTGTGACACTTCCTTCCTTCGCACAATCTTGTAATCGCACAGCTCCCCAATCGAGGTAGTGTAGTTTATAGTCCTGCGCGTCCTTTCAGCTGCCTAGAGCACTAATACTGTGCTACTTTCATCTACTCACGTGGCTAGACCACTGGTGTATGGCTTCAACCGACTGCCATTCACCTTTCCTAAGAATGGATCTCCATTTAATTTGACCAGTTGTACCGCTCCTCCATTGGTAATCTCCTTAATGACATAGGGCCCTAACCAGTGCATTCTGAATTTCCTTGGAAATTTATCAAGCTTACTGTCATATAACAAAACCAGGCCATTTACTTTAAAGGTGCACAACTTAATGTGCTAGTCATGACATGATTTTTCGCGCTGCCTTTGGACCTATTGGTGAAATCCAGTTAGAAATCTCTCTTCATCCAGCTCATCGAGTTGTGTGAGCCTTTCCTCCAACACTCCGCGATTTTTCATTTCCGTGAGTGCCGCTATGTGTAGACTAGGCATGATATATTCCATAGGCATTACCACATCAACACCATAGAAAAGCCTAAAGGGAGTTTGTGTAATCAACCTCTTGCATGTCGTTCGATAAGCCCATAGTACTATGGGTATGCGTAGGTCCCAATCAGTTCACTGAGCATTGCAACCCTTCATCAGTGCATTCTCCAGCACTTTATTAAATGCTTCCACCATCCCATAATCCCACAGGTGATAAGGCATGCTCTTCTGGTGATATACCTTAAATTCCTCCATTAGCATGTTGATCATCTCATTCAGAAAGTGTGTACTGCTATCACTCATCAATATATTTGGACAACCAAATCGTGTCAGTACATACTCAAAGAGGAACTTCGTATCAGTCATGCCTGTGCAATCCTTCATAGGTTGTGCCTCTGTCCAACGAGTCAAATACTCCATCGTGGTGATAATGTACCTTGCTCCCATTTGGCTAGATGCACGTGCGGATCATCCTTCCCTTCATACTTGTCTGTTAGTCGCATCCTAGGCTTCCCAAATCATGCTCTCATCATTCTCCTACATTCGTGCCGATCATCACAACTCCTCTTGTGCGTACCCCACCATCTTGTGGGTGTAGCACGCAATGCCCAGTCCAAGGCCTAGAAGCGTTGTTTTTCTGGTACCTCCCTTTCAAACGCATCCAAAAGGGTATCTACCTCATTTAGACCATCATAAGTAGCAAAATTTCATTCCTTTGACAACACATAGCGCAGCGACCAGGTCATCATGTTGCAATTCGGCTTAGTTACTCTGTGTAACCTATTTTACCAACGTTCTATTTCTTCATCAGAGTCTGAGGTATAATAAATCTCGTGCTCCAATGTAATCTGCCCATCTGCAGTGGGATTCACCCAGTCTTGGTCTCGCAGTGTTATCTTATATATGTAGTCCATATCATCATCACTCTCATAGTCGCGGACCGGTTATGTATAGCGCGCTCCTTCAGCAAGGTCTAGGGGTATTATTACGCGCAGTTATTTCTTCTCAAAGATCATATTTTGCTTCTTCAGATTGATTACCCTGTTCATATTAGTAGCCCAGTCAATTCCCAAGAGTGCAAGGTAAAGACTGTTGTCATCAATAATCTCTGTTACTTCAAAATCTACCAGCATGCTCACTCCCTCAGTATCCACAATCACCCCCTGTAGTCGTCCCATGGTTATGATTTTCTGTTGATTCACCATCCTTAGTTGAATCAAAGACCATTGCAGCGTAGTTCTCCCCATTCGCTCCCATGTCTATTTTGGTAAAACATTCGCATATGATCCCAAATCCAGAATGACTTGATCCATCTCGTATTACCTGATCTACGTGGTGAGTCTCATTTCACGGCTCGTCCTTGTCTTATTCTTTCCTATCTTTCAGACTACTTGCCGTTCTCCTGGCGTCGTCCTAGCACATCTATTGATGAGTTATTGTAACCCTTTCATAGCCTTACTGTCGTGCAGTAACTTCATACAGGTTTCCAGGAAATTTGTTAGCACAGAGGGGTTCATCTCCAGCTCTGGTTTATATTTTCTTCTTGAAGTGGAGGCCTCAGTGAAGCTCTTCTTAGCTTCCATGAATGCTTCACGAGCGCACTCCAAATCAAACTTAGCTTCTTTCATCGGGGCTCTACGAACCCAGGTACTCTCTTTCGGTTGTTTCCCCTTGTCATATCCTATCAAGATTCCACTTCAGAGCACTATATTTACATTCAGGTCTTCCTCGCGTGGCTCAAACCTCATCATCCACAGGTTCTGAGTTGGGGGAGGTGGTAGTGTACCTTTGTCATGTATCCTAGCTATCAGCGTAGGACAATCTTCTATCTCATGATCAAACAGCGTGCAATACTTGCACGATGGACGCTTTAGATTAGTGCAATCAAGGGCATAGTGTCCTAGACCTCTGCAATTGTAGAAAATAAACTGTTTGTGACCTCTACCAAGCCCTCCTCTGCCTCAACCTCATCCGCACCCCAAAAATCCTGTCTGCGCCATGCCTGCATTCTGGTCAAGCGGCTGCATTTTGGCTTGAAATCTATAGGCAAGCATTTTATCCATCAATTCATAGCTCCTGCAAGTATGCTTGTCATGTCGTATCGACCTACAAAAGTTGTAGAACAACTGTTGCAGATTTTACATGTACGTTTGTAACAAGTGGCAGTTATTCGTGGCATGTTTTCCATCTATTTGACATATAGCGCACCATAAAGCAAGCACCGCGCTAGGTCCTTCTTGAGCTTCCAGCCTTAAATTCAGCAGTCCTCCTCCTGCAAGGTAAGTCGTAAAGACTAGGTAGCAGTCTTTGTCATGACCCTGGCTCTTTCATTTCACTCACAATACCTCTTCGCGTACCTCTGGCTGAACTGTCCTATCCTACTTCAAGCTTTGCATCTCAAGGCACAGATTCTCCTGTTGCGCATGGATCTTCTGAACTCCGAGATTAGGATCTTACATCAAGGTCTCATGTAGTCTCATGGAAATCTACCAGGCCTCTACCTGAGTTGTTATCTTCTACTGCAACAATGCACTTCTTAAGTGTGGTAGTAGCAATGCCACAAACCACTCGCGATGCTTTCCATTTGTCAAATTCATGTTGGCTTCGCGGATCATACATTTAATCCTATGATCTAGCTCCCAAGGTATCTCACCTAGTATCATCATGATCTCTTTGAATTTGACAATTGACTATGCTTTAGATTTAGGCCTGCTAAATTCCCTATTCAGTGTTGTTTGGATGTCCGCTACTCTAGCATTCGGGTTATCGCAGGAGTACTTAATATACTAGGTTAGTGTGCGATCTTGCAGAGCACTGACCAGTTTTTCCTTATTTATGTTATCATCTATAACATGTTGAGCTTCCCATACAACCCTCACAATGAACTAGAATTGGTCCGAGTCTTCATTTCCTAAGCCTTTGAACAAAGGCAACTTCATTGTGTTTTCCACACTGAATTGCGATGGTGGTGGACTTGGTACGGGTGAAGTTGGAGGTGATGGCAGTGAATATGGAGGTGGTATTCGCGGAAATCCCTATCTTATCAATTAAATAACACTTTGTGAAGGGACATTCGCTATCCCTTCTTCATCCCTTCGCGATGGTGAAATCAAGGGGCTATACTCCGAACCCTTATTTCCTTCATTTCTGTAACTTTTTCCACTTCGCGTAGTCCCAAATATCAAGGTAACCACCTAACCCATTTTTCTCACAACAACATTTTAATATGAGTATTCAAAGATTTTACGTACTTACTTCGCAGTCCTTTGAAAAATTTTCGCTTTGCCTCGCTATAACTGACTGAGGTGTCGATCGCGAACTTAGTAACAAATCCTCCTATAATGCGATCAAGCTAATGATCGACGGTGCACACAATCTTATCCTCTGATGCTTCCAACCTGCACACCAGCTCTGGGGTACACAGAATAGGACCATCAAGTTTCCACCTTCCTTGGCTATCTGCTAGCTTCGCGATCCAATCATATAGCTTAATAGGCAAAGAGGTGAAAAATATTTCATGGATATCCATGTACAGGTAGTTGTCTAGCCACTATTCTTTTGATAGTAACAGGTTTCTTTTTTCTTGTGCCGTGAACTCATGAATCCTTTTGTCTAACCAACCTTTGATTTATTTCTTAGTTGGATTCTAGTGATACGACATCACATATCTCTCATGCAGATTCTGGTCCCAGGAATGGAACCATTTGTTGGCTTGTAGGGGCTTGACCTAGGTTCAACGTTAGTTAGCTAAACAAATCCCTACACTACTGGCCCTTTTGGGATCAACCCGTGAAGCGTGGAGTGAAGTCTCACACGAAGAAGTATGGGGGGATGCTGGAACCAAGTTTATGCACCCTTGATGTGGATGTGATGTCAGTTTATCCCAACTACACCTACCTGCATGCAGTTTTCTTAATCCTCTGCTCATCCTTCAACACCTTTGTGAATTGGTACAATCGGCTTTTGCACAGTCCTAAAGTAGGGCTGATATGCTTTCGCGCTGCTAGGGAAGCGAACTGTGATATTTCCCCAACTACACTAAGTATCGTACTTATCTTATTTACATATCTTAGTTAGCTTCGCGTAAACAGGTGTTATTACTTGCGTTCACTTAACCAATACAGTTATACACATTCGCACATCATATAAGCATTATAATTGAAATTAATACCCAATATAATAGATGCATAAACAGGAATTAAAGATGCAGAAATTATAGAATACTTCTCCTATTGATAATTCCAGATGATTATAGACTTGACTCACCCTGCGCACTCAGCTATGGACTTCTATGCCTCTACGCACTCAGCTGCAGAGCCTCTACCTATGCTATGAGCCAACCTAGACTTCTACTCCAAAGATATGACCCAATTCTTCATCATTGATTAGTGATCTCTACTTCTTAGAGCTTAGCTCTATTTATACAATCCCATGGTCCGCGGACCATGGGTAGATATTTTACAACCGACATTACATTATCAAAATAAGGGCCAACAACCCTATGACTCATTAATGACTACGCACCTCGCGACCACAAAATGTGGAGTCTTTACATTTGTATTACAAAAATTGGACCAAAATATGGGCTTTAAGCCCCAAAACTACCCTTGGGGAATCCCGCACCCAACAAGTGTGCAATTATTTCACACTCCTCGACACTTCCAAGTTCAGTATCACCATGATCTTCATGGTATCTACCATCAGCCCCTGTCTGCAAACCATATGACCCAACAAGGTCCCAAAAGGAACACAAAATAGGCACTTCTTCAAATTGACTGCGATCTAGTATCTTCAACAAGTATCTAGCATCAGGCGTAAACTAGCGACATGGCATTTCACCAGCCCAAACATAGTCCAGTAATCAAATTATACCTCTAGGAATTTATGAATAAATTCCTTGAATGCCGTGACAACTGCGCGCGAGAAAATCGTAGGTGCATTCTTCAATCCAAATGACATTACAGTGTACTACAAACACCCCCACTCAGTTGCAAAGGTCGTCTTGATCCTATCCTCTGGAGCGATTTTGATCTGATGGTACCCACAAAACCCATCAGTGAAGGAATATGCTTCTTGGCCACCTACATTGTCCAGCACTTCCTCCTTGAATGGAGTCGGGAAAGGATCATGTACGCAAGCATCATTCAACTTTTTGATATCCACACATATCCTTATTTCATCCTTCCACTTCTTCTCCTATATCACCATTAGGCTTACCCAGTCAGATTCTTCCACAGGCTCAATGATGTTTGCCATGAGCATATTATCTAGCTCTAAGCAGACCTACTCCTTATAATTCGGATTGAGATGGTAAGGTCTTCGCTTAACCAGCATCACGTCAGACTTCAATGCGATCTTCATAACACCTAGGTTTCCTATTATCCCCTTTAGATCCATAAACTTGGTAGGGAACAAATCTTAGTATTCACAGAGCAATTCAGTGACGTTATCCACCACCATGTCGTCCCAGTAATCTCCAATCTTTGTGAATTTGGGCTAGACTACCTCTGTACCAATATTTACTTGTTTCATTTTCAACAACACAGTTATATCAGGATTCTCAATCTGCATTCCTTCAACCTCGCTGTGACCTTCTATTTCAGGTATTTTAACCTTTCGTGGATCCTCATCCTCTTCTTCAGCCATTACATTATAGCATTCTATCTCGTGACTCAGCTTAGTAGTCCACTCAGGCTGATCCAGGTCCAAAGGATCCTGCGGTATCATAAAGATTATTGCTTTCACCTCTTGTAGTGCCTCATCAATATAGTCAAACCCATCTTCAAAACTGAATGTCATTATGAATCCTTCGCGCAGAATATCCCATTCATTTGTGCCACGACGGAGCTTTATTTCTACATACCAGTTCATCAGACGACATCCAGGGTGTGACAGAATAAGTGCACCCATTTAGGTTGGGGCTTCTCTCCATAAGCCTAAGCCCATTTGGCCAAGTGTGCGCGTGCATCATCCTACCCATCATACTTGTCTGTCATTTGTACCTTCGGCTTCCCAAATTGTGTTCTCATCATCCTTCTACACTCGCGCCAATCATCAAATCTTCCCTTATGCATACCCCACCACCTTGCAGGTGCAACACGCGGTGCCTAGTCAAACTCCTGGAAGTGTTGCTTTTTGGGTACCTCCCTTTCAAATGCATCCAAAAATATATCTACATCATTTAGGCCATCATAAGTGGGAAAATTTCTTACCTACAATGACACACAACGTAGTGACAAGTCATCATGTTACAACTTAGTGTAGTTACTTCATGTAACTAATTCTGCCAGCGTTCTAGTTCTTCATCAGAGTCCGAGGTGCAGGAACTCTCGCGATCCCATGTAATTCGTCCATCTTCTATTGGATTCACCCAATCTTGGTCTCATGTTTTTATCTTATGGATACAGTCTAGATCGTCATCTCTCTCATAATCGAGGACTTCTTTAGTGTAGTAGGATCTAGGGGTACTATTACACAGAGCGATTTCTTCTCAAACATCATCTTTCACTTCTTTAAGTTGATTACTCTATTCATATCAATAGCCCAATCAATGCCAAGGAGCATGGGATAGGGGTTGCTATCATCCACAATTTCTATTACTTCAAAGTCAGCAGTGTGCTCACACCTTCGATATATACAGTCACCCCTTGTAGCCACCCCATGGGGATGATCTTCTGTTGATTCACCATCCCTCGCTGAATCAGATACCATTGTAGTGTGGGTCTCCCCATCCACTCCCAATTCTTCTTCGGTAGGAGGTTCACGTCTGACCCCTGGTCAAAAATAACTTGATCCATTTCATACTCTCCTATCTACGTGGTCAGTCTCATCTCCCATCCTGTCCTTGTTTTATGCTTACCAGTCTTCCATACTATGCGCGGCTCACCCAAAGTGTTTCCGGCGCATCTTTTTATGAGCTCTTGTAACCCCTTCAAAGCCTTGTTGTCACACAGTAACTTCATGTAGGTCTTCAGGAAGGTTTTAAGCATAGAAGGGTCCATCTTCTGATCAGGCTTATTCTTGCTCTTTGAGGTGGAAGCCTTAGTGAAGCTCTTCTTTGCTTCCATGAATGTTTCACATGCATGCTCCAAATTGAATTCGGCCCCCTTCGCTGCTCCCTTATGAGTCCATGTATTGTCTTTGGGTTGTTTCCCCTTGTCATCTCCTGTTCTGATTCCACTTCAGAGCACTATATTCACATTCAGATCCTCTTTGCATGGCTCAGACCTCATCATTTGTAGGTTTTGAGTCGGCTGAGGTGGTAGCGCCCCTTCGTCGTGTTCCTTGCTATCAGCGTAGGACAGTCTTTCATTTCATGATCAAACAGAGTGCAATACTTGCACGATAAACGTGTTGGGTTAGTGCAATTGTGGGCATAGTGTCTTGGTCCTCCATAATTGTAGCAGATCAGTTGTCCCCAACCTCTTCAAGGTCCTCCTCCGCCTTGTCCTCATCCGCGCCATCCTTGTGCTCTAGTCAGGGGGCGCATTTCTACCTAAACCCTATAGGTGGAAGTTATATCAATCATTAGTTCATAGCTTCTGAAATTACATTCATCATGCCCTACCGACCTACAAAAGTTTCAGAATAGTTGTTGCGATGTCTGTATAAACTTCTACAACAAATGACAGTTATCGATGGCATGTTTTCCTGCTACCTAGCATATAACGCACCACAATGCAATCCTAAAACTCGATCTTGCTTGAGCTTTTGGCCTCAAATGCATCGTTCCTCTCCCTGTAAGATAGTTCATAAAGACTGGGCAATGGTCTTTGTCATGCCCATGACCCTTGAATTTCAGGCACCATACCACTTCACACTCCTCTGGTCGAACTATTCTGTCCTGCTTCAAGATTTTCATCTCAAGGCAAATATTTTTCAACTACGCATGGATCTGTTGCACCCCCAATTTGGATCTTGCATCAGTTTTTCATCTAGTCTCATTGCAATCTCCAAGGCCTCAGCCTGAGTCATTATCTTCTATTGTGACAGTGCAACCCTTAAGTGTGGTAGGAGCGAAACCACAAGCCATTCGCAATGTTGTCCATCTGTTAAGTTCATATTATCTTCATGGATTTTACACTTCAATCTCTGATCTAATTCCCAAGGTGTCTCGCCTGGCTGCATCGCGATCTCCTTGAATCCCATAATCGACTGTGCCTCATATTTAGGCCTACTGAATTCTTTTTTTAGTGTTGTCTATATGTCTGCCACTCCAGCATTCGGGTTATCATTAGAGTACTTGATGTACCAAGTTAGTGCGCGGTCCTGCAGAGCACTAACCAATGTCGCCTTCTTCATGTGATCATCTATAACACCCTGAGCTTCCCATATATCTTTCACAACGAACCAGAATTGGTCCAAGTCCTCTTACCCAAGCCTTTGAACAAAGGCAACTTCACTGAATTTTCCATACTGAACTGCGGTGGAGGTGGAGATGGTACAGGTGATGGTGGTGAAGTTGGAGGTGGTGAGGGTGGAGGTGGCAGTCACAGGAATCCTTGTCTTATTAACTAAATAGAACTTCATAGAGAAGCCTGCGCTACTCCTTCTTTGTCACTTCGTGGAGGCGAAATCAATGGACTATATTGAGGACCCTTTCTTCCTTCATTCCTATAAGTTTTTGCGATTTTCATAGCCCCAAACATCAAGGTAGCTGCATAACCTGCTTTTTGCACAATAACATTTTAATCCAAGTATTCAAAGATTTCAATTAATTACCTCGCAATCCTTTGAAAAAGCGTCACCCCGCCTTGCTGTAGCTGACTGAGGTATCGACCACGAATTTAGTTATAAATCCTCCTACAACTCGATCAAGCTAATTATCGACAATGCAGGTGATATTTTCCTCAGATGCTTGCAGTCTCTATACTACCTCCGAGGTCCAAACAATACGACTGTCAAGTTTCCACCTTCCTTGGCTATCTGCTAGCTTCATGATCCACTCGTATAGTTCAACTGGAAAGGAATAGAAAAGTATTTCATGGATCTTTGTATATAGGTACCTATCCAGCTACTGTTCCTTTGTCAGTCGTGGTTTCTATTCTCCTGTGCCATGAATTCGTGTATCTTCCTATCCAACCAGTCTCTGATCTCTCTCTTAGTTGGATTCTCGTGATACGACATCACACATCTCTTATGAAGATTCTGGTCTAAGGCAACAGAACCATTTTTTGGGTTGTTGGGGTCTGACCCAGGTTCGGCATTAGTTAGCCAAACAAATCCCTACACTATTGGCCCTTTCGACATCATCACGTGGAGCGCAGATCGAAGTCTCACCTGAAGCAGTATGGGGTGATGCTGGAACCAAGTTTCCGCACCCTGAGATGGTCATGATGTCGGTTTATTCCTTCTGTTCCTTCCTTCACGTAGGTCACTTAGTTGTAGGGCTTGCCAAACTAGCCCTATATTCTTCCCTTCAGTACCTCCGTGAAAGGGTATGATTGACCTTCACACAGGCATAACTTGTGGCTCAGGTACTTTCATGCTGCTAGGGCAGCGTACCGTGCAGATTCCCAAACTAGTCTAAGTGTCTTACTTATCTTATTAAACAAGCATAGTTAGCACCATGTAGACAAATGTTCTTACTTGCATTCACTTAACCAACATAATTACCTACATAACCAATCTTTTGTCGACGCATTTCGAACCAACCAATGTGGTTCATCGTCAGGACAAGATGAACCACACTGGTTGGTTCAAAACGCATCGACAAAAGATTGGTTATGTGATTTTGCCGAAGATTTTCTAAACAATGTTATGGATCACAGAAGTCTTAATTCCTTAATAATTACCTACATTCGCGCATCATATAAGCATTATAAATGGAATTCATACACAATACGACAAGATGCATTAATAAGAAGAAAGACACAGAAATTGTAGAATACTTCTCTTTATTGATATATTCAAGTGATTATAGACTCTATCCACCCTGCACACACAGCTGCAGGGGTCCACGCACTCAGCTACAGACTTCCACCCTAGGCCTCTGCGCACTAAGTTGTAGAGCTTCTACCTATGCTACGACATGAACTTAGACTTCTCACTTCAGAGCTATGACTATCTTACTCCATCCATGACTCTAAAACTACTTTGAAATTAGCTCTTTTCATATAATCCCATGGTCCGCGAACCATGGGTAGATCTTTTACAGCCGACTTTACTTTACAAAACTAAGGGCGGACAACCCTTTATGACACATGACACCTTCGCACTCCGCGACCACAAAATGTGGAGACTTTACAATTTTATTACAAAATTTGACCCAAAACATGGGCTTTTAGCCCCAATACTGTCCTTGGGGGATCCCATTCCCAACATCTTACTCTGATACTCCGATGTGATTTGATCTGATGATACCCTAAGAACCCATCAGTGAATGAATAGGCTTCCTACCCTCAAACAATTTCCAGTACTTCATCCGTGAATGGCATATGGAAGGAATCATGGACACAAGCATCATTCAATTTCCTTAAGTCTACACATATGAGAATCTCACCATTCATATTCTTTTCTTGAACCACCATAGGACTAATCGAGTATGATTCCTCGATAGGCTCAATAATCCTGACTGCAAGCATCTTATCCAACTTGTCACGCACTTTTTCCTTGCACATAGGATTCAATTGGTAGGGGCTTTGTTTCATTGGTTTTACATCTAGCTTCAGAGTGATCTTCATGACACCCATATCTCCTTCTATCCCATTTCGATCAGAGAACTTGGTGGGAAATAAGGCCTGATACTCTCACAATAGATCCACGACTTTTTCTATTGTGTCTTTGTCCCAATAGTCACCTATGTTTGCCAACTTTGACTATGCTTACGATCCAATATTCACCTGCTTTGTCTTTAAGGGTTCCGAAATATCATGGACTTCTGCCTTAGGCCCCTTAGCTTCACAATGTCCTTCAAACTCAGGAATAGGGATGTTACTGGGATCTTCTTCACCATTCTCAGTAGTCACATTGTAGCATTCGAGCACATGGTGCAGCTGTATACTCCAATCTAGTTGTACCCACACAATAGGTTCTTAAAGAATTTTGAATATTGCATATTTGATCTCCTGCAATGCCTCATTAATACACTCAAATCCATCCTCAAAAGTAAAAGTTAGTAGGAAAATTTCCTTCAGAACATCCCATTATGCAGTTCCATGTCGTAACTTTGTTTCTAGATACCATTTCATTGGGATCGTATCCAAAGTGTGGTAGAATATATGAACCCATTTTGGTTGTGTTTCTCCCCCCCATGCTTTCGTCCATCGAGATGGATTCTTACGCGGATCGTCCTTCCGTGTATATTTCTCTACAATGTAGGTATTGGCATACCCGAACCTCAACTTCATCATTTTTCGATACTCCTTCCAATCTGCAAATCGTTCTTATGTGCGCCCCACCATCGGGTAGGCGTAGCTCATGGTGTAATGTCTAATTCTTGCAATCGATTTTCTTCTGGTACATCCCTTTCAAATTTATCCATAAATAAATTTACATCTTCTAAACCATCATAATATGGTAATTTGTATACCTCAGTGGATATACATTGGAGCAACTTGGTAAGCCTATTGAAGTGCAACATCGATACTTCATGCAAATGGTTCTGCCAATGTTCGAGCTCCCCATTAGAATTTTAATCGTAGGAGCTATCCCTTTCCCAAGTGAGTCAATCATCTGCAGTAGGGTTAATCCAATCCTCATCTCATGCAGTGAGCTTGTAAATTTGATCAAAGTTGTCCTCCTCCTCATAATCTCATACCAGTTCAATATATCGTGCTCCCTAGGCAGTATCCAATGGAACAATAACCCTTAGTTCCTTCTTCTTAAATGTCATGCTACACTTCTTGAGGTTGATGATAATATTCATATAAAATTCCCAATCAATGCCAAGCAACATTAGGTATGGGTTACTATCATCCACTATTTCAATCACTTCAAAATAAGCTAAGGCGCACACCCCTTCAATATCTACTGCCACCCCATATAGGTGCCCCATAGGAATAATATTTTGATGGTTTGGCATTCTCTCCCAGGTTTGTTTTGGAAAAAAATTCACATAAAACCCTAAATCAAGGATTACCCAGTCCATCTTGAATTCTCCAATTTGTGCAATCAGTCTCATCTCATGACCCGTTATTTTCTTACTTTTGCCTACCTTTTGTACTGCGCGTTGCTTAGGTGGGGGTTTATTCTTTCTAGTATGGTTATATATATGTTCTTGCAACCTCTCTACTACTTTCTTATCCCTTAGGAGCTTCATGCGGGTTTTTAAAAATGATGCTAACAATGAGGGATCTGTTTCTTCCACAATACTGACTCCTTCAGACCTCTTCGTGTGTGTATCTTGGGCTCCTGATGTAGAAGCTTCTGCAAAGCTCTTCTTTGCCTCCATAAAATTATCTTTTACCTTACCCAAATCAAATCTATCTTCTTTATCTGCATCCTTGCACACCCACCCGTCTACGTCTGGTTGTTTCCCCTTATCCTCTCTTGTAGCTATATCGCTTCGCGTAACAATATTGACACTGGGTCCATCTTTGCGAGCTTTTGACATCATCATTTGGAATTTCTACATAATTTTCTCGATCTATGTTGGCTTAGTTAGTTTCGACCCAGGTTTAGAGTTAGTTGTGCCAAACAAATCCCTACACTATTGGCCCTTTCAACATCAATCTGTAGAGCGCAGACTGAAGTCTCACCCAATGCAGTATGGCAGGATGCTCGAACCAAGTTTCCACACCCAAAGATCAGTGTGATGTTGTTTTATGCCCTAAATATGCCTTCACATAGATCAATAAGCCTTCAAGGCTTATCGATATAACTTCCTTGAATCGGCCTCTAGACCTTTGAAAAGGTTTACGACTGGCTTTTACGGACCTTAAGCAAGCTAATCAACCACTTACATGCATCCAAGACTATTATTAACCCAGTAATTATTCAGGCCTGCTTAGGTGTTGGTTAATTTTAACATGCAATAGTATAATCCTCACGTAAACACTTAATGTCAATTGCATTCATATAACAATATAAACCATGTAAAGTCACACATCAATACATCATTATTTCATGCAAGAATTATTTATCACATCATAAAGCACACATACATAACAAAAGTAAATGGGTAGACACATGAATTTTAGTAATAATCTTATTTATTGATAATTAGTTCAGCTTACAAACTCAAGACTTCCCTACACACTCAGTTGCAGGAGTCTGCGCACTAAGATGTAGACTCTACTCTCGGCCTCTGTGCACACAGTTGTAGAGCCTTTCTTCTTACTCTCCTGCACTAACCCTTTAGACTCTTTCCATAGACTACTTCCTTCCTCTCTTAGACATCCTTAAGACACATCTATTTAGAAAATCCCATGGTCCACAAACCATGGGTAGATCTTCAAAATCCAACTCAACTTACATAAAAGAAGGGTAAAACCCTTTTTGACTCCTTTACTACCTATGCGCTCCGCGACCACAAATTATGGAGACTTTACATTGTATATAACAAACCTTGGGCTTCTTGCCCCAAAATTGACCCAGGGGACCCCATCCCAACAACCCCCCAACACAAAGATCGTGACTCACCCTCGAGTCACTTGGCTAGTGCAAAGATCTTGCTAAGAAGATCCCCCATCTCCACTTATGCAATGACTACTTCAACCACGCTCTGCGTGGCTGCCTGCTTGATTTGTTACACCAGTTTCTCTGTGGCTGGTCCTGCACTATCCTTCTTGATCTTCTACTGTGTACTATGCAAGTTCACCAATTTTTCCTAAATATTGGTGGAGACGATGTAGGCCTCATCCAACCAAGGCCCTAATCTGACCTTAAGGGCAACCTCTTTCTTCTGCGCTGCTTCCACCTGTGTAAGCAGCTGCTTAGTCTCCTGTAGATTGGCGAGGCATTGAGTTGTAGCAATGATGTGTGTCGTTGCCCTTACTTCATCATATCAACGATGTGCATTGTTGCCCTTACTTCATCATATTGTTGTTGGAGCTCGCGAACTTCTGTGTACAAGCCTGCTCAAATAACGCAGTGTAGTCCACCACTGCGGCATCCACCATAGAAACTCCATCCTTAATAGCAGCTTCATGCTATTCCATTACTTCTAGTGGGGTGGAAGGCTGTGAATTCAGCTCCAATTCTGTTATCTTCATGTTCAACTCAAAATGAACTCCAAGCACTTCTTCCTTATCATCACGCACATCCGCAACAAGTTTTCTAATCTTTTCATCCAATAGGGATTCCTCTGGGATATGAAATTCCAACACCATTTTGCATGCTTCTACTACCGTGGCCTCTAGCTGGGTGCTCCGTGCCTGAATTTCCTACTTTTCCTGCAACACCTTTGTCTTTTTGGTGAACATCTGCTCATTTTTCACCCTATAATCGCTTATGAGGATGAGCATGTGCTGCTCTCATGCTCTTAGCTCTGCAGTCACACATGACTGCAGTGTGTGAAGGTACTCATTAGGGAGCATAGTTAGGTTGAGGTCGATGTTCCTTAGAGAACTTACAACGACCTTATCATTGGATGCCTCCACGCTCAGGGATCCATCTAGTAGCACAACTGCCCAAAGATCAAGTGACCTAACCATCTCTACTACCTAACTAGTTCTCGGTGCCAAACTTGTCCATGGATCACTTACCTGACCATTTCTCACTTGGATCTGGCTGATTTGGATCTGTATCTCACACACTTCCTTCTTTATGGTACTTAGCGCCTGTTGTTGCTACTGTTTGAACTGTTGCATAAGTTCCATTGTGGTATCATGTAGCTTGTCTCCAATCTCATCAAGGTCACGTTCTTCAGAGTGATTGGATCAAGCGACGATTTTGTCACTTTGGACTTCTTCCACAACCCTTCGTTCTGCTGATCCCTGTATCTCTTTATTTGGAAGGCAGTGCTCCATCCTTCCTCACCTCCTTAATTTAACTTCTCTTCTTCCTCTATTTAGGGTGAAGGGGACTTAAAACTCTACTTAGAGTCATGCTCTTCTTGTTCATCATGCTTCTTTATAATGCACTCCTTTTTAACTTGGGCCTTCTCCTCAGCCTATTTTTTACGCTTCTCATCCAATTGTTGGACCTTATGCTTTGTTGCCACCTTCTTTTTCTTATATGTGGATTTGTTGGTGCTTGTGACTAGATCGGATGGAGTATGTCAATCTATCAGCCAGTGCTTGATGACATCCTAAATAGCATCATCTGTAGTGAGGTAAGTCAGGTCAAACTATTTTTGTTTCTAATCCTTCAGCGCCCTGATGTATACGTGGTTGAAGTCAGCTTTAAAATCCACGTACTCTAAAAGATATTCAAATATTGTTGGGGACAACCATGGATTTTGGTTGATGGTCATGCGAATGCTCACCTCAATCAATACCTAGAACACTTTGGTCTCTGTGATGCGTGTGGTGTCCTTTGTTGCCTAGAGGGATGCAAACTGTCCAGCCTCTGGCAAATATTTCTCCACGGGAGGAAACTGACTGTCCTTCGACAGATCCCAAGCCACTAATATGATGGAGAGTAACAAACATGTGTAGTGGAATGTTTTACTCTCATCCTGTGCCTCTCAATAGCTCGAAAGGAACTCACTACAAAGGTATCACTACCAATTGAACTGCACACTCTCCACGCATTCTGCAACTAGTGAAATAACTGGCGTCGAAACCTTGCCTACATGGAATTTTCTCAAGACTTTTCTAACAAGGATCTACCTAGAAATTTTACCTCAGGATCGATGATTGAAGTAATAGAGTACCCATGTAGCTTCTACACAAGATTGAATTTCTCCTTCATTTTCTCTACGAGGTCGCGCTCACTCGTCTTTTAGCTAAACACCCTGGCTGGATTCAACCCTAAGTTCGGCAACAACGTGATCCGATGGATCAGCATAGCAGCGATAGGGATAGGCACACTCAGCCATAAGAATCCATCATGTACCAAGGTTAGCAACTGATTGATAAAAATTAGGTTGATGTTGGAGCAGTGGTAGTGGGACACCCGCAATAAGTTCAACAATCCTGACTTATTCACTCCGTGAATCCACTCCACAGGCTCCAATTCAGTGACACCTAATTCCTTGTAAAATACTCTTTTCATGTAGTTCTTTGTTGCAAGGTGGAGGAACCTCTCATGGTGTGCCAAATCCTAGTCCTCTAGCTTTAAACGGGGAATCCGTGCCAAGCACTGACCTTTAGAAGTGATAGCCTTCGGTAGCAGTGGTGTGCTTAGGAGGAATTTTCCTACATCTAGGTCCTTGGGGACCTTCACTTTTCCCTTACATGGAGGGATATAATCTGCCATCTTGGAGATAGGCTTCATGCCCTTAGTATCTATATCCTTTATGCCTTCTTTAGCCTCCAAATTGACTACCTTCCCCTTATCCTTCACCGATTTTTTTTCCTTCTTCTGAGCCTGGGTAGCAACATGCTTCCTCGGTGACTCATGCACCAACATTGGCTTCTTTTGTTTGTCTTTCTTGGGCTTGGCGACTTCCCTCACTGGTGTAGGCTTTGGCCAAGGTGACCTTGGAGTTGTAGGCATAACAGCTAGAGCCTCCATGCTCACAACCTCCGGAGCAACTCCTTCAGAGGCGACATCCCCACCAGTACTCATAGTTTCCGCGGGGCTTGGTCCTAACATATTTTCCAGGATGAATTTCTTATTTACCTCTAATAATTTGGAAAATGCAAGGCTCATGACTAAATCCTACCAATACGAGCAGTTCATACATAATAAATAGCACATCTCGATAAAAAACTCTAAGGATTCAAAGTGTTTTTCGCTGGATGACCATGCATAATCTATAGGAAAATTCGAATTCAAATTCGACCGTTCCCCCAAAAATCCATCCATAAATGTTTATTTGGGGCATATATCCAAATATTTCAGCCTTAATTGCCTTAAATTCCACCCCCATGCTTCTCTTAACCATCTTCTAGAAGTCAAATCGTGAACAATAACTGTAACGGTCATATTGTGATTGTGCTGTGTGGTACCTCCCTCTGTAGCATAGCTCCCTTCGCACTTCTTCTGGTACTGTGACATCACCCTTTTTCACACAACCCCCCTGTGATGTAGAGTTACAAACCGAGTAGTGTATTTTATAGTCCTGTGCCTCCTTGCAGCTCCCTGGAGCGCTAGGACTGTGCTATCGTCATGTAGTCATTGGGCTAGATCCCCCGTGTTGGCTTCAAACAACTTCCATTTACCCTTCCCGGAAATGGATCTCCATTCAACTTCATGAGTTGAGCTGCTCCACCATCTATAATTTCTTTGATAACATATGGTCCCAGCCAATCCATCTGAAATTTTCCTGGAAACTTAACAAACTTACTGTCATATAATAACACCAAATCATTTACCTTGAAGGTGCACAGTTTTATGTGTCGATCGTGCCAATATTTTTCACATTCCTTCTGAACCTATTGATGGAATCCGGCCTAAAATCTATCTTCCTCAAGCTCCATTAGCTGCGCGAGTCATTCTTCTGAGGCTCCGTAGTCTTCCATTCCTATGAAAGCCACTATGTGTAAACTAGGCACAATGTATTCCATAGGCATCACAACTTCTACACCATAGACCAACCTATTATCACTTAGAATTTTTCCCTAGAAGTTATCAGAAGAAGGAAAAGACCGAGGTAACCACAAACCAATATTTTAAGTATAGGCTCTAGCCAACCTATGATTCATAGAAGGCTCTCTCTATATGATTTAGCTTTGTTTGCTGGGATTTTAGGCTAGTTCTTAAAGTTCAGGGGGTTTTGATTTCTATTTAAGGTTGGATGGTGGAATCCTTAAAACAAATGGATAGAATGAAGTCTCTAGACCATTGGGCTATGGATTCAAAGAAGGACAGAAGAACTGGGATTAACTCATTAAAGGGAGTGTTCAAAGGGCAAGCTAACAGAGTGAAGTATAGGTATTTAGGTCAAATGGGTGAAATGATCTTAACCAGGGTGAGAGAGAACTTAAGAATTCTCAGTCTGTGATTCAAATGAAGAACAGAGGATAATCATGAGCAAAGGGCAATTAATAATCCTTTATTATCGATTATAGGGAAACTACATAAACTAAGGAGCAATCAAGGATTCCTTAACTTAGATAATTAGCAGAAAACATTAAAATGCATAATAGTTAAAACAGAGTGCAATGAAGCAAATTCTGAGATATCATTCCATATAATAGCATTCAAATTTCAGATACATTAATGATTATCGAAAAACTTGCAAAGAAAAATAACAACACAAGATAAAATACTTGTTTGTACTTCGCACTACGCATGAATCCTGTGAAATGTCTTGGCTTTATTCATTAATCTAGCTTGCTGGTCCAAACAGTGATACAATAGCTTACAGTGTTTGATCAAGAAAATCTATAGAAATGTCTAAGAATCCACCCTACATACTTCGAATTGTGAAGTATTTATACAAAACTTTTACAAAATATCTCAAAACAAACTTGAGATTTATTTTAGGAAATACAAATATCTTCCTGCAAGAAGATAAAAACAGCTATTGAACTATTTCATTTTGTCCCTTTTTATTTGGTATTGCTGGCTTTTATGGTTGGATTTGTAGCCCTTTATACTGGCTTTCAGTTGTGGTTTTTTCACATTAAAATCTTCTTCAATTTTGATCATTCACCTAATACTCTTTGACCATGCTGCACTATTTTCACCTGTTTACCTGGCTGTTCTCATTTTTACTTGTGCAGTAACTTTTTGTTGTAAATTTATCACAGTAAATCGATCATTGTCTCCCACCATTATGCATCAGGTAATTTTACATTCATATCCTCCTATAGATCTCATCAGCTTCAATATACTTAGAAAAATTGGGCCTGGTGAGGAATAAATTTTTTATCTCAGGCTCAAGGAAAAACAAGTTTTTGAAAGTGTTGTACAAAACTTTTCCTGTTGGCAGGGATTTTATTGATGAAGTGCTAGCTTGTTCCTTAGCCAACTGTTTGAGTCTATTACCGTAGTCCAAATGTGTCATGAGTTTGTCATTTATAACCAAAGGACTGGGCAGACCTTTCTCCCTCAAAATTTGGAATTTAGCCATGAACCTATCAATGGCTACCTACATCTTGTGGCACTTTTCTTCTAAGTTAAGAATAAGGTTCCTTTTGGAAAGGAAATTCCTTATTTCCAAGATGGTTTCAGTCTTGTCTTCTATATTGATTTCTTGGAGCTCATACCTATTCTTGTTGTTGAGGAAGTGGATGAGTCTATTGGCATCCTCAGGCTTATCTCCCAACTCCTCCTTTACTTTTTGGATAGCTTCTGTAGCTATCTTTATTAACTCTTTTTGCTCAAAAATAACTTGAATAGATGGCCAAATATCATTGACAGATTCAATGATATTGGCCCACAACATTTCCTTGGTTTGCCCAAGGGGTTTTTCCAGTGTTAAGTCTTTCTCTAAGACTTTGATTCTTTCACTCATTCTTTGGGCCTTTTGTGCTTCTTCCTTTTTCTTAAGCTGGGCAAGTTTGTAGTCAGTTTCCAAACTTGCCACCTTCTCTCTCAGCCTATTCATTCTAGTAGCCTGGATAGACATCTCTTCAATGGATTTAACCAATTCTGCTACTTTCTCTCCTGATGCACCTGTTGTTCTAGATTCTGCTGTGACTGCCAATGTTGTGGCTGGTGGAGCTGTACATGCCAGTGAAGCTACCAATATAGAAGGGATTGTTGTGGATATTGTACAGATGACATCTTTAGAAGTTTTGGCCAAGTCACTTTGCTTCAATTAAATTAAAGCATCCAACCCATTTTCTGTCTCCTTTAATTTATCATTCAGCTTTAGGAACAAGTCCATCAACTCCTCATGTCTGGTTTGGCTCTCTAAGGCTTATAGAGTTTGAGGACGTTGCAACTAGGGTATTTTTAATTGCCTCTTAGTTGCAGCAATATCATCATTTATCTTCTTTATAAGCTGCTCTATAGCTTTTATATCCTTGGGATCGTGTCCCAATTCAATCACTAAGTCCTCTAAGGACTTGATCCTGGTGTCCTTGGCCTGTGTTTGTAGGTTTTAACCCTATACAGAAATTACCTGCATACGAATTCTAAAACACAGAAAATAAACAATGTGAGATCATAACACATAAAACACATATACACAGAGATTTCCCCCTGGATCCAAAAACCGGGACTACCATCTTGATTTTTCATTATGTTCCTTTCAATGTTACAATAGATATTTATACATGCCGAAGCATCCAATACCATGGACCGAAAACCATCACATCCAAAAGACGTGTGAAAATCATGCACAAAACCATAGGTGGGTCCGCCCAACCTAACATAGGGTCCAAAACCAAAATTTTCCGGGGCGCTACCCCAAACCCCATAAAGTGGGGTTAAGGGTGCCCTTCAAACCCCCTATTAACTACGTGGAAAGAATATAACACAACCCAACATTCTCCCACTTGTTGTTCTCTTTCCACAGAGGGCCACAAGAGAGCTTAGTCATTTTCCCAGCCCTAAAATGCCCATTGTCTCTCTACACCAAGACAGCTTCTCAGAGCTCACAGATTTTGTCAATGCATCTGCAGTATTCTTCAAAGTGTCCACCTTTACTAGCAACACCTTTTTGTCTTCTATCATATCCCTCACAAAGTGATACTGAACATCAATGTGCTTTGTCTTTGAATGATATGCAGGGTTCTTCGCCAAAAAAATTGCACTTTGGCTGTCATAGTCTATCCTTATAGCTTCCTGTACTAACCCCATACTTGAACACAATATTTGCAACCAAATGTCTTCCTTGCTTGCATGAGTGGCTTCCATGTATTCTTCCTCTATAGTTGATACTACCACTACAGATTATTTCTTACTCATCCAACTAACTGCACCTCCAAATAGGTTAAACACATACCCACTTGTAGATCTTCTTTGATCCAGATCTCCAGCCCAGTCTACATTAACAAAGCCACGAATATCCAACACTCTGTCAAATCCTAGTCTTCCTTGGTAGCACAGAGCATAATCACTAGTGCCATGCAAATAGCTGAAAACCTGCTTCACTATTGTCCAATGCTCCTTTCCTGGTTTTGACATAAACCTGCTCAATACTCCCACTGCATGTGCAATGTCTAGTCTAGTATAGACCATTGCATACATCAGGCTACCAACTGCACTTGCATATGGAACACGATACATGTCCTCTTCCTCTTCTTGTGTCTTGGGACACTGTTCAGCAGATAACCTCACAACTACGAGAATAGGAACCTTCACCTGTTTACTATCCTACATATTAAACCTCTATAGTATTGTCTCGACATACTTCCTATGGTTTAAATAGAGCTTCATCTTTTCCTGATCTCTTTTAATTTCCATGCCAAAAATATAGTTTGCAGCACCAAGATCTTTCATGTCGAATTTAGAGGACAATTAGGTCTTCAAATCCTGGATAAATTCTTTGTCATTTCCAACTAGCAACATATCATCCACATACAAGACCAGATAAATAACACAGTCACCACTTAATTTAAGATACACACAATGATCTTCTTTGCTTCTAGTGAATCCAAGTCCCTGTATAAATGTATCAAATTTCTGATACCACATCCTTGGTGATTGTTTTAACCCATACAGAGACTTCTTTAACTTGCACACCAATTCTTTCTTACCCTTCACTGCAAAGCCTTCAGGTTGCTTCATGTAGATCTCCTCTTCCAGATCCCCATGAAGAAATACTGTCTTCACATCCATCAGTTTTACCTCAAAATCAAAAGCAACAGTAACAGATAAAAAGTAATCTAATAGAAGTTACCTTGGCAACAGGAGAAAAAAGATCACCAAAATCAATTCCCAATACCTAGGAATAACCTTTTGCTACCAACCAAGCTTTGTATTTCTCCACTTTTCCTTCTGCATTTGTCTTGTTTTTGAACACCCATTTTCTGCCAATGGGTTTCCTTCCAACTGGAAACTCCACCAGATCCCAAGCCTCATTTTTGTGCAAAGACTCCATTTCATCAACCATGGCCTCTTTCTATAGTTTTCCATCCTCTAAATCCACTGCTTCCTTCACAGTTCTAGGATCATCAACAGCAATAGACAAACCAAAATTTGAACAGAAAGCAAATGGACTATACCTTTCTAGCTTCCTTCTTTCTTGAACTGATCTTCTCAAAACCGGACTTTGTGGCTCTTCATCTTTTGATTCCTCCTCTGCTATAGAGTCTGGTTCTTCCTCCTTTAGCTCAAACTCTATATTCTCAGGTTCCTTTGGTTGGACTTCATGTTTAATAACATCTTTCACCTCTCTGAACACCACATCTCAGCTGTACACAACCTTCCTTGTTATTGGGTTGTCCAAATCTTATAACCCTTTAAACCATCCTTATACCCAATAAAGATGTACTTTTTATATTTACTATCCAACTTGGTTCACTTCTCCTTTGGAACATGTACATACGCATCACATCCAAATACCCTTAGATGTGAAAGAGAGGGTTTCTTACCAGTCCATACCTTTTGTGGAGTCTTATCCTCTAACACTGATGAAGGTGACTTGTTGACCAGGTAACATGTAGTATCCACCGCCTCTGCCTAGAATTCCTATCCTAACTGGGCACCACCGAGCATGCTTCTTGCCCTTTCCATCAACGTCTTGTTCATTCTTTCTGCAACTCCATTTTGCTGAGGTGTATATGGAGTAGTCTTTTGCCGTGATATACCACACTTTTTATAGAATTCTTAAAATTCCTTGGTGAAAAATTCTCCACCATTATCTATCCTCAGCACCTTTATCTTCTTCTCTGTTTGATTTTCCATGAGAGCCTTAAATTCTTTAAACTTGTCAAAGGCTTCGGATTTCTTCTTAAGGAAATATATCCATGTATTCCTTGAGAAGTCATCTATAAATGACACAGTACACAAACTTACCCAGTGATGGAACCTTCACAGGTTCAAACACATCATTGTGCACAAGTTCTAATATCTGTTTTGCCCTCTTACTACCAGAGCGGAAACTCACCCGATTCTGCTTCCCATATACACAATTTTCATAGAAATCAAAATCCAGAGAGTTATTACTCATACCTTCTACCATACTTTTACCATGAAGTATTCAAAGGCCCTTCTCTCCAATATGTCCAAGCCTTTGATGCCACAACATGGTCTTCTCTCCAAAGACCACTAGATTTTTTTCTCCACTTTTAGGAACCACGGAACTGTTGCACCCATCAATAACGGTTCTACCTTGCAGCTTGAACAGAGTTCCAATTCAAACTCCCCGCATCAATACCAGTGCTTCCCGAACCATATTACAGGTATCCTTCTCGAACACTATTTTTACACATGCATCATCCAGCTTACTAACAGAAATCAGATTTCTAGCTAATGGAGGAATATGTAGAACACCCGAAAGTTTTCTAACCCTTCTACCTTGCAGCTTCAACTTTACTTTTCCACGACCAATGACTATAGCCTTCCTGCCATCCCCCAAGAAGACATCACCACCATTGTATTTCTCATACTCGCAGAACCACTCTCTATGGGGAGTGAAGTGAAAGGATGCACTTGATTCAATAAACCATGCCTCATGATCTACATGTGTACTTGAAGAAGCCAAGTACACATCCCCACCTTCATCTGAGGTGGTTTTCGCCTCTGCAGAAGGAGCCTCATCAGATCCCTTTTCTTTGTCAGGAGCTTTAGATTTATAGTCCCTTTTGAAGTGGCCTTCCTTTCTACATTTCCAACACACCACATTTACAGGTTTTCTTGGAGATTTAGATCTCCCTCTAGATTTAGATCTCCCACTCGATGACTTATTTTTTTTTTGTTCTGGGACCGTCCTCGTACAGACAAGGCATCACCATTTTGGCTCTCCATATTTTTCCGTCTCATCTCCTCCATCAACAAGGCTGAGACTATTTCATCAAACTGCAAGGCAGTTGCATTGCTACCTATTACAATAACCAGACTATCCCATGAATCTGGTAGAGAACACAACAAACTGATGCACTTATCTTCATCTGAAATTTTAATATCAACAGATACTGACTGACTTACCACAGTATTAAATGCGTTCAGATGCTCTGTCATCGAGTCTCCATCTTTCATCCTCAGGTTATACAGCTTTTTCCACAGGAACAGTTTATTCACCAGAGACTTAGATTGGTACAAAGTCCCTAACTTGTCCCACAAAGCCTTTGTTGTAGCTTCCCCTGATACATTCAACAATATTGAATCTAAGACACACAATCGTATTGTGCTCTTTGCCTTCCGATCCAACTTCTTCCATTCTTCATCAGACACTCCCATTGGTTTAGTACCTGTATCTACCATGATCTAGTGATCTTTATCCACCAATAGATCCTCCATCTTGAGTTTCCACAACTCAAAACTCTGACAATTAAATTTCTTGATCTCTATCTTTCCACTGCTTGCCATCTTCTTTCACCACAAGAATCGATCTCACAGATCTCCCACTGAACATGGTATACCACAACCCCAAGCAAAACCCCTCAGCAACAAAGGCATCCCCTTGAAGCCAAATCTGCTCTGATACCAAATGTAGGTTTTAACCCTGTACAGAAATTACCTGCATATGAAACATAGAAAATAAACAATGCGAGATCACAAAACCAAGACTACCAGCTTGATTTTTCATTATGTTCCTTTCAATGTTACAATACATATTTATACATGCCAAAACATCCAATACCATGGACTGAAAACCATCGTGTCCAAAAAACAGTGCGAAAATCATGCACAAAACCATAGGTGGGTCCGCCCAACCTAAAATAGGGTCCAAAACCAAAATTTTCTGGGGCACTGTCCCAGACCCAATAAAGTAGGGTTATGAGTGCCCTTCAAACCCCCTATTAACTACGTGGAAAGAATATAACACAACCCAATAGTTTTGACGCCTTCTCTAACTTAAATTGTGCCGAGATGTTGTTTAAAGAGTTTTATAGCTGATGATCGGCTATGGCTTTACCTGTCAAGGTGGAGTATATCATCTCTCTAGCCTATTTTTGCAATTCAATCTGGTCTATGGAATGGATATCCCTTGCCAACACTTCAAAGTCAACCTTTTTGAATCCGATCTTGTCTTGGGCTGCTGAGCTATAGGTTTGATGAAAGACGTCTACAACTTTCCACCTTTAATGTCAAAGGTTGACATTAGTCTTGTTTAATTTGTGGGAGTCAGCTTTAGGTATTGAGCATATGTTTGGGCCTTAAGTCTCTCATTTCTCACTTTGATTTCCTTGTACCTGTCCTTCATGTCCTAGTCTTTGTCAGCAATCCTGCTGAAGGAAGATACTTCCACACTAAGCTACCTTTCCAACATCTAAGTCTGTGATGTGGAAGGCTCTTGCATGCCTTCAGATGGAGTAATGGGCCTACTTCTTCCTACCTATGTGTTCGTAATTTATGTTGATTCCTTGTGTATTCCTGTTCAAAGGCCGATTGAGCCTTTGACTCTTGCTTGTTTCCTGTTGCAAATTAGAGGTGTCCATTCCTGAAGTGGAAGATCCCTCTATGTTTCTTTTTAGATTCTTCTCCTCATTATGAGGAGTCTGTAGGACTGGAGGGGTACTCATAGCTCTTTCTTTCTCTTCTGGTACCTGTAGAAAAGAGCTCTCATCAATCTTCTTTTCCAAATCAATCAGAGCATTTTCTACATCTACTCTTGCGTTTTTTGTGTCTACTAAAGTATTTTCCACCCATTCTGTTTGATTTTCATATGCCTCTATTTCTAGTATAGGGTGGAAGATGAAAGGTCCTAGCTTGACCTTTTTCCTTTTCTTGGTAATGAATTCCAAAGGGTCATATCTCCATACAAAACTCCTTTGGAATTTCATCCTCTGCAGGATTAGGTCTATCTCTTTCCCTTCCTCTCTGGAATTGCATATGAAGGGACCTAATTGGTCTTTGATTTTGAAATTGGCCTTCTTCTTAGCATTGAAAAAGTTGACCTCATCTATATTGATGCTCTGTCTATAATATTCTAAGTCAAACAACCTCATGGGGAGGTATCTTGGCAACTTATATGGTACAAGCAGGCAACCATATATTCTAATTTCTATGTGGTTTTGGTAAAGGTACCAATCACCCACTTTGGTCTGCTTGGAACACTAGAGGACTCTCTTTATTTCTGGGCTTATCTTAGGTGGAGGATTCCTAGTGAGCATGTTCATGATTGGATTCTCAAAAGAATCTATAAAGTTTGAGTATGTATATGGTGATCCAAACTCATGGAAATGTGGGGCCCAAAAAATAACAAATCTAGGTTGGCCCCTGGTATCAAGATTTTGGAGGGTAAAAGGAAACTTCTCTGACTGATAATACAAAAATAGATGGTATAATATAGAGGATTATTTGAACACCCTCTCATTTCCCATTCTTGTGAACTACTCATGCATTCTATCAGCTACGAATGTGGCAAAGTCATATACAGTTGCAGGAGGTTGTCCTAGGTTATATATGGACATGAAAGCCAAATTAATTTCATCAATGTACTCATTTGTGGTGTAACCGAGAACACATGATATCATGGCTACAATGTTCTAGCCCCATGGAGATAAAATAGCTAATACATATGGAGGGGGGTCCTTACGGATGTGTTTTTCTTCTCTAATGAAGGTTTGGAACAACTGGGCAAATTTTGCAAGGCTAAGTTTGGGATACTGGTCCAACAGGTCTCCAATTAAGAGTGGGGTTAGGTTTGGTCTTGGTTGGAACTGCAAAATTTCATTAATGGATTTAGCTATGATAGTGAATAAGACCTTCTGGTCGTGAGACATTATGGTTTTATGGCTAGGGATGTAGCATGGATAGCACATATGAACAATCTTTGGAAAGATGTGAACTTGGGGGAAATCGAATTTTGAAAAATTTGACTCCCAAAGGCCAATCTCATTAGCATGGTTAAGGTATCTATCCCTACTTTGACAATGCACTTTGAGCAGGGGCTCTAGGGCAGTGGTATATTTTATTTGGAAGTCTGTGTCAGCCAGGGGAAGATGGTCCAGGTCTAAATGGGGAGTTGTAATTGGTCTAACATCCATGGCAATGGGGTCAGCCATAATTCAATTCTTGTGGATTTGAATTATGCTCTGGGGGTTTCAGAAAAGGTTCTTGGGACTTTTAGAGGGTTTATGTAAACAATTTCTTAAAATTGGCAGTATTTTCATAATTTCTTAATTTAAAATACTACACAGGCCAACAGTTTTGAAATTTTGCAGGGGTAAGAGGTATTCCGTGTCAAAGACCTGGAATTGCGTGATTTGGGTTTGATATTGCTGGTTCACGGTAGCTGCAACACCTAACATAGCCCTAGTATAGTCCGAAAAGGTTGGTTGGGTGTCTGTAGCGTCTTTTGGAGTTGAATTGGAAGTCTTTGGGTAATTTCAATGTTTACAATGGTCACAATGGTTTTTTTGAATTTACACAGAGAATGCACGAAAAAGGGTAAAAGAGGGCTTCGTGGTCTTTTATAGGGAAAACGGTTAATTTTTGGCGGGTTCACTTTTGGGTGAATAGTGACGGTTTTTCGGTTAAGGGGGGGAAGCGGTTTTGAAGGACCATCACATCACTTTTGTGGTACGAGCGGTATTTGGGACGGTTTGCCCAATTCCACACATAATTTGACACTTAGCATCGGGGGTCGAGAGGAAAAACACTTTATCGAGGGGCTATTGTTTAGTGATCTAGAATGGCCGATATGATTATGGGTCGTTGGATGTGGGGAAGGGATGATCAATGGTGGTCAGGAGGCAAAGTTGCGTAGTGGGAAATGAAAGGAATTGATGGGGGACCCAAGGATTTAATTATGGTGGTTTCGGGATTAGTTTAGGGACTAATCTAGGGTTAAGTGATGGAGCCAGGATTTAATGAGGGATTAGGGAGTCGGGTGAAGCCGATGCGGGATTAACTTAATTTTTACTGGGGTTAGGTAAATTAAGTGAAAATATATTGGGATAAGGGGTGGTTTATAGTAGTTTTTATTTAAAACTAAGGGGTTGGGATATTCTATATAGGGTTTTAATTATTTATGGGGAAAGGGTTTTCGGGAAATTTATATAATAAAGTTAGTTTAATTAATATGAAAGTGATGGCATAGTGGATTTTATTAAAGAAAAGGGGCTAAGTGTATGTGATTGCACATTTTGATTTACACTTAGGATAAAAACTTTTGGGGGGGTTTTGTGTGAAATAGGATTTACATGGGGGGTGAGTCACTTCTCCTAGGTAAAGGGTGTTTAAACCTTAGGAAAAGGGGATTTTTCTTGGGCTAATGAGGGGTAATGGAATTTTATGAGGGGGGGATGTGTTTTTATGAAGGGGGTTCTAGTACTTGTCCCCCTAAGTCATTAATACGAGGATCCGGTCCCTCCAAAAGTTAGAGAAATGCTCTGAGCCTTTTTGACTTGTAGGATTTAAGTACTGGAAATTATTTATGGCAAATTAGTGAGGTGAAGGGGTGAAATGAATGAGGGGATGTTAAATAAACCATATTGTGAACCATTTTCTTTCCTTTGTTTACTGTTTAAGCATATTGGAAAGATGCATTTAAAATAATGACACAAGTACCTTTGTGTAATCACATGATATTTCTGTAACGTTTCTACTACTTACCCATTTACTCATCCTACCATTTTTTCTTCGCTTTATTTGGGTGCATTTAGACTAGAAAACCCTTATCAATATTTTTCTTTTCTTTACATAGCAACTACCTAATTCTAACCTTATATCATCCAAGGGCTCAGATTAAACTGATGAGCTCCTTTTATTCACTTTACCTATCTAATGATCTGCCAAGATTACACTGTTTGGTCAGATTTTATTCTCTAATTATAAACATAAAATTCAAAACATTAAATAGCCAAGTTTAAACATTTTGACTACCATGGATTGTGGCATGAGTAACAAGCTGCACACAATCATTTATTATGCATAAAAGTAAATAGTAGTGGAATTTTGACTTGCACACTTTCATGGTCTCTCTTTGTTCTTTGGGGTTCATATCTTTTCATTTTTTGACCTTTTTCATTCTTTTTGTCCTTTGATTATTCTTTTAGGACATACCCTCTTTACATTTTTTAATTTCATAATATGGAAAACATTTGCAAAAAGCGAAGGTATGTAAAATATTACAAGGCTTAATCTTAGTCATTCAAAATTATGACTCCTATTGATATAGGAACCTAACACAACCTAAAAGGTGTCTGACCAATAAGCTTTTTACAAGTAGTTCTGTAATCCCATAATATTTTTGGTATGCACACGTCCCAATCATTCCGATGCACATTGCAAACCTTTGTCAGAGCATTCTCCAATATCTAATTAAAATCCTCAACTATTCCATTGGCTTGAGGATGATATGGTGTACTCTTTTAATGGTAAACTTGGAACTCTTCTACCATTGCACTGATCGTTTCATTAATAAAATGCATACCGTGATCACTCATCAAAACCTTTGGGCAACCAAACCTAGTCAACACATATTCAAACAAATAATTTGTTTTTGTTGCCCCTGTATAGTCTTTCACAGGTTGTGCCTCCGCCCATCTGGTCAAATATGTTGTCGGAGTGATGATATAATGCACACCCATCTTCTTGCCTGGGGGTTGAATTGGTCCTAAAAAGTCAATTTCCCATTTCTCAAATGGATGCAATGACACCTATGGATTTAGAGGCAGCTCATCCCTCTAGGATGGCCTGCTTGTTCTCTAACATGCATCACGTGCCCTACAATATGCTTTAGAGTCTTTATGCAACATCGTCCACCACAATACAACACATAAAATCTTCTGCATTGTTGCTTTTCCTACATAATGCCCTCCCGTAACTCCTCCATGAGCTTTGGTGAGGATACTATTTCACTCAAAATCAAGCAAATAATGTCGAAGTATTTTCTCTGATCCCATCTTATGCAAATGGCCCGTAATGATCGAAAAGTCTATCTCGCGCAGCAATTATTTCTTTTGTTGACTAGTATATCCCTCTGGAGCCGTTCCTATAGTCAAGAAGTGGATAATATCCACAAAGTGATTATTCGCTACATGCACCACAAAGAGCTACACGTCAGGAAGTCCTTCCTCGAAATTGGTAGGCTCCTCTCCTATTTCAATGCGCGACAGATGGTTGGGTCCTGTGTTCAATATTCCCGTCTTCACAATTACTTCGTAGTCATATTCTTGAAACAACAACAACCATCTGCATATTTTCCCCACAATGCAGGCTTGTTGACTAGATACTTCAATGCAGAATAGTCTGTGTACATTTTGAAATGTCTGCTTAGCAGGTAATGTCAGAATTTCTGGAGTGCATACACCATAGCCAACCCTTTGTGCTCTTTTGTTGAATAATTATTTTCAGATTTTAATAGCTTCCAACTTGCAAATGCTATAGGATGATCCAGTTCTCCTTCACCAACCTGTGTCAGCACTGCTCCTAGCGCAATACATGAGGCATCTACATGCACGTGGAATTCCTTCTTCCAATCTGGGAATACCAGGATCAGTCCAGTGACCATTTTTTCCTTCAATACATCTAGATTGTGCTAACATTCTTCATTCCAACATAATGTAGCATCATTCTTTAGCAACTTTTCCATAGGTGCGGTAATTTGAGCATAACTCTTGATGAACTTCTGCTAGTATCCTGCATGACCTAAGGTTGCGTGCGCAATTGTTTGACACTTCTTGGCACCCCGAAATTAATTATTACCACAATATTAGCGGGGTCCACCGTTAGTCCTTTCTTTCACAACACATGACCCAGCAAAATTCCGAAAGGGACATAGAACAAGCATTTCTTCAGGTTCAGCGCAATTTTATATGTTCGTCATGTACCCAACATCAAGCGCAAACTAGCTATATGGCACTTTACTAGCCCAAACATTGTCCAATCATCAAAATATACCTCTAAAAATTTGTGAATGAAATCTTTGAATGTCATGATGACTACGCAGGAGAAGATCGTCGGTGCATTCTTAAGTCCGAAAGGAATTACCGTATATTGGAAACATCCCCATTTTGTCACAAAGGTGGTCTTACTCCTGTCTTATGGCACAATCTTAATCTGATGGTATCCAGAGAACCCATCAGTGAATGAGTAGGCCTCCTGTCCTCCAACATTATCCAATACTTTGTCTGTGAATGGTGTTGGAAAAGGATCATGAACGCAGGCATCATTAAGCTCCCTAAGGTCTACGCAGATCCTTATTTCATCCTTTTGCTTCTTTTTCTAAACTACCATTGGGCTCACCCAATTAAAATCCTCCACAGGTTCAATAATACCTGCTTCAAGCATCTTGTCCAACTCTAAGCATACCTTTTCTTTATACTTGGGATTAAGGTGGTGTGGCCTCTACTTGATGGAATTTGCATTTGGCTTCAAGGTAATCTTCATTACACCTAGGTCTCCTATGATACCTTTCCGGTCTGAATATTTTGTAGGGAAAAAATCCTGGTATTCACAGAGCAACTCGATGACTTTATCTACTATAGCATCATCCCAATAATCCACAATCTTTTCAAACTTCAGCTCCACCTCTATGCCAATGTTTACTTTCCTAGTTTTCAGTGGCGCAGTGATATATGGATTCTCTATCTGCGATCCTACAACTTTGTGGTGGCCTTCCACCTCTGGAATGTTAATATTTCTTAGATCCTCATCATCTCATTCAGTAGTCACATAATAGCATTCCAGCTCATGGCGCAGCTGGGTGCTCCAATATGGTTGAATCAATTCTAAAGGATCCTGTGGTATTCTAAAGATTGCTACCTTAACCTCCTACAACACTTCATACGTTCTTTCAAATCAATCCTCAAAACTGAATGTCCCTTAAGATATCCCACTCCACGGTTCCATGGTGGAGTTCCACTTCCAGGTACCAATTCATAGGAATGATGTCCAAAGTGTGATAGTATATATGTACACACTCTGGCTGTGGCTCCATTCCATAGACCTTAGTCCATTTTGCTAAATGATCATGTGGATCATTTATTCTAGTGTATTTCTCAGTTAGTTGAATGTTTGGGTGACCAAACTGAAATCTCATCATTCTTTTGTACTCACGCCATTCTTCAAAACTATCTTTATGCGTACCCCACCACTATGCGAGTGTAGCGCGCGGTGCCTAATCCAGTGCTTGGAAGTGATATTTCTCAGGTACTTCCATTTCAAATGCATCCAAAAATTTATATACATCAGTCAGACCATCATAATAAGGTAAATTTCTTACCTCTGATGATACACAATACAGTGATTTAGTCATCATATTAAACCATAGCGTAGATAGTTCGTGCAATCTATTATGCCAATGCTCCAACTCTTCATCTGAATCTGATGTACAGGAACTTTTGTGGTCCCATGAAATTCTTTCATCATCTATCGGATTAACCAAATCTTGATCTCACACTATTATTTTGTAGATCTGGTCCAAATCATCGTCACTTTACTCATAATCACATGCCAGTTCAGTATAGCGCGGTCCTTCTCCAGGGTCCAATGGGACTACAGCGCGAAGAAATTTTCTTTCAAATGACATTTTGCTTCTTCAGATTGATTACCCCATTCATTTCAATAGCCTAATCAATTTCTAGGAGTGCGAGGTATGGATTGATGTCATCAACAATCTCTATCACTTCCAAATCGACCAGCGTGCTCACACCTTCTATATCTATAGTCACTCCATGCAATCGCCCCATAGGGATAATATTCTATTGGTTTTCCATCCTCAATTGAATTGGAGACAACTGTAGCGCGGGTCTCCCTATTTGTTCCCATGTCTTTTTAGGTAAAACGTTCGCTCTGACCTCAGATCCAAAATGACTTGGTCCATCTCATAGTCTCCTATTTGCACGGTGAGTCTCATCTCGTGCCCTGTTCTCATCTTGTGTTTACCTATTCTTTTTACTGTGCGGTGTCCTTTAGGAGCACATTCCTTGCCAACACACTTATTTATAAATTCTTGTAGCCCTTTCACGACCTTTCTATCATGCAACAGCTTCATACAAGTCTCCAAGAAAGTAGTAAGCATGGAGGGGTCAACCTCTTCAGATACCTTGTCTTGACTTCCTGAGGTAGAGGCCTCAGTGAAGCTTTTCTTTGCTTCCATGAATGTTTCCTTCACGCACTCTAGGTCAAACCCAACTTATTTTTCTAGAGCCTTGCAAACCCATTCACTTTCTTCAGGTTGTTTCCCTTTATCATCACCAGTCATCATTCCACTTCGCAGCACAATATTCACATTAGGATCCTCTTCGCAGGGCTCGACCCTCATCATTTTTAAATTCTAGGTAGGTTGTTGAGGCCACACCTTCTACTCCTACATATTAACTATCAATATAGGACACTTTTCTATCGGTGGTCAAACTGAGTAGAATATCAGCATGATGGGCGTGTCTTGTTTGTACACTCCCATATGTAGCGTCTTGGCACTCTGTAATTATAGCAAATAACTTTCCCTCGACCTATACCAAGTCCTCTTCCTCCTCGGCCTCGTCCACGCCCCTGATATCCTCTGCGTGCTCCCCCAACACCTTGATCTATAGGTCAAGTTTCTATTTGCATTCGATACGTGAGAATTCTTTCCATCATCAATTCACAACTACGGTAGTTATGCTCATTATGGCCCACCGATTTATAGAAATCGCAGAATAAATGTTGCGTCATCTATACAAATTTTTGCAGCAAGTGACAATTTTTTGTTACATGTTTTCTAGCTACTTGACAGATAGCACACAACGGCGTGGACCCTATACTTGTTCCTGCAGCAGCCTCCTGACTCATAGGAATTAGCCCTCCTCTTGTAATATAATTCGCGAAGACAGGGCAGTGATCTTTATCATGCCCCTGGCTTTTACATTTGAGGCACCAAAATTCTTCGTGCACGTCTGGCCAAACCACTTTTCCCCTTTTCAAGCTCTATAATTCCAAGTAGAGATTCTGCAAATTTTGCATGAATCTACTAAACTCCCAAAGAAGCATCCTAAATAGGCATTTCATGCAATCTCATCACAATTTCTAGGGCTTTCGCCTGGGTCCCTATATTCTTTTGCGATAAAGCAACCCTTAGGTGGGGCAACAGTGAGGCTACAAACCATTCGCAGTGCTGACTATCCATGAGATTTATGTTGGCTTCGCAGATCTGGAATTTCAATATTTGATCCAATTCCCAGGGCGTTTCGTCGGGCCTCATCATGATTTCCTTGAATTCAATGAATGATTTTGATTCAAACTTGGGCCTACCGAATTCCTTATACAGAGCAGTCTGAGTATCTACTAATGATGCTAATGGGTTATCGATGTAGTACTTAATGTACCATGTCAACACGTGATCTTGTAGACCAATAACCAATTGCACCTTCTTTATATGATCATCTATAATATTCTGGTCCGTCCATACAACCTTCGCAATGAACCAAAACTGATCCGGGTCCTCACTTCCTAAGCCCTTGAAAATGGGAAATTTCATGGTATTTGACATATTGAATGGTGGCGGAGGTGGTGGTGGTGTGGGTGAAGGTGTATGTTGTGGAGGTGAAGGTGGAGGTGGTGTGGGCAGATGAGGTATTCACGGAAAACCCTGCTTTATCAACTGTACAGCGCTTCACGGTGAGGCCTGTACCGCTCCCTTGTCATCACTCGAAGGAGGTTCTATCAATGGGTTGTATTCAGGACCTACTCTCTCCTAATTTCTAAAGAATCATCCACTTTGCGTAGATCCAAACATCAAGGTAATGGCATAACCTGCTTTTCACACAAGAGAATTTTAATCCAAGTATTTAAAGATCTCAGATACTTACCCCGCGGTCCCTTGAAAAAGCGTCGCTCTGCTTCAATGTAGCAGACTGAGGTATCAACCGCGAATTCTGTCACAAATCCTCCTATGACTCAATCAAGTCAGTGATCTACAACATGTGTGATATTATGTTCAAAAGCTTCCAACCTTCTCACTAGCTTCGAGGTCCACACTATTAGACCGTCAAGACTCCACCTTCCTTAGTCATCTGCAAATTTAGCAATCCACCCATATAGTTCGATCGGGAAGGTACAGAAGAAAATTTTGTGTATTTCTGTGTATAGATATCTGTCCAACCACTGTTCTTTTGTGAGGTGCAAATTTGTGTTCTCTTCTACCGCGAATTCATTTATATTTCTATCCAACCACTTCTCAATTTCTTTCTTTGTCGAATTCCATTAATGTGACATCATACATCTCTTTATGTAGATCCTAGTCCCGACAATGAAACCATTTGTTGCCTTAGTGGGTCTTGACCCAAGTTTACAGTTAGTTGTGCCAAACAAATACTTACACTACTAGCCCTATCGGCATCAATCCGTGGAGCACATACTAAAGTCTCACCCAAAGCAGTATGGGGAGATGCTGAACCAAGTTTCCGCACCTAGAGATCAGTTTGATGTTGTTTTATGCCCTAAATTCACCTTCAAACAGATCGATAAGCCTTTAAGGTGTATCAATATAACTTCCTTGAATCAGCCTCTAGACCTCTACGAAGGTCTATGACTGGATTTTGTGTACCCTGAACAAGATAATCATCCACTTATGCACATCCAAGACTATTCTTAACCCAATGATTATTTTGGCCTTGTCAAGTGTTGGATAACTTTAACATGCAATAGTATAATCTTCACACATTGAACACTTAATGTCAATTGCGTTCATATAACAATATAAACCATGTAAATTCACACATCAATACATCATTATTTCATATAAGAATTATTTATCACATCATAAAGCGCATTCATACATAACATAAGTAAATGGTTAGACACATGAATTTCAGTAATAATCGTCTTTATTGATAATCAGTTCAGCTTACAGACTCAAGACCTCCCTGCGCACTCAGTTGTAGGGGTCCGCACACTCAGCTGCAGACTCTACTCTCAGCCTCTGTGCACACAGCTACAAAGCCTTTGTTCTTACTCTCTTGTGCTATCCCTTTAGACTCTTTCCATAGACTACTTCCTTCCTCTCTCATACATCCCTAAGACACATCTATTTATAAAATCCCATGGTCTACGATCTCCAAGAGCCACTCAACGTACATAAAAGAAGGGTAAAACCCTTTTTGACTCCTTTACTATCTACGCACTCCACGACCACAATTTGCGGAGACTTTACATTTTATATAGCAAAACTTGGGCTTTTTTCCCCAAAATTGACCCAAGGGACCCCATCCCAATAGTCTGGTTCTTCTTTTGTCGCATCTTCACGATAAGCACTAGGTAATATTCTATGGCATGGTCAAACTATCAACAATATTGACAATAAGGGTGTGTTGGATTTTGACAATCTCATGCAAAGTGACTCAGTTCTCCACAATTGTAACAAATGATATGGCCATGACCCCTTCCATCTACTGCTCCTCATCCTCTTCCTTCGCCTTGGAACCCCCTGCACGCTATAGCTTTGCCTCATTCTTGTTGAGGACAAGCCTCTATCTACATTATATACGTAGGGGTTTTTTCCATCATTAATTCATAACTTGGACAATGGCACTCATCATGACCTATAGACTTGGAGAAATTGAAAAACCACTGTTGGGGAGTCTATACAAACTTCTGCAGTAGATGACAGTTATTTGTTGCATGCTATACTATAACCTCACAAATATCACACCATGTTACTACTCCTGTGCTCAGCACAAAAATGTTTTATGGCTTCAAGGGGATAGGACCTCCCCCAATAAGATAATCATGATACGTCAGATAGTGGTCCTTGTCATGACCATGGCACTAAAATTTCAAACACTAGACTTCTGTGCAAACCTCATTCTAGACTTCCTTTCCCTTTTTGAGGCTCTGCAATTCCATATGCAATCTAGTTAACTACGACTGAATCTATTGCACCCCCAAATTCATATCTTGAATGGGTGAGGTTTCCAACCTTGTAGAAATATCTAATGCCTCAACTTGTGTCGCAATTTTCTTTTGTGATAGTGAAAATCTTAGATGAGGTAACAACGAAGTGATATACCAATTCTTGTGTTAGTCATCTGTGATCTGTATGTTAGCCTGCTAGAGTAGACACTTCAACCTCTGATTTAAGTCCCATGCAGACTCATTCACCTTCTACTAGATCTCTTTGACCTCTATCACTAATTGGGCTTGTGACTTAGGCTACTTAAATTCGTTGCTTAGTGCTTCCTGTGTTTCCTTCAGAGTTGTAGTCAAATGAGTCGAACAATACTTAATATACCATCTCAATGCTCTGTCTTACAGTGTTATGACCAGCTGCACTTTCTTCAGGTCATCGTCTATTATCTCCTGTGACTTCCACACAACATCTACTACCAACCAAAAATTTTCAGGGTCTTCAATTCTTAGACCCTTGAATACATGCATCTTCATCACATTCGCCATGTTAAATAGTGGAGGTGGAGGTGGAGGTGGAGGTGTAGGTGTGTGAGGCAGAGGTGGAGTGTATGGATGTGGTATTCCCGCAATACCCTAACTTACTTTCTGTAGCGCACCTCAAGGTGTTTTCAGAATACTACTTTCTTCATCACTATCAGATGCTCCCAATAGAGGACTGTGTTCAACACCTAAATCTAGACTCCTTCTGAATGGTTTTCTAGTTCACGTAGTCCCAAATATTAATTCAATGCATAGCCTGTTTCTCACACAATAACTTTTTAATCCAAGTCATCAAGGACTTCAAATACTTATCTTTGGGTCCCTTGAAAAACTGGCATTCAGCTTCGCTATAAATGACAAACGTATCAATCATGAACTCAATAATGAATCCTCCCATAATACCTCCAAGAATATTATTGAACTAGTAATTGACAGCCCTCACGATCTTGTTTTCTAAAGTTTCCAGGTGCTTCACCAGTTCTGTAGTCCCCACAATAGGGTTATCCAACTTCCATGTACCTTGAATGTCCGCTAATTTAGACAACCACTCATATAGTTTGCATGGAAAAGAGCAGAAGAAAAATTTGTGTTTGTTCATATATAGGTATCTATTCAGCCACTCTTCCTTTGACAGGTGTGGATCCTTGTTTTCATGGGCTGAAAATTCATGCAGCTTTCGATCTATCAACTTCTCGACCTCCCTCTTAGTTGGAAACTATTTATTCGACATCACACATTCCTCAGATAGCTCCCGGTCCTAGCAATGAAACCATTTGTTGGCTTGAGGGGGTCTAGATCCAGGTTTAGAGTTAGTTGTGCCAACCAACAAAACCCTACACTATCGTCCCTTTCGGAAACAATCGGCATAGCGCAAGCTACAGTATCGCCCGAGGCAATATTGGGGGCTGAAAGAACCAAGATTATGCATCTAGAGGTCTATGTGATGAGTTCCTGTGACTTTTATGGCTTTATTCAGACATTCGCGAGCCCTAACCCTTAAAATGCGGACATTACAATAAATTACAGATAGCAGACTTTAACTCTACGTCGATTTCTCTAAACAATCATAACATCAAGTAAACTAATAGATCTACCATTTGTGTGCATATATTAAGTACTTTTCAAGATAAATACAATAAACAAAGCGAATTCACAGGAATTGTAGAAGTAAAGATTGACACACAAATACATCAGTTATGCTCCAAAATATCCTTTATTATGCTTAAATATTTTGTTACAGACTCTTCCTTCCCTGTGCACATAGTTGTAAGGGCCCATGCACTTAGCTGTAGACTTACCAAGGTTTCCTTCCACACAGCTACAAGATCTTTCCCCTTCGCCTAAGTACATAAAACCAACTCTTCCACCTTAGATCACTTACTCACATATTGATATTCTATTGACTCACATCTTCATGACTCTCTATGACTCTTTTTATATCATCATCTATTACAATACCATGGCCTGCAAACCATGGGCTTGTCATAAAACAGCTTGACTCTTAACAAAATAAGGGGCTTTGACCTTCTTAAAGCCCCTTTGACTCCTATGACCTTCGCGCTCTACTCCTCAAAATGCGGAAACTTTACAAAAGAAAAAGTTATTTTCCCAAAATTGACTCTATGGGACCCTGTCCCAACATACCTTGTTACAATAAGGGCTATGCATAAGTGATTCTTGTGTTGAAAATAAATGGTGAGCAGTTAAAAAATAGAAGTTGATAAATTCAATGGGAAAATTTTTGAGTTGTGGAAGCTCAAAATGGAAGACTTTTTGGTCAACAAAGATTAATACTATGTTGTGCATCAAGGTTTTGCATTAATGGGGGTGTGAAAAAAGCATTGGAAGAAGTTGGATCAAAAGGAAAAGAGAAAAATGCAATTGTGTCTTTTAGATTCAATATTCTCGAATGTGTCAAGGAAATCAACAACAAAGGTTTTATTAAAAAATTTAGGTGCTTTGTATTGGTTTACTTCTATGGTGAAAAAAAAATTCTAATAGAAAAATCTATATAACCTAAAGATGAAGGATGGAGGCTCAGTGGAAAAGAATATGAACACCTTCAACAAAGTGGTAAGTAAACTTTTATCTACTAATATTAATATTTCAAATGAGGATAAGTGCATCAATTTTATATGTTCTCTAATATACTTGTGGGATAATCTAGTTGTCACCATAGGTAGTAATGCAACATCCTTGAAATTTGATGAAATAGTCTCATCCTTGTTTTTGAAGGAGATGATATGGAAAAGCATGGAGAGACAGAAAGGAAAAAAAAAAAATTTAGAGGATTCTGCCAAAACAAAAATAAAAATATGTCCTCAAGTAGGAGATATAAATCTCGACGAAGATCAAAATCTCTATGAAATTTCATAAAGGTATGTTGGAAATGTGGAAAAGAATGGAATTACAAGAAAGAATGTAAAAATAATATTGTAGAGAAAGGGAATGGATCTAAATATTCTCCTTTTGTAGAAGTAAAAAAATCCTCACGTAAAGGAGGGGCTTTTCAATTGTCTTCTTCAAGTACAAACATAGATAAGGAGGCATGATCAGTTGATTCAGGAACATCTTTTCATATGACTCCTCACAAGGAGTGGTTTTACAAGTATGAAAGATTAGATGGTGGTGATGTTTTCTTAGGACACAACTTGAGAGTTAGAATCATAGGATGATGGAAATTCAAGTTGAAAATAATGGATGGAAATATTAAGACACACCCTATTATTCTAAACATTCCAAGATTATCAAGAAACCTGATTTTCTTAAGAAATATGAGTGTCACAGGTGTAAGGACAATGTTTAAAAAGGATACATATAGGATGGTTTGAGGAGTAATGGTATTCTTGAGGGGAGTTCATATAATAACTCTATGTAAGTTGGAAATAACTGTTATTATTGGGTGCAATAGTTTTGTTGTTCCTGAGAGTGGAGTAGAAGAAGGAAAAACTCTTGCAACATTTGGAGAAAAGACTATGTTGTGGCATCTTAGACTAGGACATATCAAAGAGAAGGTCCTTCAAGTATTGCATAGTAATGGTATGGTAGAAGTAATTTCTAATTTCTCTGTGTATAATTATTCCTATGAAAATTTTTTATATGGGAAGTAGAATTAGGTGAGATTCTCCTCTAGTGCTAAAAGGGCAGAGGGAATACTAAAAATAGTGCATAATGATTTCTTTGGACTTGTGTTGGTTCCATCTGTTGAACCTAAGAATTACCTTCCCCTTAACATTTGTTCTCACCTCTTTCTCTTGATTTATTAAGAGACTACAGATCCAATCAATGATAAATGCTAGATTTTGTCTTAGGAAATCATTAAAATGATCGCCATATTATATTTTCATGTTCTTGTTATTTCAATAGATTTTTTCAAATTAGCTACAAAACGCAACCTATTCTATAGCTAACTGTGAGTTCCATAGCTACTCTCATGGTTTGGCAGGTTACATGTGTCAAATGAAGAATTGGGCCACATGGGCATCTCTAGAATCATCTCTACATGGATCTTATCCTACTCACTCGATCCAGATCGACAAAAAAACATGCCTAAAATCATGGTGAGAGATGGAGTCAAATATGTTATCTAGCAACAGTAGGACTCTTGATATTTTGTAGTTAATGAGGAGTCTAACAATTCTGTTTAAGAGTTAATGTGGATTAAGCCACTTGTAGTTAATCAGAAGTTGAGGAGTTAATGCAGATCAGGCCACCTGTAGTTGTTCAAGAAGTTTAACAGTCTCACTACAATTCGAATTAAGCCATTTGTAACATGCCTTTCTATAAATAGTCATGATAGATTCAGATCAAGCTACCTATAATAGGATTTTCTCTTAAACAATTATGGTTTTTTTCTATAAATATTGGTTAAACGAGACCGAGAGGTAGTTAGAAGCTAGAGGAGATTACAGGATTTTTGTTAAAAACTCTATTTAGACTTCATTTTGTTAATATACAAACTCTTTTATATCGATGGTGGTTTAAGAGTACATATTTAATTAGTTGTCATCCAGCCACATTAGTTGCATAGGGACCCTGCACTGAAGGAGGTTTTTCACTTGTTGTTTTCATTTTAATTTCTATTACTGTGTTTTCCGCAAGTCCATTTTCTCTAGTCTTGTTTTATTTTAGTTTTGTAACCAATAGTGTAAGGGTAAAAACTAGAACTATGCAAGTCTTATTATTCTGAGATATTTTATGAGAAATGACACAAGGAAAAATGGAGAAATGAGAATACACAGTTGCTTAGTTTCTTACTATTTTGATTACTCATTTTCTTAGCATAGAACTGTCAATTGGCTATATTAATAGATGTTCTCAAAACCATTTCGAGATAATGATAATTCTAACTTAATTGGTTGAATATCTAATTCATGTAGTGATTGAAGCTTACTTAGCATATTGTCAGTTTTGCAATCTGTCATCTTTTCTTTTCTTTTTTTTCAGGTCATTACTTAGTTGCATCACTTGACATTCCAAAAAATCATTTCAAGGAGATTGATTCTATCATGTTCCAAAATTGAATGGTTGAATGGTTAAATGAATGCAATTGTTGAATTGCCTTTTGCATCAGTATTAATTTTGGTTGTAATAATTAGATCCATGTATTAGGACTAAATGGTAGATAAGATAGATACTTTGTTTCTGTTATTAGGTCCTAACTAGTTAAAAATAATTCTTGGTCCATTTTTAGGAGATTAGACTAACTTAGGAACCTATCCTTCCTTTAAAAACTCATTAGATCCATGAAAATTTCTCATAGATTGAATATTCTTAGACATAAAAGAACAAAAACCCCCAAAGCAAACACAAAAATACAAAATAACGAAGTAAGAGAAAAGTTAAGTAAGCACATATAGTGCATCGCATTTCATCAACCTACAAACCTCAGTTTATAATTCATGCAAGCAATTTAGGACACTAAATTGACTAAACATTTTGGCATCATTGTCAAGGAAGTGTAATTAGGTAGTCTTATCTCTTACATTAAAAAAAAAATGATATGCATAGAGAAAGAGACTCTAGGGGTAGATTTATAGCTAGAGGCAGGAGTTCAATTCCTAAAACACCACCTACTCCACCAAGACTAAGAAGGGATACAGCTCCATCTAAAGCTCATATTCCTAGCCCTAGACCTCCTAAAGTTCTAAAGTCAGAAATTCAATCTAGAGGATCTCCTACTTCATCTACTAAGGCAGTCCTATAGGAAGAAAATCTTGGATCTCCAATAGTAGGAGTAGCCTTTTTCACCTCCACAGGGGAACATATTTTAGTTGAAGAATTAAGAATACCTAAAGGAGAATAAGAAGTAGAACCTCTCTTCCACATACCATTAATAGAGGAACCAAAGGAAGAGCAATTAACATTGCAGGTTGAATCTTATATTGACTCTGAAGAAACTATAATGGCAGAAGAAGGAGATGATGGATAATTCTCACTGTTTGGAGGAGGAGGAGGTAGAGGAAGAGGTAGAGGAAATAATGGAGAAGGAAGAGGAAATAATGGAGGAGGTAGAGGAAATAGGGAATTTGATAATTCTTTTGGATTCCCTATAGTTTATGAAGAAACATATGCCACAATGGAAAATATCTCACCTTTTGTCCTCCCAAACTTTCATGGATTAAAAAGTGAAGACCCTGAAACCTTCTTATTTGAATTGGAAGTCTTCTATAGAACTTATGATTATATACAATACTCTCAAAAACTCAAATTGTTCCCTTCAATGTTGAAAGGAGCTACTTTAAAGTGGTTCATGGGGTTGGTCACTCAGTCCATTAGAACATGGAATTACATGAAGAAAGTGTTTTTGGACAGGCATTTGGATTATTGCATGCCTATCAATCACAAGGATGAAGTGTTCAAAATGATGTAAAGAGAGGATGAAAATTTAGAGGATTTAATTAAGAGATTTAACTATAACTTAAAAAGAGAAAAAATGGATAACTTAGATCAAGATACTTTAAAATATCTTCTATTAAAAGCCATTAGAGATGAGTGGATAGATATCCTTAACATGATGGGGAAGGGAGATATCTCTCAATTCCCATTAAGTGACATAGGAGAATTATGTGTCCATCTATCAAGAGAAAAATCCAAAACTGGGAAAGGTCCAAGTGATTCTTCTCTTGTTAGGGTGAATAAATCTGCAACTAGGTCAGTGAACAGATAGACACCCTTAAGTTACAAAACAAGCAGAAAACCAAAACTGATGCTCTGGATATTTTTTGTCCCAAATGTAGAAAGAAGCACGCTTTAAGAGAATGCCCTTTAGATGCAAAATTAATAGATATGTTATCACAAAATCAATACTAAGGGCTGCAACCAAGTAATATTTTATGTAACTCTTTCAACCAGACTTTAGACTAGGAATTAGCCTTCCTAGTCAGAGAGGGCTCTCTCACAGACTTTTGATAGAAATCAATCACAACAACAGATGGCTAACTCTTCACTCATTCATGAAAACAAAAGCTGGTTGAACACATATCAAATTGGTCTTCATTGGGCTATGGAGTCTCACACATTTAATAAACAAAAACACAGTCATTTCATGGAAGTCAAGGCTCTTTGCATTAGATGTTCAAACATATTTCACATAAACCACAGCTTGCCAAACATACAGGAAGTCAGAGCATTAGAAATGAATTCTGAGTGATTATGTTATAACAAGGCTGTAAAAGAACATTAAGAGAAAACACCACCATCATATTTGAACAATATAATCCATTGAGAATCTTGAGAAGAAACAACCACTGTTTTACTATTACTGTAATAAGTCTTTACATTGGCCCAAATAAACTCTGTTTTTGTATAAAATGTCCAACCTTTTTTACATCAGAGTCATTTCTATATATAGGAAAACAAAACTACAACTACTTGAGACTCCTCAACAAGCATGAAGGGAGCTCGAAATCCTATCATTAATTGCCTTATCCATATCTAAACAAACTAATTAATTACAAAGGTATTGCGCTGTGAAAACATAGAGTCCCATTCCCATTGAAACTCTAAGTCTATCTCCTCGTGTACATTGATGCTTACTTGAACTTTGACACCTGTACCATTTCAGTAATAACCAAGACATGCTGGATGAACATTCACTGAACGAGCAGCTTCGGATACTTGATATGTGGATGACTCATCAATTGATAAGGATCTGTGTCCTATTTTCACGGTCTCTGCCTCCCATTAGTCTTCATGCACTAAAGACTATGCTCCAAGCCATTTAATTCTTCTAATAACCACGCATGATTCAATATGCCTTATGATCTGGACACTTTGTGGAGTGAACAGGTGTGCTAGCCAAAAATCTTCGTAACCCTACCAGAACCCTAGTATTTCGGTCATAAAGTGCCTTTAAGAGAACTTTAGCAAAAAAAAAACAAAACACTTCACTTTTCCTTCAAAACTCACACCTGTTACTCTTTGAATTCTATGATAGCCTTGTATGAACTAAAACCATACTCCTCGTATGCCATTTCTGCTAAACCATAACTTGGACATAAAGTACCTTTATGAAAGTTTGCACTAAAGACAAAATATTTCACCTTTTCAAAAAGGCTTCACCTTTTCAAAAAGGCATACTTATCACTATCTGAACGCTTAGATAGCCTTGTATGGTCTCTTTCCTGGCCTCGAGTCATCCTTTTCAAAATTTGCTGACCTCAGCATCAATTTCATTTTTTCTCATAAAACAGTCATCTACAGCAGTTTCGTAGCGCGCTACGAAACTGCTGTTTTTTATCAAAACAGAACATATGTATCCTAAAGCACTGTCAAATTAAACTTATGAATTCTTCAGCTACTTTGTACAGGTGTTAGGGATCTAAAAAGTTTCAAAATGATGGAAACCAAAATTTACCAAAACTTGAAAAGCAACTTTCTCCTTGGATCAATGAGCTAGTTTACCTAGCTTCTTCTTCAAACTGCTAACCTCTTTCTTCAAAGCCTTGTTTTCTGCTCTTAGGCTTGTGTTCAGCTTTCTCATGATCTTTGCTTGCTTAAGGGCTGGTACTGTCCACAAATATGCATCAGACACTGAATCTTTTGTTTTCAATTCTAGTTTGAGATTGAATTATTTAGCTCCAGCTGCTACGAAACTGTTGTTCTGCCTGAAAAATGGGTCTCGGGACAGAGCTCATAGCTTCTCACAGAAAACGTATTTGGAAAAACTAAAGGAGGTTTTTGTAAACCAATCCGTGTTTAACAAAAACCTCTTTTGGTTTTTTAAAACACTTCTCCAGCTGCCCAGAATCTGTCTTTGAAAAAGATGTGTAAAACAGGAAATTAAAAACTGCATCTACAGCAGTTTCGTAGCGCAACCTTTAGCCACTCATTTCTCTTAGATCGTAATGGATTTGAGGAAACTGAAGGAGGTTTTTCTAGTTCAATCTGTTAGGAATAAAAACCTCTTTCAGTTTTCGAAAATATTCTTTCAGCCGCGCTAAATACCTCCTGGAAGCTGACTGCTTAAAACAGAGAGATATGCCTGTCTTTATCTACAAACGAGCTTAATGCGTGCAAAAGATTTGGGTGCAGAAGCTTAGACATTGCAGAGACCTCATGCAGAAATATTTCCACATTGGTAAACATATGCATCATTGCAAAATTCTCTCCCATCCAGATAATCTCTTTGACTTCACCAAAGCTTTCACTTCCAATTCTTTTCTTCACATGCAAGTCTTTGCAGGAAACCTTTAAAGGAACCCCTGTTCTAACCTCTGACATAAGAGATTCCCTTGCACTTGCAACAGTGCCAAAATAAATGATGTAATATCCACAGTCTGATCCCTTGTTTATCCACTGATTACCACAGAAGGCTTCTTCCAAGGAAAGAGTGCTCCAGATAAACCCAATGAAACACCATCTGCTGGGGTACTAAAAAACCTTATAAACTGACAACTGTTGATGCAAACCCAATGGATTTTGATAAACATGACAGCTGGGAAAGAATGACTATGGATTAGAACAAATCCCCAATTTCGTAGCGCAACCAGTGCAAAATATGAATTATGCGCTACGAAATCACCTAAAACATGCTGCGCTGCGAAACTGCCAAAAGGATTTATGTGCTGCAAAACACTTTCTTCTCAAGCTAGGCTAAAAAATTTTGGCAACAGAATTTTCAGTGATAACACCCTTGTGGTACACTAAGAACTCGTAGGTCCAGTGCTTTGTCCTTTTTATAACAAACATGGATTTGCTTGACAAACATCCCCTTCAAGCTTCTTGGGCCTTCACCTCGGGCTTAAGCTTGATGATCACTGTAGGAGAAAGAAATCTACATTTATTGAAAAAAAAAATTGCTCAGTCAACCTTGAGCTTATTTGCAATTTCCTACCTACCTACCCTAACCATTCAAATCTCTTTTAGCTCAATCAATGTGAAATTTCCAATGTAGCCAATCATTTGTCTTATCTGATGTTTGATTTCTTTGACTGCATCGGAGTTCAGAGCCACAATGGTATTTTGATGACCACTGCCATTGAAATTGCCTCTGATCTTTATAGGCAAACTGAAACACTGAAGAGTAGAACTCTTCCATGTAATCAGCTATAGGATCCCAGAATACACGATCAGCTTGATTTTTCTTGTAACTTTCTGGCTGTGCAAACTGATCTTCAACCACAGTGTTTAGTTCCTCAATCGTGAAAGAGAAAGGAACCAGCATTGTCTCCTTGCGTTCTGCCATAGAAAATTTCTGAGAATAATGATCATGATCATGAAAACTGTATGCCTGAATTTGTCCTTCTAAACCTTCAATTTCTTTCTCAATGTCTTTGGCAAATTCATCAAAAAATTTCATCTTATCCTCTGACTTGCAGTCAAAGGATTTTAGATATGAGGATAAGGACAAAGAAAAAGATTCATTTGTTTCTTCTTTACTATGATCATCATTCCATTTCTTAAAATCTTCAACCGAAGGAGAATCTGTCACCACCTCTGACCTATCTATCCATTCCTCAAAAAACATAAGCCATAAGTCTTGAAATGACTTAACGGATTTGATAGGAAAACTTTCAATCCATTGTTTGCACTTCCCTTGAAGTGAATCATAAAATAACATAATGCAAACATCTTCATGTTTAACTCTAAGAAGCTCAGCAAAATGACAAAAATCTGTTATATGCTTCAAGGTTAAACTCAAATCTTCTCCATTAAATTTGGGACCATTCCTTAGAAAATATGCATCCTTGGGAAAATGATTTGGGAAACCATGAATTCCTGAGAAATCTATGCATGCATACCTTGAACAAAGAATGGCAGCTTCTGGGTCCTTCATAACTCCAGTGGAATCACCATGAATGTATAAACCTTGAATTCTTCAACAATGGAGTCGCCAAGGTAGTTTTGCAGCCTCGAAAATCATTTGAACTCCTGCTACCTTCAGAAATCCAATCTTCAAATTTCGGGAGAGAGTAAGCTTCAAGCTCCCGGCAGACGCACCAAAATGTTATCACAAAATCAGTACTAAGGGCTGCAACCAAGTAAGATTTTATGTAACTCTTTCAACCAGACTTTAGACTAGGAATTAGCCTTCCTAGTCAGAGAGGGCTCTCTCACAGACTTTTGATAGAAATCAATCACAACAACAGATGGCTAACTCTTCACTCATTCATGAAAACAAAAGCTGGTTGAACACATATCAAATTGGTCTTCATTGGGCTATGGAGTCTCACACATTTAATAAACAAAAACACAGTCATTTCATGGAAGTCAAGGCTCTTTGCATTAGATGTTCAAACATATTTCACATAAACCACAACTTGCCAAACATACAGGAAGTCAGAGAATTAGAAATGAGTTCTGAGTGATTATGTTATAACAAGGCTGTAAAAGAACATTAAGAGAAAACACCACCATCATATTTGAACAATATAATCCATTGAGAATCTTGAGAAGAAACAACCACTGTTTTACTATTACTGTAATAAGTCTTTACATTGGCCCAAATAAACTCTGTTTTTGTATAAAATGTCCAACCTTTCTTACATCAGAGTCATTTCTATATATAGGAAAACAAAACTACAACTACTTGAGACTCCTCAACAAGCATGAAGGGAGCTCAAAATCCTATCATTAATTGCCTTATCCATATCTAAACAAACTAATTAATTACAAAGGTATTGCGCTGTGAAAACATAGAGTCCCATTCCCATTGAAACTCTAAGTCTATCTCCTCGTGTACATTGATGCTTTCTTGAACTTTGACACCTGTACCATTTCAGTAATAACCAAGACATGCTGGATGAACATTCACTGAACGAGCAGCTTCGGATACTTGATATGTGGATGACTCATCAATTGATAAGGATCTGTGTCCTATTTTCACGGTCTCTGCCTCCCATTAGTCTTCATGCACTAAAGACTATGCTCCAAGCCATTTAATTCTTCTAATAACCACGCATGATTCAATATGCCTTATGATCTAGACACTTTGTGGAGTGAACAGGTGTGCTAGCCAAAAATCTCCGTAACCCTACCAGAACCCTAGTATTTCGGTCATAAAGTGCCTTTAAGAGAACTTTAGCAAAAAAAAAAAAAACACTTCACTTTTCCTTCAAAACTCACACCTGTTACTCTTTGAATGCTATGATAGCCTTGTATGAACTAAAACCATACTCCTCGTATGCCATTTCTGCTAAACCATAACTTGGACATAAAGTACCTTTATGAAAGTTTGCACTAAAGACAAAATATTTCACCTTTTCAAAAAGGCTTCACCTTTTCAAAAAGGCATACTTATCACTATCTAAATGCTTAGATAGCCTTGTATGGTCTCTTTCCTAGCCTCGAGTCATCCTTTTCAAAATTTGCTGACCTCAGCATCAATTTCATTTTTTCTCATAAAACAGTCATCTACAGCAGTTTCGTAGCGCGCTACGAAACTGCTGTTTTTTATCAAAACAGAACATATGTATCCTAAAGCACTGTCAACTTAAACTCATGACTTCTTCAGCTACTTTGTACAGGTGTTAGGGATCTAAAAAGTTTCAAAATGATGGAAACCAAAATTTACCAAAACTTGAAAAGCAACTTTCTCCTTGGATCAATGAGCTAGTTTACCTAGCTTCTTCTTCAAACTGCTAACCTCTTTCTTCAAAGCCTTGTTTTCTGCTCTTAGGCTTGTGTTCAGCTTTCTCATGATCTTTGCTTGCTTAAGGGCTGGTACTGTCCACAAATATGCATCAGACACTGAATCTTTTGTTTTCAATTCTAGTTTGAGATTGAATTATTTAGCTCCAGCTGCTACGAAACTGTTGTTCTGCCTGAAAAATGGGTCTCAGGACAGAGCTCATAGCTTCTCACAGAAAACGTATTTGGAAAAACTAAAGGAGGTTTTTGTAAACCAATCCGTGTTTAACAAAAACCTCTTTTTGGTGTTTTAAAACACTTCTCCAGCTGCCCCGAATCTGTCTTTGAAAAAGATGTGTAAAACAGGAAATTAAAAACTGCATCTACAGCAGTTTCGTAGCGCAACCTTTAGCCACTCATTTCTCTCAGATCGTAACGGATTTGAGGAAACTGAAGGAGGTTTTTCTAGTTCAATCTGTTAGGAATAAAAACCTCTTTCAGTTTTCGAAAATATTCTTTCAGCCGCGCTAAATACCTCCTGGAAGCTGACTGCTTAAAACAGAGAGATATGCCTGTCTTTATCTACAAACGAGCTTAATGCGTGCAAAAGATTTGGGTGCAGAAGCTTAGACATTGCAGAGACCTCATGCAGAAATATTTCCACATTGGTAAACATATGCATCATTGCAAAATTCTCTCCCATCCAGATAATCTCTTTGACTTCACCAAAGCTTTCACTTCCAATTCTTTTCTTCACATGCAAGTCTTTGCAGGAAACCTTTAAAGGAACCCCTGTTCTAACCTCTGACATGAGAGATTCCCTTGCACTTACAACAGTGCCAAAATAAATGATGTGATATCCACAGTCTGATCCCTTGTTTATCCACTGATTACCATAGAAGGCTTCTTCCAAGGAAAGAGTGCTCCAGATAAACCCAATGAAACACCATCTGCTGGGGTACTAAAAAACCTTATAAACTGACAACTGTTGATGCAAACCCAATGGATTTTGATAAACATGACAGCTGGGAAAGAATGACTATGGATTAGAACAAATCCCCAATTTCGTAGCGCAGCCAGTGCAAAATATGAATTATGCGCTACGAAATCACCTAAAACATGCTGCGCTGCGAAACTGCCAAAAGGATTTATGTGCTGCAAAACGCTTTGTTCTCAAGCTAGGCTAAAAAATTTTGGCAACAGAATTTTCAGTGATAACAAGATACTTGTGTGATTTCTTTGGAAAACCATGACCAGAATTTGTCCTTCAATCCTTGGTCTTAAGGTTGTTTTTCAAGAAGAAATAGTTTCAAATCCAACAGTCTCTTTTCTTTGTCTCTAGAAGACCTTGTCAAGGGCAGCAAAATCAGGGTTTTAATAACCAAATGTATATGCAGTCCCCTCCAAATTAGAATTCTTGGGAAGAACCTTGGCCTCAATCTCAATCTCAAACTCAACCTTGGGCTCAAGGAATGCAGAATCCTTATGGAAGATTCTCTCCATGCTATCAATATCCTCCATCATATCCAACCTATCCTCCCCAACAAATTCCTCAACAAAATCAACAACCCCAACTTCAAAACCAAATCCCTCAACTTTCACTGCCATTTCCTCAAAGACCAAATCAGTTACCTACCCAGCCATTACCTAACCCCAACAATAAAAATCCTTAGAATACCTATATGGTGGAAAGATAGAAATTTCCAACTTACATGATCACTCCATTAGATCTCAATGATGTCCAATTGAGATCTAGTAGGATATTAGAAAAGAAAAAACCTTATGTGGTTATTCAAGAACACGAGAAGTCTAAGGAAGATTCTCTACAACAAAATAAAATTCTTGAAGGAACATCTCCTCAAAACCAAAATACTAAAAATGAAAAACAGAAAGAACCAATAAACTCAACACCTGTCATAGAGCAACAATCAGTATCTACTTCTACACCTACTTTTATAGAACGATTACAAGTTGATAGATGGGTAGAAAATCATATTATCTTGCCTAAATATGATTTTCTAGATGATTTGAAAAGTTCCTGTATCAAAATCCCTTTGTTACAAGCCATTAAGGTGATTCAAATTCTAGCTAAAACAATAAAAGAGTTGAGCATGAAGAAACCAAGAAGAAAAACAAAAGATGTAAAAAGAATTCACCTAGTAGGAAAAATAGCAGACATAATGATGGGAAAAATTGCCATACAAGAATAAGTAGATCTTGGAAGTCCAGTTGTAAAAACACATATCAATGGAGTTGAAATCCAAAATACACTGATTGACTTAGGAGTAGCAATAAACATCATGAGCAAACAAACCATGGAACAACTCAAACTTCCCAATCTTCTTTATACACCTACATTACTACAATTGGCAGATAGATCTGTAATCAAACCAGATGGTGTGTTAGAAGATATTTCAGTGTCCTTAGACTCTTGGGAGTACCCTGTTGATTTTATGATCCTAACCCCAAAGAGAAATCTAGGAGGACATCCACTTATATTAGGAAGACCTTGGCTGGCTACAGTTGATGCTTTCATTAGCTGTAGATATGGTGATATGTATATCTATGATGGTAATTCAACTAAGAAATTCACTTTATATCCTCCAACAAGAACAATCACATAGATAGATGAAAAAGAATGGATTGATGATGAAAATTATATTCAACCTCTCTTTACTATTTCAACCATTAGTGAAGATAGTCAAATATTAAATACAATGGAAAATTTTGAATCATCTCCAAAATATGAACATGATCAGTTTCAAGAAAAGTCTAATATTAAATATTTTTCATCTAGTAAGATGTATCTTTATTCTAAGGAAGAATTTGGTAGCTCTGCAATTGAAATCTTTCCAAGGAAAACATTGAACATAAACAATAACTTGGAAAAATTACAAAAGGAAAAGCTAATCAAAACTTTACAACAACATTCTTCTGCATATGCATGGGAATACACTGACATGAAAGGAATTAGTCCTAAGACTAGTATATGTCACATCTACATTGAGGAAAATTGTAAACCTATCAGAAAACCTCAAAGAAGGATGAATCCAAATCTTAGGGAAATTGTGAAAGAAGAGTTGCAAAAATTGTTGAATGTAAATTTTATCTACCTAATTTCAGATAGCCAGTGGGTTTCTCCTCTAGTGATTGTGCCTAAAAATAATGGTAAATGGAGGGTATGTATTGATTATCGGGAATTGAATAAAGCTATCCTAAAAGATCATTTTCCTTTGCCCTTTATAGATCAAGTGTTAGATACATTAGCAGGTTAAAAGTACTTCTCATACTTGGATGGTTTTAGTGGTTACAATCAGATTCAGGTATCACCTGAAGATCAAGATAAAACCACATTCACTTGCCCATGGAGAACTTATGCCTACCAAGTACTCCCATTTGGATTATGCAATGCACCTGCAACATTTCAAAGAGAAGTACTAGGAATTTTTTTTGATTTGATACATGGTTGTGTAGAGGTATATATGGATGACTTTACAGTTTATGGGAATAAATTTGAGGAAGCATTAGAAAATTTGGAAAAAGTTCTTAAAAGATGTAAGGAAGCAAACCTTTCACTAAGCCATGAAAAATGTTTTATGATGTTTACAAAAGGGATTGTTTTAGGACATCACATTTGAGGAGATGGAATTAAGGTTTATAAATCTAAAGTTGAAGTCATCTCTAAATTATCAATTCCAAGTTGTCAAAAGGATGTTAGAAGTTTTCTAGGATTCACAAGATACTATAGAAGGTTTATAGAAAATTTCACTAAACTAGCATCACCACTCTTCAAATTTCTCACCAAGGATTGTGAATTCAATTGGAATTTTGATTGTCAGTTGGCATTTGAGACTTTGAAAGAAAAAATTTCTAAGGCATCCATCTTAAGAGGTCCAAATTGGAAATTACCTTTACACATTTCAACATAAGCTTCAGATACAGCTCTAGGAGCTATATTAGGACAAAAATATTTGATCCCTTATGCCATCTACTACAAAAGTAAGCATTTGACTCCCACTGATTTAAGTTACACTGTAACTAAAATGGAATTCTTAGTTGTTGTTCATGCTATCAACAAGTTCAAACATTATATAACAAGCTATGAAACCTTTGTTCATACAGATCACTCTGCAATTAGATACTTAATGAATAAACCAATTACTAATGACAAAGTTACAAGATGGTTATTACTCCTGCAGGAGTTTAACATCATTGTTTTAGATAGGCCTGGAAAAAAAAAACAGTTGTTGATTTCTTGTCTAGAATTCAAAATATCAAAGATAACACTGCAGTTGAAGATAAATTTCCCGATGAATATCTTTTTTCAGTAACTATCCAAACTCCTTGGTTTTCAAATATTGCTAATTACTTAGTCACAGGAAAATTACCTTCGCATCTGTTTCCTAAGGAGAAAAGAAAAATCATTCAAACAAGTTCAAATTACTCATGGATTACTAATCAATTATATAAAATAGGTCCAGATCTCATGATAAGAAGATGTGTTCGAGAAGATGAAATGCCTGAAATTATCAAGGCATGCCATGATGAATCTTGTGGTGGACACTTTGCTGACAAAAGGACAGCCTATAAAATCCTTCATTTATGATATTATTGACCCTCCATCTTTAGATATGCCAAAGAGTATGTCGAAAGGTGTGACAAATGTTAAGGATAGGGAAACCTGCTCCCTCAGATGAAATGCCACTACAAACTTAGGTACTCATTGAACCTTTTAAAAAATGGGCCTTGTATTTTTTTGGACCAATTAATCCTCCATCTAAACAAAAGAAGTATATTTTGGTATGCGTTGATTATGTCACTAAATGGGTAAAGGCTAAAGCATTACCTTTTGCTAATGAGAAATCTATAGTTAATTTTCTTTTTGAGGACATCTTTACTCGTTTCAGTGTTTGAAAACAAATAGTGACAGATCAAGGATCTCAATTTACATCTAAAATGGTGGAAAGACCTGTAGAAGAATACAAGATAAAACATAGGAACTCTACTCCTTACCATCCACAAGCAAATGGTCAAGTTGAATCTACCAATAAGGTGATTGAAGGAATTCTCACTAAGATTGTACATCTACATAGAAGAGATTGGGTGGAAAGTCTTCCTGAAGCCTTATGGGCCTATAGAACCACGTGGAGGAACACAACAGGGCATACTCCCTATCATCTTGTTTATGGGAAGCAAGTCCTATTCCCTATAGAGTTTCAAATCAGAACCTTCAAGATGGCAGTCCAATTGGGACTGGATTTATCAAAAGCACATAAACATAGATTGGAGAAACTCAATGAGCTTGATGAAATCAAGCACGATGCATTTGAAAGAACCAATATAGTCCAACAGCAAAGGGCTAAATGGCATGATAAGTATATCAAGGAGAAGAAGTTTCAAGCAGGAGATTGGGCACTTTTGTTTGATTCAAAATTCAAGGATTTTCAAGGGAAGTTCCAGACTCATTGGCTTGGGCCATATGAGATTGAAGAAGTCTTTAATAATGGAGCAGTAAGAATAAGGACAATAGATGAGGGAATGGTACCTCTTTGTAAATGGTCATCGGTTAGAGATATATCATAAGCCAATTTCAATGGAGGATTTTGTCAGAATTTTCCAAGATAACACTGAGATGAAGTTGGTGAAGAAGAATTCTTCTTCTCCACTAACTTAGTTTTCTTGTATATATATATATATATATATAAGTCTAAAAACCAATTGTTCATTGGCTTACTTATACAGGAAATACAGGGTGAAAATCAGAGATTTTTGACATCCTATCTTTCCTATTTTCTTTCTATAAGAAGTAGTGACATAAAGCTACATTCATTTGCAATGCCTAATGTGCAAATTCATTTCATTTCATTTCATCTCACTTCACTTTCATTCCCTTTCACTGTTATATTCCATTTTCCTTTCATTACACTCCGTTTTCATTTTATTTCACATCCATGTTCCATAGCCATATTTCATCTTTGTCATGTTCTGCAACTAACTCCATTCCGTAACCAGTTTGATTCTGTAGCCATAACTCCATTCCGTAGCTCTGTTCCAAATAAATGTTGATTGCAGGGAATTGAAGAATCTTTTTTTTGAAGATTGATATGCTAAGAAGGGTATCTGCGGATCAACATCAAAGAAAAACAACAAACAAAAAGGTTAAGTTCCAAGAGGTAAAAGTGAAAAAAATTATTTTAAAATAGCAAGGTTAGAACATAGAATATGTATAATATGGGCATTCATATGTCTCCATGAAAAATCATCATTTGATTTGATTCCCATCTCTATCGTACTACATATCCACCACACCATACGTCTGCTGTCACATAACAGTCCATAATTAACTCCCTCATTGTTTTTAACAGTCATGACTACGGCATGATATATTTGTCTATGTCTCTCCAAAACCCTTACCATCTACTTATTTCATGCAAACCCACAGTTCTTTTCACTATACTTGCAGTCAGTCCATGTCATAAACCAAGAAGGGTAATTCTGAAGGTTAAGGAATTTTGTGAAACGGAAGACACGGGACTCATTGTCAAGATAGAATTAGTGGGAGAAAAATATATGGAAGGATACCCACAGCTCAAGGAAATGCTACAGAAGGTTGGATGGCTCAAATTCATAGAAAAATTTTATGGTTTTCATAAATAGATCACAAAATATTTTGCTACATCTTTTGATGGTACAAAGGTAGAAATTGGAGATATTAAGTTTGCAGTAACATAATCATTCATAATAGAGGTTACATAACTTCCAAGATAGGGTGAAAGAAGGTTCAAAAACAAGGAATTCCACAGTGATTCATGGAATGTAATCCTCAAGAACCTAGGTATGGATGTCTATGTTTTTAGAAAAGGAATTCCCATTTCGGCTCTTAAAAGTAAATGGAGGAGCATGATTTTGATATTATAGAAATTTATCACTTGGGAGGGGAGATTCGGGTGCATGTATGTCTACCATATACGGTTATTGATGAATTTCCTAGAAAATGGAGAAATCAATCTTCCTTTCTTCCTACTAAATAGTTTAAGAATGATGGCCTCAAATGTGCAGAAGAAAATAGAGTTCATAGAAACAACCATGTACCATCATGGGTTGATAAAGATACTGATTGAGTTTCATTTAAAAGGCATAGGAGATACCTAGGAGGATTTCCTCGTTAGAAATCATTTTCAAGAAGCACCAGAGTCACACAAAGAAGATAATGTTAGAAAAAGAAGAAGAAAGAAGATTAGTATAACCATTAAAGATAAACCTGAGTCTTCATCATAGAAAAATGATAAAAAAATTAATCTCTGAAGAGCTGACAGAAATCGGGAAACAAATCAAAGCAAGAGAAAAGATAAGAAAAGAGGAAAAGATCACATAGAAAGAGAATGTAAGTCATCCACAACCTAGAAGAAGCTCTAGACTCTGAGGGTTGGCAAAGAAAACACCGTCAAAAGGGATAGAGTTCATAAACTTAGAAGAGGAAACCCCAGAAACTTCTCCTATTAACATCTCTTATGCACACAGTCCTCAAAATTCTCTTGACCATCATTTTGAAGGTATGCCAAGTAGAAGATCTCCAGACATAGACCGAGTATAGCAACAAATATATGATTATATAGAATCAATGGAGAACAAGAGTTCCTCAATGAATCCAGAACCATTTGTCAATCCACAAGAACCTCTAATTGACTCTCTCAAATAGGAAATCTATGAATTAGAGATAATGAACAAACATATCAAAAAGGAGAATGAAACCTTGAGGGAACAAAGTAAATTGGACAAGGCTATTCATGATAATACCATTTTGCATCTAGGATTGTGGTATAAGAAAAATAGGAAGTTGAAAAGAAAGAATAGAAGTCTGAACAAAATAATCATCAACCTCAAATATAGGCTTCATATGAGGAAACCCAAAATGATAGTTACTTCAAAGAAGAGCAAAAGAAGAAAATTGGATGTACTAGCAGAAGTGTCTGAGCAAATGCATTAGAAAATAAGAACTCACATTTTTGGTAAATTGCATGAGGACATGCAATGATGTTGTAGTGGGGGTATGTTGAACCTCAAAACTACCTTCCCCTTGAAATTTGTTCTCACCTCTTTCTCTTGATTTATTACAAGACTACAGATCCAATCAATGATAAATGCTAGATTTTGCTTAGGAAATCATTAAAATGATCACCATATTATATTTTCATGTTCTTGCTATTTTAATATATTTTTTCAATTTAGCTACAGAATGCAACCTAGTCTGAAGCTAACCATGAGTTTCGTAGCTACTCTCATGGTTTGGCAGGTTACAGGTGTCAAATGAAGAACTGGGTCACATGGGCATCTCCAAAATCATCTCTACATGGATCCTATCCTACTCACTAGATCCAGATCAATAGAAAAGCATGCCTAAAATCATGGTCAAAGGTGGAGTAAAATACGTTATCTAGTAGTAGTAGGACTCTTGATATTTCGTAGTTAATCAGGAGTATAATAGTTATCTTGAAGAGTTAATGCGGATTAAGCCACCTGTAGCTGATTAGAGGTTGAGGAGTTAATGCAAATCAGGCCACCTATAGTTGTTCAAGAAGTTTAATAGTCTCACTACACTTCGAATTAAGCCATTTGTAGCATGTCTTTCTATAAATAGTCATGATAGATTCAGATCAAGCCACCTGTAACAGGATTTTCTCTTAAACAATTATGTTGTTTTTCTATAAATACCATTTAAATGAGACCGAGAGGTAGTTAGAAGCTAGAGGGGATTGCCAACTTTTTGTTAAAAACTATGTTCAGACGTCATTTTGTTAATATACAAACTCTGTTTTGTCGATGGTGGTTTAAGAGTGCATCTTTAATTAGCTGTCATCCAGCCACATCGTTGCAGAGGGCCCCTGCATTGAAGGAGGTTTTTCACTTGTCATTTTCATTTTAATTTCTACTACTTTGTTTTCTGCAAGTCCATTTTCTCTAGCCTTGTTTCATTTTAGTTTTGTAACCAATAGTGTAAGGGTAAAAATCACAACTGTGCAAGTCTTATTCTTCTAAGATATTGTATGAGCAATTACTTAATGGAAAATGGAGAAATGAGAATACACAGTTTCTTAGCTTCTTACTATTTTGATTACTCATTTTCTTAGCATAGAACTGTCAATTGGTTGTATTAATAGATGTTCTCAAAACCATTTAGAAATAATTATAATTCTAACATAATTGGTTGAATATCTAATTCTATTGGAAATAATACTAAGATGGAAGGTGAATCAGTATTAGCATATCAATAACTTTTTCATTTCCATAATCAAATTTATATACGCTACTTCAGTGAAGCGAACTCACGTGTGCATGAAACTGTTATTAAGGCAACCAAAGTATATATAGTGAAATTATGATTCAGTTAATTCATCATATGTTGATCTTTAATCTATGCATCATTACTTTATTAAACATTAAACAGTGACCATGCGCAATTAATAACACAATGAACCATCACAAATAAGAAACACACATGAACACCAAGATTTAAGGTGGAAACCCAATGTGGGTGAAAACCACCTGTTTGTAGAAATTTTGAATAATTAAACACTTATTCACAGAGATTATCCCGATTATACACTATTGTGGAATGCATGCATAATACATAACCTCCTCTACGTTGATAATCAATTTAGCAGCATTAAAATCAATGAAACATCAATCGCATTCACACATTAACACAATATGTAACCCGAGGAAAGCATACAGCTGAAAACCCCACATTATCTGTATATTATATTGATTGAGAACATGTAACAATACATAGTACAATACTCCTCACAAGTAGTCAGTACTATCTCCACCTGTTACACACAAACTAGCTTCAATCTGATGCCTCAAATCTCCTCCACTGTTTGCCTGCCTCCACTGCGCAATCCTGCAAGAGAATAATGATGAATGGCTAGAGAAAACTCGTATTTATTTGGGTGAACCACTCAATCCTCATTGGCATTACTCAATCCCACTGATTGTGCAAGATCTCATGCACAACTATAGTCACAACTGATAGCAATCTCAACCTCTAACACCTGTCTCCACTGAACTGTCCATGCACTGAGTTAACTGATGTATTCTTTAGTTTCTTTATGAGTTAATAATTAGTGAATTAATTTAACAATTAATTCACATCACTCATCACTAGTGTATTTGCAGTTAGACTAAATACAACTAGTTTAACCAAGTCAAACTAAACACAACTCCATCAACTCCACAATCAACTCCACCGAAACTCAACCACATGAGTTCTAACTGAAGTCCTGCATGCAATAGCTCAACTGACCCACAAGGAAAGTGTATTTCCTTCTGAAAGCTACATGTGCCACATCTGTAGCTCAAACTGAAGTGCTCCAAGAGGATAAGATAATGTTTATAGTCCAAATATTATTATGAGACAATAATATTCGACTGTTCTATTTTTAGCTTGGTAGTCTAAAAATAGAAACCGCCCATATGTCTAAAAATAGAACTCCATCTATTTTTACCAACGTGACCAATCATCCACAAATAGCATCCTGCAACTCATATACCATGATCCATATGTCTAAAAATAGACTTTGCGCCAAAAATAGCCTGCAGGCCCACTTAGTGAAGGCGGCTTCTTTCCACTAAGCTCCATCATCTTGTTGCATTCTCAACACTCCCTCTCAACAAGATATGGATTATCAGCAACCCCTATCCTACCTCGATGGTATTTGAATTTTCTCTTGGTGAGCACCTTCGTCAAGATATCAGCATCCTGATCCTCCGTTGGAATGTATGAAAGTAACATGATTCTCCGCTGCACACAATCTCTGATATGATGCTACCTGATGTCAATGTGCTTAGATCTATCATGAAATACTGCATTAGCCGAGAGTTTAATGCAACTTTGGTTATCACAATAAATCACAGTAGGCTCCAAGTATGAACCAAACAACCTGACCAGGATCTTCCTCATCCATATAGCCTCGCATGCAACCAAAATTGTTGCCATATACTCGGCCTCTGCTGAACTGAGTGCCATGGATCTCTGCTTCCTGCTGTACCAAGAAACTGTTGTTGACCCAATACTAAAGACCCCTCCATATGTGCTCTTTCTATCCATTGGGCTCTCTGCCGAATCTGCATCCATGAAGCCACATAGCTTCACCTCATCCTCCTGTCTGTACCACAATCCATATCCCGATGTGCCTCTGAGATAATGCAATACATGCTTGTCTGCCTTCCAGAAGAGCTTGGTTGGCTTAACCATATCTTTTGAAAGCTGGTTAACAGCATAGCATATATCGGGTTGTGTATTGACCCGATACATAAGCGACCCCACCAACTGTCGATAAACAATGGCATCCACTACTTCCACCGAGGTAGCATCCTCCTTCCTCCAACCTCCAGGAAGAGGAGAATCAATAGGCTTGCAGCCATGCATGTTGAACTTATCCAGTATCTCTCGAGCATACTTACCCTGAGAAACAAATAGTCCATCACTGCGCTGCCAAATTTCCAATCCCAGGAAATAATGAAGGAGGCCCAAGTCCTTCATCTCAAACTCATTAGCAAGATCATCCTTGCATGAAAGTATCAACAACTCATCACCTGTTAGAATCAAATCATCTACATAAAGTACAATGATAAGCAACTTACCCTCCACCACAATCTGGTATAGGTTAGGATCCGCCTCACTCTTGGAGAATCCAAGTCTGGTGAAATAACTGTCTATCTGTGTGTACCAAGCACATGGTGCTTGTTTCAACCCATACAACACTCTCTTGAGCCTACACACATGCAACTCGCTGCTGAAGATCTCGAAACCTTCGGGCTGCTCTATGTACACCTCCTCCTCAATGACTCTATTGAGGAAGGCAGTCTTCACATCCATCATATGAATGTGCCACCCCATCTGTGCTGAGAGAGCAAGAATTGTTCGTATGGAAGAATACCTTGCGACAGGTGCAAAGGTCTCCTCATAATCGATCCCCTCTATCTGTGAAAAGCCTCGGGCAACAAATCTTTCCTTGTACTTATCCACACTCCCGTTAGCTGCCTGCTTAACTTTGTAGATCCATCTTGAACCCACCACTGATTTCCCTTACGGTCTTGGGACAATATCCCATGCATTGTTTCTGACAATCGAATCATACTCTTCCACCATGGGATCTACCCATGCGAGATCCTCCACAGCTTCCTCGAAAGAGGATGGCTCAGTCACAACACATTTTCTCGTAAGAGCCATGCATCCAGTGTACCGATCAGGTGACTGTCTCTATCTACGTTGAGTTGTAGGTGGTCCTACATCCTTCTCTACATCTTGAGCCAGTCGCTCAGCTTCTATCAAGCGCTTTCGCTGTTTGATGGTTGGCACTGCATGAGTGGTCTCTTCCACTCCATGAACTTAATCCTATGGCTAATCCACATCCTGAAGCTCATCCTTAGGAACTAATAGCTCTTCATCTGCATGCAAGTGTGGCTCCCTCTCAAGCGAACACTTCATGGCTTTCTCCTCCTGAAATTTTATATCCCGTCGTACAAGAGTCTTGCTACTGTCTGGAAAATACACATGATAGTTGTGGGGCGTATCAGTGTACCCCACAAATATCCCAACCTCTGCAGTCAGCTCCAACTTCTTCCTGGCATCCTTCGTCACATGCATGTAAACATTAGCACCAAAAATCCTCAAATGAGAAAGATCAGGCTTCTTACCATAATAAGCCTCCTCGAGTGTACCCATGCCAAGTATCTTGTGAGGACAACGGTTCTGCACATATACTATAGCATTGCATGCTTCTGCCCACAAGTGAACGGGTGGACCCTGATCATGCAGCATCACCCATGCAACACCCATGATCGTTCTATTCTTCCGCTCAGCAACTCCATTCTGCTGTGGCTTATGGGGAGCTATGAGCTCTCTTCGAATCCCTTCTGCGCTGCAAAAATCCGTGAACTCGCCAGAGATGTATTCACCACCATTGTCACTCCTAAGAGCCTTCACCTTCTTCCTCGACTCCTTCTCGACCAGTGCTTTGAACTCTCAGAACTTTGAGTATGTCTCGCTCTTCTTCTGCATGAAGAAGATCCAACACTTTCGAGAGAAATCATCAACAAAGATCACATAATACCTGTGCTTTGTTGTCGAAGCTACTAAGAAATGTCCACACACGTCTGTGTGAATTCTCTCAAGGATGGTCGTGGTGTGACTATCCTTCTCGTGAAAGGTGGTTTTCACAAGCTTTCCCAAAGTACACCCCTTGCATTGATCTGATTGTGCAAGAATGCCTTTAGGAATCCTTGTAGTAATCTGCTACAGTATCTTCAAGGCTCCATGGTGAAAGTGACCCAATCTCCTGTGCCACAACTCGCCATCATCCCGACTCACCAATCGTTCTGCCTTGCATGCCATTGCTTCACATCCATCTACATGCAACTAATAAAGGTTCCTGACTCGAACCCCTATCTTCCGGGTTTCTCCAGTTGTCTTACTGCGCAGGAAAGCCTTTCCCTCGCTAAAAACAACATCATATCCCTTATCTTCTAACATCACCATAGAGATAAGATTCTTCTTCAATCCTGGAACATGCATCACTTCCTTCAATACAAAGGGTTTACCAGACTCCCTCTCAAAGGAAATGGTACCGATACCGGTTGCACTGTATCTACCATCATCGCCCATCTCGATGTGCACTCCAAGATCTTTCTCCTCCAAATCAGAAAACAAATCTCGATCTCCTGTCATGTGAAAAGATGCACCATTGTCCAATAACCATATTGATCCCATCACACTTGATACCAAGCATGCGATCAACGAAAAATCAAGCTCAAACTGCGAGGCCAAGGCCTCTCCCACTGCAGATTCAGTAGCTTGCTTGTTCTTCTTCTTCTGCGGACAATTTGTGGCATAGTGTCCATGCTGGTGACAGTGAAATCACTTCACCTTGGACATGTCCTGCTTCTTGCTTTTCGCACCGGAATGAGAAGATTTCTTGTTCTTCCCCTTCTTTGCTTTGGTAGCCAAAGCGCAATTTTCTTCATCAGTTGCCTTTGATGAAGATCCGTCCCTGGTATTCCGCCTGATCTCCTCCTGCACAAGATCCATCCCTGGTATTCGGAAGACCAAGGAGAGCCAAGCTCACCAAGTCCTCATCATCATCAGTCACCCCCACACTTCCCAGCTCATCCCTACACTGAGTGAACTTCGTGAGATACTTGGGCATACTGTCTCCCTTCTCGCATTTAATGTTTCTGAGTTTGTCCTTGAGCACCAGCTTCCTCTAATCGCTCTTGCTTTGGGATATATCTGTCAATGCTTTCCACATCAAGTATGGAGAATCCTTTGCATGCAGGCTGGACACAATGTGATCCTTCACGCCCTCCAACAGAATCCTTCGACACTTTGCTGTCTTCTTTTGCCAAACCTCAACTTCAGCAGCATCAGTAGGCTTTGGGACCTTAGCCTTTATGAACTCCTTCAGACCATTATCATCTAACACGGCCTCCATCCTGTCCTTCCATGCAATATAATTCAAGATGCCCTCAAGAGCAAACGCAATCCGTTGAAATACATTGCCACGTTGACACCAAGAAAACAATGCTACAAAAGTATTTCGTGAGAAACAAAGTATTTCTCGTATAGAGATTGATTGTATGGGCTTCTACCAAATATCTCACCTTCTAAAGTAAGGATGAATCCAGAGGCTACCTAGCCCGATTACAGACTCTACCTGAAGAAATAAAATGTAAACACTTTCTAAATAATAGATCTGATGATCAACAACTCTAATACCATGTAGAAATTTTGAATAATTAAACACTTATTCATAGTGTTACAGGGAAAAGTGTCTATATGGAACTACTCTATCCCACTAAGGTGTGACAGCTGCCTTAGAAACAAACAGAGAAAAGCTACTTTCATTTTTCCTTTATGAATTATAGATAGATAGGAACAGAAAGACCAACCTCTGTCTTGCGCTAATCTCCTGATTTGATTCCTCTCTTCTTTGATAGTCTTTAGCTACCTGCTCCCTTTCACGCCCAGCATCACAAAGTACCTGTAAGATCACAGTAGCATAGCACTATACAAAGACATGGATCTATAATCATAAACAATCTAGGATCAAATGTAAATTGACCATACAAATGTAGCAAGCATCAATGGCACAAGAGCATGGAGGAAAACTTGAATAGATTTTATTGATAAACAAGAAAGAGCCAAGAGGAGTTACAACCAATTGTTCTGACCCAGCATCAACCTCCCAGCAAAGAAGCCCCTCTTCACCTCAAACAAAGCTTAGATCACCCAAAAATCTGATGTTTGTCTCAAGAAACCAACAACAATTCCTTACAATATGCAAAATTCCAGCCTCTGGATCCCTGGGATGAGGGATCCATATATAGATATTTGTAATGGAGATGAGTCAGCTCATGATTTGATTAGTGTCTTCCCTCTGATAGTTCTTGCTTCCACTTGGATATTGATGATCTCTTACTCATCCTTGGTCGAATTCAGTGAGGCAAGTGTCATAGGAGAAGATTCTGGAAGCTTCCATTGCCTCTCCACCTCACGGAATGACACTGCCATTTGTCATTTCTCACCCATCCCACCCCATAGAAGGGATTTTTGAAATGCAACACACCCACACAGTGTATTTAGGTGAGATGCAACGCACTTGGCCAGTGGAGCAGCTGAAATGATCCCGTTTTGATCAATTCTGAGCAGTTTTTCATGGAGAACTTCTAGGAGAAGCTGTAATCTGTTTACCTTGTTCTTTTAGGGGTTAGAACAACATTTTTAAGGACTTAGGAGCCCTTGATTTATGGACATTTCATGCTTGGGGTTGTAGGGCCCAAAAATGTCTATAACAGTTGCCCCCTAAAGCATGAGGTCGTTAATCTTTTGATGTCGGGTGAAATGCTTTATTATGAGGATCCGAAGTTCTTTCAAGCTGGGAGGAGACCTATAATAAGATACAATACAATACATTATCTTCATAATATTTTCATGATCTAGCTGAGGCGGGCATTCCCATGCTGAGCTTTATAAATTCATTTTCATGTACATAGGACAGACAATTGTCTGAGTGTAGACTGATGATTCTGGTAGAGCCATCATCCTTTTGATTGGATGATTATCTGTGCGGCAATGATGTACATTTGATGTCTTTATTTCCCTGAATATATATCGTAGCCCAGATGGATGAAACTAGATCCAGGGTCTTCAATCTCGTTCAATCTTCACTCGAAGTACAAGTCGATCCATGTGAGAAATGTTCTGAAGTCGAACATGGAAAGACATCGCTTGATTACCAACCAATGATGTAAGTTGTTAACAAGCGCGAGAGGAATCACCGATAATGATAATGACCCTCAATGTACTATAGTACAATTCACGTGGTGTGAATAAAGGACTTGGCGTCGAACACCATGCAAAATCTTTCGGTCGAAGGCCATTGATGTAAACCTGTCGCCGGAAGTGAGAAACTTGCCATTGAGGCATGCAAGCTTCAAAGTACTGAATGGGGTGTTCCTAGATCAACTTCTTGGATAATGATCTGATGTCGACAAGGAGTGATCCGTCACAGGAGGGCCTTAATGAATCCCACATCAATGACACGGAACGAAGCAAATGATTTTAATGGAGGTGAAAACGATCTGGTGATATAAGGTTCAGGGTGGCGGTCATGAAAGAATGGAGTATAAATGTATGGTAGTGGGTGAGACACAGGTGAATTCTCTGAATGACTTCTCTTGAACATATCGGCGACACTGATGTGATGGATTGGTAGCATTAACCCCAAATGTGGATGGTATGATGGGACCATGGTGATGTGACCGGTGAATGAAACAACCCAACCTGACTCGGACACGGAGTGGAAGTGTCATGTTCAAGAGCGACTTGCTACCAACAAAGTTTCTTCAAGTTTTCTTCCCAATTTTCCCCAGTCATTGCTGACCAGTACCTCTTTATTTTTTCCAAGCTTGAGGAGGATAACATATGCTTGTTCTATAATTTTCCCTTCGGGCAAACCCATCGCTATGTTTTAACGAGCCTAGCGATAGTGAAACTCGTTCTCGTCTATAGACAAGTTTGTCGCTATTAAAATTTTAACGAGTTTAACGACAAATATAACTCGGTCCTTTTCAATTTTAGAGAGTCCGAAAAGGAACGTAAAGGTAACTCCAAAATTCCTTTTTCGTCATCTAATCCCTTAAGTCCGAAAAAGTATAAAACAATACAGAAGGGATGAAATTTCGATACTTTTAATGAGCTGAACAAAACAAGCGCTCGATCTTTTTGTGTAATAATCCCTCAGGTCCAAAAAGATTAAAATTTAGAAGAGGGATAGCACTTCCTGTCCCTTTAACGAGCTGGAGAGGCCAATGGCTCGGCAATATTTTCATATTTTACGAGTTAGTTGAAAAGAGCTTAAAGGAGACTCATCTTTTAAGGAACGAGTGATAAAATGGATAGCAACTGATTCCAGGTAAGGTTTGGAATTTCCCAATCATGGCAGTGTTACAAGGATGGCTAGTGAAATCACTCTTCGTAGATGTTCCTCAAAATGGGTAAACAATCAAATGGAGGTGAATGATTGGCCAATGCAAAAGTGGAGGTGACGGTGCAAACATGACCAAGGCTTTAATGGCTGAAGTACTACATTCACAATGTTTATTTACCGTGGAATAGTTCATTTTTTAACAAGATTAAATGCGGGGGGAAACATTTACTCATGGCTTATGTTTATTTTTTAACGAGCTTGAACTATGTGCTAAAACTGCTCGATTGAATGGTCTCTTTTTTATTTTACCATAAATAGCTTTGTTCTTTCAAAGATCATACTGTATTTTCAAATGCTTCATCAAACTAGTCAGAAATGAGCAATATATGCTTGAAAAACGAGTTAGAACACCAAAATTTTACTTTGAACTACGTAAAAATTAATGAAAAAGTGTTTTTACCTCTCATTTTACCATTTCATTTGAACTTTGGTTTGTTGGAGCTTTGGAGGTGCTTTTCCCGCTTTGATTTTCATCAGCTGATTTCGGGAGATTCTGTGTACGATTCTTGGCGCCGTCTGGACCAGGTAGGAGGTAAACCTGAGCTCTTTCATTTCATGTTTTCCATTTTACATTCTGAGCTTGATTCCTGGTTTTTCTGAGCCTCTGGGGTTTGAAAAACCTGTTCTGCCTTCAGCGCACCCTCTGTGTATCGAAAGGTGCGTTGAATGTTGGCCTGTCTAATGGCCATCAGACATGCAACGCACCCAGAGCACTATTGTAGGTGCGATGGGCGCAGAGAAGGAATTCTGTGCACAGTTTTTGATGGAAATTTTGCCTGTTTCTTACCAAAATCAGGATCTAACTCTTCTCTTGTTTGTTTTTCAGAGATCTTTGGAGTAAGATGACCATTACATGGCGAGAATGTGAGCATGAAGAAGAGGACATGCTTGCCCTATATGATCCGGTTACAGTGAACGCACTGCGGAACTGTGGCTTGCTGAAGTTTTTCCGCATTTCTAGCATGAGACAACAGATCAACTTACTGCAGTATTTGCTCGATGCTTGGGATCCTACCAACCAGGTTTTCTAGATCAAGGGCAAATCTATCCCCTTGACTGTAGTAGACATCTATTTCTTGACTGTCTTGTCGAGGCAGGGTGCCCCCATCTCTTTATCAGGTTCGGCCCGAGGAGGTGACCCTGTGAGAGATTATGTTCGCCGGTACTGCAAAGAGGGATCTCAGCTGAGTAAAGATGACAAGATCATCATCCGTGATGTCACTGACAGGTCCCTCAGGACTATTCTGTTTACTTTTGGTAGGATGGCTGGTGGTGCGGCTCTTCATGTAGCCAACCAATCCTATATGCAGTATGCCTTGGAATGCCTCCAATCGAAGGTGTTCAACTGGTGCGACACAGTATTTCTTGTGATGAAAGAAAAATTGACCAAGATAAAGAGCGGGAGGTTGAAGAACTTTGGGTATGGTTCTATTTTGACCGCCTTCGCCTTGGAGAAGATACCACTGATGCAGCCGCAATATATTGCACTCGATTTACCTTCACCTACTGAACCACGTATGCAGAGATGGGTTGACCATATGTCTAGGCATGCTGGTCAGTCTCAGATTTCATTTTCCGATACCTTCTTTAGGTGGTTTGATTGTCAAGAGATGGTTTATTCCGAGTATCCATATGCTGGCATGGACTTCCGGGGTGATCCAGATTTAGTACTGCCGGATGACGAACAGTGGGGTGCCATTGGTAAAATCCTTGACCATATTCCTATTTATCATTTTTTCATTTATAATGTCCTTGTGCTCTACTGTATCAAGACTTTAATCAAACTCATATGTTCATGCAGATGTTGGTCCTGTTCGGCCAGTAGTACGCCTGAGAGTACCAGCTGTCGCTCCAGCAAGAGAGGCTGTTGGAAGGGCTATCCTTCGTGACCTCGATGTGGCCGAGACTCTCATAGCGTTACAGGAGCAAGTTGAGGGCCTCACTCTTGGTATTCCAGATGTGAGGACCGATGAGCTACCCTTGAGGTTGCAGCGGCATACTACTGGTGTGCCAAGACGATGGACTCGTCTCTTACGCATGATCGCACAGGCTGTGACTTGCTATCACGAGCATCATTAGACTAGGGTACCCCCTAGCATTTTGAGTTTTTGGTCACTTGACCGATTTTGTCTTGGTTACAGAAAATTATGTGTAAACCATAAACAGTTATATATATTTTTGCTTTTCGGAGTTTTATTTTGGTTAAGTTACATGATGCAAACATTGATGGTATGTTTCTTTTTATAAATGTTGCAAATGTCTATCTAACACAAAATTTGCCAATGAGTCAGTTAATGTTTTTAAGTTTCTAGAAATATGTTGATATTGAATAAAATCAAATTGTCTTTCCAAAATCTTAACCCTTAGGAACATGCGATAAATAGTTGGATTTCGGACAGAATAGATACCAGTGAGTTGTAGTATTACGAGTTGTGAGTCTAGCCTGACAATCAATCGGTGTATACCATGTGTGATGGCATCAGAGAGAATCTCTATCAACACGCTATATTCAGCGATGTTATTTGTTGATCGACCAATACATACCCCTCTGAAACTTACTAACTCGCCGCTTGGATCAAAAATGGCCTAGGCTGCGGAAGATAGGTTCCGCGAACTACGACTCACTCTATCGGCATATTCAACACATGACTCCAATATGTTGACATCTGCAACAAATGTAAAAAGTGGATTACTTGACCAAAATAAACACTTTAGCGAAAACAAAAACATAACAAAAGCATACAGGTTACCATTACGCATAGTAACGCTTGAGGTACAACCCGTTACGAGGTTGCGCCAGTGGAATTCCATAATAATCCATTAACTCGTAGGCTCCTTTTGCTAACACTCGCTTAACAACATAGGGGCCCATCCATAAAGACGTAAATTTACCTGCTCCCAATTTATTGGATTCTTGGTCGTAAAGCAAGACCAAGTCACCTTCTGAGAAGACACAGGGTTTGACATTTTTGTCGAACTGCGCCTTGACTCGTTTCTTATCGGCTTCGTTAGCCAAAGCAGCATAACGACGGGTTTCATCCAATTGGATTAATTCCAAGAAACGAGATTCTTCTTCTGAAGTTCCGGGGAGGAGATCAATTGCGAGTTTGAGAGACGAGATTTCGCACTGGATTGGTAAGACTGATTCCAGGCCATATACGAGTTGGAAAGGTGTAAACCCAGTTGCATTCCTTACTGATGTTCGGTAAGCCCACAAAGCTGAGTACAGGATTAGGTGCCATCTTCATTTGTGAACTCCAATCATCCTTTGCAGCATGCGCTTCAGGACTTTGTTGATTGCTTCAACTTGTCTGTTGGCTTGCGGATAATATGGAGTAGAGCTGTCGTGAGACAACCCTAGTTTGGCAGCTAATTCAACCATCATGTGATTACGAAAATGTGATCCATGATCTCTGACTATGGCTTGTGGTACGCCGAATCTGGCGACTACATGATTGAAAAAGAAGAGGGTAGCTGTTTCACCAGTATTATCTAATGTAGGCATCGCCTCGGCCCATTTGGTAAAATAGTCAACTGCGACTATGATATACCCATGCCCCCCAGTCGAGGTGGGGTTACATGTCATGAAATCGATGCCCCATTTGGCGAATGGCCCAACAATAACTATTGGCTGTAGATTGCGGGTGGTCTTCTGGTTTTGCTATCGAAAATTTGACAAGCATGGTAACTTCTGACTGCGGTTATGCAATCTTTGAACATTGTTGGCCAGAAGTATCCTGCTCGTAAGATTTTTTACGCTGTAGCATAATCGGATTGATGCCCCCCACATGCACCTGAATGACAATCATTCATGACTTTTTCGGCCTCCTCATGGGTGAGGCACCTTCTGAGAACTGTATCGATACCGTGATGGTAAAGTGTATCACCAACGATCATGTAGTATTTTGCTTGGTATCGAATACCTTTTTGTTCGGAGCGAGAGGTATTTGGCCTATATTTTTGGGTTTGGAGATAAATGATTATATCCCCATACCACTGATTGCTTGAAGATATGAGAAACAAACTTTCGTCCACGATTGTTTCATCGGATGTTTCATCGTTGGACGACAATGGGAGATCGCATAATAATTCTGCGAAAACCAGAGCTTTCTTTGATTTGGATTTTACAAATTCCAGATCAAACTCTTGTATGATTGCTATCCATTTTTAATATTTTCCCCCCAGCAACTGTCGCGACAATATGTAAGTCATGGGGTTGCAATCTGACAGAATGGTAGTTTTTCGAAAGAGGACATAGTTGTCGAAACCTCTGTATCGCTTGAACAGCTACGAGCGCTAGCTTTTCAACATAAGAATATTTTATTTCTCTATCATTTAAGTTTTTACTTAAATAATATATAGGATGTTCAATTCCGTCGTCTTCTTGAACTAAAACCGTTGCGATGGTTGTATCCGCTGCAACCAGATACAAGTTAAAATCTTTTTGATAATTAGGAGTGTACATTAATGATGCTTTCATTAGGGAATCTTTTAAAGCATCAAAGGAAGCTTGCGCAACCTGATCCCAGACAAAGGGTACTTCCTTTTTCAAAAGACGTGTATAACCTTTAGCAAGTTCGGCGTAATTTGGAATGAGCCTCCTCAGAAAGTTTGCTTTCCCTTGGAGTTTCTAAATCTGAAGAAAATTCGAAGGTGGAGGCAAATTTATGATTACCTGAACCTTACATGGGTCGAGACGAATCCCATCCTTTGAGACTACAAAGCCAAGTAAACGACGAGAACTGACGCAAAATACACATTTGTGTGGATTGAGTCGTATCTTGTAGTGTCGGCAACGTAGAAATATCGCTCTCAAATGCTGCAGATGATCAGTCCGCTTTCGCGAATGAGCCGGAAGGTCGTCGAGGTACGGTTGAACTATGTTTTTGATGTCATGGAAGGCATAATTCATTGCCCTCTGAAACGTTGCCCCTGCGTTCTTTAAACCAAAGGGTAATTTTCGATATGTGAATGTGCCCCATGGACAAATAAATGCAGCCTTTGACTGGTCCTGTGGGTGGATATTTATTTGATTATACCCGGAGAATCCATCCATAAATGAAAAGATTTCGCATCCGGCGCATTCATCAATTATCTGATCGATGAAGGGTGTAGGGTAGTTGTCTTTTGGACAAGCTTGATTTACATCCCTATAATCGACACACACTCTAATTGTTCCTTGTTTTTTCATAACGGGGACAATATTCGATACTCAATCGGTTAGAGGAACCGGGTAGATGAAATCAGCATGGAGAAGTTTCTCAACTTCTGCCTTAATGGTAGCGGCTTTCTTGGGGTGCACCTGACGTAGCCGTTGTCGTACTGGTTTGACATCTGGATACATCTTAATTTTGTGTTCAACTATGCTCGAGTCAATGCCTGGCATTTCACTATATGACCAAGCAAAGACATCTCTGAATTCGCGAAAAAGAGCGTCATATATTTCTAGTTCTGAAGGAGAACAACATTTGCCAACATAAATATTCTCTACAACATCTGTTTTGGTCGAGATATTTATGGCGATAGTCTCTTCAATGTTGGACAAGTTTCGTTCGGAATCCACCGTGTTTACAGTATTTGATAGAAAATCAAAAACTGAAGGATGAAAAAGGTCATCAGGGTTATCTTCTCCACAATCCGGAAGAATGGAACGATGGTGGGAATCATTCCATGGCGCTCCTTCAATTACTATTTATTGAACAATTCCTTCGTCGGTGACATGACCTCGCGACCAAGGATCTAAAGGGGTACCATATTCTTTAGACCTATCTATCCAAACGCTTGATGAGTGTTGTTTTGGGTTTGCCATCCAGGCTAGGAACATTGATTGCTACAATATTTCCATTGGGCTTGGGGGAAAAACCATTGCATGATCCATGTCGATATCGTTTTCTGAGATCTTTTTAGAAGATATCATATTGCAGGTTCCTACCAATGCTACTTCCACCAGATTGATTGGAGGTGGAAGGGCAAAAGTTCCCATTAATATAGGGTCTTTTAGTAGGCCTACTCCGATATTTTGAAGTGAATGGGGGCTTCCATGGATCATAGGAATGCTTCCTGTAACTTGAGAACCATTGGGGAGGAAGTTTTGTTGATCGACGATTTTAATCCCTCCTTGAAAAGGAAATGCAATCTTCCTAAAATAGGTCGACACAACAGCAGCCATAGCATATATCCATGGTCTTCCTAGTAGGATGTTGTAATCAAGATTTCCATCGATTAATTCAACATCTATTTCTACTGTTTTCCATTCTAGTTCAACTTTCAAGTTACTTAGAATACCATATGGGGTATATGTCCTTCCGTCGAATGCTTTTAATGTCGTCGAAGATCGCGACAAGGTTGGATATCCTAAAGTTTTCCAGCAACTCATCGACATAATGCATGTAGATGCCCCCTCATCAATAATTGTTCGATGAACAGTTTTGTTGACGGCTTTCACTTGAACGAGGAAAGCTAGTTGAGCTGGTAATTGAGGATCGTATCCTTTATGATCGAAGGATACAAGATTGGAATCCTTTGGGTCTATCCCACCAATGGCTGATAATAAAGCCTGCTTTTGGGATGGGCAATTTTGTAGTACTTCAAGAGTCGACATAGCGGATGGCGATTGGGAAAAATCTTCCACTATATTATAATGATGTGCCACTCTAGCGCGGGGATTAAACGTCGACTTGTGTACTACTCCCTTTGGCGGTTTTATTGTCAATTCAAGAATGATGGGCGGCGCAACTTCTGTCGAAGTTGTTGTCGAACTACTAGGTTGATCTTTATCCTTGTTGTTCGACAGCTGTGGATTCCCATCATCTTTGTTCCTCGTCGATATCAAAGCATCATTTTGTTGTTTTGAAACCGACAACATTAACACTTGAGATGGGGAAGCATTTCCACTTTCAACCAGATTTGTTCCTGGATTTGGAAACGGATCAGTTAACACTGTGGAGGTTTTTGAATTCTTGAAGAATTTTTAAAGCTCAGCTGTATGTGGACAATGTGTGGTCCAATGATCCTCATCACATATAAAGCATGGATTTTTTGGTTTCCTATCTCCAGGAGGGTTTGCAGAAGATTTTTTAGGTGATGATTCTTCCTGTTTCTTCTTCTTCCCTTTGCCTTTCTTCTTGCCCCCTGGTTGATTGGTTTCTTTGCCTTTATCTGTCGATACGGCATTTACTTTCGAGGCAAGAAGTTCATCTTTTGCATTTTGACCTGAAATCTTACGGGCCTTCTTGGATGTAGCCTTTGTCGATCTCATGTCTATTGTTCCAATCACGCCATCGCTGGCATGAGAGTCATTGTTTGATTTAGGAGGAGGAGGAACTGAGAATTCCGATCTAGGGGCGTCAGGTATTTTATCGTAGAGCGTGTCGAACTAAGTGTAAATCAAGTCCAAATATTGCGCACGAGCAATAACTTGCTCTTCTGTTACGACTCCCCCCTTTGCCACATCTTCCGTGATGGAAGATAGTAATGACTTGATAAACCATTCAGCTAAGAGTTGATCGGGAACATACGTTTTTACCATTCTACGATGGCGTCGCCACTCATGTATATGATCAGACATGTGAGTGGTTGTCGTCTATTTGAAGTTGGTAAGGAGTTTCGTTCCCGTTTCGTACCTTATCGGTAATTGAAAATGGGTTAAAAAGGTTGTGGCTAGGGTATTGAAGTTGTCGAATGAAGCTCTAGGCAATTCGATGTACCATTTTGCCGCCGGTCCAGTTAACGTCCTCTGAAAAAGGCGAAGCCTTATCGAATCATCATTTAGGGTGTTTGATGAACACCACAGATGAAAGGTCATCACATGATTTGATGGATCTTCACCCGGATTTCCATTAAATTTAGGAATATCTGATGGAAGCATATGCGGAATCGCCGGCCACCAAGGGGCGTAAGCGATTGGATCTCTTGTTAACCGATTTAAATCAAGTAACTCTAAAGTCACCAGAAAGGGTAACTGCTGATTCAGGTTAGGTGAAGCATACCCAGGATAAGATGGGATTACCTGAGGAGTTGGTCTTTGCATACTGGCATAATGCATTTGATGTTGGTAACTTTGGTAAGGTTGATGGGCATGACCATTGTAAAATGGTTGATTTTGACCGTTTTGAATATACGGCTGTCCACTATTTGCAAAGATTTGTTGCTCAAAACCTTGGTATACTTGTTGGAATTGCGGTTGTTGGTATTGTACTAGCCATGGCTGTGAAGCCATGTGTTGTTGCCCGATACTAACAGTTTGAACAAGATGAGGGGTAATTGTACCCGTCTGAACCTGTGTCATTCCACCAGTCGGCGATTGTGGTTGAGTTGCAGGGATAAGGGGTTGTTGCATTGCAACCTGAGAAACCTGAGGTTGGCATACAACAGGCAGCACTTGAACTTGCGACACCGTCACAATAGCTAGCGTAGTTGGTATATTTGACATAGGTAAGCATTGTTGCATCGAATATACAACTCTTGGTTGTTGAGGTAGTATCAGTACCCAACCGCTTGAGGTAATTCTAGTATAACCCGAATGTTGGTGTGAACTCCCGTATGGATATCCTCCCGGAGGGGATAATGAAAGGGTATACTGCCCCCCATACGGTGGTAATCCAGAACTCAAGGGAATAGTTCACCCTTGAGGGCCGGACTGCCCAAATTGACCTCCAAATGGATCAATTTGTCGAGACTCAACATAAGAGTTTCTGGATACTATTCTGGATGAACAAACAGGAACAGACCATACTGTTGAAATGGCCCCTGAGTGGGCTCCTTCTAGCGGTTGAGAGCTAGTTGGGACAGATGGTATACCGGCGAACATTGTTGGAGTGATAGCAGGGAGTTCTGCCATCGCTGTGTCAGACGACACAGTCCTAGATGTTGGCAGTTGTTCAGACATTTCTAGTCTATCCAAAAGATTACCTAGCGATTCTACAGGAGCTTCTGCTGGCAGTAGACTAACTTCTGATGAAGAAGGATATAGAGTGATCCTGACTCCAAATTGCGATGGAGTACTAATTGGAGGATCTTCCACAATCTCTTCTATGGCAACCAGACCAGGTGGAAGGGGTAGACCGTCACGTCCGTAGAATATTTCTGGTGCCGAAGAAGGTATGGAATCGGCAACGACAGATGTTTGAGGAGCAAGACTCTCCGAACCGGTTGTAAATGGAACTGGTTCGGTAACACAAGTGCTTATCCTCAGACTAGGATCAGTACTACTGTCCTTCTGTGGCTGCTGAACTTCTTCTGTAGAGGCAGGGATTCCAGAAATGTTTGGAGTAACCGGAGTCTCTGATGTTGTTGGAACACTTGTTCTAACTTTAACAGGAGATTTGGAACCGGTTAAACGAGTTCGCTTTGTCCGTACTAGCTTCGATTCCGGAGACAAAGACGGTTGACTCGTAAGCCTCCGTGAACGACGGGGTTTCAATTGACTTTCTTCCACGATTGTGGATTACTTGATCAACTAAAATAAAGGGGAAGTATGTTTCTAAACTAAATGAATTTTATACACTTTGACACAACTTGTTTTTTCAATTTTTAAGAGTCGAGAAAAAACAAAAGATGACTCTAGTCTCCTTCGATATTTAATGAGCCTGAAGTGACAAGTGATGAGATGGACCTTTTCTGTTAAGGAGTCTGAAAAGGAACAAAAGGGACTGCTCTGGAAATCTAGGTAGAGGGATTACCAAACCAATCGCAAAACTACAGAATACTTTTTACGGTAAGGCAATCAATCTTCTCGAATGCTGTGTTCAGTGCATTGCGATCGATAGGGTGGCAGACACGGCTTCCTATGGATAAAGGATTAAGCCTATTGGGGTCTCACAAAATATACTCGACGGTGTGTGGGAGCACAAGTCCGTACTGGCACTTATCATCTCAAAGTGGAGGAATCACCCAACCATCAGTGAGAACAACAGTTACCAGGCTTTACGACGCCAGAATACGTCTCTAGCCTAGACTTCTAAATGTTGTGCGTTAAGTTCCAAAGCATTGTTAGATTCATTGAATTTATTTTAAGTTGATCTTGTTTATGAAGTTTTCCTTTTAGGTTCACCATGAGATGTAGATGTAATTCCTAAAATGCAATCTAATATGATAAACAAACTTTTTATCTTCTTTGTGCAATGAAAATCCTAGCTACTAAGGAAAGAAAGACAGAATCTTTTCAAAGAGCAAAGAGCACACTCTAAATGCACTTTCCTAAATCAAGCCAATCAGACTGTCTATATGCAAATGCACATGCATGTATTTGTTATTTGACTTTCTTAGTATATGAATGCTAAAAAGAAAGTTGATGCACAAATCTGAATTTCTTTTCAAGTGACAAATATCAACAAGTTTCTTTTCGAAATAAAAAATGGAGACGATCACAACACCTTACGATTTTGAAATGAATACTTGTTCTTGACACTAGAAAATTACAAATTCAGACCAAAAGCAATAGTAACAGGATAATCGACCATCAACAGCAATCAAACTCTTTCCTACGATTGAAATCAACACTTGCGATAGTTTCAAATCAAGGGATGACAGTACGATTATGCTACTTTTGCAAAGGAGAACTGAAAATGACTCAACAAACACACAAAAACATCTACAGTTCTTTTGTACAAAGGAGACGGAATAACAGCAAGGAAAAGAGGTTTCAAATAGACATATACTGATCACAGGCAGCAAAATTCAGGAATAGAACTAGAAAGAATGAATCACAGAAACCAAAACTGCACAGAGCCTAGTCTGATCAGTGCACCTGTAACACAGAGAATTTGAAATGCAGCGCAGCTTGTCCACTCGGGAAGTGCGTTGAAGTTCAGATTCTCTTAACAGTACCTACGCTCGGCCAGAAACGCGATTCTGTTTGGGTTCCGGGTCACAGTTTGCAGTTCAATTCTTAGGTTTTGGCCGAGCAAAAGGCAATCAATAATGCAACAATCAGGGGTAGATCTAAGGAGGATCTAAGAGCTATCACAAGGGAAATCAGATAGTTTGTGAATCAGTTTTTTTGAATCATAAACAGATCCAGTAGATGGATTGAAGTAGCATTTATCTACTTTGCATTTGTTATGGAAAATGCAGTTCGAATGCCACCTGTAAGTTTATGAAATAGACAACAAAGAATGATAAACAAACAAACTAATTCTTCCCTAGTGGTGTTGCCATTTTGTTACACGGAAAAGTGTCTATATAGAACTGCTCTATCCCACTAAGGTGTGACAACTGCCTTAGAAACAAACAGAGAAAAGCTACTTTCGTTTTTCCTTTATGAATTATAGATAGAGAGGAACAGAAAGACCAACCTCTGTCTTACGCTAATCTCCTGATTTGATTCCTCTCTTCTTTGATAGGCTTTAGCTACCTGCTCCCTTGCACGCCCAACATCACAAAGTACCTGTAAGATCATAGTAGCATAGCACTATACAAAGACATGGATCTATAATCATAAACAATCTAGGATCAGATGTAAATTGACCATACAAATGTAGCAAGCATCAATGACACAAGAGCATGGAGGAAAACTTGAATAGCTTTTATTGATAAACAAGAAAGAGCCAAGAGGAGTTACAACCAGTTGTTCTGACCCAGCATCAACCTCCCAGCAAAGAAACCCCTCTTCACCTCAAACAAAGCTTAGATCACCCAACAATCTAATGTTTGTCTCAAGAAACAAACAACAATTCCTTACAATATGCAAAATTCCAGCATCTGGATCTCTGGGATGAGGGATCCATATATAGATATCTGTAATGGAGATGAGTCAGCTCATGATTTGATTAGTGTCTTCCCTCTGATAGTTCTTTCTTCCACTTGGAGATTGATGATCTCTTACTCATCCTTGGTCGAATTCAGTGAGGCAAGTGTCATAGGAGAAGATTCTGGAAGCTTCCATTGCCTCTCCACCTCGCGGAATGACACTGCCATTTGTCATTTCTCGCCCATCGTACCCCATAGAAGGGATTTTTGAAATGCAACGCACCCACACAGTGTATTTAGGTGAGATGCAATGCACTTGGCCAGTGGAGCAGCTGAAATGATCCTGTTTTGACCAATTTTGAGCAGTTTTTCATGGAGAACTTCTGGGAGAAGCTGTAATCTGTTGACCTTGTTCTTTTAGGGGTTAGAACAACATTTTTAAGGACTTAAGAGCCCTTGATTTATGTACATTTAATGCATGGGGTTGTAGGGCCCAAAAATGTCTATAACACATAGAGATTATCCCAATTATACACTATTGCGGAATACATGCATAATGCATAACCTCCTCTATGTTGATCATCAATTTAGCAGCACTAAAATCAATGAAACATCAATCGCATGCACACATTAACACAATATGTAACATGGGGAAAGCATACAGCTGAAAACCCCACACTATTTGTATATTATATTGATTGAGAACTTGTAACAGTACATAGTACAATACTCCTCACAAGTACTCAGTACTATCTCCACCTGTTACACACAAACTAGCTCAGATATGATGCCTCAAATCTCCTCCACTGTTTGCCTACCTCCACTGCGCAATCTTGCAAGAAAATAATGATGAATGGCTAAATCAAACTCATATTTCCTTGGCTAAACCACACAATCCTCATGGGCATTACTCAATCCCACTGATTGTGCAAGATCTCATGCACGACTATAGTCACAACTAATAGCAATCTCAACCTCTAACACCCGTCTCCACTAAACTGTCCATGCACTGAGTTAACTGATGTATTCTTTAGTTGCTTTATGAGTTAATAATTAGTGAATTAATTTAACAATTAATTCACATCACTCATCGCTAGTGTATTTGTTAGACTAAATACAACTAGTTTAACCAAGTCAAACTGAACACAACTCCATCAACTCCACAATCAACTCCACCGAAACTCAACCACATGAGTTCTAACTGAATTCCTGCATGCAATAGCTCAACTAACCCACAAGGAAAGCGTATTTCCTTCTGACAGCTGCATGTGCCACATCTATAGCTCAAATTGAAGTGCTCCAAGAGGATAAGATAATGTTTATAGTCCAAATATTATTATGAGACAATAATATTTGACTGTTATATTTTTAGCCTGCAGTGTAAAAATAGAAACCGCCCATATGTCTAAAAATAAACGTCCATCTATTTTTACCAACATGACCAATCATCCACAAATAGCATCCTGCAACTCATAGACCATGATCCATATGTCTAAAAATAGACTTTGCGGCAAAAATAGCCTGCAGGCCCACTTAGTGAAGGTGACTTCTTTCCACTAAGCTCCATCATCTTGTTTCATTCTCAACACTGTTGTTGTCATCTCTATCTTCTTTTAATAATAAGAAAATCTATTTGCAATCTTGTACTGACGTAGACTCATACCAGTACGCAGGTTTCTACCTGCAGAAGGGTTCAACCTTCTCTCGTTCTCCAGCTTCTACTGGAAGGGAGCTACAACCCCCTAGCTCTTCTACTAGCCGACATGTTTAATAGTATGTAGGCAAAGGCCTACAGAAGGCTAGGGCCTTCTTTCTTCCTCCAGGAACCGCATTTCATAAATTTTCAGACTAGATGCTCCTGGTACACAACAATACACATGAAGGTCTCGTTTCATCCAATTTTCATACTAGACCCATCAACAACATTGAAGCTTAGAATTAATCACCATTGCAATACAAGCATCAACTACATGTGCATCAACCAATCACTGAAACTCAATCATCACTCTCTGAATCAACCAAACTTAATCAATCACTAACAACCTCTGAACCTCTGACACAACTGAAGCAACTATTCGTTCATACTTAATCAAACTTCATCAAATCAATTGGAATAGATAGATCACTGTAACCAGTACACAGATCTGAACCCAGAACATTGCATCATCATTCAGAACCAACTATAACCTCAAAACCATGCATCAGATTGTATATGCAACTTCGAAAAGCCAAACCAATGTGTATACAGAACTTCACCAAAGCGAACTAGCGTATAGATTTGCAAATACTTATAACTTCGTTGCACTTCCCGACTTCAGACATACCCAGATAATCACATATAAAGGATAAAACATGTATTAGCAATCAGATCTAGCCCATCAAATCACATAATGATAAGGAATTATGATCCTGATCCATCATTAGATCTCATCCATCATCACTGAAGCATATCGCAATCAATCAATCTGAACATTCAGAACACTGTCACCAGAATGCAATCACCGGAACATAAAGAAAAACCTAGAACTCTGCATCAACAACTAGAACCAACTATAACTTCAAACATCATAGTTCATAAGGTATACACTACTTCAATGTGTCGAACCAGCATGTATACACACTTTTACCAAAGCGAGACAATGTACATATCTACAAATACTAACTTAGACATTCCAGACTTTAGTCATACATAGATCATATCATTTACAGAGTAAAACATGGGTTAGTATTCAAATCTAGACTGTCCATGATCAAACCACATAATGATAATACATTTAAGGCTTTATGATCCCAATCCATCAACCATTGTTAACCACATAGGTGCATCCTTAGATTAGATCAAGCAAAGCATCAGAAGCTCATAACTTGTATATATGATCGAACACTTCAGAAGATATTCAATACTTGCACGCCCTGGCCTAATGATCTTCTCCTCCTTATGTAGTTTTAGGCCTTTCTCAATACCTTGGACCAAACCACTTAGGATCAATACCTTGGACCAAATATCTAGGGTCAATACCTTAGACCAAATACCTTGGATCAATACCTTGGACTAAGTACCTCGAACCAAAACCTTGGTTTTCTAGCATGTACATGCCTTTCCTCCTGTGAAAGTGTGTGTATACGTATACGCTCTTTTTTTTTTTTTCTGTTAACCCACGTGTATATGCACTTTTCTACAGTGAACAAGCGTATATAACTTAACATACCAGAAAATGTCCTTTTTATTCAACTTCCTGATTATGATTTGTACTCCTTTGTTCCTTAATCCTATTCTTTTGTATCATTACTTTGTTCCCTCTGAATAGACTTGTTATAATGTGATTTTCCTTCTAAACTGATTCCTTTGAACTGCCCTGTATTTTTTCATATCTGTAAACACAACTATCATGCATTCTATCACATCTGATATCTCTCCTGTAGATGCATCTAGATACATAGATACATCTAGTTACCATATATAGTGAGTTGTTCTGCTATAAGTGGGTTGCCATCAAGTACCACACATGCACCATAATTCCAACAATCTCCCCCTTTGGACTTGATGGCAACCATGTTCGTGCTGATTACTGCAAGCTCTAGAACTGTTAGAGATAACAAGCAACATGAAAATACTCTCCCCCTTTGACATCAAGGGCAAAGGGTGGACCAGGATATTCTCCCCCTTTGATATCAAGGGCAAAGGGTTGGCCAAAATGAATACTTCCATAACTAAATAGCTGAATGTAAACATTGATCATGCTCCCCCTAGGAACATGCTGAATTCTCTAATTGAACTCGCCCTTTATTTACGCTGAGATGCACTATATCATCCATGCTCCCCCTGAGCACATGCAGAGTCTGCAAATATTTTCCAGAAGAATAACATGACTCTATAACTCAGCTAAGTGAGTTTGGCCTTCCTATCACCATACATCAATCTCCCAAACAAGTGGGGATATACAGAATTTGACTCATCCTCCCAACCAAGTGGGGGTACAAATTACATCATATGACCAAAAATGACTCATCAAAATACTATAACAGACAAAGAAAAATTATTACATCATGGGTCTTTATATGACCTTTACATCGAATGATATACATGACATTTATAACATGTACAAAATATCTAAACAAGACCATGATAGTCTTCATCGACTATCATACACCATGTATGATTTGCACCATAAGCATCTATCAACAACATCCAGACCAGTAACCTATATATGTTCATCATTAGTTCCCAAGATATGATAGTGTAAATATCATCAACCTGTGACCAAATATGCCACATATAGATATCAACTCACCCTCTTGATCTCATCAATATCAACTTGCTTTGTTTCCTTAGTAAAGGAGCCTTATCATAACCTTCCATGAATCAACTAAGCATATGTCATATCTCCGAGAAATAACACAAAATCATTCACATCATACCATATGTATGTGAAAACACCATATTGATCATCTATGATCATAACATCTGATGAGCCCCGAATTAGGTAACTTATTGGGCTCATTTTGCCTAATTGTCCTTGATCAATTCACCATTTTTCATAGATTATGCATGTTTTTTTAGTATGTTTATGTTATTTGAACAAATAAGGGTGGTCACTCTACCAAGGAGGCTAATACGTGGTTATTTTAGGTTTTTTGGACAAATTTTGGAGCAAAACCAAGAAATTATGGGCCAGGTGACAGCCAAGCTTGAGGTGAGGATTCGTAGGGAGGTTGTCTCTAGCATTAAATGGCCCTTCCTTGAAATCTCCACCCTCAACTCCGAGCTCAACAGGCCACCAAAACGAATCCTAAAGGCAGCCAAGAAACTTTGGGAAGAGTGCCTGTTTACTGGCAGTTTGAACAGCCGAGTCCCTTGAATTAAGGAGGGCTGATAGGCCCCTCGTAGTGTATAAATAGGAAGGCCTCAGCCTTCGTAGTTTACTTTTGGAACTGTTGGGCTTTGCACTATAGTGCTGTCATTTTCTCAGCTCGTTTTCTTGTACCTACTGCTGTATAACTTTCTTGTGATGATTATTTTTGAGTAATGAAAAGCAACTTTACTTGGCATCAAATCTGAGTTCTTTATAGGAGCCGGAAGCTCTTGGGGTTGGGCCCAACCCGAGTGCCAAGGCCTACTTTATGTATTGTTATTTGTTCTTTATGTCTTTGCAAAATAATTTTTGTTAAGCAGATTAAAATCTTGCTGGTTAACTAGGTCATTGTTGATGATTAGAAAGATTTTTGATGTTTAGATTGAGTTGATAGGTTATTAACAGGGACAAGCTTCAGAAAAGGGCCATCAAGCACCTCTGATTTCACCTCTCCCTCAGTGGGATCAGGAGCTAGGATCAAGGTGACCTTGCTGCCAACAAAAACATTGACTTTGCTTCGCCATGCAATCATTAGTGTTTGATTTTTATTTGCAGAATTTGGTTACATGTTCAGATTCTTGATTACTTCGTTGCATAGTTAGTATACATGGTTTCATTTCAATTAAAACTTCTGTTCAATCTCTTTATTGTTAGCTAGATCAGATTAGGTCAACGTCACTAGGTCTCTGATTTTACAAGTCTTCGTTGGTTCAGTTGGAAAAACAACTTGCAAAGAACCTGTACCACTTCTCTATCTACCCATACTCCATCAATCCCATCTGCTCCATCCCCTAACTCAGATTCTTGCCTCACATTTTCCATTTGCTCACATAACCCTAATTTTTGTGCAACATTGCTTCATTCCTTCTTGAACAAATCCAGCCATCTTCATCTTTCCTCAACTCCATCCACTAAGTCCTGGACCTCCTCACACCCCTATCCTACCTCCATACTCACTCCTTCACCTTTCTCTCTCCATCCATCCTCCAAAATCCCATTTCTGAACAACCTGTAGAAAATTACAGACATCCTGTAGAAATTCCAGAACATCTTGTAGAACCCCTGCAGACTTCCTGTAGAGGCTCACGAATGAGGTTTCTTGATAGCCAAACTCTGTGAAACTCTCTGGAAGGGTGTTAGGGACCCCTTAGGCCCTCTCTGAACCTTCCTGACCTCCTCCAAGCATTTCCTCTCGCCAATCCACCTCTGCACAGTGAAAAATAGTTAAATCGCATGCATGATAATTCTAGCAACTTATTCAAAAATACAAAAAGATGTTTTTTTTCAGATGTTACTATAGAAGTAGCTTAGACACATGTATTTTACCTTCTTAGAAGTCAATGGCATCTCTTTCGGTAGCTTGTATCCTCTTTCTTGCATCAGTAGGGCTCGCTGGTAAAATTAGGGTTTGCTAGGGTTTACGTTTCCTTTCAGCTTTCCAGTTTCTTTCTGCAAGTACATCAGCCTTCTTTGAGTTAGCTTTTGTCCATTGGTCAAAAAGCTTCTTCTTAGAGCTCATAGAAGTTGGCTTAAGCTCCTAGCGGACTTGTGCCAGCTGACCAAGAGACAGCTGCGGCAAGAGCTAGTACTTGTGCATATAGCACCGTCGCTTCCAAGTTTGTTACGAACTACCGGGTTGATAAAAGTAAAGAAGAGAGTCCCAGGAGTTGCAGCATTATTGTTGCAATACTGGAGCCCACCATTCTTTTTGGCACCATTGACGGGGAAGCATCAGAGTATTTGTGATTGCTGCTTTTCTTCTATTTTTTTTCTACTCCAACCTTCTGCTAAGTAGTTTATTTCAGTTCCATTCTGCAATTTCAATTCCGCAATTTCAATTTTGCAAGCGTAGAATAACATTTCAATTCTGCAAGTGTAGTCTAGCATTTCATTCCTGCAATTTGATTTCAGCAAAATAGATTAGTCCTTTCCTACTTTCATTTCAATTCTGCATTTTCATTTCCGCAAGATAGATTTTAGTTAGTTTCAATTCCATCTGTTTCAGTTTTGCAGGTACAAGCATAGAAAAGCAAAAACAACCAAAAACCTTTTCATGCCTCGTAGGAACAGAGATAATACCAGAAAATTCCTACCCAACACCCCCACCACTTCACTGAGTCACCCTTCTCTCTTCTTTGGTGGCGGTGACCCAGAAGAACCTATAGGTGAACCTCCTAAGATATATGAATATCCTATAACAGAAGAAGAGCAAGAAAACATTCCTTTTGAGACCATGGCTGAAAACAGAAACGGTAGAGAAGAGGATGAGAGAATAGAAGGTACCTTCCCCATCCGAGAGACCAACAGGGACATGAAGATGAAGAACATAAGTTCCTCAACCTTACCTCATTTCCATGGATTGACCACTGAAGACCCTGATACCTTTCTGTTTGAGTTTGTTGTCCTTTGTCAAACTTATGACTATGCAGAAGACGAGCAAAAGTTGAAACTCTTTCCCTCTATCCTCAAGGATGCAGCATTACACTGGTTCATGGGGTTACCTGGAAACAGTATCACCACTTGGGCTCAGATGCAGCAAGCCTTTAATAACAAATATCGGGATTACTATAGGTCAAAGGAAACAAATGGAGAAATCTTTCAGATGACCATGGGAAATGATGAGTCTTTAGAAGACTACGAGGAAAGGTTCCAACTCAGTTATAAATGGGCCAGGTGCACACTTGACCCTGAATCTCTAAAGCTGGTTCTGCTCCGAGGAGTCCCTGAAGACCTTCTAGATACCCTTCACATACTAGCTGGAGGAGACATCTACCAACTACCTTATGAGGACATAAAGGCTGTGTTTAGAAACCACTCTAGGGCAGCCCAGAAAAGAGTTAGGGGGAATCCACTTTCAACTAGTACTACCTTCTCCAAGCATGAGTTTTCTAATCAGATGGAAGACCTCAAAAGTGAGAAGAGGAAAACCATTGCCATGCAACTTGATACTTTCCAAATCTAACAAAAGAAAGTGGAAGCTGAGAGAGCTTTGGCCATTTTTTGTCCTAGACGTACGAGGAAGCACCCTAAGAACGAGTGTCCATTGCACTCAGTAGAGGTATGTTTCATTTGTGAGGAAAACCACCCCACAAACCAATGCCCAACCTTGCCCGGATTTAAATCCATGTACCAAGGGACTGAGGCAACCACTAAACCTCTCTACTTCCTCAACCAAAGGAGGTCGCATGGTCCTAGACCTTACCAGCAGGGGATGCAAGGGAAATCCCAAGCTTATTCTAGCCCCAACCAATCTTCTCACATGCCTTCTTGGGGCCCCCCTGCTCATCCTTCCAGGTCCGCACCTCCTCCGTGGTCTTATCCACCTCAATACCATACTCAACCCACTGCTCATTCGTTTCACTCACATGTCCAGTCGCAACCTCAGTGGAATGCACCTCAACCAGGGTGGAGGCCACAATACAACTCTCCTCTCACCATTCTGCCTCCACCACCATCTCAACCACAACCATTACCTCCTGCTCCTCCAAGACAACCCTAGATGCCTGCTCAACCGAACCCGAACCCCAACAACCGACAGGCCCATCAGGTATACACTGGGGAGACAACATGACCTACCTATGCTGTGGAGATCCAGGCGATCAACCTGCGATCTAGGAAGACCCTTCCAGATCGCCAACCTCCTCCCCTAGAGGACGAGGAAGAGAAACAGGAAAGTGAACCCAAATCCATTCCAACCTTTCCTGAGCAACTAACAGTAACCACACAACAAAACCTAGAGGAGACTGAACTTCTGCGAGAACTTAAACAGTTGTGTGTGAAAATACCACTTCTCCAGGCCATAAAATATGTATCGATATACAACAAATTGATTAAGGAGAAGTGTTTTAGGCACCCAGGCAGGCGAAAGAGAGATGCCTCGACTATCAATGTCATAGGACAACTGTCCGATCTAATGTTGGGGCAAGTAATCTGTCCAAAGTATTTGGACCCTGGGAGTCCTGTAGTTGATGTCCACATCAATGGCACTATAATCCCCCATACCTTTATTGATCTAGGGGCTGCCATTAATGTGATGACCAGGGACACCATGCTTAAACTCAACCTTCAGAGTTCCTTAAGGAAGACCTCGACAGTCCTGCAGTTGGCAGATCGCTCCACCGTGACTCCCGAAGGGATTGTGGAAGATGTCTTGGTCTTTGTTGACTCTTGGGAGTACCCTGCGGACTTCTTGGTCCTTCAGCCAAAGGAAAACCTCACTGGATACCCCCTCATTTTTGGAAGGACTTGGTTAGCCACTGCGGATGTTTACATTAGTTGTCGAGCTGGAAGCATGACCATCAATAATGGGCCCATGTCCAAGCAACTAGTCCTATATCCTCCTGCCCAACCTCTGCTAGAACATGACTTACCACTCTGGTTGGAAGAAGGAGATGAGGATGAGGTCTACTCTGCACCATTGTGCATAGTAGAAATCACTAGGGCAGGCCCTCAAACTGAGGATGATTTGATTGAGAATTTGATTCAAAATCCACCTCCCAGTGCACTGTCCTTAGAGGAACTGATGGAAGATACCCAAGCCAGCACCTTAGTGGACCTCTGTGTGATTGATCCGACCTCTCCCAGAGTTAAGAATGTGGAGTTTGGTCCTGAAAGAACTTTAAAGATTAGCTCCTCCCTATCTCCCTCCCAGGAGAAGGAGCTGTGTAGCTTACTGAACAATCATTTAGATGCTTTCACTTGGAGCTATAAGGAGATGAAAGGAGTCCATCCTTTGATCTGTACCCATCACATTTACATTAAAGAAGATTGTAAACTAGTCAGGCAGCCTCAGAGGAGAATGAATCCAGCCCTTAAATACATTGTCAAAGAAGAATTCCAAAAATTGTTGGACGCAAGATTCATCTACCCTATCTCCGATAGTGAGTGGGTCTCACCTCTAGTGCTTGTGACCAAGAAGAACGGGAAGTGGAGAATCTATGTAGATTACCGAGAACTTAACAAAGCCACCAAGAAATACCATTTCCCTTTGCCTTTTATAGATCAATTGTTGGATGGACTTGCAGGGAAGAAGTTATTCTCTTTCCTAGATGGGTTTAGCGGGTATAACCAGATCCAAATAAGCTCGGAGGACCAAGAGAAAACCACCTTCACTTGTCCATGGGGTACCTTTGCCTACCGAGTCCTTCCCTTTGGGATATGCAATGCTCCTGCAACTTTCCAGAGAGCAGTATTGAGCATATTTTCTGAGTTGGTCCACGATTCGGTAGAAATATATATGGATGACTTTACTCCTTATGGGTCCAACTTCCAAGAAGCATTGACTAATCTGGGAAAAGTCCTAACTAAGTGCATTGAGATGAACTTGTCCCTCAGTCCTAAAAAATGTGAATTCCTCATGACTAAAGGGACCGTGCTAGGTCATACCATTTCTCGGCAAGGATTACAGGTGGATCCTAATAAGATTGTTATCATCCAAAAGGTCCCACCTCCTCAAAAGGTAAGAGATGTTCGGAGTTTCCTAGGCTTAGCAGGATATTATCAAAGATTCATTGAAGATTTCAGTAAGCTAGCCTCGCCATTGTTTGGCCTCTTAGGGAAAGATGTTGAGTTTAAATGGACTGACGACTGTCAAGGGGCTCTGGAAGAGTTGAAAGATAAGCTGGCGTCCGCCCCGATCTTGAGAGGTCCAAACTGGGCCCTACCTTTCCACATCCACACTAACGCCTGCAACCTTAGGACAAGTTGAGGAGAAACTGCCATATGCCATATACTTCGTCAACAAAAACCTGTCCAAGGCAAAAATAAACTATCCTGTAACTGAGAAAGAGTTCCTGGCTATAGTCCATTCCCTAAACAAGTTCAGACACTACATCACTAGTTATCAACATTTGTACACACTGATCATGTTGTGATTAGATATTTAATGAATAAGCTTGATGTAAATGCTCGTATCATTAGATGGTTACTTTTGTTGCAGCAATTTGATTTGACTATTGTCGACAAGCCAGGTAAGGAAAATGTTGCTGCTGACTTCTTGTCTAGATTGGATTTGCCTGCAGGTGAAGAAGGAACAGTGGATGACCAGATACCAGATGAACATCTGTTTGTTATCTCAGTACTCTCTCCACAGTTTGCTGATATAGAAAATTACTTGGTCTTAGCACAGTTCCCTCCGCATCTATCCTCAAAGGAGAAGAGTAGAATCGTAAGGAAGAGTGCCCCATTCACTTGGATCGGGGGCAACCTGTTTAAACTTGGCCCAGATCAAATCTTGAGGAGTTGTGTTAGGGAGGAGGAAGTCTTTGACATCCTCCTAACATGTCATGATGGGCCTTGTGGAGGCCACTTTGCAGCAAAAAGGACTGCCTTCAAAATTCTACAGGCAAGCTACTATTGGCCTACTCTTCATCAAGATGTCAAAAGATACATCAGCCAGTGTGACCAATGTCAGAGGATGGGGAAACCGACTCCAAGGGATGAAATTCCTCTCCAACCTCAAGTGACCTTCAAGCCATTTGAGAAGTCGGGCATGGACTTTGTGGGTCCTATCAACCCTCCTTCAAAGAAAAGGTCTTACATCATTGTGTGCACCGACTATCTAACAAAGTGGGTAGAAACAAAGGCAATCAAAGCAACAACAGAAGAAAAGGTGGTTGAGTTTTTAAGGGAAAATATCTTCTACAAGTTTGGCTACCCAAGAGAGTTAGTCACCGATCAAGGAAGCCAGTTCACCTCCAACCTGATTGAAGATTTGCTCGCTCATCAAAAGATCAAGCATAGGAATTCCACCCCATATCATCCTCAAGCAAATGGGTAGGTGGAAGTCACTAATAGCATTGGAAGGGATTTTGACTAAGGTGGTGAGAGCAGCAAAAAGGATTGGGCAGATCACCTAGTTGATGCCACCGGGGCCTACAACACCACTTGGAAGACTACAACAGGTTTCACACCTTATGAGCTGGTCTACGAGAAGAAAGCTTTGTTGTCCATAGAGTTCGAGTACAATACATTAAGGGTGGCAGCTCACTTGGACCTAGATCTCAGCCATGCTCAACATGAGAGATTACTGCAGATGAATGGATTAGATGAACAACGAATGTAGGCCCTCCTCCACTCAGAAGTAGTTAAACTCCAGAGGAAGATATGGCATGACCAACACCTTAATGAAAAGCAATTCCAGCTGGGAGATTGGGCGCTGCTGTATGACTCGAGATACAAGGATTTCAAAGGGAAGATGAGGACAAGATGGTTAGGACCATATACAGTGGAGAAATGTGATGACAATGGTTCAGTCCTTATCAGGACCATTGATGAAGAAGCCATCCCCATGCTTGTCAATGGGCATCAATTGAAAATCTACAGGAAACCCCTTTCGAGGCAGGAGTTCATTGAAACTTTGGAAAAATCAGTGCTGGTAGTGGAGCAGGGTTCTACCTCTATTCCACCCACACCTTGATCATCAAAAAAAAAAAAGGAATAAAAATATCCCTGGGTGAAAACCTCTCTGAGGCACCCAGGGCAGATAGTGAGGGTGAAAACCTCATGGAGGTGCCCTAGCTGCCTCTCAGAAAATAAAGAAATGGAATAAAAAAAAAAAAGATCCTTGGGTGAAAACCTCTTTGAGGTGCCCAGGGAAGATAGTGGGGGTGAAAACCTCATGGAGGCACCCCTGTTGTCTCTCAAAAAAAAAGGGGGAGAAAGAAGAAAAAAAGGAAAAAAGAGAAAAAGTAAAAGAAATAGTTCTAATCTCTGGAATTATTGCAGGTTGCAAGGAATACAGTGCAGATAAAGATGGTCGCGCAAAACGAGGACAAGGGTCCGTACCAAGCTACCAGACATCCTCACAGACACTCCCTCCATGGCCACTCACTTTTTCCATGATTTGAACACATCTAGGTCGAGACTCAACCTCCTACAGGAAGTTCTAAGCTTTCTACAGGAAGTTCTGCATTTCTACAGGAAACATCCTGTAGAGCCTTCAGGCAAGCCAAATTTGGTTTTGGAAGGGGATTTGAAGCTTGAAGTCTGTTGATTAGGCCGGTAGCCACCCCTCTCTTCCACCCATCACCTGTTTCATCTCTTTCCACCGCCATTGCAACAATATGGTTATGTATTCCTGCACAGTCATACAAAGAGTCCTGTTTTCCTCAGATTGAAATTTTTTTCCCAAGTGACAAATCAAGCACACAAAGGCTTGCGCAATCTACCTATGAAAGCTCCATCAGGACCCTTCATCCGTGAATACAATCTTGCTCGTTTCAGCATGCATCCTAGGAGGAGAAGCAGCTACAGGATGTCCTACAGGAATCCTGTGGTAGTTGATCCGTCCGGAGCACATACTCTGGAGTCAGTAGCAGCTGAAATCAACACAGGGGACATGTAAAAACAAACTTCGCTTGGACGTGAACACCTCCTTGACAGCTGAGAAAAGATAGAGCCATGCATGCAGCATTTACAACCAGAGGATTGGGTCCCGAAGCCTTGCATACAACATCAGCCAATGAAAGAAGGAGTTCCAGCACCTGTGCACGAAGCAGTAGTGAGCAAAGCCATCGTTCCACATCCCAAAGCCTACAGAACATGTCCACAGCCACACAGGTAAGTGTCTAACCTTATTCGTCAAATTGCATAGACTATACTCTGAAACCTGCATGTCTGTGAAATGGTGCGGATTGAACGAATTTGGTGGTTAGTGAACTGGCCACCCATAGTCAGTCGAATGGCCTCGTGGGATCTGAACGAGCTTGGTTACACCAAAGAGATGTGCAGCCGACACGTGGGAAGTGTCCAGTTGGGGAGAATCGACGGGATTGGCAGGGTGGCGGCGGTTAATGGCAGAGAAAGGAAATGGCGATGAGAGAAACGCCGAGGAATGATGGCCATGATGTTGGCTAATGGATCGGCCTGGACACCTCACCCCCTCGCCATGAATTGCACTGTAATTCAAAATTGCTCAGCCGAAGAACTCACAATGAACCACTGTCATTCACACTTGCAACCGTTCTCAACAAAGTACGCGTCCTCCTCCTCTGCATTTTGTTAGCCCGAGCTTCTCAGTCCATTTCAAAATCCTCCCACGTCCCAGGCTCATTTAGAGGCACTGTGACATCCTCCAGAAGTCAGAAAATCTTTCTACAGGAAGGATCTCTACAGGAAACACGGCATAGCCTCCCGGAGTAGAGAAACCTGGACTTTCTGCGTCGAAATTGGAGTTTCGAAGAGAGGTAGGCTTGAAAACACCATTCCCATGCATGATATTTTGAAAGGTGGTGAATTAAATTGTCTGGAGTATGAGAATTAGAAGCAAGTCTGCCTATGGGTTAAGAATAGTAGTTTTCTTGTGTGATACACGGAATTTTTTAGTTGGTTCTGTGTCAAATTCTCCTCCACAGTTCCTGTTAATAAATTCCTCCTATAGAAACGATAAACCACTGTGAGGGCTAACCTGTGCATAAAGAATGTAACTTTTAAGTGGTTGTATGCATGTTAGGGGTGAAAATTAGCTTTGCACTCTGTCCGTGGGAGCCTAATTCCCTTTTGACAGTCGAGTTTTTGGCAGCAACAACATTATAACCAGGGAATTGGTGCAAAGTGAAATACAAACACCTGAGAAACCCTGTCCTGAGAATCAAAAGAGGAACCCATAAAATAGTAGTCCCTTTCTGCTCGGAGTATTTAAACAGGGCACTCTCACCATGCCAGGAGGGTTTATTAAGAAGGAACCCTCAGATTCCAGAAAATTGCGAGAAACTCCTAAGGTGGTGGACCTATTCACCCGTGCCCATTGGATGACCTTCTATGATAGACTTCAAGGCCATGACGATGAGGTAACAGAACAATTCTTAATGTCCTTGCAGCCTAAGTCAAAGACACGGGCCACTATAAATTTCAGAGGGTTGACCTTAAAGCTTACCCCACAACTCATTAGTCGAGTCACTGATCTGCCATTGGGGATACCCTGGAGCAAAGAGGAGAGAACATTGGGCCAAAACGCCATGAAATAATTCTTCCTACTAGAGGAACAATTTTCAGAAGATAAGAATGGGGTCTAGAGAGCCAGTCTACACCCTTTTTGGAGCGAGGTCAGCCTTCAGATCATGAAATACGTTACTTGTGAGGGGCGGTTCAGTATTCTTTACAGTTATCACTTCCGGTTGCTAAGTGAAATCAGACATAGGATGGATTTACCCCCAGAAAAAAAGTTAAGCATCCCCCATTTCCTCCTACAATCATTAATTGAGTGTGGCACGAAAATGAAGGAAGGGACACCAGATCAGCTGGCCCATCATGGGCTTATCAAGCTTCTAGTGGAAGATGCCCTCCATACCTACATTGTCCCTCTCTCTTGGGATATTTTCCGCAATATGTCCAAGGATGATGATATTCGAATTCTGGCCGAGGAACTCACTTCATCCAATAGTGAGGAAAAGGAGCACATTGAGGTAGAAGAGAAAGCCAAGGGTAAGGAAACCCAGGACCAACCACCACAGAAAGAACAAGAAGAGAGACAAGGGAAAGGCCAAGCTGTTGAGCCCAAAACTGTGGGTGGAAGAAAGGCACAAACACCAAGGGAGAAACGATTGAAAATCAGGGCAGAGAGGACTGAAAAATTCCAACCAAGTGAGGGCACACCCAAGGCAACCACAGTAAAATTAAAATGGAAGTCACCCCCAGCCAAGCAGGCCAAAATAATGAAAACCATTTCTATAGGAAGCCAGAAAACCGTTTCTACAGGAAGCCAGAAAACAGTCAGCATAGGACTTTCTACAAGAAGTCTGGAAATAGGGCAACAGAAGGAAAATCGCTTGAGATTTTAACTAGGGAGGTAGCAGCTGTGCTGGCCACCCTAAGCACATCTCCAAAGCAGAAAGGGAAGTGAAAGAGGGAGCCTTCCATGTATTTTAAGGTAAGAAGGAGCGTGAGGATAAAGACTGGGAGACCCCAGCCACTGTCAAAAGAACCAATCACAATTGTAGACACCCCAACTACAAAAAATGAGAGGTCTCCCTCAAAGGCATCCATCACTTATGAACGGGGAAGCCTGAATACATCCACCTGGAGAGAAAGAATGAAAATGTTGGACACAAAGGCCTCTCTACAGGATACTGAGACTATTATACAGGAAACACTGGCTAGGCTAAAGGAGACCAAAGAAATGGAAGGTGAGGCAGCTAAATCACCAAGGTGGAGAACATTGTGGAACCTAGCCCCCAACCCAGTTTGGGCTCCTACTATAACTTCTTAGAGGCTGGAAAGATCATTCCCCAAAAATTCACAGTGCCACTTTTCCTTGCACTAGAAGAAGAGAGAGTGAGGACCCACACTTGGATGAAGATCGCTAAGTCCAAGGGTGTGGCAAATATAGGTCCTCTGGAGGAACAAATCAAAGAGGAAAGAAGGGAATTGGCTATGGTACAACATGTGGAGAGCAGCCAACGGGTCAAGCTACAGGAAGAAAATGAGCTGCTTAAACAGCAGCTACAGTTACAAGGATAGAAGAAGGAAGACATGCCTCACATCTTAAGATAACAACAGCAACAGGAGGAGCCCATAGCAGCCAAAGATACCTCTGATGAATAGAAGAGAAGGGAAGGGATGCAGACTGAAATTGAGACACTGAATCCACAACTACAGGAAAAGGAATTGCAAGCAGGCCTAGAGATACAGTCTCTGAAACAACAGGTACAAGAAAAGGAGGCCCAACTGGCCTGCATGGCCAGCTGGGCAATGGAAGCTTTGCAGTATAGGCAGCCTACCAAATCATATGCTCTATACCTTAAGGATCGGTGGTTAAAGTTTCAGATCAACACCTTGGCCCAAAGGGGCATCACCCCATTCCAAAATTATCATCAATTTGCAACTCTATGTGGCAGTAGTTCATCAGAGGACAGGGCCAAATTATCAGAGTTTTACTTGCACAACTTCACCCTTTCGAACATGAATGCATGGGATCCAAACAATGTGATGGGAGATGTCCAACTTATGGCCATGGCCTCTTGGATGAATCATGAGGAAAAGATAGCAGCAGAGGTCCACAGTATCATAGGCAGAGAACTTAGTGAGCCATTAATGATCAGAGCAGTGCCGGATGACCCCTCAGCAGTGATAAGCACCCACCAGCACTTGACCAACAACCCTCAGGATTTACTAGAATACATTGAGCAACAGGCTCAAGCTATTGCCCACTTTGAGGACATGGAGAGACTGTTAGGAGAAAACTGCCTGCATGCCTACACAAGGTGGTGGAACACACTGCCTCACAGGTTGAAGATAAGGGAATACCACTCTCCCACCAGGATGAGGGAGGCCTTGGCAAGGGTACCTCTCTACAAATAGTTGATTCAGAATCTGCAGGCCAATTGGATTGGCCTGAAATTCAGTCCTCCTTTGCTTTTGGGATTGCTAGAAGGAGTTAAGGAGGAGGAGGAAGACAAAAAGTGGGAGGAAGTGGAAAGGAAAGCAAGATTCCATGACCGGGGAGAAGATATCACCGTAGAGGCCTGGGATGTGAGGGAGGTGATCAAAGCTATAAAGGATGATGAGCTGGACTAGTTGCTCAGAGGATGAGCAACCCATTTAGCAAGGGGGTGATGATGAGCCCCGAATTGGGTAACTTATTGGGCTCATTTTGCCTAATTTTCCTTGATCAATCCACCATTTTTCATAGATTATGCATGTTTTTTTAGTATGTTTATGTTATTTGAACAAATAAGGGTGGTCACTCTACCAAGGAGACTAATACGTGGTTATTTCAGGTTTTTTGGACAAATTTTGGAGCAAAACCAAGCAATTATGGGCTAGGTGACAACCAAGCTTGAGGTGAGGATTCGTAGGGAGGTTGTCTCTGGCATTAAATGGCCCTTCCTCGAAATCTCCACCCTCAACTCCGAGCTCAACAGGCCACCAAAATGAATCCTAAAGGCAGTCGAGTAGCTTTGGGAAGAGTGACTGTTTACTGGCAGTTTGAATAGCCGAGTCCCTTGAATTAAGGAGGGTTGATAGGCCCCTCATAGTGTATATATAGGAAGGCCTCAACCTTCATAGTTTACTTTTGGAACTGTTGGGCTTTGCACTATAGTGCTGTCATTTTCTCAGCTCATTTTCTTGTATCTACTGTTGTATAAATTTCTTGTGATGATTATTTTTTAGTAATGAAAAGAAGCTTTACTTGGCATCAGATCTAGGTTCTTTATAGGAGCCGATAGCTCTTGGGTTTGGGACCAACCCGAGTGCCAAGGCCTCCTTTATGTATTGTTATTTTTTCTTTATGTCTTTGCAAAATAATTTCTGTTAAGTAGATTAAAATCTTGCTGGTTAACTAGGTCATTGCTGATGATTAGAAAGATTTTTGATGTTCAGATTGAGTTAATAGGTTATTAACAGGGACAAGCTTTAGAAAAGGGCCATCAAGCACCTCTGATTTCGCCTCTCCCTCAGTGGGATCAGGAGCTGGGATCAAGGTGACCTTGCTGCCAACAAAAAAACTGACTTTGCTTCGCCATGCAATCATTAGTGTTTGATTTTTATTTGTAAAAGTTGGTTACATGTTCAGATTCTTGATTACTTCGTTGCATAGTTAGTATACATGGTTTCATTGTAATTAAAACTTCTGTTCATTCTCTTTACTGTCAGCTAGATCAGATTAGGTCAACATAACTAGGTCTCTGATTTTACAAGTCTTTGTTGGTTCAGTTGGAAAAACAACTTGCAGAGCACCTGTACCACTTCTCTATCTTTCCATACTCCATCAATCCCATCTGCTCCATCCCCTAACTCAGATTCTTGCCTCACATTTGCCATTTTCTCACATAACCCTAATTTTTGTGCAACATTGCTTCATTCCTTCTTGAACAAATCCAGTCATCTTCATCTTTCCTCAACTCCATCCACTAAGTCCTGGACCTCCTCACACCCCTTTCCTACCTCCATACTCACTCCTTCACCTTTCTCTCTCCATCCATCCTCCAAAATCCCATTTCTGAACAACCTGTAGAAAATTACAAACATCTTGTAGAAATTCCAGATAATCTTGTAGAACCCCTGAAGACTTCCTGTAGAGGCTCACGAATGAGGTTTCTTGATAGCCAAACTCTGTGAAACTCTCTGGAAGGGTGTTAGGGACCCCTTAGGCCCTCTCTGAACCTTCCCTACCTCCTCCAAGCATTTCCTCTCGCCAATCCACCTCTGAACAGTCAAAAACAGTTAAATCGCATGCATGATAATTCTGGAAACTTATTCAAAAATACAAAAAGATGTTTTTTTCAGATGTTACTGTAGAAGTAGCTTAGAAACATGTATTTTACCTTCCTAGAAGTCAATGGCATCTCTTTCGGTAGCTTGCATCCTTTTTATTGCATCAATAGGGCTAGCTGGTAAAATTAGGGTTTGCTAGGGTTTACGTTTCCTTTCAGCTTTCCAGTTTCTTTTTGCAAGTAGATCATCCTTCTTTGAGTTAGCTTTCATCCATCGTTTAAAATCTTCTTCTCAGAGCTCATAGAAGTTGGCTTAAGCTCCTAGGGGACTTGTGCCAGCTGACCAGGTGACAGCTACGGCAATAGATAGTACTTGTGCATACAGCACCGTCGCTTCCAAGTTTGTTATGAACTACCGAGTTGATAAAAGTAAAGAAGGGAGTCCTAAGAGTTGCAGCATTATTGCTGCAATACTGGAGCTGACCAACATCATCATCAAGAACTCCATGATCTTTCCATAAGAACCTTCAATATATCAACCATGTATCATCACTAGGGAACATCCACATCTGATAAGCATCAACCATGATAATGACCATATGTGAGTATCAACCTATCATCATAAGGTAAGAACTCAACATCATTATGTGACTAAGTAAGCCATGTCTTCGAATATCCATGTCTTGAAATAGTTATGTCTTCATGCGACCTGCAATAGCACCATTCTCTTGACCAACCAACAATATTTATCAATATGCAACTTAAGTAATTATCCATGTATCCAGTGTATCCATCAATTATGTATCTAGCAAACCATGAGAACATGGTCATTTTTCTAGCTTCTTGAGACCATCAACAACAACAATCCTCAATGATGTGAGAGCCAACAACTATAGGAATCCTGAATCATAACTACACCATATGCATCTTTGAAGGCATGATGACATTATCATAAAAGAAATGAGTGGCTTATCATCAAATAATGAAGTTGTGTACTCAAGCTTTGTAATTCTCCTTGTCCTTATGAAGATCACCATGTAAGCAACATATCATCAAAAAGTCATCCACAATCATCCATAAATCTGATCTGAATAACAACTATGTAACCCAAAGCAATACAAGTATCATATGAGATTTCATCATGGGCAACTCATAACCGTCACATAGCAAGATCTATAATTTAAATAATTTAGCCACATAAGCATCATCATCATTGATTAGGTACCAAAGACTTCTAAACATAATGCCAACAATGCTTTATTAGAAGCATAGCATGTTCTCCCCCTGAACCTATTCCACATCTTCACTGTCAGATCTAATCATTGCATATATCAATAAGAAGTATCAAGGCATCATCATCAATCAAATATACATCAAGTTATCAAAAACTTGTGAGGATCAAAAGAACCCCTAAATAACATCCACAAACTATAATCATATATCATCACGATAGAAACGATAACTGATAATTTTCTGAATCATATCAAATACGTTTTTCTGAGTTTGTCCCACTGCACTTTTCCTCAAACCACTTATACACGACTGTGCAGCTTCTAACTCGCATATATATGTGAGTTGTCTTCACGAAACTTGCGTATGTGATTTAGCACATTGAAGTTTCACACTTTCAACTCTCCCTGAGTCTATTATGTCTGCACACTGTGCCATGCCACATTTTTCTGACTGTACTTCCTTCTTCTTCCATATCTTCAAGTGTGATGATGTTTTATCCTTTTGGTATGGTGCTTGAAATTTTCCCCTACATTCCTTTGCTATATGTCCAAATTTGTTACATGCATAACATCTTACATGTTTCATATTCCTTCTATAGCAGTCAATGGCTTTGTGACCAAACATATTGCAAGAAAAACAATATCCCTTAAAGTACCTGGAAGCTGATGATATTTTTGTGTGATGGTCTTGAACCATTCTACTTCTGCATCTCGCTACAACATGTCCAAAATTATGACATATAAAACATTCAACATTATTCATTTGAGGAAATAATCGACTATCACTTCCACAGTTAGGAGTAAAAGATTTTCTTTGAAGAATTTATTTCCTTGGTTGTTGATGGGGTTGACCTCTCATCTCCTTGTTGAGCATTTCAGATTTTACATTAGAGTTCCTTCCCTCACCTTGTGAGCTAGATTCACCTTCAATAGATTCATGAAAACCAAGACCGTATTTGATGGCAAAATATCTTTGACTGCTAAGAATATCATCAAAAACCTTAGTATTATATTGAAATCATAAAAGCTTATCCTTTTCTTCTAATTTACTTTTTAGTATATTTACCTCAACCTGATATTGCTCTTCCTTTTCAAGATACTATTTCTTCATGATTTCTTCAACTTTTCTTCCTTCTTCGACTTGTTGCCTTAATTAAAGAACTTCATTTTCTTGTTCTTCAAGAGCTTGGAGTAGTTCTTCATTCTACTTACTTGATTTTTCAAAATCTTCTTTTAGAGACAAGATCTTAGCTTCAAGACTTTCATAGTAACTGGATCTATCTTTAAGTTTCTTGATTGTTGTGCTCCTTTTATTTACTTAATTTCTTAATGATGTCACTTCATCCTATTTCTTTTGACATTGATCTTCCTTTTCCTTGTACTGCTTCCTTACTTTGTTTCCTTCCTCCAGTTGAGCTTTTAGTCTGGTAGCTTCTTCTTTGAAGCCACACTCCCTTTTGTCCAAAAGATCTTGTTGATCTCTAATTTTTTCTGTGAATTTTCTAAATTCTTCCTCTATTTGATATCTTTCTCTTTCACCCATAAGAGCAAATTCAGTTGTTTCGCTATCACTTTCATCATCTTCAAATGAACATAGAAATGTATCACCGGAGGATAACAAATTCATACCTGGTAGTTATTTTTCTTGTTCATCTTCATTATGTGGTGATTCTAAATATGAAGAGTTGCTTCCACATAATCCCCAATTGTATCTCCCACTATCACGGTTCCTTTGAGATGCCTTCTTCTTTTGAGGTGCTTTCTTCTTTCCCATTGTTTCTATGGATCTCCTTCAAGCGATCAAGCTTCTGCCAAGGGACCTACTCTGATACCAATTGTTGGAAATAATACTGAGGTGGGGGGGGGGTGGGTGAATCAATATTAGCAGATCAATAAATTTTTCATTTCCATAATCAAATTTATATACGCTACTTCAGTGAAGGGAACTTGTGTGTGCATGCAGCTATTATTAAGCTAACCAGCCTATATCTACTGAACTTATGATTCAGTTAATTCATCATATGTTTATATTTAATATGTGTATCAATACTTTATTAAACATTAAATAGTAACCATGTGCAGTTAATAATAGAATGAACCATCACACATAAGCAACACACATGAACACCAAGATTTAAGGTAGAAACCCAATGTGGGTGAAAACCACCTACTACTGTCGTCTCTATCTTCTTCTAATAATAAGAAAATCTATTTACAATCTTGTACTAGTTCAGACTCATACCAGTATGTAGGCTTCTACCTGCAAAATGGTTCAACCTTCTCTCATTCTCTAGCTTCTACTGGAAGGGAGCTATAACCCCCTAGCTCTTGTACTAGCCGACATGTTTACTAGTACGTAGGCACCAGCCTACAAAAGGCTACGACCTTCTTTCTTCCTCCAGGGACCACATTTCATAAATTTTCAAACTGGATTCTCCTGGTACACAGCAATACACATGAAGGCCTCCTTTCATCCAATTTTCATACTAGACCCATCAACAACATTGAAGCTTAGAATTAATCACCACTGCAATACAACCATCAACTACATTTGCATCAACCAATCACTGAAACTCAATCATCACTCTCTGAATGAACCAAAATTAATCAATCACTGAAAACCTCTAAACCTCTGACACAACTAAATCAACCATTCATTGATACTTAATCAAACTTCAAAAAATCAACTGGAATAGATAGATCACTGTAACCGGTACATAGATTTGAACCCAGAACATTACATCATCATTCAAAACTAGTTGTAACCTCAAAACCATGCATCAGAGTGTATACGCAACATTGAAGAGCCGAACCAGCACATATATGCAACTTCACCAAAGTGAACTAGCGTATAGATCGGCAAATACTTACTTATAACTTCGCTACACTTCCCAACTTCAGGCATACCCAGATAATCACATATAAAGAATAAAACATGTGTTGAAAATGAGATCTATCCTATTAGATCACATAATGATAAGTCATTATGATCCTAATCCATCATTATATCTCATCCATCATCACTGAAGCAAATCACAATCAATCAATCTAAACATTCAGAACACTATCACCAGAATGCAGTCACCAGAACAAAAAGCAAAACCCAAAACTCTACATCCACAACTAGAACCAATCATAACTTCAAACATCATAGTTCATAAGGTATACGCTACTTCAATGTGTCGAACCAATGTGTATGCATGCTTTTACCAAAGCGAAACACTGTACATATCTACAAATACTAACTTAGACATTCCAGGCTTCAGTCATACATAGATCATATCATTTACAGAATAAAACATGTGTCAGTATTCAGATCTAGACTGTCCATGATCAAACCACATAATGATAATACATTTAAGGCTTTATGATCCCGATCCATCAACCATTATCAACCACATAGGTGCATCCTTAGATCAGATCAAGCAAAGCATTAGAAGCTCATAACCTATATATATGATCTAACACTTCAGAAGATATTCAATACCTGCATGTCCTGGCCTAATGATCTTCTCCTCCTTATAAAGTTTTAGGCCTTTCTCAATACCTTGGACCAAAACCACTTAGGATCATTACCTTGGACCAAATACCTAGGGTCAATACCTCGAACCAAATACCTTGGATCAATACCTTGGACCAAAATACCTTGGACTAAATACCTCAGACCAAAACCTTTGGTTTTCCAACATGTACATGCCTTTCTTCCTGTGAAAGTGCATGCATACGTATACACTCCTTTTGTTCTGTTAATCCGCGTGTATATGCTCTTTTTCTACAGTGAACCCACATATACAACTTAACATACCTAAAAATGTCCTTTTTATTCAACTTCTTGATTATGATCTATAGTCCTTTGTTCCTTCATCCTATTCTTTTGTATCGTTACTTTGTTCCCTCTAAATTGACCTGTTATAATGTGATTTGCCTTCTGAAGTGATTCCCTTGAACTACCCTGCATTTTGTCATATCTGTAAACACAATTTTCATGCATTCTATCACATTTGATATCTCTCCTGTAGATGCATCTAGATTCATAGATTCATCTAGTTACCATATACAAGTGAGTCGTTTTGCTATAAGTGGGTTTCCATCAAGTACAACTTATGCATCATAATGCCAATAAATTCATGCAGTGATTGAAGCTTACTCATCATATTGTTAGTTTTACAATCTGTCATCTTTTCTTTTCTGTTTTTAGGTCATTACTTAGTTGCATCACTTGACATTCCAAAAAATCATTTCAAGGAGATTGATTCTATCATGTTCCAAAATTGAATGGTTGAATGGTTAAATGAATGAAATTATTGAACTACCTTCTGCATCTGTGTTACTTTTGGTTGTAAGAATTAGATCCATGGATTAGGACTAAATGGTAGATAAGATAGATACTCTGTTTCTCTTATTAGGTCCTAACTAGTTAAAAATGATTCTTGGTCCATTTTTAGGAGATTAGACTAACTTAGGAACCTAGCCTTCCTTTAAAAACTCATTAGATCCATGTCAATTTCTCATATATTGTATATTCTTAGACATCAAAGTACAAAAACCCCCAAAACAAACACAAAAATACAAAACAATGAAGTAAGAGAAAAGTTAACTAAGCACATATAGTGCATCACACTTCAGCAGTCTACAAACCTTGGCTGATAATTCATGCAAGCAGTTTAGGACACTAAATTAACTAAACACCATCATTGGGAAAAATTTTGTACTATCTCATTTATAGATGCCTTCTCAAGGAATACACAAATATATTTCCTTAGTAAGAAATATGAAGTATTTGATAGATTTAAAGAATTTGAGGCTCTTAGAGAGAATTAAATACAAAAAAAAATGAAGGTGTTGAGGATGGATAATGGTGGATAAATCTATGGGAAGGAATTTGAAGACATTTCTAACAAGCTTGGTATAACATGGAGTACTACTACCCCATACACACATCAACATAATAGAGTTTCAGAAATGATGAAAATTACTTTGATGGAAAAAGAAAGGAGCATGCTCAATGGTTCCAGGTTAGGGAAGGAATTATAGGTAGAGGTAATGCATATTGCATGTTACTTGGTAAATATATCACCCTCATCAGTGTTGGATGATAATAATTCACATGAGGTATGGACTGGTAAGAAATAATCTCTCACACATCTCAGGGTATTGAGCTGTGATTCATATGTACATGTTTAAAAAGTAAATGGAACTAAGTTGGATAACAAAATATAAAGGTGCATATTTATTGGTTGTAAATATTGTTTAAAATATTACAGGATTTGTAACCCAAAAAGGTTATGTTGTGTATAGTTGAGATGTGGTATTTATAGAAATGACAAATGTTATCAAATTGGAAGTCGTACCAAGGGAGAAAGAGCCAACAAAGATAGATTTTAAACTACAGGATGATGATTCATGCTCTACAAGATAACATGAATAAGAAGAAGAAGAACCACATACTTTGGGTTTGAGGAGATCAGTTAGAGAAAGAAGGAGATTATAAAGGTATCTTCCACCTAACTTCCATTCAATTTTTTTTTTGTTATTACTGATGATGATCCTAGACCTATTAGGTAGGCAATAGATTTAGAGGATTAAAAACTCTAGAAAAAGGCCATCATTTAATATGTAAGAAAGAAAACTGGTAAAGGTACCTATTCTTGTAGGTGTAGATTTATTTGCAAATTAGTGTCCCAAGACACAAGAAGATGAAGAGGACATATCTTGTGTTCCATATTCCAGTGAAAATGGATGTTTGATGTATGCAATGGTCTATACAAGCTAGACATTGCACATGTAGTGGGAGTACTGAGTAGGTATATGTCAAAACTGAGGAAGGAACATTAGACAATAGTAAAGAGGGTTTCCAAGTATCTGTGTGGCACTATTGATTATAGATTGTGCTACAAAGGAATATGAAGACTAGATAAAGTGTTGGACATACATGGATTTTGTTGATGTAGACTGGGTTGGAATTATGGATCGTACAAGATCTACAAGTGGGTATGTGTTTAACATATTTGGAGGAGAGGTCATTTGGATGAGAAAGTGAAAATCTGTAGTGTCACTTTCAACTATAGAAGTTTAATACATGGCAATCACTCATGTAAGCAAGGAAGCATTTTTTTTTATAGAGAATGTGTTAAGGTATAGGGTTGGTACAAGATGCTATAAGTATAGATTATGATAGAAAAAGTGTAATCTTTTTAGTGAATAACCCTTCTAATCACTCAATACAAAGAATGTTGATGTCCAGTATCACTCTGTAAGGGATATGATTGAAGACAAGAAGGTGTTTCAGGGAAAGGTGGAAAATTTTAAGAATGTTGCACATGCACTAAAAGAATCTATGAGCATTGAAAATTTCTATTAGTGTATATAAAGATACACATTGTATTTTATGGTGGCTATGTTATTTTAGCTTTCTCACATGGATCCACTATGTATGTCTCATGTCCATGTAATAGCATTTCATGTCATGAATCTGCAACATATAATTGGCAGTTATGTTTAGTCTTTCTTTATTCTGAGCATGGGTATGCCCACATCGAGGATGGTCATATTATGATTGTGACTTGGTTATCAATGTGGCTCTTTTAAAATTCATCGACATTAATTCCTTCCTGGAATTTTGATACATGTTTCGATAGTGCATTTTAGCTACCAATTACTAAACTTGTCTATTTTCATGTGAGTTCCAATAGTGAGAATACCTTTTCTCACCTTGGTGATTAAGGTCCAATATACTAGAATTCTTTATAAGACACCTTTTAATATTACCAAATGACCTCCTCTAGATAGCCACTAGTTTACCCACAATGGGATGTGAGATTAAAAATTTATGAATAATGATAGCATGTCCTCATAGATTTATGAATTGGGATATAACATAAAGCCAAGATACTTCATTCCTTCTTCTAAGTTTTTCAAGGAAATCTAAGTGAATTATCCAACTAATGATGAAATTACTAATTGAAAAAAAAGTAGTTAAATTCAAAATTTATGTCATAGGGAAACCAACAACATCTTTAAAAAAAAATTCGTAGAATTTCCTTCCTACCTCCACCTTTTCTTTGAATGACAAAATAGGGACACTCTCTGAAGACTTGATTTCCCAAATTGTGTTTAGGATTTTTCTATAACTTGCATATTTGTCAAAACATTTCATATTGTTGTCTCCTTTAGCAATCAATATAGCCCCACTCTTTAAGCATCAGGTGGCTTCTTCTTTATAAAGTAGGAATTATCTTAAGGCTACGATATAATTTAGGGAAGCCTCCTCAAATTCCAACAAAGGGATTGGGAAATTGTCCACAATGATGGAATTGAATTTATATCTTATTTATAAGAGCAAGGCTTGAGATTTTTAGGAGAAGGACATGAATCGTACTTTGGAGTCCAATCTAACCCTCCCCACATTATCTGCAAAATGCTTCACATATGAATCACCAAAAGCATCATTCATATGAATACAAGAGGAAGAGAGCATGCTTCTATAATCCTCTTCCAAAAGGCACACATGATTGAATTTTAAGGGAGAATGGGGTTTTCGATCCTTCGATTCCATACTATAAAGAATTGGAAGATGATATAAGATACCACTTGTTTCTATCGAAATATTTATGCACCAAGGCCATCAAAAAAAAATTTAGAGATAAGAAAATGATTTATCCTTTTGGATATATTTCTATCCCTTGATAGCCTCAAGGTAGGGACTAATTTCGATAGACCTAGGTCTAAAAGATGTTAATCTACTAGGGAATAATGGAAAAACTCTTCTTATGGATCTTTGTAGAGAAAAACCCCCCACATTTCCCTCAGAGTGAGTAGCCACCTCCTAGAACTACCTTATGAACTAAGAGAAGGCTTAAAGAGGATAAATTTTCCCAAAAAGGCCTTATATCCATATATGAACCATAGATATTTATGAAACAAAAGACAAAGTTGAGATAATGAGCATCTAGGTCTATTGAGATCCTAAAGAGAAGGAAAGAAAACAAAAATTGAATAATATTTAGACTCCAGGCCATCAATAATCCAATGGATAAATAACCATAGTCCATTGAAACGAAAGACCAATCCTTTAACCACTAAGAAAGATTAGGCTTGGTATTTTGAGCCCAACCACATACTCTCTTCAATAAATTTCATATTTGAAGAGTAGGATATCACCATATATTTGAGGTCCAAGATCTTTGAGGAGATTTCTAGCCCTATAACATTGAAAGAGAAACAAATCATTTATTGACCCACTCACAAGCCATCCCCACCTTAAGGGAATACGTAATTGTAGATTATGTACCACTCATACTATCCTCTTCAACCTATTTATTTCTAGGGAGAGATGTGATTTTCTTCCCACTTGAAAAAATTGGGATTTGTCCATGGACAAACCCCCCTCCATAGCTATAGCATTCACAATCTTATTAATTGAAGAAGGATGATACCCTAACTTTTGTGGGGAGAAATATAGGCTCCCACCCAACATTGAAAAAAATATAAGGGAGGAGAAGGGATGGGAAGTAGCATAGGAAGAAAATTTAGAAGGAATTTGAATGTTTGTAGACATGAGAGCCATAGAGAGAGACTCAAAGGAAGGAGGGGGGGAAATGAATGGGAGAAATACTAGATTTTACTCCTAAAGGAGAGGGGAATTAAGAATAAGTCCATCAACCCTTCAACTAGGAGGAGCATTTGAAGAAGAAGAGAATTCAAATTTTGAATTTGGAAAAGATGGAGGTAGGAGACAGTTATCAATATAATATTCCAATTAGACTTCAATAGGATTAGTCTAGGCCCCTACCTACACTTTTGAGGAAGATGACTTAGTCCTTAGATGCCCTAATGGACTAGTAGACATCACTCCAACTTCCATATTACTTACCCTTTCCACAAAAATAGAAACTTTTGGCCTCTAAACAATTTTAATTAATGGAGAAAAACAAGGTTAACTTAACTTACAATGAAACTAAATATGACTGAAAGTATGGAAATTAAAACATTTGAAATGAATGCATTAATACTCTAATTTTTTCATCTGTTATCCATTCCCACTGATAATTTATATTTGGTCCAAGAAACCCTTCATAATGTTAACCTCCACTTGTATCCACAAAAAATGTTGATCTAGCTTAAATTCCCAATCCTTTTCTACACTAATGAATCAACCAATCATATTTCCAATGCATTTTAGAACTCCCTCAAATAAAAATTGAATTGAGAGGCTTGAAAAGACTATCCATATCTTCATGGAGGAAAGTAGCTCCCTACAAGGGTTCAAATTGATATCTCATTTTTTATGATAAGGCTTAAAGGGCCCCAACCCTAGCTTGATTGAAGCATTAGTACCATGTCTTTAGAAGATTTGAACATGAAACATATCTAGCCTCATGTGAAAAAATAAAACATTGGGTAGTAACCAACTAGTGGAGCCTAGGTTAAGGTTATTGACTCCTATAAAGATTCATGGTGGGGAAGCTTTCCATAGGACCTGCACACTGCAACCTTATCCAACAACTCATGGATATAGGTGGGAAGGATATGTTCCCCACCACCATATTCACCTTTTGTATTCAAGACTTTATACAACTCTTTTTTAATTTCCACCCACAACTTCCTTCAACTAAAATATTGTATCCTCTTATTGAGGTGTGCACTGAACGTAGACTTTACCCTTTTACAACTATTATAATACCTAGACAAGAAAAAGGGGGCTTAGTCAAAGGGAAAAGGTGAGAATGAGAAACTAATGAAGAATGAATTCATGAAGGGATATCATTAGCCTGCATGATATTAAGGCTTCACCAAAATTCCATTCCCCCATAGATTGAATGGATGCGAACAAACATAAGGAATGGACAAGATTCCATACTATTTGTCCTCTAATGACATTTAAAGCATTCAGAAAATCATCATGAGAGGGAAACTTATTCTTTAAATAGATTGGATTCACTTCACAATCTACGTGATCTATCTTCATTATTGCCTATCCTGACCCCTTAAATCAACCCCTGAAATATGTGCTTATGATTGGTAATGGGCTCCCTATGGAAAACGATAATGACTGGATTACGCACTTTCTTATGATGTTATAATTTTCATATATATATTGTGAGTCCTAAGATGATTGACATGCCTAACTTGTGGCTTCAATAGCCATGACTTAGGGGCATCTAAGCCATCAAAATCACCTAAGGATCACACCCATAAGGGGGCTACACGAGCCCTTAGTATGACTATATTATTTCCCGTGGAGTTTCAAAACAATGACCTTTTCACCATAGAATACCTTAAAAAAACACCTTGTTGTTGTCTATTATATGCCCTATTAGCAATTTTCTTTTATTTTATTATTCCTATATGTGAACATGTTTAAATAAGTAAATATATAAATATTTTATTTTTAAATTAAAATATTTCATTTAATTTAAAATGTTCATAAATACTTCATTTTTTTTAAAATTAATATAATGATTTTAATTAAGAATATTTTAAAACCAATAATTTATATGCATAATAAAAATGAAAGGAATTTTTTATATGCGTATAATATAAAATAAAATAGTATTCATAATTCTTTATTGATTATATATTAAAGAAAATTATTACTGTTACTTTTAAATTTATACCTTGACGATGCATTTAGGTTAATTGTCATCCCTATATTTAAAAATGGGTTAAAATAGTTTCACTAAAACTTTTAATATTTTGTAATGATTATTTGAAATATCAATATAAAAGCTTCTTTAAACATGACTTAATGTATCAAGAGTAGAAAACAAACAATTGTATGGAAACATGTTATTACAATCAGCATAACATTATTTATATATATATATATATATATATATATATATATATATATATATATATATATATATATGTATATATATATATATATATATACATGTGTGTGGACTGTAGTAATCGATATTCATTAAAATAAATATTACAGAGTGATTAAATTCATAACCATGAGGTGCTAATAGTAGAATGTAAATACAAAGGAATATACTTCTCCTCCAAAAAAGAAAAGAAATAGACTTCTCCTCTCAACAACAATAGAAAATAAACCATTTTCAAAGAAGGCAAGACAACACCAAAAAGAGTAAGGTGATTTAAACCATATCCTTTACGGCTGAGAGCCATAGGCATCGTAAACAATTGAACATACATTTATCTACACAAACCATTCAATAGATAGAACTGTTACCAAAAGACACACAACCAAAGTGCCCTTCTAGTCAATATATCCAAACCAAGGTATAAGATGCAGCGTGATAGTTCGAATTCGCTTGTTCACATACCAAACATCACTTGTTGTAGACCAAGCCAAAAATTGAAAACCGTCCTAGGATGCTTAGGACAAAGCAAATGTAGACATAAAATAGAGAGTTGTCACATAAAATCTCTAAAAAACTCTAAGAAAAGAAAATAACTTGCATAACATCCCTCTTTAAGAATAGGAATGAGCTTCCTACTCCTCACACCAAAATAATTAAAGATCCAAGAAGGCCATAAAAATGATCATATACCCTTCAAACCCATGTTTTGAGAAATAAGAAAACCATCAACATAACTAGAAAAATATTATAAAAAAATGGACGAAAACTTTGATGCCTAATTATAATCATGATTAGAGGAAATGATAGTGAGATCCTCGACATTGTCAACCAGCGGATCAGTAGAAACACTAGGAGGATCCGTAAGATCACCAAAAGTTGAATCTGACACCAGAAAGCTTTCCACCCAAGCAAATCAAGAGTCTACATTATCAAGACAAAATATTTGGTTCCTTAACATGCATTTGATGCCCTCCAACCCAAAGAAGACATTATAGTTTTCAACTTGCTTTTCCTTAAAGATTAAACATGACAATTTGTCCATCTGTTGATGCAAAGACAAAGAGTGCATGAAATGAAGTTGTCATTTCTGGGATCTACCTGGATCTAGAAGCTATTTCATACCTTCATTAGTTGCCTCTGAATAGGAATGATAAAGGCATTTCCATATTTCTTTAGACTCCAACAATAAAATTTATTTCCTCACATCAAGAGGAAAAACATAAAAGTAAGTTGCAATTGATTCGTAGGAAAAAGTTCCAATTATTTTGAATCCAACATTACTTATGTCGCTCCTTTTACTCATCAATATCAAGTGAGGATGCATAATAGGAGTGGCGAAGGAGCAATGAAGACAACCCCTAAGAGAACCCCGACCAAAGAAAGAAACAAATGAATAGAGCATCAACCTTTGAAACCCTAACAAAAGACTACCAAATCTTCCCCCAATTTCCATACCATATGTCTAAATTCAAATAAATTATCAAATTCACCATGACATAGATACATGCTACACAAGATTTCCCAAAGCCATACCAAACCATAAAAGTTTTGGATACCCATACTAGCAACAAGAGGAAATCCATCACCCAAAGAAAATAACAAAATTGGTAAAGTGAAACCCAAAATAAAGAAATTTATTTTCTCTTTAACTAACTAAGCGAATCCCCAAGACATAAATTCAAAGAACTCTAAAGACGTGAACTCGATAAACCACAAAAAAACCTATTAATATGCCAAACTTCTATAGGTGGAGTTAGCATCCCCCCAAATTCAATAGTATATTGTAAGATGACAAGTTTATCAATAGAAAAAAACATTTACTGTGCAAGGAGAATTAATACCATTGCATTTTATATCGCACTAACTAGAATGGGAATAATTGAATGTATGACTGCAAGATCAAAAGTAGGCCCAAGCTCTGTGATAGGAAATTAAGAAACCAAGTATATCAACCTCAAATGAAACCATGTGAAGTAGGTCGATGATAGATCCTCACCTCCACTCTCTGTTAGCTTGGTTTGGGATTACCCAAGTTCTATATATAATGCACACCAACAAAACCCTTGATCACTGGCCCATTCGGCAATGGCCTATAAGAAGATCGCGGCCTCACCCGAAGTGACTAGGGGAGGATGTAGAACTAGGTTTCTATAGCCTTGAAGGATTAGGATATGTAGTATTAGTATGTTATCTTATTCTTAACATTTATAAATTACTTCGCTGCATTAGATTAATCATTTAAAAATGGCATATAAGACCATAAACCATCATTGTGCTAAAGTAAAATGCAACTATAATAATTGGTACTCTACAATAGATAATAAGAAAATATACACATCAAAACACGAATGTACCATGGTTCACCCCAGTGTAGGGCTATGTCCATAAGAACTATTTCTTAATATAATGAATCTTTGAAATAAAAATAGTTCTTGGCCTATGCACTAAGTTGCAGGTTGTTTGCACACTCAGCTACAGACTCGGGCCTCTATACACTTAGCTACAGAGCCTCACCTTCTCTACCAAATTACATATCATAATAATTTACCCATAACATTGATCTGGATAAAATTCATGATCTAGGTGGATGTTGGTGGCCACCCACCTATCCTATTTGGACCCCCACAACTGTCTCTTTCATCTTTTTGAGTTTCCTAAATTGTAGCACAGTTTACTATTTTTAGCCGTTTTTTCGGGTCTTGAACTTCCGGAGCCGTTTTGAGGCCCTAAATGACGTTTTTTGGGAAATCTGGGTGCAACAGGGGTCCATGTGGTAGTGCTCAGATAGATCTTTCTAACGAGCTATTGTACACATCAAACGGAGATCGTATGCCAAAGTTATGACCCCGGGGAGTTGATGTACCAATTTACCCAAACGGGACCCACAGTTTGGCGTTTCATCTTCTAGGGTTAGGTTTTGGAATGTTAAGGGTTTCCCATTGTTTCTCAACAATAAATAGGCCTTCGAGCCTCATTGTAACATAGTTCAGAGGCATGTAGTCACCACATCTCTTCTCAGAAATAAGCTACCATCGCCCTAGCTGGTTTATTTCCATTAATGTTTGTAAGCATATTTTTGTATTTTACATTAATGAAATGAAGTATTATTTCCACTGCATATCTGTGTTTACAGTTATCTCTGTAGTTTGTTGCGTTCCTATTTAAGTCCGGATCAGTGGTATCAGAGTGGTCCACTTTTTCTCTGTTTTTCTTTGCATGTCCCCGACGAGGTCGGGATATAAGGAGTTAGGGCTTGAACTGGTCGAACCTTTACAAGACCAGCCTCACAAATCCCGATAGCCTCCCATGGCAGATGAGAAGAAAGACAAGGGGGCAGGAGATCCTATCAAAATCTTGCTCGAAGAAGCCCTCGAGTGACAACGGAACGTGATGATGGACAGCTTTGCCCAAATTCTTTAGCGGATACCTAAAGGCGATGCATCGGCTTCCAAGAGCTACTTTGGAAATGCCACACCCTTCAAGGTACAAGTTAATTTTGAAATCCCCATCTTCAAGGGTCAAATAGATGCAGATGCCGTAGATAAATGGTTAAATCTGCTAGAAGGTTATTTTTCTGTTCATGAATTTTCGAGTCGGGAAAAGATTGTTTTTTCTCTTCTCAAAGCAACCCCCCACGTCAAGGACTAGTGGGAAACATGCTGCGAGTAGAAGGATGAAAGTACAGGCTCACTATTTTCAGCCGCACCCACTTGGAATGACTTCTGGGATGCCATCAAGGAGCAGTACTACCCTGTCAAAAGCTATGAGGAAAAATACATCAAATGGACCACACTGCGGCAGGGACGAGACCAAGATGTGCCGGAGTTCACAAACATTTTTCATACCCGTTGCACACAGTTGGGTATCAAAGATTCGGAGATACATCTAGTACTCAAATATCGCAGCTACCTACACAGATACATCCAGGAAGAGATGGAGTTCTTGAACATCTCCTCACTTGGCACAGCATACCGATACGCTGCCAAAATCGAGCAAAAGTTTAAACAGAAGAAGTGAGACTTTGGATCTGAAAATCCGAAGCCCAAAGGACAAAGCCAAGGTGGGGTGACCCGAGACAACCCCTCGAAGCTGCAAGAAAAGAACAACACCACGAAGTTGAAGAAGGACACAGGAAAGTGGTGTGAGTTCCACAAGAGTCCCACTCATAACACAAGTGAGTGTCGGACCAAGCAGTCGCTGGTGGTCGAGTTGAAGGCTTCCGAATCAAATACATGTTCCGACCCTGAGCTAGAACCCGACAAGTAGAATGGCAAAGGGAAGAAGATCATTGATGCAGATCCCAGCGCCACTGTTGCCACCACCAAGATCCAGAAGAATGAGCCTGAAGACCCAAAGGAGGGGGAGCGCCTTTTCCACTCACAAATGTGGGTGAAGGGTTCACCGATGCAATTCATTGTTGAAAGTGGGAGCCAGAACAACCTCGTTTCAGCAGAGGTCGTGAAGCAGTTGGGCCTAACGACTACACCACACCCACAATCGTACAATATCGGGTGGCTTCCTGAAGGACGAGATCTCAAAGTTCACCAGCAGTGTCGCCTTCCCTATAGCATCAAGCCCTTCACAGATGAGGTATTGTGTGATGTTACACCTCTTGATGTTTAAGATGTACTATTAGGCCAGCCATACTTGTGGAGGCGACATGTTGTGTATGAGTCAAGGCCTCATGTTGTCTTTATTTCTTTGAATAATTCATTATACAGGATACTAGAGGTAGCCCTACCTACTGCCACCTCTTTGATCACTACCAAGAAAGGTAGCAAGCTCATCTCCCAGACTAGGAAGTTCATTTTCTGTCTGGTTCACTCCCAAAGTAAGGGGAAGATTGTTGCTACATCCATGACCCCCGCAAAGGGTTCCTCCACACAACAGCAACAGCAGCAAAGGGATACAGTCATGACAGAACACAGGAACAACTTCTCCTCACCCACAGGGGTACCACATAAGTTTCAGGTGAGTGACAAAGTTTGGTTACATCTGCAAAGAGAACGCCTTACCAGAACCCATCAGAAACTCAGACCGCTCTGACATGGTCCTTACACTAGTACCAATGCTACGAGAAACAATGCTTTGAAGCACAGCAGTCCGCCATTCCTTCGCTTGCACCAAGTGTTCAATGTGGACCGTCATTGACCATGATTCCCACCATTTCTGGACACATCATAGATTGCAGAACAACTCACCAGAGACCCAGATCAGCAAAAGCTTCCTCATCTGAGGGAGGAACTCAATGCAATGGGGACCATTGCTTCCTAAGGGGGGAGGAATGATCCAGGTGGATGTTGGTGGCCACCCACCTATCCCATTTGGACCCCCACAACTGTCTCTTTCAGCTTTTTTAGTTTCCTAAATTGTAGCACAATTTACTATTTTTAGCAATTTTTCGGGTCCTGAACTTCCTGAGCCATTTTGAGGCCCTAAACGACGTTTTTTGGGAAATCTGAGGGCAACAAGGGTCCATGGACTGATGTTGCTATTCCTAAAGTCGTAGTGCTCAAATAGATCTTTCTAACGAGCTATTGTATGCATCAAATGGAGATCGTATGCCAAAGTTACAACCCCAGGAAGTTGATGTACCAATTTACCCAAACGGGGCCCACAGTTTGGCGTTTCATGTTCTAGGGTTAGGTTTTGGAATGTTAAGGGTTTTCCATTGTTTCTCAACAATAAATAGGCCTTCGAGCCTCATTGTAACACAGTTCAGAGGCACATAGCCACCACATCTCTTCTCAAAGATAAGCTACCATCGCCCTAGCTAGTTTATTTCCATTACTGTTTGTAAGCATATTTTAGTATTTTACATTAATGAAATGAAGTATTATTTCCACTACATATCTGTGTTTATTGTTATCTCTATAATTTTTTGCATTCCTATTTAAGTCCATATCAATTCAAGATGATTCTCTTCTTATTATATTATTGTACATATATTATTACATCAAAGGGTTACATCATCAAAATACAATGGTCCAAATACCATGGATTCCCTAAAACATTCAACTATGGTCTCATAAGCATTGATCCCTTACAAAATCATGTGCATTTACAAAAAGGAGGGGCTTCGACCCACCCCGAAGCCCTTACATTGTGCGGTATATTTACTTCCTCAAACTGCGCTCGCTACTCCACTGCACGGTCCACTTCATGCTCCCTTGCATGCTCCACTACGCACTCCACCCCACAAAATGCAAAGTGCTTGGCGAAATCTAGGCCAATTTAGGTTGCACCCAATAGGCCCCCAACACTCACATGTGACTCGTCCCGAGTCACTCAACCAATTTTCCTCTGATATTCGTTGCGATGTTGTTGTAGGCACTATTAAACTGTTGCAAAATGTCTGTGACATTTTTCTCTTCATTGCACACCTCCTCCAGTAGTGCTTCTGTCACAAGTTCTGTAGCCTCTTGCATCATTGTTGTCTCTCTTTGTCAAATCTCTTGAAGATTTTCATCCACTGCTTAGGATAGTTGTAGAGCCTCATCCTGCCATGGCTGAGTTCTCTCTATCAGAATCTTCTCTTCCTTCCTTAGCTCCTCTATATTCTTCTGGACGGCATTTCCATCATTGATATTTGCGAGCTTCTATGAGATTGGTAAAGTCCCCATAGTTTCTAGAATCGCCTCCAGCTACTATTGCTTCTACTAAATATCCTCTTGTAGTTTCTGTAGATTTGGATATTCCTACAGCGAAGTCCAAATCTATAAGCTTTCATCCAATAGCTTGACACAATCTGCCACTACTATGGAGATCTCGGTCATTGCAACCTTTAGGTCAGCCTCCCTCTGTTCTCGCACATCCTGTGGTGTGGTTGGTTGTAGCTTCATTTTTAGCTCATTGATATTCATGTCATATGTAAATTGTGCTTCCACAATCTTATTCTTGTATCTTTTTACTACAAGGCTAAGCTTTGTGACCTTCTCCTCCACTGTTTCCTCTTCTCGGACATCAATGTTTAGAACCTCACTACATGTTCCTTCGACCACCTCCTTCATATTATGTTATTGATATACTACTTGATCCCTCACTTGGATTGTCTAGTCGAGCTTTTGCTTCGACGAGGCTTTCTCTTTTTCTTTTCTACCTTAAATTTTAACTATTCAGTGTGTTGTTCGTGCAACTTGAGTTCATCTATGATCTCTAGATGCAGCTTGTGTAATATCGGAAGTGGTACTGCTACGATGTGCATGTTCACATACCTCCATTCTTTGGCCTACTGTTGTACCTCAACAGATTCAAATTGCAGGGCTCCGGTAGGTATCAGTGTTATCTGTGTTGCAAGTGTAGGCTCTACTGGTCTTTCCTCTCCAATATTTTCCTCTACCTATACTGGTTATCTGACCGTCTATGCTAATATCTTCAGTTTTGCAATGCGACCCTTGACAAATGTTAGTAGTGCATTGTTGTGATCCTCTAACTTGTTCCATGATTCTGCCATTTCTTCCTAAATTCTATCCTAAATCGGATTCAAGTCCCCATCAGTGAGGACTAGTGGTGTTAGGCCCTTTGTCTTATCTTCTTCCAGCTTCTTTTTGCTTCTTGTGGCAACTTCTGTGCCTTCCTTACTATTCTCTACGCTAACTTGGTCTATCTCTGTCTTTTCAGACTCTTTGTTCTTCTCATCACCTTCAGGAGAATTTTGGTGTCCCTCTCCTGTTCTGATTCTAACTCATCCTTATCCTTCCCACTAGCTTCCCCCTGCTGCGTTATGTCCTCCTCTATCGGACTATCCTTTGCCTATGTCTCTAGTGTAGTCATCCACTCCATGGGCCACTATTGTATCTGTGCTAAGAGATTGTCTTCTATCACTAAATATGTTAGGGGATGACATTTCTTCCTTTTATCCCTATGAGAATGTATGTAAATTATGTGGAATTCAGCCTTAAACTTTGCAACATTTCTATACTTCTTGTATATGCTCAATGAAAGGCAAGGGTGTCGATTCACCAACATGTGTAAGTCCATATGATATAAAATAAAAAACATTTTTTTATCCTGTGCTCACGCTAGTTTAGAGGTATACCATAGCGGGGCATATCGCATAGCTTCACAAACATATGAGGGTACTAAAGGGAACTGTCAATCTTCCGGCTCTCTCCACGCAAGCATTGTAAATATCAAAATTAACCATGTGTAGTGAAATGGAGTACCTTTCTCCTGAGCCTCACAATATTCATACAAAAACTCTTGGAAAAGATATGTGGTCGAGTTGTACTGAACTCCATTAGCGCACTGTGCAGCTAATGAAACCACCGGTGCAGGGACTTCATTAGCCCAACACTTCCTCATGATTTTTTAGCCAATATATGTGATGTGAAGTGATCTCTCTGGTCATTGATCGAGTTGATATCATAACCTCACTTCCCTTTCTTCAGTCCAAACCTCTTCTTCATGTTTTCTACTACAACTCTATCCTAATCTTTTCTAACAAACTCCTCTATGAGTTTCAACCCTTGATAAGGCAATATTGTGATTCTCCATATTAGCATTGGGTATATAGGGATCCTCTTCCCCATCCATAGGCATCCGTCGTGCACCGAAACAAGTAGTTGTCTCACACAAGTTGTGCTTCCTAAACTTCTTCCAAAGTGAGACACATTTAACATATTGATCAAGCCCGACTGCTCCAATCCAGTTGTCCACTGTTATGGTTCTAACCTTGCCACACCACTCTCAGGGTAGTGTACTTGTTTTAAGTATCTATCTGGTGCGAAATGCAAATATTTCTTTCTGTCATTGAAATCATAGTCCACAAACTTTAGCCGTGAAATCTTCCCATGGGTTTCTCTCGTAAATTGCACTGACTCTGACAATAAAGGTGTGAAGGTGCCATACTTCATGCCCTTTGATTGTTTCACTAGTTTTGCATCCAGTTTTCTTCATGGAATATATGGTGGGAGATGGGATGGAAATGCTACACCATCCATTTCTATTTTCACTTACTCTACTTCTTCCTCACTATCTCTTACTTAGTAAGGCTCAACAGGTCCCTTCTCCTATTTCTTCTTCGTTCTTTGTTCTTTGTTCATTTTCTTTCGCGGGGATTTTCGTTGCGTGCATGATGATGTTGTTGCAGTTATATCAGATGATTTTGCTTCATAATTTTCTTCCATGACTCTAGCTAATCCATTCTCACTAAATATATGAATAAATTCTTTAGTCATCAGGATATTCATGCAAAAATTTCTGCAACTTCTTCGCAATAGCAATATTCGAATTCTTAATTAAGAAAAGTGCCAAATCTAGGCAGGTCGTGACTTTTTATAACAAATCTAAATTTATAACCCCATAATTAGCTTAGATGTTCATTAATTTCATATCTATCGCTAGATCAGATCAGTCTATCCTTTTTTAATGGTCATATTTTCCTGATGAACTTCGACGCATCTAATATTGTAGTGAGCAACCCCTCTTACATTGATACTCCTACAAACTTTGACATAATCCAGACTGTAGTGAAGTAACTTCCTACATTGAGGCTATCTCTCCAGTGTAGTTTATAGTCTAGTGCCCACTTTCAACTACAGGTGGCACTAATACGTTTCTCCTTTCTTCAGAGTGACATTGTAGGGGTAGTCTTGTCCCTGTACAAATTCAACCTACTTCCATTTGCTCTTACTTGAATCAATTCTCCATTTAACTTTGTTAATTGAACTATGCCTCCATCAATAATATGCTTGATAATGTATGGGCCCAACCAATGCATCTTGAATCTTCCTGGAAATTTTACAAACTTACTATCATAAAGGAGAACAAGGTCTTCTATTTGGAACTTATTTTTCTTAATATGTCTATCATGTCAGACATTTTCTCTTTCTTTTTGTACCTACTGATGGAACCCTACTATAAATTTGTCTTCCTCCAAAGCAAGCAACTGCGACATTATTTCCCCCATTATATCAGGATCTGCCATATCTATAAAAGCTACAATCCTCAATCTAGGCACGATGTAATCCATGGGAATCACAACTTCTTGCCCATAAACTAACCTGAAGGGTGTTTGACCTATCAAATTTTTACATGTGATCCTATATGCCTATAAAACTACTGGAATTTAAAGGTCCCAGACATCTCTATTCACATTGCATACCTCAGTAAGTGCATTCTCTAAAATCTTATTAAATGCTTCTATTGTCCATTGGCCTGAGGGTGATAAGGGGTACTCTTTTGATGATAAACTTGGAACTCCTCAGTCAATGCTTCAATAGTCTTATTTAGGAAGTTTCAACCTTGGTCACTCATCAAAATCTTCGAACATCCAAATCTAGACAATATGTACTCAAAAATAAACTTCACAACAATCTCTATGGTGTAGTCACTTACTAGTTATGCATCGGCCCATATTGTCAATTAATAAATCATTGTAATTATGTACCTTGCACCAGTCCTATTTCCAGGTGGGTTGAAGGGTCCAACAATAGTAATGGAACACTTATCAAAGGCCTGCAATGTAACTTGTGGTACCAACGATATCTCAACTCTTCTAGAAGGCTTCCCTATTCTTTAACACACATCACATGCTCAAAATTACTCATTTGCATCTTTATGTAGTGTAAGCCGCCACAATCCTACTCTCAAAATATTATGTGCAATATCTTTTCCTGCATAGTGTCCACCAACTATGCCCTCATACTCTATTAGAATCATCTATTTTTCATGTTTAGGAACATATCTATGCAATATATCATCTGGTCCCATCTTATATAACTCTCCTACTATTAATGAAAATTCAGTTGCGTCAACCATTAATTATTTCCTTTATTGTGTAGTATACTCTGAAGGATCGATTCCTATGGTCAAAAACTGAATGATATTTGTGAAATGTTCATTAGAAACTCTGATTGAAAATAAATGTGCATCAAGGATATTATCCTCTATGATGGTTGGCTCTTCCCTTCTTTCTAGTCTTGAAAGATGGTCAGGTCCTACATTTAGTCTCCCTAGTTTAACAATGATCTCAAAGTCATATTCCTGGAATAATAGTAACCATATGCAAATATTTCCTCCTAAGATAGGCTTATTAAACAAATACTTTAGTGAAGAATGATCTGTAAACATTTTAATGTGTGACCCCAGGAAATAGTGTCTAAACTTCTAAAAATCATATACCATGGCCAGTACTTCCCTTTCTATAGTGGTGTAATTTTTTTCTATTTTAGATAAATTTCTACTTGTAAAATCTATAGGATGATCAATATCTCCTACACCATATTGTTCTAGTACCACTCCCAAAGCTATACAAGAGGCATCCACATGGACATGGAATTCCTTATTCCAATCATGGAACACTAGTATAGGTGAAACTACCATTTTTTCTTTCAATATGTCGAGGCTCTTTTGTCATTCTTCATTCCACTCAAAAATTTGCATTCTTCTTCAACAATTCTCCATATGCACAGTGATCTAAGCATAAACCTTGATGAACTTCCTGTAATACCCGGTATGTCCCATTATGATGCGAAGCTGTCTTACTATATTAGGTGGAGGAAAGTTCACAATGATAGCAATATTAGTAGGGTCCACCATTAGTCCTTTCTTACAGGAAATATGTCCCAACAATATGTTGAAAGGTACACAAAATATGCACTTCTTTAAGTTCAAAGAGATCTGATATTGTCTACATGTGTCAAGAATAAGTATTAAACTTCCAACATGTTTGCTCAACAATCCAAATACTGTCCAATCATCAAAATATACCTCTAAAAACTTATGGATGTATTCTGTAAAAGCTGCAACCACCACCCTATAAAATATACCAGGGGAGTTTTTTAATCCAAAAGACATTATTGTGTATTGATATGAGCCCCATTCTATAGAAAATGTGGTCTTATGCCGATCTTAAGGTGCAATCCTAATCTGATGATAACCTAAGAATTGATCTTTAAATGAGTGAGCTTCCTAACCTCCTACATTATCTATAACTTCATCTGTGAAAGGGGTAGGGAAGGGATCATGTAGACATGCATCATTCAACTTTCTCAGATCAACACAAATCCTAATTTCTCCTTGATTCTTCTTCTCTTGCACCACCATAGGAATCACCCATTCTGATTCTTCTACGGGTTCATAATTCCTGATGCTATCATTTTATTAAGCTATAATTTCACTTTATCTTTATACTTCGGGTTCAGCCTGTAAGGTATTTATTTGATTGTTTTTTCATCAGACTTAAGGGGAATCTTCATGACTCCTAGATCTCCTATTATTCCCTTCATCTCTGAGAACTTGGTGGGAAATAGTTCGTGATATTCATGAAGTAACTCTATAACATTACTGACTATCTCTTCATCCCAGTAGTCTCGTATTGTTGCAAAATTGAGTTCCTTCTTTGATCCTATGTTCGCCTTCTTGGCCTTCATTGGCTTCACTCTGTCTGGTATTTCTAGCTCATGTCCAGTTACTTTGTGGTATCCTTCTGACTCTTCTATGTCAATGTTTCGAGGATCTTCTTCTTCATCTATCATGAGGTTATAACACTCCAGTGCATTTTCTATTTATGTAGCCCAATCAGGTTGTTGCTATGTCAGTGGGGTTACATTTTCAAAGATCCTCTTCTTGACTCTCTGAAGGGCCAAATCTATGTATGGGGAATCATCCTCAAAGATGAATGTTAATGTGAAGCCATCAACCATGTCTTCATAGTTCATGGTACCATGTCGAAGCTTTGTTCTATGTTAGGTCCCTATAGTACTAGTGATGCCTCCATTACTATTGTAGTTGTATCCCTTATTAATATTGTTGTGCCCCTATTGTCCCCATATTGTTATTATTGTGCCCCATAGAATCCCTCTATTGTTATTTTTGTGCCTTTATATTATTATTGTTAGGTCGGCTTGGTTATATTGTGACCCCTTAGACTCCTATATATAGAAAGGAGGTTTTGTCATTTGAATCATCCAAGAATTGTTCATTTCTGTAATGTAAAGGAGGTTGCCCCCTCGAAGAGGCTAAATTCTAAGGCGTTCAACTATCTTTTCTATCTTTTTGTGAGATGATTTCATAACATTTGGTATCAAAGCTCTGAATTCTAGATTTTCGCTACTCCAAACAGGTCATCATGGCATTTGCGCTATATCTTTTTTCTGCGATGTTTTGAATGCTAAAAAATACCCCATTTGTGCCGAAATTGTTATGAACCTCGGATCCAAATTTTAGAGCTTTTTGTGCTATATTTGCGGAGATATGATCTGAGGAAGTTGGCCTTTTTGCAGACTCCCGAATTTCATTCAAAATAGTGGCCTGGGCAAAATAATCATAACTTTTGTTTTGAGCATCAGATTGAAATTTCATAAGAAGTTACAGAAAGAGGATGGATTGTAGTTTCCTGTGTATAATTTTCAAATACTAAGGTCAAAACAGTGACGTGTGGCACTTCATACAAGTTCGCTCTTCTGGAAATATCTATAATCAGGGCATCTTGGGAGATTATGAATAACTCTGCCTTGGAGAATCTAAATTCGATCAGACTGGTGGCATTGGAAAGAGGACACAGAGGGCTACTGCAGGTAGCAATTTTAGAACTGGGTGATCCAAAATTACAGAGATACATCAGATTCAATATCGAGCTCCTACAAAGTGAAAAAACATGTGTAGTTTTTTTTTTTTTTTTTTTTAATTTTGCATAAGCTTGGTTTGAAAATTAGTTTGAAGGAATTCAAAGGGAATAGTAAAGCATTATTATCAGTAATTGATGCCCTGAGGAAAGAAAATGAAAACAACTAGTAAGCAACCTGAAAGCTCTAGCATGAATCATGAAGAAGAGGAAAAAATGCAACATGATATATCAAAATTATGAGACCAAGTGAAAAAAATGTCACTCGCACAAAAAGTAATAGAATCTAAGATGGATGGTTTAAAGAAAGATGTAGAAGCTAAGATGTGTGGCATGGAAGCTAAGATGGATGGTTAAAGAATGGCATGGAAGATAAGATGGATGGCAAGGATGATAAGATGGAAGAATTGAAGATAAATCTGAATAAGTTGCTACAAGAAATGGTCACTAATGGTGAAAGGGTATTAAAGGAAACTCATGATGAGAACAAAAGAAATGTTAATCATGATTTCATAGAATTTAATGTTGGATCGAAGACCCACCATATTCCAAAAATATATATGAGGAAGTTTGATGGCGAGGATCTCGCAACATGGATACTACAGATGGAGCAATTTTTCGATCTCCATAATGTGCAAAACACACAAAAGGTACGTATTGTAACTTTATATTTAGAACCAAATCAATTTGTATGGTATCGATGGCTTTTCTCTCATAAAAAATTTGTCACTTGGGCAATTTTTACGAAAGAAATGATAGCACATTATGAAGATACGAAAAGAAACACTTTTTTTAGCCAATTGATAAGTCTCAAACAAAAGGTTTCAATGATGGAGCACATTGAGGAGTTCCAAAAATTGAACATAAGGGTAAAAGATATTCCAGAGGAGCATAGGATTGATGTGTTCATAGAGACATTAAAGGATAATATCCAACATGATGTTCTCCTTTAGGAACCTGATTCATTGGAGAAGGCATTCAAGTTAGCAAGAAAAATGGAAAGCAAAATTATGGCAACCAAGAAGCCTACCACTAACAACTATAAAAATGGAAGTGTTGTTGCCCCTAGCCTTCCACAACCTATAAGGTTGACAACACAACAATTGGAAAAAAAAAGGAGCGAAAGGGCTTTGTTACAGTTGTGATAGAAAATACACTAAAGGTCATAAGTGTGCTGAGAAGAAATTATTCTACTTGGATTGTGAAGAGGAAGAAGAAAAGGAACAAGAAAGGTCAAAAGAAGAGGATATACTCCAAGAACAAAGCCTAGAAAAAGAAGAAATGAATCCGACCATAGCTTGTAATGCATTGGCTGGAATTACCACTCCTCAAACCATCAAGATAGAAGGACGTATCAAGAAGAAAAAGGTAATAGTGTTGATTGATTCAGGAAGTACACATAATTTTATTCATTGTAAGATAACAAAAGAATTAAATTGCTTCCTATATCCAGCACCAGAGTGTCAAGTGATGGTTGCAAGTGGAGGAATGATAAATTGCTATGGAAAGTGCCATAATATCAAGTTATCCATGGGAGAATATGTATTGAATATCCCAATGCTTTCCTTTCCAATGGGAGGTGTGGATGTTGTAGTAGGAGTTCAATGGCTACAATCCTTGGGTACAATAGCTTTTAACTTTCACGAAATTTTCATGAGATTTTATGCAGAAGGAAAGGAAGTTGAATTAAGGGGTAAAGCAAGGAAACCGAGAAAGATAATCAACTCTAACGGTATGACAAATCTTGTAAAAAAGGAAAAACGAGGTGTAATTGCACAATTATGTTCGCTAGATGTGTTCACATCGAAATCATCTATTTCTCCAGATCTCTAAAACGTCTTGGACAATCATTTCAAGGTATTTGAGACTCCCAAAGGTCTCCTACCTATTTGTGATCATGATCATGCTATTCATTTGATTCCAGGAAGTGTTCCTCCAAACATCAGGCTGTATAGATATCCCTATGCCCGAAAGAGTGAAATTGAACATATGGTTGCAGAAATGCTAGAGGCTAGTATAATTCAACCTAGCCAAAGTTCTTTCTCTACTCCAGTAGTATTGGTGCACAAGAAGGATGGATCATGGCGCATGTGTCCGGATTATAGGGAGCTCAACAAGCTCACTATTAAAGATAATTTTCCCATTCCTGTCATTGATGAATTATTGGATGAATTGCATGGATCAATTTACTTCACCAAGTTGGATCTTCATTCAGGATATCATCAAATCATAATGAAGACTGAAGACATTCTATAAACAACATTTAGAACTCATGAGGGTCACTATGAATTTTTCGTCATGCCTTTTGGCCTTACCAATGCACCTTATACATTTCAAGGTTTGATGAATTCCATTTTCAAACCCTTCCTTAGAAAATTTGTGTTAGTATTTTTTGATGATATACTAATCTACAACAAGTCTTGGAAGGATCATGTTGAACATGTTGACAGGGTGCTACAACTATTGGAGAAGAAACAATTATATGCAAAAAGATCCAAATGTTTCTTTGGAGTACAAGAGGTGGAATATCTAGGTTATATTGTATCTCATGAAGGAGTTAAGGTAGACCCTAGCAAAATTAAATCCATTAAGGAATGGAAAATCCCCACATCCATAAAGAATTTGCAAGGATTTCTCGGGTTGACAGGGTATTATCGCAAGTTTTTTAAGAATTAAGGGAAAATAGCAGCACCTCTAACAACATTAGTGAAGAAAGATGCATTTTCATGGACTCTAGAAGCAACAAAGGCCTTCGAACATCTTAAAAAGGAAATCTGCCAAGAACTGGTCTTAGCTACACCAGACTTCACAAAAACCTTTATGGTGGAATGTGATGCTTCAAGAAATGGAATTAGTGTTGTTTTAATGCAAGATGAAAGACCCATTGCTTTTGAAAGTCGTCCAATCAAGGGAAAGTATTTACACAAAACTATTTATGAGAAGGAAATGTTGGAAATACTACATGCACTTAAGAAATGGCAACCCTACCTAATGGGAAGACACTTCAAGGTAAAAATGGATCATGATAGCCTTAAATACTGTTGGGTGTGGAGCCTGATTATCTTCTATATTCAAAGGTATCGCCACATAGGACCCCAGTTCGAAATGGGGGAGGCAACGCCGCCCGTAAAATATTCGCTGCAGGGGGGGTCCAGGGGGGGCTGACTGCGACCTTTGGGAGCCCCCCCCTGGTGGGCAGTTTCGGGGGCAGTGCCCCCAAAGCTAAAAACAACTGTAAAATTGCCTTGTAAAAGTATAGTAATTTCTAGTCAATCTGGGCCGTTCATTAGGTGGATGATTTGACGGTAGAACTTATGTTTAGTTTAGGGTTTTTTGCCCTAGAAGGCAACCCCTCTATTTGTATGAGGGTATTGTATTTGAGGCTGTGTGATAGATGTGTATTCTGTGAGCGAGAAACAGAGATGTGATACTGTGAGAGAAAACAGAGGATATTACAGCGGATTTGTTGTAGGTTGTGTCTCTTCATTTTGCTGGATAATAGAAAGGAAGGACTGGCTGTTCGGGGTGGACGTAGCCCAAACTAGGTGAACCACGTATATCTGTGTCTCTCTTGTTTTATGCATTTTCTGTGTTTATATTTCTGCAATATTCTATGTGTTCTATTTCTCTCTAATATATAATTTCCTAAAAACTGGTATCAGAGCCAAAGGTCTATTTGGCTGATAAACTTGCAGGAAAGAAGGGTTCCTGGTTCAAGTGGGAGCAATGGCAGAAGATGGTAAGTTTAGGGTCGAGAAATTTAACGGCCAAAATTTCTCACCATGGAAGATGCAGATGGAAGATTATCTGTATCAGAAAGATCTATACCTACCATTGGGCGGAAAAAAAAAGATGTCGATAGGTATGAAAGACGAAGAATGGAACCTTCTCGATAGAAAGGCACTCGGAACAATACGGTTGTGCCTTGCTGCGTCAGTCACCTTCAACATTTCGAAGGAAACCACGACAGAGGGTTTGATGCAGACCTTGTCGAAACTATATGAAAAACCCTCGGCCTCAAACAAGGTATTTCTTATGAAACGGTTATTTAATATGAATATGTCGGAAGGTGGATCTGTTGCAAACCATTTAAATGATTTGAATACAGTTACAAGTCAATTAAGTTCTGTAGGGGTAAACTTTGATGATGAAGTTAGAGCTCTGTTATTCTTATGCTCATTACCAGAAAGTTGGAATGCTTTGGTAATGGCCATTAGTAACTCCGTTTCTGGATCTAGTACTTTAAAGTTTGATGATGTTGTCGGTGCTATCCTTAGCGAGGAAATGTGACGGAAAAGCTCCGGTGAGGTGAGTGTAGAGTCTAGAGGAAGAAAAATGGAAAGAGGAAAGAGCTCAGGATATCGCAGTAAATCAAGGAAAGGTAGATCCAAGTCTAGATCGGGGATAGTTTGCTGGAAATGTGGAAAGAAAGGACACCTAAAGAAAGACTGTAGATCTCGGAAGGGAAAAGAAGGAGATGCACAGCAAGAAAACGATCATGAAGCAAATGTGACAGGTGAGGTGTTACAAGATCCTTTGATTCTTTCTTTCGAAAATATTACTGATTCCTGGGTGGTAGATTCAGGGGCTTCATTCCATGCCACACCTGATAAGAAATACTTTCATGACTATGTTCAAAGAGATTTTGGACAAGTTCATCTGGGTGATGATAAACCCTGTAAAATCGTTGGAATGGGTAAGGTTCTTGTAAAACAGCAGAATGGAAACCAATGGATATTAAAGGAGGTAAGGCATGTTCCAGATCTAAAGAAAAATATGATTTCAACAGGGTAGTTAGGCGGTGAAGGTTGTGTGACAACTTTCACAGATAAAGCTTGGAAGGTCACCAAAGGAGCCCTGGTAATAGCAAAGGGCGAAAATGTTGGTACATTGCATTTATGCAATGGTATTTCTAAATCTGTTAATGCTTTAACTTCTAAAGGAGCAGATGCAACATTATGGCATCATAGGCTCGGACACATGACTGAAAAGGGGATGAAGATTCTTCACTCAAGGAATTTGTTGTCAGGTTTGAAGAATGTTGATTTGGACTTCTGTGAGAATTGCATTTATGGAAAACAGAAGAGAGTCAGATTTCTCAGAGTTGGGAAAGAAAAGAAGAATGAAAAATTAGAGCTTGTGCATACAGATGTATGGGGACCTACTCAGGTATCATCTCTCGGTGGCTCTTGTTATTATGTTACTTTTATTGATGATGCAACTAGAAAAACTTGGGTTTATTGTATTAAGAAAAAATCTGATGTATTTGATACTTTCAAGAAATAGAAAGCTTTGGTTGAGATTGAGACAGGAAAGAAATTGAAGTGTCTTAGATCAGACAATGGAGGTGAATATTGCAGCAAAGAGTTTGATGGGTACTATTCAGAGCATGGAATTCACAGAGAGAAGACAGTTCCAAAACACCACAAGAAAATGGTGTGTCAGAAAGGATGAACAGAACAATCATGGAGCGTGCAAGGTGCATGAGATTGCATGCAGGACTGCCTTTACAGTTTTGAGAAGATGCTGTAGATACTGCTGTTTATCTAATAAACAGAGGGCCTTCAAGTTCCTTGGATGGTGGTGTTCCAGAGGAAGCATGGACAAGTAAAAAGGTAAACTACTCTATTTTAAAGCCTTTTGGCTGTGAGGCCTTTGTCCATATTGATAAAGAAAATAGAACAAAGCTTGAGGCAAAGTCAAAGAAATGTACCTTTATTGGATATGGTGTTAATGATTTTGGTTATCGCTTATATGATTACGAAAATCATAAAATCATTAGGAGCAGAGATGTAATATTCAATGAAAAGGTCTTGTATAAGAATCAGTTGCAGGAAAAGAAACAAGAAAAGGAAAACAAGGAATATGCAGTTCTTGATGAAATCACTAAAAAAGGAAAGGTGCCTGAAAATAATAATAATCAACAACCACAACAACAGAAACCACCACAACAACAGGCACCCCAAACACCTGAAAGTGGTGTTAGAAGATCTACCAGGATAAATAGACCCCCTGAATGATACTCTCCTTCATTATATTATTTATTGTTGACTGATTCTGGTGAACCCGAATGTTATGAAGAAGCAATGCGGGTTGAAAGCAGGAAGAAGTGGGAGGTAGCCATGGAAGAAGAGATGGACTCCTTAATGCATAACCAGACTTGGGATTTAGTTAGGTTACCTGTAGGAAAAACTACATTGAAGAATAAATGGGTTTACAGGCTGAAGGAAGAAGATGGAGGGAAACAGAGGTATAAAGCTAGACTTGTGGTGAAGGGGTTTGCACAGAAGAAAGGTATTGATTTTGATGAAATATTTTCTCCTGTTGTTAAAATGACTTCAATCAGAACCATTTTAAGTCTTGTAGCAGCTGAAGATTTGCATCTTGAGTAGTTAGATGTAAATACAGACTTTCTCCATGGGGATTTGGAGGAAGAGATATATATGCAGCAGCCACAAGGATATGAGGTGAAAGGGAAGGAGAAACTAATGTGCAGGTTGAAGAAGAGCTTGTATGGCTTAAAACAGGCTCCAAGGCAGTGGTATCTAAAATTTGACAAGTTTATGTCTGAACAAGGTTATACTAGATGTCACTCTGATCATTGTGTTTATTTGAAAAAGCAAAATGATGGCAGCTATATTATATTGTTATTGTATGTAGATGACATGCTTGTTCCAGGATCTAACATGCAAGAAATAAATGTGCTCAAAAGAAAATTGGCAAATTCATTTGCAATGAAGGATTTGGGAGCTGCAAAACAAATCCTTGGTATGAGAATAACTAGAGACAGAAAAAATCGTAAATTAATATTGTCTCAGAATGAGTACATACAAAAGGTGTTGAAAAGATTTAACATGCACAATGCAAAACGAGTTAGTACACCTTTTGCTAGCCATTTCAAACTTAGCAAGGAAATGTGCCCAAAGACCCAAGAAGACATGGATTATATGTCTAAAGTTCCATATGCATCAGTAGTTGGAAGCTTAATGTATGCAATGGTCTGCACAAGGCCTAATATTGCACATGCAGTGGGAGTTGTAAGCAGGTACATGAACAATCCAGGAAAGGAACATTGGATGGCAGTGAAATGGATTCTCAGATATTTGAAAGGTACCACAAATCAAGCATTATGCTTTGGTGGTTCAAACATCTCCCTACAAGGATATGTTGATGCAGATATGGCAGGTGACAGAGATAACAGGAGGAGCACTACAAGATATGTATTTACTGTTGGAGGAATAGCTGTCAGTTGGGTTTCAAAAATCCAAAGTGTTGTTTCACTTTCAACAACAGAAGCAGAGTATGTTGCTGCTACAGAGGCTAGTAAAGAAATGATTTGGTTACAAAGGTTTATGGGTGAATTGGGTAAGGAGCATGATAAGGGCATTTTATACAGTGATAGCCAAAGTGCCATTCATCTTGCAAAGAACTCAGCATTTCATTCCAGGACTAAACACATTCAGCTCAAGTACCATTTCATACGATCAGTGTTGGAAGATGGAGAGTTGAAGCTGGAAAAGATACACACTAGCCAGAATCCTGCAGATATGCTAACAAAAGTTGTAACCAGGGAGAAACTGGGAATATGCTCAGTTTCAATTGGTCTTCAAGGATGACGATGAATATGAGGAACAACCATGTCCAAAGAGGAGTCATTGTCTAGCAAATGGAGCAGCGGTAGAGTTGCTACAATCAGTCTCCAAGTGGGAGATTGTTGGGTGTGGAGCCTGATTATCTTCTATATTCAAAGGTATCGCCACATAGGACCCCAGTTCGAAATGGGGGCGGCAACGCCACCCGCAAAATATTCGCTGCAGGGGGGGTCCAGGGGGGGGGCGGCTGCGACCTTTGGGAACCCCCCCTGGCGGGCGGTTTCGAGGGCAGCGCTCCCAAAGCTAAAAACAACTGTAAAATTGCCTTGTAAAAGTATAGTAATTTCTAGTCAATCTGGGCCGTTCATTAGGCGAATGATCTGACGGTAGAACTTATGTTTAGTTTAGGGTTTTTTGCCCTAGAAGGCAACCCCTCTCTTTGTATGAGGGTATTGTATTTGAGGCTGTGTGATATATGTGTATTCTGTGAGCGAGAAACAGAGAGGTGATACTTTGAGAGAAAACAGAGGATATTATAGCGGATTTGCTGTAGGTTGTGTCTCTTCATTTTGCTAGATAATAGATAGGAAGGACTGGCTGTTCGGGGTGGACGTAGCCCAAACTGGGTGAACCACGTATATCTGTGTCTCTCTTGTTTTATGTGTTTTTTGTGTTTATATTTCTGTAATATTCTATGTGTTCCATTGCTCCGTAATATATAATTTCCTAACAAATACTTTTTAGAACAAATATTATCCTCTAAAGAACAACAAAAATGGGTCACAAAGATGTTGGGTTATAATTTTGAAATAATCTACAGAAAAGGGAAGAAAAATGTTGTGGCAGATGCACTCTCAAGAAAGGATGAGGATATGGAAGCATTTTTGTGCACCATTTCTATTATCCAACAAAATTGGACGAATGAAGCAAGGGAGGAATGGAAGAATGATGAAGAAGTGTGGGCACTTATTTGAAAGTTACAACAAGATTCCAGTACATATGATACATTTAGCTGGAAAAATGATTCGTTATGGTACAAAGATCACTTATACCTTTGTAAGAATTCCCAACTCAAACAAAATATTCTTCTGGAATTGCACGCTTATCCCTTAGGAGGGTACTCAGGATTTTTAAAAACTTACCACAGGGTTAAGAAGGAATTTTTTTGGGATGGCCTTAAATTGGATATCCAAAAGTTTGTGGCGGAATGTTTGGTTTGTCAACAAAATAAAGCTGAAACAATTAAGACACCAGGTCTATTACAACCTTTATCCATTCCAAGCCAATGTTGGGAGGAGGTTTCAATGGATTTTATCACAGGCTTACCCAAGTCTGAGGGAAAGAGTGTCATCATGGTGGTAGTTGACATACTTATCAAGTATGCACACTTTTGTGCATTATCACATCCATTTGAAGCCAGTACAGTTTCTATTGCATTTATGGAAACAATTCAAAAGCTACATGGAAATCCAAAGATTATTGTAAGTGACAGAGATCCCATTTTTACTGGAAATTTTTGGACAAAATTATTTTCTTGTCTTGGTACTCAGTTAGCTCATATCTCATCTTATCATCCTCAATCTGATGGGAAAACTGAGATAGTAAACAAATGTTTGGAAGGATATATTTGTTGCTTTGTATCTGGTAAACAGACACAATGGGTCAAATGGTTGCCTCTAGCTGAATGGTGGTATAACACTTCCTTCCATTCTACAACAAAAATGACCCCATTTATGGCAGTTTATGGATATCAACCACCATCCATCACATCATATTTAAGAGAAAATTATAAGGTTCCAGTAGTGGAACATCACATCGAGCATGAACAACAAGTTCTCCAACTCTTAAAGGATAACCTCGTGATGGCGCAAAATAGAATGAAACAATAGGTCGATCAACATCGTAGCGAAGGAAATTTTGATGTAGGTGACTGGGTATTCCTACATCTACAACCATATAAAAAAATGTCCCTCAAGCAAGCTAAGAAGGATAATAAATTATCACCAAATCATTATGGTCTGTACAAGGTGTTGCAAAAGATTGGTACTATGACATACAAATTGGAGCTTCCTGCAGCTTCTCAAGTGCACCCAATTTTCCATGTTTCATGTTTAAAGAAGGTTATAGCTGACAAGCTCCCAGTTCAAACAATATTTATATAACTTGATGAGGAAGGAAAAATTATATTGGAACTCGAAGCAGTAATAGAAACAAGAACTCGACAGCTACAAAATCGATCCATTTCGGAGTATCTCATCAAGTGGAAGAACTTATCCGCTGAATATTCCACATGGGAGGATGAAAATTTTATACAGAAGCATCCAAAACTACTCAAGCATTTAGGACAACATTTTTTTGAAGGAGAGGGGCATGTTAGGTGCCCATAATACTAGTGATTCCCCCATTACTATCGTAATTGTATCCCTTATTAATATTGTTGTGCCCCTATTGTACCCATATTGTTATTACTATGCCCCATAGAATCCCTCTATTGTTATTTTTGTGCCTTTATATTATTATTGTTAGGTTGGCTTGGTTATATTGTAACCCCTTAGACTCCTATATATAGAAAGGAGGTTTTGTCATTTGAATCATCCAAGAATTGTTCATTTGTGTAATGTAAAGGAGGTTGCCCCCTCGAATAGGCTGAATTCTAAGGCGTTCAACTATCTTTTCTATCTTTTTGTGAGATGGTTTCATAACATTCTAGGTACCCGTTTTTAGGGATTGTCTCTAATGTATGAATGAATCTATGTACCCATTCTTGTTGTGTAATCTTCTTCCATGTTGTAGTGCATAGCTGGATATGCTTCCTAGGGTTAGTTTCACCATCACATTTTATCTCCATCTATGTCTTTATCTATCCAAACCTTATCCCCATCAATCTTTGACATTCCTACCAACCTCCTATATTCTTCTTGAGTGCATTCCACCGTCTAACAAGGGTAGCTCTCAAGGCTATATCCAAGGATGACAACCTTTGATTTTCTAGAACATGTTCTTAATAATATTTAAGAAAACTATTTACATCATCTAAACCATCATAAGAAGGAAAGTTACATACCTTAGATATCATATAACGAACTAATTTGGTGATTCTTGCATAGCCCCTTATGGATACTTCATGCAACCTATTCTGCCAGTTATCCAACTCTTCTTCTAAGTTTGAGGTACAAGAAATATCATGCTCCCAACTCAAATTTCCCTCTACAATAGGGTTAACAAAATCTTATTCTTTCATCGTCATTTGATATATATTGCCTATGTCAGTTGTGCGATATTCTTCTTTGACTGGTTCTTTATATCTTACTCCTTCTTATGCATCCAAGGGAACACTTACTCTCATAGGGAATATCTTTGGCTAATTTTCCATCCTTAACTACATAGGTGACCATTGTAGCTTTGGATTACCCATTAATTCCCATGTTTGCTTCATCAAGACACTAGCGTCAAATCCCAGATCTAGAATAATTTGATCCATCTCATACTCTCCTATGTGTGCACTACCTCATCTCTCTTCTAGTTCTCTTCTATCGATGCAAATGATTGACTACGTGCATCTCACTTTGCGGTGTTTCTTTGGATTCATAGGAATCTATCAACTCCTAAAGCCCTTCTATAGCCTTTTGAACTCTTAACAATTTCATACAAGTTTACAGGAAAGAATTTAAAATACCTACTTGATTTGTTGAATCATGGTCTTGTGTTAGAGCTCGATCTTGTGTTGAAGCTCGGTCCTGCGTTGAATGTGATGACATGTCGCAGTTACTTTTCTGATCTGGCTTTGACTGTGCACCAGAGGTCAAAGCTCCCACATCCACAAAGCTTTGCTTTACTTTCATAAATACTTATTTTACTTTTTTAATATTAAAAACATGAACTTTCTCAGCATTCTTTCTGACCTATGCACTTTCAGGTTCTTTATTTTCATCTACTTTATCACTGTCGGTTGTAACTCCAATTCTAGTGACAATACAAATTCAAGGTTCATTATTCTTCCTTTCAGCAATCATTATTTGAATATTCTATGTCAGCTACTGATTCCATTTCTCTTGTATCTTCACCATGAGTACAGTACATTCTTCAATTACATGGTCAAAGGATTTACAGTACTTACATGTCTTTTTGGGGTTTTGGTAGTCTCTCACAAAATGACATGGTTGGCCACAATTATTGCAAATGATCTATCCACGTCCTCGACAAAATCCACCACCTATAACTCTTCCTTGATAACCTCCTCGAACACCATGTTTTCCATTTTCCTCATTTCCATGCTCTTCAACTTACATTCTATAAGGGGTAGCACTACACTCCATCATTAGTTTGTAAGCTCGAAAATTATTTTCATCGTGTCCTCTAATTTATAAAATTTTCAATATAGATTCCTCAGAGTTTGTACGTCTTTATTAAACAAGTAACAATCTTCTGAAGGATGTTGGCCTCTAGTCTTACCTATTTCACACCACAGGCTTGATCCTACATTCAAGGGATTCAGTTCCCCGCTAGCCATGTAATTTATGAAGATAGGGCACTATTTTTTATAATGGCCCCTCAATCTGCACTTCGTACACCATACTTCTTCCCTAACTTCTTTTCTTTTCTTGATGTCTTGTATCTGTAGGGTTAGGTTCACCAACTGATTCTGAATATGTTGCATGCCTACATTAGTATCTCCTATAGGCGAAGCTTCTAATTTCATTGCAATCTGTAGAGCTTCGGCTTGACTTTCTATCTTTTGTTGCATCAATGGCAATCTATTATGTGGTAGCAACATAGCTATAAACAATTCTTGATGTTGGTACAAAGATATGTCGAAGCTTACTTGATCTAATAACACCTTAAATCTCTTATCAAACTCCCAAATAGACTCAGTAGGTTTCTGTTTGATCTCTTTCAACTCAGTGATGCACTATGACTCAGACTTCAGTTTCTTAAACTCTCTTATCAGTTTTGTTTTAATATCTATAAATGTTCTGTTTTGGTTATTTGAATACTTCATATACCATGTCAATTCTTTATCTTAGAACATCATAATGAGCTATGCTTTCTCTCTATTCTCATCGTTCATTTACTTCATTGTCCTTAAAACTTCACATAATCACCAAAATTGTTTCAGACTCCAATCTAGTTCCTTTGAAAATGGGTAGCTTAATATCGTCAGTCATACTTCTTCATATAGGGGGAGGGGGAGGGGGAGGGGGAAAGCCAAAATCCCCTGGCTATTACTAGATTTTGGCTTTTGTGAACTCTCAAGCTGGAAGGGTGAATAATGCGAGGCTACCTAGGGGTTATCAGGGTGGCTCTCTTCTCTTTCACTTTCATATTCACTTAAAAGAGGAATATAATCAATTTTTGTAAATATCTTTGGGTCTTGTCCATGAGATCTCTTTCTGGTATCTACTCTATATCTTTTTCCACTTCGCATTACTCTAATTTATTCCTTGGATTTATTCTCTCTTCTTCCAAACATAAGTAAACTAGCAATCTGATTGCATATGTAAAACTCCCTTTTCGCACAGAAGCATCCTAATCCAAAGTTTCAAATATTTTAAATACTTACCTTGCAGCGCTTTGAATAGTCATCATTCCGCTTCAATGTAAGACAAGGTCGAGTGTACGAGAAACTCAGTAATGGATGCTCCCTAGATTCTATCAATCTAGAAATCAACAACCCTTGAAATCCTATTATCAGTGCTCTTGAGTCATTGTATCAGTTTAGGAGTCCATATTGTAGGTTCTTCACCTTTAAAACAGTTCTTCCTTTCGATCAACCTCGATATCCACTCATACAACTCGACAGGAAATGAAGCGAAGAAAATCTCATATTGATTTATAAAAATATACTTCTATAACCAAGCTTCAGATGTCAGACGAGGGTTTCTATTTTCTTGATCCACAAATTCTCGCTCTTTCAGGTTTATCCAGTCTTGAATCTCTTTCTTCGACAGGTACCAAATCCACATATCCTTCAAACAGATCCCGGTCCCAAACAAAAAACCATTTGCTGGCTTAGTTTGGGCTAACCCAAGTTCAATCTATACTAGACACCAACAAAACCCTTGATCACTGGCCCTTTTAGCAAGGACCTGCAAGTAGAATGTAGTCTCACTCAAAGTGACTATGGGAGGATGTAGAAACAGGTTTCTATAGCCTTGAAGGATTAAGATATGTGGTATTATTATGTTATATTATTCTTCACATTTATAAATCACTTTGCCGCATTATATTAATCACTTAAAAATGCCATATAAAACCATAAACCATCACTGTGTTGAAGTAAATTGCAATTGTAATAACTGCTACTATACAAAAAATAATAAGAAAATATACACATCAAAACACCAATGTACCGTGGATCACCCCATTATAGGACTACGTCCACAAGAACTATTGCTTAATATAATGAATCTTTGAAAACAAAATAGTTCTTGGCTTGCACACTAAGTTGCAGGCTATATACGCACTCAACTGTAGAATCGGGCCTCTGTGCACTCAGTTGCAGAGCCTCTCCTTCTCTACCAAATTACAGATCATAACAATTTACCCATAACATTGATCTGAATCTAATTTACAATGATTCTCTTCTTATTCTTTTACTTTATATATACTATTACATTGAAGGGTTACATCATCAAAATTCCCTGGTCCAAATACCATGGATTCTGTAAAACAAGCAACTATGATCCCAAAACCATTGATCCCTTATAAAATCATGTGCTTTTACAAAAAGGAGGGGCTTCAACTTGCCCCAAAATCCTTACACTATGTGGTATATTTAATTCCTGAAACTGCACTTCGTTTCTCCATTGTGCAGTCCACTTCACGCTCTATTGCATGCAAAACTGCACACTCTACCCCACAAAATGTGGAGTCTTTACCAAAATCTAGACCAGGTTGGGATGTGCCCAACACTCTAACACTGCACATACCTCCATGACTCTGCAACCTTTTACATGCATTTATAACGACGAGACCACCGATTCAAAGTCCAACTCTCCTTAACTATACTCTGCCACACCATAGCCAGGTTGGGACACCCGTGATTAGGACACAACTTCCAAAGAAGCCCCAATTCATCATTCATTAGCACCCCCATTGGGAAATATTTGTGTGTGTGTGTGTGTGTGTGTGTGTTAATTTTAGTTTATTATAAAATTAGATTTAGATTTAGATTAAATATCTTAATATATTATTTTAAAAATTAATACATGACATGAAATTAAATGATTAAAAATTATATATTAATTAGCTTGAGTTAAATTTCTGGTTGAAAAATTAATTAGTACCCTCCCCACCCAAAATCAATTCTTATATGTGAAAAAATATTTTATAACAATTATCTTGTATAATGGCTTCCAACCTTTTTATCTAAAAAGAAAATATATACATCCCTCCTATAAAATATAAATAATAAATAAATAGATATATTTTTATATAGAAAAAAAAAATCATTTATTAAAAACGTAACAATAAATTATATATATATATATATATATATATATAGAGAGAGAGAGAGAGAGAGAGAGAGAGAGAGAGAGAGAGAGAGAGAGATGAGTAGCTTTGGTATTAAGTCTGCCCCTAGTCACATCAAATTCATGGGAGATTACATTACCAATTTTCTATATTGACCCAAAATCAGATTGACCATAAACCTATTGCATGGAGATATATCATTTCAAAAAGCTCACAAAACCATAAAAAAAACCAAAAGACACCTACAGCGATCAATCTTCTGCATGAGGGTTAATCATTTTTAGTTGTAGGCACATTGAGATTGATGTCCCGCTTTCCTAGATCCTCCTGAAGCCAGTATTGACCTATAGGGATATCTCTGTTGAGCTTGAGATCCATTATTAAATCCAAAAGTTTGTCCACTTCATCTTCCATCCATGAGATATGATGTTGGAGGGCCATAATTTTATCAATATATTCCATTTGTGAGTGGTACATTTGACAAAAATTTGACTTGCAATTCATAATAAGCCGTCTATAGGGGTTCAAGAGTAAACGAACAATGAGATCAGGGAGTTTCTACCAAAGGAGTATCATATTTGGAGTCAGTATTCATGATAAGTGGACAAAGGTTGTGAAATCTACACACTTCATGAGAAAATGGTCCAGACCTCTCCAAGTCGGTAATAAAGACGAGGAAATCCACCAAATATAGAAGAGGAGATGAGATTGCAGAGAATAATTTCCAATTGGTGACACCTCAATCATGTATTGCACCATGCTGGTCAAATAAGCTTCCTTCCAAGTCACTATATCAAAAGACAATAGACTGATATCTCGAGACCCAAAACTAAACGATTTCCTCAGAACCAAAGGCTCCCTCCAAACCCCTCAGAGATAGGATCTATAAATTGTTGGAGAGATACCCAACAAAGCGTCTAACCACTCTAAAAATCCTAAATTGGAACCTAGATAGTCAATAAAGGAGCTTAGTTCAATGGGGTTTCCACATAATCCTTGACTATTAGAGATTTCCAAATTAAAAACTAGAAACCAAGAATTACCTTCATGCAAAAGAGTCCAAGCCAGTCTAAGACCAACTATGGAGGATATAGTAGGTGCCAAAAAAGTGGTTTGAGAAACAGAGAGCCCCTTTTGAAAAATTTCCCATGAACTAGAGTGTCGAGCCCACAAATGCGTTATCTAGAGGATAAGTGACTAAAACCTAAAACATAGCTCTTCACAATGTTGTTTCGAAGATGAATTCATGGATTCCATGATGGAATTCAAATATAGAGCTATAACCAAATTAACAGGCCTCAAAGGTGGAAAATTGATCCAAGATACAAACTTAGTCATGAATGAGGTAGGATCCTAATGAGAGCCAAATTTATCACCAATTTTCTTATCCATCCACACAATTCTCATCATTCTTTCATTCAATTTCCCAGTGTTTCTTCCAAAGAAAACCATCATGATCTTGAGCTAAGGTCGATTCCAAGATGGGAGTATATGAATACCATAATAGAAAGCATGCGAGGAAGAGGGGGCATCATATGCATGGTGGTGGTTCTCTTGTGTTGTGATGTCAAGGGGTATCCATATTCATTCATATAGCCAAAATATTAAGCCTTCAAGGAGCTTGTTAAGGATATAGAGGGTGGTGCAATAAGGGAATGGGGAATAGATAGGGGATAATGAGGGTGAGGGATTTTTAGGATTTATTCAAAGGGACCAATATTCAAAAAAGGGAAGTTCCAAGGGGAGAAACAAAAGCTAAGTGTCATATGGCCTTAGGGAATTGGATGGAAACAACTTGAGTCATTGATTTCTAGCTAGATCTCTTCCATAGAGAAAGATTTATTCTCTTTCAAATCAACATCCGTGTTGTTGATTCTGAGAATACGGTAGAATTATTTGGAATGGAAGGATGTGACTAGTCCTCTTATTCTTAGAAGCACTAGGGCAAGGAAATTTTTCTTTGGGCTACCTTCCTTAATGAGATAATGGATTATGATTAGTGAGCCTATGGATATAAGTATATATTTGATGCATGTATTTAGCAATGTATAAACCTTGGAGGCCATACAATTCATCCCGATTATTGGTTTTCCTTCCCAGGCTACGTGCAAATTTGATCTCTATTATTCCATCGAGATTGAATAATATCCCTCCCCCTCTTCCCACCCTTGGATTTTTCTTGGAGGCACCATCAAATTCAAGAACCCATTTTTACTATTGTTTCTTCCAATCAACAAATTCTTCAGGGGACAAGAGAAGATTCCATATCATAAGGACCACTCTAGAAGATAGGGTAGGCGGAGGCTGAGAAGAATTATAACCTACACATTGCTCTTAAAGCTCGTAGAGGGTAGAATATCTATGGAGAGGGTTGAGTTCAAGACAAAAAGAGAGGGCCTTTAAGGCAGTGGATTTAGGAGAGAGGGGTATATTTAAAGATAGAATAATTACAAGAGAGCCAAATTTTCCATCATATGTTTTTGGCAAGTGTGAGCCAAACAAATTTAAAGGAATATTTGGTCTAAAGGGAGCCCATATAATGTCTATGCCAGGCTGAAATAAAATCCTAGAGACTAGACATCCAACAGAGTCTGAGATATAGAGGACCAAGGGCAATAGACCAAACTGCCTTATCATAGGATAATTCCAAAAATGATGGGAGATAGATTCCTCATGTTTTCCATATAGGTGACACCTCAATGGGTCATGAATGCCTTTCTTCCTAAGGTTCCCTGAAGTTAGAATATTTTTATGGAGAAGAAACTAGTAGAAGATATTAAGTTTATGAAGGGAATTTGGAATCTGAAGTTTGTTCCAGAAAGAGGATTTGGGAGGAATCTGAGAATGGAATAGAAGGTCCAAATAGCCCTTATAGACTGAATAATATGAATCTTTCTACCCCAATTTGTCTTGCTCATGTTTATTAACGGGATCCCTTTCGACCAACCTCCTTTGTAATTCTTCCCCAAGGGGTCTGATGTGATTAGGGAGATCCCCCAAGTTCTAATCCATCCAAAACCCATCAATATTCCATTTAGAGATGAGAGATAAAGGATTAATTCCTTAATGATGCATGTGGTCCATTCAAGGGTGCAATTCTTCCACATTCTGCAATAGAGGATGATAGAGAATAGAAACTTCCCAACATCTAATATTTCCTCCATTCCTAGGGATTCAAGTTAAATGGGATTTTATCATAAAGGAAGAAGAAAAGATGAGCTTCCAAATAGAATAACTCTACTTAGATTGATGATCTACCTCGGGGGATTGTTGATATTTTTCCTTTAGAATTGTACCCACAAATAATTTGGTTGAGTCGTCAATTTCCAATCTATTTTTCCCCAAATGTAACATTCATCAAACCGAGATTTACGATACAAAGACCCCAATGGAGCTTTAGGGATTGAATCATCTACCATTTTACAAGATGAAACATTTTGGTGGAAGGGTTATTCCCTTCACATGGAAATTTTTGCAAATGAATATCCAGTATGTGTAATATACTCTCAGGCACCAATAGACCCAAAAATTGAAACAAGGGAATGGCGAGAAATACTGCTTTAGGTAGGACTATTCTGCCTACCAGATTAATCTAACGATCTCCCCAATTATCCATTCTAATTTTCATCTTGTCCATAATATTTTTCCATGATTTTGAGGAAGGATTCTTTAAGAATATTGGCATTCCCAAGTATTTGAAGTTTGTCCAATCCTTAACCATTTTGAAACCAAGTGCCTTTTCAATTTTTTTTTGACAAATTCTGCTAATGTTCCATGAGTATATTTATGATTTGAACTCATTAACCAATCATCTAGAAGCTGTAAGAAAATTGTCCAGGACCTTTTTGTATCATCTAGAAATCACTATAGAAGCCCCACCCAAGAGGATAGCGTCATCAAAAAACTTCCCATAATTAATGCTTCTGTCACCGGTAGATAATAAAATCCTCGATAATAAATCTATTCTTCTTTCAAACTCCAGTCTCCTACTTAGATAGTCAGCCATGATAATATACAAAAGTTGAGAGAGGGGGAAACTTGCCTTAGCCCCTAGAGGCTTTGAAGAAACAGGCTCCTCTCCCATTGATAAGGGGAGTGATCCAAGGAGAACTGATACATAGAGCCACCCATTGAATAAATTGATCATGAAATCCCATATTTTTCATAAATTTGAAAACAAAATTGTGGTTGAATTGAGGCTTTTGTGATCCATATCAAGTTTATGAGAAATTTTTCGACGTAAATCACATGATATTTCATTTGTCGACGCGTTTTGAACCAACTAGTGTGGTTCATCATCAGGACAAGTTGAAGAAATAGATCTAGATTAGCATATTAAATATTTAGAGCAGAGCATCCAACAACTATATTTTCTAGCGACTAAATTTGACCGGGAAACAGTTTGATGACTGGATTAGGGGCAAAACCTGTATTTATTGGCAAAACCTATATTTAAATAAATATGTTAATTTAATTAGTTATACATTTTAATAAAAATAAAAATAAAAGTAAAGGGACCATTTTATGAATCTATAGTTATAAATAAATAAATTATGAAATAAATTAATAGATTAATTTTAAAAGTTAGAGTAATTACTAGTTATATATATTTTTTTAAATAAAAATAAGGGGACCATTTTATAGTTATAATTATATATTACAAATAAATTAATATAAGTTAATTATAAAAGTTATATAAATATTAGAGTAATTAATAGTTATTTATAAAAGTTGTTAAATATAAATATAGATGGTTATATTCTAAAAAAAGAATTAATAATAATAATAATAATAATAATAATAATAAAAAAAAATCAATAAGTAAATAAATAATTAGATATTTATAAAAGTTATTAAATATGTAAGAATTAGAGAGACTTAAGGGTCACAAAAAACATTTTAATACTTAAAATTAGTGAATATTTTATTTAAGGGTAAAAATAACATCTTATCATAGATGCATCTTATCCCCTTGTTTCCCGTAGCCTTTATTCTTTAAGGTGTGGTTGTTAAGTTTTGGGGTATTTTAGTAGCAATTAATTTATGCTATTAATTATTATTGTTATTAATTATTGTTATTAAATTGTTATTAATTAATAAATTAATAACAATTTAATAACAATAATTAATAACAATAATAATGTTTAGATAATCTTCGGCAAAATCACATAACAAATCTTTTGTCGACGCGTTTCGAACCAACCAGTGTGGTTCATCGTCAGGACAAGTCCTGACGATGAACCACACTGGTTGGTTCGAAACGCGTCGACAAAAGATTTGTTATGTGATTTTGCCGAAGATTATCTAAACAATGTTATGGATCACAGAAGTCTAAATTCCTTAACAATAATAATTAATAGCATAAATTAATTGCTACTAAAATACCCCAAAACTTAACAACCACACCTTAAAGAATAAAGGCTACGGGAAACAAGGGGATAAGATGCATCTATGATAAGATGCTATTTTTACCCTTAAATAAAATATTCACTAATTTTAAGTATTAAAATATGTTTTCTGACCCTTAAGTCTCTCTAATTCTTACATATTTAATAACTTTTATAAATATCTATTTATTTATTTACTTATTGATTTATTTATTGTATTTTATTTTTATTTATTTATTTATTTATTATTATTATTATTAATTGGCCTTTTTTTTAAGAATATAACCAACTATATTTATATTTAACAACTTTTATAACTAACTATTAATTACTCTAATATTTATATAACTTTTATAATTAACTTATATTAATTTATTTTTAATATATAATTATAACTATAAAATGGTCCCCTTACTTTCATTTTAAAAAAAATATAACTAGTAATTACTCTAACTTTTATAATTAACCTATTAATTTATATAATTGATTTTATAATTTATTTATTTGTAACTATAGATTCATAAAATGGTCCCCTTACTTTTATTTTTATTAAAATATATAATTAATTGAATTAACATATTTATTTAAATATAGGTTTTGCCAATAAATACAGGTTTTTCCCCTAATCCAGTCCATCTAACTATTTCTCGGTCAAATTTAGCCGTTAGGAAATATAGTTGTTGGATGCTCTACTCTAACTATTTAATATGCTAATCTAGATCTATTTCTTCAACTTGTCCTAACGATGAACCACACTGGTTGGTTCGAAACGCGTTGAAAAATGAAATATTATGTGATTTACGCTGAAAATTTTCTCATAAACAGCATTGTGCTAGACTTTATAAAATGCATTTTCAATGTCTAGTTGTATAACCATGCTCTGATCACCCCTTCACCAACTAGAATGAATCACTTCTTGAATCATAATTACATTATCAAATATTTGTCTTCCTAAGAAAAATACTCCTTCATTCTCAATGATGATAAATGGAATAGTTTTCTTGAGTCTCATTTCTAGAATTTTGGATATGATGTTGTAAGAGATATTACACAACAAAGTTGGCCAAAGCCTAGGAAGAAGGATTGTTACCTTTGGGGATGAGAGCTAAAAAGGATGAATTGATTCCTCCTCCTATTAAAAGCTATTTGAGTAAGTGTTGGGTCCCTATAATACTAGTGATTACCCCATTACTATTGTAGTTATACCCCTTATTTATATTGTTGTGCCCCTATTACCCCCATATTGTTATTTCTGTGCCCATAGAATCCCTCTATTGTTATTTTTGTGGCTTTATATTATTATTGTTAGGTCGGCTGGATTATATTGTGACTCCTTAGACTCCTATATATAGAAAGGAGGTTTTGTCATTTGTATCATCCAAGAATTGTTCATTTATGTAATGTAAAGGAGGTTTCCCCCTCGAAGAGGCTGAATTCTAAGGCGTTGATCTATCTTTTCTATCTTTTCTTGAGCTGGTTTCATAACATTTGGTATCAGAGCTTTGGATTCTAGGGTTTCGCTGCTCCAAACAGGTCATCGTGGCATTTTCGCTATAAATTTTTTTCTGTGACGTTTCAGAAGTCACAAAAAAAACCCATTTGAGAAGAATTGGCGCTGAACCGTGGGTACGAATTTCAGAGCCTTTTGTGCTATCTTTTCGGGGATATGATCTGAGGAAGTTGGCCTTTTTGCAGACTCCTGAATTACATTCAAAACAGGTGACCTGGGGAAAATCGTCATAACTCTCTCTCTGAGGATCGGATTGAAATTTCGTAAAAAGGTACAGAAAGAGGACAGACTGTAGTTTCTTGTATATGTGTTTCAGATTGAAAAGTTGAAACAGTGACTCGTGGCACGTCATACAAGTTTTCTCTACTGAAATAGTCTAAAAGCAAGTCACTGTGGGAGATTTCACATAACTCTTACTTGGAGAATCCAATTTGGCTCAGACTTGTGGCATTGGAAAGAGGACGCAGAAGGCTACTACAGGTAGCAATTTCAGAACTGGATGATCTGAAATTACAGAGATACATCAGATTCAATATCAGGCTTCTATAAAGTGAAAAAAGGTGTGTAGTTTTTTTTTAATTTTTTGTGTAAGCTTGGTTTAACGGAATTCAAAGGGCATAGTAAAGCATTATTATCGGTAACTGATGCCCCGAGGAAAGAAAATGCAAACACCTAGTAAGGAACCTGAAAGCTCTAGCATGACTCATGAAGAAGAGGAAGAAATGCTACATGATATATCAAAATTACAAGAACAAGTGCAACAAATGTCACGCTCACAAAAGCTAACAGAAGCTAAGATAAGTGGCGTGGAATCTAAGATAAATGGCATGGAATATAAGATTAATGGCGTGGAATCTAAGATAAAGGGCATGGAAGCTAAGATGGAGGATTCGATGGTAAATTTGAAGATAGATTCGAAGACAGACATGGAAGAATTGAAGAACTTGCTACAAGAAAGGGTCACTAATGGTGAAAAGGTAGTAAAGGAAACTCATGATGAGAACAAAAGAAATGTTAATCATGATTCCATAGACTCTAATGTTGGATCGAAGACTCACCATGTTCCAAAAATCGATATGAGGAAGTTTGATGGCAAGGATCCCGCCACATGGATATTACAGATGGAGCAATTCTTCGATCTCAATAATGTGCAAAACACACAAAAGGTACGTATGGCAACTTTATATTTGGAACCAAATCAGTTTGTATGGTATCAATGGCTTTGTTCTCGTAAACAATTTATCACTTGGGCAATTTTTACGGAAGAATTGATAGCACATTATGAGGATACAAAAAGCAACACTTTTTTTAGCCAATTGATAAGTCTCAAACAAAAGGGTTCAATAATGGAGCACATTGAGGAGTTCCAAAAATTGAACATAAGGGTAAAAGATATTCCAGAGGAGCATAGGATTGATGTGTTCATAGGGTCTTTAAAGGATAATATCCAACATGATGTTCGCCTTTGGGAACCTGATTCATTAGAGAAGGCATTCAGGTTAGCAAGAAAAATGGAAAGCAAAATTATGGCAACTAGGAAGCATACCATTCACAACTATAAAGACGGAAGTGTTGTTGCCCATAGTCTTCCACAACCTACAAGGTTGACACCACAACAATTGGAAGAAAAAAGAGCAAAAGGGCTTTGTTACAATTGTGATAGCAAATACACAAAAGGTCATAAGTGTGCTGAGAAGAAATTATTCTACATAGATTGTGAAGAGGAAGAAGAAAAGGAGCAAGAAAGGTCAAAAGAAGAGGATATATTCCAGGAACAAAGCCTAGATGAAGAAAAAATAAATCCGACCATATCTTGTAATGCATTGGCGGGAATTACCACTCCTCAAACCATCAAGATAGAAGGACAAATCAAGAAGAAAAAGGTAATAGTGTTGATTGATTCAGGAAGCACCCACAATTTTATTCATTGTAGGGTAGCAAAAGAATTGAATTGCTTCCTATATCCAGCACCAGAGTGTCAAGTGATGATTGCAAATGGAGGAACAATAAATTGCTCTGGAAAGTGCCATAATATCAAGCTATCCATGGGAGAATATGTATTGACTAGCCCAATGCTTTCCATTCCAATGGGAGGTGTGATGTTGTACTAGGAGTCCAATGGCTACAATCCTTGGGTACAATAGCTTTTAATTTTCAAGAACTTTTCATCAAATTTTCTTGGAAGGAAAGGAAGTTGAATTAAGGGGTATTGCAGGGAAACCAGGAAAGATAATCAGCTCTAATGGTATGACAAAGCTTCTAAAAAAGGAGCAAAGAGGTGTAATTGCACAATTATGTTCGCTAGATGTTTCCACATTGGAATCATCTATTTCTCCAGATCTCCAAAAAGTCTTGGACAATCATTCCAAGGTATTTGAGACTCCCAAAGGTCTCCCACCTATGCGTGATCATGATCATGCTATTCATCTGATTCCAGGAAGTGTTCCTCCAAACATCAGGCCGTACAGATATCCCTATGTCCAAAAAAGTGAAATTGAACGTATGGTTGCAGAAATGCTAGAGGCTGGTATAATTCAACCGAGTCAAAGTTCTTTCTCAGCTCCAGTAGTATTGGTGCACAAGAAGGATGGATCATGGCGCATGTGTCCAGATTATAGGGAGCTCAACAAGCTCACTATTAAAGATAAGTTCCCCATTCCTGTCATTGATGAATTACTGGATGAATTGCATGGATCAATTTACTTCACCAAGTTGGATCTTCGTTCGGGATATCATCAAATCAGAATGAAGATTGAAGACATTCCAAAAACAGCATTTAGAACTCATGAGGGTCATTATGAATTTTTGGTCATGCCTTTTGGCCTTACCAATGCACCTTCAACATTTCAAGGTTTGATGAATTCAATTTTCAAACCATTCCTTAGAAAATTTGTGTTAGTATTTTTTGATGATATACTAATCTACAGCAAGTCTTGGAAGGATCATGTTGAACATGTTGACAGGGTGCTACAACTATTGGAGGAGAAACAATTATATGCAAAAAGATCCAAATGTTTCTTTGGAGTCCAGGAGGTGGAATATTTGGGTCATATTGTATCTCATGAAGGAGTTAAGGTAGACCCTAGCAAAATTAAAGCCATTAAGGAATGGAAAATCCCCACATCCATAAAGCATCTGCGAGGATTTCTTGGGTTGACAGGGTATTATCGCAAGTTTGTTAAGAATTATGGGAGAATAGCAGCACCTCTAACAACATTATTGAAGAAAGATTCATTTTCATGGACTTCGGAAGCAACAAAGGCCTTTGAACATCTTAAAGAGGCAATGTGCCAAGCACCGGTCTTAGCTACACCGGACTTCACAAAAACCTTTATTGTGGAATGTGATGCTTCAGGAAATGGAATTGGTGCTGTTCTAATGCAAGATGAAAGACCCATTGCTTTTGAAAGTCGTCCAATCAAGGGAAAGTTTTTAAGCAAAGCTATTTATGAGAAGGAAATGTTGGCAATACTCCATGCACTTAAGAAATGGCGACCCTACCTAATGGGAAGACACTTCAAGGTAAAAACGGATCATGATAGCCTTAAATACTTTTTAGAACAAAGATTATCCTCTGAAGAGCAACAAAAGTGGGTCACAAAGATGTTGGGTTATGACTTTGAAATCATCTACAAAAAAGGGAAGCAAAATGTGGTGGCAGATGCACTCTCAAGAAAGGATGAGGATGTGGAAGCATTGTTGTGTGCCATTTCTATTATCCAACCAGATTGGATAAACGAAGCAAGGGAGGAATGGAAGAATGACGAAGAAGTGTGGGCACTTATTCGAAAGCTACAACAAGATTCCAGTACTTCTGATACATTTAGCTGGAAAAATGATTCGTTATGGTACAAAGATCGCTTATACCTCTGTAAGAATTCCCAGCTAAAACAAAAGATTCTTATGGAATTGCACACTTCTCCCTTAGGAGGGCACTCAGGATTTTTAAAAACTTACCACAGGGTTAAGAAGGAATTTTTTTGGGATGGCCTTAAATCAGATATTCAAAAGTTTGTGGCGGAATGTTTGGTTTGCCAGCAAAATAAAGTTGAAACAATTAAGACACCGGGTCTATTACAACCTTTATCCATTCCAAGCCAACGTTGGGAGGAGGTTTCAATGGATTTTATCACAGGTTTACCCAAGTCTGAGGGAAAGAGTGTCATCATGGTGGTAGTTGACAGACTTACCAAGTATGCACACTTTTGTGCATTATCACATCCATTTAAAGCCAGTACAGTTTCTACTGCATTTATGGAAACAGTTCAAAAGCTACATGGAAACCCAAAGATTATTGTAAGTGACAGAGATCCCATTTTCACTGGAAATTTTTGGACAGAATTATTTTCTTGTCTTGGTACTCAGTTAGCTCATAGCTCATCTTATCATCCTCAATCTGATGGGCAAACTGAGATAGTAAACAAATGTTTGGAAGGATATCTTCGTTGCTTTGTATCTGATAAACAGACACAATGGGTCAAATGGTTGCCTCTGGCTGAATGGTGGTATAACACTTCCTTCCATACAGCAACAAAAATGACCCCATTTATGGCACTTTATGGGTATCAACCACCATCCATCACATCATATTTAAGAGAAAATTCTAAGGTTCAGGCAGTGGAACATCACATCGAACATCAACAACAAGTCCTCCAACTCTTAAAGGATAACCTCGTGTTGGCACAAAATAGAATGAAACAACAGGCAGATCAACATCGCAGTGAAAGAAGTTTTGATGTAGGTGATTGGGTATTCCTACGGCTACAACCATATAAGCAAATGTCCCTAAAGCAAGCTAAGAAGGATAATAAATTATCACCAAAGTATTATGGTCCGTACAAGGTGTTGCAAAAGATTGGTACTATGGCATACAAATTGGAGCTTCCTGCAGCTTCTCGATTGCACCCAGTTTTCCATGTTTCATGTTTAAAGAAGGTTATAGGTGACAAGCTCCCAATTCAAACAATATTGCCAGAACTTGACGAGGAAGGAAAAATTATATTGGAACCGGAAGCAGTCACAGAAACAAGAACTCGACAGCTACGAAATCGATCAATTTCAGAGTATCTTATCAAGTGGAAGAACTTATCCGCTGAAGATTCCACATGGGAGGATGAGAATTTTATGCAGAAGTATCCAGAACTACTCAAGCGTTGAGGACAACACTTTTTTGAAGGAGAGGGGCATGTTGGGTCCCTATAATACTAGTGATTACCCCATTACTATTGTAGTTATACCCCTTATTTATATTGTTGTGCCCCTATTACCCCCATATTGTTATTTCTGTGCCCATAGAATCCCTCTATTGTTATTTTTGTGGCTTTATATTATTATTGTTAGGTCGGCTGGATTATATTGTGACTCCTTAGACTCCTATATATAGAAAGGAGGTTTTGTCATTTGTATCATCCAAGAATTGTTCATTTATGTAACGTAAAGGAGGTTGCCCCCTCGAAGAGGCTGAATTCTAAGGCGTTGATCTATCTTTTATATCTTTTCTTGAGCTGGTTTCATAACAGTAAGTATCCTATCATTCTGTTCAATTCTCTATGAATAATATACCAAAAAATGTTGATAAAAAAGCATTGGGAAACCATATGGACCTGCGGCCTTATCTCGATGGAAGGAAATGACAGTCTGATTAATTTGTTTTGTAAAGGGAGGTGTGTTACACAACATTTTGTCACTATCCCTATACTCCTCTTTCCTCGATCTTGGAGGACCTCTACAGTGAATCCAGCATGCTTTGCCTTCATGGAGAAACTCCCATTATGTCCCTCTTCATCAGCATATCATTTCCCTTTTTCACCATTTCCCCTGAAACTTTTGCTTTGCCCAATTTACAAGAGCGTCACTAATGACCTTTGTATCCCCCACATTGATGTGCAGAGATTAGCACTATTCCCCATGCCGATCGATACGACTGAGCTATGTTCTAGTCATGCCAGTCCTGTTATGGAAAGTTTTTTAAATTAGAGGTAAAGCTTCCATCTCTAGAAGCTCTGTAACGGAAGTCTGGTAAATGGTTTGGCCATATGGGGTTGAGGATGACAATTTGGGCTCCTTTCCCCTATAACAATGGAACTACCTCAAGGGATAAGTCCTTCTCCCATGAGAAGAGGATCCGTCTCCCATCCATCTTTCCTATATAAACCTCCCTTCTTCCGAAGCACAAACTAGTGTGAAGATCAGAGTTAGAGTTTTGGCTGAGTTTGAATATACTATTTTAGACAAGTTTTAGTTATCTAGTTGTGTGAGAGAGAAGTGTGTTTGGTTTGGAGTGAAGCCTAAAGGGAAGAGCCTTTAAACTATTGTTGTTTGAAGCCATCATGAAGTGCTATCAGAAGTGTGTGGGAACCTGGTCTTGTCAGAGGAAGACTGCGACGCTAAGACAAATGGTTGTAATATCTCTTTGAATATTAATATATGTAACTATCGATTGATTTCTACATGTTTTTTACTATTACATATTCGTGTCTTAATGCTTCTTGACTTATTAAGTAGGTTGAATTGGAATTTGTATATTGTTATGTTTGTGTGTTGTTGTTGTTTACTTGTTTTAGGAGCTTTAAGAAGGAAGCAAGAGATTGCTAGAGGGAGAAAGCAAGGACATCATGAAGCAGGATAAGTGACCAAGAGGTAGGCCCTCTTGATTGATTATAACCTAAGGAAATATTCCATAGAATGTATCTATTATGTCTAGACCTATTATCGGGCTAGAGGAATTCGTTCGTGTCCGCACTTATAATTTTACTTCACCACAAATTGGTGACTCCAATGGGGAGATCCCATCCTTTTGTTTGTTCTAGATTCCATGATTTCGTGAGAAATTTGATAGTTTCACATTTTCCCTTTTGATATGCTTCTTTTCTCCTACTTACTAGCTTAAGTCTAAAATCCATAGTAGCAGATCTAGTCCCTATTTTGATTTTTTTTTTCTTAATTCCCTTAGACAACGCATTTAATCGGTTGACGGTCATGCCACTCAACGTGAATTCTATAGGAACAGTTGCGCCAACCCACCTTTGGCGCTTGTTGTTAGTTAGGCATTCACACCGATCCCCGTAAGTGAAGATCAGGCCTAGACCCCAATCTTGGCCAGTGTGTTCTGCTCTTGTATTTTTGACCCTGTGAGCCTTTTGGCTATTTTCTCCCTGATTAGAAAGCTAATTTTCGTTTGGTTTTTTCTTGCTTGTAGGCTTGTCATATTGCTATTTTGATCGAGTCATTGGATGGCTAGTGATACTAGGGCATCTAGCTAGTCGCCCATTCAGTAGCTTGTGGACTCATCAAGTCTGGTTGTAGGTGTGTCGGCTACTTGAATTTGCTTTTGGTCCTCTCTACCATTTTGACCTCTTTTGCACAAGTTTGAAAAAGCTTCGTTTACTAGTTTGAACATCTTTTTCTGGCATAGATTACATTGTCAGTCCTGTGTTTGGTAAAGTCGGTGCTTCATCAATGTGAATGAACTTCTCTTTTTATGTTTTCATCTACTTGAAGAGCTCATAGTCTCGAAAAGTTTTTCGTTGAAAGATTGTATGCGATAAGTTTGTTTTGTTGTTTCATGAGAAAGTGTGAAATTCTAGCTTGTTGCATCAAGCAAAGTTTTTTTTTTCATTTCGAAAGTACTAATAGACAAGTTCTTGTCAAGAAATTAGGAATTGGAATGAATTTTTTGTTAGTTTATTTTTCGAAAAAGTGTAGTGAAAGATCATTTTGTTTTCAATTTCTTGATTGTTTTCATTTGATTGAGTAGTTTCTAGCCTCTCTAGTGTAAGCATTTCATCGAATTGAAAGGGTCTTGTCCCATTTAGTTGCATTTTAGGTTTTTCAAGTAGCATCGCTAAGACTTGAAAACTGAAACTTATCTCAAGATCAACTCTAAAATGAATTCAATTAACCTAAGGTGGATTTGACATTAACGATCATATCTAGAAGGTCTAGGCTAGAGACGTGTTTTGGCATCTATAAACCTAGCTGTTGTCATTAGCTTCAACATTAGATAGCGCTAACATGGATTTGTGCTCCCTGTACCATCGCGTATATAACAGGAGACCCCACTAGGCCGCAATCCTTTTACCCTTAGGAAACCGAGTCGGCTACCTTCCGAATGTGATACACTGAACACAACATTTGGGGAGATTTCCTACTCATACTTCTTGGCTCGCCAGGAGGTATTCTGCAATTCACAGTTGCCTGGTAATCCTGTTTAACTAGATCATCTGGAGTAGTCATTTTATATTTTTGACTCATTAAACTTAAAAGATCATCTGAGCACTTGTCCTTTCGAGAGCGTTTCCAATCGGAAGCAATATAGTCATCTTTGTTTCTTTCTCAACTCTTAAAAAATGAAAGAACATTAGTCATTTATGCATCTTAAATAATTGATTGCACACGATCCAAAACATCCTGTTAGATTTTTTACCAAATCATGAGTTCCCTTAAAAGGAAATTTTAAAGCCTTGAAGTTATTTATTCTGTCGACTAAGATAAGGTCATCGTGGCTGAACCATCTAGTTCACCCATTTCCTCTTCCTCTCCTCCCCTTTAAAGATTGTCCAAGGAGCCACTTCCTAAGTTATCATAGCCATTTGAGGACCACAATTTTGAACTTGCGATTGTTTTGAGTGTTTAATCATTATCATCTCATCCTCCACCTACTTTCGATTCAGGGTCATCTGCTAATCTTGACCCGAAATCTCTGAATAATCCTATTCGAACTCCAGAGAACTCATAAACCACTGATAGTAAACTTGGACTAGTTATCTATCCTCTAAACCCTCTGTTTGACGTTGTTGAGAAATCACCACAATGCCCTTACAGTCCGCACAATCAACCGAGTGTTCCTTTAGAACTATCCCCCGGTACACGTTCGGTTGTTCATCATGGTTTGCTTTCAGACATGGAACCCGAAGGCGATGCTCCAGTCACCTCTCCCAATGAGTTCGAAGTCTCAACTCCACACACTATTTAGGGGGAAGAATTGCAGTTGCAGTTCCCTCCCAAGGGTTTCCCTTATTCAAAAGGTATTCTCGCCAACTTGCCACCCGGCTATGTGTCTTTAGGGCACTTAGTTTCAGGCACACCTAGTGCCTCATCACTCTATCATAATTCTGTTTGGGCATCAGGTGCCAAGCCTATGTAAGGTCCATTCGTCATGAACACGACCTCCCAACTAGTTGTTACCTCATTCCCGGTGAAAACCACTAACTCGAACACTCTTGTATCATCAATCCCAGTTACGTGTCAGTCGCAACCAATAGTTTCAAAGATTATCTGTACCAGTTCTTGTGTCTCGTCAGCCAATGGCCAGATGGTGCCACCACCTGGGGGGCAGAACCTGAATGTCTCTATGGTGTCAGGTGCCACTAATGTGAGAGGCTGACAAGCTCACATGCTTGGTATAAACCAGCCCTTTTATGGTATTATTTACAACCCTGCTAACCCTAGTGGATCAAGCAATGTCTAGTACCAACAGGTCGAAAATCCTGGTGGTCCATCTGGATCGAGAAATGTTCAGTATCAGCAACCCTATGGGGATCAGGTCCAATACCAAAATCCTTACGTTCCATATGGTTCTCAAGGATTGGTTAATCAATCTTACACCCTCCAACCTGGATAGTACATCTAGCCTAGCTATGGCAAGATTCAGTTTGGTAATTTCCCGAGCACTGTTTAAGTACCCTTGCAATAGCAAGGACAACTTTTACAACAACTAGGGCAGCCTTTGTTACTGCAAGGGCAACCTTTGGTGAAGCAAGGGCTTTCCGCGCAACAGCAAGGGTATATTATCCCGTAGCAAGGTCACCTGAAACAACCGCAAGGTCAGTCCTTTCAATAGTTGTAGTAGGCCGCACAACAGTAGATGCAATATGCTCTGCATACCTCTCAATCCATACCCTCGCAAGGCAAACCTCTACAAACCCAGCGATAAATTTTGTAACTGCAAGGTCATCAAAACCAACCTGGGCAGCAGCAACCCTTGTATACCTATCAACAAGGGCAACCCTTGAAGGGATAGGTTCAAGGTCAAGTCTTGCAGCAGCAGGTGTAGAATCCTCTTGTCCAGGGCCAACAGGTTTAGAATCCCGTCGGCCAAGGGCACCAGGTACAAAATCCTTATGTCCAAGGGCAACAAGTGTATCAACCTTATGTCCAAGGACTACAGGTCTAGAACCCTCTTGCTTAGGGACTACAGGCCCAACAACCCTACGTTCCAGGACAACAGGTCCCATACCCATATGTCCAAGGTCAATAGGCTCAACAGCTTTTTAACCCATACGTTTCCCATCAGCAACTTGTGCATGGACAGTTTCAAGGTATTCAAGGTCTGAATCCTCCCTTTGGTAAAGGTAATCCGCAATGGGGGCAGACTCAGATGCCATATGGACAAAATACCTCGTTGTGGGGTCAAAATCCTTACCAGCTAGGATGTGATCCTCCTTATGGGCCCACCTATCGAACTCCCATGCCTTTTAACACTCAATTACCTTTCTTTCCTACACTTGAGTTGTTAGATGTATCGCGTCATATGAATGATATGATTCTTCATTCGCCATACTGGCCTCCAGTGCCATCCAAGATACCAAGTGATTTCCAAAAGTTCGATGGAAAGGCTAAAGAGGATCCTTAGGCCCATGTGATGACATATCACCTTTGTTTCTCGTCAAACTCATACGTGGATGATTCCATTCGTCTTCATGTTTTCCAACGAACCCTCCCAAGTTCTGGAGAAAAATGGTACATCGAGCTACCTCAGAGTACCTTTCATGACTTCAATTTGTTAGCCATGGCCTTTCTAACGCATTTTCAGCTGCCGGTTCGTTATGAAATGGGCACCTATCTTCTCACATCACTTAAGCAAGACACTATGACGCACATCTCTGATCATATCCATGAACGGAGACGTAGACATCGACTAATCAAGTTCGAGATAGCTGATCAGTTGCTCATCGAATAGTTTACCAAATCGTTCGTAGACCCAATTTCTCGTGATATAGCCATGGATGGATGTGTCACTAAAGATCAAACCATCACTCGTGCCTAGTAATTGGACCTGGTTTACTCTCAGTCTAGCATCTTATATGAATTATTACCCAATGCTCTGCGGCCATCATCCGATCACGCGACATTGAAGTCACCCATTGTTCCTCTCGTTGATGAAGTTATTGGTTTAGTATCCCAAGCCCCTACCAAAACTTCTTCCAAATAGAAGTCAGTCTCAAATACTGCTCCCAAAAATTAATCTCAAAACCCTCCATGCCCTGGTAAAACCTCAGAGGTCCACACTATCTAGTCTACCACAGTGGACAAATCCTCAAAAGGAAAAAAGAAAGGCAAAGGCAAAGCTGAATTCGATGCCTCAAAATAGGGTCCTCCCAACTTGTCTACTAGAAAATATTCACAATAGAAACCTCAATATCCATGCCTCATTTGCGAGGAGGATAACTATACTAAGGATTTTCCATGATGATCTGAAGTTAGTCGTTTGCTCAAGGGTACCCCTGCTGTCCTCAAAGATCCTTTTTGGTCTCAGCAGACTTAGATGGTAGACCAACCCTGATTTTCTTCCTCTGGATCTCAAGTTTTCATGATGAGCACACCCATTAATGTGGCTACCTGATCGAAGGATTATCAAACTCCAGTACCCACATCAGGGAAAGAAAAAGGAGCTCCACCTTCTTCTTCTACCCCAAGTTCTGGCCCTCTGCAAATCGAGTGACTTAACCCTGATTCCGCTACATGGACACCCTCTTGAGGTGTGCTACGTAAATCCTCGTATAATCCCAATGCCCAAGCCGCTCAACATTACAATATTGTTAAAGATTTGGATCAAGCACAGTCAGCTATGTTGGCTCTCGAGGCACTCTAGAGCTACCAATCACAGTAGAAAGCTTTGTTGTCAGCTATCTGGGGCATTGATCCCACCGATTCTAATTTGATCTGTTTCAATCTAGAGAACCATGTTCTAAGACTCCCTCATCAGATTGCCTTTCTTATTCAAGTAATCATTACTCAAAAGACCATCCACCACACTGTCATCAATGAAGGTGCTTCTACCTGCATCATGTCAATTGCGTGCTGGAAGGCTATTGGTTCCCCTACACTGAACCAGTCTCCGAACACTTTGGAAGCTTTCAATGGGCGTGATTTGTGACCCTTCAATGTCTTACCCAACCTTGCCATCACCCTGGAAGGCAAGATAATGCAATTCAAAGTAGAGATTATTGATGCCAATCTCAATTATAATATTCTACTCAACCGAAGTTGGACCCATGCCATGCATGTCGTGGCCTCCTCTTTGTTTCTGTGATCCATTTGCCCATCAAGGGAGGATTGTCACCACTGATCAACTGTCTTTCTTTGCCTCTTCCTCATCTGATGGCAAAATTTCATATGTCAAGCACTCTAGTGCTCCCTTTGAGAGAGTGGGGTAGGTCTCTTCAAAGGTTTTACCTTAATGGGGATTTTTCCACTCCCACCTCCTCATGTTGCCTCCATCAACATGATCTCGATCAAATTTGATCCCTGGGTCATACCTGTGCTAGATTTTGTTGATGCTTGAGGTGACGTCATGCCACTTAGTCCCACCAAAGTCAATTACATGGAAAAATTTTCGGTTGTGAACTCTGCATCCTTTGATTCTCATATCTCGAAGACCTCTCTCAATATGTATTCTCAATCCCCCTGGATTTGCACTTTGGAATCATCCAATCCCTTAGCCAAAACTTTCCTCGTCGATGAAGGTATCATGGAAATCATGTCTCTCGAGGAATTGCCATGGATCGATACCCATCATCACTCCTCATTCCTACCTCACCCGACGGTCATGTCTACCTCTTTTCGAAGAGTCCTCTTCTCCATTTCCACCAGCGACTATTACTCATGAAGTATCATTGGAAGGAAATTTGGGTAATATTACCCAAATGATGTCGATTGACATCTCAATCAAACCCGATGTCGTTGAACATGTTCACATTAGGGTATCTTATTCTTCGGACGAGATCAAGACATATACTCATCTATTTCAATAATTTCGTGATGTGTTTGTATGGTCTTACGAATAAATGCTTGGCATCAATCCTAGCATTGTGGTGCATGAAATACCAACGTACCCACATGTGAAGCCCATTCACCAATGGCTCCGCCCCATGCACCCAGGAAGGCTGCTTCTATTAAGGGTGATGTCGAAAAGCTTCTCAAAGCTAGGCTTATTTATCCCATTCCCCTTATAGACTAGGTGTCCAATATCATCCCGATGAATAAAAAACAAGGCACGATCTGTGTTTGCATGGATTATCGAGATCTCAATCATTCCTGTCCTAAAGACAATTATCCTACTCCATTCATTGATCAATTCATTGATGAATGTGCTGGGAGAGAGATCTTTTCCTTTATGGATGGTTTTTCTAGTTATAACTAGATCAATATCACACTGGCTAACCAAGAGAAGATAGCCTTTATGTGCCCATGGGGTACATTTGCATACAAGAAGCTCCCTTTCGGCCTAAAAAATGCTAGGGCCACATTTCAGTGAGCAATGTCCTATGCATTTCATGATATCCGCAACATTGTCCAACCTTATTTGGATGACCTTGTTGCCCATTCTCGTAAGTGACGAGATAACCCAAACCACATTCAATAGATTTTTCTATGCTACAAACACTATAACATCTGATTAAATCCACAAAAATGCATTGTTTTCTGCGTGGAATCAGGATGACTCCTCAGCTTCATTGTTTCCAAGGATGGGATTCACCTGGATCCTTTAAAAGTTGAGGCCATTATAAACTTACCCCCTCCATCTTCATTGCACAAAATCCAGAGCCTCCAGGGAAAGGCCAATTTTCTTCACCGTTTTATACCCAACTACACCGAGTTAGCTACAGGATTTACCCGGTTGCTCAAACAAGGAACACCCTTTGCATGGGGTGAGATAGCCCAAAAATATTTTGATGATCTTAAGGTTGTCCTCATAAATGCTCCTCTGTTTCATACACCAGACTATTATCGAGATTACTTCCTTTACCTAGCCGCATCCCCTAGCACCATAACTATGGTGTTGGTTCAAGATGATGACAAAAGTGACGAACATGTGATCTACTACCTTAGTCGGAATATCCTTGACACTGAAATGCGTTATGCACATGTCGAGAAGTTGGCTTTGGCTGCCGTTTAGGTTTTTCAACATTTTTGGAACTATATTCTCTCACGTACGACAAAAGTGATTTCTGAGTGCAACCCTATGACCTATATCCTGACTCGTCAGTTGCTAAGGGGAAAGTATTCTAAATGGATTGTTATCCTGCAAGAATTTGATTTGGTCTTCACTACGGCCAAATCTAAGAAGTCACTTGTTTTCACTGAATTGATTTGTTCCCTTCCCTCCAAATCTCTTCCTGCTGGTGTAAATGAACAACTTCCAGATGAGACCCTTTTCTTGATTAGCACCCTTGATCCATGGTACGGTGATATCATCATGTATCTCCAAACCTCTATGTTCTGGTCTGTGTTAACCAAGGATTATCATCGAAGGATTCAGCATCATTCCCAACTCTACCATATTATTCGCAATACTTTATACCATGTCAGTGTCGATTCTGTTCTTCATCGATGCCTCACAATTGAGGAAGATGAAAGAGCTCTCAATGATTTCCACTTCAGGGCATGTCATGGTCATATGTCTAGCTATGCTACAACTCAGAAAATCCTTTGCGCTAGTTGTTTAAGGTCGTCCATCTTAAAATATTGCATTCTTGCTATCCGTAAGTGTCACGAATGCCAAATATACCAACGCAAGATCCGTGCCCCACCTGCTCACCTACACCCTGTTATTATCTTTGGTCCCTTTGCCAAATGGGGCATCAATTATATGACTTGTAACCCTCATTTAGTTAGGGTGCATGGCTACATTATTGTTGATGTGGATTATTTCACCAAATGGGCCGAAGCAATGCTTACATATTCCGCAGATGGTAAGCCGACAGATCGATTCCTTTTTAACCATGTTATTTCTAGGTTTGGTGTACCCCAAGCCATTGTCACGGATCATGGCTCCCATTTCAGAGATTACATGATGGAATAACTGACATCTGCATTGGGCTCGAGCCACAATAGCTTGACCCCATATTACCCTCAGGCCAACGGCCAAGTTGAAGTCATGAACAAAGTTTTGGTCCCCATGCTTCAGCGTACTATTGGGATGCACAAGTCAAATTGGCATCTCATAGTTTTTTCAGTGCTATGAGCCTACCGAACTTCAACCAAAGACACCACTAGTTTCACACCATTCCAGCTGGTCTATGGTCTGGAAGTAACGTTGCCAATCGAATGTGAGATTCCTTCAGTTAAGTTAGTTGTTGAACTCCTCCCTGAAACATCAGCTCAAGAGGAATGCCTCTTATATTTAGAACGACTGGACGAGACTCACCATCTCACTGCCTTGGTCATCGAAGCACAAAAGGAACGGGTCAAATCCAATTTTGACCAATCAGTTTCCCCTCGCGCTTTCTCTGAGGGTGATTTGGTCCTGCTATACAACCAAGCTAATGATAAGCTAGGGGCAGGAAAGTTCGAACCTATGTGACATGGGCCCTATATTGTAAAATGCATTTTGCATAAAGGAGCCTACGAACTTATTGATTATGAAGGAAATCCTCTCGATAAACCCCACAACAGGCTTTACCTCAAAAAGTACTATGCTTAGGTCATCTTGCATGGTTACTTATATGCATTAGTGTGTGATTCATTTATGTACAACATGGTTTTATGTGATAAGTTTTCAAATAGCTTTCCTGTTTACTATGCTTTTCTTGCTTTGCAGATGCCTGCAGTTCCTCATGTTGGTTTCGCCAATGGTGTTTTCTGATGTACCCGAAACCTGTCATCCACGGCATGGGCTATCTATGACCCTAATGGTGAGTTTATTGACCTTCAAGGTATCTGCCTAGGTCGTACAGCCAACAACATTGCTAAATACAATGTGGTCATCGAACTATTGTTAGAAGCCATTGCTCTGGGAATCAGAGAATTGGTTGTCAACTTGGATTCACAGCTTGTCGTCCTTCAACTCAACAGGAAATATTCCGTCAGGAACCCTCAAATATTATGAATGTATCTTTGTGTGTATCTGTTGGAAAGACATTTTGATTATATTACATATCATCATATTCCTAGACGCATGAATACAGTGATAGATGCATTAGCTAATTACGTGTTGGATAGACATTTGCAAAACATGTAAAAGATAAGACAAACCATTTGTACCATAATAGATAGGAAAATACATATATATGTGTGTGTGTGTGTTTTCTTGTGTGTGTGTGTGTGTGTGAATGTTTGATACATCAAAACCGCAAAAAATAATAAGTATGTCCATAATAACGTCGGCGGCTCGCAGGCCTCATATGTCCATGGCATCAAGCCTCAAAAAATATGTAAGTACTGGGCCTAGGAACTAATCAGCATGGTGGTCATGATAACACAAGACAACTCGTACAACATGAGTCAGCAATCGACAAATCCAATCTCAGACTCTCACTATGTGCCTCTGGTACCGCCGAGGCATGTCTCCTATCTGGGCATACTCAGGGATACCATGAGTTAACCCCTCGAGGTTCCTCTCAATTTCCTCCTCGCTATCGCTCCCTTCCTGATAAGGGGTGACAACATCAATAGGATGTGGATAGCACCTGTCTATCAGGGACATCCCAACTGGCTTCTCTGATCCAACATCTGCATACACAAGAGAAATTTTATAAGCATGCATATACCAAAAACAATTTAAAAAACATCAAAATCAAAAATTTGATTTGGTTTTTACCTTCGTCATCAAAGTCCTCCCCATCTAGCAAGGGCATATTCGAGTCTCCACAAAAATCAATGCCGCTGTACGGCCAATCCTCCATGATGATTTTCTATCATCGTAGCCATGAAAAGAATGCTAGTTGGTAGGACATCTGCTAACCCCTAGTGATCCTGGGCATCAAATGACTCCAGCAGGCCATCCGCGGATCGCGTGGTGCAGGAGGATCAACCTCAGTCAACTGATACTGGAACAATGGCACTCATTCTAGGAAAAAGGTCACAAGTACTGATCCGAAGCCAAATTGCTTCAGATTTCCTACCTTGGCCTTGGAAAACTGGCGCTTGATGTTCATCTTCATGGCCTCTGCCCAATTGAAGATCATAGGAGTTGTGCAGTCAATAGCGTAAAGGAACTTTGACTTGTTAGTATAATGTTCCACTTGGGACCTTGCCACTCTGTTTATGGTCAAAATAAGCACCCTTAGTGTCAAATCCCGTACAATGGAAATCTTGATCTTCTCACTTTTGGATTTCAGGGCCTCAGGACAATGCTCAACAAGCAGGGAAGTTATGCTTGCCGCGATTGAAGGTGACCCATACAAGTTCACTAACTCACCTCTGCAGGACAACCCAGTGATGAAGTAGATGTCTGAAGTTGTCAATTCCATCTCCTAGTCCCCAATGACAAAAATCTCATGATTGATGTCCCAAAGGCTTATGAAGTACCGAAGCAATTCGGGCTAGGCCCGCATCCCTGGTGTAAGGAAACTTTTGAGGAGCCCGCAAGCCCTTAAAGCTTCTAGGAAATTTTGATCATTCATTTCCTGGGTGTCTGCATATTCAAGTTCTCTTTCCTTCTAATCCACCATTTTTGGCAATTTCTCACCTGCAAAAGCCATTTATTTGAGTCAATCATCAATTTTGACACATAAAATTCAAGTTCTAATGGTCAGTTCTTGAGGAAATTGATTTTTCCCTATCCAAGGTGTTGGTGTGCCTGTTTTAGAAATAGTTGCACCGGTCGACATAGATGGTTGTTCAAATAACCTTCGGTCGGCGCAATGTCGTGCCTAGAAATTGCGTTGACTGAGGGTGAAAAAATTTCTCAAAAACCTACCCAAAAAATCCTAAAATTTGGCTAAAAACATAAATTAATAGCATGAAAATGGAGCTCAGGGCTTTGGCTATTACCTGGAACTAATATCTCATTGATTGACCTCCCGGATCTCCCGCAATATTCTTTGGAAAAAGTAGGGCAAAAGTGAGTTTTTATTCATCTTTTCATGAAAATATCAGGTTTTGTAAATATTTTTGACCTATTTTTCCTCAAGGACTCGATAATATACTTTTCCTTGCTTGTGCAATGAAAAGTGATGGATGTTCGATGATGGCGATGAGTCGCATTTCAGCTCTTTTCTCGACTCATTAAACTCATATGAAAATATTGCAGAGTATTATTTCCCCTTTTGACTCGTTAAAGAGAATAAAAACAGGGGGTCCACTTTCAGCTCTTTTCCGACCCTTTAAAAACGAAAAGATTACCAATCCCTTGTTATTTCGAACTCATTAGCATATGTGAAACATCATGCACCCAGTATGAGTTTACCCATTTTTCGGGCTATGAGGCCCTATTTACGAAAAATGTACCCCTTGACTAAAATAGTCAAGCGGTTCTCTCAATTATTGTTTTCTACCTTTTCAAGCTCGAGAGACACAAATGTACAAAAAGGGACCATGTGGAGTTTTCTTTTACGTGTCTTTTTCAAACTCTCTAAACATGAAAAAGATACTTGGTTACACCTTTATCAGACTCGTTAAACTATTAAATGACATAGGATTCGTCACCATGACACACTATCTTCTCCTTCCTAGGGATCGTTAAACTTACTAGGTTGGATTCGTCTGAAGGATGAACTTTCAATGTAAGCATATTTTATTCCCTTCAAACTTGTGATTAAAAACTAATTGGGGTACTCACCAGAAATGGTGGAGGAAAATTTGGGAATCTATCAAGTCGTGTCGGCAGCTGACTCTTGAACATGACACTCTTTGCTTCTTATCGGGTTTGGATATCCTCCCTTTGTATCATTTACCTTCCTGGGTTTGGGCCATTCAGTTTGCCTTCCATTTGATCTCTAAAATGTCATCATGACCACTGATCATATGGATCCAAAAGCTGCCAAACTTCTAGTTGTGTCGCAGATGTATTCAAGAGTTGTCCTTCTGCAATTACATTTACCTATGTTTCTCTGTATCATCTTTTTCAAATCAATTTTCATCCTCTCTTCTCACGTCGATGATGTGGGATTCATTATGGCCCTCCTTCGACACAGTCAATTTCCGTCGACATCAACTCATTATCTAGGAAGTTGATCGAGAGACTTCCTTCTAGTACCTTAGAGATTGCATGCCTCAATGGCAAGTTCTTCACACTCGACGACAAGTTCACATCATTGGCTTTTGATCGAGTGATTTCTCAGTTGTTTGACTTCAGTTCCTATATTTACATTCCATGAATTGTGCTTATAGTACCTTGAGGGCCATTTTCAATATTGGTGGTTTATCTCGTGCTTATTAACAGTTTACATCATTGATTGGTAATCAATAGACTTTCTAGCATGTTCAACATCAACACATCTATTCGTCTGAAGGATGAACTTGTAGTGTAAGCATATGTTATCCCCTTCAAGCTTGCGATTAAAAAATAATTGGGGTACTCACCAGAAATGGTGGGGGAAAATTTGGGAACCTATCGAGTCGTGTCGGTAGCTCACTCTTGAACATGACACTCTTTCCTTCTTATCGGGTTTGGATATCCTCCCTTTGTATCGTTTACCTTCCTGGGTTTGGGCCATTCAGTTTGCCTTCCATTTGATCTCTAAAATTTCATCATGACCACTGATCATATGGATCCAAAAGCTGCCAAAATTCTAGTTGTGTCGCAGATGTGTTCAAGAGTTGTCCTTCTACAATAACATTTACCTATGTTTCTCTGTATCATCTTTTTCAAATCAATTTTCATCCTCTCATCTCACGTCGATGATGTGGGATTCATTATGGCCCTCCTTCGACACAGTCGATTTCCGTCGACATCAACTCATTATCTAGGAAGTTGATCGAGAGACTTCCTTCTAGTACCTTAGAGATTGCATGCCTCAATGGCAAGTTTTTCACACTCGACGACAAGTTCATATCATTGGCTTTTGATCGAGTGATTTCACAGGTGTTTGACTTCAGTTCCTACATTCACATTCCATGAATTGTGCTGATAGTACCTTGAGGGCCATTTTCAAATATTGGTGGTTTATCTCGTGCTTATTAATAGTTTACATCATTGATTGGTAATCAATAGACTTTATAGCATGTTCAACATCAACACATCTATTCGCATGTGTTGGAAATAATACTGAGAGGGGGGGGGGGGGTGAATCAGTATTACCAAATTCTTTTCAATATATCTTCCTTATTTATACTTTGAATAATTCTTCAAATATTGATCATTACTTTGTATAAAATAATGAGCAGGAACAAGAAAAGCAAATAGTCACACAAAAGAACACCAGATATAAGGTGGAAACCCAATGTGGGAGAAAACCACCTGCTACAATATGTCTCTATCTTCTTTTAATAAGAAACTCTTTTTACAATGATTTTGTACTGGTGCAGTCCTTTACCAGTATGCAGGCTACAACCTGCAGAGAGCTACAACTCTCTGTCTCGTTTTCCAGTCTCTCCTGGAAGGGAGCTACAACCCCCTACTTCTTTTCTTTCAAGGACCACTTTTCATTAATTTTCAGACTGGATCCAAGAACATCAAAAACCCATCAACTACACTGAATCAATGCTTTCACCAAAGCCAACCCGCATACAGATCTGCAAATATTTCCTTATAACTTTGCAGTATACCCAGATCATAACATGTGTACAATAAAACATGCATCAATAATTCAGATCTATAAATTCATTCTTTCAAATATTTAGATATTAGTTAACCCAGATCATTAGATTTATAGATCAAGCATGTGCCACATATCACAGATCAAAATCATATAGAGATACCACTATTCCACCCTTAAGCTTTTGACAGATCAATAGAACTTATCCTTCTCCTTACGCTCAGGTTCCTTCTTCATTCAGATCCAGATCTGCACCATAACCCAATCACCATATTCCAGATCTAGCACTTTATCAGATATTCAATAATTTAGAAGATGCTTTGCCAAATGATCTCCTTCCTCTTTTATAGTCTTAGGCCTTTCACAATACCACGGTCCAAAACCATAATAACACAATACCACGGACCCAATACTTGGGATCAACACTTTTGGATGCAATACCACGGGCCAAAACCATAGGATCAAAAACTATTGGACTAATACCATGAGCCAACCATGAAAGTGCGTGAAATTTTCTCTTCATCAAAGGAACTTTTCTCTGCATGAAAGTGCGTGAACTTTTTCTCTACATGAAATAAAATTTTCTCTGCATAAAAGTGCGTGAACTTTTCTCTCCATGAAATAAACATTTCTCTGCATAAAAGTGCGTGAACTTTTCTCTACATGAAATAAACTTTTCTCTGCATAAAAGTGCGTGAGCTTTTCTCTACATGAAATAAACTTTTCTCTGCATAAAAGTGCGTGATCTTTTCTCTACATGAAATAAACTTTTCTCTACATAAAAGTGCGTGAACTTTTCTCTACATGAAATAAACTTTTCTCTTCATGAAAGTGCGTGAACTTTGCTGCACTATAATTTATCATCTGAGATGAGTGGGTTGCCATCAAGTACAACATATGTATCATAATGCCAACAATCTCCCCCTTTGGACTTGATGGTAACAACAACCAATCACTCTCCCCCTTTGACATCAAGGGCAAAGGGTTAAGCTCCCCCTAAGAACATGCTCCCCCTGACTATAAACCAGATCTGCAAAGAAGAATCATAATCCATCAACCACCATAAATGACCATGAAAGAGATAGAGACGTATTGCAACAATATTCAGACCAACATCCACGATCTCCTTCTGTACTTCCTCCATAATGCCAACAATGCATGATATGCTCCCCCTGAGCCTGTGCCATTCGATCTTTGACCAATCCGCAACCCAGCACATGTACACATATACTTCAGATGAACCTTGCGTACAACCAACAATCAGAAGAGATTCAACAACAAGATGATGCATCAACAACCCCCAGCTTTTGCCTGAGGTATTCAAAGGTCTCCCTAGGCAATGGTTTGGTGAGTATATCAGCAACCTGTTCCTTAGAAGGAACATACTCCAACTTGACCTTTTGTTCAAGCACTTGTTCCCAGAGAAAGTGATACTTGATTGGTATGTGCTTGGTTTTTGAATGCATGACTAGGTTCTTTGAAATGCTGATTGCACTTGTATTATCACATAAGATGGAGATGGGTGGTGTACAAGTGATTTGAAAATCCTGCAAGGTCTGCATCATCCAAAGGAGTTGAGTGCAGCAAGATGCAGCAGTAACATATTCTGCTTCAACTGTAGACAAGGCAATCGAACTATGTTTCTTGCTGAACCAAGATACTAATCTGGAACCCATAAAGAATGCACCACCACTTGTGCTCTTCCTGTCATCTACGCTTACGGCCCAATCTGCATCAGTATAAGCATGAAGTGTGAGATCTGTATCTCTAGGATACCATAAGCCATAATTTTGAGTCCCTTGAAGATATTTGAAGATTCTCTTTACTGCCTGAAGATGAGTTTCCTTTGGATTTGCCTGAAATCTTCCAACTATTCCCACTGCATGCATGATGTCTGGTCGAGTACCTGTCAAATAAAGTAGACTTCCAATCATAGATCTGTAGGTTGGTTGATGTACTGCTGTTGATTCATCATTTGTACTGAGGCTACATCTTGTGACCATGGGTGTACATACTGGTTTTGCATCTTCCATGCCATATTTCTTCAAAATCTGCTTGAGATACTTGGTTTGAGACAAGAAGATCCCTCCTTCCTTTTGTTGGATTTGCAGGCCAAGAAAATATGTCAATTCTCCAAGCAAGGGAATTTCGAATTCTTTCTGCATCACCAAGGCAAAGCTTTGACTCATAGATTCTTCATTGCTGCCAAAGATAATGTCATCTACATACACAACAAGTATCAGCAATTTGTCATTTTCAATTTTTATATAAAGATTGCTATCTATTGATCCTTTTGAAAAACCTTGTTGATGAAGATATTTGTCCAGACGATAGTACCAAGCCCTTGGAGCTTGTTTAAGACCATAGAGAGCCTTTTTCAATCTGCATACAAGATTTGGATCATTTCCAAGAATGAAACCATCTGGCTACTCAATGTATACTTCTTCTTCTAAGTCTCCATTCAGAAAGGCTGATTTCATGTCCATTTGAAATACTTTGAACTTTTGAAATCTTGAGAGAGCAAGGAACATTCGGATGGCCTCAAGTCTTGCAACAGGAGCAAAAGTTTCTTCAAAATCTATTCCTTCTTGCTGCGCATACCCTTTACAAACAAGTCTGGCCTTGTTTCTAATTACTTCCCCATTTTCATTCAACTTATTTTTGAAGACCCATTTTGTCCCTATAACATTCTTATCCTTTGGTATAGGAACCAACTCCCAAGTGTTGTTCTTTTCGATCTGCTCAAGTTCTTCATCCATTGCTTTGACCCAACATTCATCTTTGCATGCCTCTTTTACATTTTGTGGTTCAGTGGATGAGAGTAATGCCAAATAGCTTGAAGCTTCTGCAATTGTTCTTCTTTTTTGTACACCTGCTTCTTTTTGCCCCAAAATCTGAGATTCTGGATGATTCTTCTGAACGTACCTAGATGGAGTCTTCTCTTCTACCCTTATCTGTTCCTCTGGTGCTTCTTGAGGTTCTTCTTCTTCATCATTCTGCCTTTGAGGGTAGTCTTCATCTTCTTCGATATTTTCATGATTTACTTGCCTAGGAATGTATCCTTTTTCATCAACCACTACATCAATGCTGTCAACAATTCTTCCAAGTCTTTTATTGTAGCACTTATATGCTTTGTTGTGTGGAGAATAACCAAGAAAAATGCCTTCATCTGCTCTAGGTTCAAGTTTGCCAAGTTGCTCATCAGTATTATTAATATAGCATTTGCTCCAAAAAATTTTGAAGTGTTTTACCGAAGGAGTCTCACCATACCAGAGTTCATGAGGAGTTTGAGTGTTGTTCACTCAGACATTTGTTTTATTGAGAATAACAACTGCAACATATACAGCTTCACCCCAGAAAGTTGCGGGAGTTCTGAACTCATCAAGCATAGCACGGGCCATTTTTTGGACTGTTCTGTTCATCCTTTCCACCACTCCATTTTGCTGAGGAGTTCTAGCTGTAGAGAATTCGCTTCTTATCCCATGTTCTTCACAGAGATCGAAAAATTCATTTGAGGTAAACTCCCCACCTCTGTCGGACCTGAGGCACTTAATTTTGTAACCTGATTCATTTTCAACCAAGGCTTTGAAGGATTTGAATTTTTCGAATGCTTCGTCTTTGTGCTTCAAAAGTCCTAACCAAACAAACTTGGAGAAATCGTCAATGAATAATATCAAGTATTCTTCTCCTCGAGGTGACCTCGTCCTAAAAGGATCACATACATCTGTATGGACTAGTTCAAGAGGCCTGCTAGTTGATCCTTCCTTCTCCGGGAAGTTGGTTCTAGTTTGCTTACCAAACTGACATGATTTGCATATAGTGTTGTCTGGAATTTTGATATCTGGAAGACCACGAACTGCCTGATATTTGCATGCCTTCCTTATTTGTGAAAAGCTTAGATGCCCCAACCTCCGGTGCCATAACCAATGTTCATCATCCTTGCTCAAATAGCATTGTTGTTGTCCTTCTTCAAATATGTATAGATTATTTGGAGTTCTTCTAACTTTGATCACTGTTTTCCCTGTATCAAGATCACGAACGCTACATCCATTTGATCGAAATATTACCTTGGTTCCTTGATCGCACATCTGACTGACACTCAGAAGGTTATGCTTCAAGCCATCAACATACAAAACATTTCCAGCTTTGACCTTTTCTTTTAATTGAGCTGTGCCTTTTCCTTTTATAGCTGCTGGAGTATCATTTCCAAAAGAAACTTTCTTTCCCTTTTCTAAAGCAGAATATGATTCAAGTTTTTCTTTATCACCTGTCATATGCTTCGAACATCCACTGTCGACGTACCATAGATTTTCCTGTCCCTCTGCATAAAAGGCTATCCCACATGTTTCTGTTTGTGGTTCCTTTATTCTCCATGTTCTGGTGCTTGAGGCTTGTTCCTTTGTCTGCTGAAACCTGCTCCTACATTCAGAATCTTCATGACCAAAGTTATTGCAAATAGAACATTCAACTTCATTTTCAAGAGCCGAAAAGTTGTTATAGGTCCTTTTTGTAATCCCGATCATACTTCTTTGTTTTTGAGCTTCTTTAGTCATGATTGTTTTATATGCAACACATTGAGCTGCTTTGTGACCAAAGTTATGGCAAGAGAAACATTGCCCATTGAAGAAACTTCTGCGATTATCAAATCTACTGGCCAAATGATTGTAATTTCTATTGTCATCCATTCTTGAAGCAAATTGAGAAGATTTTACCTATGGCTGGTTGTAGATTTTGTTCATCCTTAAGACATATTTCCCCTGGTTTACCTGATAGTCTTTGTTCGTTCTTGATGTAATTCGTCCCTGCTTTACCTGGTGATCTCCATTGTGCTTTTGCTCATTCCTTCTTGCTGCATCAAGATAACTCTTTGAGGTGGATGCTTGAGTTGTTTCTCCATTATACGCCAGACCTGTCTTGTTTAGCGGAGAACTCTATACATTGATGATCTCATATAGAGTTTCAGATCCTTTGACAAACTTAAGATTAATAGCCTTTGTTTTCTCAATTTCTTTTCTAAGGCCAACAATTTCACCTTCTAACTTTTCAAGATATTTTTATTTTTCATCAATTTGAAATTGTAGAGTATCAATGATCATATTCTTTTCTTCTATACATCTCTTAAGTCTAGAAATCTCTTAATAAAAACTATCCACATCTATAGCATCCATGTAATCATCATCTTCAAATTCCATTAAAATTTTATAGTCATTACCTCGTTCATCTTCATCACTATTTGATAGACCATCATTGTCTTCATGAGTGTAGTAGCTTTTCTTATTTGCATTCTGTTTCTTGTTCCATCTGGCAGGTTCCTTTCCTTTGTCAATCTTATCCTTATGAGGACATTTGGCAGCATAATGACCTACTCTTCCACAAGCAAAACATTTAAAAGGTAGCTTACCTCTGAACCTTCCAGTACCCCGTTGAAGATTTCTGACAAAATTTGATTCTTCTTCTTCTTCTGGCATGTGACTTGATTCATAGTAGTCTCCTTTGCCTGAAGCCTTAAAAGCAGCTTCTCTCCTATCTGATGGACCTCCTTTTCTCATTTCATAAGCAGTTAGAATTCCGTGTATCTGAGACATAGTAAGAGTTCGTAGATTTTCCTTTTCTTCTATTGCAGACACTTTAGATTCAAACTTGGGGGACAATGATCTTAGGACTTTTTCAACCACAACAGCCTCTTCCATTTATTCACCCAAGTTTTTCATACAATTAACAATCTCATCTACCGGAAGGAAATAGTTAGCCACACTTTCATCATTATACATTTTGAGATTCTCATACTCAATCCTGAGGGTTTGAAGTTTTGCGCGTTTTACTTGTTCATCTCCTTCATAGCTCAAAACAATCTTGTCCCATATTTCTTTTGCAGATTTATATTGCATAACCTTCACAAATTCATATTGAGATTGACATCCTAGAAGAGTATTAACCGCCTTTGCATTTGTTTCATATTTCTTCTTCTCAGCTGAATATGTAGGAGTAGCTGATGGAAAAGTATGCCCTGTTTCTATAATGTCCCATACTTCTGTACCCAAAGATTGAAGATAGGCAGTAACTCTTACCTTCCAATATACGAAGTTTTTTCCATCAAAAATCGGTGGCCTGATTGATGCTTCCCTCTAGTAGTTGCTCATGATGTTAGATCTTCCTTCAAGCAATCAAGCTTCTTCAGAAGGACCTGCTCTGATACCAATTGTTGGAAATAATACTGAGAGGGGGGGGTGAATCAGTATTATCAAATTCTTTTCAATATATCTTCCTTATTTATACTTTGAATAATTCTTCAAATATTGATCATTACTTTGTATAAAATAATGAGCAGGAACAAGAAAAGCAAATAGTCACACAAAAGAACACCAGATATAAGGTGGAAAACCATTGTGGGAGAAAACCACCTGCTGCAATATGTCTCTATCTTCTTTTAATAAGAAACTCTTTTTACAATGATTTTGTACTGGTGTAGTCCTTTACCAGTACGCAGGCTACAACCTGCAGAGAGCTACAACTCTCTCTCTCGTTTTCCAATCTCTCCTGGAAGGGAGCTACAACCCCCTACTTCTTTTCTTTCAAGGACCACTTTTCATTAATTTTCAGACTGGATCCAAGAACATCAAAAACCCATCAACTACACTGAATCAATGCTTTCACCAAGGCCAACCCGCATACAGATCTGCAAATATTTCCTTATAACTTTGTAGTATACCCAGATCATAACATGTGTACAATAAAACATGCATCAATAATTCAGATCTATAAATTCATTCTTTCAAATATTTAGATATTATTTAACCCAGATCATTAGATTTATAGATCAAGCGTGTGCCACGTATCACAGATCAAAATCATATAGAGATACCACTATTCCAGCCTTAAGCTTTTGACCGATCAATAGAACTTATCCTTCTCCTTACGCTCAGGTTCCTTCTTCATTCAGATCCAGATCTGCACCATAACCCAATCACCATCTCATCTAGCACTTTATCAGATATTCAATAATTCAGAAGATTCTTTTCCAAATGATCTCCTTCCTCTTTTATAGTCTTAGGCCTTTCACAATACCACGGACCCAATACTTGGGATCAACACTTTTGGATGCAATACCACGCACCAAAACCATAGGATCAAAAATTGTCGGACTAATACCATGAGCCAACCATGAAAGTGCGTGAAATTTTCTCTTCATGAAAGGAACTTTTCTCTGCATGAAAGTGCGTGAACTTTTTCTCTACATGAAATAAACTTTTCTCTGCATAAAAGTGTGTGAACTTTTCTCTCCATGAAATAAACATTTCTCTGCATAAAAGTGCGTGAACTTTTCTCTACATGAAATAAACTTTTCTCTACATAAAAGTGCGTGAGCTTTTCTCTACATGAAATAAACTTTTCTCTGCATAAAAGTGCGTGAACTTTTCTCTACATGAAATAAATTTTTCTCTGCATAAAAGTGCGTGAACTTTTCTCTACATGAAATAAACTTTTCTCTTCATGAAAGTGCGTGAACTTTGCTGCACTATAATTTATCATCTGAGATGAGTGGGTTGCCATCAAGTACAACATATGTATCATAATGCCAACAACATGGACTCAGATTACAAAAGTCTAGGTTATGAAGTGGTGTGACATGGTTATGATGATATGCATGTCTCTTTTAGATGGCTGGCTGTGACCAGACCATGAGTTATCATATGTGATCCTTCTCATTATCAGATGGTTGTGACCATACCTTGGTTTCATTATGATACTCTTTGAAGGATGGTTGTGCCCATGCCTAGATCCATTTACATGATCGTTCTCTAGATGGTTGCATCCATGCCACGATTCATGTATCATTTGACAGAGATCTCAGTTTATGTATATGTATCTGTACTTTCTTGCAGGTTTTTCGATGGCAGAATGGTTCCCCGCACTAATTTATAAAGCATTTCATCCCTCACTCCAGCTCATCCTTCACACTTTAGAGGGCATCTGTTACACAAATTTTTTTCACTGTCCCTATACTCCCATTCCTTGATCTTGGAGGACCTCTACAGTGAACCCTGCATGCTTTGCCTTCATGGAGAAACTCCCATTATATCCCGCTTCATGAGCAAATCATTTCCCTTTTACACCATTTCCCCTGAAACTTCTCTTTTGCCCAATTTTACAAGACCAGCACTAATGACCTTTGTCTCCCCCGTGCTGATGTGTAGAGATTAGAATTATTCCCTACGCCAATTTGTGCAATTGAGTTGTGTTCTAGTCATGCTGGTCCTATTATGGAATTTTTTTTAAATTAGAGTTGAAGCTTCCATCTCTAGAAGCTCCACAATGGAAGTCTGGTAAATGGTTTGGTCGGATGGGGGCGAGGATGAAAGTTTGGGCTCCTTTCCCCTATAATGATGGAACTACCTCAAGGGACAAGTCCTTCTCCCATGAGAAGAGGATCCATCTCCCATCCATCTTTCCTATATAAACCACCCTTCTTCCCAAGCATAAACTTGTGTCAAAACCAGAGTTAGAGTTTTGGCTGAGTTTTAATATACTATTTTAGACAAGAAAGCTATTACTAGTTGTAGTCATCTAGTTTTGTGAGGGAGAAGCGTGTTTGGTTTGGAGTGAAGCCTAAATGGAAGAGTCTTTAAACTATTGTTATTTGAAGCCATCATGAAGTGCTAGCAGAAGTGTGTGGGAACCTAGTCTTGTCAAAGGAAGACTACGACGTCAAGATGAACGGTTGTAATCTCTCTTTGAATATTAATATATGAAACTATCGATTGATTTCCTACATGTTTTCTAATATAAAATATTCGTGTCTTAATTCTTCTTGACTTATTAAGTAGGTTGAATTGCAATTTGTCTATTATTATGTTTGTGTGTTGTTGTTGTTTACTTGTTTTAGGAGCTTGAAGAAGGAAGCAAGAGATTGCTGGAGCGAGCAAGCGAGGACATCATCAAGTAGGATAAGCGACCAAGAGGTAGGCCCTCTTAATTGATTCTAACCTAAGGAAATCTTCCATAGAATGTATCTATTGTGGCTAGACCCATTATCGGGATAGAGGAATTCGTTCGTGTTCGCACTTATAATTTTACTTCACCATAAGGGGCTATAGGAAGAGAATTTATTTCTTCCATAACTAACTTAGGGACATGCTCCAACATAAAGTGATATTCCTCTTTAGTTAGTTGATATGGGGGCCGATACAAGTTACTAAAGTGATTGATGGTTTCCTCTTGTATTAACTGGAAGTCTTCAATTATTTTCCCATGGTGATGGACTTCAGATATGTCATTTTTTCATTCTCTATTTTTAGCTTGAATATGGAAGAATTTAGTGTTCCTGTCTCCAAATGTTAACCAAAAAATCCTTGAATTTAACCTCAAGTGCTCCTATTCCTATTTTAGGAGAAGATGATAAGACTAGAAGGTTTTAATTCCTAGTATAGTACATCTTCTATGACATACTCAGCTTCTATCTAGGACTGAATATTCTCGACTTTATTCTCCAATGTTAGGAGCGGAGTTTGATTTGCTAGTTTCCCTTTCTTTAGGAAAAGCTTGATGTCTTATCTAAGCATCTTTATTTTGGTTTCCAAAATACCAATTGGGCTTCAATATAGTCACTAAGCCCAAGAAGCAAGTACTGCATCTGAGAAACCTGGAGATTGGAACGAGGGCACTAAAAATCTTAAGGGAATTAGACCGTAATTCTGAGGCGTACTAATTTTCAACATAATGGGTTGATGATATGATTTGTTCCAAGGAAGGATAAATGTTTGGAACTTGAGATTCAGAGAGAGAAAGTTGTCAACAACAAAAAATACATACATTTTTGCAACAATGTGCCCTAGTTTAGATATCTTGTTGTTCCAAGTGAATCACAACTTAAGAGGTTTAATGTCTATCCGATGGAGTGATATAATTAGGTCCTCAATGGACTCCTGGAAAGGATCTATAACCAGTTTCGATCCTCTATTTTACTTTTGATATAGGGTCATATTAAACTCTCCACCGATGATATAATTTGTGCCAAAGGATGATTCTTTTAGCTCCATTGGATTTTTCCAACAATATTTCTTTTCACAAAAAAATAGGCATATAGAGGTTTCTTATATTACATACCTGATTCAGGCCCAGAATTTTGAAAGAAGTGGAAATCCATTGTTGTTTCTTCTTTATGTCCAATAATTTTAGCTGATCTAGATCCCATAAAGTACATAAACCCCTTGAAGCACCCTGAGAACTAACAACAAGGTGTAAAATCTTATTGCATATTATTATGCTTATAAGAGAGATCATTCTCCTCAAGTTTATTCTCCTGGAATAGGGATATGATTGGCTTTTCTTTCACTATCAATGATTTTGATTTTGTGATTATCTTATTAGATCTGATGCCTCTACACTTCCTGGAGACAATATTCATTACTTACTTTTAGAATGGGTTACCTCTTTAGGGGGGCCTACTACTGCACCATTTATTCCTTACTTTTTACCATGATCAACTAATTGGCAAGGTATGGTTCTTTGATACCCCATCTCTTCATTGTTCTCTATTTGTTTTGTACAAATTTCCTTATTATTTTCCGTCATGTTCGTCAAATTTTCATTTCCACATCTCTATTTTTTTCAACTTATGGTTTTTTATCAACTGAACTGGTGATTAGAGAGGGTCTTGTAACTTCCTTAATGAGAGGTAATCATCCTGCTCTTCCTCCAACATGTCAACTAAGATATTTTGGGATCTTTGAGAGGCTTTATTTTCCTCTTCTAGAACTTTCTCAGGGCTATGAGAAGGGGGATTTTTTAGAAGATTGTTGCATTATGGCTAATATGTTCTCCTTGATGGAAACTTCCATGTCAGATATGTCCTTGATGTCAACCTTCTTATAAAATGATGATTATGTAACTAATGAATATGACAAGAATATTGGTACATGTATTGCAGAAATGTGAAAGTGTATTGACTTTGAGAAAACATGAAAGTGTGATGTTTGAAAATTATAAGCGATTACTGTGAAGAATAGTTGCATAAATACACAACTTATCTGAACAAAAGTCATGTATCATTGATCCTAACAATGTAAAAGATAAAACTATGATATATTCTTACGGTAATCACCCATAGTATTGTGACGGAAATGTTTATTTGATCCCATCAATAATTACCGATACATATAGCAAGGGATTTTCATGTTGTATTGGCAAGGAAAATAACTATATAAGGAGAAGAAGATCAAGCATTTATGTGTGTATTTGATATATTATTCATGTGTGATATGATCTGAAACAGGTGTGCACCAAGGAGAAAGGGGAAGACTCAGATATGAAAGATCTAAAAGTATATTGAAAGCTGAGGGATTTACTTGTTTGTCTTTCTTATGTTCAAATAGATAACAATGCAACATTTGTGATTATAATGAAGCTATGATCTGAATGTGTTTGTAGAGATATGTGATTTTGATAGTGAATTATGAAAAATGTGTTTTGTGTTGTAGAAATTATTTGATTCAATTATTTGCTATTTATACGCAGGTTTTACTCTTGAGTACCATGTACATACACAAGTCTGCCTTATAACAGTTGCGTATACATTCTGAAATGTTTTTATTGATGTTTGAACTGTGTTATTGACTATTGTTCTTGCTTATGAGTAATGTTTATGATGATTGTAGATTCACTTTGAACAATCAAAATGGTTTGGATACGGTATTCAGTGGTCTGAGATATATATGCAGGTATTCTTCATAATATTAGCATATATACATAGGTCTCTTTAATGACAATTGTGTATATGTCTTAGGGTTTGAAGTGCTACATGATGATGATAATTGATTAGCTATGTATTATTTGTTTTTGATTTTCAAGGATGTATTGATTATGATGGTTGATATCTAACAATGTGGGTTGATGATTGGCTATTAACTTTAATATTATTAAGTGGATTTATTTGGTTGGTTTGGTATACTAGTTTGATCTAGTTGTAGTCATTTTATGGGAATTCAACTATTGATCTAATTTAGTGATTCAATTGGTATTCAATATTCAATGTTTGGTTTTTGAACGGTTAATTGGTATTGGGCATAATGTTGGGTGTGGGTCCAGTTTGAAAATTTGATGAAAGGTGGCCTACATGTTTTGATGGTTGTTTGAGTCAAGTGGATCCAGTATGAAAATTATGAAACATGGTCCACAAGGTGATGAGGTTAGAGATATCAATGAGGGATCTAGTAGGAGAAAGTAAACATGATCATGCTGTCGTAGCTCCCTTCCAGTGGGTGCTGGAAAACATGTGTAGGTTGTAGCCTCCTTTAGGTAGGAGGTTGTGTGATGGTAAAAGTCTGCGCTAGTACAAAATTTTAAGAAGATTTTCTTTATAATAAAATAAGAATACAAAGAGACAACATCGTGGTTTTCTCCCACATTGGGTTTCCACCTAAAATATAAGTGTCCATATGTGTTGATGTGTGTGTTATGATTTATTTTCTCTTTACTGCTCTGCATAATGAATGGATAATGAAATAATGATGCAATGATTAAGTTAACAACTGATGGAAATTGTGAAAAATTGATAATTTGCATATATATGACTTTCATTCACTGAAGGTGCATACACACATGATTTGTCTGAATAAAATAGCATACATAATTATGAATTTAGAATTGAAGATTAAGTGAATTAAAAATATTTATTCCCTGCCACACACCCCCCCCCCCTGTTCCCCCTCGTCTCAGTATTTTTTCTATCAATTAGTATCAGAATAGGTCCCTCGGGAGTAGCTTGACCACTTGAAGGGAGATCAAAAATGATGAGTGGCCAAGATGGACTTCCCTCTACAAAGACACATTTGTTTAATGGTACTAAATTTATGTTTTGGATGGTCATAATGAGTGCATATTTGCAGTCATTAGGAGTTGATGTATGGGGAGTCGTTGAAGGTGGATATCAATATCCAACCTCCATTCCCATAGATAATGCAGGAAAGAAGAAATATGAGAACAATGTAAAGGTAGTAATATTATCTTGGGAGAATTAGCAAAATCTAAGTTCATAAAAGTCATGCAGCTAAACATCACTAAAGAAATATGGGACAAGCTTGTCCAGAGCTATCAAGGTGACACAAAGGTAAAAAGTGCCAAACTTCAATCTTATAGAATCCAATATGAGTCTCTTAGAATGCATGATGTTGAGAGCATTGCAAACTTTTTCCTCAGAGTAGAAGAAATTGTTAACACAATGAACGTCTCCATGATAAGATTGAGGGTTCTATGATTGAAAATAGTTTAAGATCACTAACCCAAAGTTCGATGCCAAGGTCTCCGCATTAAAGAAATGTTTGAAAAAATTCATGGGATCTTGATAGCTTAAGAGGAGAGAAAATGGAATACATAAAAAATTAGAGAGTCTTCCTTTAAACCCACATAGAAAGCTAAAGAAAAGGAATAAACTGAAGTTACAAGCTACATTTTAGATTAGGAAGAAGAAAATTTTGTGAAGAATTTTCAAGTGGGAACTAGTAAAGTCAAAGGTAAACTTCCCTTTAAATGGTTTTCTTGTGGAAGAGTAGGCCACTATGCATCAAAATTTTCATATAAAGAAAATCGTGATAAGAAAGAAAAAGGAAGGGATGTTTACAAGAAAAACTCTAAAAAGAAATTCTCTGCCAATAAATTTTTTTATTCTAATGAAGATAGTCAAAGCACATATGATGATCAGGAAGATACAAATTCAAATTCCAACACTAGTCACAAAATACCTATGGCTCTTGAAGATCAATCAACTAGTGAATCAGATAGTTTCAAAGACGATGATTTAATGAAAAGATTGAAAGAAATTGATAGACTCATAAATGAAAATGCAGAACTGGAAACAAAAGCAAGTGGTATTGTTAAAGAAATGAACTTCCTAAACTCTCAATTAGAAGAAAGGAATAGAATAATAAAAGTCTTAGCAAAACAATTTCAAGAAAAGGAAAGGCATTGTGAAAAGTTAGGATTAAAAATTATGAATCTAAGGGAAGATTATGAGGAAACTAACAAATGAGTAAAGGAATATGAATCAATAGAGAGGATTATTAATGAACAATTCTCTCCTCTAATAAATAAATGAATTGGATATGACCACAAGGTTTCATATCCATAAGATGATGACAAGAACCCACAAAGGGGTGAATCGTGTCATTCATCATATATGAAATCTTCAAGATCAAAGAAAATTGAATCAATTCCATCAAGATCAGTCCCCAGGTATAAGAGATGGTTTCATGGATATTGTTATTCTTGTAAATCATTTGGGCATAAGGCCACTAATTGTAGGTCAAGAATATGGAATCGAAGCACACAAGCTTCAAGATACATGAAATGGTTTAAACATCACAAATTTGAACACATGATCAGAAATTGCAAGCAGATTTGGAGGAAGAAGGTTCAAAATTTATAGACATAAGGAAGATAGCCCTTACTTTAGTCTATTTTGCATAATGCATATTCAAACAGGGACTGCTGAAGGGAATGTGAGGTATATATCCTCATAGAAAATAGAGGATGACTATCATGTCCATAGGTGATCCAGATCTTGGGGAGGCCCCCAAGATCTAAAAGATTGAAATGGATATTGGGGGGGGAGGCCCCCAAGATATGAAAAATTGAATTGCCAGAAGAAAAAGAGGAGAAAACCCATAAACAAAACCACAAAGAAACTTTTTGTTAAAACAAAGAATAACTATAAAAGATACATTGTGGTGGACAATCTATCTTTTACAAAATGTGACTTGTTACTTATAGTCTTTTTTTGTTACAATACCATGGGTAAATTCCATGGGTGGGTAAATACCATGGGCGAATGAATACCATGGGTTGATGTCACATACAATACCATGGGAAAATACCATGGGTGAATGAATACCATGGGTGGATGCCACTTACAATACCATGGGTAAATTCCATGGGTGGATGAATACCATGGGTAGATTCCATTTTCCATTCGGATCATTCCTCCCTCCTTAAGAAGAAATGGTCCCCATTGCGTGAATTTCCCTCTTGAGAAGTCTGTGTTGAATATGAAGAGCCACTAAAGAGAGGGGATTTGCTTGGTTAACCAATAATTGTGATGAACGAAGATCCAACGATAGAGATACCCTGTAAGACCAACTGTGATAATGATAGTGTGTGGCCTAGCAAATGGACTTCGATGAAGTGAGGGTTTGTGGATGACCCATAACCATGAAAAATGAAGATCCGAGGAGAGAGATACCCTATAATGCTTGTGACCAAGTGTGATACTGATAGTGTGCGACCTAGAAAATGGACTTCGATGACAAGGATTTTGTGCGATTGACCCATAACTGTGATGTTGATTGTTGATGAAGTAGAAGGGGCCTACATAGCCTGGAGTGGGAGGGCACATCTCCAAAGGGAACCCACTTTGAATGTTGCTCTAGAATTAAAATGGACATAGCTCGGTCAATATAACTTAGAATATATATTATAACCTATTTGTGGAAATAGAATGACCATTCTACATCTTCCCATGTGTTGGGCATCCTTATTTGGACACTCTAGAATCTCGGATTCAAGTTGCAAATGTTTTGCCGTCACAAAAGTTCTGAAAAAATAGTTGATTTTAAATCAGTGATATATCCCACATCCGAACTCCAATTTGACCCTTTTTTTTTGAAATTGGGTGATTTTCAAGAGGATCTCAGATCTTCAATCATTGTTCTGAAATTATGCACAAAAAATATAAAAAAAAAATGATACGATATTTTTCGTCCACCAATTTCCATAAGAAAAAATTCTGCAACATAGTTTATTTTAAATCAGCGATATGTCCCTCAGCTAGACTCTGATTCGGCCAATTTTTTTTTTTAATTTGGGGTTTTTTTTTTGCAAGGAATCTAGATCTGTTATTTAGTTTTGTAAATTTTTCACCAAAATTTTTAGATATGATCTCCAAACTCGTCACCCAAAAATAATTCCTGCAAAATGGAAAAAGAAAAAGTATTCCCGCTTTGCCCATGAAAGTGCTTTGTGGAGGTCGTAGCATATGCCTGAAGTTTGTTGAATATTGGTGAAAATATTTGAAATTGAAATATGCATAAAACCCTTATTTCCATGGAATCATAGCCTACTCTTATACCACTAATCTAGATCTTGGGGGAAGGCCCCCAATGTCTAAAAGATTGAAATGGATCTTGGGGGGGGGAGGCCCCCAAGATCTGAAAAATTGAATTGCCAGAAGAAAAAGTGGAGAAAACCCAATAAAAAAAACCACAAAGAATATTTTTATTAAAACAGACAATAATTGTAAAAGTTACATTATGGTGGACAATCTGTCCTTTTACAAAATGTGACTTGTTACTTATAGTCTTATTTTGTTACAATACCACAGGTAAATTCCATCGGTGAGTAAATATGACGAGAAGATGAATACCATGGGTTGATGTCACATACAATACCATGGGAAAATACCATGGGTGAATGAATACCATGGGTGGATGCCACTTAAAATACCATGGGTAAATTCCATGGGTGGATGAATACCATGGGTAGATGCCATTTTCCATTCAGATCAACTGGATCACTAGTGTATGATCTCAAGGGGGAGCTATGCATGTGTACCTTGATGATGATTTCACTACTATTCTTTTGGTGATTTTTATGTTATTGATGTTGCATTTGATGAAGTGATTGTGATAAGGAACATATATGACATATTTTGTGGGAGTTGTTGGCATACATAAATCAACATTTTATTCTGTATGAGCTTCTTATGAAAAACAGTCACGTATGTACATGGTTGTTGACTTATACATTCGTTGGCTTGATGGGCCCTGACCCAGGTTCAGTGTTAAGTCAGGCAAGCAAATCCCTACACTATTGGCCCTTTCGGCATCAATCCACGGAGCGCAGATTGAAGTCTCACCCGGAGCAGTATGGGGGAATTCAGGAACCAAGTTTCCACACCCTCAGATGGTTGTGATGTTAGTTTTATGCCCTAACCCTTCCTTCATGCAGACCTATAAGCCCTTTATGGCTTATCAAAATACTTCTCTTATTCGGCTTTAAAACCTTCGCGAAAGCCTCTAATCGTCCTTCGCAGACCCTAACTAGTCAATTCAGATGCTTACATGCCTATGTAATTATCCTTACTTCTATGTCTACCTAGATTAACTTAAGTACTAGTTAACTTCAAGTTGTACTGTGATTATCTTCTCGTAAACATATGTTTTTACTTGTGTTCATATGACAAAGTAAAATACATAGAATCGCGCATCAATATAGCATTAAATCATAAATCTAGTATTCAACATAACATAATCGTAAACATTCATAGCAGAAGTAAAATGGTCCATATATATATTTCTTCAGAATAACTCTCTTTATTGATGGTTCAAATCTCTAGTACAGACTCTAACTGCCTTGCACACACATCTACAGGGATCCACACACTCAGCTGCAGACTTCTACCCTAGGCCTTTGTGCACTCAGTTGTGGAGCCTCTTCCTATGCTAAGACTCTTCACTCTTAGCTCTCAATTGCCCCAAAATTTCTTAGAACTCTACTTACTACATCCCTTTGACTCCTCTAAGACTCCCTTTTTATACATTCCCATGGCTTGCAGACCAAGGGAAGATCTCATCAAGCCGTCAAAAACTATCTAAACTAAGGGCAAAAACCCTGTTTGACTGTTTACATATTCATGCTCTGTGACCACAAAATGTAGAGACTTTACATTCTTTAAACAAAACTTGGGCCTTTAGCCCCAAAACTTGGGCTTGTAACCCTAAAATTGACCCCAGGGGAACCATTCCCAATAGGCCCCCAACACAAATCTGGTGACTCACCCTCGAGTCACTCTGCTAGCATGGACATCTTGTCACGAAGACCTCCTAGCTCCACTTATACCACCGGGACTTCGGTGGTGCACTATGTTGTCACCTTCTTCATCTGCTTGACCAGTTACTTCGTCACTAGCCCCATGCTATCTCCCTGCATTTTCTATTGTGTTTCTTGTAGACTAGTCAATTTTCCTGCAATGGAGGCCATGAGCACATACACTTCATCTAGCCAAGGCTTCAATTGAACCTTCAATGGTAGCCATGAGCACATACATTATGACGCATCCAGTTTTTGTTTAAGTGCATTTTCTTCCTACAGCTTCGCTAACCTTTGTGTAATGGCGACGCTCCGCACCATCACTTTAACCTCATCATATCTTTGCTGCAGCTCCCGCACCTCTATTTCAAGCCTCTGCACATTTCTATCCTCTTGTAGGATGTTGACTACTTCAAGCGACTTCTCGAAGCGCGTAGTGCGATCCTTCACTGTGGCATCTACAACTGCTACTGCATCTTTGACAGCAGTCGCGCATTGCTCTTTAACCTCTGTTGGAGTCGAAGGTTGGGCCCTCAACTCGAGCTTTGTAATTTTAAGGTTCGGTTAAAATGGAACCTTAGCAAACTCTATTCTCTCTTCGTGCACTCTGGCAACGAGCTTCCGAATTCTCACATCCACTAGCACATCTTCAGGAATATCCTATTTTTGAACAGTCCTGCATGGCTCATCCACCACCTTAGTTATATGCTCATTCTTTTATGTGATGGCCTTAAGAAGATCAATGGTAGAATTCTTATGTACAACCATCTAGGCATTGTTCACCTTCTGCTCAGTGATAACGTTCAAGGCGCGTTGTTCCCGAGCCCGAAGTTCCACAATCACACCATCTTGCAAGGTGTGAAGGGTTTCACTTGGAAGCATGATGAAATTTATCCGAACCCTCTTAAGGGTGCTGACAAGGCCTTGTCAGCTTCCGCTTCCGTAGTCAGCGCTCTATCTGGCAACGCTATGGCACAGGGATTCAGTGCGCGCACCATTTATGTTTCCTCTAAAGATCAAAGCACCAAACTAGTTGACGTCACATTTCTTCACCCCACACCGGTATGTACCTGTGACACATGGATTTGAAGCTCACACAGACCTGTTTGAATGGCACCCAAGGCCTGTTTCTGTTGTTGCTCAAACTGCTACAGTAGTTCCACTCTCACATCCCTCACTATATCACCAATGTCATTCAAATCACCTTTTTTAAAGGTGCTTGGATCGAGGGACATTTTTCTAGCCTTGGACTTCTTTTGCGGCCCTAATTTCTCTTGCTTCTTGTTGTGCTTAACTCGAAATGAAGTAGTCTCTGGGTATGGTCCTCCCTATTCGAATCATTGCTCTTCCTCTTCTGTCTCCAGGGAAGGAGATTTTTTACTATTGTCAGAGTCACACTCCTCCTCTTCTTCCTGCCCTTATGTCTTATTTTTGGCAATGCGCTACGCTTTGGCTTTGTCCTCAGCCACTTTCTTCCTCTTTTTGGCCAACTATTCCATATTTGGTGTAGCCTTTTCCTTCTTATGCTTCGTTGCAGACTTGATAGACCCAATTGTCAAGTCTGAGGTCATGTGCCACTCTGCTAGCTAGCGACAGAGGACCATCATGATTGCATCGTCTGTGGCTAGGTATGGAAGGTCATACCACTTTTGATCAGGGTCCTTCCACGCTCACATGGAGACACAATGGAATTCTACCTTGAACTCCACATACCCTGCCAACTGTTCGAAGACAGTCAGTGGTAACCGCGGTTTGTGATTGATGGCCATGTTAATACCCATCTCCATCAAGATCCAAAATATCTTGTTATCCTTGACCCTTTGGGGGTCCTTGGTGGCTCAAAGCAAAGTGAACTTCGTTGCTTCTGGTAAATCCTGCACAATCAAAGGAAACTGACTATCCTCCAGTAACTTCCATGTGACCATTAGTATGGATAGAAGTAGCCATGCATAGTGAAAATTTGTGCTCTGATCCTGCACCTCCCTACAGTTCACGAGAAATTGTTGTAGAGGTAGCATGCGCAATTGAACTGTACACCCTCTGCACACTAGGTTGCTAGTGATACAACCGGTGTCGGCACTTCATCTGCGCGAAACTTCGTCATAATTTTCCTAGCCAAGATCTGGGTGGCTACCTTGACTATGGGATAAGTTATACTAGAAATGGAGTAGTTGCACGGCTTCTTAGCGAGCCTAAATTTGTCCTTCATTTACTCGGTGAGGTTGCGCCCACTTGTCTTTCTTCCAAATTCCATGGCTAGATTTAATCCTGAATGCGACAACCGAGTGATCCTATGGATGAGAATGTCAGTGATCAGTATTGGTTCTTCTAACCATAGGCAGCCATCGTGCACCAAGCATAACATCTGTTTGATCACTATCATGGTTATGGACGTGCAGTTGTAATGCCACACCCATAGCATCTTTAGCAGTCCTACCTTGTCCACCCCTCTTATTCACTTCCATGGCTCCAATGCAGTCACACTAGAGTCCTTATAGAAGACACGGTGCATGAATTGATCAGTCGCTAAGTAGGGAAGCCCTCAGTATAAGCCAAATCCCAATCCTCCAGCTTTAAGTGGGGGACACACACCAGGTGCGGTCCTTCAAATGTGGTCTTGTCTAGCAGCAACAATGTATGCAGTGTGACTTTACTCTCATCAATGTCCTTTGGGACCTTTGCCTTGCCTCGATGCGGAGGTATGTATTTGGGCAGTTTATAGATAGGGTTGGAGCCTTCAACGTCAACGTCCTATGCCACCATGTCAATGTATTCCCCACCCATATTGATTTCTTCACTATTTTCTTTAGGTTCCAGGTCAACGACCCTGCTCTTCTCCTGTGCGGTGGGATTTTCCTTCTGTGGGTGTTTTCTTAGTGATGTGCGCACTGGTGATGTCGCTTTCTACTTATCTTTCTTCATTTTTGGACCCCCTTTGGTTGTTGTAGGCCTCATCCTAGGTGACCTAGACAATTTGGAGACCTCTGTAGGTACTTTGACACTTGTTATCTCCAGGGAAACTTCCTCAGCTACCATTGCTACCTCTGGGGCAGCTCCCTTGGCTACCATTTCTTCTCTAGCATTCATGGTTTCTGTGGGAATTGGCATGATGCTAGTAAAAAACTCATGTGTTTCCTTCGGAAACCTCTCAAATGCTGAACTTGCTATCAAAGCTTCAAAGTTCTCACGATTCATATGCACCTGAGAGCTCAACACCTCAATTCTCAAAATTCCAAGTATTTTTCGCTGGGAACCCATCTATAATTTATAATCATTTTCAAATTCAAATCTGACTATTCCCCCCAAAATTCATTCATAAATTCTATATTGGCGGTAGATTTTCAAAGATATTGGCCTTAAATTTTTTCTTAAATGCCGCCCCACCCCCCGCTCCATTTAGCCATTTTTTCATCGTCAAATCATGAACAATGACCATAACGGTCACTTTCTGGCTGCCTTACATGGTCCCTTCTTCGATAGTGTGGCTCCCCATGCATTTCTATTGACACTCTGACATTCCTTTGTTCTGCACAGTTGCCCAATCGCGCAGCTCCACAACCCAGGGAGTGCAGTTTATAGTCTTGTGCCTCCTTTCAGCTGCCTAGAGCGCTAAGACTATGCTTCCATCATGTAGTCATCTAGCCAAATCACTGGTGTATGGCTTCAATTAGCTACCATTCACCCTCCCTTGGAATGGCTCTCCATTCAACTTTACCAACTAAACCGCTCCAACATTGGAAATCTCCTTGATGACATAGGGCCCCAGCTAATGCATCTGAAATTTTCCTGGAAATTTATAAAACTTGTTGTCATATAATAACACTAAATCATTTACCTTGAAGGTGCAGAGTTTGATGTGCCGATCGTGCCATGACCTTTCGCATTCCTTTTGAACTTGCTGATGGAATCCAGCTAGAAACCTATCTTCTTCTAGTTCTTCCAATTGTGTGAGCCTTTCTTCCATGCCACCATGATCCACCATTCCTATGAGTTCCTCTATGCACAAACTAGGTACAATGTATTTCATTGGCATCACAACTTCAACACCATAAACCAGCCTAAATGCGTTTGTCCAGTTAGCTTCTTACAAGTTGTTCTATAAGCCCATAGCAGTGCGAGTATGTGCACATCCTAGTCATTTCTTTGTGTATTGCAAACCTTGGTCAGAGAATTTTCTAGTATCTTATTAAATGCTTCTACTATTCCACTAGCCTGTAGGTGATATGGTGTGCTCTTTTGATGGTAAACCTGAAATTCCTTCGTCATAGCGTTGATTGTATCATTAAGAAAATGTGTACCACAATTGCTCATTAAAATTTTTGGACAACCAAACCTTGTCAACATGTACTCAAAGACAAATTTTGTTATTGTTGTGCTTGTAAAGTCCTTCACAGGCTGTGTCTCTGACCATCTGGTTAAGTACTCAGTCGCGGTGATGATGTATCGTGCACTCGTCTTCTTTTCTAGAGGCTGAATTGGTCCCACAAAGTCAATCACCCACTTCTCAAAGGGTTGTAATGATATCTATGGATTCATTGGTAGCGCATCCCTCCGTGATGATCTTCCAATCCTTTAGCATGCATCGCATGCCCTACAATACGCTTTTGAATCATTATGCAGTGTCGACCACCACAACCCAATGCGTAGAATCTTCTACGTTGTTGCCTTGCCCGCATAATGTCCTCCTGTGGATCCTCCATCAGCCTCAACGAGGATGTTGTTTTGTTCAAATTATAGCACATAACATTGCAATATTTCATCTGATCCCATTTTGTACAAGTGTCCTACAATGATAGAAAAGTTTTTCGCGCGCACTACCAATTCCTTTTTTTGCTATCTAGTATATCCTTTTGGAGCCATTCCCATCATCACGGAGTGTATAATATCTCCAAAGTGGTTTTCCACAACGCTCACTACAAAGAGTTGTGTATCAGGTATTCCTTCCTCCAAATTAGTAGGCTCCTCTCCCGTTTCAATGCACGACAAATGATCTGATTCAGCATTCAATCATCCTGGTTTTACAATAACTTCAAAATCATATTCTTGAAATAGTAACATGCATCTACATATTCCCCCCCCGAACATAGGCTTGTTCACCAAGTACTTCAATGTAGAATATTTTGTATACATCTTAAAGTGTCTGCCTAGCAAGTAATGCCTAAACTTATGGAGTGTGTATACCATAGCCAGACCTTGCACTCCGTCATTGAATAATTCTTCTTAGCTTTAGATAGCTTCCTACTTGCAAACACTATGGGATGATCCAATTCCCCCTCACCTGCCTATGTCAGTACTGCTCCTAGTGCAATACATGACATGTCCACATGCACATGGAGTTCCTTCTTCCAATCTAGGATGACTAGGATCGATGCGGTGACCATTTTCTCTTTGAGCACATCCAAGCTCTTATGACATTCCTCATTCCATCAGAATGTAGCATCCTTTTTAATAGTTTCTCCATTGGCACAATGATCTGGGCATATATTTTAATGAACTTTCTATAGTACCATGTATGCCCCATCGTTGCGCACAACTATTTCACACTTCTTGGTGCCTCCAAATTGATTATAACCGTGATCTTGGCAAGGTCTAACATTAAGCCTTGTCTACATAACAAGTGACCAAGAAAGATCCCGAAAGGGATGTAGAACAAACACTTCTTTAGATTGAGTGTGATCTGGTACCTCCAACATGTATCTAGCATAAAGTGCAGACTTGCTACGTGGTGCTTTACCAGTCCAAACATTGTCCAATATTCAAAGTATACCTCCAGAAATTTGTGAATGAAATCTTTGAATGTTGTGATAACAACACACGAGAATATTTTTGGCACGTTCTTCAACCCAAAAGGCATCACAGTATACTGGAAGCATCCCCATTCAGTTGCGAAGGTAATCTTACTCCTATCCTCTGGCACGATCTTGATCTGATGGTACCCTAAGAACCCATTAGTAAAGGAATATGCTTCTTGGCTGCCAACATTATCCAACACCTCATCGGTGAATGGATTTGGGAAGGGATCATGCACATTGGTGTCATTCAACTTCCTAAGATATACACATATCCTTATGTTTCTTTTCCTGAACTACCATTGTGATTACCCAATCAGACTCCTCGATTGGTTCAATGATACCTGGTTTATCCAACTCAAACGAACCCTTTCTTTATACTTAGGATTGAGGGGGTAAGGTCTTTGCTTAACTGGCTTCACGTCTGGTTTTAGAGTGATATTCATGAAATCCAAGTCCCTTTTTATCCCTTTCAGATCCAAAAACTTCGTGGGGAACAGATCCTAATATTCACGGAGTAATTCGTCCACCTTATCTACTGTTGTGTCATTCCAGTGCTCCCCAATATTTGTAAACTTCAGCTTTGCCTCTGTGTCAATGTTCACCTGTCTAGTTTTGAGTGGCTTGGTTATGTCTGGGTTCTCTAGTTGTGGTCCCTCAACTTCACAGTGACCTTTAGTCTCTGGAATATTAATCTTCCTTGGGTCTTCATCTTCTTCTTTCACTTTCACATTGTAGCTCTCCAGCACATGGCTCAGTTGGGTAGTCCAATCAGGTTGAATCAAGTCTAGAGGATCATGCAGTATCCTGAATATCGCTGCCTTAACCTCCTACAATGCTTTGTCAATACATTCAAACCCATCCTCAAAGTGAACGTCATCAAAAATCCTTGGTGCAAAACATCCCACTCTTTAGTGACATGGCGGAGTTCCGTCTCCAAGTACCAATTATCGTATAACATCCAAAGTATGAAAAAATAGATGTACCCACTCAAGCTAAGGCTTCACTCCATATGCTTCAGTCCATTTGGCCAAATGGTCACATGGATCATTCCTCCCATCATATTTTTCTGTTAGCCACACTTTTGGGTGGCCAAACCACACTCTCATCATTTTTCTGTATACATGCCAATCATCGAAATTGTCCTTGTGTGCGCCCCACCATCTCGCAAGCATAATGCATAGCACCCAGTCCAAGGCCTAGAAGCGATGCTTCTGTGGAACTTCTCTCTCAAATGCATCCAAAAAGTGATCAATATCAGTTAAACCATCATAGTAAGGGAGATTTCTTACCTCTGACGATACACGACACAACTACTTGGTCATCATATTACAGCGCAGTGTAGATACTTCATGCAGTCAATTCTGCCAGTGTTGTAATTCTTCATCTGAATCTGATGTGCAAGAAATTTTACAGTCCCATGCAATACGTCCATCTGCTATCGGATTCACCCAATCCTGATCTCACACCATTATTTTGTAAATCTGGTCCAAATTGTCATCACTTTCATAATTATGGACCGGTTTAGTATAGTGTGGTCCTTCTATAGGGTCCAGTGGCACCACTACATAGAACAATTTCTTCTCAAATATCATCTTTTGCTTCTTCAGATTGATTACCCCATTCATGTTAGTGGCCCAATCGATCCCAAGGAGCATGGGGTAGGGATTGTTGTCATCCACAATCTCAATCACTTCAAAATTAGCTAGTGTGCTCGCGCCTTCAATATCAACTGTTACCCCCTGAATCCTCCTGACTAGGATGATTTTATGCTAATTCGACATCCTTAACTAAATCAGAGACCACTGCAGTGTGGGTCTCCCCATTCTCTCCCATGTCTATTTTGGAAAAACATTCGCGTTCGACCCCAAATCTAAAATAACTTGATCCATCTCATATTCACCTATCTACACAGTAAGCCTCATCTCACGCCCTGTTCTTGTCTTATGCCTGCTAATATTTCTAACTACACACAGTCTGTTAGTAGCATTTTTCTTCCCAGCACACCTATTGATCAGCTCCTACAGTCCCTTCACATCCTTTTTATCATGTAGTAGTTTCATGAAGGTCTCCAAAAATGTGGTAATCATGGATGGTTCCATTTCTTCAGCCGACTTCTCCTGACTCCCTAAGGTAGAGGCCTCAACAAAACGTTTCTTTGCTTCCATAAACGTTTCTTTTGCACGTTCTAGATCAAACCCGATCTCCTTTTCTAGTGCTTTGCAGACCCACTCACCTTCTTCAAGCTGCTTCCCCTTATCTTCACCAGTCAATACCCCACTCTGCAGCACAATATTTACCTTAGGATCTTCCTCGCGAGGCTCAACCCTCATCATATGTAGGTTCTGAGTCAGGTGCTAAGGTTGCGCACCTTTCTCGCATATCTTAGCCAACAATATAGGGAAATCCTTCGTTTGCATGGTCAAAATAAGTACAATAGCAGCAAGACAGACGTGTTGGATTCAAGAAATCTCGTGCATAGTGTCTTGGTCCTCCACAATTGTAACAAATAACCTACCCTCAACCTCTACCAGGTCCTCCTCCACCGCAGCCTCGTCCATACCCCTGATACTCGCCTCGCGATACTCCAGTGCCTTGGTCCGGAGGCCATGTTTATGCCTGCACCTTGTATGTAGGTGTCATGTCCATCATTAATTCGTAACTCCATCAATTGTGCTCATCATGACCCGCTGATTGACAGAAGTTGCAGAAGAGCTGTTGTGATGTCTGTACGAATTTCTGTAGAAAATGGCAATTGTTTGTCACATGTTTCCCAACTACCTAATAGATAGCACACCATAGTGCAGGCCCTGTACTTGGCCCTACTGCAGCTTTTGACCTCAGAGGAAATGGTCCACCTGCTACAACATAATTATCCAAAACTAGACAGTGATCTTTGTCATGCCCTTGGATTTTGCACTTTAGGCACCAAACGTTTTCGTGTGCCTTGGGCCAAGATGTTCTATCTTTCTTTAGACTTTGCGTTTCGAGGAAAAGGTTCTACAACTGCACATGAATCTATTGAACCCCCAGGTTAGCATCTTGCATTGGCATCTCATGCAATCTCATCGCGATTTCCATAGCTTCCCCCTGGGTCCTATTCTTCTCTTTTGATAGTGCAACCCTTAGATGAGGCAGAAGCGAGGCCACAAACCATTTTTGGTGTTTCCCATCAGTAGAATTCATGTTAGTTGGATCATACACTTCAATCTCTTATCCAAATCCCAGGGTGTCTCACCAGACCTCATCACAATCTCTTCGAATCCCATAATTGATTGCGCCTCAGAATTTTGTCTACTGAATTCCTTATTTAGCGCAGTTTGGATATCTGCCAACACAAACATGTTGGCATTATGGCACTATGGCATAGGTGTTGTCCTTTATGGAAACTCTCTCTGGTGACAGATCTCAGTTCAGGCTCTCAGAATGAAGGAAAAATATATATATATATATATGCAGGTTCACCATGACGAAGACGCATATACACGCGGGTTAGTTGTTCAAAAGTCGCGTATACGTATACACGCGCTTTCATGCAAGGAAAAGCACGTACATGTGGGAGAAATTATTTTTGGTCTGTGGTATTTAGTCCTTGGTATTTGAACCTATGGTTGTGGGCCTTGGTATCTCGTCAAAAGTGTTGATCCCAAGTATTAGGTCCATGGTATTGATTTGTTATGGTTTCGGACCATGGTATTGTGAAAGGGCTAAGACTATAAAAGAGGAAGGAGATCATTTGGCAAAGGATCATCTGAATTATTGAATATCTGATAAAGTGCTAGATCTGGAATATTGGTGATTGGGTTATGGTGCAGATCTGGACTTGAATGAAGGAAGAACCTAAGCGCAAGGAGAAGGATAAGTTGTATTGATGGGTCAAAATCTTAAGGCTTGAATAATAGTATCTTTGTATGATTTTGATCTGTTATATGTGGCACATGCTTGATCTATAAATCTGGTAATCTGGGTTAACTAATGTCTGAATGTTTGAAAGAGTGAATTATCCTTTATAGATCTGTACGCAGGTTCAGTGAAGCGAAGGCACGTATACACGCTAGTTCTGTGAGTAAAAACAACGTATACGCAGGTTGGTCCAAACATAGAAGCGTATGCACACAAGTTTCTGGTTATTGAAGTAGCGTACGTCTCTTGAATTGTGTTCTAGCTGCTTCTGTTTATTGCTGTAGTGTTCTGGGTTCAGAATTTGGTGTGTGGTTACTATTACTGTGTTCAGGGTACAGCTGTTAGAGAAGTGTCTATTTGATTCAGTGTTAATTGGTGAAAAGGAGATTGATTGATGCAAAAATTATTGATGATTGATTGATGTTCATGGATCCAGTCTGAAAATTTATGAAACGAGGTCCCTGGAAGCAAAGAGAAGTTTGTAGCCTTCTGCAAGTAGTAGCCTGTGTACGAGTATCCTGACTAGTACAAGAGCTAAGGGGGTTGTAGCTCCCTTCCAGGAGAAGCTAGAGAACGAGAGAGGGTTGTAGCTCTTTGTAGGTAGCAGCCTTCGTACTGGTAAAGGATTGCACCAGTACAGGAACATTGTAAAAAGAAGTTTCTAATTAAAAGAAGATAGAGATGAATTGCAGCAGGTGGTTTTCACCCACATTGGGTTTCCATCTTATATCTTTTGTTCTTGTGTGTGATTGTCTTCTGCCCTGTTTCACTATTTCTGGTTATTGTTTATTTGATTCTGACACACAGATTAATGATCAACATCTATAAGATAAATTAAATTATAAGTCTGCATGGTATATGCTTGTTTCCTTATCTGTAGTTGCGTATATACGCGGTTTTCTCTAACTGAAGTAGCATATATGATCTGGGTGTGAAAAAGAAAATAATTGACTTGATAATACTGATTCACCCCCCCCCCTCTCAGTATTATTTCCAACAATTGGTATCAAAGCAGGTCATTCAGAAGAAGCTTGATCGCTTGAAGGAAGATATATCATCATGAGCAACTATGAGAGAGAAGCATCAATCAGGCCACCAATTTTTGATGGGACCAACTTCATCTATTGGAAGGTAAGAGTCATAGCCTATCTTCAATCTCTTGGTACAGAAGTCTGGGATATCATAGATACAGGGTACACTTTTCCTTCAACAACTCCTACAGATCCGGCTGGTAAGAATCAATATGAAACAAATGCAAAGGCTGTCAACACTCTATTAAGATGTCTATCTCAATCAGAATTCGTCAAGGTTATGCAGTACAAATCTGCAAAAGAAATATGGGATAAGATCATTCTGAGCTATGAAGGAGATGAACAGGTAAAACGAGAAAAACTTCAAAGCCTCAAAATTCAGTATGAAAATCTCAGAATGTACAATGATGAAAGTGTGGCTAACTATTTCCTACGTATAGATGAGATTTTTAATTGTATGAAAAACTTGGGTGAAGAAATAAAAGAGGTTGTTGTGGTTGAAAAGGTTCTAATATCTTTTTCCTCTAAGTTTGAATCAAAAGTTTCTGCAATAGAAGAAAACAAAATCTACAAAACCTTACCATGTCACAGCTGCACGGAATTCTAACTGCTTACGAAATGAGGAAAGGAGGACCATCAGACAGGAGAGAAGCTGCATTCAAGGCTTCAAGCAAAGGAGATTACTATGAGTCAGGACATATATCAGAAGAATAGGAACAATCAAATTTTGTTAAGAACCTTCAACGGGGTGCTAGAAGATTCAGAGGTAAGTTACCTTTCAAATGCTTTGCTTCTGGAAGAGTTGGTCACTATGTTGCCAAGTGTCCTCATAAAGATAATCTTGACAAAGGTAAGGAACCTGTTAGATGGAACAAGAAATAGAATGTAAATAAGAAAAGCTATTACACTCATGAAGACAGTGATGGACTTTCAAATAGTGATGAAGATGAACAAGGTAACAATTATAGACTTTTAATGGCTTTTGAAGATGATGATTTCTTGGATGCTATAGATGAAGAAGGTATTTATGAAGAGATTTCTAAACTCAAAATTTGCTTAGAAGAAAAGAATATGATCATAGATACTTTGCAATTTAAACTTGTTGAAAAGGAAAAACATCATGAAAAGTTAGAATGTGAAATTGTGGGACTCAGAAAAGAGATTGAGAAAACAAAAGCTCTTAATCTTAGATTTACTGAAGGATCTGAAACTCTGGAAGAGATTATCAAAGTGTAGTGTTCTCCACTAATCAAGACATGTCTGGGATATAATTAAGAATCATCTCAAGCGCTGAAGCCATCCACTTCCAAAAGTTACCTCGATGCAACAAGGAGAAGTGAAACGAGTGACAATCAACAACAAAGGCACAATGCTACTCACCAGGTAAATCAAGGACAATTTAACTCAAGAATGAACAAAGACTACCAGGTAAATTGGGGGAAATTTACTTTAAGGATGAACAGAAGTTACAACCAACCACAGGTAAAACCTTCTCAATTTTCCTCAAGAATGGATGTTAATATAAACTACAATCATTTGGCTGGTAGAGTTGATAATCACTGGAATTTCTTCAATGGTCGATGTTTCTCTTGTCATAACTTTGGTCACAAAGCAACTTGGTGTGCTACCTACAAAACTATCATGACTAGAGAAGCTCAAAAATAGAGGAGTATGACTAGGATCATGAGAAGAACATACAATAACTTTTCTTCTCTTGAAAATGAAATAGAATGTTCTATTTGTAACAATTTCGGTCATGAAGATTCTGAATGCAGGAGCAGGTTTCGGCAGACAACTCAGAGGGAGCAAGCCTTAAGTGCCAAAATATGGAGAATGAAAGAACCACAACCAGAAAGATGTGGTATAGCCTTATATGCAGAAGGGCCAGAAAATCAATGGTACATTGACAGTGGATGTTCGAAACATATGACGGGTGATAAAGAAAAACTTCAGCCATATAGTGCCTTAGAGAAGGAGAAGAAGGTCTCATTTGGAAATGACACCCTGCACTCATAAAAGGTAGAGGTTATTTTCAGTTGAAAGAAAAGGTCAAAGCTGGAAATGTTATGTATGTTGATGGCTTAAAGCATAATCTATTGAGTGTCAGTCAGATGTGCGATCAAGGAACTGAGGTAATATTTCGATCAAATGGATGTAGTGTTCGTGATCTTGATACAGGAAAAACAGTGATCAAAGGCATAAGAACTCCAAATAATTTATACATATTCAAAGAAGGACAACATCAATGCTATCTAAGCAAGAATGATGAACACTGGCTATGGCACCAGAGATTGGGGCATATAAGCTTCTCTCAAATAAGGAAAGCATTCAAATAACAGGCAGTTCATGGTCTTCCAGACATTAGAATTCTAGATAATACAATATGAAAATCATGTCAGTTTGGTAAGCAAACCAGAACTAACTTCCCTAAGAAGGAAGGATCAGCTAGCAAGCCACTTGAACTTGTTCATACTAATGTATGTGGTCCATCTAGGAAAAGATCACCTTGAGGAGAAGAATACTTTATATTATTTATTGACGATTTTTCCAGGATGTGTTGGATAGGACTTATGAAGCACAAAGATGATGCCTTCGAAAAATTAAAATCTTTCAAAGCCTTGGTTGAAAATGAATCAGATCACAAAATCAAATGCCTCAGGTCTAATAGAGGTGGGGAGTTTACCTCAAATGAATTTTTCGATTTTTGTGAAGAACATGGAATAAGAAGGGAATTCTCTACTGCAAGGACTCCTCAGCAAAACGGAGTAGTGGAAAGGTTCAACAAATGGCTCGTGCTATGATGGATGAGTCTGGAACTCCCACAACTTTCTGGGGTGAAGATGCATTTGCTACAGTTGTTATTCTCAACAAGACAAACATCCGAGTAAACAGCACTCAAACTCCCCATGAGCTCTAGTATGGTGAGACTCCTTCGGTAAAATACTTCAAAATTTTTGGAAGCAAATGCTATATCAAAAATACTAATGAAAATCTTGGCAAGTTTGAACCTAGAGTAGATGAAGGCATTCTCCTTGCTTACTCTCCCCACAGCAAAGCATACAAGTGTTACAATAATAGACTTGGAAGAATTGTTGACAACATTGATGTAGTGGTTGATGAAGAAGGAAACATTCCTATGCAAGTAAGTTCCGAAAATTTTGAATATGATGAGGACTATCCTTCAACATCAAATCAGAATCATGATGAAGAAGAAGCTCAAGAGGCACCAGAAGAACAGATAAGGATAGAAGATAAGACTCCATCTATATACGTTCAAAAGAATCATCTAGAATCTCAAATTCTGGGGTAGAAAGAGGCAGGTATACAAACAAGAAGAACAATTGCAGAAGCTTCAAGCTATTTGGCATTGCTCTCCTCCACTGAGCCACAAAATATAAAAGAGGCATGCAAAGATGAATGTCGGGTCAAGGCAATGGATGAAGAACTTGAGAAAATTGAAAAGAATAACAGTTGGGAGTTGGTTCCTAGACCAAAGGATAAGAATGTCATAGGGACAAAATGGATATTCAAAAACAAGTTGAATGAAAATGGGGAAGTTATTAGAAACAAGGCCAGAATTGTTTGTAAAGGGTATGCTCAACAAGAAGGAATAGACTTTGAAGAAATTTTTTCTCCCGTTGCTAGACTTGAGGCCATCTGAATGTTCCTTGCTCTCTCAAGCTTTCATAAGTTCAAAGTATTTCAAATGGACATGAAATCAGCTTTTCTGATGGAGACTTAGAAGAAGAAGTGTATATTGAGCAACCAGATGGATTCATCCTTGGAAATGATCCAAAACTTGTATGCAGACTTAAGAAGGCTCTCTATGGTCTTAAACAAGCTCCAAGGGCTTGGTATTATCGTCTAGAAAAATATCTTCATCAACAAGGTTTCTCAAAAGGATCAGTAGATAGAAATCTTTATATAAAAATTGAAAATAACAAATTGCTAATACTTGTTGTGTATGTTGATGATATCATCTTTGGCAGCAATGAAGAAGCTATGAGTCAAAACTTTTCCTTGGTGATGTAGAAAGAATTCGAAATGTCCTTGCTTGGAGAATTGACATATTTTCTTGGATTACAAATCCAAAAAAATGAAGGCGGTATCTTTTTATCTCAAACCAAGTACATCAGTAGATCTTGAAGAAGTATGGCATGGAAGATTCGAAACCAGTATGCACCCCTATGATTACAGGATGCAGCCTCAGTGCAAATGATGAATCAGCAGCAATGCATCAAACAACTTATAGATCCATGATTGGAAGTCTGATCTATTTAACAAGTACCCGACCAGACATCATGCATGCAGTGGGAATGGTTGGAAGATTTCAAGAAAATCTCAAGGAAACTCATCTTCAGGCAGTAAAGAGAATTTTCAAGTATCTTCAAGGAACTCAAAACTATGTCCTGTGGTATCCGAGAGATACAGATCTCACTCTTCATGCTTATACAGATGCAAATTGGGCTAGAAGCATGGATGACAGAAAAAGCACAAGTGGTGGTGCATTCTTTATGGGTTCCAGATTAGTATCTTGGTTCAGCAAGAAACAGAGTTCGATTGCTTTATCTACAACTGAAGCAGAATATGTGGTTGTCGTATCTTGTTGCACACAACTCCTTTGGATGATCCAAACTTTGCAGGATTTTCAAATCACTTGTACTCCACCTATCTCCATCTTATGTGATAATACAAGTGCTATCAGTATCTCAAAGAATCCTATCATGCATTCAAAGACTAAGCACATACCGATCAAGTATCATTTTCTCTGGGAACAAGTGTTGGAACAAAAGGTCAAATTGGAGTATGTTCCCTCTAAGGAACAAGTTGCTGATATTCTCACCAAACCACTGCCCAGGGAAACCTTTGAATACCTCAAACAGAAGTTGGGAGTAGTTGATGCCTCATCTTGCTGCTGAAACTTGTTTGTTTCAAAGAAAGGTGGGTGTATGCGAGTTTCCCGAGGAGGATTCACATACATACACCGATTTATGCAGAGACAGTCGCATATATGGTAGTTTGAAGGAAATCAGTAGGGTCAGACTCTGGTTGAAGACAGTCTGATATGGGTCTGACAGAGACCATCTGGCATAGGTTCAGGGGGAGCAGATAGACTTCTAATAATGCATTGTTGGCATTATCTTAGGAGCTTTTGGTTCAAGTACACAGCTGTTGTTGATTTCAGGTGGAACAAATGAAGAACAGAAGGAGATCATGGTTGCTGATCTGAATAGTGATTGACAGATGCTGCTGATATTAGTTACTGGTGTCTTGCATAGTCTTGCTCTAGATATTTCGTCTCTATGTCATGTATATCTTTTATTATTATCCAGGTCATGTAATGACCTATTTTGGTTTCCCCACTATGCCTAGGATGATTGATGTAATGAACTTGGTTTTCATATGTAAATTTCTGATGTATCCCCACTTGGTTTGGTGGATGATCCCCACTTGGTTGGATGATGGATGTATGTATAGAGTCTTTTGGTGATAGGAAGGTCTTTTATGATGTATAAGTCATGGTTCTTCTTGAAGAACATCTTTTTGCAGATCTTGCCTACAGTCAGGGGGAGCATGGTCAGCACAGCAAAGCAGAGATTTCAGCATGTACTCAGGGGAGCACAACCCTTATCCCTTGATGACAAAGGGGGAGAATGACATTGAGGATCTTGGGGTTTCCATCAAGTCCAAAGGGGGATATTGTTGGCATTATGGCACAGGTTTGGCGCTATGGCACAGTTGTTGTCCTTGATGGCAACTCTCTCTAGTGACAGATCTCAATTCAAGCTCTCAGAATGAAGGAAAAATATATATACGCAGATTCACCATGACGAAGACGCGTATACATGCAGGTTAGTTGTTCAAAAGTCGTGTATACGTGTACACACACTTTCATGCAAGGAAAAGCGCGTACATGTGGGAGAACTTATTTTTGGTCCATGGTATTTAGTCCTTGGTATTTGAACCTATGGTTGTGGGCCATGGTATCTCGTCAGAAGTGTTGATCCCAAGTATTGGGTCCATGGTATTGATTTTTTATGGTTTTGGACCATGGTATTGTGAAAGGGCTAAGACTATAAAAGAGGAAGGAGATCATTTGGCAAAAGATCATCTGAATTATTGAATATCTGATAAAGTGCTAGATCTGGAATACTGGTGATTGGGTTATGGTGCAGATCTGGACCTAAATGAAGGAAGAACCTGAGCGCAAGGAGAAGGATAAGTTCTATTGATGGGTCAAAATCTTAAGGCTTGAATAATAGTATCTTTGTATGATTTTGATCTGTTATATGTGGCGCATGCTTGATCTATAAATCTGGTAATATGGGTTAACTAATGTCTGAATGTTTGAAAGAGTGAATTATCCTTTATAGATCTGTATGCAGGTTCAATGAAGCGAAGGCGCGTATACACGCTGTTTCTACAAGTAAAAACAGTGTATACGCAGGTTGGTCCAAACACATAATCGTATGCATGCAAGTTTCTAGTTATTGAAGTAGCGTACGTCTCTTGAATTGTGTTCTAGCTGCTTCTGTTTATTGCTGCAGTGTTCTAGGTTCAGAATTTGGTGTGTGGTTACTGTTACTGGGTTCAGGGTACAGCTGTTAGAGAAGTGTCTACTTGATTCAGTTTTAATTGGTGAAAAGGAGATTGATTGATGCAAAAATTCTTGATGATTGATTTATGTTCATGGATCCAGTCTGAAAATTTATGAAACGAGGTCCCTGGAAGCAAAGAGAAGGTTGTAGCCTTCTACAGGTAGTAGCCTGCGTACTAGTATCCCGGCTAGTACAAGAGCTAAGGGGGTTGTAGCTCCCTTCCAGGAGAAGTTGGAGAATGAGAGAGGGTTGTAGCTCTCTGCAGGTAGCAGCCTACGTACTGGTAAAGGACTGCACCAGTACAGAAACATTGTAAAAAGAAGTTTCTAATTAAAAGAAGATAGAGACGAATTGCAGCAGGTGGTTTTCACCCACATTGGGTTTCCACCTTATATCTTGTGTTCTTGTGTGTGATTTTCTTCTGCCCTGTTTCACTATTTCTGGTTACTATTTATTTGATTCTGACACACAGATTAATGATCAACATCTGTAAGATAAATTAAATTATAAGTCTGCATGGTATACGCTTGTTTCCTTATCTGTAGTTGCGTATATACGCGGTTTTCTCTAACTGAAGTAGCTTATATGATCTGGGTGTGAAGAGGAAAATAATTGACTTGATAATACTGATTCACCCCCTCCCTCTTAGTATTATTCCAACAGAACATAGGATTATCAGTGTAGCACTTAATGTACCACGTTAGTGCATGGTCCTACAAAGCACTAACCAACATTGCTTTCTTCATTTGATCATCCATGATACCCTGAGCTTCCCATACAGCCTTCGTGACGAACCAAAACTGGTCTGGATCTTCATTTCCCACGCCCTTGAAAATAAGAAGCTTTATAGAGTTGGCCATATTGAATAGTGGCGGAGGTGTCCGTGGTGTAGGTGAAAGCATATGTGGCAAAGGTGAATATGGAGGTGGTCTGGGTGGGTGAGGTATTCGCGAGAACCCTTGATTTATCAACTGAACAACGCTCTATGGAGATGCATGTGTTGCTTCCTCGTCATCACTTAGAGGGGGTTTAATTAGCAGGCTATATTCAGGGCATGTTCTTCCTTTGTTCCTGAATTTCCTTCCACTTCGCGTAGCCCCAAACATCAAGGTAGTTGCATAACCCGCTTTTCACACAAGATCATCCTAATCCAAGTATTTAACGATTTTAAATACTTACCTCACAACCCCTTGAAGAAGAGGTGCTATGCTTCGCTGTAACTGACCGAGGTATCGACCGTGAACTCTGTCATGAACCCTCCTATGATACAATCGAGCCAATGATTGACAGCCCATGCAAACTTATCTTCAAAGTCTTCTAATCTCTGCACTAACTTCGGGGTCCAGACTATTGGACCATCAAACCTCCACCATCCTTGGTCATTTGCCAATTTCGCGATCCACTCGTACAATTCGACTGGGAAGGAAATGAAGAAGATCTCGTGTATTAATGTGTATAGGTATATATCCAACCACTTTTCTTTTGTTAATCGCGGATTCCTGTTTTATTGCGTCGCGAATTCGTGGATATTTCTATCCAACCAGTCTTCAATCTCTTTGTTAGCTGGATTCCAATGATGCGACATCACACATCTCATTATGAAAATCTCGGTCCTGGCAATGGAACCATTTGTTGGCTTGATGGGCTTTGACCCAGGTTCATCATTAAGTCAGCCAAGAAAATCCCTACACTACTAGCCCTTTCGGCATCAATCCATGAAGCGCGGACTGAAGGCTCACCCGAAGCAGTATGGGGGGATGCAGGGACCAAGTTTCCACACCTTGAGATGGTTGTGATGTTGGTTTTATACCCTAACCCTTCCTTCACGTAGACCTATAAGCCCTTTATGGCTTATCAAAGTACTTCTCTTATTCGGATTTAAAACCTTCATGAAAGCCTCTAATCGTCCTTCTCGGACCCTAACTAGTCAATTCAGATGCTTACACGCCTCTGTAGTTACCCTTACTTCTGTGTCTACCTAGATTAACTTAAGTATTAGTTAACTTCAACTTTTACTATGATTATCTTCACGTAAACTGATATTCTTACTTACGTTCATATGACAAAGTGAAATACATAGAATTGTGCATCAATATAGCATTAAATCATAAATACAATATTCAACATAACATAATCGTAAACATTCATAACAGAAGTAAAATGGTCCATACACAGATTTCTCCATAATAACTCTCTTTATTAATGGTTCAGATTTCCAGTACATACTCTAACTGCCCTTCGCACACAACTATAGGGGTCTGTGCACTCAGCTATGGAATTCTACCCTAGGCCTCTGTGCACTCAACTGTAGAACCTCTTCCTATGCTAAGAATCTTCACTCTCAGCTCTCAATTGACCCAAACATTCTTATAACTCTACTTACGACCTACCTTAGACTCTTCTAAGACACCATTTTTATACATTCCCATGGTTTGTGAACCAAGAGCGGATCTCATCAAGCCGACACAAACTATATAAAATAATGGTGGAAACCATTTCTGACTGTTTACATCTTCGTGCTCCGAACCACAAAATGTGGAGACCTTACATTCTTTATACAAAACTTGAGCCTTTAGCCCCAAAACTTGGAATTTTAACCCCAAAATTGACCCCACGGGACCCATTCCCAACAACAGTCACGTATGCTTCTTTGTGGTGATAAAGAAGTGGCAAAAATTCAAGGGGAGCTCCTCATATGCTTCAATCAATTCATTATTAGCATTATGGTTCTGATAGTGGTTTGTTGCAGTTTGTTGAGGATGTTCTTACACTGCTTAAGAATGTATGAAAGAGTATTGGTTCATAATGAGTGATGAGTCATTGCAAAGTCTTATTACTATTGTTGATCTCTCTCTTTGTTTTTTGTGAGAAGGATATATTATGATCATAATTGGTGATGAAGAGTTGGTACAGGTTCAAGGTGAGAATCCTCTATGCATGCAATAGCTCATTGTTGGAGTTATTGTTTCTCGAGCACTCCTTATTGCATGATGTTGTATATGATGAGATCATGATTATTACTCCTGTCATTAGTCTTATTTTATTTCTCACAACTAGAAAATGTATATATTGTTGTCACTATGACATGTGCTATTAATGATCCTTGGGTTGCATATGGTGAAGTTATGGATGGTACCTTATTATTGTTATTGTTGTATAAATATTGATGCACTTGATGAGGAGGATATGTATGATGGTTGATATGCTACTTAATGGCTTGTGATATGTTGTTGATGCATGGAGAGAGTATGTTGTTGTATATGTTTCCTATGGTGTTTTGGTCAAAGAAATTAATATGGTTAACTAATTGTTGCTCTTTTTGTATATGGAGATAATGTGCTAACCTTGATGGCATGATGTCAAGGGGATGAGTTGCTAAAAACTCTTTCTTGTAGAAATTTATGTTGCTATTGGTATTGCTTAGTGCTTCTTGGATATATTTCATATTTGGCCACAAGATATTGATGATAGAGATTGGTGTTACACTTTCCTATCTAATTGATGATATATTCCTTCTTGATAATGAGGATGTTCATTTTTTTGTCATTTTGTAAGTTATGCTATTATTGTCATATGATTATGTTACAGATGCCTATTGGAGCATGGTGGTTGATGATAATTATTTGTAGATATTTCATTGTTGAGATCCTTTTTTGTCATCATGTATTTGATTCATATCAATTTATTGGGATTGCATAGAGGAAATCACACTTGTGTGCACTTGTAAAATTCTTGCATCATTATTGTTCTATTTTTATAATGTACTAGTCATGAAAAGGTTCATGATGTAATCATTGTAAAATTCAGCCACTGGGATCAAGTCATGTCATATATGTAACCCCACTAATTTGGGTGATTAAAGTAATATTGATATCATAAATTCATTTACTATAGGAAAGGCCATGTGTGTTTATGGATATCCATGTATTTGAGTCATAAAGCCTTGTAATTATATTGCATATCTCTAGAAGGTCAAACATATGCTCATGGGGAGCATGGTCAGTATGCATATTTCATGTTTCATACCAACAAATCAGACTTACAATGTTGAGCTCTATAGGATGAGTACTTTATTTAGCTTAGTTCCACCCTTCTCCCTTGATGTCAAAGCGGGAGAGAAGACATGGTGTTTTCAAGAGGTTGCCATCAAGTCCGAAGGAGGAGATTATTGGCATTATCGCTAATATCTTGTCCTTGAAGGTAACCTGCATGTTAAATATTTCCTTGATGTCAACCTGGTTATTATATGATGATTATGGAACTAATGCAAGTGATAGGAACATTGGTACAAATATTGCAGAAATGAGGAAGTGTATCGACTTCGAGAAAACATGAAAGTGTGAAGTTTGAAAAGTATACATGACCCCTTTGAAGAATAGTTGCGTACATACGTAGGTTAAGTGAACAAAAGTTGTGTATGTGATCCTAACCATGGAAAAGTGAAAACTAGGAGGTTTTCCCATGGCAGTCACTGATAGTATTGTGATGACAACGTGTATTTTCTTGTGGCAACAATTACTGACAAATTTACCAAGGGATTTGCTTGTGTTATTGGAAAGGAAAATAACTATATAAGGAGAAAGAGATTGAGTCATATGTGTATTTGATGGATTACTCATGTGTGATCTGATCTGAAACAAGTGTGCACCAAGGGGTAAGGAGAAGACTCTGATCTGAAATATTTGAAAGCATATTGAAAACTAATGGACATACTTGTTTGACTTACTTATGTTTAAACGAATCAAAATGCAAGATTTGTGGTTATAGTGGAGCTATGGTCTAAATGTGTTTGCATAGATCTGTGATTTTTGTGGTGAAGTATGTAGAATGTGTGTCCTGTTGTAGAAATTATTTGATTCAATGATTTAATATCTGTACAAATGTTTTACTCCTGAATAACACATACATACACAGATCTAACTTATAATTGTCATGTATATATTCTGAAGTGTTTTTATTGTTGTTTGAACTAGGTTTTCAGCTGCTTTTATTTCTACTAAATAATGTTGTTTATGATGGTAGATTCACTTTGAATAGTCAAAATACTTTGGCTTTGGTATTTAGTGGTATGAGATATTTACATGGGTATTCTACATAAAAGTCATGTATATACTTGGATATATTTAACGATAGTCGTATATATGTTCTAGGGTTTGAAGTGCTACTTGGTGATGGTAGTTGATTAGTTTTGTATTATTTGTTGCTAATTTTCAAGGATTTCATGATCAAGATGGGTGGTATCTGGTAGTGTTAATTGATGATTGGTTGTTAACTGTGAGATTATTAAATGGATTGATTTGGTTGTGTTGGTATACTAGTTTGATATGGTTGTAGTGGTTTAATGGGAATTCAATGATTGATCTGCTTCAATGATTTAGTTGGTATTTAGTATTTAGTGATTTAGTATTCAATGTTTGGTTTGAGAATGGTTAATTGGTATTCAACGTAATGTTGAGCGTGGGTCCAGTTTGAAAAATTGATGAAGGTGGCTACATGTTTTGATGGTTGTTTGAGTCACGTGGATCCAGTATGAAAATTATGAAACATGGTCCACAAGGTGTTGAGGGTTGGATATTTAAGTGAAGGAGTAGGAGATTCCTTCTTTTAGGATTCGGTAAACTTGATCAGGGAGTGGTAGCTCCCATCCAATGGTGCTGAAGAACGAGTGGATGTTGTATCCTCCTGCAGGAAGGTGCCCGTGTGCTGGTAAGAGTCTGTGCGAGTAAAAAAAACTAAGAATATTTTCTTTATAATAAAAGAAGAAGACAAGGATGACAACAATGATGGTTTTCTCCCACATTGGGTTTCCACCTAAAATCTCAGTGCCCATATGTTTTTATGTGTGTGTATTGATTTATCTTCTCCCTAATGCTTTGCATAATGAATGGATAATGAAATAATGACGCAATGACTAAGTAAAAAACTAATGGAAATTGTGAAAATTTGATAATCTACATATGTTGGGCTTTCATTAACTAAAAATACATGCACACACATTTTATATGAATAACAGTAGCACACAAAATTATGAAATGGAAATTGAAGATTATGTGAATTAAAAATATAGATTCACCCTTGGCCCTCTAAGTATTTTTCCTAATAATTGGTATGAGAGCAAGTCTCTCAGAAAGAGCTTGACCACTTGAAGGAAGATCTAGCAAAGATGGGTAGCCAAGATGGAATTTTCTCTACCATGCCACCTTTGTTTAATGGTACTAAATTTATGCTTTGGAAGGCTAGAATGAGAGCGTATTTTCAGTCATTAGAAGATGATGTATGGGGAGCTATTGAAGGTGGATATCAATACCCAACTTCCATTCATACAAATAATATAGGAAAGAAGTAGTATGAGAATAATGCAAAGGTAGTAAATGCTGTCTTGGGAGGATTTTTAGAATTTGAGATCATGAAAGTCATGCAACTAAACACCACTAAAGAAATATGGGACAAGATTTTCCATAGCTATGAAGGTGACACTAAGGTAACAAGTGAAAAACTTCATTCTTATAGAATCTAGTATGAGTCTCTTAGAATTCATGATCACAAGAGCATTGAAAACTTTTCTGTTAGAGTAGATGAAATTATTAAAACAATGAGGGGTCTCAATGATAAGATTGGGGATTCTACTATTATTTAAAATATCTTGATATCACTAACCCAAAATTTTGATGCCAAGGTCTCTACCATTAAAGAAATTCACAATTTAAAAAGTCTTACTCTAGAACAACTCTGTGGGATCTTGATAGTTTAGAAGATGAGAAAATGGAATACATTAGAAATTAGAAGTTTCCTTTAAAGACACATATGAAGGTAAAGAAAGGGAGAGCCTAAAGATACACTTACATTTCAAATTATGAAGAAGTTGCAAGTGGGAACTGATAAATTCAAAGGTTAACTTCCCTTAAATGTTTTGCTTGTGTAAGAGTAGGTCACTAGGTATCTGAATTTTCATATAAATAAAATCACAATAAGAAAGAAAAAGGAAAGGATGTTTACAAGAAAAATTCCAAAAATAAATTCTCTGCCAAGAAAATATTTTATTATAATGAAGACAATCAAAGCACATCTGATGATCAATAAGATGTTGATTCAGATTCCAACATTAATTACAAAATACTTATGGCTCTTTAATATCAATAAACAAGTGAATCAATTATTTGTGAAGAATATGATTTAATGAAAGCATTGAAAGAAATTGATAGACTCAGAACGGAAAATAAAGAATCGGAAACAAAATAAAGTAGTGTTATGAAAGAAATGAACTTCCTAAAGTCTCAATTAGAAGCAGCCAATAGAATAAAAAAAAGTCTTATAAAAAAAACTTCACGAAAAGGAAAGGCATTGTGAAAAGTTAGAATCATAAATTGTGACTCTAAGGGAATATTATGAGAAAACTAGAAAATGGATAAAGACATCTGAATCACTAGAGAATATTATTAATGAACAACGTTCTCCTCTAATCAAGAACATTGAATACAGCCACAAGGTTTTATATCCATAAGGTGATGACAATGACCCAAAAAATATTGAATCATGTCACTCATCAAAAATTAAATATTCAAGACCAAAAAAAATTGAATCAATTCCATAAAGATCAATCCCAAGTATAAGAGATGGTTTCATGGATATTTTTTTTCTTGTAACTCATTTGGGCATTCTTGTAACTCATTTTAACTCAACTAGTGAATCAAATATCTATGAAGACAATGATTTAATAAAATCATTCAAATAAATTAATAGACTCAAAAATGAAAACAAAAAAATGGAAACAAAAGAAAGTAGTGTTGTCGAAAAAATGAACTTCCTAAAGTCTCAATTAGAAGCAACTAATAGAAGAACAAAATTCTTAGAAAAACAACTTCAAGAAAAGGAAATGCATTGTGAAAAAATTGTTATTCATAAGTCTTCTTCAAACCTCATGCTAGGATTGCTCAAAAGTATAATGTATTTCAAGAATTGGCCAAGTCTCCATCAACTATGTCAACCCTCGAGGTGTTGAAAAACTACCCCACCCAAAAAAGGCTTTGGTTTCAACTATCGAATGTGTGGATCCCTCGAATTCCAACCTATTTGTTTTCAGTCATGAAAACTATACCCCTCACCTTCTAACTCAATTGGCCTTCATCATTCAGGTCATCATCTATGGTAAGAACATTCATCTTTCTATTGTGGATGAGGGAACCTCAACGTGCATCATGTTTTTGTCTTGCTTGAAACCAATTGGTTCACCTCAACTGAGTTAGTCGCCTACCACATTGAAATATTTTGATGGGAGAACATATAAGCCTTGTGGTATTCTGAATTCCTTACAAGTATAACTAGGGGGGAAAACTTTATCCATAGAAGTGGAAGTTATTGATAGACCTCTTGATTATAATCTTCTATTGGGTCTCATGTCGGGTTATGCCATGGCTGCCGTTGTTTCGACTTATTTTTGTATGATCACATTTCCTCATTAGGGAGGGATTGTGGCCATTGACAAACTCATAATTTTTTCCTCTAATTCTCATGTTACTAGAAATATCTCATTGGTAGGAGAATATCTACATTCTTATCACCATGTCGGGTTTATACTGTTAAAGGATTCCTCGCTGATGGGAACCCTTTTGCTTCCTCCTCCTCCTCTTCTCGAAATATCATATTCAGTTCCTTATATCAATATGATATCATCTTCTACTATCCATACTAACTCCATGGATTATTCAAGATGAATCTAGCATCCATAGTTTTGGAAACCAAATCTTGCTTAGCCCCATTGAACTTGATTACAAAGCCATCTATTCGATTTGTGCAGCTCATACCTTCTCTTCGATCAATTGGGTTGATCAATAATTACATTATGACACATCTTCTTATCCATTCTCTCGTATATTCTCTACCAATGAGAGAATCATGGAGATCATGATGCCAGATAATGCGTCATGGGACGATAATCACCATCGTTCCTTGTTACCATATTCCATTGAGGATAATCTCAGTGATGTGTATCTACCCAATGTCATTGAGTCTTTTACGAATTTTGTTTCTATCCATGAAGTTGATTCTAAAAATAATCTCTCGAATATCGAAGAGACAATACCTATTGATATCTCTGTTAAATCAAGTATCATAAAAAATCTACATATTTGTGCTCTTGCTCTCCACCCAAGATTAAGACCTATAAAGCCCTATTTCAAGAGTTTTGTGATGTCTTTGCTTGGACCTATCAAGAAATGCTAGGTATCGACCCAATTATAATGGTGCATGAGATTAAAACATATCTTGATGCTAAACCATTCCGGAAATGCCTATGTCCAATCCATCCAAATAAGATTGTTGCGATAAAGAGTGAAGTTGAAAAAATCCTTCATGCTGAGTTCATCTACCCCATTCCGCTAACCGATTAGGTGTCAAAATTTTTCCATCTCATGAAGAAAGAGGGGACAATCCATGTATGCATCGATTATCAAGATGTGAATCGCGCTTGTCCAAAGAACAATTACCCAACCCCGTTCATCGACTAGATTGTTGATGAGTGCACTGACTACGAAATCTATTCATTCATGGATGGTTTCTCCAGATATAATCAAATCAACATCCTCCCAGAAAATCAACCTAAAATTGAATTTATTTGTCCTTGGGGTACATTTTCCTACCAGAAACTCCCATTTGGTCTAAAAAATGTCGGGGCCACGCTTCAATGAGTAATGGGTTATGGTTTCATGATAGTAAACACATCATGCAACCTTATTTGGAGATATCCTTACTCCTTCTAAGTATCAGGCTAATCACCTAATGCATCTTAGGGTCATTTTCATATCGTGTAGACACTATAATATTTGACTGAATCCAAAAAATGTGTGTTTTGTGTTAGTTTTGGTCGACTTCTTGGTTTTGTTATTCCAAAACATGGAATTCATATCAATCCTTTGAAAGTAAGGGCAATCATCGACCTGCTTGTACCTTCTTCACTTGTTTAGCTTCAATGACTTCAAGAGAAAGCTAACTTTCTGTGACTATGCTAATTTGACCAAACGATTCACTCACCTCCTTAAGAAAGGGGTTCCCTTCCATTGGTATAGCACAAATTAGAAATAATTTAATGCCCTGAAAGATGTACTAGTTTGGGCATCTCTCTTATATCCCCTTGATTTTCAATGGGACTATTTTCTGTATCTTATTGCTGCCATTTCTAATATAGCAATGGTATTAGTCCTGAAGACGATGTAGGGACATAACAACCCATATATTATCTGATTCGGAATCTCAATGATACCGAAATCAGGTATACCCACGTAGAAAAGTTGGCTTTGGTGGTCGTTCAAGCCATTCAAAGGTTCTGCCATTACATCTTTCTATGGAAAACTACAGTTGTTTCAGATTAAAATCCTATGACATACATTTTATCACATCAATTGTTGGGGGGGAAATACTCTAAATGGATCATCATCCTACAAAACTTTGACCTGGAATTTATCAAATCCAAGCCAAAGAAATCCTTGGTTTTCACTGAGCTTATGTGCAACCTTCATTCCCCTAATTCTAAATCGAGATCTAATGATTATATCCCTAACGATTCATTGTTTCTAATTTCACCATCTGACACATGGTATGGATACATTCTTATATATCTCCAGACCTAAAAAAATTTATCTGATACCTTTTGATCCAAGTAGTGATGTATTCGATACCAAACCAATAACTACATTATTATTGGCAACACCCTTTATCGATGCAGTATTGATACGATTTTACAAAAGTGCCTCATGCATGAGGAGGCCAAGAAAGTCCTTAATGAATGCAATTTGGGGGCATGTGCCAGTCATTTTTCTAGTTATTCTACCACACAAAAAATCCTATGCGCTGGTTACTTTTGGCCTACCATTTTTTGAGACTGTATTCTCATTGTCCAAAAGTTTCATGCATGCCAAATTTATCATCGTAAGACTCGTGCTTCATCTACTCCATTGCATCCCATTATTGTCATCAGAACTTTTTCGAAACGGGTTAAGGAGATGCCTACATTTAACAACATTGGTGAAACAACTGTATATTTATTTTTCAACCATGTTATTGCATGGTTTGGTGCTCCGCAAGCCATAGGTACAAATCACATAAATAATTTCCAAAATTATATGATGATCGAACTAACTCCTAAGCTGGAGGTTTCCCATGAAAGTTACACTCCCTACTATCCTCAGGCTAATGGATAGGTTGAGGCTATCAATAAAGTTCTCAAAAATATGCTTCAATGTATGGTAGGGGTCAATAAATCAGACTACAATTTGCTTATTTATGCTGCCTTGTGGGCCTACCAAACCTCAGTAAGGACTTCTACCATATTTACACCCTATCAGTTGGTTTATGGTTTGTAAGAAATCCTTCCAATTGAATGTGATATTTCGTCACTGAAACTAGTTGTTGAAATTCTTCCTACCACTTCTATAGAAGAGGAACATCTTTTACATATGAACTGATTAGATGAGACACTGTGTGATGCATCTATAGCTAATGAAGTTCATAAAAGATGTATCAAGGTGCAATATGATAAAATTTTCAATCCTTGTGTCTTCTCAGAAGGAGATATTGTTCTTTTATGCGACCAAGAATATGATAAGTTAGGATCAAGAAAGTTCCAACCTATGTGGTCAGGTCCATATATTGTTAAGCATGTTCTTGCAAAAGGGGCCTATAAGTTAGTCAATTTTGATGGAATTCCATTGGCACAATATAGGAATGGGTTGTACCTAAAGATATATTATGCTTGATCTCATGCGTAGTAACATTGTGTACATACTATCTATAGGTGTGTTGAGTTTGTTTGCAGTGTGTCTCTTTTGAGTTTCCTAAGTTTTTTGTTGATCCCTTTTATGTTTGGTTTGCATATATCAACATCCCTTGAACTTTATTTTCATTATGTTGATGGTGCTAATCCTAGTACTCAGAACCTATCCTCCATAACGTGGGCTATCGTTGTCCAAATGACAAGTTAGTGAGTATATAAGGGATTTGTATTGGTCTCTCTACCAACAACACAACTTATTATAATGCAATGGTCAAGATACTGTCTAATGTTATTTCACATGGTATCTGTTGTTTAGTCATCAGACTTGACTCAGAGCTCATGGTACTACAGCTTGCTAATGTTTATTCGATTTGAAGTCCTACCATATTGCATATGTTTTTAAGGGTTCGCCTTCTAGAAATAAATTTTAATTCCATATAATATGAACACATAGAAATCTAAAAACATTGACAGATGTGCTTGCTAATCATGTTTTAGATCGACATTTGTAGTGAATATATAATGGTTTCATTACACATCACATCATTGAAAGCACAATAGGAACATGAAAACACTAAAGATATATATATATATCTATATATATATATATATATATATATATATAGATATATATATATATATATATATATATATATATATATATATATATATATATATATATATATATATATATATATATATATATATATATATATATATATAGTTTGGTTTTACAAAACTTGTGCCTAATACACATATGGCCACATGACCCATATAAAAAACTACATGAAAATATCTATGTAGACTAATAAAAGTGCTCATGATAACAAGCCACTGCATGAACTATCTTGCACAGTAGCCGAACAATATGGCTAGGCACTCCAATAGTGTGTTGCTGAAGTCGCATTGAAATCTGGTTGATAACAGTCTCATCTATCCCGTGTTTCAAACCGTCCATGTGGTACTCCACCTCTACTAGGATCTCAACTACATTAAGATCTCGTAGTGCATCTCATCCTACAGCAACAACCTATGTTGGTTCTACTACTGCCTGTGGATGTTCTCATGCATGAGGGAGATATGAAGCACATATCTATCGAGCAGGCCCAATATTTGCATGAACAAATGAATAGTTTCAGTCTCGGAAACATAAAAAACAAAACAAAAAAATTGTATTACTTTCAAAAATTAAAATGGTCGAAATATATTATCAATAGAATCCCATCGCTCTCCCTCAGGAAGCGTGAGATCAGGGTCACCATGAAAATCCATCCCTGCGTATGGATAATCATTGATCATAACGAACTTTGTGCGCAACCATCCAAAGAAGGATGGTGAGAAATTGATCGCCGATGGACCTTCATGTTAGGACATATGATCTATCCACCTTTTCATCCATGGTACCCTCATCTCAATGGGCTCGAGTGTAATCTACTGAGGCTGTAGTGGTGGAATATGTTCTAGGGAAAAACAGACCAAGATGGAATTGTATCCAAAGTTTTTGAACTTTCCCTCTCTTGCTTTAGACAATTGTTCTTTCATATTGACCAACACTCCCTCACTCCAGTTGAATATTGTTGGCTCCAAACACTCCACACCATACTACATGTATGATCTGCTAGCTACATGAAGTGTTGAGCTACCCGCCAATCTGGAAATGATGAATAAGATTGTTCTTAAAGGAAAATGGGTTACATCTTTTATGCTAATATTTCCATCTCTAGTTGGCTTGGATCGAGGTCTGTAGTAAGTAGTGATATAATATTTCATTGTTTCTCCACCCCTTCTCCTACCTAGGAGAGAGATGGAGCACCTCTTCTGGAGAAACCTGTCAGAAAATATAATTCCTCTATTGTTATCTCAAGCAGATGTTCCCCAAATCTAAATGAGTATGCTTGCAAATCCCATGCATGAACAAGATATGCTAGTAATTCCATTTGTTTCCTCATAATAGGAAGCAAAAATAATTTGAACAGCCCACATTCTTTTAGTGCCTAGATGGTAGTAGGATCATTAGTTGCACTTAAATCATGTTCTTCATGTTCTCTTTCTCTCCAAATAAAGGCCATTTTATTTTAATGAAGACCCGAAACATTAAGAAGAGACTCATTAGGATCCTTTCCATGCAATAAAAATAAAAATAAAATTGAAGGGAAACTGGCAAACACTTTTTAGATCTGCACCTAATGCACCCCCAAGAGGAGAGACAGTGCATTGCACCCCTCCCTGTAGTATACCCTCACTTAGGTGCAATGCACCTTTCGACCATTTGGGCCTGTGTTGGTCATAAGGCAAGCTTTTTAAACCCCAAGACCCTATAAAATGCCTAAAACTTGAATGAACACACAAAATGGGACCATGAAATAAAATAGAAAGGTATTAGCTCTTAGCTAGAAGTGACGGTTCTTGAAACGATCCACTAGATTGAGTGTAATCAGTTGCAGAAGATTGAGGGAAAAAAATACTCAGAACTCTCACTGTTGAAGACAAATGCGAAATGGTAAATATGAATAGTCATTTTGAATATTTATGGATGTTTCTTCCATTATTTTATTCACATTTAATGTTTTGACCCAGTAACAACCCATTTTTACCATGAAACAATTATTTTTAATCCTTCTTGTGATGTTCTGAGCAGGTCAACAATTGTTTGATGGATTTTGTCATGTTTTGAACAAATTATTTTGATCGATGAGCACACTTTTATCACTTTTTCGGGCTCTGTAAACCTATGAAAAAGGAACCACCTAGAGTTCTCTTTTAGCTCTTTTTATACTCCCAAAATAATAAAATATTTTCGAGCACTTGTCTTTTCAAGCACGCTAAAGTAAATGAAAAGAAGTCTACTCAGTATAACTTTAACCCTTTTCTGGACTGAGATAGACTAAATATGAAAAAGGAATACCTTAGATGAACATGGCTAAGAGGTTATCTTAGGTATTATTTTCTACCTTTCTGGACCTAAGGGACTGTCTACGAAAAGGAACATCTGGATTTTTCTTTTCTGCCTATTTTTCAAATTCTATAAACATGAAAAAGATGTCGATTTATACCTTTCCTCGATTCGTTAAAACATAAAACATTAATGGACTCGTTCATGATGAGACTGAACCACTCCTTCTCTAGGTTCATTAAATATTCTTATAGGGATTCATTTGAAGGATGAACTTACAGTTCAAGCACATGTTATCCTCCTCAACCTTGTTAAAAAATAAAGAGGTACTAACCAGTATGGTTAGGGAAATTCAGAAAACAGGGTACTCCAATTTTTAATGGCAACAATTCTCTCTTGAACACCACACTCTTCCACTTCATCTCCATGGTTATTAGGTTGGGAAATATGCTTGTCTTTTGGTTTATCATACCATTTCAAAGCCTCCGTTTTTTTATTTTGGGTCATTGCTTCCAACTCCATTCAGTGTCTCCATTGTGTTCAAGAGAAGTCATTTAGTTAATATCTACTATGATACTCATAAGCCTTCATTTCATGTCTGTCTTTCCTGATCCAGTTTATTATCAACATCATTCTAATCATTCTGTCTCAAATCATCATACTTGCTTCGTGTCATTGATGGGGGATACATCAATGCCCTCTTGCGATGGGTCAATTCCTATCGAAATCATCTCATTATCCAAGAAGTTGACTTAGAAACACCCCTTGGTACATTGGTGCTTGCATACATCAATGGAAAGTTTCCTCACTCTTGATGACAAGTTTGCATCATTTTCCTTCGATCGAAAGATTCTACGCGGTGTTTGACATCAACTCAATCATTCACACCATATGGATTGTACTAGAGTACCTTTAAAGCCATTAATATCATCATTGATTCACATGATTAGACTCGTACATTGATTGGTCGTGTGAATGAGATAGAGGACCCCAAATCTAGTTTCATCCATCCAGGCTGCTATTTTAGGAGTAATACAAGATCACAATTTATGATGGCTATGATCATACAGACATTCATTCAGTCATGGGTCCACCATCAGTCATTTGTGGACATGTATTTTGGTCATTGTAGATGTAATGATTATCTTATGTGCTGAGTATGGGTATGCCTCCCTCAGCGAAGATTTCATGATGTAAATATATTGTAATAGATGATGATCTCATCGATTGTTCTTGATCTGGACTTGTCACAAGGTAAAGAACTTCAATCCTCAACTATCATTTATGACTTTTCACTTTAGGGGGAAGTATGTTATAGGCCATTTTGTCACATCTTTTCCATAAGCCTTCAAATAGGATCATTCACATCCTTTAAACACTTTGTGATCCTCCCTACATAAAGCCCTAAACATAACTCTTTCTAATCTCTGAGTTTATGCCTGAAAGTACTTTATTTCAGTGATTTTTAGGAACAACGCACCCTGATCTTTCAATGGCCAACATTGACTACCAGGTTTCGCTGCTTTGCACCTGTGTTGATCACCAATAGGTTGCTCAATGTTAGGGGTGCACTAATTCTAGAAATTTAGGAAAGCAAAAAAGAATCCCGAAGCGTCCTCTTCCAAAAGCATCCATGATCTGTTGTAACAATTTACCTCAGATAAAAGTCTCAAATCCTATCCTATCCTACCTTGGAGTTTTCATCCCTTATCCCTTGAGCTCATCCTTGCATAAAGAGTGGATCTCAAGCCCATATTGGTAAAAGGATAATAATTCATGAACTACCTGCTTCACCTATATATTTATTGCCATCCATAGGCAAAGGTTTGTCTTTGGGAAAGTGATTCTACCCTTATGTTGTTGATGTGAGAGATATATTTCCATGCATTAGGGTGATTATAGGTGAACGTTTTGTCAAGCAAAGTACAAGTCAACTTGGAGGATCTCTTCTAAAAGATCAACACGTATTTTTGGTTATAACTCACTCCATTTCTATTAATGCAAAGAGTTATTTGTTTTCCTATACATAATGTTATGGTTTCATATATTTAAATACCATGTTAATATATTATTGGCTTGTGTTATCTGACTGCACAGATTCTAATAATAATAATCAAAGCTAGGATTGGATCATTAAAGACATGGGAAGAGCGAAGCATATGACAGATTCTAGGTAGGCTTCATAACGTTATCTATTTACTCTAGGGAAAAAATTATTCCCTTTGCCTTTATGTTGTTCTAGGTCAGTCCACTAGGCCTAGGGAGGATACTTTTGTCTGTAGTTGTAGATTTCACATAACATTGAGAAATAAATAAAAGCATTGTCAGGGACAGGTATCCAATCCCACTTATTGATGACCTTCTTGAACAACTCAAGGGGGCCAAGTGTTTTAGCAAGATCATTTTGAACTCTGGCTATCACTGGGTTCCAATAAAACATACGGAAGATAGCTTTCAAATCCAAGGAGTGCCTTTTTGAGTGGTTGGACATGCCTTTTGGTTGAAAAATGCACCTGCAACATTTATGAGGTTAATGGATTACATATTACATCCCTTCACCAAATTATTTGTGGTTCTATATATAGATGACATCCTCATCTTCAACAAGATTTGGGAAGAGCACCTGCAACATATTTGGCATGTCCTTCAAACCCTGCGACAACACAAACTATGTGATAACTTGGAGAAATGTACGTTTGGAATGAGTTAGGTCCCATATCAGGGCTACATCATTGATGAGGAAGGTGTGCATGTGGATATAGCTATCATCCAATTCATTCGAGATTGGTCAGCCTTGACCACTCTAGTAGAGCTTTGCAGCTTTTTGGTCCTTGCCAATTTTTATTGGGAGGTTAGTGTTGGGATTCTGTCATATCACTTGGCCTTTGAGTCATGTTACCAAGGGCGGAGCAAAAGGAAAGTTTTCCTAGTCTGAGTCCCAATAGAAGTCATTCGTTGAGTTAAAGCACCACCTCTACTCTGCACCGATACTCACATTCCCATACCTGCAATAGCGAGTTGAAATTGAGACAGATGCCTCCAACTATGCTATTGGTGTAGTTATCACCCAAAAAGCGCATTCGATGGCCTATCATAGTGAGACACTTTCCAATACAATTTAAAAATACCCCACCTATGATAAAAATATGTATTATATCATGCAAGTGTGCCAATAATGGAAACATTACATTTTGGGGAAGGAGAAAGTGATTCACACAGATCACTGACCTCTTCAATTTATACAGACACAAGAGAATTTGTAGAATGGTTGACATCATAAGAGGTCTACGTATCTAAAACAATTCCACTTGAACTTTAAATAAAAGAACAGAAACACCAATCATGTCTCAAATTGCCTCATTTGGCCCCCAGTTGCAACATTGACTATTGTTCTAAACTCTTGTGGTCATGAGACCTCTGGATGGTTGCAACTATACAAACATGATCTAGAGTTTTCCAACACATATCAAATGCTAGTGGATGGAAATAAAGTTCCATATTTTCACCTCTAGGATGAATTACTATGCTACCTGTGCCATCTTTGTGTTCCTTCAAGCGAGCGTGCCAAGATTATTTGGGAGGCACACTATAGTTGAGTCACAGGACACTTTGTTGTAGAGAAAATTGTGGTCACACTATAAAATTATTTTTATTAGCCAAAAATCTAACATGATGTTGGAAAATATATCTGATCCTGCACTGCCTATGGCATATCTAAGCCAACCATCAAGAAGCAAGACCTGTACACTCTTATGCCTACTCCTGCTTGCAAGAAGAGTATCACAACAGAAGACATTGCTAAAATCTTCTTTGAATGATTGTGGATACATTTTGGGATCCCACAGACCATTATATTAGATCAGGATAGCAACTTCCTAGCTCATTCTAGTTGAGCCTCTAGACATTATTAGACACCAAGCTCACCAAGTCGAATGCATTCCATCCCCAGACTAATAACTAGATAGAGATCATCAACATAATGATAATACACACACTATGCATGTACAACTCCAAGCATCCACGAACCTAGGATGAGAGTCTTCCTTATGTGAAGCATAGTTATAACAGAGCTATCCATAGCTCGACTAGCTGTTGGTGTATAAAAGGTGTCTTTTTAACTCCTATTTACCTTCACATTAATTATCAATCCGGGCAATATTTTCTATTTCACGAGTGTACACAGTGTGTGGTGGCTATTTACTCAAGAGTAATGTTTCTAAATTGTAGTACAATGCTTTCACATACAAGAGTAGATGGATACTTCAAGTAAAACTCTATTGCAATTAAAGGAAACTCAATGTTATGAAACTAAATCATTCATTCGGGAAATCAACAGCAATTATCAGTCAAGGATACGGTAGCAATAACTCTTTCCTCTTTTAACTTATGTAAACTAAGTCAAGCATAAATAAGATCCTCAATCTAAGAGCTTTGACAGCAATAGCCAATGTTCTTTACATTTGTTGACCTCACACTCAACACACTAAATAACCAAATGAATTAAATCAATAATGCTACTGCAATTGATGGCATGAGATATTTATGCTAGTTTTGATAATGCTAAAGGGAAAAACTAAATGATTGCAGAAAGTAAATGAACAACAACGCTATATAATAAAAATGAACAGCAACACTTATGTAACTGCAATGAGTAGCAAAGATAAGTTACAAGAATGAACAACAAAGCTTTGCAATTAAAATGAACAGCACAACAATATATTTGTAGAAAACAGTAATCTTTTTATGATGGTAATGAACAACAATGCAATTCAATTACAACATATAAAACAGATCAATTCATTAAGTTTGGAAATACGAAATAGTAAAGCGATGCGATTACAATATAGAAATGAAACCAAACCATCACATGGCATAAATCGTAAAGGAATGATACAAGAACAACAAGTGAATCAACGAGGGCCGGGCCCATAGCCTCTAGTGAGCACCACTGGATTACTTCAGTATGAAATAAGGAACAACAACTGTATTATATATTAATCATTTGCAAAATGGTTACAGTAAGTTCGTACTCTGTTTCAACAATGAGAGTCGATGATCAAAGTAAAAATACAATAGTAATTTCTGAATAGTGATCTCCTCTTCTTTACAATCACTATCCCTTTTATAATGGCAAAATAGTAACATCGGACAAAATAGTAACAGTGATCCCTCAGGATCAAGAGATCCTGATAGATTCGCTCAATCTTCCAACTTCAATTAGCTCTTTGTCTTTTGCGCCGATGCTGTGATCTTCTCTGCTCTTATCCATAACTACGTGCTCCATCCTTAGCTTTCTGCCTGTACGTTGCTTCCTAGTGAAGGAACAATAGTTACTCCACTTTGTATTTTTCCTTCTCTCAGGTAGGAAACGATAGTTTTCCCATTTCATCTTTTTCCTACATGAGAAAAGATAATAATTAGCTAAATTGTAATAATAAATAGTACCCTAGTTGAATCTACTATAATCCTTTGATATATGAATATCTTTAGAACATAAAGGGGATATAACTAAAGGAAAGGATGATGAAATAAATGGAAAATTAATACATTTTTCATAGCTAAACACATGCCCCTGCTTACCCTTTTTCATGCCCTCATGAAAACTATGTAGTTTGTGTTCAAAGAATTCAAAGAATAGGCTGGAGAAGGAATGTCATGAGGTGGTCTAAAACCATGATTTTTAGCCAAAAATTCAAAGATGATCCATGTCTGCCCTTCATGTAACTCATATATAGCTTTATATCCTTTTGCGAGATACCAGATAATAGGGCTTCGAAATCGACAGCCTAGCCAATATGGCCCTTCCCTCAAGATAAGGTTGCTATAAGTCACCAAATGATCTGTAGCTAATTTAAATTTTTTATAGTTGAATGGATCTTTGTCCTGTATATTACGATTGGAGGTTTTCCATCTGAACTTAGCTGCTGCCAAGGAATTGTCTTTGATAGAGAGAAAATACTCTACCCCTTGCTAGACAATTCCCTTGTGGATGGGTCCCAGGGTCTGGATTACTCCTTCCTTTTGCATTAGACTTATGTTTGGCTACCAGTTGTAATGGTTTTTTCGGTTCACCCCTAACCCAAAGGTCCAATCCATTCTCTTACCTCTAGAAAGTGTTATGGGATTTGAGCCACTTCAACTGGTTAACGGTAAATGAAATGAATTCTTGAAATTGTACATCACCCACAAAAAGTTGGGTTTCTTCTCCATTTCTTCTTCCAATATAAAATTATGCAAATAAAATTCACAGAGTAAGCGTTGAACTTTCACTCCATGGTGTTTACAGCAATTTATGGAATCCTCAACAGTTTTCAATTCTATGGGTTTCCCTACCCTAACAGTGTTAATTTTAACTGTAAATACCTTTCTAACAAAAATAAAGCATAGTTCTTGGCAGGGGACCTGCATGCTAAAACATCTGTGTAAAGGAAACAGAGAGTATCCATCTGACACATGACTGCTTCCAGAGTGCTCTTTATCTTTTTAGTTCTTTCTTCCACCCTCCAATATTTATCGAAGGCTTCACTTTCTGATGCGTTGATATCACTCAACTGTTTCTGTAATTCCAAGTACCTTTGTTGGGGAACGGTTTCTTCCTTAAGCCTTTTTATGGTTAGCTAGGCCCGTGCCAGGTTCAATTGGAGCTTTGTCATATCAGGGTTGCTGCCTATCAAAACATATTTGGCTTGGATCTTTGTCTGGGTGCTTTTATTACAAGACCGAGTGCCTATAGTTTGCATCCCCTTATCATGGAATGGAATGTGTGAGGTCATCATTCTTTTATTATGGACAAGCGGATTTTCTGTCTGAGTGGCCACATTGCTAGAGGGTAGTGCCTCCATTTGAACAACTGTATTACAGAAATGTGCAGTCTCTATTTGAGCAGCCACTTCTATAATGGTTGCATGTTGTTCCTTATCGTTTTGAATGATTATGGGCTCGGTTTGAGTCTCTGTGGCCCTTGTATTATGGAATTCAGTTTGAATGGCAGCATTCACTATTTTCGGGGTTCTACTTGAGATTTTCCCCCTTTTTAATGTCCTTATCTTTTGTCTGAGTCGTTTCACTAAATTTTGCAGCTTTTGCTATTCCTTCTTCAACTTCTTTATTTTTCTTTTCTTTTTCCCGGGAGGAACAACTATTTCACCAATCGTTTCTGCTCTTACCGAGCTCGGTTGCTCAGTTGGGTTTTGTTCTCCAAGGGTTGTGTCTTTGCCCTGGCTAGTTTCCATTTCCTTTGTTTAGCTGACAATTTTTGTGTTTACATCGACCTAACTAGGTTCTTCTAGAGGGGTAACCCTAGTTTGGTCTGCCTCTTCCTAAGTGGCTTCTACCCCTGATTCTACTTCACCACTTATTTCTTTTGATATACTCTTGTTGTGGGCAGAGTTTTCTTGTGATTGCTCTGCTTCAATATTAAGGTTGAGCGGACTTTGGGGCTGAATATATTCACTCATATTGGCCAAAATCTAGGCCAATTCATCCTCCTGTAATGGGTCTTGTGGTGGACTTGTACTGGGGGTTAAGGGAAGTTCTGCTTCCTCCCTCTCTTCTTCGCTAGTATGCTCTGTTTCCTCCTCCAGTTCTGATTCTTGGTTGTCTCTTCCCTCCAGTTGCAAGGTTTACTCATTTTTAGGGCTAGATAATTCTAGGGGCTGGCTACTGCTACCTAGGAGGTTTTTAGCTATTCTCAGGCTTGACCTCATTCTGGAGGAGTGTCTACAATTTTGGGGTCTATTTGCTGTGCTGGAGGTTCTTTTCCTTTTTAGGGCAGGTAAGGCTAACCCCCCGTCTATATCAAACACTAATTCTTCCCAACTGGTTTGCTATTGGGCAAGGTTATAACTTAATATCAACTGAATTAAACAATGGTGACTCACTACAATATCTATATGGTAGGATTTCTTTATGCTTTGAGCAATGTCATGCAGCAAAAAATTCAAATATGCAGGAAAGTTTGCAATAACATTTCTGTTTTAAAACTGCTAGTAATTTAAGGTGGCATGGTCTTACCACGTCCTTTCTTCCATCACATGTAATGTAGCTCTGAACTACTTTGGCCAGCTCTGTCCATGTTTCTCTCAGAGATGAAGGTTGGACTCCTTTGCCTTTGACAATAAGATTTTGTCCCTCATCTTGAAAGATGGCCATGGCGTCTTGAAGCCTCAATTTTTTATGTGTCAATATGGGTCTGATTGTTGGTAGTCTAGATACCTCAGCTGTTATTGTATCTGTCACTATTATTCGTCTTCCTCTTACTATAGAGTGATCGTCCTGCAAATTCTGTAAAAACTCAGTAGCCACAGTTTCATTAGGTTACTGCAGTCGTGTAAAATATGCGACCCATCCAACCCTTACTAGAATTTCTCGTGCAGCATCAGAAACTGCTAGTGTCTATGGCTCGCTGCATACTAATCATCCTCCCATTTTGTCTAAATTCTGCACACTTAGCTTTACACATCAATACACAGAGCCAATAATGGAACAACAAACTGTGCACATCAGATAATACCTTTTTTAACACAGATACCGTTAAAACTTGCTATTATGGGATATGATGTAGCCTAGTACAACCAAATAAAAGATGGACATGTATGCAGGAGTGTTTTGGAAGTCACCCGCGCCCCCTTTGAAAATGATAGGTCGCCTTCGACTGGATATATGGAGGAACGATGTACTAATGGCAATTGTATAGTGTAAAAAGGGCAAGGTGTACATATTCATGACAAGATCACAAAAGTATCGATTTGCTGAAATCGAGGCATAAAATGAAAAGTATGAATAGATATGGAGATGCTATGGAGTGATGAGAAAAAGGGAAAAGGATAGATGACGTGGGTAAGATGCTATGCAGTCATTATTCCACTTAAGTCGTTATGATTGAATTTTTAATGATATTTCATGCATAAAGGTTCAAAAGGAATTGGGAACATAATCTCTTTTGAAATAAAGATAAAGAAATAAGAAAAGGGTTTATGATTACTATTGATGTTGAATAATATGACTCCAATACCATCAGCAGAGCTCTATTGCCCACAAGTGTTTATAACCTTGACAAAGTTTCTTTTTCACCCTTTGGAACCATAATCCTTTATGTATGCCTAGGAAAGTGCCTTGTGATGTCAGAATGGAGGCCATTGTGCTGGCTTGGTAACTAAATGGGTCACAATGCCATTCACTGGGAAGAAGTGAAAGGTGGATAGGCTGGTTCGTGATGAGACCTCCTGTTCCAAGGACTTTTACTTTTCTGGTGTGTCCATTGGATCATATCCCTGGTGTGGTGGCCATAGTGAGAATGCCACTTCACTGCTTCTTTATGATCATGGTAGGTTGGATCTTGATGAGACCCCCTATCCTCCATCTGACAAATCATAGAATTGTTAGTAAACATATATATATATTTTCTTTCCTTCTTTTTCCTTTTCTTTTATATAGCACTTCCTATTTATATATAGAGGATGACTCAACACTCCTTAAGCGTAGGGATGGTGGAAGAAGTCTGAACATATGAATAGAAGAAAATATGCCCTTATTCTTATTTACTTAATTAATAATCAAAGAGAATTATGAGAATTAGGGAAGAACCAACTTGATACAAGTAATCAATCAATTTGAGTTCTAGTGAAGATAAGGATAGCAAAATAATATAAGTTGTGTCCTTCCCTTTTTCTAATCAATAAAAAGCAATGTCATTAAAAATGATAATTTTTCTTTGATTTGCTTACTCCAATAATCCCTAATTTTGTATTCTTGCATATATTTGTATTCTTGCCTTAAAAGGATCATGAAGAGTGAAACATTATTCACAAAAAATTCACTAAAAAAAAAGGTGTTGTTCCTTAAATGGAATGGTTGTTGTTCCTTAAGAGGAACAACAAAAGACAAGTGCACACAAAACTGTTGTTCCTTAAGAGGAACGACAGAAAGAAAAAAAAAATTGCACATGAAACTACTGTTCCTTAAGAGGAACAACAAGAAAAATAGATGCAAGATAAAGTGTTGATCCTTCAGTGGAACAACATAAAAACAAACCAAAGAAAAATTGTTGTTCCTTAGAAGGAACAACAATAAGCATAAAATGACGAAACTATTGTTCCTTTAAAAGGAATGGTAGTTGTTCCTTAAGAGGAACAACAACTATTCCTTAAATGGAACAGCATAAAACACACGCATACCAAACTACTAGTCCTTAGATGGAACAATTGTTGTTCCTTTTAAAGGGAACAACAATTGTTCCTTAAACGGAACAGCGCAAACAAATGTAAACAGGACTATTGTTCTTTAAATGGAACGACTATTGTTCCTTAAGAGGAAAAGCAGCGGTTCCTTAAAAGGAACAGCAAAAAGATGATCAAGAGAGATTGTTGTTCCTTAAGTGGAATGGATATTGTTCCTTAAGAGGAACAGCAGCTGTTCCTTAAATGGAACAACACAAATACAAGCAGACGAGATTGTTGTTCCTTAAATGGAATAGCAAAAATATAGTCACGCAAAATTGTTGTTCCTTAAATGGAACGGCTATTGTTCCTTAAGAGGAATAGAAGTTTTTCCTTAAATGGAACAACAAAAATAGAACACATGTGGAAATGTTGTTCCTTAAATGGAATGGTTGTTGTTCCTCAAGAGGGACAGCAGCTATTCCTTAAGAGGAACAACAAAAATACAAACACACAACACTATTGTTCCTTAAATGGAACGGCTACTGTTCCTTAAGAGGAACAGCAGCTGTTCCTTAAGAGGAATGGAAAAAATAAAAGACAAACAAAGATGATGTTCCTTAAGAGGAACGACAAAAATATGAACATGCACAATTGTAGTTCCTTAAGAGGAACGGTTGTTGTTCCTGAAGAGGAACATCAGTTCTTCCTTAAGAGGAACAACAAAAATATAAGCACGCAAAGACTGTTGTTCCTTAAATGGAATGGTTGTTGTTCCTTAAGAGGAACAACACGAGAATTAAATAAAGAAAAAATTGTTGTTCCTTAAATGGAATGGTTGTTGTTCCTTAAGAGGAACAACAGTTGTTCCTTAAATGGAACAACACTAAAATCTGTACAAAAAAATAGTTTATACAAGCAAATTTAAATAGAAAAGTTTATATACAAAATTCAAAAACAAAGGAGTTGTTCACTGGATTGACGCTGAGGATGGGTTATCCTCCTCAGTGAGAATTTGCATGGTGGAATCTTCCCGTAATTGTTGGTAAAAGGACTCCCTAGTAAGCGGTTTGTGATAAAGTCGCACTCGATGACCATTTGCTTTGAAAGAATACCCAGATCCATCAATTGTTGTTAATGTAATGGTGCCATTATCATGCACTTTTTGTATTTCATAAAGTCCTAGCCATCTGGTCTAGAATTTTCCGGGGAAATCCTGGAACCTTGAATCGTATAGGAGTGCCCAATCTCCTTCATGGAAGATCTTCTTTTTAATAAGGGCATTGTGCCATTTCACCCTTTGTTGTTGAATTAATGCAGTGTGTCGAAGAGCTGAGAGCCTTATTTTTTTCCAACTCATTGATTTGTTGTAATCTATTGGTCTGAGCTTCATTTAAATTCAAACCCACCTCCTGCATTGTTCTTAACGTTTGAATCTCAAATTCGATTGGGAAGATGGGTTCCTTACCAAATACTAATTAATATGGTGAATATCCCGTGGTGTTTCTCCATGTTGTGCGGTATGTCCACAAGGTTTCTAGCAATCTTGAAGCCTAGTCATGTCTGTGTGATGCAACTATTTTTGTAAGTATTGCCTCAATTACCTTATTAGTACTTTCTACTTGGCCATTTTCCTATGGGTGGTATGTAGTTGTAATTTTATGCAGAATATGGTAATTCCTCGATGTTGCAGCAATTTTATTACTTATGAATTGTGGTCCTCCATCTGTAATTATGTCTCTAGGTATGCCATATCGCACAAATAATTGGAAAATAAAATGTATCACTGAATCCTCTGTAGCTCTTAGCAACACCTCTACTTCAAGCCATTTAGTAACATACTCTGTTGCAACCAGTATGTATGTTTTTTTATTTGATGATGGGTTAATAGGACCAATAAAATCGAGCGCCCATTGCTCAAAAGGCTCGATTACTAATTGTGGGTTCAGAGGCATCTCATCAACCTGCCCTCTGGCAGCTATCACGGGCTTGAACAAACTTTTTAACATCTTTAAAGATAGTGGGCCAGTAATAGCCTGTTTGTAAGACTTTGTGACCAGTTCTATGGTTTGCAAAATGTCCACCACACGGCCCATCGTGGCATGCTTTTAGAATGTCAAACACTTAATCTTCTCGGACGCATCTTCTGATGTACATATCTGCCACTGTATGGAATAAGTAGCCCCCAATCCAAGAAAATCGGGCACTGCGCTCCACTATTTGTTTTCTTTCATTAGGCGTTAGGTGCTTGGGTAATTTTCCTATTGATAAGTAGTTTGCAACGTCCACATACCATGGTGTTTAGACAGTGATAGCAAATAAACTTTCATCAGGAAATTGATTTTCAGCTACTGCTATGTCCGCTGGCTTTGGCATTCATGAGAGAAAATCAGCTACAAGATTTTCTTTTCCAGGTAGATCCTTAATTGTGATATCAAATTCCTACAAGAGAATCAACCATATTGTCACTCTTCCATTTGTAACAGGTTTATTTGCTAAATATTTTATGGTAGAGTGATCTGTGTATAAAACTACAGGATATCCAATTATATAATGTCTAAATTTATTTACAGCATATATTACAGCTGAAATTCCGTTTTAGTCACATTATAGTTTAATTCAATAGGAGATAGATTTTTTCTAATATAATATATTGCATATGTCTTTTTATCTTCTTCCTGTCCAAGAACTGCTCCAATTGCTATGTCTGAAGCATCAGATGAAATCTGGAATGGAAAATCGCAGTTAGGGCCCCTTAGCACTGGGGTTGTTGATACAAGAGTTTTTAGATCCTCAAAAGCACGGTCACACTTATATTTCCAAATGAATTCAATATTTCCTATTAGTGCATATAAAGGTGCAGCAATCTGAGAAAAATGCTTTATAAATCTTCTATAATAACTAGAAAATCCCAAAAATCTGTGTACCTATGTTTGTGTGGTAGGGGTAAGTATTAACAAAATTATCTTAATTTTAGCTAGGTCTACCTGTATTCCAGCTTCTGAGATATAATGACCTAAGATGAGTCCCTCGGTCATCATCATATGACACTTTTCATAGCTCAAACAGAGCCTGGTGGCAATGCATTTTTGCAGCACTTTTTCTAATGTTTGTAATGCTGGCTCAAAGTCATCCCCATAAGGTGTGAAGTCATCCATATATACTTCGAGCCCTTCATTTGCTAAATCTGAAAAAATGTTGAGTACAACCCTCTGAAATGTGGCAGGTGCATTGCATAGCCCAAAGGGTAAGACCCTGTAAGAAAATGTTCCCCAAGGGCAGGTCAAGGTAGTTTTATCCTAATCTTCAATGGCAAGCTGAATCTGATTGTATCCACTAAAGCCATCTAGGAAAGAAAATAATTTCTTTCTTGCTAATGTGTCCAATACCTAGTCAATGAATGGAAGGGGGAAGTGGTATTTCTGGGTTGCTTTATTCAGTTCTCTATAGTAAACACATATTTGCCATTTTCCATTCTTTTTTGGCACCACTACTAATGGAAAGACCCACTTGCTGTCAGATATTGGGTAGATAAAGTTTACATCTAAATTTTTTTGTAATTCATCTTTCACAATATCCTTAAGATGAGGATTTAATCTCATTTGGGGTTGGTGAACAGGTCTAGCATCCTTTTCTGTATAGATGTGGTGCGTACACAAAAGGGTTCTTTATATTTTCTCAAGAGTTGAACTAGCTTTTCTTCTTGTTCAGCAATTAGGTTTTTGTTAATGTTCAAAGTTTTTCTTGGCTCAATTTCTATTGTTTTTTTGTTATAAATAGAGGTGGTTGGTATTGATTGATCATGAATATCTTTTAGTGGATCTTCTTCTACTTCATTATCAAATTCTAGTTCTATCATGTGAAATTTTAGATAGGGTCTGGCTTCTGGTTGGTTAATATAAGAGTTAATGATGTCATCTTCTGATTGATCTTTAAATTCAAGAGCATCTTCTATGGTTAGTGGTGATCTAATACTTTCAGTTAGGTATGATACATGTTGTTTTTTTGTTTTGATTATTGTTAAACTTGGCTGAGCTGGAGGGTATAAGGCTAAATTCTTTACATTGCTCCCTCTTGCTATAGTCATGCTGCCTTATCGACAACTAATGTAAGCATCTGCAGTTGCTAGCCAAGGTCTTCCTAGAATTAAAGAGTGTCCATCCAGTCGGTTTCTAGGATTGATGATCAGAAAGTCTGCAGGGTATTCCCAGGAGTCTACAGACACCATTACATCATGTAATGTGCCTTCTGGTCTGACTATCAATCGGTCAGCGAACTCCAATAAGTTTGTAGTTGGGTCTAATGATGTATGGGGAGCTATTGAAGGTGGATATCAATACCCAACTTCCATTCATACAAATAATATAGGAAAGAAGTAGTATGAGAATAATGCAAAGGTAGTAAATGCTGTCTTGGGAGGATTTTTAGAATTTGAGATCATGAAAGTCATGCAACTAAACACCACTAAAGAAATATGGGACAAGATTTTCCATAGCTATGAAGGTGACACTAAGGTAACAAGTGAAAAAATTCATTCTTATAGAATCTAGTATGAGTCTCTTAGAATTCATGATCACAAGAGCATTGAAAACTTTTCTGTTAGAGTAGATGAAATTATTAAAACAATGAGGGGTCTCAATGATAAGATTGGGGATTCTACTATTATTTAAAATATCTTGATATCACTAACCCAAAATTTTGATGCCAAGGTCTCTACCATTAAAGAAATTCACAATTTAAAAAGTCTTACTCTAGAACAACTCTGTGGGATCTTGATAGTTTAGAAGATGAGAAAATGGAATACATTAGAAATTAAAAGTTTCCTTTAAAGACACATATGAAGGTAAAGAAAGGGAGAGCCTAAAGATACACTTACATTTCAAATTATGAAGAAGTTGCAAGTGGGAACTGATAAATTCAAAGGTTAACTTCCCTTAAATGTTTTGCTTGTGTAAGAGTAGGTCACTAGGTATCTGAATTTTCATATAAATAAAATCACAATAAGAAAGAAAAAGGAAAGGATGTTTACAAGAAAAATTCCAAAAATAAATTCTCTGCCAAGAAAATATTTTATTCTAATGAAGACAATCAAAGCACATCTGATGATCAATAAGATGTTGATTCAGATTCCAACATTAATTACAAAATACTTATGGCTCTTTAATATCAATAAACAAGTGAATCAATTATTTGTGAAGAATATGATTTAATGAAAGCATTGAAAGAAATTGATAGACTCAGAACGGAAAATAAAGAATCGGAAACAAAATAAAGTAGTGTTATGAAAGAAATGAACTTCCTAAAGTCTCAATTAGAAGCAGCCAATAGAATAAAAAAAGTCTTATAAAAAAAACTTCACGAAAAGGAAAGGCATTGTGAAAAGTTAGAATCATAAATTGTGACTCTAAGGGAATATTATGAGAAAACTAGAAAATGGATAAAGACATCTGAATCACTAGAGAATATTATTAATGAACAACGTTCTCCTCTAATCAAGAACATTGAATACAGCCACAAGGTTTTATATCCATAAGGTGATGACAATGACCCAAAAAGTATTGAATCATGTCACTCATCAAAAATTAAATATTCAAGACCAAAAAAAATTGAATCAATTCCATAAATATCAATCCCAAGTATAAGAGATGGTTTCATGGATATTTTTTTTCTTGTAACTCATTTGGGCATTCTTGTAACTCATTTTAACTCAACTAGTGAATCAAATATCTATGAAGACAATGATTTAATAAAATCATTCAAATAAATTAATAGACTCAAAAATGAAAACAAACAAATGGAAACAAAAGAAAGTAGTGTTGTCGAAAAAATGAACTTCCTAAAGTCTCAATTAGAAGCAACTAATAGAAGAACAAAATTCTTAGAAAAACAACTTCAAGAAAAGGAAATGCATTGTGAAAAAATTGTTATTCATAAGTCTTCTTCAAACCTCATGCTAGGATTGCTCAAAAGTATAATGTATTTCAAGAATTGGCCAAGTCTCCATCAACTATGTCAACCCTCGAGGTGTTGAAAAACTACCCCACCCAAAAAAGGCTTTGCTTTCAACTATCGAATGTGTGGATCCTTCGAATTCCAACCTAGTTGTTTTCAGTCATGAAAACTATACCCCTCACCTTCTAACTCAATTGGCCTTCATCATTCAGGTCATCATCTATGGTAAGAACATTCATCGTTCTATTGTGGATGAGGGAGCCTCAACCTGCATCATGTTTATGTCTTGCTGGAAAGCAATTGGTTCACCTCAACTGAGTTAGTCACCTACCACATTGAAATATTTTGATGGGAGAACATATAAGCCTTGTGGTATTCTGAATTCCTTACAAGTAGAATTAGGGGGGAAAACTGTATCCATAGAAGTGGAAGTTATTGATAGACCTCTTGATTATAATCTTCTATTGGGTCGCATGTCGGGTTATGCCATGGCTGCCGTTGTTTCGACTTATTTTTGTATGATCACATTTCCTCATTAGGGAGGGATTGTGGCCATTGACAAACTCATAATTTTTTCCTCTAATTCTCATGTTACTAGAAATATCTCATTGGTAGGAGAATATCTACATTCTTATCACCATGTCGGGTTTATACTGTTAAAGAATTCCTCGCTGATGGGAACCCTTTTGCTTCCTCCTCCTCCTCTTCTCGAAATATCATATTCAGTTCCTTATATCAATATGATATCATCTTCTACTATCCATACTAACTCCATGGATTATTCAAGATGAATCTAGCATCCATAGTTTTGGAAACCAAATCTTGCTTAGCCCCATTGAACTTGATTACAAAGCCATCTATTCGATTTGTGCAGCTCATACCTTCTCTTCGATCAATTGGGTTGATCAATCATTAGATTATGACACATCTTCTAATCCATTCTCTCGTATATTCTCTACCAATGAGAGAATCATGGAGATCATGATGCCAGATGATGCGTCATGGGACGATCATCACCATCGTTCCTCCTTACCATATTCCATTGAGGATAATCTCAGTGATGTGTATCTACCCAATGTCATTGAGTCTTTTACGAATTTTGTTTCTATCCATGAAGTTGATTCTAAAAATAATCTCTCGAATATCGAAGAGACAATACCTCTTGATATCTCTGTTAAATCAAGTATCATAAAAAATCTACATATTTGTGCTCTTGCTCTCCACCCAAGATTAAGACCTATAAAGCCCTATTTCAAGAGTTTTGTGATGTCTTTGCTTGGACCTATGAAGAAATGCTAGGTATCGACCCAAATATAGTGGTGCATGAGATTAAAACATATCTTGATGCTAAACCATTCCGGAAATGCCTATGTCCAATCCATCCAAATAAGATTGTTGCGATAAAGAGTGAAGTTGAAAAAATCCTTCATGCTGAGTTCATCTACCCCATTCCGCTAACCGATTAGGTGTCAAAATTTTTCCATCTCATGAAGAAAGAGGGGACAATCCATGTATGCATCGATTATCAAGATGTGAATCGCGCTTGTCCAAAGAACAATTACCCAACCCCGTTCATCGACTAGATTGTTGATGAGTGCACTGACTACGAAATCTATTCATTCATGGATGGTTTCTCCAGATATAATCAAATCAACATCCTCCCAGAAAATCAACCTAAAATTGAATTTATTTGTCCTTGGGGTACATTTTCCTACCAGAAACTCCCATTTGGTCTAAAAAATGTCGGGGCCACGCTTCAACGAGTAATGGGTTATGGTTTCATGATAGTAAACACATCATGCAACCTTATTTGGAGATATCCTTACTCCTTCTAAGTATCAGGCTAATCACCTAATGCATCTTAGGGTCATTTTCATATCGTGTAGACACTATAATATTTGACTGAATCCAAAAAATGTGTGTTTTGTGTTAGTTTTGGTCGACTTCTTGGTTTTGTTATTCCAAAACATGGAATTCATATCAATCCTTTGAAAGTAAGGGCAATCATCGACCTGCTTGTACCTTCTTCACTTGTTTAGCTTCAATGACTTCAAGAGAAAGCTAACTTTCTGTGACTACGCTAATTTGACCAAACGATTCACTCACCTCCTTAAGAAAGGGGTTCCCTTCCATTGGTATAGCACAAATTAGAAATAATTTAATGCCCTGAAAGATGTACTAGTTTGGGAATCTCTCTTATATCCCCTTGATTATCAATGGGACTATTTTCTGTATCTTATTGCTGCCATTTCTAATATAGCAATGGTATTAGTCCTGAAGACGATGTAGGGACATAACAACCCATATATTATCTGAGTCGGAATCTCAATGATACCGAAATCAGGTATACCCACGTAGAAAAGTTGGCTTTGGTGGTCGTTCAAGCCATTCAAAGGTTCTGCCATTACATCTTTCTATGGAAAACTACAGTTGTTTCAGATTAAAATCCTATGACATACATTTTATCACATCAATTGTTGGGGGGGAAATACTCTAAATGGATCATCATCCTACAAAACTTTGACCTGGAATTTATCAAATCCAAGCCAAAGAAATCCTTGGTTTTCACTGAGCTTATGTGCAACCTTCATTCCCCTAATTCTAAATCGAGATCTAATGATTATATCCCTAACGATTCATTGTTTCTAATTTCACCATCTGACACATGGTATGGATACATTCTTATATATCTCCAGACCTAAAAAAATTTATCTGATACCTTTTGATCCAAGTAGTGATGTATTCGATACCAAACCAATAACTACATTATTATTGGCGACACCCTTTATCGATGCAGTATTGATACGATTTTACAAAATTGCCTCATGCATGAGGAGGCCAAGAAAGTCCTTAATGAATGCAATTTGGGGGCATGTGCCAGTCATTTTTCTAGTTATTCTACCACACAAAAAATCCTATGCGCTGGTTACTTTTGGCCTACCATTTTTTGAGACTGTATTCTCATTGTCCAAAAGTTTCATGCATGCCAAATTTATCATCGTAAGACTCGTGCTTCATCTACTCCATTGCATCCCATTATTGTCATCAGAACTTTTTCGAAACGGGTTAAGGAGATGCCTACATTTAACAACATTGGTGAAACAACTGTATATTTATTTTTCAACCATGTTATTGCATGGTTTGGTGCTCCGCAAGCCATAGGTACAGATCACATAAATAATTTCCAAAATTATATGATGATCGAACTAACTACTAAGCTGGAAATTTCCCATGAAAGTTCCACTCCCTACTATCCTCAGGCTAATGGATAGGTTGAGGCTATCAATAAAGTTCTCAAAAATATGCTTCAATGTATGGTAGGGGTCCATAAATCAGACTAGAATTTGCTTATTTATGCTGCCTTGTGGGCATACCAAACCTCAGTAAGGACTTCTACCATATTTACACCCTTTCAGTTGGTTTATGGTTTGTAAGAAATCCTTCCAATTGAATGTGATATTTCGTCACTGAAACTAGTTGTTGAAATTCTTCCTACCACTTCTATAGAAGAGGAACATCTTTTACATATGAACTGATTAGATGAGACACTGTGTGATGCCTCTATAGCTAATGAAGTTCATAAAAGATGTATCAAGGTGCAATATGATAAAATTTTCAATCCTTGTGTCTTCTCAGAAGGAGATATTGTTCTTTTATGCGACCAAGAATATGATAAGTTAGGATCAAGAAAGTTCCAACCTATGTGGTCAGGTCCATATATTGTTAAGCATGTTCTTGCAAAAGGGGCCTATAAGTTAGTCAATTTTGATGGAATTCCATTGGCACAATATAGGAATGGGTTGTACCTAAAGATATATTATGCTTGATCTCATGCGTAGTAACATTGTGTACATACTATCTATAGGTGTGTTGAGTTTGTTTGCAGTGTGTCTCTTTTGAGTTTCCTAAGTTTTTTGTTCATCCCTTTTATGTTTGGTTTGCATATATCAACATCCCTTGAACTTTATTTTCATTATGTTGATGGTGCTAATCCTAGTACTCAGAACCTATCCTCCATAACGTGGGCTATCGTTGTCCAAATGACAAGTTAGTGAGTATATAAGGGATTTGTATTGGTCTCTCTACCAACAACACAACTTATTATAATGCAATGGTCAAGATACTGTCTAATGTTATTTCACATGGTATCTGTTGTTTAGTCATCAGACTTGACTCAGAGCTCATGGTACTACAGCTTGCTAATGTTTATTCGATTTGAAGTCCTACCATATTGCATATGTTTTTAAGGGTTCGCCTTCTAGAAATAAATTTTAATTCCATATAATATGAACACATAGAAATCTAAAAACATTGACAGATGTGCTTGCTAATCATGTTTTAGATCAACATTTGTAGTGAATATATAATGGTTTCATTACACATCAAATCATTGAAAGCACAATAGGAACATGAAAACACTAAAGATATATATATATATCTATATATATATATATATATATATATATATATATATATATATATATATATATATATATATATATATATATATATATATATATATATATATATATATATATATATATATATAGTTTGGTTTTACAAAACTTGTGCCTAATACACATATGGCCACATGACCCATATAAAAAACTACATGAAAATATCTATGTAGACTAATAAAAGTGCTCATGATAACAAGCCACTGCATGAACTATCTTGCACAGTAGCCGAACAATATGGCTAGGCACTCCAATAGTGTGTTGCTGAAGTCGCATTGAAATCTGGTTGATAACAGTCTCATCTATCCCGTGTTTCAAACCGTCCATGTGGTACTCCACCTCTACTAGGATCTCAACTACATTAAGATCTCGTAGTGCATCTCATCCTACAGCAACAACCTATGTTGGTTCTACTACTGCCTGTGGATGTTCTCATGCATGAGGGAGATATGAAGCACATATCTATCGAGCAGGCCCAATATTTGCATGAACAAATGAATAGTTTCAGTCTCGGAAACATAAAAAACAAAACAAAAAAATTGTATTACTTTCAAAAATTAAAATGGTCGAAATATATTATCAATAGAATCCCATCGCTCTCCCTCAGGAAGCATGAGATCAGGGTCACCATGAAAATCCATCCCTGCGTATGGATAATCATTGATCATAATGAACTATCTGCGCAACCATCCAAAGAAGGTTGGTGAGAAATTGATCGCTGATGGACCTTCATGTTAGGACATATGATCTATCCACCTCCTCATCCATGGTACCCTCATATCAATGGGCTCGAGTGTAATCTACTGAGGCTGTAGTAATGGAATATGTTCTAGGGAAAAAGAGACCAAGATGGAATTGTATCCAAAGTTTTTCAACTTTCCCTCTCTTGCTTTAGACAATTGTTCTTTCATATTGACCAACACTCCCTCACTCTAGTTGAATATTGTTGGCTCCAAACACTCCACACCGTACTACATGTATGATTTGCTAGCTACATGAAGTGTTGATCTACCCGCTAATCTGGAAATGATGAATAAGATTGTTCTTAAAGGAAAATGGGTTACATCTTTTATGCTAATATTTCCATCTCTAGTTGACTTGGATCGAGGTCTGTAGTAAGTAGTGATATAATATTTCATTTTTTCTCCACCCCTACTCCTACCTAGGAGAGAGATGGAGCACCTCTTCTAGAGAAACCTGTCAGAAAATATAATTCCTCTATTGTTATCTCAAGCAGATGTTCCCCAAATCTAAATGAGTATGCTTGCAAATCCCATGCATGAACAAGATATGCTAGTAATTCCATTTGTTTCCTCATAATAGGAAGCAAAAATAATTTGAACAACCCACATTCTTTTAGTGTCTAGATGGTAGTAGGATCATTAGTTGCACTTAAATCATGTTCTTCATGTTCTCTTTCTCTCCAAATAAAGGCCATTTTATTTTAATGAAGACCCGAAACATTAAGAAGAGACTCATTAGGATCCTTTCCATGCAATAAAAATAAAAATAAAATTGAAGGGAAACTGGCAAACACTTTTTAGATCTGCACCTAATGCACCCCCAAGAGGAGAGACAGTGCATTGCACCCCTCCCTGTAGTATACCCTCACTTAGGTGCAATGCACCTTTCGACCATTTGGGCCTGTGTTGGTCATAGGGCAAGCTTTTTAAACCCCAAGACCCTATAAAATGCCTAAAACTTGAATGAACACACAAAATGGGACCATGAAATAAAATAGAAAGGTATTAGCTCTTAGCTAGAAGTGACGGTTCTTGAAACGATCCACTAGATTGAGTGTAATCAGTTGCATAAGATTGAGGGAAAAAAATACTCAGAACTCTCACTGTTGAAGACAAATGCGAAATGGTAAATATGAATAGTCATTTTGAATATTTATGGATGTTTCTTCCATTATTTTATTCACATTTAATGTTTTGACCCAGTAACAACCCATTTTTACCATGAAACAATTATTTTTAATCCTTCTTGTGATGTTCTGAGCAGGTCAACAATTGTTTGATGGATTTTGTCATGTTTTGAACAAATTATTTTGATCGATGAGCACACTTTTATCACTTTTTCGGGCTCTGTAAACCTATGAAAAAGGAACCACCTAGAGTTCTCTTTAAGCTCTTTTTATACTCCCAAAATAATAAAATATTTTCGAGCACTTGTCTTTTCCAGCACGCTAAAGTAAATGAAAAGAAGTCTACTCAGTATAACTTTAACCCTTTTCTGGACTGAGATAGACTAAATATGAAAAAGGAATACCTTAGATGAACATGGCTAAGAGGTTATCTTAGGTATTATTTTCTACATTTCTGGACCTAAGGGACTGTCTACGAAAAGGAACATCTGGATTTTTCTTTTCTGCCTATTTTTCAAATTCTATAAACATGAAAAAGATGTCGATTTATACCTTTCCTCGATTCGTTAAAACATAAAACATTAATGGACTCGTTCATGATGAGACTGAACCACTCCTTCTCTAGGTTCATTAAATATTCTTATAGGGATTCATTTGAAGGATGAACTTACAGTTCAAGCACATGTTATCCTCCTCAACCTTGTTAAAAAATAAAGAGGTACTAACCAGTATGGTTAGGGAAATTCAGAAAACAGGGTACTCCAATTTTTAATGGCAACAATTCTCTCTTGAACACCACACTCTTCCACTTCATCTCCATGGTTATTAGGTTGGGAAATATGCTTGTCTTTTGGTTTATCATACCATTTCAAAGCCTCCGTTTTTTTATTTTGGGTCATTGCTTCCAACTCCATTCAGTGTCTCCATTGTGTTCAAGAGAAGTCATTTAGTTAATATCTACTATGATACTCATAAGCCTTCATTTCATGTCTGTCTTTCCTGATCCAGTTTATTATCAACATCATTCTAATCATTCTGTCTCAAATCATCATACTTGCTTCGTGTCATTGATGGGGGATACATCAATGCCCTCTTGCGATGGGTCAATTCCTATCGAAATCATCTCATTATCCAAGAAGTTGACTTAGAAACACCCCTTGGTACATTGGTGCTTGCATACATCAATGGAAAGTTTCCTCACTCTTGATGACAAGTTTGCATCATTTTCCTTCGATCGAAAGATTCTACGCGGTGTTTGACATCAACTCAATCATTCACACCATATGGATTGTACTAGAGTACCTTTAAAGCCATTAATATCATCATTGATTCACATGATTAGACTCGTACATTGATTGGTCGTGTGAATGAGATAGAGGACCCCAAATCTAGTTTCATCCATCCAGGCTGCTATTTTAGGAGTAATACAAGATCACAATTTATGATGGCTATGATCATACAGACATTCATTCAGTCATGGGTCCACCATCAGTCATTTGTGGACATGTATTTTGGTCATTGTAGATGTAATGATTATCTTATGTGCTGAGTATGGGTATGCCTCCCTCAGCAAAGATTTCATGATGTAAATATATTGTAATAGATGATGATCGCATCGATTGTTCTTGATCTGGACTTGTCACAAGGTAAAGAACTTCAATCCTCAACTATCATTTATGACTTTTCACTTTAGGGGGAAGTATGTTATATGCCATTTTGTCACATCTTTTCCATAAGCCTTCAAATAGGATCATTCACATCCTTTAAACACTTTGTGATCCTCCCTACATAAAGCCCTAAACATAACTCTTTCTAATCTCTGAGTTTATGCCTGAAAGTACTTTATTTCAGTGATTTTTAGGAACAACGCACCCTGATCTTTCAATGGCCAACATTGACTACCAGGTTTCGCTGCTTTGCACCTGTGTTGATCACCAATAGGTTGCTCAATGTTAGGGGTGCACTAATTCTAGAAATTTAGGAAAGCAAAAAAGAATCCCGAAGCGTCCTCTTCCAAAAGCATCCATGATCTGTTGTAACAATTTACCTCAGATAAAAGTCTCAAATCCTATCCTATCCTACCTTGGAGTTTTCATCCCTTATCCCTTGAGCTCATCCTTGCATAAAGAGTGGATCTCAAGCCCATATTGGTAAAAGGATAATAATTCATGAACTACCTGCTTCACCTATATATTTATTGCCATCCATAGGCAAAGGTTTGTCTTTGGGAAAGTGATTCTACCCTTATGTTGTTGATGTGAGAGATATATTTCCATGCATTAGGGTGATTATAGGTGAACGTTTTGTCAAGCAAAGTACAAGTCAACTTGGAGGATCTCTTCTAAAAGATCAACACGTATTTTTGGTTATAACTCACTCCATTTCTATTAATGCAAAGAGTTATTTGTTTTCCTATACATAATGTTATGGTTTCATATATTTAAATACCATGTTAATATATTATTGGCTTGTGTTATCTGACTGCACAGATTCTAATAATAATAATCAAAGCTAGGATTGGATCATTAAAGACATGGGAAGAGCGAAGCATATGACAGATTCTAGGTAGGCTTCATAACGTTATCTATTTACTCTAGGGAAAAAATTATTCCCTTTGCCTTTATGTTGTTCTAGGTCAGTCCACTAGGCCTAGGGAGAATACTTTTGTCTGTAGTTGTAGATTTCACATAACATTGAGAAATAAATAAAAGCATTGTCAAGGACAGGTATCCAATCCCACTTATTGATGACCTTCTTGAACAACTCAAGGGGGCCAAGTGTTTTAGCAAGATCATTTTGAACTCTGGCTATCACTGGGTTCCAATAAAACATACGGAAGATAGCTTTCAAATCCAAGGAGTGCCTTTTTGAGTGGTTGGACATGCCTTTTGGTTGAAAAATGCACCTGCAACATTTATGAGGTTAATGGATTACATATTACATCCCTTCACCAAATTATTTGTGGTTCTATATATAGATGACATCCTCATCTTCAACAAGATTTGGGAAGAGCACCTGCAACATATTTGGCATGTCCTTCAAACCCTGCGACAACACAAACTATGTGATAACTTGGAGAAATGTACGTTTGGAATGAGTTAGGTCCCATATCAGGGCTACATCATTGATGAGGAAGGTGTGCATGTGGATCTAGCTATCATCCAATTCATTCGAGATTGGTCAGCCTTGACCACTCTAGTAGAGCTTTGCAGCTTTTTGGTCCTTGCCAATTTTTATTGGGAGGTTAGTGTTGGGATTCTGTCATATCACTTGGCCTTTGAGTCATGTTACCAAGGGCGGAGCAAAAGGAAAGTTTTCCTAGTCTGAGTCCCAATAGAAGTCATTCGTTGAGTTAAAGCACCACCTCTACTCTGCACCGATACTCACATTCCCATACCTGCAATAGCGAGTTGAAATTGAGACAGATGCCTCCAACTATGCTATTGGTGTAGTTATCACCCAAAAAGCGCATTCGATGGCCTATCATAGTGAGACACTTTCCAATACAATTTAAAAATACCCCACCTATGATAAAAATATGTATTATATCATGCAAGTGTGCCAATAATGGAAACATTACATTTTGGGGAAGGAGAAAGTGATTCACACAGATCACTGACCTCTTCAATTTATACAGACACAAGAGAATTTGTAGAATGGTTGACATCATAAGAGGTCTACGTATCTAAAACAATTCCACTTGAACTTTAAATAAAAGAACAGAAACACCAATCATGTCTCAAATTGCCTCATTTGGCCCCCATTTGCAACATTGACTATTGTTCTAAACTCTTGTGGTCATGAGACCTCTGGATGGTTGCAACTATACAAACATGATCTAGAGTTTTCCAACACATATCAAATGCTAGTGGATGGAAATAAAGTTCCATATTTTCACCTCTAGGATGAATTACTATGCTACCTGTGCCATCTTTGTGTTCCTTCAAGCGAGCGTGCCAAGATTATTTGGGAGGCACACTATAGTTGAGTCACAGGACACTTTGTTGTAGAGAAAATTGTGGTCACACTATAAAATTATTTTTATTAGCCAAAAATCTGACATGATGTTGGAAAATATATCTGATCCTGCACTGTCTATGGCATATCTAAGCCAACCATCAAGAAGCAAGACCTGTACACTCTTATGCCTACTCCTGCTTGCAAGAAGAGTATCACAACAGAAGACATTGCTAAAATCTTCTTTGAATGATTGTGGATACATTTTGGGATCCCACAGACCATTATATTAGATTAGGATAGCAACTTCCTAGCTCATTCTAGTTGAGCCTCTAGACATTATTAGACACCAAGCTCACCAAGTCGAATGCATTCCATCCCCAGACTAATAACTAGATAGAGATCATCAACATAATGATAATACACACACTATGCATGTACAACTCCAAGCATCCACGAACCTAGGATGAGAGTCTTCCTTATGTGAAGCATAGTTATAACAGAGCTATCCATAGCTCGACTAGCTGTTGGTGTATAAAAGGTGTCTTTTTAACTCCTATTTACCTTCACATTAATTATCAATCCGGGCAATATTTTCTATTTCAAGAGTGTACACAGTGTGTGGTGGCTATTTACTCAAGAGTAATGTTTCTAAATTGTAGTACAATGCTTTCACATACAAGAGTAGATGGATACTTCAAGTAAAACTCTATTGCAATTAAAGGAAACTCAATGTTATGAAACTAAATCATTCATTCGGGAAATCAACAGCAATTATCAGTCAAGGATACGGTAGCAATAACTCTTTCCTCTTTTAACTTATGTAAACTAAGTCAAGCATAAATAAGATCCTCAATCTAAGAGCTTTGACAGCAATAGCCAATGTTCTTTACATTTGTTGACCTCACACTCAACACACTAAATAACCAAATGAATTAAATCAATAATGCTACTGCAATTGATGGCATGAGATATTTATGCTAGTTTTGATAATGCTAAAGGGAAAAACTAAATGATTGCAGAAAGTAAATGAACAACAACGCTATATAATAAAAATGAACAGCAACACTTATGTAACTGCAATGAGTAGCAAAGATAAGTTACAAGAATGAACAACAAAGCTTTGCAATTAAAATGAACAGCACAACAATATATTTGTAGAAAACAGTAATCTTTTTATGATGGTAATGAACAACAATGCAATTCAATTACAACATATAAAACAGATCAATTCATTAAGTTTGGAAATACGAAATAGTAAAGCGATGCGATTACAATATAGAAATGAAACCAAACCATCACATGGCATAAATCATAAAGGAATGATACAAGAACAACAAGTGAATCAACGAGGGCCAGGCCCATAGCCTCTAGTGAGCACCACTGGATTACTTCAGTATGAAATAAGGAACAACAACTGTATTATATATTAATCATTTGCAAAATGGTTACAGTCAGTTCGTACTCTGTTTCAACAATGAGAGTCGATGATCAAAGTAAAAATACAATAGTAATTTCTGAATAGTGATCTCCTCTTCTTTACAATCACTATCCCTTTTATAATGGCAAAATAGTAACATCGGACAAAATAGTAACAGTGATCCCTCAGGATCAAGAGATCCTGATAGATTCGCTCAATCTTCCAACTTCAATTAGCTCTTTGTCTTTTGCGCCGATGCTGTGATCTTCTCTGCTCTTATCCATAACTACGTGCTCCATCCTTAGCTTTCTGCCTGTACGTTGCTTCCTAGTTAAGGAACAATAGTTACTCCACTTTGTATTTTTCCTTCTCTCAGGTAGGAAACGATAGTTTTCCCATTTCATCTTTTTCCTACATGAGAAAAGATAATAATTAGCTAAATTGTAATAATAAATAGTACCCTAGTTGAATCTACTATAATCCTTTGATATATGAATATTTTTAGAACATAAAGGGGATATAACTAAAGGAAAGGATGATGAAATAAATGGAAAATTAATACATTTTTCATAGCTAAACACATGCCCCTGCTTACCCTTTTTCATGCCCTCATGAAAACTATGTAGTTTGTGTTCAAAGAATTCAAAGAATAGGCTGGAGAAGGAATGTCATGAGGTGGTCTAAAACCATGATTTTTAGCCAAAAATTCAAAGATGATCCATGTCTGCCCTTCATGTAACTCATATATAGCTTTATATCCTTTTGCGAGATACCAGATAATAGGGCTTCGAAATCGACAGCCTAGCCAATATGGCCCTTCCCTCAAGATAAGGTTGCTATAAGTCACCAAATGATCTGCAGCTAATTTAAATTTTTTATAGTTGAATGGATCTTTGTCCTGTATATTACGATTGGAGGTTTTCCATCTGAACTTAGCTGCTGCCAAGGAATTGTCTTTGATAGAGAGAAAATACTCTACCCCTTGCTAGACAATTCCCTTGTGGATGGGTCCCAGGGTCTGGATTACTCCTTCCTTTTGCATTAGACTTATGTTTGGCTACCAGTTGTAATGGTTTTTTCGGTTCACCCCTAACCCAAAGGTCCAATCCATTCTCTTACCTCTAGAAAGTGTTATGGGATTTGAGCCACTTCAACTGGTTAACGGTAAATGAAATGAATTCTTGAAATTGTACATCACCCACAAAAAGTTGGGTTTCTTCTCCATTTCTTCTTCCAATATAAAATTATGCAAATAAAATTCACAGAGTAAGCGTTGAACTTTCACTCCATGGTGTTTACAGCAATTTATGGAATCCTCAACAGTTTTCAATTCTATGGGTTTCCCTACCCTAACAGTGTTAATTTTAACTGTAAATACCTTTCTAACAAAAATAAAGCATAGTTCTTGGCAGGGGACCTGCATGCTAAAACATCTGTGTAAAGGAAACAGAGAGTATCCATCTGACACATGACTGCTTCCAGAGTGCTCTTTATCTTTTTAGTTCTTTCTTCCACCCTCCAATATTTATCGAAGGCTTCACTTTCTGATGCGTTGATATCACTCAACTGTTTCTGTAATTCCAAGTACCTTTGTTGGGGAACGGTTTCTTCCTTAAGCCTTTTTATGGTTAGCTAGGCCCGTGCCAGGTTCAATTGGAGCTTTGTCATATCAGGGTTGCTGCCTATCAAAACATATTTGGCTTGGATCTTTGTCTGGGTGCTTTTATTACAAGACCGAGTGCCTATAGTTTGCATCCCCTTATCATGGAATGGAATGTGTGAGGTCATCATTCTTTTATTATGGACAAGCGGATTTTCTGTCTGAGTGGCCACATTGCTAGAGGGTAGTGCCTCCATTTGAACAACTGTATTACAGAAATGTGCAGTCTCTGTTTGAGCAGCCACTTCTATAATGGTTGCATGTTGTTCCTTATCGTTTTGAATGATTATGGGCTCGGTTTGAGTCTCTGTGGCCCTTGTATTATGGAATTCAGTTTGAATGGCAGCATTCACTATTTTCGGGGTTCTACTTGAGATTTTCCCCCTTTTTAATGTCCTTATCTTTTGTCTGAGTCGTTTCACTAAATTTTGCAGCTTTTGCTATTCCTTCTTCAACTTCTTTATTTTTCTTTTCTTTTTCCCGGGAGGAACAACTATTTCACCAATCGTTTCTGCTCTTACCGAGCTCGGTTGCTCAGTTGGGTTTTGTTCTCCAAGGGTTGTGTCTTTGCCCTGGCTAGTTTCCATTTCCTTTGTTTAGCTGACAATTTTTGTGTTTACATCGACCTAACTAGGTTCTTCTAGAGGGGTAACCCTAGTTTGGTTTGCCTTTTCCTGAGTGGTTTCTGCCCCTGATTCTACTTCACCACTTACTTCTTATGATATACTCTTGTTGTGGGCAGAGTTTTCTTGTGATTGCTTTGCTTCAATATTAAGGGTGAGCGGACTTTGGGGCTGAATATATTCACTCATATTGGCCAAAATCTAGGCCAATTCATCCTTCTATAATGGGTCTTGTGGTGGACTTGTACTGGGGTTAAGGGAAGTTCTGCTTCCACCCTCTCTTCTTCGCTAGTATGCTCTGTTTCCTCCTCCAGTTCTGATTCTTGGTTGTCTCTTCGCTCTAGTTGCAAGGTTTTCTCATTTTCAGGGCCAGATAATTCTAGGGGCTGGCTACTGCTACCTAGGAGGTTTTCAGCTATTCTCAAGCTTGACCTCATTCTGGAGGAGTGTCTACATTTTTGGGGTCTATTTGCTGTGCTAGAGGTTCTTTTCCTTTTTAGGGCAGGTAAGGCTAACCCCCCGTCTATATCAAACACTAATTCTTCCCAACTGGTTTGCTATTGGGCAAGGTTATAACTTAATATCAACTGAATTAAACAATGGTGACTCACTACAATATCTATATGGTGTTGAGATTGCAACAAGATGATGGAGCTTAGTGAAAAGAGTCACCTTCACTAAGTGGGCCCGCAGGCTATTTTTGGCGCAAGTCTATTTTTAGACTATGTCTATTTTTAGACTATGTCTATTTTTAGACTATGTCTATTTTTAGACATATGGATCATGTCTATGTTTATGGATGATTGATCAAGTTGGGAAAAATAGATGGACTTCTATTTTTGATGAAAGTGTGAGTGATCACAGTGTGAGTGATCAAGTCTATTTTTAGACTGGCTGTCAAAAATAGAAAAGTCAAATATTATTATCTCACAATAATATTTGGACTATAAACTTAATCTTATTCTCTTGGAGCACTTCAGTTTGAGCTACAGAAGTGGCACATGCAGCTGTCAGAAGGAAATTCGTTTTTCTTATGAGTCAGTTGAGTTGTTGCATGCATGACTTCAGTTAGAACTCAAGTGAGTTGAGTTTAGTGGACTGGAGGTACAGTTGATGGAGTTGTGTTCAGTTTAACTTAGTTAAACTGGTTGTAGTTAGTCTAACTGTAGATAGACTAATGATGAGTTGATAAAATAATTATTAACTCATAATACAACTAAAGAATACATCAGTTAACTCAGTTGCATGTCAGTGCATGTTCAGTTCAACAGGGACAGGTGGTAGAGAATCAGATTGCTATCAGTTGTGACTATAGTTGTGCACCAGATCTTGCACAATCAAAGGATTGAGTATGCCAATGAGTTTGCTCACGTATTTGGCCCGCATTTTAGCCTTTGCTCACGTCCACAAAAAGAGTGCGTGACTATTTTGCAGGTGAAAATCGAGTTTGGGAAGCTATTCTCATCAGTTCTTGAGCAGGTATTGAGCAGTGGAGGTAGGCAAGCAGTGGAAGAGATTTGGAGATCAGATCTGAGCTGTATTGTGTGTAACAGAGGTGGAGATACTTGTGAGAAGTATTATGCTGTGTAATGTTACATGACTCAATCATTAATATACAGATAGTGTGGGGTTTTTAGCGAGATGCTTTCCCCGTGATACATACTGTGTTAATGTGTGAATGCTCTTGATGTTTTATTGTTATTGATGCTGCTATATTCTTGATCAACGTAGAGGAGATTATGTATTATACATGTTCCGCTTAAATTGTATGATCAGGATAATCTCTGTTGAATATGTGTTAAATTATTCAAAATTTCTACATGGTATCAGAGCTAGATAATTGTAGAAAAAATTTCTACATGGTATCGGAGCTAGATAATTTGTAGAAAAAATTTCTACATGGTATCAGAGCTAGATAATTGTAGAAAAAGTTTCTACATGGTATCAGAGCAGCTTGATTTGTAGAAGAGATTTTTACAGGATATCAAGCGAGGATTGATCATCAGATCTACTATTCAGGAAGTGTTTACATTCTATTTCTTTAGGCAGAGTCTGTAATCGGGCCAGGTAGCCTCTGGATTCATCCTTCCTTTGGAAGGTGAAATATCCGGTAAAAGCCCATACAGTCAATCTCTGTACGGGAAATATTTTGTTCTCACGAATTCTAGATCGGAAGCAGTTGAGTTTGGAGCTGGTGGAAAATCGAATTTGCAGCAGTGTTGTTGAAATGCCTTTCAACGGATTGCAAATGTTATTCCAAAGCAAGAGCGACCTGGCGCTCAAGGATAAACTCAGTAACAATAAAGGTGAGAATGGATCTTCATCAAAGGTATCTGATGAAGAGAATTGCGCTTTGGCTGCCAAAGAAAGAAGGGGAAGAACAGGAAAGCTTCTCATTCCGGTGCGAAAGGCAAGAAGCAGGATATGTCCAAGGTAAAGTGTTTTCATTGTCACCAGCATGGACACTATGCCACAAATTGTCCACAGAAGAAGAAGAACAAGCAAGCTGCTGGATCTGCAGGGGGAGAGGCTTTAGCTTCTCAGTTTGAGCTTGATTTTTCATTGATCGCATGCTTGGTTTCAAGTGTGATGGGATCAGTGTGGTTCTTGGACAGTGGTGCGTCTTTTCACATGACGGGAGATAGAGATTTGTTCTCTGATCTGGAGGACAAAGATCTTGGAGTGCACATCGAGATGGGCGATGATGGTAGATACAGTGCGACCGGTATCGGTACCATTTCCTTTGAGAGGGAGTCTGGTAAACCCTTTGTATTGAAGGAAGTCATGCATGTTCCAGGATTGAAGAAGAATCTCATCTCAGTGGCGATGTTAGAAGACAAGGGGTATGATGTTGTTTTCAGCGAGGGAAAGGCCCTCCTGCACAGCAAGACAACTGGTGAGACCCGGAAGATAGGGGTTCGAGTGAGGAACCTTTATCAGTTGCATGTAGATGGATGCACAACAATGGCAGGCAAGGCAGAAGGATTGGTGAGCCGGGATGATGGCGAGTTGTGGCACAGGAGATTGGGTCACCTTCACCATGGAGCCTTGAAGATACTGCAGCAGATCACTACAGGGCTTCCTAAAGGCACACTTGCGCAGTCAGATCAATGCAAGGGGTGTACTTTGGGGAAGTTTGTGAAAGCCACCTTTCACGAGAAGGATAGTCGCGCCACGACGATCCTTGAGAGAATTCACACAGACGTGTGTGGACCTTTCTCAGTTGCTTCGACAGAAAAACACAGGTATTATGTGATTTTTGTTGATGATTTCTCTCGTAAGTGTTGGATCTTCTTCATGCAGAAGAAGAGCGAGACATATTCAAAGTTCTGTGAATTCAAAGCACTGGTCGAGAAGGAGTCGGGGAAGAAGGTGAAGGCTCTTAGGAGCGATAATGGTGGTGAATACATCTCGGACGAGTTCAAGGATTTCTGCAAGGCAGAAGGGATTCGTAGAGAGCTCATAGCTCCCCATAACCCACAGCAGAACGGGGTAGCTGAGTGGAAGAACAGAACGATTGTGGGTGTTGCACGGGCAATGTTGCATGATCAGGGCCTACCCCTTCACTTGTGGGCGGAAGCATGCAATACAGCAGTTTATGTGCAGAACCGTTGTCCTCATAGGATACTTGGCATGAGTACACCCGAGGAGGCTTATTCTGGTAAGAAGCCTGATCTTTCTCATTTGAGGATTTTTGGTGCTAACGTTTACATGCATGTGACGAAGGATGCCAGAAAGAAGTTGGAGCCGACTGCAGAGGTTGGGATATTTGTGGGGTACACTGATACGCCCCACAACTATCGTGTGTATTTGCCAGACAGTGGTAAAACTGTTGTGCGACGGGATATAAAATTTCAGGAGGAGAAAGCCATGAAGTGTTCGCTTGAGAGGGAGCTACACTTGCATGCAGATGAGGAGCTATTAGTTCCTAAGGATGAGCTTCAGGACATGGATCAACCACAGGACGAGGTTCATGGAGTGGAAGAGACCACTCATGCAGCGCCAACCATCAGAGGGCGAAAGCGCTTGACAGAAGCTGAGCGACTGGCTCAAGATGCAGAGAAAGTTGTAGGACCACCTACAGCCCAACGCAGGCAGAGACAGTCACCTGATCAGTACACTGGATACATGGCTCTTATGAGCAAGTGTGTTGTGACTGAGCCATCCTCTTTCGAGGAAGCTGTGGAGGATCCCGCATGGGTAGACGCCATGGTGGAAGAGTATGATTCTATTGTCAGAAACAGTGCATGGGAGATTGTTCCTAGACCAGAAGGGAAATCAGTGGTGGGTTCAAGATGGATCTACAAAGTTAAGCAGGTAGCTGACGGGAGTGTGGAGAAGTACAAGGCAAGATTTGTTGCCCAAGGCTTTTCACAGATTGAGGGGATCGATTATGAGGAGACCTTTGCACCTGTCACAAGGTATTCTTCCATACGGACGATTCTTGCTCTCTCAGCGCAGATGGGATGGCACATTCATCAGATGGATGTGAAGACTGCGTTCCTCAACGGAGTCATTGAGGAGGAGGTGTACATTGAGCAACCTGAAGGCTTTGAAGTCTTCAGCAGCGAGTCGCATGTGTGCAGGCTCAAGAGAGCGCTGTATGGGTTGAAGCAAGCACCACGTGCTTGGTACACACGGATAGACAGCTATTTCACAGGACTTGGATTCTCCAAGAGCGAGGCGGATCCGAACCTATACCAGATTGTGGTGGAGGGTAAGTTGCTTATCATTGTACTGTATGTTGATGATTTGATTCTAACGGGTGATGAGCTGTTGATACTGTCATGCAAGAAGGATCTTGCTACAGAGTTTGAGATGAAGGATTTGGGCCTCCTTCACTATTTCCTAGGATTGGAAATATGGCAGCGCAGTGGTGGACTGTTTGTTTCTCAGGGCAAGTATGCTCGGGAGATACTGGAGAAGTTCAACATGCATGGCTGCAAGCCTGTTGATACTCCTCTTCCTGGAGGTTGGAGGAAGGAGGATGCCACTTCGGGAGAAGAAGTGGATGCCACTGTTTATCGACAGTTGGTGGGGTCGCTGATGTATTTGGTCAATACACGACCTGATATATGCTATGCAGTTAACCAACTTTCACAAGCTATGGTTAAGCCTACCAAGCTCTTCTGGAAGGCGGGCAAGCATGTATTGCGCTACTTGAGAGGCACATCGGGATATGGTTTGTGGTACAGACAGGAGGATGAGGTGAAGCTATGTGGCTTCACGGATGAAGATTGGGTAGGGAGCCCAACAGACAGAAAGAGCACATCAGGAGGGGTCTTCAGTATCGGATCGACAGCAGTTTCTTGGTACAGCAGGAAGCAGAGATCCGTGGCACTCAGTTCAGCGGAGGCCGAGTATATGGCAGCAAGTTTGGCTGCATGCGAGGCTATATGGATGAGGAAGATCCTGGTTGGTTTGTTCGGTTCTCATTTGGATCCTACTGTGATTTACTGTGATAACCAGAGTTGCATTAAACTCTCGGCTAATCCTGTATTTCATGATAGATCTAAACATATTGACATCAGGTACCATCATATCAGAGATTGTGTGCAGCGGAGGATCATGTTACTTTCGTACATTCCAACGGAGGATCAGGATGCTGATATTCTGACGAAGGCTCTCACCAGGAGCAAATTCGAGTACCACCGAGGCAGGATAGGGGTTGCTGATAATCCATATCTTGTCGAGAGGGAGTGTTGAGATTGCAACAAGATGATGGAGCTTAGTGAAAAGAGTCGCCTTCACTAAGTGGGCCCGCAGGCTATTTTTGGCGCAAGTCTATTTTTAGACTATGTCTATTTTTAGACATATGGATCATGTCTATGTTTATGGATGATTGATCAAGTTGGGAAAAATAGATGGACTTCTATTTTTGATGAAAGTGTGAGTGATCACAGTGTGAGTGATCAAGTCTATTTTTAGACTGGCTGTCAAAAATAGAAAAGTCAAATATTATTATCTCACAATAATATTTGGACTATAAACTTAATCTTATTCTCTTGGAGCACTTCAGTTTGAGCTACGGAAGTGGCACATGCAGCTGTCAGAAGGAAATTCGTTTTTCTTATGAGTCAGTTGAGTTGTTGCATGCATGACTTCAGTTAGAACTCAAGTGAGTTGAGTTTAGTGGACTGGAGGTACAGTTGATGGAGTTGTGTTCAGTTTAACTTAGTTAAACTGGTTGTAGTTAGTCTAACTGCAGATAGACTAATGATGAGTTGATAAACTAATTATTAACTCATAATACAACTAAAGAATACATCAGTTAACTCAGTTGCATGTCAGTGCATGTTCAGTTCAACAGGGACAGGTGGTAGAGAATCAGATTGCTATCAGTTGTGACTATAGTTGTGCACCAGATCTTGCACAATCAAAGGATTGAGTATGCCAATGAGTTTGCTCACGTATTTGGCCTGCATTTTATCCTTTGCTCACGTCCACAAAAAGAGTGAGTGACTATTTTGCAGGAGAAAATCGAGTTTGGGAAGCTATTCTCATCAGTTCTTGAGCAGGTATTGAGCAGTGGAGGCAGGCAAGCAGTGGAAGAGATTTGGAGATCAGATCTGAGCTGTATTGTGTGTAACAGAGGTGGAGATACTTGTGAGAAGTATTATGCTGTGTAATGTTACATGACTCAATCATTAATATACAGATAGTGTGGGGTTTTTAGCGAGATGCTTTCCCCGTGATACATACTGTGTTAATGTGTGAATGCTCTTGATGTTTTATTGTTATTGATGCTGCTATATTCTTGATCAACGTAGAGGAGATTATGTATTATACATGTTCCGCTTAAATTGTATGATCAGGATAATCTCTGTTGAATATGTGTTAAATTATTCAAAATTTCTACATATGGTAGGATTTCTTTATGCTTTGAGCAATGTCATGCAGCAGAAAATTCAAATATGCAGGAAAGTTTGCAATAACATTTCTGTTTTAAAACTGCTAGTAATTTAAGGTGGCATGGTCTTACCACGTCCTTTCTTCCATCACATGTAATGTAGCTCTGAACTACTTTGGCCAGCTCTGTCCATGTTTCTCTCAGAGATGAAGGTTGGACTCCTTTGCCTTTGACAATAAGATTTTGTCCCTCATCTTGAAAGATGGCCATGGCGTCTTGAAGCCTCAATTTTTTATGTGTCAATATGGGTCTGATTGCTGGTAGTCTAGATACCTCAGCTATTATTGTATCTGTCACTATTATTCGTCTTCCTCTTACTATAGAGTGATCGTCTTGCAAATTCTGTAAAAATTCAGTAGCCACAGTTTCATTAGGTTACTGCAGTCGTGTAAAATATGCGACCCATCCAACCCTTACTAGAATTTCTCGTGCAACATCAGAAACTGCTAGTGTCTATGGCTCGCTGCATACTAATCATCCTCCCATTTTGTCTAAATTCTGCACACTTATCTTTACACATCAATACACAGAGCCAATAATGGAACAACAAACTGTGCACATCAGATAATACCTTTTTTAACACAGATACCGTTAAAACTTGCTATTATGGGATATGATGTAGCCTAGTACAACCAAATAAAAGATGGACATGTATGCAGGAGTGTTTTGGAAGTCACCCGCGCCCCCTTTGAAAATGATAGGTCGCCTTCGACTGGATATATGGAGGAACGATGTACTAATGGCAATTGTATAGTGTAAAAAGGGCAAGGTGTACATATTCATGACAAGATCACAAAAGTATCGATTTGCTGAAATCGAGGCATAAAATGAAAAGTACGAATAGATATGGAGATGCTATGGAGTGATGAGAAAAAGGAAAAAGGATAGCTGACGTGGGTAAGATGCTATGCAGTCATTATTCCACTTAAGTCGTTATGATTGAATTTTTAATGATATTTCATGCATAAAGGTTCAAAAGGAATTGGGAACATAATCTCTTTTGAAATAAAGATAAAGAAATAAGAAAAGGGTTTATGATTACTATTGATGTTGAAAAATATGACTCCAATACCATCAGCAGAGCTCTATTGCCCACAAGTGTTTATAACCTTGACAAAGTTGCTTTTTCACCCTTTGGAACCATAATCCTTTATGTATGCCTAGGAAAGTGCCTTGTGATGTCAGAATGGAGGCCATTGTGCTGGCTTGGTAACTAAATGGGTCACAATGCCATTCACTGGGAAGAAGTGAAAGGTGGATAGGTTGGTTCGTGATGAGACCTCTTGTTCCAAGGACTTTTACTTTTCTGGTGTGTCCATTGGATCATATCCCTGGTGTGGTGGCCATAGTGAGAATGCCACTTCATTGCTTCTTTATGATCATGGTAGGTTGGATCTTGATGAGACCCCCTATCCTCCATCTGACAAATCATAGAATTGTTAGTAAACATATATATATATTTTCTTTCCTTCTTTTTCCTTTTCTTTTATATAGCACTTCCTATTTATATATAGAGGATGACTCAACACTCCTTAAGAGTAGGGATGGTGGAAGAAGTCTGAACATATGAATGGAAGAAAATATGCCCTTATTCTTATTTACTTAATTAATAATCAAAGAGAATTATGAGAATTAGGGAAGAACCAACTTGATACAAGTAATCAATCAATTTGAGTTCTAGTGAAGATAAGGATAGAAAAATAATATAAGTTGTGTCCTTTCGTTTTTCTAATCAATAAAAAGCAATGTCATTAAAAATGATAATTTTTCTTTGATTTGCTTATTCCAATAATCCCTAATTTTGTATTCTTGCATATATTTGTATTCTTGCCTTAAAAGGATCATGAAGAGTGAAACATTATTCACAAGAAATTCACTAAAAAAAAAGGTGTTGTTCCTTAAATCGAATGGTTGTTGTTCCTTAAGAGGAACAACAAAAGACAAGTGCACACAAAACTGTTGTTCCTTAAGAGGAACAACAGAAAGAAAAAAAAAAATTGCACATGAAACTATTGTTCCTTAAGAGGAACAACAAGAAAAATAGATGCAAGATAAAGTGTTGATCCTTCAGTGGAACAACATAAAAACAAACCAAAGAAAAATTGTTGTTCCTTAGAAGGAACAACAATAAGCATAAAATGACGAAACTATTGTTCCTTTAAAAGGAATGGTAGTTGTTCCTTAAGAGGAACAACAACTATTCCTTAAATGGAACAGCATAAAACACACGCATACCAAACTACTAGTCCTTAGATGGAACAACTGTTGTTCCTTTTAAAGGGAACAACAATTGTTCCTTAAACGGAACAGTGCAAACAAATGTAAACGGGACTATTGTTCTTTGAATGGAACGACTATTGTTCCTTAAGAGGAAAAGCAGCGGTTCCTTAAAAGGAACAGCAAAAAGATGATCAAGAGAGATTGTTGTTCCTTAAGTGGAATGGATATTGTTCCTTAAGAGGAACAACAGCTGTTCCTTAAATGGAACAACACAAATACAAGCAGGCGAGATTGTTGTTCCTTAAATGGAATAGCAAAAATATAGTCACGCAAAATTGTTGTTCCTTAAATGGAACGGCTATTGTTCCTTAAGAGGAATAAAAGTTTTTCCTTAAATGGAACAACAAAAATAGAACACATGTGGAAATGTTGTTCCTTAAATGGAATGGTTGTTGTTCCTCAAGAGGGACAGCAGCTATTCCTTAAGAGGAACAACAAAAATACAAACACACAACACTATTGTTCCTTAAATGGAACGGCTACTGTTCCTTAAGAGGAACAGCAGCTGTTCCTTAAGAGGAATGGAAAAAATAAAAGACAAACAAAGATGATGTTCCTTAAGAGGAACGACAAAAATATAAACATGCACAATTGTAGTTCCTTAAGAGGAACGGTTGTTGTTCCTGAAGAGGAACATCAGTTCTTCCTTAAGAGGAACAACAAAAATATAAGCACGCAAAGACTGTTGTTCCTTAAATGGAACGGTTGTTGTTCCTTAAGAAGAACAACACGAGAATTAAATAAAGAAAAAATTGTTGTTCCTTAAATGGAATGGTTGTTGTTCCTTAAGAGGAACAACAGTTGTTCCTTAAATGGAACAACACTAAAATCTGTACAAAAAAATAGTTTATACAAGCAAATTTAAATAGAAAAGTTTATATACAAAATTCAAAAACAAAGGAGTTGTTCACTAGATTGACACTGAGGATGGGTTATCCTCCTCAGTGAGAATTTGCATGGTGGAATCTTCCCGTAATTGTTGGTAAAAGGACTCCCTAGTAAGCGGTTTGTGATAAAGTCGCACTCGATGACCATTTGCTTTGAAAGAATACCCAGATCCATCAATTGTTGTTAATGTAATGGTGCCATTATCATGCACTTTTTGTATTTCATAAAGTCCTAGCCATCTGGTCTAGAATTTTCCGGGGAAATCCTGGAACCTTGAATCGTATAGGAGTGCCCAATCTCCTTCATGGAAGATCTTCTTTTTAATAAGGGCATTGTGTCATTTCACCCTTTGTTGTTGAATTAATGCAGTGTGTCGAAGAGCTGAGAGCCTTATTTTTTTCCAACTCATTGATTTGTTGTAATCTATTGGTATGAGCTTCATTTAAATTCAAACCCACCTCCTGCATTGTTCTTAATGTTTGAATCTCAAATTCGATTGGGAAGATGGGTTCCTTACCAAATACTAATTAATATGGTGAATATCCCATGGTGTTTCTCCATGTTGTGTGGTATGTCCACAAGGTTTCTAGCAATCTTGAAGCCTAGTCATGTCTGTGTGATGCAACTATTTTTGTAAGTATTGCCTCAATTACCTTATTAGTACTTTCTACTTGGCCATTTTACTATGGGTGGTATGTAGTTGTAATTTTATGCAGAATATGGTAATTCCTCGATGTTGCAGCAATCTTATTACTTATGAATTGTGGTCCTCCATCTGTAATTATGTCTCTAGGTATGCCATATCGCACAAATAATTGGAAAAGAAAATGTATCATTGAATCCTCTGTAGCTCTTAGCAACACCTCTACTTCAAGCCATTTAGTAACATACTCTGTTGCAACCAGTATGTATGTTTTTTTATTTGATGATGGGTTAATAGGACCAATAAAATCGAGCGCCCATTGCTCAAAAGGCTCGATTACTAATTGTGGGTTCAGAGGCATCTCATCAACCTGCCCTCTGGCAGCTATCACGGGCTTGAACAAACTTTTTACAATCTTTAAAGATAGTGGTCCAGTAATAGCCTGTTTGTAAGACTTTGTGACCAGTTCTACGGTTTGCAAAATGTCCACCACACGGCCCATCGTGGCATGCTTTTAGAATGTCAAACACTTAATCTTCTCGGACGCATCTTCTGATGTGCATATCTGCCACTGTATGGAATAAGTAGCCCCCAATCCAAGAAAATCGGGCACTGCTCTCCACTATTTGTTTTCTTTCATTAGGCGTTAGGTGCTTGGGTAATTTTCCTATTGATAAGTAGTTTGCAACGTCCACATACCATGGTGTTTAGACAGTGATAGCAAATAAACTTTCATCAGGAAATTGATTTTCAGCTACTGCTATGTCCGCTGGCTTTGGCATTCGTGAGAGAAAATCAGCTACAAGATTTTCTTTTCCAGGTAGATCCTTAATTGTGATGTCAAATTCCTACAAGAGAATCAACCATATTGTCACTCTTCCATTTGTAACAGGTTTATTTGCTAAATATTTTATGGTAGAGTGATCTGTGTATAAAACTACAGGATATCCAATTATATAATGTCTAAATTTATTTACAGCATATATTACAGCTGAAATTCCGTTTTAGTCACATTATAGTTTAATTCAATAGGAGATAGATTTTTTCTAATATAATATATTGCATATGTCTTTTTATCTTCTTCCTGTCCAAGAACTGCTCCAATTGCTATGTCTGAAGCATCAGATGAAATCTGGAATGGAAAATCGCAGTTAGGGCCCCTTAGCACTGGGGTTGTTGATACAAGCGTTTTTAGATCCTCAAAAGCACGGTCACACTTATATTTCCAAATGAATTCAATATTTCCTATTAGTGCATATAAAGGTGTAGCAATCTGAGAAAAATGCTTTATAAATCTTCTATAATAACTAGAAAATCCCAAAAATCTGTGTACCTCTGTTTGTGTGGTAGGGGTAAGTATTAACAAAATTATCTTAATTTTAGCTAGGTCTACCTGTATTCCAGCTTCTGAGATATAATGACCTAAGATGAGTCCCTCGGTCATCATCATATGACACTTTTCATAGCTCAAACAGAGCCTGGTGGCAATGCATCTTTGCAGCACTTTTTCTAATGTTTGTAATGCTGGCTCAAAGTCATCCCCATAAGGTGTGAAGTCATCCATATATACTTCGAGCCCTTCATTTATTAAATCTGAAAAAATGTTGAGTACAACCCTCTGAAATGTGGCAGGTGCATTGCATAGCCCAAAGGGTAAGACCCTGTAAGAAAATGTTCCCCAAGGGCAGGTAAAGGTAGTTTTATCCTAATCTTCAAGGGCAATCTGAATCTGATTGTATCCACTAAAGCCATCTAGGAAAGAAAATAATTTCTTTCTTGCTAATGTGTCCAATACCTAGTCAATGAATGGAAGGGGGAAGTGGTATTTCTGGGTTGCTTTATTCAGTTCTCTATAGTAAACACATATTTGCCATTTTCCATTCTTTTTTGGCACCACTACTAATGGAAAGACCCACTTGCTGTCAGATATTGGGTAGATAAAGTTTACATCTAAATTTTTTTGTAATTCATCTTTCACAATATCCTTAAGATGAGGATTTAATCTCATTTGGGGTTGGTGAACAGGTCTAGCATCCTTTTCTGTATAGATGTGGTGCGTACACAAAAGGGTTCTTTATATTTTCTCAAGAGTTGCACTAGCTTTTCTTCTTGTTCAGCAATTAGGTTTTTGTTAATGTTCAAAGTTTTTCTTGGCTCAATTTCTATTGTTTTTTTGTTATAAACAGAGGTGGTTGGTATTGATTGATCATGAATATCTTTTAGTGGATCTTCTTCTACTTCATTATCAAATTCTAGTTCTATCATGTGAAATTTTAGATAGGATCTGGCTTCTGGTTGGTTAATATAAGAGTTAATGATGTCATCTTCTGTTTGATCTTTAAATTCAAGAGCATCTTCTATGGTTAGTGGTGATCTAATATTTTCAGTTAGGTATGATACATGTTGTTTTTTTGTTTTGATTATTGTTAAACTTGGCTGAGCTGGAGGGTATAAGGCTAAATTCTTTACATTGCTCCCTCTTGCTATAGTCATGCTGCCTTGTCGACAACTAATGTAAGCATCTGCAGTTGCTAGCCAAGGTCTACCTAGAATTAAAGGGTGTCCATCCAGTCGGTTTCTAGGATTGATGATCAGAAAGTCTGCAGGGTATTCCCAGGAGTCTACAGACACCATTACATCATGTAATGTGCCTTCTGGTCTGACTATCAATCGGTCAGCGAACTCCAATAAGTTTGTAGTTGGGTCTAATGATGTAATGGCAAGTTTTTGACAAGTGGTGGTTGTAAGAATATTGATTGCAGCTCCTAAATCAACTAAGGCATTTGGGAAGGAGCATCCATTGATTTGCATCGTGACTATGGGATTTCCTAGGTCCTCATATTTTACAGTTGCTTCTCTTCCTCATAGTAAGTCAAATCGGGTACCGACTACATGGACAATTGGATTTCTTGTTATTTTCCTCTTTGGATTTTTCATACATAATTCTTTGATAGTTTTTTCATAAATCACGATGTCTTGAATAGCCTGGAGGAGTGGAATTTTTATACACAAATTTTTTAGTTCTCCCAGAAAATCAAAATCAAGATGTTCTATTGGGTGAGGTATGATCAGTCATTCTGGGAATGGTGGAGAAGAGGTGGTCGCTTGTTCATGAGTTTTCTGTCTAACCAGATTCTCTTCTTGTGGTGTTTGTTCTATAGGTAACGAATTTTCAATTTGAACATGTTTATCCCCCTCTGATTCTATTATGCGCCCAGATCTTAATTGAAGGTCATTACACTCCCTTAACTCGGTTTCAGGTTCTAGTGCTTCAATAATCTGCACAGATTGAATCGGTCTGTTGTTGGGGTTCGGGTTGGGTTGGGCTAGGAGCTGTGGTCTTAAGTTGGTCTGGGGATTTTGTTGCAATGTATATGGTGCTGGCAGTGTGGGTTGAGATAGGGGGATCGTTCCTACTGGCTGATTTGTGGGTCTTTGCCAGTTCGACTGCCAGTTTTGACTCTGTGAGGTGGAGGGTGACCATTGGGATGAATATGCATTATTTTTCCAGAATGGTGGACAGTAAGGGAAGTTTGGCCAATTGGTTTGATTTGTTTGATTTGGCCATGGTGGCATAGGGAATGGCTGTTGTGGCCAACTGGGGAAAGGTGGCTGATTCTGCCACATTCCATTATATTGCTGAGCATTATACTGAGGAGGCTGAAAATAAGAGGATGGATCAACGGGCATACCTGTTTGTCGCGACTGCCACTGGCGGCGTTGATTTAGTAGGTAGATTGATTCTGTTTCTTCTTCTGCTTCTTTGTAGATTGCCTTCAATCCTAGGAGTGATGGGCAGTTTTCTGTGGAGTGATCTTTCATACAAATAGCGCAGACTTGGACTGTATCCAACGGGCACTCTTTGTGGCTATGCTTCTTTCTGCATCTAGGACAGAATATCACCAAATTTGTTTTGCTTCTACTTGCTTTTGTTTGGCTTGCATAATGTCCAACTGTGTTGTCAGAGTCCCTAGAATGTCAGTTTTGAAATCCTCTAACAGATTGCCAATTTCTGCGCGAGTTATACTTCCACCAGAGATTTTGTTATCCCTTGTGATCATATCTCGTTCTGTTGGTTTCAGTCTTGTGCTACCTCTTGAACACCTGATACACAAATTAATGATGTCAGCAAAATTTTCCTGATATATGTCACCTTTACCCATAATGTTTAATGTTTCAATCCATTGTTCTTTCATCCCTTTAATTAATGTAGTTTTTAACACGTTATCAGGCAAGGGTAAATATGCATAGGGAGATCTCTGGAGATTGTATTGAAAGCATTCTACATATTCCTCCAGTGTTTCACTAGGTCTTGTTGTCATTTGAAATATCTCATCCTTCAATTCCCTGGATCTACAATAATCTTGATATTTCTTTGGAAAAGTAGTTTTCATCTGATCTCAGTCGTATAGTGCCCCCACCTAATCCCATAAACCATTGTAAAGCTGCTCCTTTTAGTGTTGAAGGAAATAGCTTTAGTTTTTGGGGATCAATGGTATAGCCATACCCTCGGCACAATACATCAAACTCAAATAGAAATGCATTTGGATCCTCTGATGTTAGCCCATGAAAGGTAGGAATATTCTAGAGAGGAATGGCTTTCATAGGTGCATTAGCTGTTGTATCAACGATAGGATATTGCAGTGTGGAGGTCTAAGGTGTTTGCTGGTTCTGAGCCATTTGATCAAATATGTGCCAATACCCTTCTGGGATTTCTAGAGAGTTATTCCTAGGATGACTAGGAGGGATGGGAATGAGCTTAACAGCACTTCCCTGGTCTGGGACAATGAGTGTTCCTTGTTGAACTATTACCTGGGGAGATCTTGGCTCCTCAGTTTCTCTTCTTCTTCTTGGATAAACTTAACAGCACTCCCTTTATCTGGGCTGCTGAGTGTTTGAATTATTTAGCAAGGGGATCTTGGCTCTTCTATTTCCCCTGTTTCTCCTCCTCCTTCACAGAGATTGCTAGAATTGCCTTCTTGTAAAAAAATTGGGTGAGAATTCTCAATTTCTTGAAAATCTTGCTCAATTTATTTTGTTTTGCTATGCACGTCAGCAAAGACTACAAATGGTGATTCTGTGGCCCAAAGGGAGCCAGTAGGTTGTCTGGAGGCAACTCTCCTAGGGCCTACTGATGGTTGAGATTTGGCTTTCTTAATGATATCATCTATAAAGGTTGATCGACCAAGGGTCACCGGTCCCTTAGATTTGTCGGGTTTGGGTAGTGGTTTTGGATTATTTTCAAGTTTTTTCTTCTTAGTCATACACAAAACTCAAAATTTTACTGCTACCCTAAAAAAAAAATTAACACTTCTGCTGGAAAGCAGGTGGGGGAGCAGGCATTTTATATGCTCCATACACAGGTTCTTACCTTCCATTTTTAATACCCAGTTCTCTCCTAACAGACAATCATCAAATGCAAACTACTCTTTAAAAATGGCTACACTCTCCCCGGCAACGACACCAAAATGTTGGTGTATAAAAGGTGTCTTTTTAACTCTTATTTATCTTCACATTAATTATCAATCTAGGCAAGATTTTCTATTTCAAGAGTGTACATAGTGTGTGGCGGCTATTTACTCAAGGGTAATGTTTCTAAATTGCATTATAGTGCTTTCACATACAAGAGTAAATGGATACTTTAAGTAAAACTCACTTGCAACTATAGGAAACTCAATGCTCTAAAACTAAATCATTCATTTAGGAAATCAACAGCAATTATTAGTCAAGGATGCAGTAGCAATAACTCTTTCCTATTTTAACTGATGTAAACAAAGTCAAGCATAAATAAGATCCTCAATCTGAGAGCTTTGACAAAAATAGCCAATGTTCTTTACGGTTGTTGACCTCACACTCAACACACTAAATAACCAAATGAATTAAATCAATAATGCTACTGCAACTAATGGAAATGAGATAATTATGCTAATTGTGATAATGCTAAAGGGAAAAACTAAATGATTGCTGAAAGTAAATGAACATCAACGCTATATAATAGAAATGAATAGCAACACTTATGTAACTGCAATAAACAACAAAGTTAAGTTACTGGAATGAACGTTGAAGCTTTGTAATTAAAATGAACAACACAACAATATATTTGTAGAAAACAGTAATCTTGTTATGATAGGAATGAACAGCAATGCAATTCAATTACAGCATATAAAACAAATCAATTCATTAAGTCTAGAAATACAAAACAGTAAAGCGATGTGATTACAATATAGAAATGAAACCAAACCATCACATGGCAGAAATCATAAAGGAATGATACAAGAATAGCAAGTGAATCCACCAGGGCCAGGCCCTTAGCCGCTAGTGAACACTGCTGGATTACTTCAGTATGAAAGAAGGAACAACAACTGTATTATATATTAATCATTTGCAAAATGGTTACAGCTAGTTCATATTCTGTTTCAACAACGAGAGTCAATTATCAAAGTAAAAATACAACAGTAATTTCTGAATAATGATCTCCTCTTCTTTACAATCGCTATCCCTTTTATAATGGAAAAATAGTAACAGTGATCCCTCAGGATCAAGAGATCCACTCAATCTTCCAACTTCAGTTAGATCTTTGTCTTTTGTGTTGATGTTGTGATCTTCTCTGCTCTTATCCATAACTACGCGCTCCGTCCTTAGATTGTTTCCTGTACGTTGCTTCCCGGTGAAGGAACAACAGCTACTCCACTTTGTCTTTTTCCTTCTCTCGGTTAGGGAATGGTAGTTTTCCCATTTCATCTTTTTCCTACATGAGAAAATACAATAATTGGCTAAATTGTAGTAATAAATAGTTCCCTAGTTTTTATTATAATCCTTTGATATATGAATATCTTTAGAACATAAAGGGGATATAATTAAGGCAAAGGATGATGACATAAATGGAAAATTCATACCTTTTTCATAGCTCAACACTAGCCACAATCCTTTTCAAGTGGGTTTGTGATTTCAACCATTGTGTATGATTTATGTTGCCATGCCTCATGTGAGTATAAATACATAATTTTCACATGTACAGTCCAAGGATGATAGAGCAACTAGGTTTATTGAATGCATCTAACACATCCTCCAACAAGTGCACAACATCTTGGATAAGTCCAATACCAAGTACAAGCAGCGACATGATCAACACCGGGTGCCACATAAGTTTCAGGTAGGTGAAAAAGTGTCGTTTTATTTTTAGAAATAACTCCTTACTGAAGCCTAGTGAAAGCTTCAAACACTATGATACTACCTTACACCATCACCATTGTTGTGGGAAAGAATTATTTCAAGTTCAGCATTTCCCCATTCCTTAGCCTACATGCAGTGTTCAATGTGGGTCGCCTTCGACCATACTTTCCACCATTGTTGGACACATTAGACATTGCAGAAAAACTAACACCAATAGAACTCAACCCAGACTACACGGAACATCCCATAATTGATCAGATCATGGACACATAGATCAAGAACACTCGGCAACAAAATATCCAATTCTATCAAGTTGTCAATGCCGGCCAACTCCTGCACCAGGGCAAGTGGCTCACCAGGGATCAAGTTCAACAAAAGTTTCCCCATCTCATGGAGGCACTCAATGTAATGGCAACCATTTCTTCCTAAGGAAGGAGGACTACTCTAATTGGATATTGGTGGCCACCCACCTATTCCACTTGGACCCCCCAACATTGTTTCTTTCAGTATCCTTAATTGTAGCACAATTTACTATTTTTGACAAATTTTCGAGTCTTAAACTCCTTGAGCTATTTTGAGGCCCTAAACGACATTTTTTTGCAATAAAAATTTGTAGTCTTTAGATAGATATTTCTAACAAGTTATTGTATGCGTCAAATGAAGATCATATGCCAAAGTTACGATATTGAGAAGTTGATGTATCAATTTAACCCAACGGGGCCCACATACTTTTGGTGCTTCATCTCCTAGGGTAAGGTTTTTGGATGTTTATGGTTTTCCATTGTTTCTCAATAATAAATAGGCCATTGAGCCTCATTGTAACACAATTCAGAAGGCATGTAGCTACCACATCTATTCTTAGAGATAAACTACCATTTCCCAACCCAGTTTATTTCCATTTCGCATGTAAAATTTTTTAGTACTTTTTTATTAATGAATTGAAGTTATATTTTCACTAAAGCTATTTCATTCCTTGATAAATCTAGATCGTTTACATTGTCAAAACAAGTAGGGGTATTATAATAATTTATAGCCCAATAATCAATAGGATGATACGTCATCATTATTAGATGGAAACCTTTCTTTGACAACTACCAATGTTTTAGTTTTCAATAGTATCAAAAGGAAAAAATCAATGTGAAGGCCCCCCACCTCCAACACCCAACTCCAAAATCCCAATACCCATGTCACTACCTCTAGGTATCGCACTATTATCATTACTTTGGGAAATAATTTATATAGGATACCGGAGGTATCCCCACCTACCACCATCTCTTTGATATTTACTAAGAAATGCAATAAGATCATTTCCCAGACTAGAAAAAATTGTTTTCTTTCTAATTTGATCTCAATGTAAGGGGAAGATAGTGGCCACATCCATGGCCCCGGGAAGGATTCCCCCACACAACAGAAGTAGGTGGGTAAGGTCATGGAAGAACAAAGGGACATCTTCTCCTCACCCACAGGGGTACCATTGCAATGTCAGTTCAAGCATTCGATCTATATGACTCTTGGAGCATCTATACCAAATAGGCTAATAAAATACCACTCCATTCTAGAAAATGAAGAAATGAAGTGACATATCTAGGAGTTGATGCAAAAAGGGCACATCCAACCAAGTTCCTCATCTTATTGGAGCCTGATTATACTTGTACATAAGAAGGATGGAACTTGGAGGCTCTACATTGATTATCGAGAAATAAACAAAATCACTGTCAGGAATAGGTATCCAATCCCGTGGATTGTTGACCTTCTTGACCAAATCAGGGGGGGAAAATATTTTAGCAAGATCGATTTGAAGTCTGGCTATCACCAGGTTCCAATAGAACCTACATATGTATGGAAGACAACCTTCAAATGCAAGGTGGGCCTTTTTGAGTGGTTTGTCATGTCTTTTGGGTCGAAACATGCCCCTGCAACTTCTATGAGGTTGTTGGATGACATATTGCATCCCTTCACCAACTCATTCATGGTTTTATATATGGACGACATCCTCATCTTCACCAAGAGTTGGGAAGAGCACCTGTAACAGATTTGGCATGTCCTTCAAACCCTATGATAACACAAAATATGTTCTAACTTGGAGCAATGCACCTTTGGCATGAGTCAAGTCCCATATCTGGGCTACATCATTGATGAGAAAGGCGTGCATGTGGATCTGGCTATGATCCAAGTTATTTGAGATTGGCCAACCCTGGCCACTCTAACGGAGATTTGCATATTTGAGATTGGCTATTATCCTAGTCAATTCCCAATAGAACGCGTTTGTTGAGCTAAAGCACCACCTCTACTTTGCACCAATACTCACATTTCCAGACCTACAACAACCATTTGAAATTGAGACAGATGCCTCTGACTATGCTATGTTTGCAATTATTAGCCAACAAGGGCATCCAATGGCCTATCACAGTGAGACACTTTCTGATAAAATTCAGAATACCCCACATATGATAAAGAGATGTATTCTATCATGAAAGTGTGTCGACAATGGAAACATTACATTTGATGGGAGGAGACAATCATCTGCACAGATCACCTACATCTTCAATTTATACAGACATGAGGTAATTTACAGAATGATCGACATCAAAAGTGTTCTATGTATCTCCAACAGTTCCATTTGAACATTAAGTACAAGAAGGGAAACACCAATCATTTCGCATATTGGCTCAGTCGTCCCCTAGTTGCAACACTAACTATTTTTCTCAACTCTTGTGGTCATGAGACCTCCGGATGCTCACAATTATACAAAAATTACCTAGATTTTTCCACCACATACTGGATGTTAATGGATGGAAAGAAAGTTCCATATTTCAACCTCTATGATGCATTAATATGCTACCAATGCAAAATTTGTTTTCCTTCAAGTGAGCGTGCCAAGATTATTTGGGAGGAACACTATAGTCCGGTCACAGGACAATTTGGTGTAGAGAGAACTGTGGTTGGACTACAAAATTATTTTTATTGGCCAAAACTATGACAAGACATTGGAAAATATATCAAATCCTGCACTGCCTATGTCATTTCCAAGCCAACAATCAAGAAGCAAGGCTTGTACACTCTTATGCCTACTCTATCCAATCCTGGGAATATATCTTGATGGACTATCTCTCGATCCTCCCTTCTACCAAGCATGGTAATGACTGTGTATTTGTGGTCATGGACAAATTTTCTAAGATCTATATATTGGAAGCTTGCAAGAAGAGTATCATTGCAGAAGACATTGCTAAACTCTTCTTTGAATGAGTGTGGGTACATTTTGGGATCCCATAGACCATTATATCATATCGGGAGAGCAAGTCCCTGAGCACATTCTAGTCGAGCCTCTGGACATTATTGTACACCAAGATCACAAGGTCGATTGCATTCCATCCCCAAACTGATGACCAGATAGAGATCCTCAACAGAATGATAGTGCACATACTATGCATGTACAAGTCCAAGCATCCACAGACCTAGGATGAGAGCCTTCCTTATGTGCAACATAGTTATAACATAGCTCTCCATAGCTCGATTGGCCACAGTCCCTTTCAAGTGGGTCTGGGATTTCAACCATTGTGTATGATTGATGTTTCCATGCCTTATGTGACTACACAAAAAAAATATGCACATGTATAATCCAAGGATGATAGAGCAACTAGATTTATTGAATGCATCCAACACATACTCCAATAGGTCCACAACATCTTGGATAAGTCCAATGCCTAGTACAAGAAACGACATGATCAACATAGGGTGCTGCATAAGTTTCAGGTGGGCAGCAATGTGTGGTTGCATTTTTAGAAAGAACGCCTTACTGGAGCCCAGCGGAAGCTTCAAACACTCTGATACGGGCCTTACACCATCCCCAAGGTTGTGGGAGAGAATGATTTCGAGCTCAACATTCCCCCAATCCTCGACCTACATGTAGTGTTCAATGTGGATCACCTTCGTCCATACTTTCCACCATTGCTAGACACATTAATCATTGCAAAACAACTAACACACCAAAAAACTCAATCTAGCCTACATGTAACATGCCACAATTGATCAGATCGTGGATGCACAGATCAAGAACACTCAATAACAGAAGATACAACTGTATCAAGTTGTCAAAGCTGGCCAGCTACTGCACCAAGGCAAGTGGCTCACCAAGGACCAAGTTCAACAAAATTTTCCCCTTCTCATGGAGGCACTCAATGTAATGGGGACCATTTCTTCCTAAGGGGGGCGAACTAATCTAAGTGGATATTGGTGGCCACCCATTTATTCCGCTTGGACCCACAACATTGTTTCTTTAAGTTTCCTTGATTGTGGCACAATTTACTATGTTTGGAAATTTTATTGGTCTTAAACTTCTAGAGCCGTTTTGAAGCCCTAAACAAAGTTTTTTTGGAAAGCGAGGAAACAAAATACATATAATATGGTTTGCAGTCAAAATTTGTAGTCCTCAAATATATCTTTCTAACAAGGTATTGTATGTGTCAAATGAATATTGTATGCCAAAGTTACGACCTTGGGAAGTTGATGTATCAATTTACCCCAACGGGGCCGAGATACTTTTGACACTTCATCTCCTAGGGTAAGGATTTTGGGTGTTTAGTGTTTTCCATTGTTTCTCAATAACAAATAGGCCTTTAAGCTTCATTGTAACACAACTCAGAAGGGATGTAGCCACCACATCTCTTCTTAGAGATAAAATACCATTGCCCAAGCCATTTTATTTCCATTCTGTATGTAACAAATTTTAGTACTTTTTTATTAATGAATTGAAGTTATGTTTTCACTCTAGCTTCGTGATTCTGGTTATATATGTATTTCATTTCATTCCTTCATAAATCTGGATCAATTGCATTATCAAAACAGGTGGGGGTGTTACAATACTTTATAGCCCAATAATTAACATGATAATATGTCATCATTATTAGATGGAAACCTTTCTTTGACAACTACCAATGTTTTCATTTTCAATAGTATCAGAAGGACAAACTTGATGTGAAGGTCACCCACCTCCAACACCCAACCCCAAAATCCCAATACCCAAGTCACCAATATCCTAGGTGCTACATAGTAGCCACTTTAGCACCACATTAGTACTCCAATCCACATGATCCTTCCGCGTCAACTTGCCATGTCAACATCACATTAGCATGCCACATCATTGAGGACCTACTTGGTTTCATGTCATCATGACACATTAGATTCATGTGTTTTGCCATGTCACATGCTATGTTGGGTTGCCAAGTTATCCCTCAGATTCAGCATCTAGTTGTCCATTGATACTCCCCCATTCCATTTCAGAGACAAACTTGTCAAGTTCTTTTAACACTAAGGTTCATGCGAGTGATCCCTTATTGGAACACCTCATACCTAATGCTTGATCTCCCAATAGTTGACAATAGATGCCCATTGATGAAAAATCTAATTTTTAACTGATAAATAGTGTGGATTCTATTAGTATCAGGTATCAATCAAAGGTTACCGTCCAAAACTCCCAAAAGTTGACCTCTTAATGACTAAAACAAGAATAATCTACAGAAAATATTCCCTGTCTATCCACAAATAGTTTGCAAAATGTTAATATCACAGAATTTGACGTGGGTCACATAATGAAATACTTGATACCATGGTGCTCTGATATTCATTTTCTCAGGGCTAAGCTTTTGGTCACAACCCCCTTGTCAACCATATGACCAAGGGCTAGGCCCAAAGACCTTGAACCCCAATTTCCAAGATTTGGGTTGTGTTGCCAAACACCTTAATCAACTAATGAAAATTGGAAATAAACAGAACCCTCTCCGTCAAATGAAAGATATGTTGAGATCTATCAGTATCGAGAAGTCATGGTGAGGGTTATGCAACGAACTTGTAAGGCTTGATAGTTTGTTAATCCAATCTCAATAGTCCAACTGTCGAATAGTTGATTTCCTGTTGGCTACAAGTCACAACTTGTGATTCCCATGTGACTATGGGACTAAAGAAAAAAGATTTGGTTCCTAAAATTCCAAAGGTTCATCTTTAAAATTCAATAAATCCCAATAGGCTTACCCTGCTACTTAGAACCATATACCTAAATTTTTTAAATTCTTGATAGAGCATCCTAGCCTATATCAAGATCTGAAACTAACTACAGCAAAGCATGTAATTTCCCAAGGAACATCAATTGATTTTGTGATGCTCCCCATTGGTATTAGGTCATTTGACAACAATATTCAGTAAGATCATAAAAGAGAAATTTGATGTCACATTATCCTACAAACCATTGGCAAAAATTTCTACTCTTATTATTAGGAGTGGCAAACATACATGCATCCCTACATATAATCTTAATACTTATCCATCCCAAACATAAGTGACCTCTGAGGATTAACAAAAACTTGAGAAGAAAATTACGTTGAGAGATAAAATATCAACAACCCATACTTGACCTAATAAAACCCCATACTTATATCCATCCCTAAACCCTAATATTTTTTTTTTAACCACATGGTGAATCAGTAACTGCCAATCCTAATCTATGGGAGACCCAAAATCAATCTTCGTAGCTGCCACTATAACACCAAGAGTACACCCAACTACCTGCAAGTTGATATACTAAGATCCTATGGTTTTAGCAAAGCGAGATTTTCATGCCGCCAAGGCGGGGGTGGGGAATCTGTTTCTCGAGCATCCACCATGACAGGCCAGTGTACTCAATGAGATTTGAACTACGGTCTCCCAAGCTTCGCCCAAATAAACTTACCAGCAAACCACACATCACTGTACTTAATTAACTAGCATAACAAAATTAGATGGTCATTACACAATATATACCCCAATAATAAATAAAAACCCATTAATGAAAATATTACGCTAAAAAAATGTCTTAGAACACAATAAACATATATATATATATATATATATATATATATATATATATATATATATATTCACATATTGTTCAAATGAAAATCCAATGTCAAAAATTGCTATTATCATGTTTTGCTAAATACTTGTGATCATAGAAAATTTCATGGACTTTGCTAAGGATTCACATTACTGAAATAACTTTAAAGGTTAAGGGTTGAAATCATTAAGGGTAGAATCATATAAAAAAGTTGACGAACTTTGCTAAAACATAAATAATTACACCATTAAACTGCCATGTAAAGATTTGACAATTTTCGTAACCCTTCTATACCAACTTCGTTGCAAAAGGATATATACTTGAAGATGGCCATGAAACCATTTAAAGTGAACACCGTCTCATCTTCTCACAACCACTAGGCATTCTTCCAAGGCTAAAATGTCCATAAAATCCTTTTCCAACTCTTATGTACAAATCACATGAGTCATAGTTTTTAGGTTTCAATGATTATCTATTTTTATCGGCATTTACTTTATATTAGTATAAATTTATTTTAAATACGGATCTAACATGAATTGAAAATGTTAAATTTTTTCAAATTAGTATAGGTCTATCTTAAATACGGATCTAACATGAGTTAAAAAAGATTAATTTTTTTCAAATTAGCATAGGTTTATCTTAAATACGAATTTAACATGAGCTGAGAAAGATCAAATTTCTTCAAATACAAACTTATTTTAATATAAAAGAAAACAATGTATACTTTTTTATTGTTTAAATTATATTATTAAATGATATATATTTTTAAGTTTACGGCAAAAACAATTTATATTAAATATTTTATTCATAACTTACATTGGATATTTTATTATACAACATTAAAAATATATATATATATATATATATATATATATATATATATATATGAAGTTAATATTTACATAAATTGGTTAACTTTTATTTTTATTTTAAGAGACACGTGTAACTCTAAATTGAGCATGGATATACTTATACATCACCTTTATACTAGTTGTGGAATGAACCTCTAGACTCAATGACTGTATTAAACACATACATCTCACTATATTGTACTATCTTAAAAATAATGTTTAACCTTATTTATGGAGGTCATCTTTTTACATTATTCTTTCAGAGTTTCTGACTACAGTGAGAAGAGTTGAATTTTGAGAGAGATCACAACAATGTTCACAAGAATTAATGTTATCTAATTTCACATTTCTTATTCTTATTCTGAAATACTCATTAATGTTCCTTACGGTGTGTCATATAGCATTCGATGTTTAATGACCCGGGAAGTAGTGGGTGTCATACAGCAGTAGCACTCTCCATCTTTAAGTGGCCAGCACTAGCGATGGTTTAAAGTTCCACATATTTGGTAGATGATTATACTCATCGTTCCTATTGGTGGATTAGTGATGGTTTTCATGTTAAATTTTATTGTTCCATTGTTCAATAACTATTATGTATTTGGCACTTGCTAGTGGAGAAGGTTTGGGTAGATGATACATTGGCAAAAGACTAAGGAAAGAAGTATATATGAAATTGGAATTAATATTTTTTCCAAATTTGGCATTTCTGGTTAATGTGACTATTAGTTAATTTAGAAAATAAAAATAAAAATAAAAAGGGGGATTTTTTTATGAATTTCTATAAAGTGAAGTTTAGGCTAGTTATGATTTTTCATTTTTCATTTTTTTTTTTTCTTCTCGTTAGTATATGTTGTGTTGTTATATAAATGTCACTTATAGTTATTGTTTATAGGTAAGTTTTCAAGTTTTATTAGGTATCTCTCAAGTGTGCTGGCAGATTTCTTCACAAGGGAAAGGTATTTTTGTTCATTACTCTCTCTTATTGTGGGAAAGGTATTTTTGTTTATCACTCTTTTTTATTGTGAGTCTGAAAGTTTTTTCTCAAGTTAAGAGAATATTTTTTTTTAATTAATTAATGTGGTTTTGGTAGTTACATGGAGGGTTTTTAAAATATCAGCTCTAAGATGAGTTGTTGATTTATTCTTAGTTTCTCTCTAGTCTATGCTTTCATCGTCCTCAAGAATGGGTTGGCTCTTCTATTCACCATTTTCTCTCGTGGCTTTTGGCATTAATGGAGGCTCTATTCTAGTTCAAGTGAGTTGCTTCTTAGATGCTTCGTTGAGGCTTTTATTTTCACTCTCCCAGTGACCTTGTGTATCTCCCAGCCCCTTCTTAACAAAAAGAAAGGGAAGTTTTCTCAGCCTGTTTTAGCTCTTAGTTGTCTTAATTTTATCCTCTCCCCTCTTACACAATGTTGCTTGTTTATTTCACTATTGGTCATAGGCCCGGTTGATGAGGCTCTCAACATCTCTCCTCTTTGTGAGTTCAAATAGCTATAATACACTAAGGAGTAACTTTCGTAGGTAACACTCCTCTAAAAATGCACAAAGGAATAAATTAAACTAAGGAAGAAGCAAGGCTAAAACGCAGGGTTATTTTAAATGCTAAATTTTGGGAAGAAGTTCGGAAATTATAAACTCTTGTACTATAGAGATTAGATGCATGTAGAAAAGAGACCTGCATTGGAAGCTTAAAGCATTATGAGAACTTGACTCTCATGGAATGGTTGAAACTCCAACATGAAATGCTTGTGAGTACAGACAATGTGCAAACCATTATGAGAAAGGTGCTCATGGAATGGTCGAAATCCCAACATGAAATCCTTGTGCATATAGACAATTTGTAGTTGCAATTGTGGAAACTCAATGACAAGGTCTCCATGATAGTAAAGAATGCAATTGACCTACAATTATCCAATTCATAGGAGGACACTGGGGTGAGTGACACTATATAGGTGGTCTCACCAACAAGTTAGATGTTCATTCTATTTATCTTTATTTTCTATATTGGGATAGCAAGGTTATTAGTCATATGATAGATAAGACTCAGTCTTATAACTTTATTCTAAACTCTATCAGATAAGAATGAGTTGTAATATTATTATGGTTATCTAGTTTTACTATTCATATGGTTTATCTAGTGTTAAGAAAGAATACTTTGCTTTTATTTTGCTATCTACTAATATAGAAAAAATGCAGATATTAGCTTTTTTTCCTAAATACTCATTAATATAAAAATTAAAACGTGATGAATTTATTTTAATAAAATATTTGTATTTTAAATATAAAGAATTTTAAAATAAAATTATGATGAATTTATTATAATTTAATATTTTGAGTTCAAATATAAAGGTTTTCATCGTGAATCATAAGTTTTTTACAATTACATTGGCGTGAAATGTATACTTCTGAATAGTCTGGTTCCAACTCCAACACAATATAACATTAACACGATTTTATATTTTTGTTAATAATAAAAATCTTATAGATTTTATATTTTTGTTAATAATAAACACTTTATATTAGTTTTTTCAAGTAATAAATAATTTCAATAATAAATTTTGAGTCGAGAGGTTTATTCTATGTTGAAAATGCAACAAGAAAGTCTTTTTTTTTTTTGTTTTGTCTTAATCAAATTGAGGAAATTCAAAATTCCACATCAGCAAACAACTTGGAGGAGTTAACCGAGGTGACATGGCTCTTGTCACTCAGTTAATAACACTCAATTCATGTCAATGAATTGAAGTTCAATTTGCTAATTTTAATTCCTAAAAAGTATGATTATAGCTCAGTTAATTCGAGTTAAGGACATGAAGTTCATTTGTATGTGGTGATTCCTAAATTTTAGGAGCTTAGGTTGAGTGAATTTCAGTAGTAATCAATTAAACTAGCTCTAACTATTAATAGAACTAGTTGGTGGTCAGTTAAGTAGTGGGACATCAGTCTAACTCAGATATCATATAGTTAACTGATCAATAAGCTAATAATTAGCTCATGCATGCAAAGAATTTAAGCTACCTAGTTGTGGTGGAGTTTCCAAGACAGTGAAATAGAAGTTGTAAACTAGTTGAGTGTACAGGTGTTGCATGAGGTCAGGTGATCAACCCTAAGGAATTTCACCAACATTTTGGAGGAAATTCCTAGTTAATAGGGGCCTATGTCCTAAGGATTTGTGCAAGAAAATAGGGGCTCAAGCAGAGGAAAAGATAAACTAAATCTGGGTCAAAGGCCTTCAGTCAGCAGAGAGGGGTTACTCACTTACAGGTTGTGTTATCACCCCAAGAAACTCTCCTAGGTTGTATCTCGGAGATGCTCGGGAACATTACAAACTCAAAAAAAATGTTGAAAATAAATGGTGGATGAATGAAAGAAATGTTGCATATTCAAGCCAAATAACCACTTCTACTATGCTTAACCCCAGACATGGGTGAACACCCCCAGACTACAAGGATTTAGACCACCAATTACTCACAGTTTAAGGAAAATGTGATGATGGAGAAGACTGACCACACTAGCAGATGCACAGAACCCTGTGATGGCCGGCTGCAACCAGTTAAAAGGTCTGTAAATCTATTTCCTAATGCACAGACACGATGACAACTCTCTAGTATTAAACAATAGAAACCTGCATACACATTCCATAATACTAACTAGATTCTAACACAGAGGTGGGATGGCAACCCCTCTAATGCTAAACATCCACAGCACATGAATAAATGCATAACAAGCACAGCCTGGAACAAAGAAGAAGAAGTGGAAAGTGAGAAATTAACAACAAAAGAAGCTTGTATTAGTTGAAAATGAAGACCAGACGCTGCAGGTATCACAGTAGTTACAGTCTCCAGAAGTTGAAGCTTACAACAAAATAACATTCATCAACCTCAACATTCTGTTTTTGGGTATATATAGAGTGTGTTTACAAAATTTCTCTGCTGACCCATACGTGGAGGGGTCATAACTGACCACCTACCACATTTACAATTAGATATGGGCTTTGATACAATTTGATTGTTTTAATGAATCAATTTGAATTTCACTGGTACTTTGTTGCCCTTCCTGAGCAGGTGAAGTATGATTTGCATGAATTTCAATAACTACTGCAGTCATTGAACTGCTCGAGGATCATCCTTCTCGTCCTTGACTGTGATGTTCTTTAAATGTGGTAGCTGAGGAATTCAATACACAGGTTGCTAGATCATCTCTTCCTTCTTCGCGCGCACAAAACAGGCCGAAAACACTGAAAAATACATTGAAAATGGACGAAGAGCCGAGAAAGAATACTAGCTATTAGATCTATCAATTTGGACAACGGAGATTGGGAGGGAATAAAAATGGAGGAACACAAGTCGTCGGCTCGCAGGTGGGAAGATCCGATGGTGATCGCAAGCCGAGGGTGCACACAGGTTAACGAGCAAGGGACGAGGCGGGAAGGCGGTAAACAGTTTCCCCACACCGCCTACAGAAAAAGGTAGTTTACGTACAGGGCGGATGTGATGCAATGAAACAACAACATGTGGTTGACGAGACGGCGGGGAAACCGCTTTCCCATGGGTTAACGGACGTGCGGTTTCACGGAGCGGGGGGCTGCGGATACCGTCAGATTTGAGGGAGATGATCGAACGACTGCGAGTGAATGCATATGTTTCGAGGTGATGTGACAGGTATATGTGCATGGCTTTAAAGGACTATAAAGAAACATTGAAATAATGGGTTAGGGGAGTAATAGGAGAATGGAAGAGGAGGTGGAAACGAAGGTGGCGGGAGCTACAAGGGAGTAATGCAAATGAAGGGGAAGGATAAAATAAACATCTGCAAACCCTCTGCAACCCAAACTGGCAATTTCTGACCTAATCTAATCCATCAAATGTTGCAAATTGTAGCAGAGCTAACACTGGCTCCTTCTGGGGATGAGATCCTCCCTGTGGGGTCTCAAGAACCTGCAGACCATTTCCTTTCCAACTGAAAACAAATTAGCCAAAATTCCTAGTGTTCCATTGGGCAATGCGTCTACTGCATATATACTAAAATTGATAAAAACACCATATTTACAACAATTAAGACGCAAAGACCTTAAACAACATAATTTTTCAGAAAGCGCCCATTAACTAGGTTGTTAAAAACTTCTTCTCCTCCCATACTTTTCAGTATGAAGTTGTTGTTCCCTTGAATCTGAGAAATGATGAAAGGCCCTGTCCAAAAAGCATCAAATTTCCCATGGTTTCCTTTCTTTTCCTTCAATTCATCCCATTTCAGAACCAAGTCTCCAACCTGAAAATTATCCGCCTTTGTCTTCTTTTCAAAGGCTTCCTTGATCTTCATCTGATGTGCTACAGCCTTTTGAACCAACTATTCTCTAATCTGATGCAACTCTGCTAAATCAGTGATCCTCTTTGCCATGTCTTCTTCCTCATCCTGCTCTTCTTGAAGAAATTTTTCCACAGGGAGAGTTTGCTGAATTGGAAATACAACATCAGTGCCATATACTAGCTTGAAAGGAGAATTGCCTGTGGATTTCTTAATGGTCACTCTGTCAGCCCACAGTGCATACTTGAGCTTTGAATCCCAATTCATTTTATTGTCCTCTAATAGCTTCTTAATTATCCTTATCAGGCTTTCATTAGAGGATTCTTCTAGACCATTTCCTTGAGGATAATAAGAGGTGGAAAGAACAAGTTTAATACCCAAAGAATCACACATTTCCACCAATTCTTTTGCCCTGAAGGCTGCTGTATTATCTATGATTAATTTATGTGGACAACCAAACCTGCTGAAAATATTTTCTGTCAAAAACTTCATGACCACATTGTGATCAGGCTTCCTTGTAGGGATTGCCTCAATCCACTTAGTGAAATAATTGGTAGCTACTAATATCCATCTATGCTGGCCACTGGAGTGTGGATTGATTTCTCCAATGAAATCCAAGCCCCACTGCTGAAAATGTCCTTTTGCATGTATTGGTTTTATGGGCAGGGACTTCAACTGTTGTTTTCCTTCAAATCTTTGGCACCTATTGTAGTGGTTCCAGCTAGGGTACTAGACTAGACTCTATATTTAATATCGAACGAGGTGCGTAAGCTTAGAGGCGTGGTCTAAAATATATAGACATAAAGAATCTCTGGCCAAGTGATTAGGATGTAGGATACAAGGCTTCTTTACGGAAGACCGGAATATGTAGCCTATCATTCACACACCTGGATTACCCTACTGATATGCTTGATTATAGTGCTTGTTATGAGATGCATCTATCAAATCAAACCATGAACCTAAGTACTGTGTATGACTGTAACAATGATTTTAACCTCCTTACAGAGGTATCACTCAGAAAACCCTTGTTTGGTAAACACACACAGCATGCAAAGATATTTACACTATCAAACTATATAAAGAAAGCATAAATGAACTGTGAAGCAAAACAGAGTTTATGATAATGTCTCTATAAGTCACACAGGGATCGAATCCCTTACAAGACTCCCTTCCAGATCCTAGTGCTGACCATTCAACATAACCATAAACCATTCATAAGCGCACACCATAGACATGCAATGAAAATCAAAGACTGTGTAAATCGAGAGCTATGTAACTACGATCCAAACCATATGCTATATAAATCGAAAGCTATGTAATCGTAACTGTGATGCAAACCATATGCGATGTAAATCAAATCCAATATAAATATTGTGCGAACATGTGATAACCGAAATGTAACAAAACAAATGAACAGTATACCAATCAAAGAACGCAGGGCCCGTCCGCGCCTAAGGGTATACTGGCTATAACTGATCAGCTATCAAATCAACGCAAGAAGTATACACACATCGTGACTGTGAATAGGTCTGTGTATTAACTTAAAACTCTGTTCTGAGAAAAACGATTCAACAATTCAACAACTAAACTCTAAACATAACCCTGACTGTATTTACATATGCGTACGCACAGCCATCTCATCGATACAATGAATGTACATTTGGCTGTTGCCGCTTTTATCACATAAGCCTTTTCAAAATGTTTCCATGCTAAGTGTTTCAAAAAGATCAAAAAAACTAAAATGAAAATGGAACGATGCTATTGCTGCTTTTGTCTGTCAGAGTGCCCTGCTTTGACTTGAGTTGACCGCATACATAGGAGGCTCGATTTGGCTGGGAGATAGGTGTTTGTCCATGCTTGGACATTCTGCTTTTCGCCCATGCCTTTCGTTCTAGCTCATCTGCTGCGCCACATGTCAAACGATAAGCTCATTACAGGATGTAGGTACTTCCTGTAACCAAGTCATCAAAAACTTCCAATTCTTGAACATAAAACCCCTAAATTAATTTCTATGCAATTTAATAACTATAAAACGATTAATAATCAATATTCAAGGATTTTGAGGGATATATGATGAAAATGTATGGATAAATGACATGTTTTTGGGAAAGAAAAAGGGTCTTAGGATGATACCAACACCTGTCACAAGATTTAACAAAAACAAATACATCAGAAAATAAAGTGGGCCAATAGTACCCAACTCTGAGAATTTTAAGGGTTGTAGTCTTGCAATAATGGTGCCCTCCACACATACTAGAGTGAAACTAATGCATGACTTCTATTGACTATTCCTTGTCCAGACACCTTAAAAATATTCCAGATGGATCTCTCCAGTAGAGCAGATTTTCATTGATGCAATATTTAGCTGCTCTAAGTTTTAAAGTTCTAGATTGACTTTGAGTAAATCCTGAAGGGATTTCTAGCTTCAGCAAGAAATTAATTATTTCGGCATACCAATTACAAGAAGCTAGACTTTTGGCCACTGTCTGATTCTTTTTTGGTTCAGCTGCTTCCTCTTCTTCCATTGTCTGACCAATTTCTGCAATTGTGCCCAGGAAATCAATATCCAATGATCTACAATTTTCTTCGGCTAACAATCTGGCAAGAACCTGACCTCTAACAAGTTTGGTGGGCTTTAGTTCTATATTAAATTCAATCATCTTTGCAATCCATTTATCCCTTCTTCCATCAGCGTTAGGTTGTGTCAAGACATCTTTTATTGCAGCAACGGGTACATATAACTATCTTGGAATGCAGAATGTAAACTCTGAAAGCTTTCAAGGATTTGATAAGAGCATATGCTTGGCTTCAATAATGTCATACCTCAGTTCAGCATCCCTCAAGTTTTTGCTGAAAAATGCTACTAGATGTTCTGAACCTTCTTCATCTGCTTGCAATAGAACAACTACAATGGTATCTTAAGAGGCAAAAGAAAATATATGGAACTCCTTGTTGTAATCTGGACTAATTAAAGTGGGAGCCTCCATAATAGCCTTTTTAATAGACTCAAGTGATTTTCTTGCTGCATCAGTCCATCTTACCTCTGACCCTATCTTCAACATGGAGGTCACGTGCTTAACCAATTCTGTAAAATTTGGAATAAACCTCCTGACAAAATTAATTTTGCCCAAAAAGGATTGGATATCCTTCTTTGATCTAGGGACAGACAAATTCGGTATTGCTTTTACTCTTTCGAGGTCAATTTGAACACTTGCAGCAGAAACAACATGTCCTAATATCTTGCCTTCTTCTAAAGCAAATTGTGACTTTTTAGGATTGACTGAAATCCCAAACCTTCTGCACTTCAAATTCACTTTTTTCAAATGCTGCAAATGATTTTGATGGATACTAGAGTATACTGTTATATCATCAAGGTAGATAAGGACAAATTTATCCTTCTCTCCCACAAATGCTATATCCATAGCTCTCTGAAAGGTTGCTCCAGCATTCATCAATCCAAAAGGCATCTTAGCATACATAAAAGTGCCCCAAGGAGTGGTAAATGCAGTCTTCTCTTGATCATCTGGGTGCACAACAATCTGATTAAAGCCTGAAAATCCATCCAAGAAAGACATTACTTTGGCTCCTGAGACTTTTTGCAGCAAATGCTCCATCTTGGGTAGGGGATAGTTGTCTTTCTTGGAGCATTTGTTTAAGTTTCTGAAATCAACACACAGTCTGATTTCTCCACTCTTCTTCCTCACCACCACTAGATTGGCTACCCATTTGGAATATCTAAGAGGAACTATAATCTTGGCAGCCAGCAACTTTTTAATTTCTTTTTCAATCAGAGGAAGAAGCATAGGATTTATTGGTCTCAGCTTCTGTTTGAAAGGAATAGTGTCATTCTCCAGAGGGATTTATGTTGAATTATATTCTTATCATATGTTTTGAGGTCACTATACTCCTAGGCAAACACATCAGCAAATTGCCTCATTAAATTGCAGTATTCAGCACTTTGATCAGCTGACAAATGAGTGGACAAATTTACATATTTAGGCTGACCTGGACTACCTATATCATGTTCACAGACTGCAGATTTGTCTTCTTTTTGGGCAGCTTTGTAAGGTACATCATTCTGGTCAAACATTCTTTCAAGAGGAATTAAACCCTTAGGAATATGGTTGCTGGGAAGTTGGACAATGCTATTTTTACCAATTTTATTTCTAAGCTGAGACTAGGGGTTTTCTATCAAGGCTTCATTTTCTTGGTCACTTTGCATTTCAGAAAACTCATCAATGACCTGAAGGAAACTATTTATCTCATCATCAAAAACTTTCCAATGCTGGACATTGTCAGGCAAGGATGGTCTATACTTCATTTGGACTTCATACACTAGTCTGGGAGGAATTGGAGGGATAAATAGACTAGCAGAAATAGCAAGGGAATCAGTAAGCTGATGTTGGGCTCTAGGAATGTATGAAATACAGAAATAATCAAAAGAATCTCTGACTCTCCATACCTCATCTCTGTATGCTTTCAACCTTTCGTGCTTTGCCTGAAATGTTTTATTTACTTGCTGAATGATCAAATCAGCATCTTCAAACACCTTTATGCTTCTAATTCCTCTAACTTTTGTTGCATTAAGGCCTAATAGTAGAGCCTCATACTCTGCTATATTGTTTGTGACTTGAAAAATCAGCTTAAAAGACAGTTGAATGCTTTCTTTCTTTGGAGACACTAGCACCACCCCTGCTCCTGCAGTCTCCCTGGAACATGCTCCATCAAAGAACATCTCCCAAACCTGACTTCCTTGCTTTTCCTCGGCCTGAACAGTTGGTTTCCTGATCTACAATGAGGCCTTTTGAGATTCTTCTATTTGGATGATACATGCTCCAAAATCAGTGTCCACAACATATATGGGATGATTAGTAGGGTTATTCTTATCACTGATGATGTATGCCAACTGTGCATCTTTGTATAATCTCCTGCTTTCTCCTCCAAAAACTGGGACGGTGGCATAAGATAGATCATTCTGTAATGTCCCACCTAGTCTCTTAATCCATCCCCTGGACAGCAGCATGCCAAACTTAGGAGGGACATCTGCTACCACAATATCCATCACTATACTCTTTTGATTCAAGGAAGGTGAAATGCCTGGGATTGATTAAAGACCTGGCCATTACCCTAACTCAGTTGTCCAATTAATGTTATCACCCCAAGAAACTGGTTGTTCTCAGTTGATAAAATAAATTGTTATACATTTCTATTCATCATATTAGTCCAAGCATGCATTAGGATTTTTAGCATTTTTCTTTCCTTGGGAAAAATACTATTTGCATGTGTGTGATTTCTTTTTGCATGTCTGCGATTTTTGTTCTAAATTGTGAATTACTTTCTGCAGATCAGTAGAGTAAGCTTGTGTCTTGTGATTTTGATTAAAACTAAAACTTCATGAGCAGTTGAAAATATACAACCTAATTTATACATGGTATTAGAGTTGGATTCACATTAGAGCAAGAAATTCGAAGTTGTTTCTCAGAGGTTTGAATTTGATGATCAATGTAGCATGATTTCTTCAGAGTTGAGAAGATGACCTTCAATGGAATAAGGCTAGAGTATGCATTGGAAGGCACCTCAAATTTTGTTGCATGGAAGGACCGCATGGAGGCATTATTGGTTGATAATGGATTGCTTGAATATATCAAGACATATATTCCAATACAACCAACAATCGATGTCCAGGACCTTGCACAACAAAAGAAATATGTAGCCAAGGAAATGAGAATAATCTTGGAGGGAGTACGGGATCATATAGTCTCGAATCTCCATGAAAAAGAAACTTTGTTTGCAATGTGGGAAGCACTGAAAAAATTGTTCGAGAACAGTATTAACCACAAAAATCTGACAATCAAGGATAAACTTCGAAGTATCAAGATGCATAAGAATAAATCTATATCACAATATCTGAGCAGGTTCACATAGTGTCGTGATGAACTAGGCAGGGTCAGTATTACTATCCCTGAAGATGATTTGGTAAGCCTAGCCCTTATGGACATTCCCAAGAGATGACATAACTATCAAGATTCAATGAACTAGAGGGAGAAACTACCGAATTGGGAGCGCTTATGGTCTGATTTGGTATAGGAGGAAATAAGGCGGAATACCATAAATGGGACCTCATCCAAAGAAGAGGAAGATGACTTTTCTCTAGTCAATAAAGGAATGAAGGCCAAGGGAAAAAGGTCCTAAGGTGAGGCTGAATCTAGCCAAGAGGGAAAGAAGAAAGATTTGTTGAAAATTAAATGCTTCAATTGTCATGAATTCGGGCACTATGCTACTATGTGTCCACAAAAAAAGTCTAGCAAGAAGGAGTCTGCAGTAGTAGAAACAAGTGAAGATTTGGTTTCACAGTTTGATCTAGATTTCACCCTTATCACAAGAATGGCCAGCATTGTGATTGGGAGTGTGTGGTACCTTGATTCAGGTGCCTCATTCCACATGAATGGGTGTAGATAGTTTTTTAGTGACCTGGAGGAGAAAGGTATCTAGATGAATATTGTGTTTGGAGATGACGGAAGGTACAACGCGACTGAGATTGGTATAGTCACCTTTAAGAGGGTGTCGTGATCCCCTCTCAGACTCAAGGATGTCATGTTCGTTCCATGCCTAAAAAAAATATCATCTATGTTGCATTTTTGGAAGACCGTGGATATGATGTGATCTTCAGTAAAGGAAAACCATTCTTGAGACACATAGCCATGGGACAGGTGAAGTAGATTAGGGTTCACATCAAGAACCTGTATGCACTTGAGGTAGAAGATGCATGAACAACCTTAAGGAGCAAGGTAGAGACTAGAGATATGTTGGTTGAGAGGGAGCATGCTAGACCTCTCAATGTGTAGGCTCAGAAGGAGCCTTATAAAGTTGTGGAGCAGCCACAAATGGAGAGGCAAAGAGGAGGAATTGTAGAGACATCCACTAAAGCAAAAACCTCCAGTAAGGGGTTAATTTGAGCCATGTGGGAAGAGGGAAAACATGCAGTTATACCTCTAGGAGTGAGGTGGAGTGATGTAGATCCTTAGTCCAAGAGTCACAAAAATTTAGGCAGGGTGCATTAAGGCATTCTCCTCATGGATCATTACCTTGCTACAAGGGCCCACAATATTCAATAGCAGGAGGATCAATGTCATTCAGATAATGAGGTGTGCAAAGGAGTGTTGACAACAGAGAAGGAGACTCAGCAACAACACATTTTTCCCAGTAAACAGTTGCAAACACAGTTGATTAAATCTGTTTTTTTTTTTATGCTTTGCAGTTGCAGATGTTGCAGTAGCAACAACAACAATGAGAGGTGTTGCATGCAGTACATTCCACAGGTGCAGGATAGGGGTGGTTGATAATCCCTTTCTTATTGAGAGGGAGTGTTGAAAATGTAGAAAGAAAGTCTCAATTTTGATTTTGCCTTAATCAAATTGAGGAAATTTGAAATTCCACATCAACAGACAACTTGGAGGAGTTAACTGAGGTGACATGGCTCTTATCACTCAGTTAAGAAAAATAAATTCAAGTTAGCGAGTTGAATTTCAGTATGATTGTGCTGATTCCTAGAAAATAAGAGTCTAGCGTAGTTAATTTGAGTTAAGGGCATGAATTTCAATTGCATGTAGTGTTTCCTAAATTTTAGGAGCCTAGGTTGATTTAATTTAAGTTGTAATCAGCTAGACTAGTTCTAACTTTTAATAGAACTAGGTGGTGGTCAATTAAGTAGTTAATTTGAGTTAAGGGCATGAATTTCAATTGCATGCAGTGTTTCCTAAATTTTAGGAGCCTAGGTTGAGTTAATTTAAGTTGTAATCAGCTAGACTAGTTCTAACTTTTAATAGAACTAGGTGGTGGTCAATTAAGTAGTGGGACATCATTCTAACTCAGAGATCATCTAGTTAGTTGATAAATCAACTAATAATTAGCTCATTCATGCAAATAATACGAGTTTCCCAGTTGTGGTGGAGTTTCCGAGGCAGTTAACAAACAATTGTAAACTAGTTGAGTGTACATGTGTTGCATCAGGTCAGGTGATCAACCCTCAAGGATAATTTTAGGGGCGAATGTTCGTCCTTTGGCGAAATTAAGGGGTTTTAAATTTTTAGTGGGCGAATATTTTGTATCATAGTACATTTTTACAAATCACCTCAAATAGCCCACCTTATTTTAAGAGAGAGGGTAAAAAATGTAAATTTAGCCCTTGAAATTAGGACTTACAACCTTCCATTCACCCATTTTCAAGAATAGGTTTTATTTAAGTGAATCCATTCGCCCATTTTCAAGAATAGGTTTTATTTAAGTGAATCCTATGGGCCAAATACCATATTTATAAAAGAGGTATGGTAAATTAATAAAAATATAAATAAATGAGAGGTATGGTAAATAAATAAAACATTTTTTATATTTACTCCATAAGTCACCCTATATACATGTAAGGGTGTAAACAAATAAAAATATAAGTAAAGTGGAGGTATGGTAAATAAATAAAACATCTTTTTATACTTACTCAAAAGGTATGGTAAATAAATATAAATATAAATAAACTAGACGTATCGTAAATAAATAAAACCTCTTTTTATATTTAGTCCATAACCCTCGTTCTATTTATGAAGGCTCAAGAAAGAGGTGTTATTTAAGTGAATCCTATGGGCCAAATACCATATTTGTAAAAGAGATATGGTAAATTAATAAAAATATAAATAAACAAGAGGTATGGTAAACAAATAAAACATTTTTTTATATTTACTCCATAAGTCACCTTATATTTACGAACACTCAAAAAATGGGTTATATTTAGGTGAAACCTATGGCCAAAATACTATGGGACAAATACCATGGACTAGATTGTTATTAATACCATGCAAAAAACCATTATTAACCCTAATATTAGAATTAATAAAAATAAAAATGGCACATGGTATTGACCCATGGTATTCACCAAAATGGCACATGGTATTGACCCATGGTATTCACCTGGAATATAGCCTATTTAAATGGGGGAATTAAACCAGCATGTAGCCTAGGAATTTACAAAGTTTTATTATTTAGTGAAAGACTCGCCGAGATCTTACAAGATTTTATAATTGAGTAAAATATTTGCCATGTCTAGTGAGAGATTCGCCAAAAAATTATATATACATATTATATTATTGATAAAACCGCCTTCCATTTTTCCTATATACCATGGAGATTCGCCCATTTATTATATTTATAAATTTAGGGGGGTTCTTAAAATTTTCCCTATCAACCCTGAGGAACTGCGCAAGCATTTTGGAGGAAATTCCTACTTAATAGGGCCATATTTCCTGAGGTATTTCCCAAGAAAATAGGGGCTCAAGCATAGGCAGAAATTGACTAAGTTTGGATCAGGCCTTCAGTGAGCAAAGAGATAGGTTATTCATTCGCAGGTTGTGCTTAGTTGAGGAAAGAAATTGTTATACATCTCTATTCATGAGATTAATGAAAAAAGCATTGGGGTTTTTAGTAGTTTTCTTTTCCCGAGAAAAATACTATTTGCATGTGTGTGATTTCTTATTGCATGTCTGAGATTTTTGTTCTAACTTGTGAATTACTTTCTGTGGAGCAGTAGATTAGGTTTGTGTCTTGTTATTTTGATTAAAACTTCATGAGCAGTTGCAAATCTACAACCTAATTTCTACATTCTACAATTCGGTATGAAGGTGATGTGTAATTATGTCGGTGCTAAACTTAGAGTTGACATGTGTTCCTTTAAAAAATATTTTAAATAAAAAAATACCGGCTATAATAAAAACATAAATGATTATAGATAATTGTTTAGTTTTAATTAAAAGCATTATAAAACATTAATAATTTCATTCCCATTGTGGTCACATGGTTCGTTGTTAATATTACAATTCAATATGAAAAAAATGTGGTAAAAATATTTAACTTTCACTTTTGGAGTTAAATAATATAAATTTATAGAGATAAAATAATTAAAAAACTTATTTATTTTATAAATATTTCAATATAAAACTTAAATAATCCATATTAACTTATGTGTGTTTGTGTGTTAATGTTGACCTTATACTTAAAATGAAAAAGTAATTAAAGGTAAAATAATTAGTTACTTTTTAATAAGAGAGAAATTCATTCAATTTTTAATATAAATTATTCAAAAATACAATTTAAACAATGAAAAATTATACATGATCCATATATAGAGAGACAGAAAACCACTACAAATCTATTTAAATCATCACGAATTCATAGCACTAAAATGGATTACATCTCTTGACATGTAAATCTTTTTTCAGCTTTTGCATTCTAAAATGAGGTTTTCATACAATGATATTTGATCCCTCTCGGATCTTGGTAGATATGTGGTTGTGGTTAAGATGGATCGATGTTGGTTTTTATAAACATTAGAGAACTATCTTGATAATGAAGTGTTGCACCGACAATTCTATCATTGTTACGGATTGATGTTAGTTGGAAACATTTATATCATCAATTATGGATGATATGCGATGGAAGTAAATCTTGGAGGATAACCAACTACATGTCTGTTTGACACTCATCGACCTCAAATATGATACCATACAACCTACTCGGTCAGAATATTTAGACTGCAGTCATATTTCTATTAGATCCCTATAATACCAGTATATTCCCCTTATTGTTATTGTTAGTGTAGGCCCCTATTGTTATTGTTGTGCCCATGTATCCCACATGTTGTTATTATTGTGCCCCATAGAATCCCACTATTTTTATTGTTTTGCCCTTACATTATTATTGTTATCTAGGCTATGATTATATTGTGACCCCTTAGACTCCTATATATACCAAGGAGGTCTTATCATTGGTATCATAAAATAATTGGTCATTTATGTAATGTAAAGGATATTTCCCCCTCAAAGAGGATAATTTCTAAGTCATTAATCTATATTTTATTCTATTTTGTGAGTTGGTTGCGTAAAATTTGGTATCAGAGGTTTGGATTTTAGGGTTTTGCATCTTCAAATAGGCCATCTTCGATTTTTCGCTCTAAATTTTTTTCTACAAGGCTTCATAATCTAAAATTGCAATGAATGGGAGACGAAATATTTGTGAACACTATATATGAATTTTATATCTCATTTCACTATATTTTCAGATATATGATCTAAGGAAGTTAAGGTTTGTGCAGGCTCTAGAATTTCATCTCAAACAGGTGACATACGGAAAGTCGTCATAAATTTCTCTTCAAGCATTATATTTGAATTTCCTAAAAAGTAACTAAAAGTGCATATATTTTAGTTTTTCATGTATCATTTTCAGGACTGAAGGTCGAAAATGTAATGCATGGCACTCTGTACAAGTTCACTGTACTGAACCAGTCTATAATCATGCCATCATGGGAGATTAGGAATAACGATTTCTTGAAGAATAAAATATCTATTTGACTTTTGGGGTTGGAAATAATACTTATATTACTACCACATGATGAAATTTCAAGCCTTGGATATCTAAAATTACAAAGGTACAATAGTTTCCATATCGAGCTCCTAAAAGGCAAGAAAAAGGTGTAGATTTTTATTTTTTATTTTTGCATAACTTTTGTTTGAAAAAACACTTTAAAGTGATTCCAAGGGCATAGTTAAGCATAGATATCATTGTTTGATTCTAAAATGCCTCCAAACAAAAAAAATTGATACACCTAGTAATCAATGAAAAATCTCTTCCGTGACTCATGAAGAAGAGGAAGAAATGCATCATGATATATCAAAATTAAGAGATCGAGTGCAACAAATTTCGCTCTCATAAAAAGTAAAATAAAATGAATTTGAAATCATGATTAATGTTAAGATAGCTGGTATAAAAAGGGAAATTGGAGTTTTGAATGATGGTTCAAAAGAAGACATGGAAGTAATGATGATTGTCAAGATAGAAGGGTTGAAGTAAGGTTTGGCAAAGTTGCTAGAAGAAAGGCCTCCCGGTGGTGACAAGGTAATCCATGAAAACCATGATGAGGAAAAAAGGAATATGAATTATCATTTTAGAGACTCCAATGTTGGGTTTAAGAACCACCACATTCCAAATATCGATATGAGGAAGTTTGATGGCAAGGATCCGATAACATGGATACTACAGATGGAACAATATTTTGATCTCCATGATGTGCAACACACACAAAAGGTATGCATTGCATCTTTATATTTAGAACCCAATTAGTTTGTATGGTATCAATGGATTTTTTCTCATAAACCACTTGTCACTTGGTCAATTTTTACAGAGGAAATGATAGCACATTATGAAGATACAAAGAGAAACACTATCTTTACCCAATTGATAAATCTCAAACAAAAGGGTTCAATGGTGGAGCACACTGAGGACTTTCAAAAATTGAATACCAGGGTAACTAATATTCCAAAGGAGTGTATGATTGACGTCTTCATAGGGACTTTAAAGGATAACATCCAACATGAGGTTCGTCTTTGGGAACCTGATTCATTGGAGAAGGCATTCAAGGTGGTAAGAAAAGTTGAATGAAAAATTATGGCAACAAGGAAGTCTACTACTCACAACTATAAAGATGGAAATGTTTTTTCTCCTAGCCTTCCACAACCTACAAGGTTGACACCACAGAAATTGGAGGAAAAAGGATAAAAAGGGCCTTGTTACAGTTGTGATAATAAATACACTAAAGGTCATAACTGTGCTAAGAATAAATTATTCGACATAGATTGTGAAGAGGAGGAAGAAAAGCAACAAGAAACATCAAAAGAGGGGGATATACACCAGGAACCAACCCCAAAGAAAGAATAAATGAATTTTACCATATATTGTAATGCATTGGCAGGAATTACCACTCCTTAAAATATCAAGATAGAAGGAAATATCAAGAAGAAAAAGGTAATACTTTTGATTGATTAGGGTAGTACCCATAACTTTATTCATTGTAAGATAGCCAAGGAATTGAATTGCTTCCTATATCCAACACCAAAGTTTCAAGTGATAGCTGTAAATGGAAGAACTATAAATTTCTCTAGAAAGTGCCATAATATCATGCTAACCATGTGGGAATATGTATTGAAAAGTCCAACGCTTTCCATTGCAATGGGTGCTGTTGATGTTGTACTAGGATTCCAATGGTTACAATCTCGGGGGATGATAACTTTTAATTTTCAAGAAATTTTCTTGAAAATGTTTTGGGAAGGAAAGGAATTTTAACTAAGGGGTATCGTAGGGAAACTAGGAAAGATAATCAACTCTAATTGCATGAAAATTATTCTGAAGAAATAACAACAAGGTGTAATTGCACAATTATTCTCACTAGAGGTTCAAACATCGAAATCATCTATTTTTCTAGATCTCTAAAAATTCCTGGACAATCATTCCAAGGTATTTGATACTCCCAAAGGCCTCCCACCTATCCTTAATCATGATCATGCTACTCATTTAATTCTAAGAAGTGTTCCTCTAAACATCAAACCATACAGATATCCCTATGCCCAAAAGAGTGAAATTGAACGTATGGTTTCAAAAATGATAGAGGTTGGTATAATTTGACCTAGTCAAATTTCTTTCTTTGCTCCAATAGTATTGGTGCACAAGAAGAATTGCATATGTGTCTGGATTATAGGGAGCTCAACAAGATCACTATTAAAGATAAATTTCCCATTCTTGGCATTGATGAATGGTTGGATGAATTATATGGAGAAATTTACTTCACCAAGTTGCATCTTCATTCAAGATATCATTAAATTAGAATGATGACTGAAGACATTCCGAAAACAACATTCAAAACTTATGAGTGTAATTATAAATTTTTGGTCATGCATTTTGGCCTTACTAATGCACCTTCCACATTTCAAGGTTTAATGAATTCCATTTTCAAAACCTCCCTTAGAAAATTTGTGTTAGTATTTTTTGATGATATACTAATCTACAACAAGTCTTGGAAGGATCATGTTCAAGATGTTGACGGGGTGCTCAAACTATTTGACGAGAAACAGTTATATGAAAAAACCTCCAAATGTTTCTTTGGAGTACAAGAGTTGGAATATTTGGGTCATATTGTATCTCATGATGGTGTTAAGGTAGACCCTAACAAAATTAAATCCATTAAGGAATGGAAAATCCCAATAACTATAAAGCATCTTCGAGGATTTCTTGGGTTGACAGGGTATTATCGCAAGTTTGTTAAGAATTATGGGAGAATAGTATCACCTCTAACAAAATTACTGAAGAAAGATTCATTTACTTCGTCTCTAGAAACGACTACAGCCTTGAACACCTTAAAGAGGCAATGTGCCAAGAATTTGTCTTAGATACGCCGGACTTCACAAAAACCTTTATTATGGAATGTGATGCCTCAAGAAATGGAATTGGTTTTGTTTTAATGCAAGAAGGAAGACCCATTGCTTTTGAAAGTCATCCAATCAAAGGACAATATTTACACAAACCTATTTACGAGAAGGAAATGTTGACAATGCTACATGCACTAAGAAAATGGAGACCTTACCTAATGGGAAGACACTTCAAGGTAAAAATAGATCATGATAGTCTTAAAATCTCTTTGTAACAAAGGTTATCTTCAGAAGAGAAACAAAAATGGGTCACAAAGATGTTGGGTTACATTGAAATCATCTACAAAAAAGGGAAGCAAAATGTTGTTTTATATGCACTCTCGAGAAAGGATGAGGATGTGGAAGCATTGCTTTGTGTCATTTCTATTATCCAACCTGTTTGGATAACTAAAGAAATAGATGAATGGAAGAATGATGAAGATGTATGGACTCTCATTCAAAAGTTGCAGCAAGATCCTAATACATATGATACATTTAGCTGGAAAAATGATTCATTATGATACAAAGGTCACGTATATCTTTGTAATAATTCCCAACTCAAGAAAAATATTCGTTTGGAATTGCACACCTCCCCCTTAGGAGGGCACTCAGGACTTTTAAAAACTTACCACATGGTCAAAAAGGACTTCTTTTGGGATGGCCTTAAAACTGATATTCATTATTTTGTGGCAGAATGCTTGGTTTTCCAATAAAATAAAGTTGAGACAATTAAGACCTCGGGTCTGTTACAAAATTTAGCCATTCCCAGTAAACATTGGGAGGAGATACCAATGGATTTTATCACAAGTTTACTCAAGTCTGAAGGAAAGAGTTTCATCATGGTGGTTGTTGATAGAATTACCAAGTATGCATACTTTTGTGCATTATCTCATCCTTTTAAACCCAGCACAATCGCTACTACATTTATGGAAACAATTCAAAATCTACATGCAAACCCAAATATTATTGTAAGTGACAGAGATCCAATTTTCACTAGGAATTTTTAGATGGAATTTTTTTCTTATCTTGGTACTCAATTAGCTCATAGCTCATCTTATCATCCTCAATATGATGGGAAGACTGAGATAGTGAGTAAATGTTTGGAATGATACCTTTGTTGCTTTGTATCTAATAAAAAAACATAATGGGTCAAGTGGTTACCTCTAGCTGAATGGTGGTATAACACTTCCTTCCATACCGAGGCAAAAAATGGCCCCATTTATGGAACTTTATGGATATCATCCGTGACCATCCATCAAATCATCTTTAAGAGAAAATTTTAAGGTTCACGCAGTTGAAGATCACATTCAGCATTAATAACAAGTTCTCAAACTCTTAAAGAAAAACCTCACTCTGGCGCAAAAGCGAATGAAAGAACAAGAAGATGAACATCAAAGTGAAAGAAGCTTTGATCTAGGTGATTGGGTGTGGTGAAGTAAAATTATAAGTGTGGACATGAGCGAATTCCTCTAGCCCGATAATGGGTGTAGCCACAAAAGATACATTCTATGGAAGATTTCCTTAGGTTAGAATCAATCAAGAGGGCCTACCTCTTGGTTGCTTATCCTGCTTGATGATTTCCTCGCTTGCTCACTCCAGCAATCTCTCGCTTCCTTCTTCAAGCTCCTGAAACAAGTAAACAACAACAACACACAAACATAATAATAGAAAAATTACAATTCAACCTACTCAATGAGTCAATAAGCAGAAAGACATGAATATTTAATATTACAAAACATGTAGGAAATCAATCAATAGTTTTGTATATTAATATCAAAGGGATATTACAACCATTCATCTTGACGTCGTAGTCTTCCTCTAACAAGACTAGGTTCCCACACACTTCTGCTAACATTCCATGATGACTTCAAACAACAAAAGTTTAAAGGTTCTTCCCTTAAGACTTCACTCCAAACCAAACACACTTCTCCCTCACACAACTAGATGGCTACAACTAGTAATAACTTGCTTGCCTAATCAAAATAGTATACTCACACTCAGCCAAAATTCTAACTAGCTTGTGCTTAGGAAGAAGGGAGGTTTATATAGGGAATATGGATGGGAGATGGATCCTCTTCTCATGGGAGAAGAACTTATCCCTTGAGGTAGTTCCATCATTATAGGGGAAAGGAGCCCAAACTGTCATCCTCGACCCCATTCGGCCAAACCATTTACGAGACTTTCATTACGAAGCTTTTAGAGCTTGAAGCTTCAGCTCTAATTTAAAAAAAATTCCATAACAGGATCGACATGACTGGAACACAGCTTAGTCGTACCGATCAACGTGGGGAATAGTGCTAATCTCTACACATCTGTGCGGGGGATACAAAGTTCATTAGTGCCAGCCTTGTAAACTGGGTAAAACATAAGTTTTAGGGGAAATGGTGCAAAAGGGAAATGATCTACTCATGAAGAGGGACATAATGGGAGTTTCTCCATGAAGGCAAAGCATGTGGGGTTCACTGTAGAGGTCCTCCAGGATCAAGGAACAGGGAGTACAAGGACAGTGACAAAATGATGTGTAATAGATGCCCCCTAAAGTGTGAAGGCCGAACTAGAGTGAGGGATGAAATTCTTTATGAATCAGTGCAGGGAGCCAGTCTGCCATTGGAAAACTTGCAAGAAATTATAGATACATATACATAGATTTAGATCTCTGTCAAATGATACATGAATCGTGGCATGGACGTAGCCATCTAGAGAATGATTATGTAAATGGATCCAGGTATGGGCGCAGCCATCTGTCAAAGAGGATCATAATGAAACCAAGGTATGGCAACAACCATACAATGATGAGAAGGATCACATATCATAACTCATGGTCTAGTTGCAGCCAGCCATTTGATAAAGACATGCATATCATCATAACCATGTCACACCACTTCGCAACCTAGACTTGTGTGATCTGAGCCCAGGGTCTTGTGCTCCAACACGACCCGATCAAAGTACAGATCCTAGCATGCGAGTATATGTGTTGACGTCAAACACACTAGAAAGTCGCTTGATTACTAGTCAATGAGGTAAACTATTAACAAGTGCGAGAGAAACCACCAATAATGACAATGGTCCTCAAGGTACTATCAACACAATTCACGGAATGTGAATACATGAAATGGAGTCGAACACCCGTGAAATCACTCGATCAAAAGCCAATGATGTGAACTTGTCATCGAGTGGGAATAACTTGCCATTAGGGAATGCAAGCTCTAAGGTACTGGGAGGGAGTCTCTTGGTCAACTTCCCAGATAATGAGTTGAAGTCAACGGAAAGCGACCATGTTGAAGGAGGGCCATAATGAATCCCACATCATCGACTCGAGACTAGAGGATGCAAAATGATTTTGGATGATATAGATAAACAAAGGTAAGTGTAACTGCAGAAGGACAACTCTTGAACATATCAGCGACACAACCAAAAGTTTCGAAGCTTTTGGATCCATGGGATCAGTGGTCATGGTGACATAGCAGAGATCATATGGAAGGAAAAATGAATGGCCCAAACCTAGGAAGGTCAATGATACTAAGGAGGATGTCTCAACCCGACACGAAGTAAAGAGTGTCATGTTCAAGAGTAAATTGCCAATACGACTTGATAGATTTCCAAATTTCCCTCCCACCATTTCTGGCGAGTACCCAAATTATTTTTTAATTGCAACCTTGAAGGGGATAGCATATGCTTACACTATAAGTTCATCCTTCGGACAAATCCAACCTAGTAAGTTTAACGAGCCGTAGGAAGGAGAAGCTCATGTTCATCATGGTGACGAATTTGATGTCATTTAATATTTTAACGAGTCCAACAAAGGTATAACTTGGTATCTTTTTCATGTTTATAAAGTTTGAAAAAGACACGTGAAAGAAAACTCCACATGGTCCCTTTTCATACGTTTGCATCTCTCAAGCCCGAAAAGGTAGAAAACAATACTTGAGAGAATCGCTTCAACATTTCAGTCAAGGAGTGCCTTTTCTGTAAATACTGCCTCCCACCCCAAAAAAGGGGTAAACTTATACTAGGCACACAATGTTTCACATCCATTGACGAGTTCGAAATGACAAGGGCTCAGCCACCTTTTTGCTTTCAATGGGTTGGAAAAGAGCTGAAAGCAGACACCCCATTTTATTCTCATTAATGAGTCAAAAAGGGAAAAATACTCGGCAATCTTTTCATATGAGCTTAACGAGCCGAGAAAAGAGTCGAACTGTGATTCATCACCATCGTCAGGCATCCATCACATTTTGTTGCACACGTAAGGCAAAGTGTATTAACGATTCTTTGAGGTAAAATAGGTCAAAGAGATTTACAAAACCTGATATCTTCATGAAAAAATGAATAAAAAGGGGACAAGTAAATATATTTTACCATTTACCATTTTACCTTTGCAGCGATGACTTTTTTCCCACTTTTTCACTAGTTTTTCCAGAGTAGATTACGGGAGATCCGAGAGGTCAACCAACGAGTCGTCAGTTCCAAGTAATAGTCGAAGCCCTGAGCTCCATTTTCATGCCATTCATTTCTGTTTTTAGCCATTTTTTTAGGGAGTTTTTTAGAAAAAAATTCGCCCTCAGTCGATGTGATTTCTGGTCATGGGATCGTGCCAACTGGTGCAACTGTTTCTAAAACAGGCGCACCAGCGCCGTGGATAGGGAAAAATCATCTTTTCTCAAGATCTAACCATTAAAACTTGAATTTTATGTGTCAAAATTGATCATTGACTTAAATAAATGGCTTTTGCAGGAGAGAAATTGTCAAAAATGGTGGATTGGAAGGAAAAAGAACACGAAGAGGTTAACACCTAGGCATTGAACGATCCAAATTGCTTGGAGGCTTTGAGGGATTGCAGGCTCCTAAAATTTTTCCTTACACAATATTTTTGTCATTCGGGACCAGGAGCTGGAGTTGAAAACTTTAGATATCTACTTCATCACGGGGATGTCTCGCAGAGGTGAGCTAGTGAACTTGTATGGGTCACGTCTGGTCAGGGAAAGTATATCTTCCCTGCTTCCAAACATTGTCTTGAGGCCTTGAAATCCAAGAGTGGGAAGATAGAGATTTCCAGTTTGCGGTATTTGATGCTGAGGGTGCTTCTGTTGACTATCAACAGAGTGGTGGGTCCCAGGCGGAACATGAGACTAACAATTCGAAGTCCCTTTATGCTATTGACTGCACAGCTCCTATGATCTTCAACTGGGCAGAGGCCATGAAGATGAACATCAAGTGCCAGTTGTCCAAGGCCAAGGTTGGGAATCTAAAGCAATTTGGCTTCGTATTAGTACTTGTGACCTTTTTCCTGAAATGAGTACCACTTTTCCAGTATCAGTTGACTGAGGTTGATCCTCCTGCGCCAAGCGATCTACTGATGGCCTGCTGGAGTCATTTGATGCCCAGGATCACTGGGGGCCAGCATATGTCATACCGACCGACATTCTTCTCAAGTCTACAATGACAGAAGATCATCATGGAAGACTGGTCGTACAATGGCATTGATTTCCGTGGAGACCTAGATATGCCCTTTCCAGATGGAGAGGAATTCGATGACGAAGGTACAAATCAATTTTTTTTATTTTGATTTTTTTTAATTATTTTTTGATATATGTATGCTTATAACATTTCTCTTGTCTATGCAGATGTTGGACCAAAGCGGCCAGCTGGGATGTCCCCGATAGCCAGGTGCGTCCCCCATCCTATTGATGTTGTCGCCCCTTATCAGGAAGGGAGCGATAACGAGGAGGAGATTGTGAGGAACCTCTAGGGGTTGACTCATGGTATCCTAGAGTATGCTCGGATAAGAGACATGCCTCGATGGTACCAGAGGCACACAGTGGGAGTCTCAGATCAGATCTGTCAATTGTTGAATCACGTCGCACGAGTTGTCTCGTGCTATCATGACCACCATGCTGAGTAGTTCCTAGGTCCAGTACTTACATATTTTTGAAGCCTGCATGCCACGGATATATGAGGCCTGCGAGCTGCTAATGTTATTATAGACACACATATTTTTTTTGGGTTCTGATGTATCAAACATTCTCATATCTATATATATATATATATATATGTTGTATTTTCCTATCTATCATGGTACAAATGGTTTGTCTTATCTTTTACATGTTTCATAAATGTCTATCCAACACATAATTAGCTAATGCATTTGTCAATGTATTCATGCGTCTAGGAATATGATGATATGTAATATGATCAAAATGTATTTCGAATAGATGGATATGGAGATACATTCATAATATTTGAGGGTTGCTGATGGAATATTGCATGTTGATTTGAAGGATGACAAGCTGTGAATCCAGGTTGACAACCAATTCTCTGATGTCCAAAGTGATGGCTTCTGACAACAGTTCGATGACCGCACTGTATTCAGCAATGTTGTTGGTTGTACAACCTAGGCAGATACCTTGAAGGTCAACTAAATCACCGTTAGGGTTATAGATAGACCATGCTACGGATGATAGGTTCTGGGTACTTCGGAAAGCACCATTGACGAAACCAATGTGAGGAGTCAGAAACATCTGCAAAGTAAGAAAAGCATAGAAATAGGAAATTTGCTTGAAAACTATCACACAAAACCACATTGTACAAAAATGAATCACACACTTATGTACATAAGTAACCATGCAAGATGACCTAAGCATAGTACTTTTTGAGAGAGTCCATTCTGGGACTCAAGTAATCAATCGACATAGATGAACACTGAATTTTTACCATTGTCATGATGAGTAAGCATCGACTCGGCCAAATAATGGAGTAGAACTCATATAAGGCTTTGCCCCCATGCCCCTGGGTGAGGGAGGGTTACGATTCAGAGGAAAATCGGTGAAAACTCGGGGAGGGTGAAAAATATTGAACCTATGAAGGGGTAAAGGTGCCCTCAATTGAAATATCTTGATCATGTCAGGGTAAACTGACACACCAATGAGTAACGAAGAAGAGGACTCTCTGAAAACAGTAGACATCAGCACCGGGCGAGGCAGGAATGAGGAGAGATGATGAGTATCGATCCATGGAGGTTCCTCGAGCGACATGATTTCCATGATACCTTCATTGGCAAGGAAGGTCTCGGCTGAGGGATCAGATGATTCTAAAGTTCCAAGCCAGAGGGATTCAGAGTACATATCGAGAGAGGTCTTCAACATATGAGAATTAGAGGATGCATAGTTCGAAGCTAAAACAATTTCCACATAATTGACTTCGATGGGACTAAGAGGCATGACCTCACCCTAAGCATCAACAAGATTTGGTGTAGGTATGACCCCAAGGATCAGATTTGACCGAGACCATGTTGATAGAGGCAACATGAGGAGGTGGGTGTGTAAAAATTCCCATTAAGGAAAAATCTTTGAAGAGACCTACCCCCACACTCTCATAGGGAGCACTAGAGTGCTTGACGTACGAAACGTTGCCATCTAAGGAGGAATAAGCAAAGAAAAACAGTTGATCAATGGTGAAAATCTTCCCTTGATGGGGAAAACAGATCACACGAAACAAAGAGTAGGCCACGACATGCATGGCATGAGTCCAACTTCGATCGAGTAGATCATTATAATTGAGATTGGCGTCAACAATCTCTACTTTGACTTGCATTTTCTTGCCTTCCAGGGTGATGGAAAGGTTAGGTAAGACACCGAAGGGTCACGAATCGCACCCATCGAAAGCTTCCAAAGTGTTCGGAGACTGTTTCAGTGTAGGGGAACCAATAGCCTTCCAGAATGCAGTTGACATGATGTAGGTGGAAGCATCTTCATCAATGGCAATGTAGTTGATGGTCTTCTCATTAATTATTACCTGAATAAGAAAGGGAATCTGATGAGCCAGCCGCTGAACATGGTTCTCTAGATCAAAACAGATAAAATTAGAATCGGTGGGATCGATGCCCTCGATAGCCGACAGCAAATATTTCCGCTGTGATCGCAACTTTGGAGCACCTTGAGAACTGACATGGCTGATGGCGCCTAAGCTAAATCCTCAACAATATTGTAGTGTTCAGTGGCTCGAGCGTTGGGATTATACGAGGATTTACGCAACACACCTCGAGAGGGTGGCCACATAGCGGAATCAAGATTAGGACGCTTGGTTTGCAGAGGGCCAGAACTCGGGGTAGAAGAAGAAGGTGCAACTTATTTTTCTTTCCTAGCTACTAGACCTGGAGTCTAATAATATTTTGATCAGGTAACCACATTAACGGGCGTGCTCATCATGAACACTTGAGATCCATAGGAAGCAGATCGGGGTTGGTCTACCATTTAAGTCTGCTGAGACAGAAATGGATCTTTAAGGACAACATGGGTCCCTTTGAGCAGGCGACTAACTTTGGATCGTCATGGACAATCCTTAGTATAGTCCTCTTTGCAAAGGAGGTAGGGATACTTAGGTTTCCGTTGCGAAGATTCGGCGGCAAGAAATGTGGGAGGACCCTGTTTCAGGGTATCAGCTTTAGCTTTGCCTTTGCCCTTATTTTTTCCTTTCAAGGATTTGTCCACTGTGGTAGACTGGACAACGTGGACCTTTGAGGTTTTACCAGGGCCTAACAGATTTTGAGATGAACTATTAGGAGCAGCATTGGAGATCGGCTTCTGTTTGGAAGAAGTTTTAGTAGGGGCCTGGAATATTGAACTAATAACTCCATCAACAGGAGGAATATATGGTGACTTTGATGCTGTGGGATCGGATGATGGCCACAGAGCATTTGGTAACAATTCGTATAAGGTGCGAGACTAAGAGTAAACAATATCCAAGTACTGGGCATAGGGAATGGCTTCTCTTCAGTGGCACATCCACCCATATCTATATCACGAGCAATTGGGGCTACGAATGATTTGGTAAACCATTCAGTGAGCAAATGATAAGCTATCTCAAATTTGATTAGGCGATGTCTATGTCTCCATTCATGGATATGATCAAAGATGTGTGTCGCAATGTCTTGCTTAAGTGATGTGAGCAAATAGGCGCCAGTTTCATAACGAACCGGCAGCTGAAACTGTGTGAGGAAAGCCATGACTAACAAATTGAAGTCATGGAGTGTACTTCAAGGTAGATTGATGTACCATTTCGTTGCAGCACCCATGAGGGTCCATTGGAAAAGAGGAAGATGATTGAAATTGTCCACGTATGAGTTCGACGAGCACCAAAGGTGATATGTCATCACATGGGCTTGAGGATCTTCTTTAGCTTTTCCATCGAACTTTGGGCAATCACTTCGTATCTTGGTTGGTACCGGAGGCCAGTACGGCGAATGAAGGATCGGATCATTTATAAGACGTGATACGTCTAGAAACTCAAGCGTATCAAATAAAGGTAATTGAGTGTTGAAAGGCATGGGAGGTCGATAAGCGAACCCATAAGGAGGAGCCCATCCTTGTTGGTAAGGAGTTTGGCCCCACAGTGGGGGATTTTGGCCATATGGCATCTGAGGTTGTCCCCATTGCAGATTACCTTGACCAAAGGGAGGATTCAGACCTTGAATACCTTGAAACTATCCAGGAACAGGTTGGTGATATTCAATGTATGGGTTAAAAGGCTGTTGAGCCCGTTGACCTTGGACATATGGATATGGGACCTATTGTCCTAGAACATATAGAAATTCTCACTATAGATTAAACTGATTATGCAATGTACTAAAGCAAAATACTTAATCTACTTCTACAATCAAACTTGTAGAAGCTTAATCAATTTTGAGCAAGATCAAACAGAACACATATAACAAAGAAGAAGAATCAATCGCACATGAAACACAGAAGAATACTATGGGGAAAGCCTTGGCTAAAAACCCCAATCTCTATATTATCATATAAGTGGAAATATGTACGGATTACACAAAATATTATCTCACAAGATATCTTGCTCTCAGTACAATCCCTCAATGTAGCTCATAGACTGAATAGACACAAGATATGACTTCCCTCAGCCCTCCAAGCCTCCTATTTCCTTGTGCAGTTTCTCTTGGGGTCCAATGCTGCCACCTGTGTGAATTGGCCTCATCACACACTCATCAAACTCAAAAGTAACTGCGCAATCTCCAAGGAATGAATTCCTTCTACATGCAAGAGATATCGTCCATGGAATATTCCTACAACTGATAGTACACTATCCCATCATTTGATCTCAACTGGGTCTCTGACTGAACTGACATGCATGGGTTATTTGTGAGAGAATATTTAGTTATCTGAAGTGCAGCAGTTACATGCATGCATGGATTAATTAATTGAACTCACAATCAGTTCCACAAACTGTTGGAACTAATCTAACTAGACTTAACTCAATTAACTGAGCTAACTAATTACAACTCAAAGTACAACTCATTCTGATCTCCTTTAATCAAGGGATAACTTCCTCAATCAATGGAGAAACTGTTGCATGTCTTCACATAGACTTCATATTTGATTTTCTACAACTAATTAACTCAAGATGAATTAATTAATTATTTTACAAACAACTGCTAAGATCAAATTCGAATTTTAATTCTCAATTTTAGTTTAGGGACTAACTAAAATTGGAATGTATCCTGAAATGCTATTTATAGCAGTGCTATTTTTAGCATTTCTTGTTGCTATTTTCAACACTCCCTCTCAATAAGAAAGGGATTATGAGTCACCCCAATCCTGTCTCTGTGGAACTCAAACTTGTATTTTGACAATGCCTTAGTAAAAATATCTGCATCATGTTCCTCGGTTGAAACATACAGCAACAACATGATCCTCTTCACCACACAGTCTTGAAGATGATGGTACCATATATCGATGTGCTTGGAACTGTCATGAAAAATGGATTCTTAGAGAGTTTGATACAAGTCTGGTTATCGCAGTAGATCACAGTTGGATCCATCCTTTGACCAAACAATCCCACTAGAATCTTCTACATCCAAATGGCCTCACATGCTACCTGATTGGCAGCCATGTATTTAACCTCTGCTCAGCTAAGTGTGACTAACCTCTGTTTCTTGTTGTACTAGGAAACTACAATTGAACCAAGGTTGAAGATTCCTCCAGAAGTGATCTTCTGGTCTGATGCACTCCCTGCCCAATCTGCATCTGTGAAGCCCTGAAGCTTCACTCCCTTTGTCCATCTATACCACAATCCATACTGAGATGTGCCTATGAGGTATCTCAGCACATGCTTCATTGCCTTCCAAAACAACTTAGTAGGCTGAACCATAGCTTGACTTAGCTAGTTCACCTCAAAGCATAAGTATGGTCGTGTGTTCATTAAATACATTAGTGAACCTACAAGCTGCCGATAAATAGTAGCAGCTACTACCTCACCTGAAGCAGCATCCTCCTTCCTCCAGTTCCCAGCTAGAGGAGTCTGCATGGGCTTGCACTTCTCCATGTGAAAGTGCCTCAGTATCTCATTGGCATACTTTCCTTGAGACACAAATACTTACCCATCTTTCTGCCACACCTCCATGCCTAGAAAGTAGTGCATAAGACCCATGTCTTTCATATCGAACTCTCTTGCAAGGTCCTCCTTACAAGACTTGATCAATTGATCATCACCTGTAAAAATCAAATCATCCACATAAAGAACAATGATCAATGGCTTACCTTCTACCATGATGTGTTAAAGGTTAGCATCTGCTTCACTCTTGGTGAAGCCCAATACGGTGAAATAGTTGTCGATCTTGGTGTATCAAGCATGAGGTGCTTGCTTCAGCCTATAAAAAGCCCTCTTGAGTCGCACACATGCGACTCATGATCAAAGGTCTCAAAACCTTTCCGCTGCTCAATGTACACCTCTTCCTCAATCTTCCCATTGAGGAACGTTGTCTTCACATCCATCTGATGCATCTTACAACTCATCTGAGTTGATAGTGCCAACATCGATCTAATAGATGAGTACCTTGCTACAGGAGCAAAGGTGTCATCGTAGTCGATCCTCTTGACCTGTGAGAAACCGCGGGAAACAAACCTTGCCTTATGTTTCTTAACACTTCCATCAATTTCCTACTTTACCTTGTAAAGCCATCTGGAACTAACCACTGACTTGTCCTGAGGACTTAGGACAACATCTTACACACTGTTCGGAATGATAGAGTCGTACTCCTCTACCATAGGATCAACCCAGACTGGTTGTTGCACTACATCCTTGAATGAAGAAGGTTCGGACTCTACACACTCCCCAAACAGGGCCATGTAACCAGTGTACCGCTCGGGTGACCTCCTCTGTCTGCTCTAAGAAGATGGTTGTCCCACATTCTCTCGCGCATCCAGCATCAACCTGTCAGCTTCCCTTGAGCATTTCTGCCCATCTCTGGAAGACTCATAATGAGTGAGTGGATGTATCCACTCCTGGATCCTCTGCATGTGACTGCTCCGCATCAATTTGAGGCTCCTCCTCCTTAGGAATTAAATGTTCCTCCTCTGCATGCAACTTGAGCTCCCTCTCAAGAGATACTCACATGGCTTTCTGCTCGTCGAATTTTAGATCTCTGCGTACCATTGTCCTCTGACTAGTAGGCAAGAACACCTGATAGTTGTGGGGTTTATCAGTGTACTCCACAAGTATCCCCAACTCAGATATTGGATCTAGCTTCTTCCGGGCATCTTTGGTCACATGGAAATAAACCGATGATCCAAAGATCCTGAAGTGACTCACATCTCGTCGCTTCCCAGAAAAGGCCTCCATAGGTGTCTTCATTCCCAATATACCGTGCAAACTTGTGTTCTACAAGTATACTATTGTATTGCATGCCTCAGCCCACAAATGAAGTGGTAGGCTTTGGTCATGCAACATCGCTCGAGCTACTCCCACAATCGATATGTTCTTCCTTTCGTCCACCCCATTTTGTTGTGGGTTATGGGGTGCCGTCAACTCTCGTTTAATTCCTTCTGCAGTGCAAAAGTCCTTAAACTGCTAGGATACATACTCTCCAACATTGTTGCTACGCAAGGCCCTTATTTTATTTCTAGATTCTTTCTATGCCAAGGCTTTAAACTCAAAAAACCTCAAGAATCTCTGATCCTTATTTTGCATAAAGTAGATCCAACATCTACGAGAAAAATCATCAATAAAAATAACATAGTACCTTTGTTTAACGGTGGAGGCTGTAGAGAATGGTCCACATACATCTGTGTGAACTTGCTCCAGGATTGCTCCAGCTCTACTGTCTCGATCCTAAAAGGAATATTTCGCATACTTACCCAAGGTAAAACCTTTGCATGTATTTTCCTGCTCCAGTTTTCCCTTGGGAAGTCCAGTAGAAATCTACTGCATGATCTTTAAGGCCCCATGGTGCAAGTGGCCAAATCATCTATGCCATAGCTTGCCAACATCTTGACTCTGCACCAACTCAGCTTTGGAACTCAATGCAGCACAGTCATCTACCTCTAGCTTGTAGAGATTCTTAACTCGAATCCCAATCCTCTTAATCTATCCAGTACCGATATGCCTCAGGAATACCTTTCCTTTAATAAAGACTACATCACAGCCTTTGTCTTCTAACATAGCGACAAACACAAGATTATTCTTCAGACTCGGTACATACTTTACATCAGTCAAGGTGAGAGTAGCTCCATGCTCCCTCTGAAACACAACTGTAACTTCACCTGAAACACGGTACTTTCCATCATCACCCATCTCGACCCGCATCTGGAGATCCTTCTCCTCCAAGGTACTGAAAAGATTCTTTTCGCCGGATATGTGGAAAGAGGCTCCACTGTCCAGGTACCGCACACATCCTACCATGGATGAAACCATGCATGCGATGAGAGAGAAATCAAATTTTAACTATGAGGCCAGTGCCTCACCATTTGATCCCTTCGAGGATCCCTTCTTGGATTTCTTCTGTGGACAATCTGTAGCATAATGGCCTACCTCATGATAATGAAAGCATCGCACTTTCAATTTTTCAAACTTCTTCCCACCATGGGAAGACCTGGATTTGGGATGGGACACCTTCCCTTTCCCTTGCCTCTCCTTACTCGCTAAGGCTAGATTTTCTTCATCATCTTGCTTTGATGAAGATCCATCTTTGGTGCTTCTTCTTATCTCCTCCTGCATCAGATCCGACCAAAGTTGTTCCCAATTTGACAGTTTCTCTCTTCCATTTAACTGAGTCTTGGTAGCTATGCCAGCTCTTAGGAAGACTTAGGAGAGCAAGACTCACCATGTCATCATCGACTGTCGTGATCCCTACAATTCCAAGCTCATCCCTGCAGGTGGTGAGCTTGTTCAGATATGTAGAGATCGTGTCGCCCTTTTCACACTTGATTTTCTGAAGCTTGTCTTTCAGCGCCAACTTCCTCTAATTGCTATTGTTCTGATATAGATCTTTCAATGTTTTCCACATTGAAAATGATGTCTCCTTCCCATGGAGACTCAAGACTATGTGGTCTCGAACTCCCTCCAAAAGGATTCTCCTCACTCTAGCCACACATTTCTTCCATTCTGTCAATTCTTGGGCATCAACAATTGCTGGCTTGGGGACTTCTTGATCAATGAAGTCCTTCAAACCATTATCCTCTAATACGGCTTCCATGTGATCCTTCTAGGCTACATAATTTGAGTTGCCATCAAGGGCATACTCGAGTCTCAAACCGTTGAATGCCATTGGTGAAATTTGAGATGTGATAAGAATTCGAATTCTATAATCAGGAACTTGAAACTTTGAACTTCTCCCTTCTTTGTATATTGTTCTTTGCTTTGATCACCTTTGCTCTGATACCATGTAGAAATTCTCACTGTAGTTTAAACTAATTATGCAATGTACTAAAGGAAAATACTTAATCTACTTCTACAATCAAACTTGCGAAAGCTTAATCAATTTTGAGCAAGATCAAACAGAACGCATATAACAGAGGATATGAATCAATCACACATGAAACACAGAAGAATACTATGGTGAAAGCCTCAGCTAAAAGCCCCGATCTTTGTATTATCATACAAGTGGAAATATGTCTGGATTACACAAAGCATTAGCTCGCAAGATATCCTGCTCTCATTACAATCCCTCAATGTAGCTCACAGACTGAATAGACACAAGATATGCCTTCCCTCAGCCCTCCAAGCCTCCTATTTCCTTGCGCAGTTTCTCTTGGGGTCCAATGCTACCACCTGTGTGAACTGGCTTCATCACACACTCATCAGAATCAAAAAAAAACTTCACAATCTGCAAGGAATGAATTCCTTCTGCATGCAAGAGATATCCTCCATGGAATATTCTAGCAACGGATAGTACATTGTCCCATCATCTGATCTCAACTGGGTCTCTGACTGAACTGACATGCATGAGTTATTTATGAGAGAATATATAGTTATATGAAGTGTATCAGTTACATGCATGCATGCATTAACTAACTGAACTCACAATCAGTTCCACAAACTGTTGGAACTAATCTAACTAGATTTAACTTAGTTAATTGAGCTAAATAATTACAACTCAAGTACAACTCATCCTAATATCCTTTAATCAAGGGATAACTTCCACAATCAATGGAGAAATTGTTGCATGTCTTCACATAGGCTTCATGTTTGATTTTCTACAACCAATTAACTCAAGATGAATTAATTAATTATTTTACAAACAACTGCTAAGATCAAATTCGAATTTTAATTCTCAATTTTATTTTAGGGACTAACTAAAATTGGAATGTATCCCAAAATGCTATTTATAGTAGTGCTAATTTTAGCACTTCTATTTTTAGCATTTCTTGTTGCTATTTTCAATAGAACATAGGTATGTTGGGCCTGTTGTCCCTGAACAAGAGGGTTCTATACCTGGAGTCTTTGGGCATAAGGTTGATACACTTGTTGCCCTTGGACGTAGGGGTTTTGTACCTAGTGCCCTTGGCTGGCAAGATTCTGAACGTGTTGACCCTGGACAAGAGGATTCTGCACCTGTTGCTACAAGATTTGACCTTGACCCTATCCCTGCAAGTGTTGGGTGTGGAATCCCCCCAAGGCATGTTTTGGGGCTTAAAGCCCAAGTTTTGACTAAGTCTACTGTAAAGACTCTGTGATTTGTGGGCGTGGAGGGAGAAGTTATAATATAGTCACAGGGTTGTCTGTCAATTTTTTTGTAATGTAATGTCGGTTTGAAAGATCTACCCATGGTTCGCAGACCATGGGATTGTATAAATAGAGCGAGGCTCTAAGTGTAAGAGAGATATAGAATAAAAATAATCAGAGCATGGAATAATCTAAGAAGTATTGAGTTGAAGTGTAAGTCGTGTCTTTGGGTCCTAGAGTAGGAGAAGACTCTGCAGCTGAGTTCACAGAGGCCTAGTAGTCCGTAGTTGAGTGTGCGGGACCCTGCAGCTAAGTGCGCAGGCCAGGTCGAGTCTGTAACCATTGGAAGAATCAATAAAGAGAAGTTTTACCATATTTTTTTGTATCTTTTCCTGTTTTATGTATTATTGGGTATGAATTGCAAGTTTATTTTTGATTTACTGCGTGAACTCATATGAATGTGTTGAATAAGTAAATATAACATAAGGCATATGTTTATGTGAAGACAACTAACTAATACAAGAAGATAAGTAATATCTCAGGTGTGACTTAGGGAAATAGTGAATATTGTTGCCCCAGCAGTGCGGAAGTCGACAACCCCTGGTTAGGGTTGCGTGAAGATGAATATATCAAGCTGCAAGGGCCAGAGACTTGTGTGAAGTAACCTATGTGAAGGGACTAACAGTTGGACTGAATCAACCCCTCAGACATCTTAAGGGTGCAGAAACCTAGTTCCAACACCCCCCCATACTACTTCGGGTGAGACCTCATTCCACGTTCCATTGACTATTGCCAAAAGGACCAGTAGTACGAGGATTTGTTTGGCTAATTAACTTCAAACCTAGGTCAGGCCCCAACAAGCCAAAAAATGGTTCCATTGCTGGGACCAGGATCTGCATAGAGATGTCTGATGTCGTATCACTAGAATCCAACTAAGAAAGGAATTCAGGATTGGTTGGATAGGAAGATTCACAAGTTCGTCGGCGCATGAGAACAGGAATTCGCGAATATCAAAAGAAGAGTGGATAGACTGCTACCTGTACACAAAGATCCATGAAATTTTCATCGCATGCTTTCCAACCTTCTTGACAAGATCGTCGCACTGCATATCAATAGAGGTAAGGGATCTGCCTATGTATGATGGGTTAAGCGAGGTAGATGACTTCCTAAACAGATTTGAAAGGGAGGTGCCGGAACAGTAACGGTTTGGGGCTTTACAATGGGTACTGTGCGCTATGCCCGCGAGATGGTGGGGTACATGCCAAGGAAGCTTTGAGGACTGGCGCAAATGTAGGAGAATGATGTGCATGTGGTTTGGGAAGCCCCAAATGTGATTAACAGACAAGATTTTCGGCCGGAACGATCTGCACGCACACCTATCCAGATGGATACAGACATATGTTACGAAACCTGTTCGAATGCACATAGACTTCATGTTAGGAGACATGGTCAGTAAGCATATGCGGGCAAGGCAATGGCGCGAACAACCCCTCCGATTGGAAAAACGGAGTATGGAAAGACCAAGTTCACAGAATTTCATCCACGCAGAAGCCTTTAACGGAGTATGTGAAGCATTGAACAAGGTACATAATGCGCAGTGGATTGATTAGGACCTGCGCATACCAGTGGTTCTATGTGATTATCGGACAATGTGCAAGGAACTAAAGGGGCAGACGCCTCCGAGGCTGGAGTTTGGAGAAAACACTGTAATCCCCATTGAGTATAAAATGCCTCGTCTTGACATGGCAGTACCGATAGATGTGACGCCTCGTGGAGCCTTGGAAGAAGGGATCGTGCAACTGAACGAAGCAGAAGGCTTGGGACCTGAGGAAGAAATCCGACAGGGTGATATTTTGCTCCAAGAACTTATGAAAGAAAGGGTGTGGTTAAGGGAGAAAAGTGTTGATGAATCCCATTCGGGATTCGAAACGTTGGTGTAAAAATATTCTTACTGTGGATTCTCTGGTCAATAATTCAAAAGGTACAAACCACAGATCTCTTAAATCCAATAAGCTCCTCTTGTTATGAATCTCTGTTTTGATTAAGAATAGGTTGCTTTTGGTGATTTAGAAGGTTGTTTCCATTTTGTGTTTTCTATAAATGGTTAAGCAGTGATAGAAATATGATTCAAAAGGCTAGAAACAATGCCTTGGACTCTTTTCCTCCCTTTGGGACCATGAACTGAGGCAAAGACCCTCTTGCTGCCACAAAAACATAGATTTTCCTTCTCCATAGGACTTCTAGTGTTCGCAGTTTGTTAGAAGGTTAATTCTTTGCTTCTGAACTTCTTCATCATGCTCATTTCCTTATTTTCAACACTCTTCCTTCATGCTTTCCTTTCATGCAATGGTTATCAACATTTCCTTTCATAGATCATAGATTATTTTAATGCAAAAACTCTGTTTTTTATGTACTCATTTCCTTGTTTGCTTGATCTCATTGGTTGACTGTCAATTCTTTTGCAGCAGATCTTCTCTCATAGCAGGTCAGCCTATCAGCCATCACATTCTCTCCCTGATCCATGCCCTACAGGTCACCCAAAGTTCACCTCAATTCTACCTTACTTTTCTGCATTTTTCCATAGACTTTCCTCTCTCTTCTTGAGAAAATCCAATCATATTTCTCTCTCCTAATGATTCTTGGTAGACCCTAGGTGCCCTAACACATCATCCCAAACTTCATCTACCTTTTACACCCGCTCTCACACCTTCAAAACCTTCAAAACTTCTCTCGGCATCGTCCTGTAGACCTCCTGTAGATCCCTTGTGTTCTCCTGTAGATTTTCCTGTAGGCTTTGTTTTGAAGGCCGAGTGTGGGAAAATCCTCCAAAAGGCCACCTAAGACCTCTTAAGACCCATCTACACCATCCTACATCTCCTCAAACCCCAAAGTCACCCTTCAACACCACCTATTCGCTTCCACCTTCACACACAATAAAATACATGCATGTCAATTTCACATAAAAATACAAAAAGATGTTTTTTGCTCATTTGCTTCTAGAAATAGCTTGAGTAGATGTTGTTTACTTCCTTGAGTAGGTAATGTCATTCATTTCAAGTTTTTCATAGTGATTTCTGCAAAAGTAGGACTAGTTGGTTAGGTAGGCTTTGCTAGGTTTGCTTTACATTCTAGTCTTCCTTTCTGCAAGTAGAATAACATCAGTAGAGTGATCTCTCTTTTTCCTTCCATCACGTATAGAGATTCTTTTGGAATCCATAGAAGTTGGCATGAGATCCTAGTGATCTTGCACCAGCTGACCAAGTGACAACCTGCAATAAGAACTAGTACTTGTGCATACAACACCGTCGCTTCCAAGTTTGTTACGAACTACCGGGTTGATAAAATTAAAGTAGGAATCCCGGGAGTTGCAGCATTATTGCTGCAATACTGGTGCTCAACACTTTTTGGCATCGTTTTCATGGGAGTGTCAGAGTATTTTGTGATTACTGCTTTCTTCTATTTTCTATCGCAACATTCTGCTAAGTAGTTTATTTCAACAAAAGTAGAGTAGTTGTTTCTTTCTGTTTTAGCACTTCCTTGCTTTCCTTTTCAATTATGCAAATTTCATTAAAGTTCATTTCAGTTAGTTGCAATTTGTGTTGTTCAATCCATTTCAGTTTTGCAGGTACAATCAATGAAAGAAACAAAAACTAACCAAAAATATTTCCTTTCATGCCTTGTATGAATAGAGATAATTCAGGAAAATTCTTGCCCAACACCCCCACTACATCACACAACCAACCTTCTCTCTTCTTCGGTGGCAGTGATCAAGAAGAACCCTTAGGTGAACAATTAGAGATATTTGAAGAACCTATAGGGGAAGAAGAAGAAGAAAACATCCCTCTTGAGCCAATGGCTGAAAACAAAAATGCTAGGGGAAATGGAGAGAGAATAGAGGGTAGCTTTCCCATTCAGGAGACTAATGGGGACACCAAAATGAAGAATATAAGCCCTTCTGCCCTACCTCACTTCCATGGTCTGACTACAGAAGATCCTAACACCTTCTTTTTTGAGTTTGTTGTTATTTGTTGAACCTATGACTATACAGAATATGAAAAAAAGTTGAAACTATTCCCTTCTACCCTCAAGGATGCAGAATTACGTTGGTTCATGGGATTACCTGGCAATAGTATCACAACTTGGGCTTAGATGCAACAAGCCTTTAAAAACAAGCATCGAGACTATTGTAGGTCAAAAGATACTAAAGAAGAAATTTTCTGAATGGCTATAGGAAGTGATGAGTCCTTGGAAGATTATGAAGAGAGGTTCTAGCTCAGTCAGAAAAGGGCCTGGTGCACACTTGACCCTGAATCTCTGAAGTTGGTCCTGCTCAGGGGAATTCCGAAAGACCTTCTAGACACCCTCCATCTACTGGTTGGGGGATAAATCTACCAACTATCTTATGAGGACATAAAGATTGTTTTTAGAAACCATTCTAGAGCAGCCAAAAGGAAAGGTAGGGAGATTCAACCCATAACCAGTACCTCCTCTTCCAATTCATCCATCAAAGGTGAACTCAGAAACATGCTGGAAGACTTCAAGAGTGAGATGTTGTAGACTCTTTCCATGCAAATGGATACCTTGCATATCAAAAGATGCACCAGGAGGCATCCTAGGAACGAATTTACATTAAACTCTATAGAGGTTTGTTCAATCTGTGAGGAAGATCATTCTACAGATAAGTGCCCTTCCTTGCCCAGACTTAAAGTCGTATACCAAGGGGCCAAAGGAGCCACCGAACTACTTTATTTCATGAACCAAAGGAGACCACATGGACCTTGACCATACCAGCAAGGGATGCAAGGGACATCTCAGGCATACTACAACCCCAATCAAGTCACTTCCATACCTTCTTAGGGCCCTTCTGCTCATCCTTCCTGGTCCACGCCTCCTCCTTGGTCCTTTCCATCTCAATATCATGCCCAACCAGTCATTCATTCATTTCAATCCTATTCTCAGCCACAACCTCAATGGAATGCATCTCATCAAGGGTGGAGGCCCCAGTGCAACTCTCCTCCCGCTCTTTTGCCTCCACCACCTGCTCAACCACAACCATTGCCTCCTACTCCACCAAGGAAACCCCAAATGCCTGCCCAGCTGAACCTAAACCCAAACAATAGACAGGCTCAACAAGTATATAGTGGGGAACCATCATGCCCAACTTATGCAGTGGAGATTCAGTAGATTAACCTGTGATCCGGGAAGGTTATCCTAGATAGCCAACCTCCACCTAGGGAGGTTGAGGAAGATAAAGAGGAAAGTGAACCTAAAGCAATTCCACCCTTTCCTGAGAGTCTATCCCGGACAACACAGCCTACCCCAGAAGAAACTGAACTTATGGGAGAATTTAAATAGTTATGTGTGAAGATACCACTTCTCCAAGCTATAAAAGACGTGCTTATCTACAATAGGTTGATCAAAGAGAAGTGATTTAGGCATCTAGGAAGGCATAAGAGAGATGCCCCAACCATCAATGTCATAGGACAATTGTCCGACCTGATGTTGGGGCAGGTAATATGTCCGAAATATCTGGACCCTAGAAGCCTAGTAGTTGATGTCCACATCAATGGCACCATGATCCCACATACCTTGATTGATTTGGGAGTTTCCATTAATGTGATGACAAAGGAAACAATGTTCAAACTTAACCTCCAGGGCTCCTTGAGGAAGATCACGACAGTACTGCAGCTAGTAGACTACTCCACCATGACCCCTTTAGGGATTGTGGAAGATGTGATCATCTCCTTTCATACTTGGGAGTACCCTACTAATATCTTAGTTATCCAGCCAAAGGCAAAGCTCATTGGGTATCCTCTCATCCTGGGAAGACCCTAGTTGGCTACTGCTGATGCCTACATCAGTTGTCGAGTTGGGAACATCACCATCAAGAATGGTCATATGTCCAAGTAGTTAATCCTATATCCTCCTGCCCAACCTTCACTAGAACATGATCTACCTCTCTGGTTGGAGGAGGAAGATGAGGATAAAGTTTATTCTGCACCCCTTTGTGCATTAGAAACCACCATGGGGGAAAACCGCAAGATGAGGATGATATGATTGAAAATTTGATTAAGAATTCACCCCCCAGTATCTTACCATTAGAGGACATAGTGAGAGAAACCCCAAAAAACCCCTTAACTGATCTTTGTGTGGCCGAACCGACCTCTCTCTGTGTTAAGAATACAAAGTTCTGCCCAGAAAGAACCTCGAAAATCAATCCATCCCTATCCACTTCCCAGGAGAAGGAGCTTTGCAACTTAATGAGAAAACATTTAGATGTCTTCGCCTAGAGTTATAAGGAGATGAAGGGAGTGCACCCTTTAGTTTGTAATCATCATATATACATTAAGGAATATTGTAAACCAGTCAGGCAGCCTCAAAGGAGGATGAATCTAGCACTTAAAGACATTATTAAGGAAGAATTGCAAAAATTGCTTGATGCAAGGTTCATCTATCCCATCTCTGACAGTGAATGGGTCTCTCCTTTGGTGCTAGTGCCAAAGAAAAATGGAAAGTGGAGGATCTGTGTTGACTATCAGGAATTGAAAAAAGAAACTAAAAATGACCATTTTCCCTTTCCTTTCATAGATCAAGTGTTAGATGGTCTAGCAGGAAAAAAAGTTTTTTTCCTTCCTAGATGGGTTTAGCGGGTACAATCAGATTCAAATCAGCTCGGAAGAACAAGATAAGACCACTTTCACTTGTCCTTGGGGTACCTTTTCATACCAGGTCCTTTCTTTTGGTTTGTGCAACGCTCCAGCCACTTTCCAGAGAGCGGTATTGAGTATATTTTCTGAACTGGTTCATGATGCAGTGGAAATATATATGGATGATTTTACTCCTTATGGTTCTGACTTTCAGGAAGCTTTATTTAACTTAGGAAAAGTTCTAGACAAGTGTATTGAGATGAACCTATCCCTCAATCCGGAAAAATGTGATTTTTTTATGACTGAATGGATCGTGCTAGGTCATGCAATATCTCAACAAGGATTGTCGGTGTACCCCAACAAAGTTACCATCATCCAAAGGGTCCCTCCTCCTCAAAATGTGAGAGATGCCAGAAGTTTCCTAGGCTTAGCTGGGTATTACCAAAGATTCATTAAAGATTTCAGTAAGTTAGCCTCTCCGTTGTTTGGTCTTTTGGGAAAATATGTCGCATTTATATGGTCGGAAAACTGTCAAGAAGCCTTAGATACGTTGAAGAGTAAATTTGTGACTGCCACAATTTTGAGAGGCCCAAACTAGGCCCTACCCTTTCACTTTCACATAGATGCCTAGAACAAAGCTATAGGAGCTACCTTAGGAAAAATAGAATAAAAGTTACCTTATGCCATATATTTTATAAGCAAAAATTTGTCCAAGGCAGAGTTAAACTACACAGTGACCAAGAAGGAACTCCCAGCTGTTGTGCATTCTTTAAACAAATTCAGACATTATATCATAGGCTATCAAACCTTCGTGCACACTGATCATTCTACAATTAGATATTTAATGAAAAAACAAGATGTAAATGCTCACATTATTATATGGTTGTTCCTATTACAGTAGTTTGATCTAACCATTATTGATAAGCCTGGTAAAGAAAATGTTGTTGCTGAATTTTTGTCTAGAGTAAATTTGCCTGCAGGTGAAGAAGGAATGGTGGATGACCAAATGCCAAATGAACAACTGTTTTATATTTCAGTACTCTCTCCATAGTTTGTTGATATAGAAAACTACTTGGTTTCAACACAGTTTCCACCACACCTGTCCTCAAAAGCAAAGAGCAAGATAGTGAGGAAGAGCACCCCTTTCACCTGGATTGGGGGTAATCTCTTTAAGCTTGGCCTAGATCAGATCTTGAGAAGATGTGTTAGGGAGGAGGAAGTCTTTGACATTCTCTAACCTGTCATGACAGGCCTTGTGGAGGTCATTTTGCATCAAAGAGAACTACCTTCAAAATATTTCAAGCAGGCTACTATTGGCCCACTCTTCATCAAGATGTGAGGAGATACATCAGCCAATGTGATCGGTGCCAAAGGATGGGGAAACCTACTCCAAAGTATGATATTCCCATGCAACCTCAAGTGACCTTTGAGCCATTTGAGAAGTGGGGCATGGGCTTTGTGGGTCCTATCAACCCCCCTTCGAAACAAAAGCAATACATCAGTGTGTGCACCGATTACCTGACAAAGTGGGCAGAAACAAAAGCAATCAAAGCAGCAACAGAGGAAAAAGTAGCTGATTTTTTTAGAGAAAACATATTCTACAAGTTCGGGTATCCAAGAGAATTGGTCACAGATCAAGGCAGTCAGTTCACTTCCAATTTGATTGAAGACCTACTCACACATCATAAAATCAAGCACAAGACGTCCACCCCTTACCATCCACAAGGAAATGGGAAGGTGGAAGTCACTAACAGAGCTTTGGAAGGAATTCTGACCAAGGTAGTGAGCAGTAGTAGGAAAGATTGGGCAGACAGATTAGTTGAGGCCACCTGGGCCTACAACACAACATGGAAGATCACCACAGGGTTCTGTTGAAGCCTCGAGAAATCGGGTCAACAACAAGGGGGATACCCACCCGGTCCGGACCTTGAAAGCAGCTCCTTTTCCATTTGGTATGGTGGGTCCGACTGGGGATAATGGGACCAGTTTCCCTATTTGTTTGTGATGATGATAAGAATTGATGTTTTCCTTTCTAAAAGATTTCTACATAGAATGCTTTTAATCTAAATCTAATCTAAAACATGCAATTATATTCTAATGAACAGAAACATCTAATTCTAAAACTAACCCGGGATTAACTTTTCACTTATGCGATCTAAAATAGTTTCTAACAACAATTGGTAAAAAAAATCATTCAATTGCTACAAGAAAAGAACTCATTAAAAATGAATTGTTTTGTAAAATTAGCCGAAACAATTGTGAGAAACATATCACATAATAAGCTATTCATACATTTAAGCATAAACAGAATAGTCACCACCATACAAAAGTGCCAAATGATAACTTAAGCATTCAAGCTTTCATATATAAACAACTGAACATAAAATATTACTTCGACACATAAGCAGAAATCATTAAGAGATAAAAGTACCATTGATAACAAGTCCTACTCATGAGCTTCAACAATATAGATTTATCTTCTCCTAATTCAATATCTACTAAGAGTACAGAAATGCATTTCAGCATCAGACATTAAACACAGATATTAATAAATCTCGTTCTATTCATTCATCAAAACCTCCTCCGAGGGTGTAGAAATGCATGTTCTAAGGAAATGTTTTTGACAAATTTCTGGACCCCTCTCTAAATGCATGATAGGGGTTAAAATACTACTAACTAAAGACTAAAAGTAGTTTATTACAAAAATATAGGAGGTTTAAATGACCGTCCTCATTTAAGGCAAAAATAAATCAAAAATAAAACTAAAACTGTATCTGAAATTTAATTATGCATCTGTTCTCTGAGATCGCAAGCATTCAGCATCGGCTTCAGGAGTGTCGGTTGGCCGACCTCTGATTTTAGTTGTCCTGCGAAAACAAAATCGACAAGTGCTGGCGCTATCTTTTCGGCAGAATTTGTAAGGCATTTTAGAGTCATGCATTGACTGTGCAGTTTAACCAAGTACTGCCAGTAAGTGTCCCAATTCAACTTGGTTAAACCCTTGATTGACTTTGCCTTTTCTTCAGCCTTTTGTCTCCAGCTTGTCTACAATTGCTGTGCCTTTGGGAGAAATCCCGGAGCGGTTTCTGATATCAGGTTTGCCCTATGCAGATTTTCATTGACACAGTCAATGACATTGCTCACCACTGTCGCTGCTTCTTCCGCTGCCTGTTCTACCTTTTTAATCTGTGCATCCCACTTATTGAACAACATTTCTTTGTGGGCTTCATTGATTTTGAGCAAGCCTGCTTTCTTCCCTTCCTCTGATTCTTGCCAAATCAAATAATCAAAAATTTTCTTATCAATTAAATCATAATCGAGTCACAAATCCACGACTTGACTTGTAATTTTATCACTCATCTCGCAATGGGAGCTCCATTGCGATATTCTTTGGCAGAGTGCCTCTTGTTGTTGCAAGAGTTGGTCATTCAAGGCAAGGGCTTCTGAGACAAATTTTGTGACTTTGGGGTCATCTTTATGCATTTCTAACATGGCTTGTAATTGATGTTCCTTTTCGGCCAAATTTCTCTGATACCCCAGCTGCATCTGTTGAAAGTCCTGTTGTAATTTTTCTAATTTCTCTTCCGCTTCTCAGTTAGCGCTAGCCTGTTGTAACTGTTGTTGCAAAACTAGGATTTTTTCCTCTCTATCCTTAAGCAATAGTTGTACCTTGAATGCTTTATCAATAGTAGCAGAAGCATAGGCTCCTGCAATCTAGGATAACTTAGTCAAATTTTCTGTAGGATTAGTGGTAGGGTCTCACCAAAGGACATCTAGCTGCTCTGCCTCAGGTGAGAGCACGCTGTCTAATTTTTGTTTCTTTCTTTGTCTTCTTACCACTGCTTTGTGCTGCAGACTATAAAATACATCTAGAGGAGGAATCTCCTCTATCTTCAGCATGATTTCAGATGATGGGGCCATGGGAATATGCTCCATTTCTAGAGCATTGCTGACTATTTCAATGACCATATTTGTCATTGTCTGCACTGTATTCTCAGGTGTCTTCATGTTCTGCTCCTCGGTATTGATCAATTCATTAAATGTTTCCCACTCTTTATCCAGCTCAGTTCTCACTGGCTTTGGTGGTTGGATGAGGGGAGCGGGAACCTTCACCTGTGGTGTCGACAAAACTTGTTGCTCTGGGTGCTCTTTAGATTGGGCAGTATCCCTGACTAACCCTTCACTTTTATTATGGTCACTCTCAGACTGTTTAGAGCGTTCTGGTGATTCTTTCCCAGACTTAGACCTGGACTTGTCTGTACCCGAGCTTCCACTTAAACTGATGCTGGGAGTTGGCTCCCTTATTGGTTCTAAGCGCAACTTATCCAAGGGGATGTTTGCTAATCTCCTCTCTCTGTAGAGTTTGAATTCTTGGAATTCTGCTAGGCCAAATTGAATTTGGGCCATGTGAAAAATGTCTTTCAGTGTGTTCTTCTGCTGGAAGATGTCATCAAAGAGATCATCTTCTTTAGTGAATACCTTTATCTTGACAGCCGTAGTAAAATTCTTAATTACATCAAAGGGATCAAATTGTCTCCCTGGAAATTTAAACAGTCGTAGACTCAACATGTTGTCTACTTCTCTAAAGGCATGACCTAAATCAAACAGTGAAAAGGCCCCACAGGCCACAGGGAATTGCGGCCAGACAACCTTTTTCTTGTCTTTCAATTCTTTGCTCATTCCTCCAACCCCGCAGGTTTGGTAGGCTATTTCTCGAGCCAATAACTTATCAGGAACATATAAAGGAAGCACATGAGGGGAAGCAATGCTTCTAAATACTCTGATGTAAGTGAAAAACTCTTCTCCAAACCATCTTCCGACAGGGAGAATATCAACTTCCGCTTCGGGGGAAAATCTTGGGGCGTCTTTATTATACAACATTCTGTGAAGGGGTAACATAACTCCATGACAAATTCTGTAAAAATATGGGATAAACTTGGAATCCCACAATTCCTTATGATAGACATGAATGGGCAAGGGATTCTGTATAGTCCACTTCCAACCCATTAGAGGAAATCTAGAAACAGAATAGATTGCATCCATAACATAAGCAGCTAAAAAGAAAGGAGGATAAATCCTCTGAGAGGGAGTTCTTTTAGACCGGTAGTTCCAAATAGCCGAGGCTAAATTATCAGACAATATCTGGGCCCAATCCATAATAGTGGCGTTAGTGGCTGCATCTAATAGGGGTAGCCACTCGAATGAAAACTTGTTGATGTCAGGCCTTCCAAATAGCCTACATAGCATAGCAGCAACAAAACAATATGGGGAGGAGAGGGAACTAGTACTGTACATACCATGTTTGTCCTTTTTCAATGGCTCTTCCTTTGACGACCAGTTCTTGGTGCACTCCGCCAAATCTTCGTTTTCCTTGGCGAATTTCTCCATGAACTACTTGTTGTAGCTTGCCTACGGCTCTGGTAAATGATACATAAGTCTTAAATCCTATGGGGTAAATGACCCAATAAGCTCCTAGCTCCGAGACTTGAATTTTCTGTCTGTTATATCAGCATTGTCCAATACCCACTTGACCATGTCTCTATGGGGAAGTATCTTAGGCCTTGCTGTTATGCGGTGCAGGAATGAGCATGATAGTTTAGTAAGTGATGCTTCAAATGACCCGCGTGTGTCTGTTGTAACTGTAACTTCCATAACTCTAGGGTTTTCTTCTTCCAATAGACTGTAAATGCCTTCCCAAGTGGATATGTCGGCTTCTCTGGTACAGGTGGTGTCTGTAAATAAGGGCGTCATCTCTGTTTTCTCAACAACTAGATATTTTCCCTTCTTCCCTATTACGTTTTGTATACTGATCTGTATATTATTCTGCTTGCCGCTCTTGCAATTTTACATGTAAGGAAAGAATAATGGTAAGTGATAAGGTGACGGGAAAGCTCTTAATTTCGAAATCATATCAAATATATCACCCTACATGAAACAACCTTTCAATTAGTGTTATAGACATTTTTGTGCCTAACAGCATCAAGCATGAAATGTCAATAATCTGAGGGATCCAAAGTCCCTAAACATGTTGTTCTTACCCCTAGAGGAACAAGGTCAGCAAACCACAGCACTGAAAATCAGTTCTCCACCTGAAAACACTCAAAAACAAGCTATTTCTGGATCATGTCAGCTGCTCCACTGAGCATCTGCGCTGAATGTCAACTGCTCCACTCTGTACCTGCGCTGAATGTCAAAATCAATGAAGGCTACCTGTGCTGGGCGAGATTGGCCAAGTGGCACAGTCATTCTGCAAGGTGTCAAATGCCCAGGAAGCTTCCAAAATGACACTTGGATCAGGGAATTCGCCTTGTGATGAGTAAGAGGATCTAGATCTCCAAGTGGAAGCAAGAGACTCCAAGTGGACTCAAGAACTGAAGATTAACTGAAGTAGGAGAGGACACTAGTCAGCTTCATGTCAGTCTCAAGCTGACTCATGCTTTCTCCAAAACTTCTATATATAGAGCTCTCTCATGAGGTCTATGGAGGCTGGAATTTTGTGCAAGTAAGGAAGTGCTGTTGGTTTGAGTATAGAACTATTGGGTGATTTGCTTGAAGGAGGTGAAGAGGAGATTTCTTTCTGCTGGGAGGTGTTGCTGGATTGGGCCTATTATGGTTGTAACACTCTCAGAACTTTACTTCTTCCATTAATAAAGTATTTGAGGTTCTTCTATATGCATGTGTCTCAATGGTGAATTGATGCTTGTATATTTGATTTATTCTAATCCTTGAATCAATTATGGATGTATGCTTCTTGTAGTTTCCTTTTCTTGTGCTTTTACAGGATCTTTGTGTAGTTGGGCCGGTGAAAGAGCAAGGAGCTAGGAGCAAGCAGCAAAGAGGGAAGATTGGATCAACCATTAGCGGAAGATAACGGTTAGTGGATCCCCTTTCTCTTCTCTCTCTCATCTTATAAAGAAGTAATCTTGAATAGCTTTGTATTCATTTGTTGCTGAGGTACTATCACCCTTAGAGTGGGATAGGGTCATTCCGTATTGGATACTTTTCCCAACAACAAATTGGCGACTCCACTGGGGATCGTATCTTGTTGGTTGTTTGTGTTTTTTCTATTCATTTCATAAACAAAGGGAGTACCGAATCGAACTGTATTTGGATCTTTCAAATACAAAGTAGAGGGCAGCTACTCTAGCTCAGTTTCTGGGCAAGTTTATGATTTGAAGAGCTGATCCACAAGGACTCTAATAAGCTCTTAGTGACAGCTTTTCATCCTCCTTTCCATCCCTTAGTGTGTCCTTGACTGATAGCTTCTGATTTGAGCAAAAACTGTGAATTTTTGAGCAATCTGTGACACGAAAACCAAGAGAAACGAAAGTTTCGTTCTTCAGTGCAGGCTGTACAAAGGCTGTTTGCATTTCAGCGTAGTTCCCGAAGGGGCTACCTGCGCTGAAGGTCAAACAGACAGTGTCCCACCTGCACTGGACCAGTCTTGCCTTGTGTTACTGGGGTTTCCTACTGTTTCTTGCCCTGTTTTCAATCTTGTTTTTGATGTTTGTTACCAGTCAATGTGCCTATCTGAAACCAACTTTCCTTGTCATTATTCCGCCTCGGTTGTATAAAGAAACTGTGTTTGTTCTTTGTGTATTTCTTGTGCATTTACAGTTTCCCATAACGAAAAGTGAACTAGTCTTGCTGTGACCTCTTAGATCTAGACCTGTGATAAAGTGTCGTTTTGATCTTAAGAGTTAGTTTATTTGCTGTTCATAGCTGATTGAGCTTTTGCTTTCGTCATATAGTTTGAATTTATATATTTCTATTGTCGAAACAAGTAAATCTTAAGGTGTCTTTTGATTTTGGACAAGCTTGTTTGCTTTCACTTGAAATTGAATTCAAAATTATACAACAGCTTTCTTTTTGCATTTCACCAACATTAAGAAAGAGAAAAGAAATACTTGCATTGTGCATGTGCATTATGACAGTTTGCATGCTGATTTAGGGAAAAAGTGCATTAGTGTGTGCTCTATGATCTGTGTGAAAAGGTGTTATCTTTCTTTTCCCTCAGTAGTTAAGGTTTTCAAAGTTGAAAGATTGAAAAGCTTGCTTATCATCTTAGACTGCATTTAGGAGTGTTATCATACATCTCATGGTGATCCATAAAGGCAAACTGCTAAACAAGATCAACCTTAAAATAAATTCAATTTACATAACAACGCATTGAAACATAACGCAAACACATAGAGGTCTAAGCTAGAGATGTGTTCCGGCGTCGTTAAACGTGATATCTTAGCGTTGAGTGGTTGGGTGATTCCTCCACGGTGAAGCGATAAGTATCAATACGGACTTGTGCTCCCACGTACCTTCGCATATATATTGGGAGACCCCTATAGGATCAAAGCCTTTATCCATAGGAAACCGTGTCGGCCGCCCTACTGATCGCAATGCAGTGAACACAGCATTCACGAAGATCGACCACTCGTACCGTAAAACGTATTCTGTGGTTTTGCGAAAGGTTTGGCACACCCTCTGCCTAGAACTCCAGAGCAGTTTCTTTTGGCCTTTTTCAAACTCTATAACTGAAAAAGTCCATCCGAGCATTTGTCACTTCGGGCTCGTTAAAACATCGAAGGAGACTAGAGTCATCTTTAGCTTTTTCTCGACTCTTAAAAAGTGAAAAAGCAAGTTGTGTCTAAGCGTCGTTATAAAAATTATTTTAAACGGAACATAATCACCTTCTATTCCCGCGTTGATCTTTAGGTCGAGAACATGGAACGCCCCAACCAAGGAATTCCACATGATGGAAATCCTAGTCCTTTCTCCTCTTGGGGAGAAGTTGGTGCGCCCCACATGGCCACATTGTCGCTTCTAGGACTGACGATTGGCCTGCCTATTTGGCTATTCTCGACCAATGTAGTTCAGAACACCATGGTTCCTGAACAGTCGAGTCAACAGTTAGATGAGTCTAGAGCTTCCCACCAACCTTCTACTTCCTCTAACCCTTCCTCCAATCCTTCATCTTCGAAAGGTAGAGCCAGCAAAAGCCAAGCTCCCATGGAGGAGAAGGAAAAGAAGAAGAAAGAGAAGAAGAAGAAGGAGCCTAAGGCGGCTGGGGGCAAGCAAAAGACATCTAACAAAAACCCACACACAGCACAGACCGGGCCTAAATCGCCATGTGTCATATGTAGAGGAGACCACTTCCATAGAGATTGTCCCTGTATTCCCCGGATACTAAGGGACTGGTCCCCTCGGTTGCACAATTCGGGAGCATCAACCTCTGATAGCCAGGTTGAGTGCTTACCGTCAACCAGCGAAAGTGAAGGTTCAAGACAAAAGGGGGGAGCTAGATCCCCCTGTAGACTGTGTGAAGGCGGTCACACCATCCACCGTTGTCCCTTCTTAGACGAAGCGAAGAGAGTTTTGGAAGATCGTCTGGTTTCACCGTTGAGACTTCCTCCTGGATACAAAAAACTCGTGCCAAGTCCTTCGTTGGTTGAAAACACAGCTGGCCCGCTCAAGTGGTCAGCTGAAGCGTCAGTCATTGAAAATGAACCTACTGAATCCAGACCAGACGAAAGTCTAAAGGTCGATACGGCAGTTGACCCGGTTCTTCCTTCAGAGGTTTCATCCTCAAATGACACCGTCACTGAAGATTCATCTTCAAATGACACCCTCACTGAAGAGAATAAGGATGACACCATCCAGATTCTTTTCATCAACACAGATTCTGATGAGCATCAGGGCAATGCGCCCATTCCTTTATCGCAGGAGGGAACATCGTCAGGATCGTATCCGGCCGTGTATTCGGTCCCACCACCAAGCAACCTGGTTGTGTCCTTTGATTGGAACCAACTAGGCAGACCCCGGTTGCCAGCTAGTATACCATTCAGAATCATAGTCCAAATTTATAGAATGGTGATGGCTGGGACTATCATTGATGAAGGGGCATCTGTGAGTATCCTTTCCTCTATTGCTTAGAAAGCACTGGGTTCCCCGACGCTTTTGCCTGAGATAAGAAATCTCTCGGGCTTTGACAAAGGAACCAGTCGACCATTAGGGATCCTCCCCAATGTGCCTGTTACATTGAAAGGGAAGACCGTTCAAATGAACGTGATGGTCGTTCAAGGACCCTTGGATTATAACCTACTCCTTGGATGTGACAATATATATTGCATGGGAGCTATAGTCTCCTCACTCTTTAGAGTAATGTGTTTTCCACATGAAGGAAGGGTGGTCAAGCTCGTGGACCAACTTTCATTTCCAGGATCACGCATCGCAAATAGTCAAATACCAACCCTCAATGGTCTATTTACTCAAGAAATGTCTCCACCCCCAGTCCTCCTTCCCGATGAGTGCGAGTGATTCGGAAAGATGGGACTGGAACCCAGGGGGCATGCATCCTGGTCTGCTTCGGGCAGAGGAAACCCTGGGTATAAGGTAGAATTTCCGCGAAAGAATATGACTAGTCCGTACCCCGTCCGTATGTGGAAGAGGGGTTGTTCTGGGATAGGATTCTTTTGTTAAAGTTATGTGTTTGACAAGTTGTAGTCATTCACCTTTGTCCTATCTAAAAATATAAGTAGACATCGCCGAAGAAAGAGATTGATTTGCGGCAGCAAATAGAACCGTCTTCGGGTAACAAGAAAGAGGCAAGCCTCACCCTTTAAAACAAATGTTTTATCGGATAAGTAGGGGCAGCCTTGAAATTGTACTTTATACCTGGGGGCATGCAAACCTTTTGGAGTGCAAGCTAGGAGCGGTTATTTATCTGTTTTTAGGATTAGCCGTGTCCGAACTTGCATAAAGAAAGGATGAGAGGGAGCAAAGCTTAGTGAAGATGAAGCTCTATAAAAAATAGAGATCTCACAGGAGACATTTGTTATCTTATGACCGGTATATCGAGCAGTTTTTGCATAAAGTTCATGCTCGTTAAAAAATAAATGCAAGATCCGAGCAGTTTTACCGTGGAATTTATGCTCGTTAAAAAATAGAAAAGCGTGAGCAAGAGTTTCCCCCAGAGTTCAAGCTCATTAAAAAATGAACCTATTTCGGTAAATAACCATTGTGATCGTAAATTTATTAGCCATAAAAAGCCTTGGTCGTGTTTGCACCCGCCACCTCCATTCCATTTGGCCGATCGTTCACTCCCATATGATTGTTTACCCATTTTGAGGAACAGCTGCGAAGAGTGATTTCACTTAGCCATCCTTGTGACACTGCCGTGATTAGAAATTTCCAACCTGTACCTGGAATCTGCTGCTGTCCCTGTTTATCACTCGTTCCTCAAAAGACGAGTCTTCTTTGAGCTCTTTTCATCTGACACGTAAAATATGAAAAGTTTGCCGAGTTTTGGCCTTCCAACTCGTTAAAAGGACCGGAAGAGCTATCCCTCCTCTAGATTTTAATCTTTTTGGACCTGAGGGATTATTGCACAAAAAGGTCGAGCGCTTGTTTTATTCGGCTCGTTAAAATTATCGAAAATTCATCCCTTCTATATTGTTTTATACTTTTTCGGACTTAAGGGATTAGATGACGAAAAAGGAATTTTGGAGTTAACTTTCTGTACCTTTTCAGACTCTCTAAAAATGAAAAGGACCGAGTTTTCTTTGTCGTTAGACTCGTTAAAATGATTAAATAGCGACAAACTTGTCTTTAGACGAGAACGAGTTTCCCTATCGCTAGGCTCGTTAAAACATAGCGATGGGCTTGCCCAAAGGGCAGGTTATAGAACAAGCATATGTTATCCTCCTCAAGCTTGACAAAAATAAAGAGGTACTGGTCAGAAATGACTGGGGAAAAATTGGGAGAACCTGAAAGCTTTAATGGTAGCAAGTCGCTCTTGAACATGACACTTTGTCCTCCGTATCACATCGGGTTGGGTTGTTTCATTCACCGGTCTCATCACCATGGTCTTCGCCAAACCATCCGTATTTGGGGTAATGCTACCGATCCATCACATCAGTGTCGTTATATGTTCAAGAGATGTGTTCAGAAAGAGTCAACCGTGTCCCATCCACTACCATACATTATCCTTCATCCACCCATGATCGCCACCCTGAATCATATCTCACAGATTGTTTTCACCTCCACTAAAATCATTAGCTCTGTTCCATGTCATTGATGTGGGATTCATTAGGGCCCTCCTTTGACGGATCGCTTCTTGTCGACTTCAGCTCATTATCCAAGAGGTTGATCTAGGAACAACCCCCCCCCCCCCCCCCCAGTACTTTGAAGCTTGCATGCCTCAATGGCAAGTTTCTCACTTCCGGCGACAGGTATACATTAATGACCTTCGACCAGAAGATTTTGCATGGTGTTCGACGCCAAGTCCTTTATTCACACCACGTGAATTGTACTGCAGTACCTTGAGGGTCATTGTCATTATTGGTGATTCCTCTCGCGCTTGTTAACGGTTTACATTATCGACCGGTAATCAAGCGATGTCTTTCCATGTTCGACTTCAGCGCAATTCTCACATGGATCAACTTGTACTTAGAGTGAAGATCGAACGAGTTTTGAAGACCCCGGATCTAGTTTCATCCATCCGGGCTACGATATATATTCAGGAAATATAAAGACATTTGTTAGGTACATCATTGCAGTAGATGATCATCCTACTCAAAGGATGATAATTTCAGCAGAGAATTATCAGTCTACCATCAGACGATCGTCTGTTCTATGTACCAAAATGAATTTATAAAGCTGAGCATGGGAATGCCCGCCTCAGCTAGATCATGAAAGCAGAATGAAAAATAATGTATTGTATTGTATTTTATTACAGGGCACCTCTCAGCGATTGAATGAACTTCGGATCCTCCTGATAAAGCATTTCACCCGATAAACGACCTCATACTTTAGGGGGCAATTGTTATAGACATTTTTGTGCCTAACAGCATGAAGCATGAAATGTCAATAATCTGAGGGATCCAAAGTCCCTAAACATGTTGTTCTTACCCCTAGAGGAACAAGGTCAGCAAACCACAGCACTGAAAATCAGTTCTCCACCTGAAAACACTCAAAAACAAGCTATTTCTGGATCATGTCAGCTGCTCCACTGAGCATCTGCACTGAATGTCAACTGCTCCACTCTGTACCTGCGCTGAATGTCAAAATCAATGAAGGCTACCTGCGCTGGGCGAGATTGGCCAAGTGGCACAGTCATTCTGCAAGGTGTCAAATGCCCAGGAAGCTTCCAAAATGACACTTGGATCAGGGAATTCGCCTTGTGATGAGTAAGAGGATCTAGATCTCCAAGTGGAAGCAAGAGACTCCAAGTGGACTCAAGAACTGAAGATTAACTGAAGTAGGAGAGGACACTAGTCAGCTTCATGTCAGTCTCAAGCTGACTCATGCTTTCTCCAAAACTTCTATATATAGAGCTCTCTCATGAGGTCTATGGAGGCTGGAATTTTGTGCAAGTAAGGAAGTGCTGTTGGTTTGAGTATAGAACTATTGGGTGATTTTCTTGAAGGAGGTGAAGAGGAGATTTCTTTCTGCTGGGAGGTGTTGCTGGATTGGGCCTATTATGGTTGTAACACTCTCAGAACTTTACTTCTTCCATTAATAAAGTATTTGAGGTTCTTCTATATGCATGTGTCTCAATGGTGAATTGATGCTTGTATATTTGATTTATTCTAATCCTTGAATCAATTATGGATGTATGCTTCTTTTAGTTTCCTTTTCTTGTGCTTTTACAGGATCTTTGTGTAGCTGGGCCAGTGAAAGAGCAAGGAGCTAGGAGCAAGCAGCAAAGAGGGAAGATTAGATCAACCATTAGCGGAAGATAACGGTTAGTGGATCCCCTTTCTCTTCTCTCTCTCATCTCATAAAGAAGTAATCTTGAATAGCTTTGTATTCAGTTGTTGCTGAGGTACTATCACCCTTAGAGTGGGATAGGGTCATTCCGTATGGGATACTTTTCCCAACAACAATTAGATCCAAATCTTTTCTCATAAATGACCATCAATAAACCACTAAGTTGACATTAATGCCCATAATGCAGTATCAGATTACGAGAAATATTTCATTGAAGAATGAGCCCTGTTAATCTACGATAAAGTGATTTTGATTTCTTCGCAATATCGTAGATCGCCATATTACTAATCCTTTCGTTAACAATCATTCATTTCTTTATGCGACTGTGTGATGCGATTTGCGAGATGCTTTATCGCATATCGCAGGATCAGGATGTTTTATCTTAGGTGGTGCTTGTGACATATGAAATCTGTGATGTGCGATGAGTTTGAAAGGCGCGCGATCTCGCATCATTGCATTTTTGCAATTTCAAAAGTTTTTTTATATGATATCCTGCTTTACCCTTTTTGTAATGAGATGTTTTATTGTTAAGAGAACAATTTTATTCGAAACTTATCATGAAACTTAAGATTTTGGGTTTTGCAGATGTTTTTCCTAAGTTTATGATAGTGTGTTTTATTCGAACAGAGTTATAAGTGCTAGTTTTTTTTATTTTTTATAAGGGTCCCCATTTATTTAGTTTTACTACTAAAACTAAATAAAAAAGGGGGGTTGTTGCTGGCCATAACAATTGGCGATTCACTAGGAAGAACCAGTTATCTCTGATTATCTTTTGAATTTTCTAAAACTTCCAAAACATAAAAGTTTTCTAGAAAATTAAACTTTATTATAGAAATATAAAATGTATCATGCTCTTAGCCATTAATGGTAGTTTGTTTCTTCCGTGCTAATTATGATTATTTTCTTCCCAAAGCTATTCATTGTATTTACATCATCCACTACTTGGTTTATAAAGATAAAAACAAAGAAATATTTGTAGATGAGTTTTAAGTATGCTCATTTGTCGTAGGTAGAGCCTCTGCTACCAGCAAGCGTTCATAGCCTCGACAGGGTTACCTGTTACCCAACAATGATCCTGTATCCTACTTCGAGAAATGTACAATTTTCAATGATAAATCCATATCCACACTTATTGCTTTTGTTACACTAAAAAATGTCACCATGGCTATTTACAGTTAGTATGGCTCCATCAACAGTCATGCTATCCTCCTGGGCAAGTCTCATGCCTCTGCTCTCCATGTCAAACTCCAAAAAAGAGAGAAAGTATTTATAAATGTATTTATCTCTGGGTACGCAGGTTCTCTCAAACTTACCTGCGGATACGCACCTAATGTTCACAAAAGCTGCGTACTTGTACGCTCTATATGTAAAGGGGCAGGTGCGTACCCTTGTAAAGTTCAAAATGCGCAAGTTTCATCTTTAAAAAGTTACTTGTGGTCATTTCTAGAGGCTTCTAGAAGTATGTTTGACGTGTATGAAGCGCCTCCAGATGGTTCATGTACCCCTACCAAAGAGGAACTTATCCCATCAATAAGGGAGCTATCCCATCCAAAGAGGGGATTATCCCATTGATGGTGGACCTGAATAACTTCCTCTTGAGCACTATAAATACAGGCATTGGGCCAGAAGGAGGGGAGGTTGAAAGCTAAACATTTCTAAGGGTAGATGCTGCTGGAATTAGGACTCCCATTTAGAATCTTGTGAGGAGAGATTGCCATCTTTGCTTTTTCTATTTGGAAGTGGGTGAGCTTTGTCAAAGTAAAGGAGAACTCTTGATGGACCCTGGGAGGGACTTGCATAACACCAAGGCTCAGGTTGTAATTGTTCCTTTTGTTTCCTATTAATGCAAATGAGTCCATTCTTCTCAATAACTTGTTATTTATGAGTTGTTTCATGTACTCCTTGGTCTATGTGTTAAATATGTTTTATTTTATGAGATTATCAAGTGCTATTTAATCGTTTGATTGTTAGTGAATGCAGGTTTCGAAGTGAAGGAGGAGCTCATCCGGATCAGCGAGGCTGGACTGCTACAACGGCGTTGGACTACAGGTAGGATCTAAACACTTGATTTCTCGTATAGTAAATACATGTTTAGAGAAGGATTACTCTTGTTTGTCTTGTTTGTCACTAGAGAGTCTTAGGCTCCTAGGGAGGTTGGTTGTGTCCGCACTATCGACTCTTTCCGCCTGACAGCTTTTTTTTTCTTTTAATTCTTAAAGAACAATGTCTTGGTTTGGTAGCCAAATTTTGACAGTGCCATTCACTTGATTTATAACTTTGTTGAACAAGCTGGCTCGTGATGAGGCCCCTTGTCTTTTGATTTCAACAATCTTGAGTCATTGCCTTGTTTTGGTATGTAGTTTTGGCAATGTCAACAAGTTATAATCTCCATAATCATGATAAGTCTGCTCGTGATGAGACCTTTTATTCTTTAATTCTATAGTGTATCATTGGATTACTCCTTGAAACTCGTAATTCCCTAGGTGGGGAGGACTTCATTGGTTCCTTAAGAATAGCTCTGGACGACAATTATAGAGTTTTTGAAGACAACTTTTCTATAGAGAACCTTCGTTTTGTTATTGATGCTTTTCATGACTGATATAAAACAAATTCCCACTAAAGGTTGTTTTTATCAAAACTCGTAAGGCTTAAACTAATAAAAGTTTTAGGCTTGTAGCATTTGACTGTATCTTTCAATGATAATGATTAATTTTCCAAATCAGTTCTATTTATACAAGCGAAAAAAAAAACAAAATTTAAAAGAAACACCTATCTTTTTCGTGAAATCCAAAGGTAACCATTTACAACCTATTTTATTATCAAAATAAAGCTATAAACAATAACTTACAAAAATAGAAGAGGTTATCTTCAATGGAAAGTGTTTTTTAAGGATTTTCCCATTAACAGGTAAAGATTCTCTTTTCCCTGCTAAATCTTGCAACATGAAAGTCGATGGACCTATAATTTCAACAATTTGGAATGGTCCAAGCCACATTCGTTGGAATTTAGAATGTTTGCCTTTTTCTTCGTGAGCCTTATCCCATTTCAATACTAAATCTCCAATTTGAAAATCCTTCCTAGATACCATGTTTGAATCGAAGGAAGCCTTTACTAATGCTTGATGATGAGCATGTGTAATTTTAGCCTGTTCTCGTTGCTCTTCTAGCTTAAGGATCTGTAGTTGTCTTAGTTGTAAAGATGAAGATGGTGTTTCCTCAATAAATTGAACTAAGGCTAAAGAAGGAATTGCTAGATGAGTTGGGAGAACTACTTCTTTCCCATAAACTAAATTAAAGGGAGAAGTGCCAATGGAAGCCTTTTGAGTTATTCGGTTTGCCCAAAGAGCATACATCAAAGATTTGTGCCAATTTTTATGATTCTGATCGATGGTTCGCTTAATGATTCTGATTAAGTTTTTATTTGTTGATTCAGCCAACCCGTTCCCTTGTGGGTAATAATTGGCAGAATATTTAAGCTTAAAACCTCTTTTAAGTGTAAATTCATTCATAGCATTTCCAGAAAAATATGATGCATTGTCAAACATTAAAGCAGAAGGTAAACCAAACCTGGTAATTATGAACTGATCTATGAAATCAATGATATGTTCAGCATTGGTTTTCTTGAGAGGAACTGCTTCTACCCATTTAGTAAAATAATATGTAGCTGTAAGGATGTACCTATGCTATTTAGAAGAGTGAGGAACGATCTCACCTATTATATCCAATCCCCATTGATCAAATGGTTGATCGATATTGACTGGTTGCAATGACAATGATGGTTTCTTCTATCTTCCGGTAGCAGTTTGACAAATTTGGCATTTCCTTACATAGCTATGTGCATATTTAAATAGTGTAGGCCAATAGTATCATGTGCACAAAATTTTATGCGCTATAGCATCTCCCGCATAATGTCCACTTGCTGTTCAATCATGGAGTTTCTGCAACACTCTTTCAGCTTCAGATTTCTCAAGACATCGTAGAAGAATGGAATCATAACTCATCCTAAAAAGCACATCGTTTATGAGTTGATGTTGCTTGGCTTTCAATCTTAGGTCTCTTTTCTTTGTATAATTCAAATTTGGATCATATCCATTTTTTAGATAAAACATGATATCAGCATATCTCGATTCAATATCGTTTAGGCTTACCTCATACATTTGTACCTCTTGATTAGGAGATGGTATTTCAGAAATAAGCGATGCTCCAGCCAACATCTTGCAAAAGCCTTGACCTTTTACAATATTTGCTGGCTTGATCTCAGCGTCTTATTCTTGTAGGGTAGTGACCCAATTAGCTCTCTTTTCTCCCACATCTTTCTGCACTAAGATATTGTTGGCATTTTTGGCTCAGGAATGGCGCTATGATACAGGTGTTGTCCTTGATGGCAACTCTCTTTGATGACAGATCTCCGTTCAGTCTACAGAATGAAGCAAAATCTCATATACGCAGGTTAATTAAGTCCAAGTTGCGTATACACGCTGGTGATATGCATACTAAGTCGCGTATACGCAGGAGAGCTACATAATAAGGCGCATATACACGCAGATGCATGAACAGAAAAGTGCGTATATGTCGGGAAGTTTCCTTTTGGTCCATGGTAGTTAGTCCTCGGTACTTGTGCCCATGTCTTTGGACCAGAGTACCTCGACAGTCGTGTAGATCACTAGTTTTGAAGTTGATGGTTTTGGATTTCTATGGTTTTGGCTCTTGGTATTGAGCAAGGCCTAAGGCTATATAAGGAGAAGAAGATCATTAGGCAAAATCATCTTTCGAAAAGGCTTGAATATCTGAAAAAGAAAGAGATCTGATATGCAGGTTCTGGGTTGCTTGATCTAAGCCAAGGAGAGATCACATCGGTTGATGGAAGACTAGATCTAAGGATAGATCGGGATCTAATGGTTTGAAATGCACTATCATGATATGGTTGATTATGCGTATTTCTAGATCTGCATACTGTCGCAATGTTATGTTCTGGGTCTAACTGATGTCTGGTACAGCTGCAAATTGAGAGAGTTTATTTTTAGATCTGTACGCAGGTTGGCTTCGGTAAAAGCGCGTGTATACGCGGTTTTTGCTCATTGAAGTAGCGTATATCTTTTGAAGCTTGATTTTGGGTTTACAGTTGGGTCTGACTGTTATTGCAGAGTTCTGTGTTCTGGTAACTGGTGATTGACAGGGTTCAGTGGTTCAGTGATTCAAAGTTTGGTTGTTTTATGCTTCAATGATCTGTTGTGAAAGGTGAATGAATTGTGGTCTTCAGATTGTAATGTTGTGCTTCAGGAATATCCAGTCTGAAAATGTATGAAAGGTGGTACCTGAAGGAAAGAAGATTGTAGGTCAGCACCTACGTACTAGTATCTTGGCTAGTACAAGAGCAAAGGGGGTTGGAGCTCCCTTCCAAGGAAGTTTGGAGAACGAGAGAAGGTTGTAGCCTTCTGCAGGTTGTAGCCTGCGTACTGGTATAAGGCTGCACCAGTACAAAAGATTGTAAACTGAAGTTTCATATTAAAGAAAGATAGAGACAACTTGCAGCAGGTGGTTTTCACCCACATTGGGTTTCCACCTTATATCTTGGTGTTCATGTGTGTGGCTTTTGATCTGTTCTGTTATACTGCACCTGTTTACTGTTAATGTGGTGAATAATGTCCTGATGAACTTAACTGAAGAATAAGCTAACTAAATTATGAGTTTTCTTCTTATACGCTGTTTTATTTAGTCACAGTAGCGTGTACACGCTGGTTCACTTAACTGAAGTAGCGTATATGTTTCTGAGCATTGAAAAAGTTTGATTGATCTGATAATACTGATTCACCCCCCCTCTCAGTATTATTTCCAACAATTGGTATCAGAGCAGGTCCTTCAGAGAAGCTTGATCGCTTGAAGGTAGATCATTCATCATGAGCAACTACGAGAAAGAAGCATCAATCAGGCCACCGATTTTTGATGGGACAAATTTCAATTATTGGAAGGTAAGAGTTACTGCATATCTTCAATCTCTTGGTACAGAAGTTTGGAACATTGTAGAAACAGGCTATGCTTTTCCTTCAGCTACTCCTACAGATCCAGCTGAGAAAAAGCAGTATGAAACAAATGCAAAAGCAGTCAGTACTCTATTAGGAAGTATATCCCAAACAGAATTCATGAAGGTCATGCACTTCAAATCAGCAAAAGAGATATGGGACAAAATGATCACTAGCTATGAAGGAGATGAACAGGTAAAGCAAGCTAAACTTCAAACTCTCAGGATTCAATATGAGACTCTCAAGATGTATAATGATGAAAGTGTGGCTAATTATTTTCTTCGGGTAGATGAGATTGTTAATTGTATGAAAAATTTGGGTGAAGAAATAAAAGAGACTATAGTAGTTCAAAAGATTCTAAGATCATTATCCCCCAAGTTTGAATCTAAAGTATCTGCAATAGAAGAAAAAGAAAATCTCCGTGTTCTCACTATGTCTCAGCTACATGGAATTCTAACTGCTTATGAAATGAGAAAGGGAGGTCCATCAGACAGAAGGGAAGCTGCTTTTAAGGCATCAGGAAAAGAAGATTACTATGAAGCAAGCCATGTTCCAGAAGAAGAGGAAGAAGAATCAAATTTTGTCAGAAATCTTCAAAGGGGTTCTGGAAGGTTCAGAGGTAAGCTACCTTTCAAATGCTTTGCTTGTGGAAGAGTAGGTCATTATGCTGCAAAATGTCCTTATAAGGATAAAGGAAAAGAACCTGCTAGATGGAACAAGAAACAAAGTGCAAATAAGAAAAGCTACTACACCCATGAAGATAGTGATGGCTTATCAAACAGTGATGAAGATGAACAAGGTAATAAATATAAGCTGTTAATGGCATTTGAAGATGATGATTATGAGGATGCTGTAGATGTGGATAATCTCTATAATGAAATTACTAGACTCAAGAGATGCATAGAAGAAAAGAATGTGATCATTGATACTTTGCAATTTCAAATTGATGAAAAGGAAAAACATCTTGAAAAACTAGAAGGTGAAATTGTTGGTCTCAGAAAAGAAATTGAGAAAACAAAAGCTATTAATCTTAAGTTTGTCAAAGGATCTGAAACTTTGGATGAGATTATCAATGTGCAGCGGTCTCCTCTAAACAAGACAGGTTTGGGCTATAATGGAGAAACCTCTCAAGCATCCACCTCAAAAAGTTATCTTGATGCAGCAAGAAGAAATGAGCAGAAGAACAATGAAGATAATCAGGTAAAGCAGGGACGAATTACAAACAGAAACTATCAGGGACAATCCTTCTTAAGGGTGAACAAAAGCTACAACCAACCACAGGTAAAATCTTCTCAGTTTGGCTCAAGAATAGATGAAAATAGAAATTACAATCAGTTGGCTGGTAGATTCAATAACCGCAGAAGCTTCTTCAATGGACAATGCTTTTCTTGCCATAACTTTGGTCACAAAGCAGCTCAATGTGTTGCATATAAAACAATCATGACTAGGGAAGCTCAAAAACAAAGAAGTATGACAGGGATTACAAAAAGGACCTATAACAACTTTTCGGTTCTTGAAAATGAAGTTGAATGTTCTATTTGCAATAATTTTGGTCATAAAGACTCTGAATGCAGGAGCAGGTTTCAGGAGAAAAAGGAACAAGCCACGAGCACCAAAACATGGAGAATAAAGGAACCTCAAACAGAAAGATGTGGGATAGCATTTTATGCAGAAGGACAGGAAAATCTATGGTACATTGACAGTGGATGTTCGAAACATATGACAGGTGATAAAGAAAAACTTGAATCTTATTCTACTTTAGAAAAGGGAAAGAAAGTTTCTTTTGGAAATGATACTCCTGCAACTATAAAAGGAAAAGGTATTGCTCCTTTGAAAGAAAAGGTCAAGGCTGGAAATGTTTTGTATGTTGATGGATTGAAGCATAATCTACTAAGTGTCAGCCAGATGTGTGATCAAAAAACCGAGGTTATTTTTAGATCGAATGGATGTCTTGTTCGTGATCTTGATACAGGTAAAACAGTTCTCAAAGGCAAAAGAACTCCAAATAATCTGTACATATTTGAAGAAGGACAACAACAATGCTATCTTAGCAAGGATGAAGAGCACTGGTTATGGCATCGAAGGTTGGGACATCTAAGCTTCTCACAAATAAGGAAAGCATGCAAATATCAGGCAGTTCGCGATCTTCCAGATATCAAAATTCCAGACAACACCATATGCAAATCTTGTCAGTTTGGAAAGCAAACCAGAACTAACTTTCCAGAGAAGGAAGGATCAGCTAGCTTGCCTCTTGAGCTAGTCCATACAGATGTATGTGGTCCATTTAGGAAAAGGACACCTCGAGGAGAAGAATATCTGATATTATTCATTGATGATTTCTCAAGGTTTGTTTGGTTAGGGCTTATGAAGCACAAAGATGAAGCATTCGAAAAATTCAAATCCTTCAAAGCATTGGTTGAAAATGAATCAGGACACAAAATTAAGTGCCTCAGATCTGACAGAGGTGGGGAGTTCACCTCAAATGAATTTTTCGATTTCTGTGATGAACATGGGATAAGAAGAGAATTCTCTACAGCTAGAACTCCTCAGCAAAATGGGGTTGTGGAAAGAATGAACAGAACTATCCAACAAATGGCTCGTGCTATGCTCGATGAATCAGGTACTCCTGCAACCTTCTGGGGTGAAGCTGCACATGCTGCTGTTATTATTCTTAACAAAACAAATGTCCGAGTAAACAGCACTCAAACACCTCATGAGCTTTGGAGTGGTAAAACTCCTTCCGTGAAGCACTTCAAAATCTTTGGGAGCAAATGTTATATTAAGAATACTGATGAGCAACTTGGCAAACTTGAACCAAGAGCAGATGAGGGCATTCTTCTTGGTTATTCTCCACATAGCAAAGCATACAAGTGCTACAATAAAAGACTTGGCAGAATTGTTGACAGTATTGATATAGTGGTTGATGAGAAGGGATATATTCCTAGGCAAGTTCATCATGAAGACATTGAAGAAGATGAAGGTTACTCTCAAAGGCGAAATGATGAAGAAGAAGAACCTCAAGAAGAAGAAGAATCTCAAGAAGAACCAGAGGAGCAGACAAGAATAGAAGAGAAGACTCCATCCAGATATGTTCAAAAGAATCATCCAGAAACTCAGATTGTGGGGCAGAAAGAAGCAGGAGTACAAACAAGAAGGACACTTGCAGAAGCTTCAAGCTACTTGGCATTACTCTCCTCCACTGAACCACAAAATGTGAAAGAGGCATGCAAAGATGAATGTTGGGTCAAAGCAATGGATGAAGAACTTGAGCAAATCGAAAAGAACAACACTTGGGAATTAGTTCCTAGACCAAAAGATAAGAATGTAATAGGAACAAAATGGGTCTTCAAGAATAAATTAAATGAAAATGGAGAAGTAATTAGAAACAAGGCCAGACTTGTTTGTAAAGGGTATGCACAGCAAGAAGGAATAGATTTTGAAGAGACCTTTGCTCCTGTGGCAAGACTTGAGGCCATCCGAATGTTCCTTGCTCTCTCAAGCTTTCAAAACTTCAAGGTATTTCAAATGGACGTGAAATCAGCCTTCCTGAATGGAGACTTAGAAGAAGAAGTATATATTGAGCAGCCAGATGGCTTCATTCTTGGGAATGATCCAAACCTTGTATGCAGATTGAAAAAGGCACTCTATGGACTCAAACAAGCTCCAAGGGCTTGGTACTATCGGTTGGACAAATATCTTCACCAACAAGGCTTTTCAAAAGGATCAGCAGATAGCAATCTCTATATAAAAGTTGAAAATAACAAATTGCTAATTCTTGTTGTTTATGTAGATGATATTATTTTTGGCAGCAATGAAGAGACTATGAGTCAAAACTTTGCCTTGGTTATGCAGAAAGAATTCGAAATGTCACTTCTTGGAGAATTGACATATTTTCTTGGATTGCAAATCCAACAAAATGAAGGAGGTATCTTCTTGTCTCAAACCAAATACCTCAAGCAGATCTTGAAGAAGTATGGCATGGAAGAGTCAAAGCCAGTATGTACACCCATGGTTACAGGATGCAGCCTCAGTGCAAATGATGAATCAGCAGCAGTTCACCAACCCACTTATAGATCCATGATTGGGAGTTTGCTTTATTTGACAGGTACTCGACCAGATATTACACATGCAGTAGGAATGGTTGGAAGATTTCAAGCCAACCCAAAGGAAACTCATCTTCAGGCAGTCAAAAGAATCTTCAAATATCTTCAAGGGACCCAAAACTATGGCTTATGGTATCCTAGAAATACAGATCTCACTCTTCATGCTTACACAGATGCAGATTGGGCTGGAAGTGTGGATGATAGGAAAAGCACAAGTGGTGGTGCTTTCTTCATGGGTTCCAGATTAGTATCTTGGTTCAGCAAGAAACAGAGTTCGATTGCCTTATCTACAGCTGAAGCAGAATATGTGGCTGCAGCATCTTGTTGCACACAACTTCTTTGGATGATGCAGACCTTGCAGGACTTTCAAATCACTTGCACTCCACCCGTCTCTATCTTATGTGATAATACAAGTGCAATCAGCATTTCAAAGAATCCAGTCATGCACTCAAAGACCAAGCACATACCAATCAAGTACCATTTTCTTCGGGAACAAGTGCTTGAGCAGAAGGTTAAGTTGGAGTATGTTCCTTCTAAGGAACAAGTTGCTGATATTCTCACAAAACCACTGCCCAGGGAAACTTTTGAATATCTCAGACAAAAGCTGGGAGTAGTTGATGCTTCATCCTGCTGTTGAAGTTTGTTTATTCTACAGAAAAGTTGGTATACGCAGGTTACGGAAGGGATATCCGCGTATATACGCCGATTTATGCGGAGTAAGTCGCGTGTATGTTGGACGCTTGTTGCCGAAAGTATATCCGCGTACATACGCAGTTTCATACAGGAGAAATCGCGTATATGAAGTTCTGAACAGCAAGGGCAAACTCTGGAGTTCTGAACAGCAATGGGTATGTCAGAATTCTTCAGGCACAGTTTTCAGGGGGTGCAGCAGGCACAGGTTCAGGGGGAGCAGCTTAAAAGTCTCATAAAGCATTGTTGGCATTCAGATGTTTTGGTTGTTGATTTCAGGAGAAGGAGCTCAGAAAGATCTCTTGGTTGCTGATCTAAAAAGATGTTTATCAGATGCTGCTGGTGACTTTCATAAGTCTTGGTCTAGATCTATTGTCTCTATGTCATGTATCTCTCTTGTGATATCTCTTTTATGGTGTCAAGGTCATGTAACGGCCTATGTTGGTTTCCCCACTATGCCTGGGATGAATAATGTAATATAATTGATTGTCTCTGATGTGTCCCCTCTTGGTAGGGAGTATGGATGTATGTATTGAGTCTTTTGGTGGTAGGAAGGTCCCTTATGGTGTATAAGTCTTGGTTCCTGTTGAAGAACATCTTTTGCAGATCTTGCCTACAGTCAGGGGGAGCATGTTTCAGCACAGCCAAGCAGAGGTATCAGCATGTTCTCAGGGGGAGCACAGCCCTTTGCCCTTGATGACAAAGGGGGAGAATGATTCTAAGGATCTGAAGGTTGCCATCAAGTCCAAAGGGGGAGATTGTTGGCATTTTTGGCTCAGGAATGGCGCTATGATACAGGTGTTGTCCTTGATGGCAACTCTCTTTGATGACAGATCTCCGTTCAGTCTACAGAATGAAGCGAAATCTCATATACGCAGGTTAATTAAGTCCAAGTTGCGTATACACGCTGGTGATATGCATACTAAGTCGCGTATACGCAGGAGAGCTACATAATAAGGCGCGTATACACGCAGATGCATGAACAGAAAAGTGCGTATATGTCGGGAAGTTTCCTTTTGGTCCATGGTAGTTAGTCCTCGGTACTTGTGCCCATGTCTTTGGACCAGAGTACCTCGACAGTCGTGTAGATCTCTAGTTTTGAAGTTGATGGTTTTGGATTTCTATGGTTTTGGCTCTTGGTATTGAGCAAGGCCTAAGGCTATATAAGGAGAAGAAGATCATTAGGCAAAATCATCTTTCGAAAAGGCTTGAATATCTGAAAAAGAAAGAGATCTGATATGCAGGTTCTGGGTTGCTTGATCTAAGCCAAGGAGAGATCACATCGGTTGATGGAAGACTAGATCTAAGGATAGATCGGGATCTAATGGTTTGAAATGCACTATCATGATATGGTTGATTATGCGTATTTCTAGATCTGCATACTGTCGCAATGTTATGTTCTGGGTCTAACTGATGTCTGGTACAGCTGCAAATTGAGAAAGTTTATTTTTAGATCTGTACGCAGGTTGGCTTCGGTAAAAGCGCGTGTATACGCGGGTTTTGCTCATTGAAGTAGCGTATATCTTTTGAAGCTTGATTTTGGGTTTACAGTTGGGTCTGACTGTTATTGCAGAGTTCTGTTCTGGTAACTGGTGATTGACAGGGTTCAGTGGTTCAGTGATTCAAAGTTTGGTTGTTTTATGCTTCAATGATCTGTTGTGAAAGGTGAATGAATTGTGGCCTTCAGATTGTAATGTTGTGCTTCAGGAACATCCAGTCTGAAAATGTATGAAAGGTGGTACCTGAAGGAAAGAAGATTGTAGGTCAGCACCTACGTACTAGTATCTTGGCTAGTACAAGAGCAAAGGGGGTTGGAGCTCCCTTCCAAGGAAGTTTGGAGAACGAGAGAAGGTTGTAGCCTTCTGCAGGTTGTAGCCTGCGTACTGGTATAAGGCTGCACCAGTACAAAAGATTGTAAACTGAAGTTTCATATTAAAGAAAGATAGAGACAACTTGCAGCAGGTGGTTTTCACCCACATTGGGTTTCCACCTTATATCTTGGTGTTCATGTGTGTGGCTTTTGATCTGTTCTGTTATACTGCACCTGTTTACTGTTAATGTGGTGAATAATGTCCTGATGAACTTAACTGAAGAATAAGCTAACTAAATTATGAGTTTTCTTCTTATACGCTGTTTTATTTAGTCACAGTAGCGTGTACACGCTGGTTCACTTAACTAAAGTAGCGTATATGTTTCTGAGCATTGAAAAAGTTTGATTGATCTGATAATACTGATTCACCCCCCCTCTCAGTATTATTTCCAACAGATATTTCTTACTGCTGGAAATGGCACTATGATCTTTGTATGGGTCTTAAGAAGAAAGGGTCTAAAATGTTTGTTCACTTTGGAAACAGCATAAGCTTGTTTCTCAACATCAAAATAATTTAATCAGCCCCTTGCAAATTTGAACTAAAGAAGGCAATGGGGGCTTCCACTTTGTCTTGATTGGCTTGCGTGAGTATTGTAGCATATGACTTCTCAGAGGCAAATGTATACAAAATGAAAGGATCGGAAAAATTTGGACTTGCTAGGGATGGGGAATTAACAATCACTTTCTTAATCAGATTGAACGCTTCATACTCTGCTTGGCCCCATTTAAAGAGTGGATTCTTCTTGATCATTGTTTGTAATGGTGACACAATCCTTGAGAAGTCTGGAACAAATCTTTTAACAAAATTAATTTGGCCAAGGAAGGATTGCATGGCTTTCTTATTATGTGGTAAGGATATTTCAGAAATTTATTTAATTCTATCTGGATCAATATGGACTCCAGATTTTGACACTATAAATCCAAGAAGTTTTCCTTCACTTAATGCAAAAAAGGACTTTTTTCGATTAAGTGAGATCCCATACCTTTGACAACGTTGGAAGATTTTCTTTAAGTCTCTGAGGTGATTACCACGTTTTTTAGAATATATTGTTATGTCATCCAAGTAAATCACCACTGATTTGTTTACTAATCCCTTAAATGTGATATCCATGGCCCTTTGAAATGTGGCGCCAACGTTAATCAGCCCAAAAGGCATCTTTTGATATGCATAAGTACCCCATTTGGTTCTGAATGTGGTTTTTAGCTGATCATCAGGATGGACCAAAACTTGGTTGTAGCCGGAGAAACCATCTAAAAAGGACATTAATTTTGATCCTGCAACCACTTGCAATATTTGTTCCATAGGAGGCAGGGGAAAATTATCCTTTTAGTAGACTTTGTTAAGATTTCGAAAGTCAATACAAATTTGAATGTCAGTTTTTCTTTCTGACTGGAACCAAGTTGGAAACCCATCTAGAATGTCGAATAGGAAAAATAATTTTGGTTTTCAATAATTTATTGAGCTCAGATTTAATATGACTTTCTAGATTAGGATGGATCTTCCTCAGCTTTTACTGGACGGGTTTTTCATCAACTATCATCGGGATAGTATGCTAAATGATTGAAGTTCCGTAAGTATTAAGGTCATCATAATTCCAGGCAAAGACACTTTTATACTGTTTCAAGAGCTGAACAAAGGCTAATTTTTCTTCTGGGGCTAGGCCAAGACCTAGGTTGATATTCTGTGGCTTGGTATCCATTCCTAGATTTACTAATTCATAGTTCAGAGTTGAACTCTGAAGTTTTGAATTGGTAGACCTTTTAAATCTGTCTTTCAAATCATATAGGTCTTCCAACTTGACTACAGATTTTGGTATGGCATTATTGGTGCTCTCTTGTTGTAACTTCTTGTCATGTTGGTCCTCATCAATTATCTGATTAGTGTAAAATCCTTCTAATGTCCGGAAACTTAAAATATCAGGGTCATCATTAAAAATTCTCCAGTTGGTAACATTATCAGGGATGGAGGACCTAAAGATCAATTCGATTGAGAATCTGTCTAGGTTATAGTCTTCTAAGGGAATGAGCTTGGAAGCTACATTAGCCAAGAGGTCAACACTAGCATTCTGGAGTCTGGGAATGGATGAAATATTGAATACTATAAAATGTTCAGTCAGATCTTGCACTAAAGATTGATAATGCTTTAAATGACTTGATAGACAATGTATAGTATTTCATATCTGTTTAATAGCAATCTTAGAGTCTCCAATGACTTGTAGATACTTGATGTCTAGTTTGATTGCCATTTACATTCCTTGTACTAGAGCTTCGTATTCTGTAGTGTTGTTTGTGCAATCGAACTCAAGTCTACATGTTAGCATAGTTTTATTCCCTTCTGGACTAACTAATACACATCCTGCTCTTGCTCCATCATTAGACTTAGAACCGTCAAAAAATAATTTCCAAAACAAAGAGTTATTTACAGGACTATCTATAAAATTAACTCACTTAAAACTATCTGTTTGAGAAAAGTTTTTTACTTGATACAAAATAGAATGTTCTAAATAAGGTGAAGTATGAGCATTAAAATTTCCTAAGAAAGAGTCAATAGAATAGTTGCTAATTATATTGTTGTTGTATGCTATAGGTTCATTTTCTCCTTCCAATTCCGTCACTATGTATTTTTGGTGTCTTTCTCGCTCAACCTTTATCTGATTTGGTTTACCGTTGTAAGGGAGCCACATGTGTGACCAGTCGATCACAAAGTATCCATGAAGCTTTTCATACCAATCTCTACTAAGAATTAAACCATAAAATTCAGGAATGTCTGCAACTGAAATATCAATGACTTGACATACCTTTGGATCGGATGATAGCCTTACGGTAACTTGATTTAGTTCACCAATTACTCAACCTGCGATCGGTCCAGCTGACCTATGCGCACTGCAGGATTTCGAGGTTGGAAGTTTAACTTTGCACATATTGTTTTAGGAAAAATATTAGATGAAGCTCCTGAATCTACCAAACAATTATGCAAGTTTTTATTGAAAATTTCTTAAGTAAGAAGGAATGGGGGAGTATGGGATTTTGACCTACCTCCAGTTAAAGTGATATCATTTGGGTCAACTTTATTTACCATATTAGTTGGAGGTCTTCCCATCTCATGAGAAGCTTGCAAGATTACAGTGGCAGGAAGAGGTGCAATGGGTATTGCATGTAACTCTTTCAAAACTAGTTTCTTTTGATGTTTTAATTTTCTCAGTTCGTGAAAAGTAATGTTAGCTCTAGTCTTCTTCATGTCTTCAACGATATTATACTCCATCTCATCAGAGACAATTAGTTTCATAGATGGAGCTGATGAATCAGATTGGATTGGGCTTGTTTGAGTTGCTTTTGGTGATGATTTCTTACCTACCACTTTATCTTTGGATATCGAGCTTGCGCTCTTCTGTTTAGAACTAGGTTGTGGAGGATCGAGTTGATTTCTACTTCTGGTACTGACTGGTGATGCCTATTGATCCTCTTCGTCTGGAAGAATGAAGTCCCACATTCCCTGTAACTCTACAACTTCATCTTCATCAATAGGTTCTTCATTAGAAACTTCCTCATCTTGTCCTTCAGATTCTGCATTTGTTATAGCATTGGGAGGCTTTATATCAGTTGAAGGATTTTTTCTATAAGGCTTGTAGGGTTTCTTAGAAGAAGTCTCTGCTACTTTTCTTTTAATGTCGACCATTTTGTTAGACATAGTTTTTAAAAATTTATGCAATCCTTCTAAATCAAATGGGTCCTTTAATTTCTTTTTCTTAGGATCATCTCTGAAGGTAACCTTCTTAGATTTTATTTCATCAATAGTGTTTTTCTTTTATAAAGCTAAGATATGTTTTTCTACCACTATTGCTTCCTTCATGTTTTCGGCCAATGTTGCCTTGGCAACCCTATCAACAAAGATCGCTATGTTTGATGGTAAAGTAGATATGTATCATTTACTTCGAACTTCTTCACTAGGCTTGGAAGAGGTAGGAATTTTATCCAAGAGCTTGTTGAAATGCGAGTTAAAATCTTTGATAGGTTCTCTCGATTCAGTCTTAAGATTCGATAGATCATTGATCAATGTTGCCGTAGACCTATCATCGCCGAAATTTGTCAAGAATTGCTCTTGGAAAATGTCCCAACTAGTAATGGACCCTGATGGTAATGAAAAATACCAGGATCTGGCTGTTGCTTGTAAAGTATAAGGAAAAAGTCTAACAACAGCGTCTTCATTTGTAACTCCATTTAAATTTATTGATAACATAAAGTTGTTTATGTGTTCTTCTGCTAGCATGCCTGCTTCAGGATTAAACTTGGGTAGCCATTTTTCAGGATGGGCCAGTAATTGACTCAAGGGCGCAAGCATTGAGACTGCCCCTGGATTATTCCATGGGTTTTGAGCCATCGTTGAACTACTAACAGAGGAAAGCGCAAACGAAGTTCCTTGTGGTAGGGATGAGGATGTTAAAGTTCCAGTACTCTGATGGACAACAATATGAAGTGGAGGGGTGGATGGTTGACTTTGCAATGGAGAAGTTGGAATGGATGTTGATGATGAAAGAGTCTCACTATCAGACCCTTGAGGTGACTTCCTTGCTCTTTTCCTTTTAGGTAGAGGTAATTCAGTTGGTTCAATACCAAACTTTTCACTCTGTAATCTGGTAAGAGGATGAGAAGGATTGTATTGTGAAGTCACACTACCTTGAGATAATTCAGACTTTTACGGTGATATGGAAAATCCTTGAAGTTTATGGATCAAAGACTCAACTTCAGGAGGTTTGATAGTAGATCTATCTGAAATATTTGGGTTTGTGGTACTGGTTTTCATTTTCTCAACTTCTCTCTTAAGATTTAAAGACTCAAAATGCGATGGAGAAGTTGAGGGAGATTTTGAGGGCAATTTACTCTCAGAATGGTATTTAGATTTAGATTTACTAGCCATTCATAGTTCAAGCCCTCCTTCTAGCGCCAAATATGTTGAAGCCCCGAAAAATCGGGTCTACAACAAGGGGGATACCCACCCGGTCCGGACCTTGAAAGAAGCTCCTTTTCCGTTTGGGATGGTGGGTCCGACTGGGGATAATGGGACCAGTTTCCCAATTTGTTTGTGATGATGATAAGAATTGATGTTTTCCTTTCTAAAAGATTTCTACCTAGAATGCTTTTAATCTAAATCTAATCTAAAACATGCAATTATATTCTAATGAACAAAAACATCTAATTCTAAAACTAACCTGGGATTAACTTTTCACTTATGCAATCTAAAATAGTTTCTAACAGCAATTGGTAATAAAGATCATTCAATTGCTACAAGAAAAGAATTCATTAAAAATGAATTGTTTCGTATAAGAAATTAGCCGAAACAATTGTGAGAAGCATATCACATAATAAGTTATTCATACATTTAAGCATAAACAGAATAGTCACCCCACTATGCTCATTTTTCAGAAACTATGTGTTCTACAAGAGGCCCTGTGTTTTCTATAGGAGGCTCTTGTAGGAATTACAGAGAGCCATAAATGGTTCCAAAAAGCAGTTTGAGGGGAAGGGAAGCTTTATAAATGATATGTAAACCCTCCTACAGCTATCAACCCTCCTTGCCATCCATTCCACACCTGCATCGCATCATCATCATCATTTTTTTCTTTCCCGTTACAGAAAAACACAGAAAACCAGTTTTAGTAAAAAGGGAAAAAAACAAAAATAAGAGAGGAAGCAACGCCTCAAATATCACCTGCATCTTACCTAGTATCTCTCCATCTCCATCCGAATATCTGGAATCACCCTCATAGCTCCCAGCACATAAATAAGTTGAAATTTCAAAGGGAGAAGCAGCCACAGAAGCTCCTATAGGAATTCCTGTAGCAGCCGATCCCATTAAAATCAAGCTACACTAATAAAAGAAGTGTGGCCATGAGGATTAAAGGAGACATTTGAAGCTTATATCCAGCCAGAGGAAACTTGCACAAGGTAAATAGCCACACATCAGAAAGCAGATAGCATGCAACAAAGGAAATACAAGCATGCAGCAGTAAAATGAGCCAAAATACCTCACAACACATACATTCGACTCACAGGTAAGTGACTAACCCGCTCCTCTATTTGAATTTGTGTAATTGAAAGATATGCATGAGCAAATAATATGGTTGAGGTTGAACGAGAAAAGGTGGCCTGTTAACTTGGCCACCTTCATCTAGTTGACTACACTCATTCGAAGATGTCACCCACACGTGCACATAGTCAACTTAGAGAAGGGTACCAAGGATAGGTAGTAGAGGGTATGCAAACTCCGATGCAATGATGAGAGGTGGTTGTGGGAAGGAACCATGATGAAAAGGCAGGTGGGGACCAGTGGTCGGCCAACGTACATTTTTTCCAGCTCACCCCCATCACCGGAAATATCTAAAAGAAGTAATAAGTACTCCTCCTCAAAGCACTATCACAACATTCTCTTTCATTCTATCCTCGTCAACTTAGCTGCAGCAAGCTCCTTGTCATCCCATAGCCTCGAAACCATCATTATCCATCCTCTCACCCATCGTCCTGCTCTCGGCGTTCTCTACAAGAGCACTTACATGTTCTACAGGGGCACCTACAAGTAGTTCTACAGGAGGGGAAGAGAGCTGTTTTTAAGAAGAAAACACGGGTTTTTGCTCAATTTCTGGCTTCAGGAGGTAGGTTCCATGCATACCCACCTTGATTATCAATATGTGCAAGGAATGATATCATTTTAAGGAGGAATTGAGTCCATAGAAGAAGAGGAATTACATCAAAATTTTCTGCCTGTTTTTTTTTTTAAAACACAGTTTCCCTCTGTTTCCCTGTTTTCTTCAAAATTCTTGTCTCCATCTCTACATTTTGTGTTTAAAAGGGGTATAAGTACAATGAAAGGAGGATCCATGAGGAAGGAGCCCATTAACTTAACCAAGCTCCATGAACATCCCCAAGTAGTGGCCATCTTCACAAGGGAAAATTGGATGACCTTTTTTGAGAAATTCTGAAGATTTGATGAGGAAATTGCTCAGGAATTTTCCCTTTCTTTAGTCCCTCACTCAAGGACCCATGCCACTGTCACTTTTAGAGGTATTTCCATGGAAATAACCCCATAATTTATTAGTAGATTTACTACCCTTCCTCTTGGGTTACCTTGGAGCAAAGATGAAAAATCAATTGGACAGGCTCCCAAGAAACACTTCTTCCAAAACAATGAACATCCTGTAGAAGATAAAAATGGCATTAAAAGGAAAAGCATACCCTACCCTTGGGATGAGGTTAGTTACCAAATCATCAAGTATATTTCCTATGAAGGGAGGTATAACATAGTCTATGGCTACCATTTTAGAATCCTTCATGAGCTGAGATACGGCATGGACACTCCAACACCCCAGAAACTCAGATCCCCTATTTCCTCCTGCAGTCCCTCATAGACTCCAGCATTAAGTTTAAGGCAGGGCATCCAAATTAGTTGGCTCACCATGGGTTAATCAAAATTTTAGTGGAAGAAGCCCTCCATACATTCACACTCCCTATATCATGGGAATTCTTCAGAAACATGACAGCAAAAGATGGCATAAAGGCCCTCACCTATGATATCAGTCCTTCTAACAGTGAGGAAGAAGAGAAGAAAGGGGGAGAAGGTGAAGAAACTGATGACTCAACAAGACAAGAAAAGGAGGAGGAAGAAACTAAGATAGAAGAGGAGAAGGATGAAGAAACAGAAAAGAAAGAAATAGAGCAAACGGAGATAGAGGAAAAGACTAAAGGAGGGAAAGAAGCAGAAAAGGCAGAAGTGTCTCCTGAGACCTTAGAAAGAGAGGCATTAGCTGCCCTCACTGCCCTGAGCACACCAATTAAACCAAAAGAAAAGAGAAAAAGCAGGCCTCCATGTATTTCAAGGCAAGGAAAAGCACAAGGATAAAAACGGGAAAACCCTAGCCATCCTCAACAGTGCCCATTACAATTGAAGATTCACCCACTATCAAAGGGGGAGAATCTCCCTCTAAAGCCCCTATCACATATGAAAGAGGGACTCCTAGATCTTCCACCTGGAAGGAAAAAGTGTAACTACAGGACCCAAAAACAGTCCTACAGGAGGCAAAGACAATTCTACAGGAGACACTGTCAACGCTACAAGAGACCCAACAGGTTGAGAAAACAATGGAAAAGAAGCCAAAGGGGAAGGAGAAAGCTACAGAGCCACAAGAACCTGATCCCAAACCCAGCCTTGCCTCCTGTTACTGTCTCCTTGAAGGAGGAAGGATAATTCCACAAACATTTGCAATCCCACTATTCTTTGAATTAGAAAAGGAAAGAATAATAACATATAGGTGGATGCAAATAGCCAAATCCAAGGGAGTTGAGGATGTTGGCCACATGGAGAACAAGCTTAGAAAAATGGGAAGGGAGTTAAGTGTTGTCAGACATAGGGAGGAAATTGCAAGAAGCCAACTCCAAACTGAAAATGAATTGCTAAGAAGGCGGCTAAAGGAGAAAGAAACCCAGTTGGCATTTATGGCTAGCTTATCCTTGGAAGCAGTGCAATGTAGAACACCAGCAAAATTCTATGGATTATACCTCAAGGACCAATGGCTACAGTTTCAGATAAAGACTTTGGCACAAAGAGGCACAATGCCTTTTCAATATTACAGACAATTAATGGACCTGTGTGACCAAATCACAGCAGAAGATAAGGCAAAAATGGAAGAATTTTACCTTCATAATATGGCCCTCACAGACATTAATGTGTGGGACCCCAATGCTAGGCTAGGGGACCTACAACTAATGGCCATGGCTTCATGGATGAACCATGAGGAGTTAAGGGCAACTAAATTAAAAAGGTTGATGATCAGAGAGTAGAATGAGAAACTAATGATCAGAGTTGAGCCATCAGATCCCATGGCTCTCATCAGCACACACTAGCTGCCTGCAAATAATCCTCAAATTTCCCCTAGATATATAAGTGATCAAGCACAAGCCATTGCACATTTTGAGGACATGGAAAGGTTACTTGGGGATGACTATGTGCATGCATGTATGAGGAGATGGAACAACTTACCACAGAGTCTAAAGATCAAGGAATATCATTCCCTAATGAGGATGAAGGAGGCACTAAGGATAGTGCCAATGTACAAGCACTCAATGCAGAGGCTGCACGTCAATTGGATTGGCCTCAGACGGAGTCCACCACTGCTATTACGCATGATAGAAGGGGGAACCGAAGAAGAAGAGCGGAGGCAGTGGGAAGAGATATATAGAAAAGTAGGCTTCTATGACAAGGAAGAAGAAACAACATCAAAATCTTGGGCTGCTAGAGAGGCCACCAGGGCCATCAAAGATGAGGAGATGGACTGAGTTCTCAGAGGATGAGCCCCATAAACGGGTAATTATATGGGATCATTTTGCCTCCTAACATAGTTAAATCAACCATTATCTCTAGCTTATTGCATGTTTTTTTATTATATTTATGCTTATGGAGTGAGTTGAGTTAATTATGATGCCATGAGGTCTAATATGTGTTTAATGTAGATTTTTTTTTAATTTTGAAGACAAAGTCAAAGATTCAATGGAAAATTGGTAGCAATAATTTGAAGTGGACAAAGGAGAGGATTTATAGGAGGGAATCTCCCTCATTTATTACCCCCCACTTCGAATTCCCCTTCATGCAGCTCAGAGTACAAACAACCAAATCAATGTACTAGGAGGCAGTCGAGCAAGTGGAAGATAACTTATGTTTATCTCGATTTCTGAGAGCCAAGCCTCCTTGATTTTAAGGAAGTTGTTGAGAGCTTCAATTTTATAAGTAGAGAGGCCTAGGACCTCACTAGGGTCAAACTTTTGTTGGATTTTTGTTGTACTTTTGCTATTGTAAAACTCTGCTCAACTTCGAGCCTACTTTTGGTGACAATTTCATGTAATCCTATTACTATTTTGATAATAAAGATGAGATCCTTTTTGAGCTAGCACTGAGTTACCTCAAAGGGTTGACGCTCTTGGGTTAGGGCCCAATCCAAGCAGCCAAGCTCCTCTTGTTTGTGTTTATATGCTTTGTTTTAGTTTATGGATTAGTTGCTACTAGATGAATTTCTTTCTTGATTAAGAATAGGTTGCTTTTGGTGATTTAGAAGGTTGTTTCCATTTTTTGTTTTCTATAGCAGGTTAAGCAGTGATAGAAACAAGATTCAAAAGTCTAGCAACAGTGTCTTGGCCTCTTTTCCTCCCTTTGGGACCCTGACCTGAGGCAAAGACCCTCTTTCTACCCAAAAAACACAGATTTTCCTTCTCCATAGGACTTCTAGTGTTCGCAGTGTGTTAGAAGGTTAATGCTTTGCTTCTGAAATTCTTCATCATGCTCATTTCCTTATTTGCAACACTCTTCCTTCATACTTTCCTTTCATGCAATGGTTATCAGCATTTCCTTTCATAGATCATAGTTTATTTTAATGCAAAAACTCTGTTTTTTATGTACTCATTTCCTTGTTTGCTTGAACTCATTGGTTGACTATCAGTTCTTTTGCAGCAGATCTTCTCTCACAGTAGGTCCACCTATCAGCCATTACATTCTCTCCCTAATCCATGCCCTACAAGTCACCCAAAGTTCACCTCAAATGTGCCTTAGTTTTCTACATTTTTCCATAGACTTTCCCCTCTCTCCTTGAGAAAATCCAATTATCTTTCTCTCTCCTAATGATTCTTGGTGGACCTTAGGTGCCCTAACACATCATCCCAACCTTCATCTACCTTTTCCACCCACTCTCACACCTTCAAAACCTTAAAAACTACTCTCGGCGTCCTCCTATAGACCTCCTATAGATCCCCTGTGTCCTCCTGTAGATTTTCCTGTATGCTTTCTTTTGAAGGTCGAGTGTGGGAAAAGCCTCTAGAAGGCCACCCGAGACCTCTTAGGACCCATCTACACCATCCTACATTTCCTCAAACCCCAAAGTTTACCTTCAACACCACCTATTCGCTTCCACCTTCACACATAATAAAATACATGCATGTCAATTCCACATAAAAATCCAAAAAGATGTTTTTTGCTCATTTGCTTCTAGAAATAGCTTGAGTAGATGTTGTTTACTTCCTTGAGTAGGTAATGGCATTCATTTCAAGGTTTTCATATTTCTTTCTGCAAAAGTAGGATCAGTTGGTTAAGTAGGTTTTGCTAGGTTTGCTTTACATTCTAGTCTTCCTTTCTGCAAGTAGAATAGCATCAGTAGAGTGATCTCTCTTTTTCCTTACATCACATATAGAGCTTCTTCTGGAATCCATAGAAGTTGGCTTGAGCTCCTAGTGATCTTGCGCCAGCTGACAAAGTGACAACCTGCAGTAAGAACTAGTACTTGTTCATAGAGCACCATTGCTTCTAAGTTTGTTACGAACTACCGGGTTGATAAAAGTAAAGTAAGAAGCCCAGGAGTTGCAGAATTATTACTACAATACTGGTGCTCACCACGCCCGATTTATCGTGGCAGTGGAGAAGTTTACTGCACAGAAGAGGAAAGAGGAATCCAAACTGGGCACGACATAGTTAGAAGAGAAGAGAAGGCAAGAAAAAACGGCAACAAAAGAGCAGGAGGCACGGGACGCTGTGGAGACGATAGCAGAACAGAAAAAGGTCACAACAGCAACAGCATAGGAGGTAGCCGAGAAGTTGCGCGAGGGCTAGAAGTCGCATTTGCATGTGCAGTAGAAAGAAATGGAAACAAAGGAAGAGGAGGGCGGCGCGAACCCAAAAACAATGTTAACACAAATGAAGCGCCAGCACTCAAGTGAGTGGATAGGGCCGCACAAGAAGGTCAAAGCATCAAAGTTGTATATCGACCCGATCACCCTTACGGAGGGGGATCTGCACAACATAGGGGAGACAGTGTGTGACATCACCACCGAGGCCCTCCAGAATTTTATGGAGGAGAACAAGATTGTGTTAGGGGCCCTCTAAGTGCAGCTTCAGGAATTGTAGGTGTGCACTCCTCCGGATGGTACTCTTTCGACCAGCCTCGCAGTAGGGATAATTGCAGCTGAGGAAATGCTACACTCTCGGACTACCAACACAATCGTGCTACCAGAAGGGGCACTGGTTACAAAATATGAGGCCAACAAGCCTACGATTAGTGCACTCAAAGGGATAGGGATCAACATGGTTGTGCTCCTGCGGAAGACGCTCTATGTGCTGCAAGATGAGATCACTATAGAACTGCGAGCTAGGGAGAGTCATGCATTGCAGGTGCTGAGCAAGAAGAAGATCAACATGGAACAATTGAGCTTGCAGCGTAACGAGGTTGTATCACAGAATAGGCAGATGGTACAAGTACTGGAAGAAGCCTGCTAAAGGGTCTCGAAGTTGTCCATCCCAGAAGATGCACCAGTAGAAGCGCGCATCCACAAATTAGCAGCAGGGGTGCACAAGGTGCGAGAAGAAATGGTCAAGGTTTAGATGGAGTTGAACCTTCAGATAGCAGAGCTGCAGTTGAAGGCACAACCATCCACCCCTACAGAAGTCAGATAATAGTGTGCCAATGCTATTACATCAGGGATGGAAGAGATCAGCAGTCTAGTAAGGGACTGCACTAGAATGTTGTAGGAGTCATTTGAGGTCCTCACCAATCTGCAGGAGGACCCCAATATCTAGTGCTTAGAGACAGAGGCGCGTGAGCTCCAACAGTAGTATGACAACATCAAAGGGTCTGTGTAGACGGTGGCCCTCACTCAGAGGCTTGCGTGGATGCAACAGGCCAAAGTGCTGAAAGAGAAAGTGGACACAACACGACAGCGAGAAGCAGTTTTGACGGCGCACGTCCAGTCTTGGATTGACGAAACCTTCATCATTACAATAACAATTGAAGGCAAGATTGTGCAAATGTAAGGGATGCAGGAACAGATGCAGGGAATCAGTTTCAACGCTGTGGTCTCGGAACGACATGTACATGAGATCCAGCAGGCAGTCGCTCAGTGCGTTGCCGACCTTGCAGCTGTTCGAGCAGAGTTAGAGGGTCTCCATGCAAAGATCTTCACACCAACAGAGTGACTCGAGGGCGAGTCCCGATGCTTTTGTTGGGGGCCTGTTGGGTGTGGCATCCCCCCAAGGCATGTTTTGGAGTTTAAAGCCCAAGTTTTGACTCAGTCTACTGTAAATACTCTGTGATTTGTGGCGTGGAGCATGAAGTTATAATAGAGTCACAGGGTTGTCTGCCCTTGTTTTTGTAATGTAATGTCGGCTTGAAATATCTAACCATGGTCTGCGGACCATGGTATTGTATAAATAGAGTGAGGCTCTAAGTGTAAGAGATATATAGAACAAATATAATCAGAGCTTGGAAGAATCGAAGAAGTATTGATTCGAAGTGTAAGTCATGTCTTTGGGTAGTAAAGTAGGATAAGGCTTTGTAGCTGAGTGCACAGAGGCATAGTAATTCGCAGCTGAGTGCGCGAACCCTTGCAACTGAATGTGCAGGGCAAGTCGAGTTTGTAACCATTGGAAGAATCAATAAAGAGAAGTTTTACCATATTTCTGTGTATCTTTTCCTGTTTTATGTATTGTTGGGTATGAATTGCAAGTTTACTGTTGATTTACTGCATGAAATCATATGAATGTGTTGAACAAGTAAATATAACATAAGGCATCTGTTTATGTGAAGATAACTAACTGATACAAGAATATAAGTAATATATCAGGTGTGACTTAGGGAAATAGTGCAGATCGTTGCTCTAGCAGCATGGAAGCCCACAACCCCTGGTTAAGGCTGCGTGAAGACGAATATATCAGGCCATGAGGGCCAGAGACTTGCGTGAAGTAACCTATGCGAAGGGACTAACAACTGGACTGAATAAACCCCTCAGACATCTCAAGGGTGCAGAAACCTGGTTCCAGCACCCCCCCATACTACCTCAGATGAGACCTCAGTCCGCGCTCTGTGGACTATTGCCAAAAGGGCTAGTAGTACAGGGATTTGTTTGCCTAATTAACTTCGAACCTGGGTCAAGCCCCAACAAGGCAATAGCATGGGTTGACCTTGTTGATATGTATACAAGGGTTTCTGTTGCATGGGTTGGTTTTGTTGTTGCAAAGGTTGAACTTGCGGTTGCAAAATTTGTCCCTAGGGATGTAGAGGTTGGCCCTGCGACGGTAAGGGTTGAGAGGTATGCAGAGCATATTGCATCTGCTTCTGCGTGGCCTACTGCAACTATTGAAAGGAATCACCTTGTGGTTGTTGCAAGTGACCTTGCTGCAGGATAATCTGCCCATGCTATTGCGTGAAAAACCCTTGCTGCAACAAAGGTTGCCCTTGCAGTAACAAAGGTTGCCCTAGTTGGTGCAAAATTTTTCCTTGCTGTTGCAAGGGTACTTGAACAGTGCCCAGGAAATTACCGAACTCAATCTGGTTGTAGCCAGGCTAGATGTACTTCCCAGATTGGAAGGTGTAAGGTTGATTAACCAATCCTTGAGAACCATATGGAACGTAAGGATTTTGGTATTGGACTTGAGCCCCATAAGGCTGTTGATACTGAAAATTACTCATTCTAGATGGACCACCAGGATTCTGAACCTATTGGTACTGGACATTTCTTGATCTAGTAGGGTCAGCAGGGTTATAAATAATACCATAATAGGGCTAGTTTATACCAAGCATGTGAGCTTGTGAGCCGCTCACATTAGTGCCACCTGAAACCATAGAGACATTCAGGTTCTGCTCCCTAGGCAGAGGCACAATCTAGCCCTAGAATAATGGGACAAAAGAACTGACGAAAACAATCTTTGAAACTGCCGGTTGTGACTAACGTGTAACTAGTATTGATGATACAAGAGCATTCAGGACGGTGGGTTGCACCGGGACTGAAGTAACAGTTGGTTTGGAAGTCGTGCTCATGATGAATGGACCTAACTCCTGATGCCCAAACATGATTATGGTAGAGTGATGAGGCACTAGGTGTGCTTGAAACTAAGTGTCTCAAAGACACATAGGCAGGTGGCAAGCTAGTGGGTATACCTTCTAAAAAAGGGAAACCCTCAGGGGGAAACTGCAACTGCAATTCTTCCCCCTCAAAAATGTGTGGAGTAGAAACTTTGGACACATTCGGAGAAGTAACTAGAGCATCTCCTTTGGGTTCCATGTCTGAAAACAAACAACGACGAATGGTCGAACATGTACTAGGGATAGTTCTAAAGGAACACCTCGTTGGTCATACAAACTGTAAGGACGTTGTGGTGATATCTCAACAATGTAAAATAGAGGTTTCAGAGGATAGATAACCAGTCCACGCTGACCGTCAGTGGTCGGCGAGTTCTCTGGAGTTCGAACGGGATTATCTGGAGATTCCGGGCCAAGATCAGCAAATGAACTTGAATATAAAGTAGGCAGAGGATGAGATGACAATGGTTGAACACTCAAAACAATTGCGAGTTCAACATTTTTGTCCTCAAGTGACTCTAATAACTTAGGAAACAACTCCTCAAAAAATATTTCAGATGGAGGAGAGTGTTGAGAATGCAACAAGATGATGGAGCTCAGTGGAAAGAAGTCGCCTTCACTAAGTGGGCCCGTAGGCTATTTTTGGCGCAAAGTCTATTTTTAGACTATGTCTATTTTTAGACATATGGATCATGGTCTATGAGTTGCAGGATGTTGTATATGGATGATTGGTCATGTTGGTAAAAATAGATGGACTTCTATTTTTAGACATATGGGCGGAGTCTATTTTTAGACAACCATGCTAAAAATAGAAACAGTCGAATATTATTAGCTCTTAATAATATTTGGACTATAAACATTATCTTATCCTCTTGGAGCACTTCAGTTCGAGCTACAGATGTGGCACATGCAGCTGTCAGAAGTAAATACGCTTTTCCTATGGGTCAGTAGAGCTATTGCATGGTGGACTTCAGTTAGAACTCATTTGGTTGAGTTTGGTGGAGTTGATGGAGGAGTTGATGGAGTTGTGTTCAGTTGAACTAGTTGTATTTAGTTTAACTGCAAATACACTAGTGATGAGTTGTGTGAATTAATTATTAATTAATTCACTAATTATTAACTCATAGAGAAACTAAAGAATACATCAGTTAACTCAGTGCATGGACAGTTTAGTGGAGACAGGTGTTAGAGGTTGAGATTGCTATCAATTGTGACTATAGTTGTGCATGAGATCTTGCACAATCAATGGGATTGAGTAATTCCAATGAGGATTGCATGTTTCACCCAAGGAAATACGATTTTGGTTCAGCCATTCATCATTATTCTCATGCAGGATTGCGCAATGGAGGCAGGAAAACAATGGAGGAGATTTGAGGCATCATATTTGAGCTAGTTTGTGTGTAATAGGTGGAGATAGTACTGAGTACTTGCGAGGACTATTGTACTATGTATTGTTACATGTTCTCAATCATTATAATATACAGATAGTGTGGGGTTTTCAGTTGTATGCTTTCCCCGGGTTACATACTGTGTTAATGTGTGCATGTGATTGATGTTTCATTGTTTTTAATGTTTCTAAATTGATGATCAACATAGAGGAGGTTATGTATTATGCATGTATTCCATAATAGTGTATAATCGGGATAATCTCTGTGAATAAGTGTTTAATTATTCAAAATTTCTACATGGTATCGGAGCCAAGTTGATCATCAGATCTATTATTCAGAAAGTGATTACATTTTATTTCTTCAGGTAGAGTTTGTAATCGGGCCAGGTAACCTCTGGATTCATCCTTCTTTTGGAAGGTGAGATATCCGGTGAATGCCCATACAATCAATCTCTGTACAAGAAATACTTTGTTCTCACGAATTTTAGATCAGAAGCGGTTTAGTTTTGAGCTGGTGGAATTCGAATTTGCAGTAGTGTTTTCTTGGTGTCGAAGTTGAAATGTCTTTCAACGGATTGCGATTGGAGTATGCCCTTGAGGGCAGCTTGAATTATATTGCATGGAAAGACAAGATGGAGGTGGTGTTAAATGACAATGGGCTGAAGGAGTTCATAGATGTTGATGTCCCAAAGCCTATTGATGCTGCTCACGTTGATGCTTGGAAAAAGAAGACAGCAAAGTGTCGAAGGATTCTGTTGGAGGGCATGAAGGATCACATTGTATCTAGCCTGCATGGAAAGGCTTCTCCATACTTGATGTGGAAAGCGTTGACATAATTATTCCAAAGAAAGAGCGACCAGAGGAAGATGGCGCTCAAGGATAAACTCAGAAACATTAAGTGTGAGAAAGGTGACAGTATACCCAAGTATCTCACGAAGTTCACCCAATGCTGGGATGAGTTGGGAAGTGTGGGGGTTACTGTCGATGATGAGGACTTGGTGAGCTTGTCTCTTCTTGGTCTTCTGAAGAGTTGGCATTCCTATCAGGACTCTATCAATGGTCAGGAGAAATTGCCAGGATGGGAGAGACTTAGGTCGGATCTTGTGCAAGAGGAGATCAGGTGGAATACTAGGGACGGATCTTCATCAAAGGCAACTGATGAAGAAAATTGCTCTTTGGCTGCCAAAGCAAAGAAGGGGAAGAACAAGAAAGCTTCTCATTTTGGTGCAAAAGGTAAGAAGTAGGACATGTCCAAGGTGAAGTGCTTTCACTGTCACCAGCATGGACATTATGCCACAAATTGTCCGCAGAAGAAGAAAAATAAGCATGCTGCTGGATCTGCAACGGGAGAGGCTTTAGCCTCGCAGTTTGAGCTTGATTTTTCATTGATCGCATGCTTTGTATCAAGTGTCATGAGATCGGTATGGTTCTTGGATAGTGGTGCGTCTTTCCACATGACAGGAGATCGAGATTTGTTTTCTAATCTAGATGAGAAAGATCTTGGAGTGCACATCGAGATGGGCGATGATGGTAGATACAGTGTGACCAGTATCGGTACCATTTCCTTTGAGAGGGAGTCTGGTAAACCCTTCGTATTGAAGGAAGTGATGCATGTTCCAGGATTGAAGAAGAATTTTATCTCTATGGCGATGTTAGAAGACAAGGGATATGGTGTTGTTCTCAGTGAGGGAAAGGCTTTCCTGTGCAGTAAGACAACTGGAGAAACCCAGAAGATAGGGGTTCGAGTCAGGAACCTTTATCAGTTGCATGTAGATGGCTGCACAGCAATGGCATGCAAGGCAAAAGGATTGGTGAGCCAGGATGATGGCGAGTTGTGGCATAGGAGATTGGGTCACCTTCACCATGGAGCCTTGAAGATACTGCAACAGATTACTACTGGGCTTCCTAAAGGCACTCTTGCGTAGTCAGATCAGTGCAAGGGGTGTACTTTGGGAAAATTTGTGAAAGCCACCTTTCACGAGAAGAATAGTCATGCCACGACGATCCTTGAGAGAATTCACACAGACATGTGTGGACCTTTCTCAGTAGCTTCGACAGCAAAGCACAGGTACTATGTGATCTTTGTTGATGATTTCTCATGGAAGTGCTGGATCTTCTTCATGCAGAAGAAGAGTGAGACATACTCAAAGTTCTGTGAGTTCAAAGCACTAGTCGAGAAGGAATCGGGGAAGAAGGTGAAGGCTCTGAGGAGTGACAATGGTGGTGAATTCATCTCTGGTGAGTTCAAGGACTTCTGCATTGCAAAAGGGATTTGAAGAGACCTCATAGCTCCCCATAACCCACAGCAGAACAGGGTTGCTGAGCGGAATAATAGAAATTGTGGGTGCTGCATGGGCGATGTTGCATGATCAGGGCCTACCCCTTCACTTGTGGGTGGAAGCATGCAATACTGTATTATATTTGCAGAACCATTGTCCTCACAGGATACTTGGCATGAGTACACCCGAGGAGGCTTATTCTGGTAAGAGGCCTGATCTTTCTCATTTGAGGATTTTTGGTTCTAACGTTTACATCCATGTGACGAAGGATGCCAAGAAGAAGCTGGAGTCGACTGCAGAGGCTGGGATATTTTTGGGGTACACTAATATGCCCCACAACTATCGTGTGTATTTGCCAGACAGTCGTAAGACTCTTGTGCGATGGGATATAAAATTTCAGGAGGAGAAAGCCATGAAGTGTTCGCTTGAGAGGGAGCCACACTTGCATGGAGATGAGGAGCTATTAGTTCCTAAGGATGAGCTTCATGACGTAGATCAACCACAGGACGAAGTTCATGGAGTGGAAGAGACCACTCATGTAGCACCAACCATCAGAGGGCGAAAGCGCATTACAGAAGCTGAGCGACTGGCTCAAGATGTAGAGAAGGTTGTAGGACCACCTACAGCTCAACGTAGACAAAGACAGTCACCTAATCGATACACTGGATACATGGTTCTTGTGAGCAAATGTGTCATGACTGAGCCATCCTATTTCGAGGAAGCTGTGGAGGATCCCGCATGGGTAGATGTAGGCAGCTGACGGGAATGTGGAGAAGTACAAGGCAATATTTGTTCCCCGAGGCTTCTCACAGATAGAGGGGATCGATTATGAGGAGACCTTTTCACCTGTCACAAGGTATTCTTCCATACGGACGATTCTTGCTCTCTCAGCACAGATGGGGTGGCACATTCATCAGATGGATGTGAAGACTGCGTTCCTCAATGGAGTCATTGAGGAGGAGGTGTACATAGAGCATCCCGAAGGTTTCGAGATCTTTAGCAGTGAGTTGCATGTGTGCAGGCTCAAGAGAGTGTTGTATGGGTTGAAACAAGCACCTCGTGCTTGGTACACACAGATAGACAATTATTTCACCGAACTTGGATTCTCCAAGAGTGAGGCGGATCCTAACATATACTGGATTGTGGTGGAGGGTAAGTTGCTTATCATTGTAATTTATGTAGATGATTTGATTCTAACAGGTGATGAGTCGTTGATATTTTCATGCAAGGATGATCTTGCTAAGGAGTTTGAGATGAAGTACTTGGGCCTCCTTCATTATTTCCTGGGATTGGAAATTTGGCAGCGCAATGATGGACTATTTGTTTCTCAGGGAAAGTATGCCCGGGAGATACTGGAGAAGTTTAACATGCATGGCTGCAAGCCTTTTGATACTCCTCTTCCTGGAGGTTGGAAGAAGGAGGATGCTACTTCAGCAGAAGTAGTGGATGCCACTGTTTATCGACAATTGGTGGGGTCGCTTATGTATCTGGTCAATAAACGACCCGATGTATGCTATGTTGTTAACCAGCTTTCACAAGCTATGGTTAAGCCAACCAAGCTCTTTTGGAAGGCAGGCAAGCAAATTTATTGCGTTATCTTAAAGGCACATCGAGATATGGATTGTGGTACAGACAGGAGGATGAGGTGAAGCTATGTGGCTTCATAGATGCAGATTGGGCAGGGAGCCCAACAGACAGATTGAGCACAACTGGAGGGGTCTTTAGTAACGGGTCGACAACAGTTTCTTCGTACAGCAGGAAGCAGAGATCCGTGGCACTCAGTTCAACGGAGGCTGAGTATATGGCAGCAAGTTTGGCTGCATGCAAGGCTATATGGATGAGGAAGATCCTGGTCGAGTTGTTCGGTTCACACTTGGAGCCTACAGTGATTTTGTGATAACCAGAGTTGCAGTACACTCTCGGCTAATCCAGTATTTCATGATAGATCCAAGCACATCGACATCAAGTACCATCATATCAGAGATTGTGTGCAACGGAGAATCATGTTACTTTCATACATTCCAACAGAGGATCAGGATGTTGATATCTTGATGAAGGCACTCACCAGGAGCAAATTCGAATACCACTGAGGCAGGATAGGGGTTGATGATAATCCATATCTTGTTGAGAGGGAGTGTTGAGAATGCAACAAGATCATGGAGCTTAGTGGAAAGAAGTCACCTTCACTAAGTGGGCCCATAGGCTATTTTTGGCGCAAAGTCTATTTTTAGACATATGGATCATGGTCTATGAGTTGCAGGATGTTGTATATGGATTATTGGTCATGTTGGTAAAAATAGATGGAATTCTATTTTTAGACATATGGGCGGAGTCTATTTTTAGACTCCCGGGCTAAAAATAGAAACAGTCGAATATTATTAGCTCTTAATAATATTTGGACTATAAACATTATCTTATCCTCTTGGAGCACTTCAGTTCGAGCTACAGATGTGGCACATCTAGCTGTCAGAAGGAAATACACTTTTCCTATGGGTCAGTTGAGCCATTGCATGGTGGACTTTAGTTAGAACTCATGTGGTTGAGTTTGGTGGAGTTGATTGAGGAGTTGATGGAGTTGTGTTCAGTTGAACTAGTTGTATTTAGTTTAACTACAAATACACTGGTGATGAGTTGTGTGAATTAATTATTAATTAATTCACTAATTATTAACTCATAAAGAATAAAGAATACATCAGTTAACTCAGTGTATGGACAGTTCAGTGGAGACAGGTGTTAGAGGTTGAGATTGCTATCAGTTGTGACTATAGTTGTGCATGAGATCTTTCACAATCAATGGGATTGAGTAATGCCAATGAGGATTGCGTGTTTCAGCCAAGGAAATACGAGTTTGGTTCAGCCATTCATCATTATTCTCATGCAGGATTGCACAGTGGAGGCAGGCAAACAGTGGAGGAGATTTGAGGCATCAGATCTGAGCTAGTTTGTGTGTAACAGGTGGAGATAGTACTAAGTAATTGCGAGGAGTATTGTACTATGTATTGTTACATGTTCTCAATCATTATAATATATAGATAGTGTGGGGTTTTTAGCTGTATGCTTTCCTCGGGTTACATACTGTGTTAATATGTGCATGTGATTGATGTTTCATTGTTTTTAATGTTGCTAAATTGATGATCAACATAGACGAGGTTATGTATTATGCATGTATTCCGCAATAGTGTGTAATCGGGATAATCTCTATGAATAAGTGTTTAATTATTCAAAATTTCTACAGAGAGGAAGAAGAATTAGGTGAACCAGATGGTTCAGCCACGATGACCTTGTCCTAGTAGACAGAACAAGTAACTTCAAGGCTTTAAAAATGTCCTTTTACGGGAACTCACGATTTGGTCAAAAAGACTAACATGATGTTTTGGATCGTGGGCAATCAACGATTAAGACGCATAAAAGACTGATGTCCTTTCATTTTTAAAGAGTCGAGAAAGAAACAAAGATGACTCTATCACTTTTGATTCGAAACGAGCATGAAAGGACAAGTGCTCGAATGATATTTTAAGTTTAATGATTCAAAAAGATCAAATGACTACTCTGGATGATCTAGGTAAACAAGATCACCAGGCAATTGTGAACTGTAGAATACCTCCGACAAACCAAGAAGTACGAGCATGCAATCTCCCCGAATGCTATGTTCGGTGTATCACGTCCGCAAGGTGGTCGTCTCGGCTTCCTAAGGATAAAAGGATTGTATCCTAGTGGGGTCTCCCATTATATACTCGATGGTACGGGGAACACAAATCTATGCTAGCGCTGCCTAATGTCGAAGCTAACAATAAATTCTAGGTTTGCAGACGTCGGAACATGTCTCCAGCCTAGACCTTCTAGATATGATCGTTAATGTCAAATGCACCTTAGGTTAATTGAATTCATTTTAGAGTTGATCTTAAGTTAAGTTTCAATTTTCAGGTCTTAGCGATGCTACTCAAAAAACCTAAAATGCAACTAAATGGGACAAGACCCTCTCAATTCGATGAAATGCATACTCTAGAGAGGGTGGGACTACTCAATCAAATGCAAACAATCAAGCAACTAAAAATGAAATGATCTTTCACTACTTCACTTTTTTAAGAAACAAACTAATGAAAAATGCATTCCAATTCCTAATTTCCTGACAAGCACTTATCTATTAGTCCTTTCAAAATGAAAATATTTCTCTTCATTTTCCAAATGTTGATGCAATTGTAGTTCCTAAGAGATGCAAATCATAATGATGCAACAAACTAGAATTTCATATTTTCTCATGAAAGAACGAAACAAATTTTCCACATACAAACATTCAATGAAAAACATTTCAAGACTATGAGCTCTTCAAGAAGATGCAAACATGAAAACATAAATTTATTCAGATCAATGAAACACCGACTTTACCAAACACAAGACCGACAATGTAATCTATGCCGGAAAAAGACGTTCAAACTAGTAAATAAAACTTTTTCAAACTTGTGCAAAAAGAGGTCAAAGTTGTAAGAGGGACCAAAAACAAATGCAAGAAGCAAACACACCCACAACCGGACTTGATGAGTCCACAAGCTGCTAAATGGAAAACTAGCTAGATGCCCTGGTGTCGCTAGCCAAACAATGACTCGATCAATCAAACAACAAGATGACAAGCCAACAAGCAAGCAAAACCAAATGAAAAGTAGCTTCCTAATCAGGGAGAAAATAGACAAAAGGGATCACAAGGTCAAAACACAAGAGAAGAACACACTGGCCAAGATTGTTGTCTAGCCCTAATCTTTACTTACAGGGATCGGCACGACTGCCTAACTAAAAACAAGCGCCAAAGGCTAGTCGGCGCAACTATTCCTTAGAAATTTGCGTTCGTCGGCGCGACTATCAGCCAATTAAACGTGTTGTTCGAGGGAACTAAGGAAAAATAAATAAAAAAATCAAAAGAGGGACTAGATCTGCTACTATGAATTTTAGACTTAGGCCAGTAAGTAGAAGAAAAGAAACAGAACCAAAGGGAAAACGTGAAACCAACAAAGTTCTCACGAAATCATGAAATCCAAAACAAACAAAATATGGAATCTTCCTAGTGGAGTCATCAATTTGTGGTGAAGTAAAATTATAATTGCAGACACGAATGAATTCCTCTAGCTCGATAATGGGTCTAGCCAGAACAGATACATTCTATGGAAGATTTCCTTAGGATAGAATCAATCAAGAGGGCCTACCTCTTGGTCATTTATCTTGCTTGATGATGTCCTCGCTTGCTCGCTCTATCAATCTCTCGCTTCCTTCTTCAAGCTCCTGAGATAAGTAAACAACAACACACAAACATAATAATAGACAAATTACAATTCAACCTACTCAATGAGTCAAGAAGCATCAAGACACAAATATGTAGCATTAGAAAACATGTAATAAATCAATCGATAGTTTCATATATTAATATCAAAGAGAGATTACAACCATTTGTCTTGACATCACAGACTTCCTTTGAGAAGACCAAGTTCCCACACACTTCTATTAGCATTCCATGATGGCTTCAAACAACAATAGTTTAAAGTCTCTTCCCTTTAGACTTCACTACAAACCAAATACACTTCTCCCTCACACAACTAGATGGCTACAACTAGTAATAGCTTGCTTGCCTAATCAAAATAGTATACTCACACTCAGCGAAAAATCTAACTAGCTTGTGCTTGGGAAGAAGGGAGGTTTATATATGGAATATGGATGGGAGATGGATCCTCTTCTAATGGGAGAAGGAATTATCCCTTGAGGTGGTTCCATCATTATAGGGGAAAGGAGCCCAAACTATCATCCACGACCCCATCCAGCCAAACGATTTACCAGACTTCCATTACGAAACTTCTAGAGCTAGCAGCTTCAACTCCAATTTAAAAAACTTTCCATAACAAGACTGGCATGACTGGAACATAGCTCAGTCGCACCGATCGGTGTTAGGAATAGTGCTAATCTCTGCACATCAGCGTGGGGGAGAAAAAGATCATTAACGTCAGCCTTGTAAACTAGGCAAAGCAAAAGTTCCAGGGGAAATCGTGCAAAAGGGAAATGATCTTCTCATGAAGAGGGACATAATGGGAGTTTCTCCATGAAGGCAAAGCACGTGGGGTTCATTGTAGAGGTCCTCCAGGATCAAGGAATGGGGAGTACAGGGATAGTGACAAAATTTTGTGTAACACTCGGTATGTTTATGGTTATAACCATACAAACAATTGCCCCTCAAGCAAGCTTAGAAGGATAATAAATTATCACCCAAGTGCTATGGTCCTGACAAGTTGTTGCAAAAGATTTGTACTATGGAATACAAATTGGAGTTTCTTTCATCTTCCCGAGTACACCCAGTTTTCCATGTTTCATGCTTAAAGAAGGTTATCAGTAACAAGCTTCCAGTTTAAACAGTGTTTCCAAAATTTGATGAAGAAGGAAGAACCATATTTGAGCCTGAAGCAGTCACAGAAACAAGAACCCGACAACTATGAAATCGATTAATTTTAGAGGATATCGATAAGTGAAAGAACTTACCTGCTGAAGATTCCACATGGGAGGATGAGAATTTTATACAAAAACATACAAAACTAGCCAAGCATTGAGGACAACACTTTTTTGAAGGAGAGAGGTGTGTTATGTCCCTACAATACTAGTGTATTCCCCTTATTTTTATTGTTATTATTGTTCCCATGTGTCCTCCATGTTGTTATTGTTGTGACTGATAGAAGCCCACTATTGTTATTGTTGTGCCTTTATATTAGTATTGTTTTGTAGGCTCTGATTATATTGTGACCCCTTATACTCCTATATATACCAAGGAGGTCGAATCATTTGGATCATCCAAGAATTTTTCATTTATGTAATGTAAATGAGGTTTCCCCCTCGAAGAGGATAATTTCTAAGTCATTAATATATCTTTTCTTCTATTTTGTGAGCTGGTTGTATAACAATTTCCACGGGGAAGCAAACTCATCAATTACATTTCTACTTGTAACAACATAAAATGTTGATGCTAATCCAATTAGCCCATAAATATATGGGAATGACAGTGTGGTAATGTAGTTCCTTTAGAAATTCCAATCTTAGCTCAAACCTAAATCCAAAAGTTTACTGTAACAAAAGTTATGTTGCAAAAAAAATGTGTTGATCTTCATGTCATGTGTGTTGTGACTTATTTCAATTGTAAATTTCAGAAATATCCTTGAATCTAACGATCAAGAGAGAGGTGAATTTTTTATCAAGGAAATAATAACCATTTACCATAAACTGTGTTATCAAAGCATAACCTCTTGACCAACCTCCATATTGTTAGAAATAGTAGTTACTCTTGTATGCATGCAATATATGAAGAGTTGAATTAAGTTAAGAAATTAAAGCAAGTATAATATGAGAATTCAAGCTCAGTGTGGGTTTGCATGAAGTAGTTAACCTGAGAAAATTCAATTCTAGTTAGAATTTGCATGATTTCATATTTATAAGGTTTGGTGTTTATATACTGGTGGTTGGGTCATTGTAATGTGTAGCAAGAAGGAAGAAGAGAGATGAGCCCCGACTTGGTGAATGTATATGAGAAAATGAATTTTTTGTTTAATAAAGTAATTGAGTAGCAAATCACTTTTTGTGTGTATTCTTTGTGCTTCCTTCTCCTCTTAGGTGGAGGCTCTATGTATTGTGAAACTCCACCTCATACCATTATGATGGAAAGAGAGAGGAGGAAAGGACAAAGAATACACACAAAAAGAAAGAGTGACTACTCAATTACTTTATTAAACACAAACTTGATTTTCTCATATACATCTCCTCTGCCTTTCCAACAGTTGTGCTCCACCATTATTTCAGGCAGAGGCAACATATTCATGTTGCAAGGTGCCAATAGGGATGGATATAAGGCTGATTTGAAGATTGAATTATACTTCATTATGGATCATTTCAAGTGGATTTCATTCGAGTAATTTTTTGGACCTTCAATTTATATCTCTCAGTTTCTGGAATTTTATTTTGAAATTTCCCAAGCTCCTCAGCATGACCATGGGTGCTTTCTGCCTTTATTTGGCATCTTCTTGGTGAGCTTCAGGCTCTAGGCTCTGCTTCTCGTTTTTTAGTTTCCTACCTTGCTGTCGAGGACTTCTGTTTATGTTATAGTAATATTCCTTATTCCTAGCCATTCCATTTACAATGGGCTCTCATTCACCATGCCATCGAAAGAGAGCTCACAATAGAAGAGCAACAACATATTACAGAGAGAAAGGAGGTCATTGTGCCTAGCAAAGGGTTGAGAACTCTAATGTAGAGATCATACTTGAGCAAGGAGAAAGAGATATTGAGGAAATTAAATGGGTGGAAATAGATATTGTGGAGGAAATTGAGCAGGTGGAAACAAATATTGTGAAGGAAAAATGTTGTTTTGACATATTTACAAGCGTTAGCTAAGGTTGTAGATTACGTGTAGGATAAGGAACACACCCGAGGTTGTTGTAACCAATATATGTAATGGTGAACCTCTCTTGGAATATGAAGCTCTTTCGGGTAGGGTTTTTCTTGACCGGAATTAGGGAAAAGAAGAAAATATTCCTGGATGAGATGCAGTTTACCATGAGCACCACGAATTGCAAGATTGGTCGTGTGGAGGCACACTTAGACATTTCCTTCGATCCAAGTTATTCCCCTAGTCGCAACAAAGAATTCATTTTATAGGAGGTCTTTGATTCTAATCAATCTAAATGATAGTCTATATATAATTGTTTTTTTAATTGTCTTTTTATGGATTTTGGTGTTTCCAAGTTTGTAATGGTCTTTGGCTTGACATTCTAGTCTAGTTTTTTAGCCATGTTGCTAACTCTGGTTTGGTTTTTGTGAGAGACCAATCTTTCCATCTTTAAAAAGATATTAAGACTTTAATATCATAAATCTTTATTTACCTATGAACTTCTATATTTTGTAAATTTGGAAAATTATTGTTTAGATTTTTGGTGTTTTTAGTAATGTTTCAAAAATAAAAATATTAATTAAAAATTATTAGTATCCATAACTATAAAGAAATAAAGAAATTATATTTAATCTATGTGTAATTATTACTTTTATAATAATTATTTAAATAAATATAATAAAAATATTTATAATAAAATATAAATTTATAATAATTTAATAAATATAATAAATATTTACATTTAACTAAGAAATAAAATAAAATTTGTAGTCTAGAAAACTCCCAAAATATTTCTATATTCTCAACTATTCGTGACCAATTATTCTAGTTCCTAAGATCATAGAAATGTGATAACGAAAGGAAAAGGTTTGCGAAATGTATGTGAGAATGAAGAGAAAAGGTTTACGAAATGTCACTTACGGTGAGTAAAAATATTATAATATCGAAAATTGAATTTTTTTAAGAGAAGAATCATAGTTTTTGAGATAAGAATTGTTATATATATATATATATATATATATTTATTTATTTATTTATTTATAATGGTTGATTATCTATAATAATAAAGTTAACCATTATAAAAAAAATATTAAAGAAGTTAGTTATATAAAATTAATAATTAAATAATTATAAATTCATTTTTAATATTAATATGACTATTTTATTTTTAACTTATGAGGAGAAAATTTAAATTTAATTTAGAGCTTGCAAGTTAGGTCGATTATATTAATAAAATATTTTCTAACTTAATTTAAGTAAAAGGAAATTTTTAGTTAATTCTAGTTAAAGATGACCACTACATTAGTCTTTTAGAAAGTGGAAACTTCCCAAAACATTTCCAAAATTTACGAACTTTGACTTGCATCCTAATTACACATCAAGGGAAGAGACCAAAAAATATTGAGCAAAGCCTATGCCTATATCCAGTACTACTTCATTTAAAACTGAAACAAGGCATTGAGGAGAGTTGGTCAAGGTGCTTATCAAAGAGGGCTTTAAACATTCGTGACCAATAGCAAATTGGAGATCTTCCAATTTCTTCTGAATGCAAGTAATTACATCTTCTAAATTATGCATCAGAGTATGATGCTCAATCATAGAGTACATGTCAAACTCGATACCATCCAATTATGGTTGATTTGCAGCTCAAGAATATTTTCTTGCATTTTTGGCAAGAAAACTTGTTGAGGAACATCCATTGTTCTTGAACTAGTTTATGACTTCATAGTTGTGTGGGAGATGATGACAACCCCCTGCTCAACTCCACCAGGGACAATACCTCATCCCAAATCACTCGAGACTCTGTAAAAAAACTAAATTTCCTTCAAAACAATACACATGCTACCTAAGGAAACAATAACATAATGTAATGTTTACTCTGCCAATGTTAAGATATTACCAGTATAACTTGGAAAGACCTAGCTCAAAAGTGATAATATATTGTCATGTTACTTATGCCCAGAAGGCCACAACATGTAAGCAAGAACATATCCCCATTAAAAAAATTATGCTCTATGAAAGGCTATGAATTGGAAAATGAAAGAGATCATAGTACTCTAACAGGTCGTTGTGATGAGAATAAAATTATTTCCTTATAGTATATGTGATGCCAATTCGAACTTGTTCCAAACCATGCTTGTCCTTAAAAATTTCCATAGCTACATAGCTTATCCATAAACTTCTATGGATATTCCACTTGACATTTCGTTACAAAAGATCTAACAAAATTATACTTAAAATATGAAATCTACAATATGAGGGTTAATTTCTCCTCATATTTTTATGGATTTTTTAATTACTATTTTATGCATGCAATATAGAAAATGTGGAAAATGGAGAACAAACATGGATCCAATCACTCACAACTATAATAATACAAGATGAATTAGGAAACCATGTAAGGGAAAAGCCTAGTTGGAAGGTGAAGTTGCTCTACTCTCTCTTTCTTTGAATGGAAATGGGTAAAAGTACAAAGGAATGAGACCTATGGCCTATATGCCAATGCTGGAAAATGTTTCTGTCTCCCAAGAGTTTGTCTTAGGCCATGTCACCCATCGAGTTTTCAAGGCTAGAACCCTCAAGCTACACCTCCATAGTGTGCCATGAAATTGTCCATCAAGTGATGGACCAATTTCAATCTCTCAAAGACCTTAAACCATAACACTACACCATTGTGTTAGTTTACATGGAAAAATTGGCCTAAACCTCCATGGAAGGATGTGAAATTTCATGTCCATTTATGGTAATAATTCCATCCTATGCCTTTTGTCAACTGCAAAATTATCTGATTCTATAACCTCCAAAAAGCTTTTTAATGGACCTCCATAACATTGGGATGTGTCTTTCCAACTATCATACCACGTCATCACACTGTTATGTGTCACCCTATGAATGGTACCATGTGTGACCTACCAAAGGGTAACTTGGGCACTAAAAATTACCAAATCTTCATGCCATTATTTTTGCCATGTCATGCCACATCATTATCCTACTAAGTTTTCCTTCCAAATAATCCTTGTCATTCAAGATAATATTTCCATTTGTCTCCCACCATGTCTATGTATGTACGAAGGAAATACCCTTGGGTCTAGTTGTTTTGTGTCATTTTCCTTTCATAAATTTTTACAGTCTAGATGTCAAATTCATAGTGTTTTGGGTGACGTACATTTCTTTGTCTTGCACCTTCTATTAATAGTGTCAAAACTTCACAAGTGCTCAACTCAGACTTGGTGTGGTGTAACATAAGTCAATTAATAGGAGATTTCTCATATGCACCTTTTGTTTTTCATCTCATGTGTTCAACATCTCTTACATCACCTTACCATTGATTATTTTAACCTTCACTTAATCACTGGTCTTGGTTAATTGTGCGGCCCTCCCGTATGCTCGATAACTAACAAAGGGGTTGGGGGGGTGGGGGGGCAAAATTTGTTGTATTAGTGACTAATCCTTGTGTACCTTCTAGAAAGTGCACCATATTGAAATAATCTCATCTTCCTTTCGATCCAATAGTCCACATAAATTGCAAGGCCCCCCTATGATTCCAACAATTAATAGAAGGGGGGTATAAAATTTGGTATTTTGTGAAACCAAGAGGCTTGGAACCCTACCAAACTTAAAACCACCATAAGTCATTGCCCCTTAGGAGTTTTACCAAGTGCCATATATCATTGGAAATGTCTCACATAAGCCTATCCAACAATTCATTTTGCATGATAATTTGAGCTAATCCACTGCAAGCAAAATTCCTTCAAAGATATTCCATTAGATCCTTCATCTATCAATCTACAACCACCAGAAGACTCTGAAAACACCAAATACACATTATCATAAATTACTTGTCATCAATGAAAACCATGTTAATCTCCAAAAAGCTCCTCCTAAACTTTACACTGTTTGTCATCAATGACCACTCCTCTGACATCAATGAAAACACTTTTCTCAATAGTAATGATGGGGGATAGGGAGGATGCAGTTACAACAACTATAGATGTAGTTATAGGATATACAATAACCATTGCTACAACAATGGATACACTAATATGAGGTGGAGCACTTGGATGGGCAACCTTCTTTAAGGAAATGATGGGGGTTGGGTAGGAAATACTTGCAACAACTATAGATGTAACTAGAGTAGATTCAATACTAGTTGTTGCAACATCAGATGAAATGATAGGAGGGTTATGATAATAAAGTGGTGTAGTGTGAATGGATGTGAGGATGGTGGAAGTGTGTTAAGGAAAATGTATTTGGCATTAGAGGTGATACACATCCGCTGATTGTATGATAGGGGGAAGTACCCTAAAGGAGGAAATGGGAATGCAAAGCAAGGTTATATGGGTTGGTGTCCAATGGCTAGACTTGGCATGGAATTGGGTGGGTATAGAAGGGGAAGGGATTGGGAATGATGACACTTGTATATAAACTTGTAATATGTTTTATTAGTACAAAATCATGAATTTAACGAGATTAAGATAGTGAATCTCACATTAAAATTAGATATAATCTAACATATACTACTTACGTGGGAGTTTATTTTCTAATCCCAGGTGGAAATGGCTATTAAAAATATTCAATGGACCCTCGTGGAAACAAAACAAAATTAATATTCATTTCTTCCAAATAAGTTGTACCTATCCAAAATAATTAATTTTAAAATCTTGCTAAGTTATGTTTGAAGTAGAAAATATAAAGTCATTTAAATACCTATGTGTGGGGTACCACAATGTCAAATGTTGTAGCCATCACTACATCAAAACTATGACAAGCATCTTGTCACCTCGATCGTAGAATACACTCTCATAGCATTTGTACATTTCATAAAAAAAATGTCAAAAAGTACTTTAAAGTTACATTTATTGGATATTCATCAATTGTGAAATCAAATATATAACCAATGACTTAGCATCAATTAAACATTGTACTATCCTAATCCACAAACAACTAATGGATAATATTTTCCATTGCCCCATGGAAAGTATGCCCATAGTTGGAGCATAGATTTGATGTTACTCAACTCAAACTAGAATCATTTTCTTGCCTACCTAGATTTGAGATCTATGTCTGAGACATGCTATCACATTACTAGTGTCAGCAAGGTGATCCAAAAACTAAAGTTTCTATGGTTGGGAGTGTTGGCTAGGAATATATGTAAGAGTAGGTGGCCTTCTTAATGTATTACCCCTAGTATTTGGTTGATATTAGGTAGAGCCAAGACCAACCCACTAGAAATCTCTAATCTCAAAATAGTTAACCTGGAGGCCAATTATGAACTTGGACCATAATTTGAAAAGAAAATATAAGATCACCTCCTTATTATTACAAGGAAATTTATCAAAAATCATAAATTAATGAATCATCCAACTATCTTTCCATGGATCAAATGTGCACCAATAAATGCAAATACATCTCTTCCTTAGATTAAGGGGTTGGTTAGATATTGGGTCAAAAATTAACCCTACAATCATCCAATTGGAGATATTCAAATCATTAACTTTCTCTATATCGATAGTAGTGGAGTATAATTCTCTCACCGTAACCTTATATTCACTGATATTTGTCAAATGACCATGGGAATGATTAATGGAGATAAAAGTGATGTCAATGGATGTTCCTAATGAAAATCATGATTTTTATTGTGTGATCTTGGTGGCCACCCACCTCTTCCACTGTCTTAATGGTTCTCTATCTTCTTGTTAGTTTTTCTATGATTTTGTACCCAAACTTTTTAGGTTATTTTAAGGCCATAAACAATGTTTTCTAGAAATTTGAGGGCCCATATATTTCCATGGAATTCCCTAGCCCCAGTTAAAAATTGTATTTGTCATATAGTTGTTTTCAATGAGCTATCAAGCACCCACAATAGATATTTTTAAAAAAATTGTGCCTCTAATAAGTTTATGTACCAACTAATCACCTTGAGGCCTATAAAGCTTTTAGCATTTCATCTTCTAGGGTTAAAATTTTGGACCTCTATGGTTCTTTGTTTATGTTAAAAGGCCATTGTTTCAACCTCTTATGATAGCTTTTGGGAATGTGAATGGTATCCATCTATATTTGTTCAGTGATAATTACCTTCATTCTAGCCGATTTGTGTTCTACATTAGTCTACTATTTTATTTATTAATAGAAGTTGGGATTTCACCATATTATTGTAATATATGTGATATTTCTCTATGTTTTTTCCATTTACTTTCATGCATTTCGTTTCATTCCTTGTACAGCTCAAATTAATGGTATTAGATCCATCTACTCCTTGTTGTTTCTCAGTGCATGTCCTTGATGAGGTCAAGGTACATAGAATTGGGTCTCGAGATCATTTCACTTGGAAACGATCGCTCTAACAATCTTGAGCAACCTCCCATGGCAGAAGAAAAGAGAAATGATGGAGTAAGATATCCTATCAAGTTGTTTCTCAACATAGAAATCACATGATGAGATGATGGACTATTTAACCTAGATCCTTCAATGATTTCCAATAGCAAGTTGAGGAACCTTCAACAAGCAATAATTTTGGAGTTTTGATGTCCTTAAAGGTACAAGTTAACTTTGACATCAACTTATTCAAAGAAAAAAAAGGTGTAGATGCTATCGATAAATGGTTAATTTTGTTACAGGTATATTACCTTGTCCAAAATATTTCCAATAATGATATGATCACCTTTATGCTACTGAAAGTTGTTCCCCATGTCTAATATTGGTGGGAAGGTTACTAGGAGAGACATAGGAAATATGACCTTGTGAAGTTCAATTTAGGCCCACTTGGGCTACATTTGTTGATTCCATTAAGGATGAATTCTACCCTATAAGGAACTACATTGACTAAAGCATGAGACAGACAACTCTACAATAGGAGAGAGAGCAAACATTGCTAGAGTACACCAATAATTTCCATACCTTGTGATCAAAGATGGGTATCAAAGAATTTGAGTGGAACTTGGTCTTGAAGTACCATAGAATCCTATGTAGAAACATCCAAATAGAGATGGATTTCCTAGACGTCTCCTCACTAGGGGTCACTTATCTACATGTTATCAAAATTGAGTAGGAATTGAAACAAAAAAATAAGCATGAGTTTGGGTCTACAAATATGCCGCAACAAAAGCTTGGAAATGGCAACACTAAATCACAAAACAAGGGACAAAGAAAAGAGAGCTAGCCTCAAGACAACCAACCTAAGTAAAAGGTGAAGAAGGGTAATGGTAAGTCAAAGACGGGCACTAGGAAATGGTGTGAGTTCCATGAAATACCCTGTCACAACATTGATGAATGTTGCTTAAAATGATCATTATTGACATAAATTAAAGAAAATAAAATAGAATATTGCTCTAATTTTTATTTAAAATAAGATAAACGAAGTGGATCATTGATGTAGAAGCCAGTGCTACCATCATGACCAAAAGGATCTAACCAGAAGAATCAAAGGAGCTTAAAGAGGGGGAGTTCCTCTTCCATTCATAGGTGTGTGCGAAGGGGACCCCACTACATTTCATCATTGATAAAGGGAGACAAAAAGAACGTGATATCAACAAAGGTCATCAAGAGATTGAATTTGTTAATAGTCCCACATACCCATCCATACACCATTGGTTGGCTAAGCAATGGATGAGATATCCATGTTAGCTAAAAATGGTCATTTCCTTATGACATCAATCCCTTCAATGATGGTATATTTTGTGGTGTTCCCCACTTGAATTTTGTGTGGTGTTCCCCACTTGAACGCCAGTGATGAAGTTGCTTCAATAAATGTAGGTTGAACCAAATAGTATCCAGAGAAGAATCAACCAAACAGTTCATCTTCAACAAACCAGGGAAGAAGTCTATATCAAGTCTCAAGTTGTGCAGGAAAGAATAAAAAATATTCTTGATAAGAGAACCAAGGTTGAAGATTTATACCTTGGTAAAAAAGTCCTAAAGTGGGATTCAAGAAGGGAAGATAAAGGTAAACATGGGAAATTTAATTTCCTATGGAAAGGCCCATATGTCATTTATGCTTTCAGAGGTGATAATGCTTTCTTCCTAAGGGAAATGGATGGTACAGAAGTAGAAGGTGGACCACTAAATGGTCAAATTCTCAAACACTATTTTGAACCTAATTGCTGATTTTTATTTCCCACTGTACATATTTCATTTTTCAAAAGTCTACTTTGGATTGGATGGTGATTTTTGAAGTTGAAGCCCGAAGAGAAGGCCCCAAGCTTTAAGGATTTATTGTCATAAGTATCAATAAGGCAGAGACAATAAAGAGAAATATTGCAAGGTAACATCAACAACAATTCAAAGGCTACTAATCTACAAAGTTTTTGACATTTCACTAGGAAATTCCATCCGCAAGTGGAGCCACTGTTAGGTTCCTATACCAATAGGAGTCATAATTTTGAATGACTAAGATTAAGCCTTGTAATATTGTACATACCTTTTCTTTCTGCAAATGTTTTCCATATTAAAAAAATAAAAAAATGTAAAGAGGGTGTGTCCTAAAAGAATAATCAAGGGACAAAAAGAATGAAAAGGTAAAAAAAAAATGAAAATATATGAACCACAAAAGACAAAAAGAGACCATGAAAGTGTGCAAGTCAAAATGCCACTACTATTTACTTTTATGCATAATAGATGATTGTGTGCAGCTTGTGACTCATGCCACAATCCATGATAGTCAAATTGTTTAAACTTGGCTATTTCATGTTTTAAATTTTATGTTTATAGTTAGAGAATAAAATCTGATCAAATAGTGTAATCTTGGCAAATCATTAGAAAGGTAGAGTAAATAAAAGGAGCTCATCAATTTAATATGAGCCCTTGGATGATATAAGGTTAGAATTAGATAGTTTGCTATGTAAAGAAAAATATTGATAAGGGTTTGCTAGCCTAAATGCACCCAAATAAAGTGAAGGAAAAATGGTAGGGTAAGTAGATGGGTAAGTAGTAGAAAGGTTGCAGAAACATCATGTGATTACACAAAAAGCACTTATGTCATTGTTCCAAATGCATCTTTCAAATATGCATAAGTGGTAAACAAAGCAAAGGCAATGGTTCACAATATGATTTATTTAACATCCCCATCATTCATTTTAACCCCTGTAACACTTACTAATTTCCCTTTCATAATAAAAATATTAATACCTATAGTTCTTTAAGTCAAAGAGGCTCAGAGCATTTCTTTGACTTCTAGTGGGACCGGACCCTCGACTTGATGACTTAAGAAGAAAAGGTGTTAAATTCCCTTGCAATTCATTCATCCCCCTCACAAAACCCCTTTTCCTAAGGTTAAATTCTTTTGCCTAGGAAAACCCCTTAATAAACATATTTTATGAAAAAACCCACCAAATACATTTATCCTAAGTACTAAGTGTATGAAAAGCGCATAATATTTTCTATACCTAAGTACAATATCCCTTCCGCTCATTTCACCTCATATTAACTTCTTTTAAATATATAAAATTCCTGACAAACCCATTGGCCCATATATATTTAAATCCTTTATATAAAGTAACCCCACCCCTTAGTTTATTTTATAAACTATATGACTACCCCATATCCCACAAAATATAATAAAACCCCACCCTCAGTCCTTAATCCTATATTAAAGTGCCCCCGATAAGATTAAGTTTTAATTTAATATTATACCGTCAGTGATTAGACCCATTTCCCAACTCCCATTGATCATCCTTTCCCCTCATCCTACGGCTCACGTCCATATCGGTCCGGCCTGATGTCCGTCCTTTACCCGCCTGATAAAGCAGTTTTCCCCGACCCCCAAAATGCTATGTGTCACGCACTCGACTAGATCGGGTGAGCCCCCCTCAAAACCACTTCCCTCTCAAAAGCAGTGCGACAACCCCATTAAACAATTTTCCAGTATAACTGAAAAAACTACCCATTTTTCATCAATTTATCAACCCGCCAAAATCAACGTTTTTTCTATATAAGCCCAATTACTCCTCTTTTCACTCTTTTTGCGCATTTGCTATTGAAAACTCAGAAAGTTGTTGCTATCCCTGAAAATAGTGAATTTTCTCAGAAACCTCCACCATTACTCCATAGAAGCTGTAGACAACCCAACTCGTTCATCAATCCGTACCAAAAACGTACGAACCTCTGCAGCAGCCACCAACCACCATTTACAGTCAATTTCACCCAATTTCAGGTATTTAACTGTGGAATACCAACTCCATTGTCAAATTCCAAGTAAATACACCCTCATAACACTGGTAATTAAGTAAAAAATAGCAATTTTACTTTAATTTTAACACTATGAGCCATAACCATTTGCAAGACCTCCGTTTACCTAAAATCCTCAAAAAATCCCAATAACCTTTGCTAAAACCCCTGAGCATAACTCAAATCCACAAGAACTGAGTATGGCTGGCCCAATGGACATTAGACCATTTACAACGCCCCACCTATTCCTAGACCACCTTCCCCTGGCTGAAAAGGACTTCCAAACAAAAGATACCACTGCCCTAGAGCCTCTCCTCAAAGTGCATTGTCAAAGCAGAGCAGAGACAAATACCTTACCTATGCTGATGAGATTAGTCTTTGGGAGTCAAATTTTCCCAAATACCAGTTCCCCCAAGTTCACATTTTTCCAGAAATTGTTCATATGTGCTACACATGCTATGTCCCCAGCCATAGGACCATAATGTCTCATGACCAAAAGCTCCTTTTCACTATCACAACTGAGTCCATTAATGAAATGTTGCAATTCCAACCAGGGCCAAACCTAACTCCACTATCAATTGGAGGACTGCTGGACCAATATCCCAAGCTAAGCCCTGCAGAATTGGCCCAGTTATTCCAAACCTTCATTAGAGAGGAAAAATACATCCCTAAGGGCCCCCCTCCATATGTATCATCTATTTTCTCTCCACGGGGCCAGAACATTGTAGCCATGATATCATGTGTTTGGGATACACCACAAGTGAGTACATTGATGAAATTATTCTTGCTTTCGTGTCCATCTATACCCCAGCGCAGCCTCCTGCAACCATATATGACTTTGCCACAATCATAGCTGATAGAATGCATGAGAAATTCACAATAACGGGAAATGAGAGGGTGTTCAAATACTCCTCTATATTATACCATCTATTTATGTATTACCAATTAGAGAATTTTCCCTTTACCCTCCAAAAGCTTAACACCAGGGGTCAGCCCGGATCAGTTATTTTTTGGACCCCACTATTCCATGATTTTGGGTCACCTTATACATAATCTGACTTTATAGATTCTTTTGTGCATCCAGTCATGACCATACTCACTGGGAATCTGTTAGGCCCCTATACTACTAGTGTAACCCCTTATTGTTATTAGTACAACCCACTTATTATATTGATGTACCCATGTAGTGCCCATATTGTTACTATTGTGCCACATAGAAGCCCACTATTGTTACTATTGTGCCCTACAATATTATTGTTATGTAGGCTTTGATTGTATTGGGACCACTTAGACTCCTATATATAAAAGGAGGTATTTTCATTTGTATCATCCAAGAATTGTTCATTTATGTAATGTAAAGGAGGTTTCCCCCTCGAAGAGGCTGAATTCTAAGGCGTTGATCTTTCTTTTCTATCTTTTCTTGAGCTGGTTTCATAACATTTGGTATCAGAGCTTTGGATTCTAGGGTTTCGCTGCTCCAAACAGGACATCCTGGCATTTTCACTATAACTTTTTTTCTGTGACGTTTCAAAAGTCACAAACAAAACCCATTTGAGAAGAAATCGTGCTGAACCTTGGGTCCAAATTTCAGAGCTTTTCGCATGATATTTTCGGAGATATTATCTGAGGAAGTTGGTCTTTTTGCAGACTCCTGAATTACACTCAAAATAGGTGACCTGGGGAAAATCGTCATAACTTTCTTTCTGAGCATCGGATTAAAATTTCGTAAGAAGGTGCAGAAAGAGGACGGATTGTAGTTTTATTTTATATATTTTTCAGAGTCAAAGGTGGAAACAGTGACACGTGGCACTTCGTACAAGTTTACTCTTCTGAACTAGTCTATAATCAGGTCACTACTGGAGATTGTGCATAACTCTTTCTTGGAGAATTCAATTTGGATCAGACTAGTGGCATTGGAAAGAGGACATAGAAGGCTACTACAGGTAAAAATTTCAGAACTTGATGATTCGAAATTACAGAGATACATCAGATTCAATATCAGGATTCTACAAAGAAAAAAAGGTGTGTAGTTTTTTTTTAAATTTTTGCATAAGCTTGGTTTGAAGGAATTCAAAGGGCATAGTAAAGCATTATTATCGGTAACTGATGCCCCGAGGAAAGAAAATGAAAACACCTAGTAAGGAACCTGAAATCTCTAGCATGACTCATGAAGAAGAGGAAGAAATGCTACATGATATATCAAAATTACAAGAACAAGTGCAACAAATGTCACGCTCACAAAAGCTAACAGATGCTAAGATAAGTGGCGTGGAATCTAAGATAAAGGGCATGGAAGCTAAGATGGATGGCATGGAAGCTAAGGTGAATGGAATGGACAGTAAAATTGATGGCATGGATGATAAGATGGAAGAATTGAAGATAAATATGAATAAGTTGCTACAAGAAATGGTCACTAAGGGTGAAAGAAATGTTAATCATGATTCCATAGACTCTAATGTTGGATCAAAGACTCACCATGTTCCAATGGAAACTCATGATGAGAACAAAAGAAATGTTAATCATGATTCCATAGACTCTAATGTTGGATCGAAGACTCACCATGTTCCAAAAATTGATATGAGGAAGTTTGATGGCAAGGATCCTGCCACATGGATATTACAGATGGAGCAATTCTTCGATCTCAATAATGTGAAAAACACACAAAAGGTACGTATGGCAACTTTATATTTGGAACCAAATCAGTTTGTATGGTATCAATGGCTTTGTTCTCGTAAACAATTTATCACTTGGGCAATTTTTACGGAAGAATTGATAGCACATTATGAGGATACAAAAAGCAACACTTTTTTTAGCCAATTGATAAGTCTCAAACAAAAGGGTTCAATAATGGAGCACATTGAGGAGTTCCAAAAATTGAACATAAGGGTAAAAGATATTCCAGAGGAGCATAGGATTGATGTGTTCATAGGGTCTTTAAAGGATAATATCCAACATGATGTGCGCCTTTGGGAACCTGATTCATTAGAGAAGGCATTCAGGTTAGCAAGAAAAATGGAAAGCAAAATTATGGCAACTAGGAAGCATACCATTCACAACTATAAAGACGGAAGTGTTGTTTCCCATAGTCTTCCACAACCTACAAGGTTGACACCACAACAATTGGAAGAAAAAAGAGCAAAAGGGCTTTGTTACAATTGTGATAGCAAATACACAAAAGGTCATAAGTGTGCTGAGAAGAAATTATTCTACATAGATTGTGAAGAGGAAGAAGAAAAGGAGCAAGAAAGGTCCAAATAAGAGGATATATTCTAGGAACAAAGCCTAGATGAAGAAAAAATAAATCCGACCATATCTTGTAATGCATTGGCGGGAATTACCACTCCTCAAACCATCAAGATAGAAGGACAAATCAAGAAGAAAAAGGTAATAGTGTTGATTGATTCAGGAAGCACCCACAATTTTATTCATTGTAGGGTAGCAAAAGAATTGAATTGCTTCCTATATCCAGCACCAGAGTGTCAAGTGATGATTGCAAATGGAGGAACAATAAATTGTTCTGGAAAGTGCCATAATATCAAGCTATCCATGGGAGAATATGTATTGACTAGCCCAATGCTTTCCATTCCAATGGGAGGTGCAGATGTTGTACTAGGAGTCCAATGGCTACAATCCTTGGGTACAATAGCTTTTAATTTTCAAGAACTTTTCATGAAATTTTCTGTGGAAGGAAAGGAATTTGAATTAAGGGGTATTGCAGGGAAACCAGGAAAGATAATCAGCTCTAATGGCATGACAAAGCTTCTAAAAAAGGAGCAAAGAGGTGTAATTGCACAATTATGTTCGCTAGATGTCTCCACATTGGAATCATCTATTTCTCCAGATCTCCAAAAAGTCTTGGACAATCATTCCAAGGTATTTGAGACTCCCAAAGGTCTCCCACCTATGTGTGATCATGATCATGCTATTCATCTGATTCCAGGAAGTGTTCCTCCAAACATCAGGCCGTACAGATATCCCTATGTCCAAAAAAGTGAAATTGAACATATGGTTGCAGAAATGCTAGAGGCTGGTATAATTCAACCAAGTCAAAGTTCTTTCTCTGCTCCAGTAGTATTGGTGCACAAGAAGGATGGATCATGGCGCATGTGTCCGGATTATAGGGAGCTCAACAAGCTCACTATTAAAGATAAGTTCCCCATTCCTGTCATTGATGAATTACTGGATGAATTGCATGGATCAATTTACTTCACCAAGTTGGATCTTCGTTCAGGATATCATCAAATCAGAATGAAGATTGAAGACATTCCGAAAATGGCATTTAGAACTCATGAGGGTCATTATGAATTTTTGGTCATGCCTTTTGGCCTTACCAATGCACCTTCAACATTTCAAGGTTTGATGAATTCAATTTTCAAACCATTCCTTAGAAAATTTGTGTTAGTATTTTTTGATGATATACTTATCTACAGCAAGTCTTGGAAGGATCATGTTGAACATGTTGACAGGGTGCTACAACTATTGGAGGAGAAACAATTATATGCCAAAAGATCCAAATGTTTCTTTGGAGTCCAGGAGGTGGAATATTTGGGTCATATTGTATCTCATGAAGGAGTTAAGGTAGACCCTAGCAAAATTAAAGCCATTAAGGAATGGAAAATCCCCACATCCATAAAGCATTTGCGCGGATTTCTTGGGTTGACAGGGTATTATCGCAAGTTTGTTAAGAATTATGGGAGAATAGCAGCACCTCTAACGACATTATTGAAGAAAGATGCATTTTCATGGACTCCGGAAGCAACAAAGGCCTTTGAACATCTTAAAGAGGCAATGTGCCAAGCACCAGTCTTAGCTACACCAGACTTCACAAAAACCTTTATTGTGGAATGTGATGCTTCAGGAAATGGAATTGGTGTTGTTCTAATGCAAGATGAAAGACCCATTGCTTTTGAAAGTCGTCCAATCAAGGGAAAGTTTTTAAGAAAAGCTATTTATGAGAAGGAAATGTTGGCAATACTCCATGCACTTAAGAAATGGCGACCCTACCTAATGGGGAGACACTTCAAGGTAAAAACCGATCATGATAGCCTTAAATACTTTTTAGAACAAAGATTATCCTCTGAAGAGAAACAAAAGTGGGTCACAAAGATGTTGGGTTATGACTTTGAAATCATCTACAAAAAAGGGAAGCAAAATGTGGTGGCAGATGCACTCTCAAGAAAGGATGAGGATGTGGAAGCATTGTTGTGCGCTATTTCTATTATCCAACCAGATTGGATAAATGAAGCAAGGGAGGAATGGAAGAATGACGAAGAAGTGTGGGCACTTATTCGAAAGCTACAACAAGATTCCAGTACGTCTGATACATTTAGCTGGAAAAATGATTCGTTATGGTACAAAGATCGCTTATACCTCTGTAAGAATTCCCAGCTAAAAAAAAAGATTCTTATGGAATTGCACACTTCTCCCTTAGGAGGGCACTCAAGATTTTTAAAAACTTACCACAGGGTTAAGAAGGAATTTTTTTGGGATGGCCTTAAATCAGATATTCAAAAGTTTGTGGCAGAATGTTTGGTTTGCCAACAAAATAAAGTTGAAACAATTAAGACACCAGGTCTATTACAACCTTTATCCATTCCAAGCCAACGTTGGGAGGAGGTTTCAATGGATTTTATCACAGGTTTACCCAAGTCTGAGGGAAAGAGTGTCATCATGGTGGTAGTTGACAGACTTACCAAGTATGCACACTTTTGTGCATTATCACATCCATTTAAAGCCAGTACAGTTTCTACTGCATTTATGGAAACAATTCAAAAGCTACATGGAAACCCAAAGATTATTGTAAGTGACAGAGATCCCATTTTCACTGGAAATTTTTGGACAGAATTATTTTCTTGTCTTGGTACTCAGTTAGCTCATAGCTCATCTTATCATCCTCAATCTGATGGGCAAACTGAGATAGTAAACAAATGTTTGGAAGGATATCTTCGTTGCTTTGTATCTGATAAACAGACACAATGGGTCAAATGGTTGCCTCTGGCTGAATGGTGGTATAACACTTCCTTTCATACAGCAACAAAAATGACCCCATTTATGGCACTTTATGGGTATCAACCACCATCCATCACATCATATTTAAGAGAAAATTCTAAGGTTCAGGCAGTGGAACATCACATCAAACATCAACAACAAGTCCTCCAACTCTTAAAGGATAACCTTGTGTTGGCACATAATAGAATGAAACAACAGGCAGATCAACATCGCAATGAAAGAAGTTTTGATGTAGGTGATTGGGTATTCCTACGGCTACAACCATATAAGCAAATGTCCCTGAAGCAAGCTAAGAAGGATAATAAATTATCACCAAAGTATTATGGTCCGTACAAGGTGTTGCAAAAGATTGGTACTATGGCATACAAATTGGAGCTTCCTGCAGCTTCTCGATTGCACCCAGTTTTCCATGTTTCATGCTTAAAGAAGGTTATAGGTGACAAGCTCCCAGTTCAAACAATATTGCCAGAACTTGACGAGGAAGGAAAAATTATATTGGAACCGGAAGCAGTTATAGAAACAAGAACTCGACAGCTACGAAATCGATCAATTTCAGAGTACCTTATCAAGTGGAAGAACTTATCCGCTGAAGATTCCACATGGGAGGATGAGAATTTTATGCAGAAAAATCCAGAACTACTCAAGCGTTGAGGACAACGCTTTTTGAAGGAGAGGGGCATGTTAGGCCCCTATACTACTAGTGTAACCCCTTATTGTTATTAGTACAACCCACTTATTATATTGATGTACCCATGTAGTGCCCATATTGTTACTATTGTGCCACATAGAAGCCCACTATTGTTACTGTTGTGCCCTACAATATTATTGTTATGTAGGCTTTGATTGTATTGGGACCACTTAGACTCCTATATATAAAAGGAGGTATTTTCATTTGTATCATCCAATAATTGTTCATTTATGTAATGTAAAGGAGGTTGCCCCCTCGAAGAGGCTGAATTCTAAGGCGTTGATCTTTCTTTTCTATATTTTCTTGAGCTGGTTTCATAACAGAATCCTCCACCTAGGATAAACCCAGAAATAAAAAGATTCCTCCAGCTTTCCAAGTAGACCAAAGTGGGTGACTAGTGCCTTTATCAAAACCACATAGAAATCAGAATATATGGTTGCATGCTTGCACCATATAAGTTGCCAATATACCTCCCCATGAGGTTGTTTGCCTTAGAGTATTATAGACAAATCATCAATGCAGATGAATTAAACTTCGTCAATGCCAAGTAGAAGGCCAATTTCAAAATCAAAGACCATCTAGGCCCCTTCATATGCAATTCCAAAGAGGCAAGGAAAGAGGTAGACCTAATCCTACAAAGAATGAAATTCCAAAGGAGCTTTGTATGGTGATATGACCCTTTGGAATTCATTACCAAGAAAAGGCAAAAGGTCAAGCTAGGACCTTTTATCCACCACCCTATACCAAAAATAAAGGCATATGAAAATCAAACAGAATCGGTGGAAGGTACTTTAGTAGATAGAGACAACACAAGAGTAGATGTAGAAAATGCTCTAATTGATTTGGAAAAACAACTTGATGAGAGCTCTTTTCTGTAGGTACTAGAAGAGAAAGAAAGAACCATGAGTACCCCTCCATTCATGCAAACTCCTCAGAATGAGGAGAAAATACCAAAAGGAAACAGAGAGGGAGCTTCCACATCAGGGATGGACACCTCAAATTTGCAACAGGAAACAAGCAAGAGGCAAAGACTCAATCTGGCCTCTGAACAAGAATACACAGAAGATTCGGCACAGGTGACCAATACAGAGGTAAACAGAAGCAGGCCTCCCACTCCATCTGAAGGCATGCAAGAGCCTTCCACATCATAGACTCAGATGTTGGAAAGGCAGCTTAGTGTGGAAGTATCTTCCTTCAACAGGCCTACTGACAAAGACCAGGACATCAAGGAAAGATACAAGGAAATCAAAATGAGAAATGAAAGGCTCAAAGCCCAAACCTATGCTCAGTACCTAAAACTAACTCCCACCAATAAAACAAGGCTAATGTCAGCCTTTGATATAAAAGAAGGAAAGTTGCAAATGTCTTTTATTAAACCTACAACACAGCAAACCAAGACATCATCTGATTTCAAAAAGGTGGAGTTTGAATTGTTGGCAAGGGATATTCATCCCATAGACTAGATTGAACTGCACAAACAGGTTGGAGAGATGATATACTCCACCTTGACAAGTAAATCCATAGCTTCCCATTAGTGACAAAACTATTTGAACAACATTTCTGCATAATTTCAGTTAGAGTAGGCCTCCTCACAGGCCAATGATACAAGGATCAATTCCTTAGAGGACTTAGTGATTGAATTGGGACAAGATCCCAAGGATATAAAATCTACAAAGCAACTTATAAAGAAGAAAAACGATGATATTGCTGCACTGAAGAAGCAATTTAAAATTGCCCAACTACAACATCCTCAAACACTGGAAGTTTTGGAAACCCAATAGAGTCATGAGGAGTTGATGGACTTGGTCCTAAAGCTCAATGACTAGGTAAAGGAAACTGAGAAGGAATTGGATAATTTAATCCAATTGAAACAAACTAACATTTCATAAAATTATGCAAATGTCATCCCCACAGTGTCTACATCAATCCCCTCTACATTGGCAGCTTCACTGACACCAACAACTCCACCTACCATAACACTGTCAGTAACAACAAAATCTACAACAACAACAGGTACATTAGGAGAGAAAGCAGCAGAATTGGCTAAAGCCATGGAAGAGATGTCTATCTGGACTATAGAAATAAACAAGCTAAGGGAATAGGTGGAAAGTTTAGAAACTGACTACAAACTTGCCCAGCTTAAGCAAAAGGATGAAGCAGAAAAGGCCCAAAGACTGAGTGAAAGAATCAAAATCTTAGAAAAAGACTTAACACTAGAAAAGCCCCTTGGGCAAACTAAGGAAATGTTGTGGGCCAATATCATTGACTCTATCAATGATATTTGGCCATCAATTCAAGTTATTTTTGAGCAAACAAAATTAGTAAAGATAGCCAAAAAAGCTATCCAGAAATTAAAGGAGGAATTGGGATATAAGCCCAAGAGGCCAATAGACTCATCCATTTGCTCAACAGCAAGAATAGATATGAAATCCAGGAGCTAAACATAGAAGATAGAACTGAGACCATTTTAGAAATAAGGAAGGTCCTTTCTAAAAGCAACCTTATGCTTAACTTAGAAGAGAAGTGCCACAAAATGCATGTAGCCATTAACAGGTTCATGGCTAAATTCCAAATTTTGAGGGAGAAAGGTTTGCCCAGTCATGTGGTTATCAATGACAAACTCATGACACAGTTGGACTATGGCAATAGACTCAGACAATTAGCTAAGTAACAAGCAGGCACTTCATCCATAAAAGCACCGCTAACAGGAAAAGTTTTGTACAATACCTTTGAGAACTTGTTCTTTGTTGTTCTTTCTTGAGCATGAGATAAAACACTTATTCCTCACCAAACCCAATTTTTCCAAGTATACTGAAGCTGATGAAATCTATAGGAGAATGATGAATGTAAAATTACTTGATGCAGAATGGTGGGAGACAATGACCGATTTACTGTGATAAGTTTACAGCAAAAAGTTACTACATAGTCAAAATGAGAGCAACCACGTAAACAGGTGAAAACAAGGCAGCATGGTAAAAGAGTATCAGGGTCAAAGAGTATCAGTTGAAAGATAAAAGTTGAAGAAGATTCCAGTGTGAAACACCACATCTGCAAGCCAGCACAAAGGGCTACAAATCCAACCATAAAATCCAGCAGTACCAAATAAAAAGGGACAACATGAAATAGTTCAATAGTTGTCTCTATCTTCTAGCAAGAAGATATTTGTATTTCCTAGAATAAATCTCAAGTTTGTTTTGAGATATTTTGTAATAATTTTTGTATAAGTACTTCATAATTCGAAGTATGTAGTGTGGATTCTTAGACATTTCTATAGATTTTCTTGGTCAAAGACTGTAAGCTATTGTATCACTGTTGGACCAACAAGCTGGATTAATGAATAAAGTCAAGACATTTCACCGGATTCATGTGTAGTGCGAAGTATAGACAAGTATTTTCTCTTGTGATGTTATTTTTTTCTAAAAGTTTTTCCATAATCTTTAATGTATCCGAAATTTGAATGCTATAATATGGAATGATATCTCAGAATTTGCTTCATTGCACTCTGTTTTAAATATTATGAATTTTAATATTTTCTGCTAATTATCTAAGTTAAGGAATTCTTGATTTCTCCTTAGTTTGGGTAGTTTTCTTCCAATCTACAGTAAAGGATTCTTAATTTGCCTTTACTCACAATTATCCTCTATTCTTCATTTTAATCCCGGCCTGAGAATTCTTAAGTGTCTCTCACCCTGGTTACGATCATTCCACCCATCCGACCTAAAGAGTTGTATTTCACTCTACTAGCTTGCCCTTTGAACACTCCCTTTAATGAGTTAATCCCAGTTTTGTTGACCTTCTTTGACTCCATAGCCCAATGGTCTAGAGACTTTGTTCTATCCATTTATTTTAAGGATTCCACCATCCAACCTTCAATACAAATCAACCCCCCCCACCACTGAACCTTATGAACTAGCCTAAAATCCCATCAAACAAAGCTAAATCAAATAGAGAGAGCTCTCTATGATTCATAGGTTGGCTAGAGCCTATACTTAAAAGATTGGTTTGTGGTTACCTCGATCTTTTCCTTCTTCTGATAACTTCTAGGGAAAAATTTTGAGTGATAACATAGTGGCGACCATACTGGGGATCACTCAAACCCTCAGTCCTAATAAATCTTTAAGAAATGTTTAAATCTCTATTTTGTGCCTCTTAAAGTAATTTATTAGAAGTTATTTTCAAAAATCTCGCAAAAGAAAACAATTAGAAAATTTTTGGAATTCTGTCTTCAAGGAGAACTCATTATACTAGGGCTAATCCAGACCCAAATCCTGCCCCAGTAGTTGATAATCCCAACCTCATTCCAAGAAAATCCAAAAAAGAAGAAAGTTCAGCTAGTCACTTACCATTAGTTAAAGCTAATTCATGTCCTGATGAGTGGTTGTTTTTAGAAGATCTTCCCTTTGATGAGCAATTTGATTTGTCATTATTTAAAGAAAAGTCTGAAAGTGAAATATACGATATTGTTCTAGACCCTGATTTCATTGCAGACCTTGAAGTCCAAAAGGCCAACAAGTCAATTGATGAATACATTCTAAATTCTCCACAATCATCCCTTAGTACTGCTAAGATCCCTGAGCTTTCTGAACAATTTTCCACTACTCTTAGTTCACCATTGTTCCCTTCAACTTCTGAAGTCCATTCCCCACCACCATTTATACCTTCACTCCCTCACCAACCTATCATTACTCATTCATCACCTACCAGTCCTAGTTCTTCATCCACTACTGCATCATCTCCAAGTACTTCAACCCCACATCTTAACCCCTCCCAGGTTAGAGCAATGGCAAATAGATATGCTCCTCTCATTTTACCTACCCAGCTTGGTGCTATGCCAGCAGACTACCAAAGTAAAATTTTTCAATTTGATGGCACAGGACATTACACTGCACAACAACATGTCAACAAGATAACAAATTACTTTGAGTTGCACGAAATTGACACAGATAATGTTCAGATGAGACTCTTTTCCTAGTCTTTAGCTAGTGATGTTAGGAAATGGTTTAGAGCATTGATTGCTAATAGCATTGATAGTTTAGATACATTTCACTAGAATTTTTTGAACAGATGGGAAAATAAAAAGAACCCCCTACAAATCCTTTCAGAATATGAGAACATTAGAAGGGGACCTAATGAAACTGTTCAAGATTACTGCACCAGATTCAACAGTACATATAATGTCATCCCAGTTAAACTTAGACCTCCACCTAACTTAGTGTTAATAAAATTCCCTGATGGTTTTGACACATATATGGCATTCCAACTCAACGAAAGAAATCCCCCAACGTTAGAAGAAATTCAAAGTTTGGTAGTTAGTGTAGAGGCTAATTTGTTAGCTAAAAGAGATAGAGTTAGAAATGAAAAAAGAGGAAATGCAAAAGATGAGGCTTCATCATCTGACATTAAGATAGAGAGTGTAGCAAAAAGCACGGAAAAAATAATGGATAGAATAGAAACATAGAGAGGAAACCTCAATGGGATAACCAACAAGCTAAGCCACTTAGAAACCCTAATTTAAGAAAAAACCAAAACCAAAACATTGGGAAAAATGGGCCGGAGCAAAACATTAGGCCTCCTTTCCAAGAAAATTGTGCAGAAGCATCCATTCCATAAGATCCGGAACAAGATAGAAAAATTAACCTAATGGGAGTAAACGATGAAGACTCTGTTTTTTGTAAGCCAAGACGATCAGGAACTGCATATGCTGCATCAATTGCAAATCTAGTCCGGAGAGTCATTTGATTATAAACAAGGATATGATTCTGCCATTTTTGAAGTGCATAAGTAGTATAACCTAAGGAGTAGAAAGAACATTGATGCCCCTGACCAAACCAAGAAAATAGTACAAAATCAACCCAAGAAAACCAAAGAAACCCCTGTTTCTAAAATTCTCCAGATTCTCCCTATATAGAACCAGAATCCTTCTGGCCCCACCATTGTAGATATAACCCCTAATCAACCTTCTAATGATCAAACATCCACTTCAATTCCCTCCAAGGAATCAGTGGACAAAGCTCAAAACATTAGAATTGAAAATCCACATAAGGAGGTCCCCAACAAAGAAAAAGAAGACCATCCTACTCAAATCCCTGCTGTGAAAATTCAAAACCCTCAAATAGAAAAAGGCCTTTTTCCATTCAATTTGGGATCAGAGGTAGCTAAGATAAAAATTTCAGTTCCTTTAACAGAACTAATCAAAAATTAAACTTACAAATCACAGATAAACCAGACCTTAAACATTGCTGAAAATGAGGATTCTGTCAATTTGTTTGATGATCAGCCAGAACTCATATTTGGTCCAGATGTTAATGGAAAACCATTAGAAGGAGTAATTCCACCTTTTTATATTAGCCTTAGTATCCATGACAAAATTCTTCACAATGCAATGTTGGATTCTGGGGCCTCCCACAACTTAATGCCCAAATCAGTAATGGAGAAATTAAACCTAGACATTACTAGGCCTTATAAAGACTTATTCTCATTTGACTCAAGTCAAGTAAAGTGTCTAGGGTTGATTAAAGACCTGTGTGTCACTTTAGTCCAATATCCTGCCAAAAGCATCCTCATGGATATTGTGGTTGCTGACATCCCACCAAAGTATGGCATGCTATTATCCAGATCATGGGGAGCCAAACTTCAGGGATCCTTACAACTAGATATGTCATATGCAACAATTTCTATTTTTGGAGAACCTAAGAAACTATACCGAGAAACCTTAATGAAATATATGGTATGTAGCCAGGATCGACCTCAAAACTTTCCTATATACTCCATACATTTAGATGTTGATTCTTTTATCCTGTATAATTTTGATCAAACACAAGAAGAAATTTCAAACAATATTAATACAGAACCAAAAGAAATTTCAGTTTCTTCCCAAAATGAAACTAACCAAACTACAAAACTTTTCAATGAATTAGATGGTCAAATTGCTACAAGTGATGAAAAGATTATTTCACCATATGGGGAGAATTATGTGCATGAGATATTATGGCATCTTGAATTTGATGGATCAGTCAATAAGTTAGGAGTAGGAGCAGGAGTATGGATATATAATTTGGAAAATGATTACTCAGAAGGTCATACTTATAGATTGAATTTTAAATGTACTAATAATATTGCAGAGTACGAAGATTTAATTTTAGGTCTAAAGTTAGTTAGGAATTTAGGAGCTAAAAGAGTTTCTGTCATGAGAGACTTTGAGTTAATTGTAAAGCAGATTAACACTGTATATATGACAAAGGACCCTAGATTAAGTTGTTATAGGGGAACTATTATATAAATACTTAACACTTTCCTAGAAACAAACCTTGCAGTAATTCCTAGAAAACATAACATGCAAGCCCATAGTTTAGTAATGTTTTCCAGCACTTGCAAATTGCCCTTCCAGCCCAACCATCAATACACTGCTAAAGTTAGGCATAGACCTAGAATTCCAGACAATTTGAAGAATTGGCAAGTATTTTCTAATGATAAACAGATAAATAACTTTTTACTTTTAGAAGAAGAGTTTGTAAATAGCAATATAGACACTGATACATCAATAGATCCTGACACTAAGAATAAGATAGAAATAAAGGAGATAGAAGGTGATGAATTGAATAGATTTAACCCAACTAAATTTACCAAATCAGATGTAAATAACTTAGAACAGGTTGAGATTGATGAAATAATCAGTGAAGAAACCGAAGTAATTAATCTCAAAGACAATTTCTTACCAAAGGGATTAACCCCTTTGGAAGATTTATTTGATTCAAATGATGTTCCTAGAAAACCTAAAATGGAAGATTTAAGGTTTAATATAGAGGAATGTAATATAGGCACCAATGAAAATCCTAAACTGATCAAACTTTCAAAATCATTACCGCCAACTGAAAATATAAAATACATTGAGTTGTTGAAAGAATTTCAAGATGTTTTTTTTGGAGTTATGAGGACCTCAAATCCTATGACACCAACATCATCCAGCACACAATTCCTATTAAAGAAAATCAAAAGCCTTTCAATCAAAAACTTAGAAGGATTAATCCTGTCTTATTACCCTCAATTGAAAAAGAAATTCAGAGGATGTATGATGCCAAAATAATTGCACCAATCAGATTCTCTGACTGGGTTTCAAACTTGGTGCCTACTAGGAAGAAGATTGGTGAGATCAGATTCTATGTGGATCTCAGAAACCTCAATAAAGTGTCACTAAAAGACAATTACCCTCTTCCCAAAATGGATCATGTTTTATAGAGAGTAGTTGGTGCAACCAGAATCTCATTGTTGGATGGGTTCTCTGGTTATAATCAGGTCTTAGTTCATCCTAATGACCATGCCAAGACTGCCTTTACAACTCCTTGGGGCACATTTATTTATGTGAAAATGACTTTCGGACTAATGAATGCAGGAGCCACTTTCCAGAGGGCTATGGATATAGCCTTTACCTAAGAAATTCACGATTTCCTTGTAATATATCTAGATGACATTACTGTATTTTCAAAATCTGACAATCAACATTTGGATCATCTAAGGCAAGTTTTTATTAAATGCTGGAAATTTGGAATCTATCTGAACCCCAAAAAGTCCTTGTTTGGATTAGAAGAAGGAAAGTTATTAGGCCATATAATTCCAAAGGATGGTATACAAATAGACCCTACTAGAATAGAAGCCATCTTGCAGATACAACACCCCAGGAATATTAGAGAATTGCAAGCTTTCTTAGTAAAGATTAATTTTATTAGAAGATTCATACCTAATCTAGCAGAATTAATTAGATCACTAAACAATATGCTGAAAAAATATTCGACCATAAAATGGACTGTTGAGCTAAGAAATCCTTTGATGACATTAAACTAGCCTTAATTAAAACACCAGTATTAATCATTCCTAAATTTGACAGAGATTTCATCTTGTTTTCCTTTGCTTTTGAGCACACAATTGATGCAATTCTACTGCAGAAAAATGACTAGGGCTATGAACAACCCATTTCTTTCTTTAGCAAAGCCATGAGAGATGCCCCCTTGAAATACAATATAATGGTAAAACAAGCCTTGGCTTTAGTCAAAGCCATTAAGGACTTCAGGGTGTACATCTTATACTCTCATATAGTGGCCTACGTTCCCAATTCAGTAGTTAAAGACATCCTAACTTAGGGTGGTCCTGATGGAAAAAGGGGAAAGTGGATTGCTACCATTTTAGAGTATGATATAGAAATCAAACCAACTAAGTTAATCAAAGGCCAAGTTTTAGCCAAGCTCATGGCTGAAGAGAACTGTCAGGCCTTGGATATAAACTTTATTGCAGCAATAGATAATGAAGAGGAGATGGTGACTCCACTAATCAGCCATGCCTTTCTTGAATCACCTTGGTATGCTGATATCATTTATGTTTTACTGAATTTACAAGCTCCTCTTGAATTATGTAGGACTAAAAGCAGATTTTTGAAGTTGAAATCCTTAAAATTTTGTATATTAGACAATGCTCTGTTTTGTAGAGATCGTGAAGGTATTCTTCTAAATTTTTTATTAAAAGATGAATCTGACCAAATTTTGGAAGAATTTCATGCAGGTGACTGTGGAGGACACCTTTACTAGAAAACCACTACAAATAAAATTCTTAGAGCTGGTTTCTAATGTTCTACCTTGTTTTCCGATGTCAAGAAATATGTGAACTCCTGTCACAAATGTCAAATTTTTGAGGGAAAGAAAAGGTTTTTACCTTTACCCCTCAAGCCAATCTCTGCTGAAATACCTTTTCAACTATGGGGTTTAGACTTCATTGGTGAAATTCATCCACCCTCCTCTTCTTAGCACAAATGGATCCTCACAGCCACAGACTACTTCACAAAATGGATAGAGGCCATACCTTCAAGGCAATCCACTGACACTGTTATCATAACCTTCCTTGAAACAAACATTCTATCAAGATTTGGATGTCCAACTAAGCTCATTACTGATAATGCAGCAGCCTTTAAATCCAAAAGAACGATAGATTTCTGCAATAATTATCATATAACCCTAGGCCATTCCACAACATATTATCCTCAAGGAAATGGACTGGCAGAATCCTCAAACAAAAGCATGGTAAACATCATCAAAAAGTTGTTAGAGGGCAATAAGAAAACATGGAATAAAAAGCTAATAAATGCCTTATGGGCAGATAGGTTAACTACTAAGAAATCAATTAGTACTTCTCCCTATCAGCGAGTTTATCGGACTGAAGTTGTTTTTCCATATTCCTTGGGAACACCAGTGATGAAGTTGCTTCAATAAATGCAGGTTGAACCAAATAGTATCCAGAGAAGAATCAACCAAACAATTCATCTTCAACAAACCAGGGAAGAAGTCTATATTAGGTCTCAAGTTGTGCAAGAAAGAATCAAAAATATTTTTGATAAGAGAACCAAGGCTGAAGATTTCTACCTTGGTGACAAAGTCCTAAAGTGGGATTCAAGAAGGGAAGATAAAGGTAAACATGGGAAATTTGATTTCCTATGGAAAGGCCCATATGTCATTTATGCTTTCAGGGGTAATAATGCTTTCTTCCTAAGGGAAATGGATGGTACAGAAGCAGAAGGTGGACCAGTGAATGGTCGAATGCTCAAACACTATTTTGAACCTAACTACTGATTTTTATTTCCCACTGTACATATTTCATTTTTCAAAAGTCTAGTTTGGATTGGATGGTGATTTTTGAAGTTGAAGCCCAAAGAGAAGACCCTAAGCTTTAAGGATTTACTGTCATAAGTATCAATAAGGCACAGACAATAGAGAGAAATATTGCAAGGTAACATCAACAGCAATTCAAAGGCTACTGATCTACAAAGTTCTTGACATTTCACTAGGAAATGCCATCCCCAAGTGGAGCCACTATTAGGTTCCTATACCAATAGGAGTCATAATTTTGAATGACTAAGGTTAAGCCTTGTAATATTGTACATACCTTTGCTTTCTGCAAATTTTCTCCATATTAAAAACATTAAAAAATGTAAAGAGGGTATGTCCTAAAAGAATAATCAAGGGAAAAAAAGAATGAAAAGGTAAAAAAAAATGAAAATATATGAACCCCAAAAGACAAAAAGAGACCATGAAAGTGTGCAAGTCAAAATGCCACCACTATTTACTTTTATGCATAATAGATGATTGTGTGCAGCTTGTGACTCATGCCACAATCCATGATAGTCAAATTGTTTAAACTTGGCTATTTCATGTTTCAAATTTTACGTTTATAGTTAGAGAATAAAATCTGACCAAACAGTGTAATCTTGGCAAATAATTAGATAGGTAGAGTAAATAAAAGGAGCTCATCAGTTTAATCTAAGCCCTTGGATGATATAAGGTTAGAATTAGATAGTTTTCTATGTAAAGAAAAATATTGATAAGGGTTTGCTAGCCTAAATTCACCCAAATAAAGAGAAGGAAAAATGGTAAGGTAAGTAGATGGGTAAGTAGTAGAAAGGTTGCAGAAACATCATGTGATTACACAAAAAGCACTTCTATCATTGTTCCAAATGCATCTTTCAAATATGCATAAGTGGTAAACAAAGCAAAGGCAATAGTTCACAATATGATTTATTTAACATCCCCATCATTCATTTTAACCCCTGTAACACTTACTAATTTCCCTTTCATAATAAAAATATTAATACCTAAAGTTATTTAAGTCAAAGAGGCTCAGAGCATTTCTCTGACTTCTAGTGGGACCGAACCCTCGGCATGATGACTTAAGGAGAAAAGGTGTTAAATTCCCTTGCAATTCATTCATCCCCCTTACAAAACCCCTTTTCCTAAGGTTAAATTCTTTTGCCTAGGAAAACCCCTAGATAAATATATTTTATGAAAAACCCACCAAATACATTTATCCTAAGTACTAAGTGTATGAAAAGCACAGAATATTACAATACCCCTTCCACTCATTTCACCTCATATTAACTTCTTTTAAATATATAAAATTCCCAAAAACCCATTGGCCCGTATATATTTAACTCCTTTATATAAAGTAACCCCACCCCTTAGTTTATTTTATAAACTATATGACTACCCCATATCCCACAAAATATATTAAAACCCCACCCTCAGTCCTTAATCCTATATTAAAGTGCCCCCGATGAGATTAAGTTTTAATTTAATCCTATACTGCCAGTGATTAGACCCATGCCCCCCCCCCCCCCCCCCCCCCCCCCCCTGAATTTTTTTTTGGTAAATCGTCGTGCAACTCCATCGCCCGACTCCCATTGATCATCCTTTCCCCTCATCCTACGGCTCATGTCCATATCATTCCAGCCTGATTTCCATCCTTTACCCGCCCGATAAAGCGGTTTTCTCTAAACCCCAGAATGTTATGTGTCACGCGCTCAATTAGATCGGGTGAGCCCCCTCAAAAACACTTCCATCTCAAAAGCGGTGTGACAACCCCATTAAACCATTGTCCAGTATAACTGAAAAAACTGCCCACTATTCATCAATTAATGAACCTGCCAAAATCAATGTTTTTTCTATATAAGCCCAATTACCCCTATTTTCACTCTTTTCGCACATTTTCTATTAAAAACTCAAAAAGTTGTTGCTACCCCTACAAACAACGAATTTGCTCATAGACCTCCACCATTGCTCCATAGACACTACAGACAACCCAGCTCATTCATCAGTCCATACCAGAAATGTACGAACCTCTGCAGCCGCCACCAACCACCATTTATAATGAATTTCGCCCAACTTCAGGTATTTAACCGTGGAATACCAACTCCATTGTCAAATTCCAAGTAAATACACCCTCATAACACTCGTAATTAAGTAAAAAATAGCAAATTTACTTTAATTTTAACACTCTGAGCCATAACCATCTGCAAGACCTCCGTTTACCTAAAATCCTCAAAAAAATCCCAAGAACCTTTGTTGAAACCCCTGAGCATAACTCAAATCCACAAGAACTGAGTATGGCTGCCCCAATTGCAATGGAAGTTAGACCAATTACAACTCCCCACCTAAACCTGGACCACCTTCCCCTGGTTGACAGGGACTTCCAAATTAAAGATACCACTGCCCTAGAGCCCCTCCTCAAAGTGCATTGTCAAAGCAGAGACAAATACCTTAATCGTGCTGATGAGATTAGCCTTTAGGAGTCAAATTTTCCCAAATACCAATTCCCCCAAGTTCACAATTTTCTAGAAATTGTTCATATGTGCTATGCATGCTACGTCCCCAGCCATAGGACCATAATGTCTCGTGACTAGAAGGTCCTTTTCACTATAATAGCTGAGTCCATTAATGAAATGTTGTAGTTCCAACCAGGGATAAACCTAACTCCACTCTAAATTGGAGGACTGTTGGACCAATATCCCAAGCTAAGTCCTACAAAATTGGCCCAGTTATTCCAAACCTTCATTAGAGAGGAAAAATACATCCCTAAGGGCTCCCCTCTATATGTATCAGCTAGCTTCTCTCCATGGGGCCAAAACATTGTAGCCATGATATCATGTGTTTTGGGATACAACACAAGTGAGTACATTGATGAAATTATTCTTGCTTTCATGTCCATCTATACCCCAGGGCAGCCTCTTGCAACCATATATGACTTTGCCACAATCATAGCTGATAGAATGCATGAGCAATTCACAAGAATGGGAAATTAGAGGGTGTTCAAATACTCCTCTATATTATACCATCTCTTTCTGTATTACCAGACAGAGAAGTTTCCCTTTACCCTCCAAAAGCTTGACACTAGGGGCCAGCCCAGATCAGTTATTTTTTGGACCCCACTATTCCATGAGTTTGGGTCACCTTATACATATTCTAACTTTATAGATTCTTTTGTGCATCCGGTCATGACCATGCTCACTGGGAATCCTCCACCTAGGATAAGCCCAGAAATAAAGAGAGTCCTCTAGCTTTCCAAGCAGACCAAAGTGGGTGACTGGTACCTTTATCAGAACCACACAGAAATCAGAATATATGGTTGCATGCTTGCACCATATAAGTTGCCAAGATACCTCCCCATGAGGTTGTTTTCCTTAGAGTATTACAGACAAATCATCAATGCAGATGAAGTAAACTTCGTCAATGCCAAGAAGAAGGCAAATTTCAAAATCAAAGACCAGCTAGGCCCCTTCATATGCAATTCCAGAGAGGCAGGGAAAGAGGCAGACCTAATCCTGCAAAGAATGAAATTCCAAAGGAGCTTTGTATGGAGATATGACCCTTTGGAATTCATTACCAAGAAAAGGAAAAAGGTCAAGCTAGGACCTTTTATCCACCACCCCATACCAAAAATAGAGGCATATGCAAATCAAACAGAATGGGTGGAGGGTACTTTAGTAGACAAAGATAGCACAAGAGTAGCTGTAGAAAATGCTATGATTGTTGGGTGTGGAGCCTGATTATCTTCTATATTCAAAGGCATCGCCACATTGGACCCCAGTTCGAAAAATATTCGCTGCAGGGGGGGTCCGTGGGGGGGGGTGGCTGCAACCTTTGGGAGCCCCCCCCTGGCGGGGGGTTTCGGGGGCAGCGCCCCCGAAGCTAAAAACAGCTGTAAAATTGCCTTGTAAAAGTATAGTAATTTCTAGTCAATTTGGGCCGTTCATTAGGCGGATGATCTGACGATAGAACTTATGTTTAGTTTAGGGTTTTTTGCCCTAGAAGGCAACCCCTCTCTTTGTATGAGGGCAATGTATTTGAGGCTATGCGATAGATGTGTATTCTATGAGCGGGAAATAGAGAGGTGAGACTGTGAGAGAAAATAGAGGATATTACAGCAGATTTGCTATAGGTTGTGTCTCTTCATTTTGCTAGATAATAGAAAGGAAGGACTGGCTGTTCGGGGTGGACGTAGCCCAAACTGGGTGAACCATGTATATCTGTGTCTCTCTTGTTTTGTGTGTTTTCTGTGTTTATATTTCTGCAATATTTATGTGTTCCATTGCTCCGTAATATATAATTTTCTAACAATGATTGATTTGGAAAAGCAGCTTGATGAGAGCTCTTTCCTGTAGGTGCCAGAAGAGTAAGAGAGAACCATGAGTACCCATCCATTCATGCAAACTCCTCAGAATGAGGAGAAAATACCAAAAAGAAACATAGAGGGAGCTTCCACATCAAGGATGGACACCTCAAATTTGCAACAGGAAACAGGCAAGAGGCAAGGAATATTCATCCCATAGACCAGATTGAACTGCACAAACAGGCTGGAGAGATGATATACTCCACCCTGACAGGTAAAGCCATAGCTGCCCATCAGCTACAGAACTCTTTGAACAACATTTTTGTACAGTTTTAGTTAGATAAGCCGTCCTCATAGGCCAATGATACAAGGATCAAGTCCTTAGAGGACTTAGTGATTGAATTGGGACACGATCCCAAGTATATAAAAGCTACAAAGCAGCTTATAAAGAAGAAAAACGATGATATTGTTGCACTGAATAAGCAATTGAAAATTCCCCAACTGAAACATCCTCAAACACTGGAAGTTTTGGAAACCCAACAGAGTCATGAGGAGCTGATGGACTTGGTCCTAAATCTCAATGACCAGCTAAAGGAAACTGATAAGGAATTGGATAATTTAATCCAATTGAAACAAACTAACATTGCATCAACTTCTGCAAATTTCATCCCTAGAGTGTCTACAACAGTCCCCTCTACATTGGCAGCTTCACTAGCACCAACAGCTTCACCTGCTAGATCACTGCCAGTAACAACAGAATCTACAACAACAATAGGTACATTAGGAGAGAAAGCAGTGGAATTGGTTAAATCCATGGAATATATTTCTATCCAAGCTACAGAAATAAAAAAGCTAAGGGAAAAGGTGGCAAGTTTAGAAACTGACTACAAACTTGCCCAGCTTAAGCAAAAGGATGAAGCACAAAAGGCCCAAAGAATGAGTGAAAGAATCAAAGTCTTAGAAAAAGACTTAACACTAGAAAATCCCCTTGGGCAAACCAAGGAAATGTTGTGGGCCAATATCATTGACTCTGTCAATGATATTTGGCCATCAATTCAAGTTATTTTTAGTAGACAGAATTAGTAAAGATAGCCACAGAAGCTATCTAGAAAGTAAAGGAGGAATTGGGAGATAAGCCCGAGGATGCCAATAGACTCATCCATTTCCTCAACAACAAGAACAAATATGAACTCCAGGAGCTTAACATAGATGATAGAACTGAGACCATTTTGGAAATAAGTAAGGTCCTTTCTAAAAGAAACCTTATGCTTAACTTAGAAGAAAAGTGCCACAACATGCAGGTAGCCATTAACAGGTTCATGGAAATTTTGAGGGAGAAAGGTCTGCCCAATCCTATGGTTATCAATGACAAACTCATGACGTTGTTGGACTATGGAAATAGACTCAGATAGTTGGCTAAGGAGCAAGATGGAACTTCATCCATAAAAGCACTGCCAACAGGAAAAGATTTGTACAACACCTTTGAGAACTTGTTTTTTCTTGAGCATGAGATAAAACACTTATTCCTCACCAAACCCAATTTTTCCAAGTATACTGAATCTAATGAAATCTATAGGAGAATGATGAATGTAAAATTACTTGATGCAGAATGGTGGGAGACAATGATCAATTTACTGTGATAAGTTTACAAGAAAAAGTTACTGCACAGTCAAAATGAGAGCAGCCAGGTAAACAGGTGAAAATAGGGCAGCATGGTAAAAGAGTATCAGGGTCAAAGAGTATTTTAACACGGAATAGTTTGTATACATCTTGAAATGTCCTCCTAGTAAATAGTGTAGATATTTCTAGAGTGTGTACACCATAGCCAACCCCTCGTGTTCAGTTCTGGAATAGTTCTTTTCTGCTTTAGACAATCTTTGACTTGCGAACACAATAGGGTGATCCAATCCCTCTCCACCCTCCTGTGTGAGTACTACTCCTAGTGCTATACAGGACGTGTCAACATGGACATGAAACTACACATCCCATTTTGGGAAGACCAAGATTGTCACGGAGGCCAATTTCTCTTTTATTATATCCAGGCTCTTCATGTAGTCATCATTCTACAGAATGTGACATCTTTTTTTAATAGTTTCTCCACTAGCGCAGTGATTTGAGGATAGATTTTGATGAACTTCCTATAGTACCCCGTATGGCCCAAGGTAGCGCATAGCTGTTTAACACTTCGACATGCTTCCAAGTTAAGAATGACTGCAATCTTCATAGGGTCTACCATTAGTCCCTGTTTTCAGGCTACATGTCCTAGCAGGTTCCCAAAGGGAATGAGGAACATACACTTTTTGAGGTTCAACATGATTTGTTGTCGTCGTAAAGTATCCATCATCAAGCATAAGCTCGCTACATTGTGCTTAACCAATCCAAATACAATCCAATCATCTAGATAGATCTCTAGGAATTTGTGGATATACTCTTTGAAGGCTGCAACATCTATGTGCGAAAATATGGTTTCACGTTCTTCAACCCAAACGGCATAACGGTGTATTGAAATCAACCCCACTCAGTCGCGAAGGTGGTATTGCTCCTATCTTCCAGCACGATTTTTATCTGGTGGTGTCCTGAAAACCCATCAGTATAGGAATATGCTTCTTGCCCGAAGAAATTTTATAATACTTCATCTGTGATTGGAGTTGGGAATGGGTCGTTCACCCAGGCATCATTCAATTTCCTAAGGTCTGTGCATATTCTTATCTCATCCTTCTACTTCTTCTCTTGCATTACCATAGGGCTTACCCAGTTGGATTCTTCCACTGGCTCAATGATTCTGGCTGTGAGCATTTTGTCTGGTTCTATGCAGACCTTTTCCTTGTACTTCGGATTCAAGTGGTAAGGCCTCTCCTAACCAGCTTAACATCTGGTTTTAGGGTGATCTTCATCATCCGTAAATCACCAACAATCCCTTTAAGTCTGTGATCTTAGTCGGAAATAAATCCTCGTACTCGTGTAGAAACTCAACAACCTTATCCACTGTCGCATCAGCCTAGTAGTCGCCGAGAATTACATACTTCGGTTCAGCCTCTGTACCAATGTTTACCTACTTTGTATTTACCGGTGTGGTAATGTCAGGGTCTTCAATCAATGGCCCTTGAACCTCACGATAACCCTCAGTTTCTGGGATGTTAAATTTTCCCGGATCTTCGTCGTCTTCTTCCATACTTATGTTGTAACACTCTAGCGTGCAGCACAGCTAGGTCGCCCATTCAGGCTGAAGCACTTCCATTGGTTCCTGGAGTATTTCAAAGATAGCTAATTTTACTTCTTGTAGTGCATCATCAACAGGATTCCCCCAACAATCCTCAAACATGAAGGTTAATAGGAATCCTTCACGCAAGATATCCCATTCATTCGTTCCATGGCGGAGCTCCATCTCTATATACCAGTTCATGGGGATAATATCCAGGGTATGAAAAAACAAGTGCACCCACTCCAGTTGTGGCTCTTCCCCATAGACCTTTGTCTATTCGTGAGGTGTGCACGTGGATCATCCTGTCTGTCATGCTTTTCTGTTAACCGCATCTGAGGCTTCCCAAATTGCATGTGCATCATCCTTCTACATTTGCGCCAGTCCTCGAAACTTCTTTGGTGTTTCGCCCACCATCTTGCGGGCATAGCTCCCAGTACCCATTTCAGAGCATCGAAGCACTGTTGTTCCAATACCTTTCTTTCAAATTTGTTCAAGAAGTCATCCACCTCGCTTAACCCATGATACGGAGGCAGATCTCTTACTTATGTTGCTACACAACACAACGACCTTGTCATCATGTTACAATTGAGAGTGGTTACCTCGTGTAACCGGTTCTACCATCATTCTATCTCCTCGTCAGAATCAGATGTGCAGGAGCTTTCACACTCCCATGAGATTCGGCCGTCTATGGTTGGATTTACCTAGTCTTGATCCCTCGTGGTTATCTTGTAGATGCAGTCCAGATTGTTTTCGCTATCGTAGTCGCGCATTGGCTCCATGTAGCACGATCCTTCTGCAGGGTCTAAAGGCACCACTATGCACAAAGACTTTTTCTCAAAGATCATCTTGTGCTTCTTTATATTTATCAATCCATTCATGTCAGTGGCCCAATCTATTACCAATAGCGTGGGGTAGGGATTGTTGTCATCAACAATCTCTATTACTTCAAAATATGCTAGTGTGCTTGCTCCTTCAATATCTACTGTGATTCCCTACAATATCCCCATAGGCAGGGTCTTTTGCTAGTTCGCCATTCGCAGTCGGATAGGAGACCATATCAACACAGGCCTGCCCATGTTCTCCCATGTCTATTTTGGCAGGACATTCACATTCGACCCTAGATCCAGAATCACTTGGTCCATCTCATAGTCCCTAATCTGTGTGGTCAATCTCATTTCCCTTCCTATTCACGTCGTGTTCTTTCCAAGCTGTCGGACTATGTGTGGTTCTCCTGGTGTGGTCCCAACGCATCTAGTTATGAGTTATTGCAACCCCTTTATAGCCTTGCTGTCACGTGGCAGCTTCATGCATGTCTCCAAGAACGTAGTGAGCATTGATGGGTCAATTTCTGGCTCCAGTCTGTCTTTACTTCTTGAAGTGGAGGCATCAGTGAAGCTCCTCTTAGCTTCCATGAAGGCCTCTTAACGCGCTCCAAATCAAATTCTGGTTCCTTTGTTGGAGCCTTGCGAACCCAAGTGCCTTCTTCATGTTGCTTGCCTTTGTCATATCTAGTCGTAATTCCACTCTGGAGCATGATATTTACATTAGGGTCTTCCTCGCCCAGCTCAGACGTCATCATTTGCAGGTTCTGAGTCAGGGGAGGTTGGAGTGCTCCTTTATCACGCAACCTCACTATCAGTGTGGGACAATCCTCTGTCTCATGGTCAAACAATGTACAATATAAGAAGGATAGTCGTGTTGGATTCATACAATCATGGGCATAACGTCCTCGCCCTCCACAATTGTAATATATCAGCTGTCTACGACCTCTTCCTAGTCCCCCTCCACCTCGGCCTCGTCCACCTCCCTGAAATTTGGTGTGCACCATTCCTATGTTTTGATCAAGGGCCTATGTTTCATCTTGAGCTCTGTAGGTAGGAGTTCAATCCATCATCAGTTCCTAACTTCTATAGGTGCGCTCATCATGTCCTACCGACCTACAAAAATTACAGAAAAACAGTTGTGAATTCTACGTATACTTATGTAATAGATGGCATATATTTGTAGCATGCTTTCCTCATATCTAACAAATCATGCACCATAATGCAGGTGCCGCTCTTGGTCCTGCTTGTGCCTTCGGTTTTAGTGGCATTGGCCCTCCTCTCGCAAGGTAATTCACAAACACCAAGCAGTGGTCCTTGTCGTGCCCATGGCCCTTGCATTTTACATACCATAAATCATTGTGCATCTCTAGGCAAGTTGTCCTATCTTGTTTCAAACTCTGCATCTCCAGGCATAAGTTTTTCAACTGCACGTGAATATACTAAACTCCCAGGTCAGGATCTTGTATTGGAGTCTCGTGCAATCTCATTGCAACCTCCAAAGCCTCAGCCTGAGTTGTTAGCCTTTGTTGCAATAGCACATTCCATAGATGCGGCGTTAACGATGCTACAAACCATTCGTGGTGTTGCCCATTTGTTAATGTCATGTTCACTTCACGAATTGTGCACTTCAGTCTTTGATCCAATTCCCACGGGGTCTCTCCTGGTAGCATTGTGATTTCCTTGAATCTAATGATCGATTGTACCTCTGACTTTGGCCTACTAAATTCTTTGTTTAGCGCAGCTTGGATATCTGTGATCCCCACATTCAGATTGTCATTCGAATGCTTAATGTACGAGGTGAGCACGCTATCCTACAGAGCACTAACCAACATTGCCTTCTTTATATTTTCTTCTATGACACCCTATTCTTCCCATACAGCTTTTATCACGAACCAAAACTGGTCCAGATCTTCATTCCCTACTCCCTAGAACACTGGTAGCTTTATCACACTTTCCATACTGCTTCACGGTGGTGGAGGAGGTGGTATGGGCGAAGACGGGGTTGAAGACAGTGAAATTGGTGGTGGTGTGGGTGGGGGTGGTATGCACAGAATTCTCTACCTTATCATATTGATCGCACTTCTTGGTGAGACCTTCGTGAGACCTTCGTGAGCTCTTCTTCATCCCCTCGTGGAGTTGAGATCAAGGGGCTAGTTTCTAGTTCTGTGCTACCTTCGTTTCTATAGATTCTCCCACTCCGCGTAGCCCCAAACATCAATTTATTTGCATAACTCGCTTTTCATACAATAGCATTTTAATCCAAGTGTTCAAATATTTAACGTACTTACCTCACAGTCTCTTGAGGAAGTGTTGTTCTACCTCGCTATAGCTGACTGAAGTATCTGCCACGAATTCGGTGATGAATCCTCCTATGATTTGATCGAGCTAGTGATCGACAGTGAAAGCGATCTTATCTTCCGATGCTTCCAGTGTGCGCACCAATTCTGGAGTCCACATAATAGGTTTGTCGAGTTTACACCTTCCTTAGCTATCTTCTAGCTTCGTGATCCACACGTACAACTCAATGGGGAAGGATGCAAAGAAAATTTCGTGGATATCCATATATAAGTAGCAGCCTAACCACTCTTCCTTTGATAGTTGTGGATTCCTGTTTTCTTGCGCCGCGAACTTGTGAATCTTTCTTTCCATTCAATTGATTTCTTTGTCAGGTTCTAGTGATACAACATCAGACATCTCTATGAAAATTCTGATCCCGACAATGGAACCATTTGTTGGCTTTTTGGGGCCTAACCCAAGTTTGGAGTTAATTAGCCAAAAAAATCCCTGTACTACTGACCCTTTCGGCAACAGCCCACGGAGCGCGGATTGAGGTCTCACCCGAAGTAGTATGGGAGGGTGCTAGAACTAGGTTTCTGCACCCTTGAGATGTTTGAGAAGTTCAGCTGGTCCACGTTTTGTTTCTATGTGCAGGTTGCTTCGCGCACTCTCCTGTCCCTCGCAGCCTGATACATTGTCTTCACACAAACCTAACTAGCGGTTATGGAATTCTCGCGCCGCACTCTGCGCTATTACTCGAGATCTTATCTTCCAGTACTAGTTAATTACCTTCGCCTTCTTGAATGTATTAAGCTATAATTAGTTATACAAAACATTCATACAGGTTCGAGCAGTAAATAAACAATATGCTTGCAAATTATATCCAATCATGCATTAAACCAGGAAAATATACACAGAAATGTAGTAAAACTTCTCTTTATTGATTCTCCCAACAGTTATAGACTCGACCTGCCATGTGCACTTAGTTGTAGGGGTCCACACACTCAACTGCAGACTACTAGGGCTTTGTGCACTCAGCTGCAAAGCCTTCTCCTACTCTATGACCCACAAACACACTTTACACTTCGACGTCTCGTCTTCTCTATTTCATTAGTTTCTTTATACACTTAGAGCCTCGCTCTATTTATACAATCCCATGGTCTGTGGACCACGTGTAGGTCTATCCAGCCGACATTACATTACAAAAACTAGGGCGGACAACCCTATGACTCTATTATAATTTCACGCCTCGCGCCTGCAATTCGCGGAATTTTTACAAGACAATTCGGTCAAAAATTGGGCTTTAAGACCCAAAACATGCCTTGGGGGGATTCCATGCCCAACATAGACCACTTTGGTATGGGAATTTTATAATCAAGAAGGCTATGGGTAAAAATTATTTTGAATTGAGAAATCCACCTTTCCTTGGCTTGTACCCAATATTTAATATGGAATTTCTTCAACCATATTTTCCACCCCTGTTGGACAACTCAAAGGCAGTGGAGCAGTTGGTCTCCATGAAACTCAATCATGAATAGATTTAACATGAAATAGTGGACCAGATCATGGACACTAGGAAAAATCATACTTGTCGGTAACACATAAAACTCTACTAGCTTTTCAAAGTAGGGAAACTTCTTCACCGAGGAAAGTGGCTTACTAGGAGCCAAATTCAACTGAATTTTATCCATCTGATGAGGGGCCTTGATGTAATGAAGATCATTTCCTCATAAGGGTGGATGATTGATCCAGGTGGATATAGGTGGCCACCCACCTCTTCCATTGTCTTAATGGTTCTCTATCTTCTTAGCAGTTTTTCTATGATTTTTGGGTCCCAAACTTCCAAGTCCATTTTGAGGCCTTAAACAATTTTTTTTGGAAATTCATGGGACCAGGGTTTTGCATGGCATACCTTGGCCCCAATCAAAATTTTTATTCCTTGGATAGTCTTTTCCAATGTTATTGTGAACCCCAAAAGGATATAGTATGCAAAATTTTCACCCTTGGTAAGTTGATGTACCAACTAACCACCTCAAGGCTTGCAAACCTTTTGGTATTTCATCTCCTAGGTTAGGTTTTTAGACCTATATTTTTCTTTATTTATGTTAATATTACATTCCTTTTAATCCTTTTGATAGCTTTTACAAATGCACATAGTCGTCATCTCTCTCTGTTCAAACATAACTATCACCATTCTATCCATTTGTGTTCGATAGTAGTCTGCTAATTTATTTATTAATGAAAGTTGGATTTTCACCATATAATTATAATCTTTGCTATATTTTTTTTTGTGTTCCATTTACTTTCCTGCATTTTATTTCATTCATTATATAAGTTATATCATTTTGTTCCTAAACTCTTTAACCAATATTTTTTAAAAGTTAATTTAAATCTTCTATAATCTATGTTTGTGGGTTGGTATTTTCCTTTGGAATAATTTTTTTCTTGAGGTTCTATTGTGGACTTTTTTTTCAATTGGTTTTGGGTTTTCATCCAGTGCAATTGTATATAATAAATTTATAATTAAGAAAACAATCCTTTATAATTTTGAATCTTTTCATTCATAAAAAAAGGAAAAAATATGAAACATGACTTGCCTTTAACCAGTGAACCTATAAATCCTCTTAACTTGGAACCTTTAACATGAGGGAACACACATTCAATTTATGTTGGAAACGCATGTGGATGGGATAATCATTACTGGGGAAACAATGAGACCCCATGGGAATTTTTTTTCTTGTTATGAATCTAGAAATGCACACACATTACTTTTTAATGCATGTGCAAGTTATTTTTTTGTGAATCAAAGAGTTTATATTAAGTCAAAAGATTAAACATCAAAGAAAAATATCTAAATATCCTACTGGCCTCACTCTTACTAGATTTATTGGTTAGTACCTCCATTCCTATACACATAGAAAACTACCAGAATAATCATAATAACCATAATGAAAAAGGCATGTAATACCAAAATATCTACAAGATCATAATACAACCGACCACCATTAGAAATCAGAAGAATTGATCAAATCCATATGGTTTGATCTTAGACCAAGTGAGGGAGGAGGTATGAATTCACAATGGATGTGCTTCTCCATATGGGCCAACCTACCATCTAGCCAATCCAACTTCTCTTGAATGTGCCTTTGACCCCTCATTAGGTTGTCTAATCGATCATGCGTCTACAATGTTGGAAATAATATTGGGGGGGGGGGGGGGGGGGGGAGGGGTGAATCAATATTAGCAATTTAACAATCTTTCATTTCCATAAACAAATTGATATACGCTACTTCTGTTAATTAAACTTGTGTATATACGCAACTGTGTTTAGAGAAAACTACGTATATCTTGCAGACTTCTAATTTAGTTAGCTGGTCTTAATCTTTGTATGAAAACCATAAAACAGTAATCAAGTGCAGTAAACAATATAGGCAATCACACACATGAACACACATGATCACCATGATATAAGGTGGAAACCGAATGCGGGACAAAAACCACCTGCTGCTGTTTTCTTTAAGATAAGAAAAACCTGTTTACAATCTTGTACTGGCGCAGACTTATACCAGTACGCAGGCACCCACCTGCAGAAGGCTACAACATTTTCTCATTCTCCAGCTACTACTGGAAGGGAGCTGCAACCCCCTAGCTCTTGTACTAGCTGATCCGTTTACTATTACGTAGGCACTAGCCTACAGAAGGCTACTACCTTATCTTTTCTTCCGGGGACCACATTTCATAAGTTTTCAGGCTAGATCCATAAATACAAAATAATCACTACTGCAATAAAATCATCAACTACACCTGCATCATCAATCTCTGAATCACCCAATACTGAATCACTGAAACCCTGTCATCAAAACATAGTAACCAGAACACAGAGCAAAACACAGAACTCTGCAACAACAACCAGACCCAACTGCAACTTCAAATATCATACTTCATACTATATACACAACCCTAATGAGCCGAACCTACGTGTATACACACTTTTACCAACGTGAACCCGTGTACACATCTGCAAATATTAACTCAGAACTTTGCAGCTATACCAAGCATCGGTCATACCCAGATCATAGCATTTATACAATAAAACATGTGTCAATAATTTATATCTATTCTATCCTTAATCAAACCACATAATGATAATACATTCCAAGCCTTATGATCCCGATCCATCATCAACCACATAGGTGCTTCCTTGGTTTAGATCAAGCAAAGCATCGCAAACCCATAACCAGCATACTAGATCTCCCGGTTCATTAGATATTCAATCCTTGCACACTTACCCTTTTGGCCTAATGATCTTCTCCTTATATAGGTTTTGGCCTCTCTCAATACCATGGTCCAAAACCATATAGGACCAATACCTTGGACCCAATACCTGGGGTCAATACCTCGGACCAAATACCAAAATACCATGGACCAAATACCACGGACCAAAACTTAGTTTTCCTACATGTACGCACCTTTCCTTCTGTGTACCTGCGTGTGTACGTATACGCACCTTTTTTTCTGCTAACCCGTGTGTATATGCACTTTCATCAAGGTTAACCTGCGTATACATCTTTCTAATCATTAATTCTTTGCTCTTGACCTGCTGCACTATGATCTATTATTTGAGTGAGTTGCCATCAAGGACAACACCTGTATCATACCTGTATCATAATGCCAACAACATCCCCCTTTGGACTTGATGGCAACAACCACACCAAGTCACTCTCCCCCTTTGAAATCAAGGGCAAAGGGCAGACCAAGATATTCTCTTCCTTGATATACATTATGTTGTCCATACTTCCCCTGAGTACCTGTTGAAATCTCTGATTGAGCTCCCCCTTTGTACATGCCAAGATGCATGACTCTATACATACATTTCCAATGACCTTCCTAAAGACTCATACATACATCAATCTCCCAACCAAGTGGGAATACACCATTTTTTACTCATCCACCCAACCAAGTGGGGATATACCAAAAGTTTATATATGACTTAGAAATAAGAAACATTACATCATCCATCCCATGCATAGTGGGGTTACAAATCAAAGACTAGCAATCTAATCAAGACCATGATAGTCATTAGCAACTATCATACACCATATATGATCTGCACCATAAGCATCAGCATCCAGCCCTGTAACCTGCAATACCATTCTTTTGACCAACCAGCAAGATGTATCATTTAGTCTCATAAGTATCATCACCAAAGACTTCTAACCATAATGCCAACAATGCATTATTTGAAGTATATGCTCCCCCTAAACCCATGCCATCATCAAATAGTGACTGAACCATATCAGACTTCTAAACTTCTGCTTTTCTTCAGAACATCATATACGTGATTGTGCAGTGTCTAACTCGCGTATATACGCGACTTTTCTTCATGAAACTTTTGTATGAGATTTAGAACATGGATGTTCCACACATTCTGCTTCCTCTGAGTCTGTGATGTCTGTATATTCAGTTATGCCACATCTTTCTGGTTGTACTTCATTTTTCTTCCATATCTTCAACTGTGATGATGTTTTCTCCTTTTGGTATGGTTTCCAAAATATTCTCCTGCATTCCTTTTCTATATTTCCAAGCTTGTTACATGTATAACATCTTACATGCCTCATATTACTCCTATAGCAGTCATTGGCTTTGTGACCAAACATATTGCAAGCAAAACAATATCCCTTGAAGTACCTGCAATGTGATGATCTTTCTATGTGATGATATTGAACCATTCTTCTTCTGCATCTAGCTACAACATGTCCAAGATTATGACATACATAACATTCAACATTATTCATCGGAGGAAATAATCATCTATCACTTCCACAGTTAGGAGCAAAAGTTTGTCTTTGAGGAATTTCTTTCCTTGGTTGTTTGAGCATTTCAGATTTCTCATTAGAGTTCCTTGCCTCACCTTGTGAGCTAGATTCACCTTCAACAGATTCATAAAAACCAAGACCAGTTTTGATAGCAGGAGACCTTTGACTACTAAGAATATCATCCAAAATCTTAGTACTGTCTTGAAATTGTAATAGTTTATCCTTTTCTTCTAATTTACCTTTCAATATATTTACCTCAACCTGATGTTGTTCTTCCTTTTCCAGACATTGCTTATTCAAAACTTCTTCAGACTTTCTTCCTTCTTCCACTTTTTGCCTTAGTTTGAGAATCTCTTTTTCTTGTTCTTCATTCAGCTCCCGCAGCATTTGAAGAATTCTGAAGGCACATTCCAGCTAAGCTTTTAAGCTGATAACTTCTTCTTTGAGGGCACTCTCCCTTTTGCTAAGTAGATATTGTTGATCTATGATTTTATCTGATGCTCCATTTGCTTGTTCATCATCAATCTGAGGTGATTTAGAATCTGAATACTTACTTTCACCTAATGGCAGGCTGTTAGGGTCCCACCCTAACCCCCTTATTTATGTCATGGGATCACGTCATAGTCAAGAGTCAATAAAGCCCATATTAATATTTGTAAGTGGTTAACCCGCAATTAATGACGGGACCACAGTTAGTTGCAAATGGGCGGTAGTATTAGATAGATGGTAAATGGGCGGTAGTATTAGATAGATGGTATTAATAAAACCCACGGTATTGGCCCGTGGTATTGCATGTATGAGTCATATATAAAGGATAGAGACTCCCTGCGAGGAGTATCGTGTCTTGTTTTGTAATCGAGCTCTGCTCTATTGGAGGTTGCCCCCTCGAAGAGGCCTGTGAACATTTCTCTCTGAATAATAAAATCATTGCTATTATGTGCTCTGGCTATATTTTCTTCGCATATTCTGTGTTCTCGGTATCTTTTCTTCGCAAATTCTATGTTTGGGTATTACTTTGCAGGTTAAGAGCATAACAAGTGGTATCAGAGCACTTTACAGGGCTCGGTGGGATCTCCAAATTTTAGCAAATTTTTTTTTGGCTAGAGACGTGTTCCAGCGTCTTTAAACCACGGGATCTGTCGTTAAGCGCATAAACCTGCGGATTTGGGGAGGCATGCACGCAGGAAATACAAGAGGTGGTCACGTCTGTTGGACTCCCTTGTAACCCCTGTGGGTACCCCTTCGAGTAGTAGCGCATTAGACAGAACTGCGCAGGGACTGTCTTCCACGTACCCTCTGGGTATATAGGAAGCCCCCTAGCTCCCTTGAAACCTCGCCATAGATAAACCTTCGGCCGTCTTGTGGCTACAGTACACCGAGAATAGCACTTGGAGAGATTACTCGCCCGTACGATAGGGTAGTCGGGTTGTACAGCTAAGGGTACGGTTGATCCTCCTTAGTTAGAGCCCTAAAACATTGGGCCGAGTACTACTGTCAGACCCTTATGTATATTGCGATCTGTAGCACCTGACACTCCTCAAGACCATAGTTCCCTTTCTATCGGGGGATCACACATCACCTATTACAGATCAGCAAGTGCAGCAGTAGCCGACATCAGTCCCGCAACTCCATCAGATCAGCAGCAGCAGTTGTTCCACCATTCAGATCTCTCAGATCCACCAGATTGGAGTAGTTGTGAAGGGTTCCTGTCCCTGGATATAGTTTTTGCAGGACTTTTGGCGGCATTGACATTCTGAGGATTTGGCGACTGTAGTATTGATCAGGAAGGAGTAAAACTCCGTGAGGAGTTTTCCAAAAAAAAAAAAAAGTCTGAGATCTTCCGGGGCGCTTATTGGTGACCTAGCCCATCAGAATCAGGATGACGAGCTGAGCAAGGTGGTACCATTCAATTTCTTAGTAAAAAAATTTTAGGCGGTCCCAATTTTTCATCAGGATGGTGTATGGTAGAAACTCGCGCTCAAGCGATGGCCAATGAAAGGATCGACAAAATTGAAGACCATGTGAACTCCCTCCAAACTGCGGTGAAGAATATCGAACTTGATCTTAAAGGAATAAGTCACCAGATACATGATGCACTCCCAAAGGGCAAGGAGCCAGCCCACGAGGAGGCGTATAATGGCCATGAATACCATGAGGGTGATTCTAGCCACTCTCATCACGTCTGGCACACCCATCCACCACCCAATCAGCGACCTCCCAAGTTGGATATGCATAAATTTGACGGTTCTCACACGTCCGCATGGCTAGCACAAATGGAGCAGTATTTCCAATTGAATCATATCATAGATGAGGGGACTAAGCTTATGGTGGGCACCATGTACTTGGAAAATGAACGATGGCAATGGAAGGAATGGCATCAGCGTTGCAATGGACATTTTCAGAATTGGGCCCAGTTTGCCAAAACTCTTCGCAGTCGCTTTGAATATGAAGACTCTTTTTTGGGGCGCCTCACTAAGCTCCGACAGATGGGTACAGTGGAGGAATATATTACTGCTTTTGAAGCCTTAACCTTCCGCACTAGGGGTCTCACAGATGAGTTCTACATGGAATGCTTTATCAGCGGTCTTAAAGAAGCCATCAAAGCTCAGGTTCTACTCCACCACCCTCCCACATGGACAGAGGCTTGCCAGGTAGCCCGTAAGGTGGAACGTGCATTAACAACCCAATCCAGCCGCCCCAACTTCCCCGCTAAAGGTCATCCCTCACAGGCTCCCAATACGACTCAGACACTTAAGGTTCAAAAGGTGTCACCTGCGGAAATGGCCGAAAGAAGGAAGCAAGGACTATGTTACTACTGTGATGAAAAATATTCCCCGGGTAATAAATGCAAAGAGCACAAGTTTTTTCAAATAGATGCCACTGACTACAACTCCACCGAGGAAGATCCACCACTTTAGGAACCGGAGGCGATCGAAGAAGATAACCAAAAGGAGATTGTATCTGATGAACCAATTATTTCGCTAAATGCATTGGCAGGAATTTCTTCCCCTCAAACTCTCAAAATCAGGGGTTTTCTTAAACATCGCCCAGTAGTAGTCTTGATTGATAGTGGAAGTACCCATAATTTCATCCATCAAAAGATAGCTGAAGCAGCACATTGTTTCGTCCGGGCAGTTTCTAACTTCCAAGTCCAGATTGCAGATGGGGGCACAATGAAATGTGAAGGTCGCTGTGAAAATGTCAAAATTCAAATGGGTGATTATCAATTGCAAACCCACATGTTTGCAATACACATGGGGGGTTGTGACATTGTCCTAGGCGCGGAATGGCTCCGCACTCTTGGGCCAATCACAATGGATTTCCAGGAGTTATATATGAGTTTTAAGCAGAACAACTCCACACATACCCTCCGTGGACTACAGGAGGGAGCCCCCTCTATCATCAGCTCGCATAGGATGGAAAAATTGTTAAAAAAGGGCCATCATGGAGTGGTAGCTCAATTTAATGCCATCCAGGTAGTAGACACCATGTCTCTGCCAATTCATCCTGAGATGCAACAGATTTTAAATAAACATCGGACGGTCTTTGACAAGCCTCATGAGCTTCCACCCTCACGAGGGGAACATGATCATAGCATCACATTGGTTCCAGGGGCCCAACCCCCAAATGTGCGGCCATACAGATATCCGTTCACCCAAAAGAATGAAATAGAAAAAATCATCAAGGAATTGTTGGAAGCAGGTGTCATTCGTCCCAGCATTAGTCCTTATTCATCCCCAGTAGTCATGGTCCTCAAGAAAGATGGGGAGTGGCGGATGTGTCCCGACTTCAGGGCCCTCAATAAGTTAACAGTCAAAGATAAATTTCCCATCCCGGTGGTTGACGATTTGTTGGATGAACTCAATGGGGCTCAATTCTTCACTAAGTTGGATCTTCGCTCAAGCTACCACCAAATTCGCATGAAGGAAGTCGACATTCCCAAGACAGCTTTCAGAACTCATGAAGGCCATTATGAGTTCCTGGTCATGCCATTTGGTCTCTGTAATGCCCCCTCTACTTTTCAGAGCCTTATGAATCACCTCCTCAAACCATATCTCAGAAAATTTGTCCTTGTCTTCTTCGATGACATCCTCATCTATAGTGGCACTTGGGCGGCACATCTTCAGCATGTAGATCTACTCTTGCAACTGCTCCGCACGCATAAATTATTTGTCAAGATGTCTAAGTGTTTGTTTGGCATGGAAGAAGTTGAGTATTTGGGCCACATTGTGGGGCGTGAAGGTGTCAAGGTGGACCCCAAAAAGATCTAGGCAATGCAAGAATGGCCTCAACCTAAGACCTTGAAAAGCTTGAGAGGATTTTTGGGTCTCACAGGCTATTATCGTAAATTTTTCCGCGACTATGGCCGCATAGCGAAGCCCCTAACGCAACTCCTAAAGAAAAATTCCTTCTTCTGGAATGAGGAAGCACAACAGGAATTTACCGCTCTCAAAACCGCCATGTGTTCCACTCTCGTCTTAGCACTACCGGACTTCACCAAATCATTTGTCATTGAATGTGATGCTTCGAGAACAGGTATTGGAGTGGTCTTAATGCAGGAAGGGTGACCATTGGCCTTCACCAGCCAACAACTAAGTGGGAGGAATCTGGGCCAATCTACCTACGAGAAGGAAATGATGGCCATCTTACATGCAGTCGAGACCTGGCGACCTTACTTGTTGGGGCGACGTTTCCAAATCCGCACAGATCATCACAGTCTTAAATATTTTTTGGAGCAATGCCTATCTTCCCCGCAACAAAATAAATGGTTAGCCAAAATGCTGGGATATGATTATGAGATCATTTACAAGAAAGGGAAAGACAACAGGGTAGCAGATGCATTGTCACGCCAATTTGAGGAGGAAAGTACTCTGCTCGCAATTTCCCTCCCCATTCCAGACTGGATTGAAGAGGCTCGCAGGGAATGGTTTTCACATCCCGGGCTCTCCCAACTCATTTCTCAATTGCAGGTAGATCCTAATTCCAGCAAGGGCTACTCGTGGCAGAATGATATTCTTCGCTACAAGGACAGAGTTGTAATATCACCAACATCCACCCTCAAAAGTCGCATTTTGGCAGAATTGCACTCATCTCCCATTGCAGGACATTCGGGCTTTCAGAAGACGTATGCTCGCACCAGAAGATCATTTTTTTGGGTCGGCATGAAACAGGACATCCTTACTTTCGTAGCAGAATGTGACGTCTGTCAATGCCACAAAGGGGAAACCGTCAACACACCAGGCACATTACAACCATTGCCCATTCCGGCGTCAATTTGGACGGAGGTCTCCATGGATTTCATTACAGGTCTTCCAAAGTCTGGGAACAAGTCAGTCATCATGGTGGTTGTGGACCGACTGTCGAAGTATGCTCATTTCTGCGCCCTACCCCAACCATTTACACCAACTTTGGTTGCTCAAACTTTCATGGATCAGATCTTCAAATTGCATGGCATGCCCACTTCTATTGTGTCCAACCGCGACCCAATCTTCACCAGTAATTTTTGGCAGGAGCTCTTCAGAATACAAGGCACTCAACTCAAACTCAGTACTTCATATCATCCGCAAATAGATGGTCAAACCGAAGCCGTCAACAAATGTCTAGAAACCTACCTTAGGTGTTTCACTTCAGAAAAGCAACACCTTTGGGTACAGTGGTTACCTCTAGCGGAATGGTGGTATAACACCAACTATCATGCCACCACCAAAATGACTCCCTATGAAGCAGTCTATGGACAACGGTATTGGCCCGTGGTATTGCATGTATGAGTCATATATAAAGGATAGAGACTCCCTGCGAGGAGTATCGTGTCTTGTTTTGTAATCGAGCTCTGCTCTACTGGAGGTTGCTCCCTCGAAGAGGCCTGTGAACATTTCTCTCTGAATAATAAAATCATTGCTATTCTGTGCTCTGGGTATATTTTCTTCGCATATTCTGTGTTCTCGGTATCTTTTCTTCGCAAATTCTATGTTTGAGTATTACTTTGCAGGTTAAGAGCATAACACAGGCTGTCACCATTCCTTTGAGCTGTCTTCCTCTTCTGACACGCTTTCTTTCCCATTGTTCTACGGATCTCCTTCAAGCGATAAAGCTTCTACCAAAGGACTTGCTCTGATACCAATTGTTGGAAATAATACTAGGGGGGTGAATTAGTATTAGCAATTTAAAAATATTTCATTTCCATAAACAAATTGATATACGCTACTTCTGTTAATTAAACCTGCGTATATACGCAGTTGTGTTTATAGAAAACCGCGTATATCTTACAGACTTCTAATTTAGTTAGATGGTCTTAATCTGTGTATCAGAACCATAAAACAATAATCAGCGCAGTAAATAGTACAGGCAATCATACACATGAACACCATGATATAAGGTGGAAACCCAATGCGGGACAAAAGCCACATGTTGTTGTTTTCTTTAAGATAAGAAAAACATGTTTACAATCTTGTACTGGCACAGACTCATACTAGTACACAGGCACCCACCTGCAAAAGGCTACAGCCTTTTCTCGTTCTCCAGCTACTACTAGAAGGGAGCTGCAACCCCTTAGCTCTTGTACTAGCCGATCCATTTACTAGTACGTAGGCGCCGGCCTACAGAAGGCTACTACCTTCTCTTTTCTTTCAAGGACCATGTTTCATAAATTTTCAGTCTGGATCCATAAATACAAAACAATCACTACTACAATACAATCATCAACTACACATGCATCATCAATCTCTAAATCATTGAAACCCTGTCATCAAAACATGGTAACCAGAACACAAAGCAGAACACAGAACTCTGCAACAACAACCAAACCCAACTGCAACTTCAAATATCATACTTCATACTGTATACACGACTCTGATGAGACGAACCTGCGTGTATACGCGCTTTTACCAAGGCGAACTCGCGTACACATATGCAAATATTAACTCAAAACTTTGCAGCTATACCAGACATCGGTCATACCCAGATCATAGCATTTATACAATAAAACATGCGTCAATAATTCAGATCTAGTCTATCCTTGATCAAACCACATAATGATAATACATTCATACCCAGATCATAGCATTTATACAATAAAACATGCGTCAATAATTTAGATCTAGTCTATCCTCTATCAAACCACATAATGATAATACATTCCAAGCCTAATGATCCCGATCCATCATCAACCGCATAGGTGCTTCCTTGGTTCAGATCAAGCAAAGCATCACAAACCCATAACCAGCATACTAGATCTCCCGCTCCATCAGATATTCAATCCTTGCACACTTACCCTTCTGGCCTAATGATCTTCTCCTTATATAGGTTTTGGCCTCTCTCAATACCATGGTCCAAAACCATATAAGAGCAATACCTTGTACCCAATACATGGGGTCAATACCTCAGACCAAATACAATGGACCAAATACCAAAATACCATGGACCAAAACTTAGTTTTCGACATGTACGCACCTTTCCTTCTATGAACCTGCCTGTGTATGTATGCGTGCCTTTTGTTCTGCTAACCCGCGTGTATACGCACTTTCATCAAGGTTAACCTGCGTATACATCTTTCTAATCATTAATTCTTTGCTCTTGACCTGCTGCACTATGATCTGTTATCTGAGTGATTTGCCATCAAGGACAACTCCTGTATCATACCTCTGAGTGAGTTGCCATCAAGGACAACACCCGTATCATAATGCCAACATACCACTAGTTGCGTTGGAGATTATTCATGAAGCTTATAATTGAATTGTAGTCATCATGTTGGGCCCAACTGAGTTGGTTCATATTATTGGTGATCTGTCATAATGCACTGCAAACATCATCTGGGGGAGGGAACTTTGTACTATGGTACTAGGTGGCTGAGCAGGCGCAGGGTCCATGCCCTCTCCCTGGCTAGGGTCATGTTCCTCGCACCCCCCACACTACCCTCTTTCACCTGGACCCCTTATCACTCTTCCACATTTTTACAACATGGGAAACTATCCAGCTTTAGAGCTAAAATTGATGCACCTCCAACTAACTATGTACCCAGTAAACGTGTCAACCACACTAGTACCTCTAAAACTCTAGCACAGGAGATAGTTCCAACCACTAGATAAAAAACTGAATTCCACTACGACCTCTAACCACTTTTGATAAGGTCCCAAGGGAGGCCTATTGTGGCCAGACATACTAACACCAGTTAGCCAGGAGGTCGTACGAGACCAGAGGGTATAGAATAAAACTAAGCCCATCAAACATTTAACTCCCTTTCCATAGCTACCATTACTACCCGAAAGAGAAATATCATGCATAACCTTTAAGATGATACAAAGGGTTGATAAAAGTATTAAGACTCGAACAAATGAGCTCAGGACCAAGTTAAAAAAAATAGCCATTCCCACATCCTCCACTAAGAAATGGATGCAAAACACACTGCCAAGGTTTGAAGGGCTCACTGTGCTTGCTGAGAGATTTTCCTAGGACAATTCTCTCTCTTCGAGCCCCTCAAATCTCCAACAAACATACCCTACACAACCCATAATTAGCACATAGAAATGAAACTAACAAAAATATCACCCAGAGACTGGCACTTCCAAAAAATTTCCTTATTGCCTAACCCTTTAGGCACATAATGAACAGACTAGAGGATAAAACAATGGAATCATACTTATTCTAGGCCTGTAATTTCTAGGATGACTTATGGACCGAATCCAACGTGCAGAAAACATAATCCAACTTTACACAATTGCTTGTCCCTCCATGAGACCCTTGACAACTATTCCATATACCAGGATCCCAATTGAATTTTCACAGAGTTGACAAACCACCATTCCTATCACCTCAAACATGATAGATACCGCCCCCAAAAAACGCTCTTAGAACAAGAAGAATTCCTACTCAATTCCCATCACCTTTCTACTTGATAACAATAGTTTGAATACATAGTCTCACCCATCCCATATTAGATTCATTCAACCACGACTAGTAGAACACCCTCACAGTGAGAAAATTCACCTTATCCATAAAACCTGACATCATGTACATTGAATAACCATAACCCAACTATATCCACGATATTATCCTTCACATGGGGTTGCAGACTAAACGATATTGCATTGCCCCCGCTTAAATGGAAATAGGATCAAAGGGGTGGCGGGAACCCACCCGTATCCCTGTATTCCAACACTCTGATACCCCCATCAAATATAATGCAAGTGCATGTTAAAATAATGCGTACGATTTGAAATTGGATTAGGTGATTTCTTCCTCTTTTCCAGAATCAAATAAGACAAAACTTAGGATCATGTCAACGCTTTGCATGATTAAAAATGGGTCTTGAAACAACATGTTTCCAATATCTCTTCAAATCATGAATTAGTCTTCATATGTAACTTAACATAATGAAAATAATATCACATAATCCATGCAGGCATAAAGAAGATAAAAAAAAAGGTTTTCTGACAGAATTTACCCCTCCTCGGCTATATCTCAGGGCCTATAAACATGACTAGACCACTCACATATTCAGATCAAAATGAAGCACATAAACATTTGCTACAGGTAACTATGTGGCCATTACCCCTACAAGGTAATGTTCTCCTACAAAGAACTCTCACAACAACAACTCAAAACATCTCCTACAAAGATGACATACTTCAACTGAAATAAGCTAAAACCATCATGTGAACGCTTCAATTCCAAATTGAAGCACATAATCAAAACTTAATGTTAAGGGAATTTGAACCTAAGCTAAACCTTATTGGTTGCAACTATTGTAATCTCCTTCTGGAAGTGAGAATACCCCTACACGGTCTTCTCCATGCCCAAATACTTCCCAGAACTACTTCTAAACCCTGACTAATCCATACACCTTTAGTATCAAAACTACAAAAATACTATGTAGATGTTCTCAAATCATAAATTAGAGGTTACCAATGGATTCAAAACATCCAAAAACTCCTAAGTAGCCTCTTTCTGAGCTCAAACTGCATAAAAAAATCCAAAAGTTATGAGCTTCCAAGCTCTCTCATGAACTTGACTATTAACGATCCTACAAATTCGACCTTCTGGCAAACTGTCCTACAAATCCACCCAAAAAATCACTAACGGAGGGAAAATTTCACCCTCCACCAGTGCATTCTTTTTGGAACTTTAATTCAGCCTCTAACCCCTTAAGACTGAAAATCAAGGTCATGTGGGCACATAGGGCCGAGGACTAGGCCTTAACACTCGCCCCCACTGGGTAAGCCCTTAGCACCAAGCATGCGGTTATATGGGTTCCATGGGGCTAAGGACTGGGCTAACCGCCTGCCCTTCCTATCGAGCCCATTTATACTTCGCACCGAGTCACATTGGGTCGCATAAGTCATGGGGTTGGTCCCCTTACCTTAGCACCTTATAATGAGCAAATTTTGCATTCCGCCTTGGGCACGTGCATTGTCAAATGACCAAGGGTTGGCCCCCTTGATTTAGCGCCTACCTTGTAGCCTCCTATGTGGGCATATGAGGTGTCGTATGACCACGAGCCAGAGCTCTTTCCTCCGCCCCCACTCCTTAGCGCCTTTGTAGGTTATATGGTAGTGATTCAGTGGTAAGGTGTTATGACCTTGGGCTGGGGCTAAGCCCCAAGCCCTTGGCTCCCTCCACCATGGTTCTGTGGTGTGTGGTGTGGCTGGGGGCTAGGGCTTAGCCTTGACCCCTTCCCCCATATAGCGCCAACGTATACTTTATATAGTGGTTAGCCACTATGACATATAAGAACCACCCTGTGCCCTAGTGGTAAGGTGGTTGACTTATGCTCAATTGGTCCCATGTTCGATCCCTTTGGGGGGTAGTTTGGCCCAGAACAAATTTTTTACCATTGTTGGGAGGCCACATGGTATCCACCCATTAGCTCATGTGGCTCTCAGTTATTGAACCACATAAAAACAACAACAACCAATAAAAAAAATAGAAAAAAATTGACCAATTCATAGAGGACAAGTGGCAACCTACCATTCGCCGACATTGTACAGTCAGTCTGTCCAGTCATCTTGCCCAGTCAATGTACCTGCAAAATTTTTTCTTATTTGGGAAAACGATCAAAACGTGATATCGCGAGCATACGATATCGATTTTTAGCGATTCAAAGTTGCATTGGATTCATATTGGTGAACTATTCGATTTGGCACTGGTTTCAAGAAATCTTGGGCACTTTCATTTTTGAGCTTAAAATTGATCACCTGATCACACCTCCCCACTAGGAACTTTTGGACTCCAAAATTTTACTTCCCTAGTCAATATAAAGAGACTAGAACTCAAAAATACCCAAAAACTCTATTCAAAATGCAAAACTTTCAATTGGTGCCCTTCAAGTCTCAATCAAGGCACTTCACTTATTATCCTCATGAAGACCTATTGTCCTTTTAAGAATTGATCTATCATTCTTATCGTTGTTGCGGGAAAAAAATGATAATGAGTGGAATCTAAACATCCTCTCTACTCTCATTTTTGCATGACTCCAAAAACACTTCATCTTAAATATTAATCTATTGAAGACAAACTTGACCCCATCTAGGAATTCAAAAGAAAAATAAACTTGCATTAGTGTCTTCAATTTGAGCTTGTACATAAAAAATACATTGATGAAAAATTTTCCATGACATGATTGACCTTGCCTATAATACATAGTCATATTATACAATCTTAAAAACAAATATTCAATTCACACAAGTTTCAAATTGAATACTTGTATCAGTGAACATATGAAAACTTGTATACAACTTGAAGAACAATCTCGTACATTCACAAAAGTCCTTAACATGTGGACTATAAGAAGTCAATACATACATCAATGGAAAACATCTACTTGTTGAACATAGTGACATGATTGTTCGGTTTACAAAAGTACCTAAATAGGTCATGGCAACAAGTATTTACAAAAGTTTTCAAAACAACTTTACAATAAGTGTACCCAAACATTGCCTTTCCTAGGCTTATGGGTTTTCTTGTTGCATCTTATTGTATTCAAGGTCGCTTAGGATTGTGGAGGGTCCTCTTTGCCACCTCTTGTTTCCCTTGAATTATGTAGCATAATATTTTTACCTTTCTTTGAATGAAGCTCCAGAATCAACTTCCAACATCATTCAGTGTCATGTCCATGCACTTTGCAATGAGCACAGAAAAAATTCTTCTCGTTTTCTGATAGAATTTCTCTCATGTGAAAGAAATTCATTATGCTTGATGCCCAAAATTTAGTTCATTCGTTTAACCATTATCATATTTTTCTCAGATACAACCACGTAATGGTCAAAAGCATCACAAAATGTATAAGGTTACTGATTCCACAAGAATTCAAAATTTCCATGCATTGGAAAACACTCTTGAGAGTTATACCCATGTTTAGATTTGCAACTTTGACGGTTATCGCAAGATGATGGCATTTCATGCTCAGATGTTTGATGTACCTCAAGTTGTTTGGAGAATTCTCCAAACTCCTTTCGGCTATATCCCAATCCTTGGTATGTCGGTCTTTCCTCAACCATAATTGGATTGGTAATACCTTAACCATTTTCCAAGACCTCCAACTTCATATCCCATATTGGAAAGAAAATTCATAATTATTCCCTTGGTATGTTGTTCGAACGTTGTAGAAGAGTTTTTATGCATATAAATGAAAGGAGTGGAACTTGAGATGTTAATTACCTCCTTAAAATTTTCATTCATCTTCTCAGATTTTGATGATGACGATGATGGCCAACATGTAGATGACTCTAGCCACCCACTCTTATCCACTGGCATATGGTGTGTTTCTTGAATATGTTTTCAAAATGTACATGCAATATCTTCCACATATTGTCGAAAACCACTATTTGAACCATGACCACATACTGACCTCATTTTGGAGGTTTCCCTTGCTAGTGCAGGAGTTGATCTTTTTGCAAATTGCTCATCAAGAAATTGTTGCAATACAAAGCACATGTGTCTCTTCTCCTCTTCAACTATCTCCAACATCCTTCTCAATTCTATGTTCTCCATCCAAAAAGACAAATTCTGCTCCTTTAGCTCTTGGAGATTCCTTTTGCTACCCTTTCTTGCAACTTAGTGAAGTGGTTCTATAATACCAAACTGATTTGAAATTGGATTAGGTGATTTCTTTCTATTTTCCAAAATTAAATAAAACAAAACTTAGGACCGTGTCAACACTTTGCAAGATTAAAAATAGGTCTTGAAACAATAGGTTTCCAATATCTCTTAAAATCATGAATTACTCTTCATATGTAACTTAACATAATGAACATAACATCACATAATCCATGCAGTCATAAAGAAGATAAAAACAAAGGTTTGTTGATGGAGTTCACCCATCCTGGGCTACATCTCTGGGCCTATCAACATGACTAGACCACTCATATATTCAATATCAAAATTAAGTACATAAACATTTGCTGCAAGTAAATATGTGGCTACTACCCCTACAAGGAAATTTTCTCCTACAAAGGACTCTCACAATAACAAAAAATCAAAACATCTCCTACAAAGATGACATACTTCAACAGAAATGGGCTAAAAACATCATGCAAACCCTTCAATTCCACATTGAAGCACAAAATCAAAAATTCATGTTAAGGGAAGTTGAACCTGAGTTGAACCCTACTAGTTACAGCTACTGCAGTAGCCTTATGGAAGTGAGAATACCCCTATAATTTCTTCTCCATGCCCAAATACCTCCCATAACTGCTTCCAAACCCTGACGAATCCATACACCTTTAGTATCAAACCTACAAAAATACTTTGTAGATGTGCTCAAATTAGAAATTGGAAGTTACTAATGGATTCAGAACATCCAAAAACCCTTAAGTTGCCTCTTTCTAAGATCAATTTAGATAAAAAATCAAAACGTTATGAGCTTCCAAGCTCTCTCATGAACTTGACTATTAACCATCCTAGAAATTCAACCTTCTGGGAAATTGTCCTATAGATCCTCCCGAAAATCGCTAATGGAGCGAAAATTCTACCCACTCTTTAATTCAGCCTCTAACCCCTTGAGACCGAAAATCAAGGTCGTGTGGGCATAGAGGCCCGAGGGCTGGGCCTTAACACCTGCCCCCGTCAGTTAAGCCCTTAACACCAAGCCTACAATTATATGGGAAACACGGGGCCGAGGGTCAGGCTAACCGCTTGCCCTTCCCACCGAGCCCCTTTACACTTCACGTCGGGTCACATCGATTCACATAAGTCCTCGGGTTGGCCCCCTTGCTTTAGCGCCTACCTTGAGGTGTGGTATGACCATGGGCCAAAGCTCTTTCCTCCACCCCCACTCCTTAGTTCCTCTATAGGTTATATGGTAGTTGTCTGGTGGTAAGGTGTTATGGCCTTGAGCTAGGGCTAAGCACCAAGCCCATGCCTCCCTCTGCCATGGTTATGTGGTGTGTGGTGTGGATGGGGGCTAGGGCGTAGCCCCAACCCCTTCCCCCATAGTGCCAACATATATCTTATATAGCAGCTAAACACTATGACTTATCATAACCACCGTGTGCCTTAGTGGTAAGGCACTTGACTTGTGCTCAATCAGTCCCATGTTCGATCCCTGTAGGGGGACATTTTGGCCCAACAAATTTTTTACCACTATTGGGAGGCCATGTGGCAGCCACCAATTAGCCCACATGGCTCCCAGATATTGGACCACATAAAAACACCAACAACAAATCAAAATACATAACATTTTGACAAATCTAGAGAGGAAATGTGGCAGCCTACCATTGTCCCACATTGTATAGTCAGCCTACCTAGTCACCTTGCTTAGTCAACGTACAGACTGCATAGTCGGCGTACCTGCAAAATTTTTCTCTTTGAAAAATGATCAAAATGTGATATCAGGAGCATACAATATCGGTTTTGAGTGATTCAAGTTGCGTTGGATTCAGATCAAAGAGATCTTCAATTTTCCGTTGGTTTCAAATAGTTCTAGTAACTTTCATTTTTGAGCTTAAAATTGATCACCTGATTAGTGTGCACACTTCTAAAAAATTAACATTTGTAGCTTTTTCCATGTCAAAAAGTTGATGTGGAGGCTTTACAAGGGATGAACTTAAAATAAAATGAACATGCTCATGTTTCTAAGAGTGTGTGTGTTCCTAAAAGTAAATGGATTATGCATTCCTATTGGACAAAAAATGGGTCACAAATTTGTGCAAGAACCCATGTATTTGTAGTCTAAATCACCAATTTTGTCATTTTAAACCTTAATTTAAAGCAACCAAATCAATTAACACATATTTTAAATTTAACACTCCTACCCAAAAGAAATTGAATAAAAAGAATGTGCATATATTCTTAAAAGCATGAGTTCATTTCCAAAAGAGTGTGTCCATTCTTAAAAGTGCATTTCCAAAATATTGTGTCCATTATTATTTTGGAATACATGGCTATGGGAACCACCTTGAATCACCATATAATACCTCACAAGGATATCATTTCCTTGGAGTGGGGATATGGGGGCCATTAGGGGATTTTTCACTACTAGGTACATGATTCTTTCTATCATAGCCATCTTTGAAGGAGGAAACCTAGGGTTTACCTATAAAATAAAATTTTATGAAGGAAGCTTCAAGAATGATACATTGATCCAATGCACATAGAATTTTGAGTGTATCCTTAACATCCACGTGATTATATTGATGATATTATGATCTTTTTAGAACTAGGTATGTGCCTTAGTGTCTCAAATATGGTTAGAGATAAAAACCCACATCTTGTGGCATAAATGACAACTATATGAATTATGGTACAAGTAAAAAAAAATGACCTCCAATGGGGATATTTGGAATATAGGTGTAGCTAAGTGCATCAATAAAAATTTTGAGCACAAGTTATGGATGAAGGGTTTCTTAAAATGGTGGTATAAGAAACCTATTCCTTAGGCATTTAAAGAAGATTCCATGAATCCAGCCCCAACAACAACACCTTGAAGCCACACACATGACATCCCAAGTATATCATTTTCCTTCTGGTGGGAATATTAACACCATTAGGGTTTTTGGAGAAGGATGTAACAATTTGAATATGAGGGCCAATTTCAAGTGACGAAGCTTGCATGGTTGGATTAAAGGGTAGCTTATGAGTCTCGAGAGCCATCATTGAATCCTCAAACTACCATATATTATCTTCTATGTGATATTTATCCTTCAAGATGGAATATAGAAAACAATATAAGGTTTTGAGGACAAATGATGTGAATTGGGGCAGATTAGTAATGCTATGCTAATTCCCCTCATCAGAATATAAAAATGTGCTTGAGGTTATACTCTAAAATAGCAAGTAAAAGCATGAATTTTATGTGTTTTTGTTTAAGATAGTTTCATGAAGAAAACTTAAAACATGAAACCAAAACACTCAATGGAAGCATGCATCAAACAATAATACACCAACCATTGATAAAGGAGTTCACCCCTCCTGGGCTACATCTCCTTGGATCAGATCTAAAGGCTTGACCCCTTCTCATTATGCTCACAATTATTCAGATAAAGAGTACATAAATGTGTTGACAAAAAGAGTGGCTTGTTTCCTCTTCAAGGAAACATTCTTCTATAAAGAATTCTCACTCTAAACATATGACAACCTGCCATTAGTCATGAAAGAATCAACAATATAAGGGCTCTCAAATCAAGACCCCATACTCTAACTTCCAAGACCATAAACAAGTACAACAATCCACTTGAAGCACTTTAATAAGTCTCTTTCTCCATACACATATAGAGCAAAGAAGAAATACAACTACAACATTGTTGTAATGGCTGTTGCAAAAAACATATGGAGGTTGGAATACCCCTACAAGGTTATCTCCATCTTGGAACTCCTCCATAAACTGAATCAACACTCTGGTTGACCAAGGCACCCATAGGCTTCACTTTGAAAAAATACTATCCAAAAGTGATCCTTTGACTCTGAAACTTGTTCCAATGAGTCCAGAATGCCCAAAAATGGCTATCTAGCCTCTTTTTGCATCCCATTTGGTCAAAAATTGCCTTAGTTATGACTTCTGCCAGTCTCCCCACAATTTCCTCCTCCAAATCTGGCTTACTGCTAGTTAATTTCATTATCTGCAGTCTAAACTAGCAGTTCCTCCAAAATCGGTGGTTCTGCCATCAAATCTACCTATCTCGCAGTTAAGGCTGAGTGATCACATGTGGATTGGAGGGTCTGACGGTTAAGTCTACAGTTCCACTATTTGTCAGCCATCACAATCAGTCTTTGCCAGGAGTAATACTTAACACAGGATTTAATGCATGAAAACATGTGAACCACTGATATAACAGACCCACTAGAATTATTAACTGCAGTTTTCGATAGATATCATGTCCGAAGAATCTCGCTAATCGCAATCCGCATTATCACATCGGGACTTAATACGCGCCTAGACCAGGGCTGATAATCTGTGGCCGATGTGATTGTTATATGTGATCGCTTCGCATTGCAACCTTGCCTTGTTGATACCTGTTCTGTTCGATTTTGCCACTATACGATTGTGATTAGACTGCATAACAACTTCGACCGATATCGTATTGCAACCCAATCCTTGTCGGGGTCAGGTTCGTTTCTTGTCACTGATGCAATGGCAATATGTGATCGCATTACATCGCTAATCCATGCTTGAACCAGGGATCGATTACCATTAATCTACGATGTGCGATTACGATTGCATTGCATCGCAACCTCCACTGTGTCGGGGGCTGTTGGGAGCGGGATCTCCCAAGGGTAGTTTTGGGGCTAAAAGACCATGTTTGAGTCAAATTTTGTAATAAAGATGTAAAGACTCCACAATTTGTGGTTGTGGAGCGCGAAGGTGTCATGTGTCATAAAGGGTAGTCCGCCCTTAGTTTTGTAAAGTAAAGTCAGCTATAAGAGATCCACCCATGGTCTGCGGACCATGGGATTGTATAAAAAGAGCTAAGCTCTAAGTAGTTTTGGAGACAGACAATGATTAATTATGTAAGAGAGTCATAGCTTTGGAGTAAGAAGTCTAAGTCTTGGGTTGTAGCATAGGTAGAGGCTCTACAACTGAGTGCGCAGAGGCCTAGAGTAGAAGTCTGCATCTGAGTGCATGGACCCCTGCATCTATGTGCGCATAGTGGATAGAGTCTATAAACACTTGGAAGATATTAATAAAGAGAGATATTCTGCAATTTCCATGTCTTTGTTCTATTGATGCATCTGGATATTTTAGGTATGGATTTCCATTATTATGCTTATATGATGTGTGAATGACTGCAATCACATTGAATAATTGAATGCATTTACAAATATATGTTTACATGGTGTTAACTATAGTTTTTTTATAAGATAAGCAAGTCACTTAGAGTAATTGGGGAATCTACATGGCATGTTGCCATAGAAATGCGAAAGTACCTGAGAAGCAGGTTAGCGTTGTGCGAAGGTCAATCGTATCCTTTCGTGGAGGTATTGAAGGCTAGGATAAAGGGAATCAAACAACATCACAACCATATCAGGGTGCAGAAACTTGGTTCCAGCATCCCCCCATATTGCTTCGGGTGAGACTTCGGTCCGTACTCCACGAGATGATGCCGAAAGTGCCAGTAGTGTAGGGATTTGTTTGGGTAATTAACGTTGAACTTGGGTCAGGCCCCCTCAAGCCAATGAATGGTTTTGTTGTTGGGACCGGGATCTGCATAAGAGATGTGTGATGTCGTATCACTGGAATCCAACTAAAAAGTAGATCGGAGATTGGTTGGATAGGAAGATCCACGAATTCACAGTGTAGGAGAATAGAAACCTACAAATGAAAAAGGAACAGTGGTTGGACAGATACCTATATACGAAGATCCATGAGATCTTTTTATGCTCCTTCCCTATTGAGCTATACGAGTGGATGGCAAAGCTAGCAGATAGCCAAGGAAGGTGGAAACTTGATGGTCCTATTTTTTGGACCCTAGAGCTAATACAGAAATTGGAAGCATCTGAGGACAAGATCGCCCCGCTGTCAATCATTGGCTTGATCACGTCATAGGAGGATTTGTGATTGAATTCGCGGTCAACACCTCAGTCAACTACAGCAAGGTGGAGCAGCGCTTTTTCAAAGGATTGTGAGGTAAGTACGGGAAATCTTTGAATACTTGGATTAAAATGCTATTGTGCAAAAAATAGGTTATGCAGCTACCTTTATGTTCGGAACTACACGAAGCAAAAAAACTTACAGGAACGAAGGAAAAAAGGGTCCTGAGTATAGTCCATTGATTTCACCTCCACGAGGTGATGAGGAAGGGATAACAAAGGTTTCTCCGTGAAGTTCTATTCAGTTAATAAGACAAGGATTCCTGCGGATACCACCTCCACCCACACGACCTTCGATCTCACCACCATCATCTCCAACTTCACCCATACCACCTCCACCTCCACCACAGTTCAGCATGGAAAATTCAGTAAATCTTCCTTTGTTTAAAGGCTTGGGAAATGAGGACCCAAACCAATTATGTTTCGTTGTGAAAGCTATATGGGAAGCTCAAGGTGTTACAGATGATCATATAAAGAAGGTGAAACTGGTTAGTTCTCTGCAAGATCGTGCGCTATTCTGGTATATCAAGTACTCGAATGATAACTTGAATGTTGGAGTGGCACACATCAAGACATCACTAAATAGATAATTCAGTAGGCCTAAATCTGAGGCATGGTCGATTGTGTGATTCAAAGAAATCGTGATGCAACCAAGCAAAACGCCTTGGGAACCAGATCAGAGGTTGAAGTGTACAATCCATGAAGCCAAAATGAATTTGACAGATGGACTACATCATGAGTGGTTTGTGGCTTCGCTCCTGCCACATTTAAGGGTCACGTTGTCACAACATAAGATAGTGACATAGGCGGAGGCCTTGGAGATTGCAATGAGACTGCATGAAACACTGCTGCAAGATCCAAACCTGGGTGTTCAACAGATCCATGCACAGCTGAAGAATCTATGCCTTGGGATGAAAATTCTAAAGAAGGACAGGATGGTTCGACCAGAGGTGCACGAGGACGTATGGTGCTTGAAATGCAAGAGTCAGGGGCATTACAAGGACCATTGCCCAGCCTTTGCGAACTATATTGTAGGAGGAGGACCAATGCCTTTGAGGCCAGAAGCTCAAGCAAGACCTAACGCGGGGCCTGTCTTATGGTGTGCTATATGTCAGGTAGCAAGAAAAAATGCCACAAATAACTGTCATTTGCTACATAAGTTTGTACAGACGTTGCAACAATTGTTCTGCAACTTCTGTAGATCGGTAGGGCATGATGAGTGTAATTGCAGACGTTTTGAATTGATGATGGATAGAACTCTTGCCTATAGGGTTCAGGCCAAAATTCGACCCTATGACTAGAGCATAGGGATGGCACGAATAAGATTTTAGTGGCGTGGACGAAGCCGAGGCAGAGGATGACCTAGCAAAGGTTGAGGACAATTGATTTGCTACAATTGCGGAGGACCAGGACACTATGCCCGCGATTGCACCAATCCAACACGTCCTTCGTGCAAGTATTGCACGTTATTTAATCATGAAATGGAAGACTAGCCCACGCTAATAGCTATTATATGTGACAAAGGGGCACTACCACCTCTTCTGACTCAAAACCTGCAGATGATGAGGTATGAGTTGGATAAAGAGGATCCAAACCTAAATATAGTGCTTAGAAGTTGAACCACAATGGGAGATGACAAGGGGAAACAACCAGAAGAGAGTACATGGGTCTGCAAAGCTCCCGTGAAGTAGGCTTAGTTCAATTTGGATCGTGCACACGAAATCTTCATGGAAGCTAAGAAGAGCTTCGTTGAGGCCTCCACCTCAGAAAGCAAGGATAAGTCTGACCAAGAGATGGACCCCTCTATGCTCACAACTTTCCTAGAGACATGTATGAAGTTCCTGCGCGATAGTAAGGCTATGAAAGGATTATAAGAACTCATCAACAGATGCGTTGGAACCACAATAGGTGACCCACATGTAGTATGAAAGATTGGCAAGCATAAGACAAGGATAGGACGACAGATGAGGTTGACCGTGCAGATAGGAGAGTATGAGATGGAACATGTCATTTTGGACCTAGGGTCAGACGCAAACGTCCTACCAAAGAAAACTTGGGAATGGATGGGGAGACCCGTCCTGCAATGGTCTCCGATTCAGCTGAGGATGGCGAATTAGCAGAAGATCATCCCCGTGGGTGGCTACAGGGGGTGACTGTGGATATCGAAGGTGCGAGCGCACTAGCTGATTTTTAAGTAATATAGATAATGGATGACAACAATCCCTATCCTGAACTCCTGGGAATCGACTGGGCTACTGATATGAATGGGGTAATCTATCTAAGGAAGCGGAAGATGATCTTCGAGAAGAAATCGCTACGCATAATAGTACTTGTAGATCCTGTTGAAGGATTCCACTATACGAAACCAGTCCGCAATTATGAAAGAGATGACGATCTGGACTGTATCTATAAGATAATAGAGCGAGATCAAGATTGGGTGAATCCCATTGTAGATGGATGAATTACATGGGATCGCGAGAGTTCCTACACATCGGAATCCAATGAAGAGTTAAAACGCTGGCAGAATCAGTTACATGAAGTGACTACGCTGAACTGCAACATGATGACCCGATCGTTGCACTGTGTGTCATCAGAGGTAAGGAATCTGCCTACTTATGATGGCCTAAATGAGGTAGATATACTTTTGGATGCATTTGAAAGGGAGGTACCAGAAAAGAAGTGCTTCCAGGTGTTGGACTAGGCATTGTGCGCTACACCCGCGATATGGAGGGGAATGCATAAAGGGAGCTTTGATGATTGGCGTGAATGTAGGAGAATGATGAGAACACGATTCGAGAAGCCTAAGATGCGAAAGACAGACAAGTATGATGGGCAGGATGATCCACACGTGCATTTGGCCAAATGGACCTAAGCTTATGGAGAAGAGCCCCAACCTTAATGGGTGCACTTGTTCCATCATACCTTGGATGTTGTCCCGATGAATTGGTATGTAGAAACAGAGCTCCGCCATGGTACAGGTGAATGGGATATTCTATGCAAGGGCTTTGTAATGACATTCAGTTTTGAAGACAGGTTTGACTGCATTTACGAGGCACTACAAGGAGTGAAAGTAGTTATCTTTCGGATACCACAGGATCCTTTGGACATCATTCAGCCTAAGTGGGCTACTCAGCTAAGTGACGCACTGGAATGCTATAACGTGACCGCTAAAGAAGAAGATGAGAATCCGCAGAAGATCAACATTCCAGAAACAGAAGGCCATCACGAGGTTAAAGGACCACATATTGAGAACCCTGATATAACCGTGCCATTGAAAACGAAACAAGTAAACATTGGTACAGAGGCAGAACCCAAATTCGAGAAGATTGGAGACTAGTGGGACGATGTGACAGTGGATAAGGTCACTAAATTTCTTCGTGAATAGAAAGATTTATTCCCTAACAAGTTTATAGATCTGAAGGGGATAATTGGGGAGCTAGGTATGATGAAGATTACATTGAAGCCCGACGCGAAGCTGGTTAAGAAAATACCTTACCGTCTCAATCCGAAATATAAGGAGAAGGTACGCTTAGAGATAGATAATATGCTCGTGACAGGCATCATTGAGCTTGTGGAAGAATCTGATTGGGTAAGCCCAATGGTGGTACAAGAAAAAAAGCAGAAGGATGAAATAATAATATGCGTGGATCTTAGGAAGCTAAATGATGCTTGTGTACATGATCATTTCCTGACTCCGTTCACTGATAAAATGTTGGACAATGTAGGTGGCCAGGAAGCATATTCCTTCACTAATGGATTCTCCGGGTACCACCAAATCAAAATCGCACCGAAGGATAGGAGCAAGACAGCCTTCGCGTCTGAGTAGGGTTGTTTTCAGTACACTATAATGCCATTTGGATTGAAAAATGCACCTGCGATCTTCTCGCACATAGTTGTTGCTACGTTCAAGGAATTTATTCCTAAGTTCCTAGAGGTATATTTTAATGATTGGACTATGTTTGGATTGGTCAAGCGCCATGCAGCAAGCTTGTGCCTAATGCTGGATACCTATAGAAGATATCAGATTGTGCTCAATCTCAAGAAGTGTTTGTTTTGTGTCCCTTTTGGGAACCTGTTGGGGCATGTAGTTTGAAGATAGGGACTGATGGTAGATCCCACAAAGATAGCGGTCATATTGTACTTAGAAGCACCAAGGAGTGTGAAGCAGTTGCATGCTATCCTGGGACATACGGGATATTACAGAAAGTTTATAAAAGGCAGTCGCTTGAAGCCATACAACGGCGGTACGACCATGTGACTAAATGAAGGCATCACAATCTTAGCACTCCAGCAGCTGAAAGGAGGCGTGGGATTATAAAATACACTACCCAGGTTGGGGAGTTGAGCGATTGGAAGATGGTGCAAAGCAAGGAAGTGTCACTGGGTTGTGGCAGCATAGAGGGAGCTGTGCTACCCAGGGAGAAATCGCGCAGGTCTGTAGGAAAGTGACCGTTAAAGTCACATTTCATGAAAATACGGCAGAAGTGAGGCCAAATGGAGCGGGCAGTCGACATTTAAGATGAAATTTGTGGCTTAGATCCTCGAAAATTTGCTGCGAATCTGGCATTAATGAACTGATTTTGGAGGGGCGTAGTCAGATTTGAATTCAAAATGTCCTATAAATAACAAGTGGTTGTCCAGTAAGAAAAACTTGGCATTTTGAGTATTTAGTTTTTGAGCTCTCAGACACCTATGGACCAAGAATTCTTCGAGGCTTTCAAACATATTCTTGCATTTGCGAACTTTCCCGAGGCGTTGCGAGAATTATTAGAGAGTGTTATGTCAGCACCCCCAGAAATTATAAATACAAGGCAAGTAGTAGAAGAGTCGACACAAGAAATGGAAAGAGAGGCAGAAGCAGTTGCTCCAGAAGTAGCCGAAGTATTGGCAGAGGTCCCTGAATTTCCAAGAACGTTGAGATCGAAGCCAACCCCAACCAAGGAGACTGTGAAGGAAAAGAAGGGAAATAAGCCTGCCATACCAGTGCATGCACCGCCAAGGAGAAACCCACCAAAACCCACTGCACAGGAGAAGGGAAAGGCCATAAACTTAGAACCAAATGAGGAGGATATCGAAGACATCCCAATGGACGATGAGGATGTGGGAGTCGAAGTGGAGGAGGTTGAAGCCCAGGTTGCGGACCCTATTATGTGGTTACCGGAGTATGTCCCTCCATGCAAGCCTAAGTCCATGGTCCCAAAGGACATTGATGAGAATAAGACTACCCTACAAACCCCTCTACTACTGGACAAAATTGCTTTCGATAGTCCACACTTGGCCCCAGTGCCAATACTGAATCTTGAAGACTGGGACTTGGTAGACCACGAGAAGTTCCCACACCTAGCGACCAAGCAGCTGATGCACCGCATCAAAGATAAAAATATGGGAATGACCGCCTTGGAGCCGTGGAGGTGGCTCAAGGGAGTAGAGATGATGCCATTGATGCGGTGCTTGATCAATGACCGACGGAGTGGAACACTACCATGGACTTGGCGATGGGTGGAAGCAAGTCCGCCACGCAAAAGAAGAAGGAGGAGACCAAGTTGAAGATGGCACAACTGGTCGAGAAGAGGAAAAAGGAGGCCATTGATAAGGCCCAGACGGAACAAGAAAAAAAGCAGACAGTTGGAATAGAGCGGGGCTTTGACAAAGGTGAGTGGTCGCCTTCATCTGCGATAGAAGAGGAAGACATAGAATAGTAAGGCGCGGACCCTCAGGAGACGCCCGCCTACATTAAGTGCCCAAGAGAGTTGGATAAGGGAGGATCCATAAAGAAATCCAAGGCGACCAAGACCTCGCTGGACCCTATTACATTGACAGAGGGTGACTTACATGATATTGGTGATACAGTCAGAGATGTCATCATGGAGGCCCTGCAACAGTTTGAACAGCAGCAACAGATCATCCTAAGGCCCATCCAGACCAGGTTGTAGGAGTTGCAGACCCGCGCGTCGCAGGCTGGTACTGTGTCTACCAACTTGGCTATAAGCACTTCAAAGTCTGCCAATATGCTACATACGAAGGCTTCCAACGTGATAGTATTGCTGGATGGATCACTAACCACAGAAAATGAGGCTGACAAGCCCACTTTTAGCATCTTGAAGGGAGTTGGGCTGAACCTAGCAGCACTTTCGTGCAAAGCACTCCACCTCTTGCAGGATGGATTAATTGCAGAACTGAGGGCCCGAGAGAACCATGCCCTCCAAGTGATCAGTGAACAACGGATCAACAACAAACAGATGGCACTACAGAGAAATGTTTCCATCACCGCTGAGACTGAGGTGACCAATCAGAGAAAGAGGATTATAAAGGTCATAGAGGAGGCATGCCGAATGGTCCCAGAGTTGGCCATTACGGAGGAGGATCCAATCGAGGTACGCATCCACAAGTTGGCCACAGGGGTGTGCGACACTCAGACTGAGATGGCATGGGTTCAGTTGGAGTTGAACCTGCATATTACAGAGCTACAGTTGAGGGCCCAACCTTCAACACTACCAGAAGTAAAGGAACAACAGGCGACCGTTGTCACAGAGGCAGTAGCAGACTACACGCAATTGTTCGAGCAATCATTTAAGGTCCTAACAAGTTTGCAAGATAACCCAAATATACAAAGGCTAGAGACGGAAGTGTGTGAGCTACAATAGTGCTATGATGAAGTTAAGGGCACAACGAAAACCATCGTGCTGACACAAACGTCAGGTTGGTATCGTAGTTATGGATTTTTCTTTGTGCAAGGAGGAATTCATTTTTGTTTGCAAGTAAATGTGTTTTGAAGCTCATTGTGGAGAAGGTTTTGGAATGGAGAGCAAGATTGTTTCAATCTCTACCACCAAGTTCTACCTCAAATTACAGTAGAAGCTTCAAACAAAGCATGTCCCAAGGAGGAGAGCCTGTAAGAATGTTAGAGGACATGAAGGATTTTAGAAAGGATTTCTTAGACATGGAAGAAATGGTGAAAGTCCTCTATGAAGAGAGGAATACCAATTTGCAAGGTGAAGGATTTAGACCTCTAAGAGGAGAATTTTCTCTAAGGGAATAAGGTAACAAGAATGGTGATAAACCACCATCTTCTCCACAATATTCATGTGTTTGTACAAGTAGTATGCAATATGCTAGTGTAGAAAGTCCTTCAAAGAAGGAAGATGGACAAGTTTGTACCTTCTATCCACATGATGTGGAAATTGAGGTTCAATAAGACCCAAGTTCGAGGAGCTGAAAGAAGAGAGCTGAAGGGTCTAAGAGGACACATCTCAAATTAAAAGGGAATTCAAAACATCTTTGTATGCCAATCAAAGGATGCAGCAAATGGTAATAATTTACATGCTTCTTCCTTATGCGAAAGTATTGATGTAAATTCATTTGCAGTCTTTGAAAAACACAGTAAAGGCATTGGATCCAAACTCTTGACCAAGATGGGTTACAAGGGAGGAGGCCTTGGCATAAACTAGCAGGGCATTAAAAATCCAATTGCATTAAAGAGAGGCCTAAATATGAAGGCTTATGCTAAGTATCTAAATAAGAATGGTCTTCTAGTGATGGTTCATGGGTCACGGGTTCCTATTGCTGTAAGGGAGGACACGAGGAGTCAAGATGTTGGAGCCTACGCCAAGAACTAGTTCCTCAAACGTAAGGAGTATTTGAAGGGGAGAACGTCTCCAAAGAGAGATGGAAACATTGAAGAATAGGGGAAACACAGTTCTTCCAGCCACGTGATTTCCTCAAGCAGGCAATGTAAACCAAAGAAAAACAAACAGAGGTATAACAGGTTTATTAATTTGAATGCTAATAATTTGACAGGTGTAGATAAGTGTGATAATGTGAAAGAAATCATCAAGAAGATGTCTACGTCTATTGGAATTGAGACTAAAAGGAGAAAATATCACCTAAAGATAAAGGCAAGTGAGACGAGAGGCACTCAAAATAATTTCTATATTCACTGCAAAATCAGTGGGCATTGGGTCAAGAAGTGTTGGAAATTGTTTCCACATCTTCATCCTGGTAAGGGCAAGCAGATCATGCAAGCACCAGAAGAGGAAATGACAACAGAAAAAGTGGCATAAGATGTGACCATCCCTGAAGCAGCTTTAGAAGAAGAGAAAGTTCAAATAGAGGGTTCATTCACCTAGTTGGGTAAGAAATGGGTGGACTATTTGTCCAGCTAAAGTCTATAAGTTTCTATTTTTCACTAGTTGCATATCCCCATAGTTGGGTAATTTGTAAAAGTGATGTTCATAAATAAATCAATTATATGCAATAGTGTTTTCCTTTAAGAATTACAATGTTAGTTTGGTTGATGATAGTCAATTTGAATGGAGAAATTTGGGAGTCAATTTCATTCCATTTTGTAAAAATCATTTTAAGACTGTTGTATGAGTAGTTGCAACACATTTATTATGTTCCAAATGTGTGTAGCACTCGATTTATATGAGTATTCACTATGTGAAGCTTGTTTTGGGTTCATTTGACAAAGTCCTTTTGGGTCTTATTCTTGATAAGGATTTTGCAAATAATATTCTTGGAATTATTCTTGGGAAGGATGTTGTTGTGGATGGCCACAGTGACATGGACAGGTCGAGAATAGCATAAGACTTGAATCTTTTTTCGCATAGTGAAACATGTAATTTGCAATATATTGTACTACAGGTTTGTAGGGGATGCATGTGCTAGCTCATCACTTATGGCTTCGAAGAAAAAAGGTGAAGGAGAAGTGTTGAGAAGGTAAATCCCCTCTACGGATAGAGGCGATCCCTACTAGCCCAATAGGGGTCTAGCAACAATCACACAATGCTGCCACGCATGTTCCTAGTTACAATTAAACAAGAAGTAAAGAGCACCTACTTGGATTCCTGCGTTGTCGCGTGACGAAGAGATGTTTCCTTCGCTCCTTCGCTTCAGCTGGTCACAGTCCTCCGCGATCCCCGCGAACGGACACCTGCACACACGAAGAGAAGGCAAACGCAAGCGTAAAATCTAGTAAAAGTAACTATATGCCAGTCAGAAAAGACATAATTCACATTTATCCATTGCATAAACAAACGAGAATGGAACAATAATAGCAGTCATCTATTATTAATCAGAATAGAGAAGAGTACAACCAAATGTTCTGACGTCGGTAAACTCCTCAGGAGGGATCAGTCAGCATGTATCTCAAGCATTCACCTTTGAGGGTGATTCTCCCAAGACAAACAACTCTCTCTCTCTCACACAAATGTCACAAACAAAACTTCCCAAAGCAATCAATCACTTCCACTCCTAACACACCACACCTATAGCAGCAATCTGAGCACTACAGGCTCTGTACAATCCAAGCTAAGTCTAGCTAGTTTCTAACTAGCTGCTCATGGTAATGGTGGAAGTTTATATAGGAGAATGAGTCTCCTAAAAAGGTGGAAGGATGAGCTTATCTTCAAGGGGAGTAGTTGCAAAGGGTCGAACAGACATGCCACAGAAGGGAGTCGATATTCACAAAGCTAACAACCAAGCCTGGAGAGATCTGGAAGGCTGGTTGTTTGAACAAATTCGCCCAAACTGGATCAGCGCGGATTATATGGAGACTGCCGCGCTGTCAGCACATAACAATAACTGAACAAGTCATGTCAGCGCGGAAGGACACGCGAAAGCCGCGCTGTGCGTCATCGCGGAAAAGTGATGTTCTTCCGCGATGGCAGCGCACGAAATACACTGTGGGGCGCTGGTCATCGCGGTTATTTTAGGAACAGACGCGCTGATGCACAAAACTTTGGAAAAATGGGTTTTAAGCCAGTTCAGGGAGCAAACACTTAGTGATTGTGACTTCTTGGACACAGCAGGGCGACTGACAGGAAGGCAGTGATAAATTACTGTGTAACAGATGCCCCCTAAAGCATGAAGACCGAGAGAGTGGGAGGGGTGAAATGCTTTACAACACACGCCGAACTGGAACACCACCAGGAAGTACCGAAAAATCTCTGACAATCACATACATGCAGTCTAGGCATGGGCGCAGCCATCCAAAAGACATGCGAGACTGGTCTATGGTATGGACGCAGCCACCCAGCTAAAGAGACCATAATAATGACAAGGTATGGTCGCAGCCATCCATGAAGACTCAGGTATGGGCGCAGCCATCCATCAATGAGTTATGTAATGATTATCCACAAAATCGCAACCTGGACCACAGTGAGCAAGGATCCAGGGTCTTGCGCTCCATCTCGACCCGAACAGAGTACAAGTCCACACATGTGAATACAGGGGTTGGAGTCGAACATGCATGAACATCGTCTGATTACCGGCCAAGGATGAGAACCGTTAACAGACGCGAGAGGTACCACCAATAATGACAATGGCCCTCAAGGTACTATAGGTACAATCCGTAGCGTGTGAATCAATGAGCTGGTGTCGAACACCCACGGAATCATTCGATCGTAGGTCAATGATGTAAACCTTGCGTCGAACACGAGGAACCTGCCATTGAGGCATGCAGGCTCCAAGGCACCTGGAAAGAGTCTCTAAGTCACTTTCTCGGATAATGAGTTGAAGTCGACGAGAAGTGGCCTTGATCGAAGGTGGGCCATGATGATTCCCACATCATCGATACGAGACAGAGGTATAATAATTTGTGATGAGATAGCGAACGAGGTTGCTTTGTGGTAGAGGACAACTTCTCTTGAACATATAACGGCACTGTAACGGATTTGGCAGCACTTGACATCAAATGAGCAGCGGGTAGGATGATGACGGCAATGAACAGATGAGAGGTCAAATAGGATGTCCCAAACCCATGGAGGCTAGTGAAAACGAGATGAGATGACCCCACCCAGACACGAAACAGCGGAGTGCCATGTTCAAGAGTGACGTACTGCCGAGATGACTGTAATCAAAGTTCCATTTTCCCCACCTTTGCAGGCAGGTACCCCGATTATTTTTGGATGACAAGCTTGACGGGGATAACATATGCTTGGTGTGTGTCATGTTGACAATCTCCGATGTCATTGAGTGTTTAACGAGCCTGACAAAGGAAAAACTCGGCTTCTTTTCTTGTTTCGAGAGTCTGAAAAGAACGCGGAAAAGGAGACTCCAGGGGGGTCCTTTTTCGTACAGTTGTGTCTCTCGAGCCCGAAAAAGTATAAAACTGTGCTCGAAAGAACCGCCCGGTCATTACAACCGAGGAGTACTTTTCATAAATAGTGTCGCCGACCGGAAAAAGTAAAAAAGTGGTCGAAGACACGTCGTTTTAGAGCCAATATCGAGTGCGAAACGACAAACACCCGGCGATCTTTTTTGGTTTAACGGTCGGAAAAAGAGCTTAAGAACGACCGCCTTTCGTTCCCTTTAACGAGCTGAGAGGGGGCTCGGCCATCTTCTCTTGTTTAACGTCGGAAAAGAGCTTAGAGACGACACTTTGGGAATCACATGAATTGTGGACTGTCACGACCAAACTGCGATACCTGTACCTGCACAAGGGCACTACCCGCATAAATCCATTCGATATACGTAAAAACATATTGAAACATGCTTGAAAACAGAACCAAGGCTAGTTTTATGGCTAAAAATGGTAAAAACCCAAAAAATATGGTAATTTAGGAGTTTTTACTATAAATAGGGGGAGGTAATAAGTCATTTTTACCATTTTACTATTTGGAGTGCGAAGAACGTGGAGAAACCAAAAAGTTGACGGAGCGATTGCCAGCCCATCCGGAGACCATTTTCAGATCTGCTTCTTCCAGGTAGGTTCCCATTCCTTTGCCCTGCATTCTGGTTCATTTTAGGAGTTTTTTAACGGTTGAATAGGCCCAATTGGGCATTTTTTATTTGCATGGGTGCGCCCTCGGTCAGCGCGGAAATTGCCCACGGGGTCGCGCTGATCGAAAAATAGCCAATGTAACCAACTTCGGGTCAGCGCGGAAAAGGCGTGTTCTTCCGCGCTGACCTCGCATTTTTTACAAAGAGCTGCCATTGTCAGCGCGGCTGTTTCTAAAACAGCCGCGCTGGCGCGGAAAAAAATTTGTTTTTGAAAATGAACGTGAATTTTTACATGGAAGCACTTCTGATTGGTTTTTATTGTTCATGCAGGACACCATGGCCTTTCAATGGCAAGAGAGAGTCCACGATGTAGAGGATGTGGCTGCTTGGGGAGACGTAAATTGCTGCAACGCCATGCAGGCGTGTGGATTCATGAAATTCTTCCTTACGCCGCGTCTGAGGGCCCAACATGATCTGCTGGAGCTGCTGATCAGGGCATGGAACCCGGTGGACCAAAAGTTCACCATCCGTGGTCACGACATTGAGTTTGACCATATGGATATCTTTTTCTTGACTGGGTTGTCGCGCCGAGGTGCGAGGCCCATCTTAGAGGGGCAGCGACCTAGCGGTGGTACCCTGGATGACTTGATGGCTAAAGTTTGCCCGGGGGCGGTGAAAACGCGGAGTGGGAAGTGCTCGATCCCCACAGTGAGAGATATAGTGCTGCGCACCATCCTGTTCATGGTGACCCGGGCAGCGGGCAGCATGGCGAACCACGAGGCATCCAAGACCCATCTCCTACTAGCCCTCGAGTGCCTCGAGCCTACCGTGTTTGACTGGTGCACTGCAGTGTGCAACAATATGAAGAGGCAATTGAGCAACTGCCGTCGCGGAGAGACGAAGCAGTTCGGGTATGGATCGATCCTGGTCCCGCTCATCCTGGAGCGAGTACCAGCCATGCGACTGCAGTCTATGGCTGTGGATGCCCCCAGAGATCCTCGAGAGACGAGGGCCTCACGATGGGCTCGGATTATGCCACGTGGGGGTGGTGGCCGACCACATAGCTGGGGGGTATATTTCAGAGACTGGTTGGACCAACAGGAGATCTTCGTACAGGATTGGCCATATGCGGGGATGGATTTCCGCAATGATCCTGACTTGGTGCTGCCTCTGGGTGAACAGTGGGATGATGCAGGTATGACACTTTTTGTCTTTTGAGTTTTGTATTTTTTTTTAAATTTTATGTACATGTCTTAATAAATGTCTTGTCATGCAGATGTGGGGCCTACTAGACCGATTGGCCTGGCTGCCACGGCACGGAGAGAGGGCCCGGGAGCCGGAGTTTTGGCCTTAGCCCCTCCAGGGGCCAACACACCAGAGACTGTGGCTCGCAACCTTGAGGGTTTGCTGGAGGGGGTGCCGGATTTCCAGGGGGTTGAGGAGGTCCCTGTGGAGCATCAGATCCACACAGTGGGTGTGGAACCCAGAGTGCACCGCCTTCTGAGGCGGGTGGCACGAGCGGCTGCGTACTACAGAGAGCACCACCCAGCCGATTAGTCACCTAGGTTTTATTTCCACTGTTTATTTTGAGACATTATGACTCAGGTGTATTGAGATTTTGGGACACGTACTTCTATTTTTGAGCGCCTCAGTGCGCCACACGATATATATATATATACATACCGATTTTTGGATGAGTCGTTGTTACATGTGATGATGTGTTATCTTGTGTTATGCGTTTGTTCAGTACAATTTGTGATCTTATGTATGAATTTGCACGACACTCGACTCATGGATTTTATATGTTTAATGCAAGCTTAAAAACACACGTGCAAACTATGCTTGGAATGATTTATTTACATATGCTTATGGTCTTACTATGCTGTTCTTTCCTTCCTTGTATGATGTTTATCTGTTTCGCAAATGTCTATCTAATACACGATTTGCCAATGCATCGGTCAACGTATTTAATCGTCTCGGAATATGCTGATAAGTAATGTAATCGAAATTCCGTTCTAACAATCTCACACGTAGGTATAACCTTAATATGCGCTGGTCTCTGACGGAATATCGCCTGTTGAGTTGATGGACAACCAGCTGGGAGTCCAGGTTCACCACTAGCTCTCAGATGCCGAGGTCAACTGCTTCGGCAAGTAATTCTATTACAGCACTGTACTCGGCAACGTTGTTAGTGGTATGACCTAGGCATACACCCTGCAGGTTTATCAACTCCCCGTGAGGATCGTAGATCACCCACGCTGCCGAAGACAAATTACAAGTACTACGGCAGGCACCATCAGCGAAACCAACATAAGGAGTACGAGACATCTGCGCAGGAAAGAAAAAGCATAATAAGGGGCAAAAATGTTGGAAATAATACTGAGAGGGGGGGGGGTGAATCAGTATTATCAGATTAATCAAACTTTTCAAATGCCCAAAACATATACGCTACTTCAGTTAAGTGAACCAGCGTGTACACGCTACTGTGACGAAGTAAAACAGCGTATAAGCAGAAAACTCACAATTTAGTTGGCTTATTCTTTAATTAAGTGCATCAGGACATTATTCATCATATTAACAGTAAACATGTGCAGTATAACAGAACAGATAAAAAGCCACACACATGAACACCAAGATATAAGGTGGAAACCCAATGTGGGTGAAAACCACCTGCTGCAAGTTGTCTCTATCTTTCTTAATATGAAACTTCAGTTTACAATCTTTTGTACTGGTGCAGCCTTATACCAGTACGCAGGCTACAACCTGCAGAAGGCTTCAACCTTCTCTCGTTCTCCAAACTTCCTTGGAAGGGAGCTCCAACCCCCTTTTCTTTTGTACTAGCTAAAATACTAGTATGTAGGTGCTGACCTACAATCTTACTTCTTCCAGGTATCACTTTTCATACATTTTCAGACTTGGATATTCCTGAAGCACAACATTACAATCTGAAGACCACAATTCATTCAATTTTCACAACAGATCATTGAAGCATAAAACAACCAACTTTGAATCACTGAACCACTGAACCCTGTCAATCACCAGTTACCAGAACACAGAGCAGACTACAGAACTCTGTAATAACAGTCAGATCCCACTGTAAACCCAAATCAAGCTTCAAAAGATATACGCTACTTTAATGAGCAGAAACCGCGTATACACGCGCTTTTACCGAAGCCAACCTGCGTACAGATCTAAAAATAAACTTTCTCAACTTGCAGCTGTACCAGATATTAGTTAGACTCAGAACGTAACATTGCGACAATATGCAGATCTAGAAATATGCATAATCAACATGATAGTGCATTTCAAACCATTTGATCCCGATCTCTCCTTAGATCTAGTTCACCATCAACCGATGAGATCTCTCCTTAGCTCAGATCAACCAACTCAGGACCTGCATATCAGATCTCTTTCTCTCTTAGATATTCATGCCTTGTCGAAAGATGATCTTTGCCTAATGATCTTCTTCTCCTTATATAGCCTTAGGCCTTTCTCAATACCAAGAGCCAAAACCATAGTAACACAATACCATCAACTTTAAAACTAGGGATCGACACGCCCGTCGAGACATAATGGTCCGAAATCATAGGCACAACTTTCAAGGTCTAACCACCATGAACCAAAGGAACCTTTCCACATACACGCGCTTTTTCTGAATCTAACTTGCGTGTACACGCGACTTGGGCTTAACGAAAGAGCGTGTATGAGCTTTCTTGCCATGCTGTACTGAGATCTATCTTCTAATTGAGTTGCCATCACCTGTACTAACCTTTGAGCACCTGTACCATCCACTGAGTGAGTTGCCATCAAGGACAACACTTGAACCATAATGCCAACAATCTCCCCCTTTGGACTTGATGGCAACCACCACACACCACACCAAGTGTCACTCTCCCCCTTTGACATCAAGGGCAAAGGGAGGACCAAGATATTCTCTTCCTTGGTAATCCTTCTGCTGTCCATACTGCTGTCCATACTCCCCCTGAGTACATGCTGAAATCTCCAAGTGTGCTCCCCCTTTGTGAATGCCAAAGAGTACCAATCTATCCATCCTGCTCACCAAGTGCTGTTCATGCTCCCCTTGACTGTAGGCAAGATCTGCAAAAGATGTTCTTCAAGAAGAACATGACTCTATACATCATAAAAGACCTTCCTATCACCAAAGACTCATACATACATCCATTTCTCAACTAAGTGAGGATATACAAAAAAAAATGACTTATCCACCCAACCAAGTGGGGATACATCAATATTGACTCATCCACCTAACCATGATAATACATGAACATTTCATCATTCATCCCAGGCATAGTGGGGAAACCAACAAAGGCCGTTACATGACCTTGACACCATAAAAGAGACAAGAGAGATACATGACATAGAGACAACAGATCTAGACCAAGACTTAGGAAAGACATCAGCAGCATCTGATAAACATCTTGTTAGATCAGCAACTAGAATTTCTTTCTGAGCTCCTTCTCCTGAAACCAACAACCAAAAAACATCTGAATGCCAACAATGCTTTATGAGACTTTTGAGCTGCTCCCCCTGAACCTGTGCCTGTTGCACTCCCTGAAACTGTGCCTGAATAATTCTGACATTCCTATTGCTGTTCAGAACTTCAGAGTTTTCCCTTGCTGTTCAGAACTTTATATACGCGTTTTCTCCTGTATAAAACAGCGTATGTACGCGGATATTCTTTCTGCAACAAGCGTCCAGAATACACGCGACTTTCCCACCATGAATCCGCGTGTATACGCTCCTATTACTTCCGTAACCTGCGTATACCAACTTTTCTGTAGAACAAACAAATTTCAACAACAGGATGAAGCATTAACTACTCCCAGCTTTTGTCTGAGATATTCAAAAGTTTCCCTGGGCAGTGGTTTTGTGAGAATATCAGCAACTTGTTCCTTAGAAGGAACATACTCCAACTTGACCTTCTGTTCAAGCACTTGTTCCCGAAGAAAATGGTACTTGATTGGTATGTGCTTGGTCTTTGAGTGCATGACTGGATTCTTTGAAATGCTGATTGCACTTGTATTATCACATAAGATAGAGACAGGTGGAGTGCAAGTGATTTGAAAGTCCTGCAAGGTCTGCATCATCCAAAGAAGTTGTGTGCAACAAGATGCTGCAGCTACATATTCTGCTTCAGCTGTAGATAAGGCAATCGAACTTTGTTTCTTGCTGAACCAAGATACTAATCTGGAACCCATGAAGAAAGCACCTCCACTTGTGCTTTTCCTATCATCCACACTTCCAGCCCAATCTGCATCTGTGTAAGCATGAAGAGTGAGATCAGTATTTCTAGGATACCATAAGCCATAGTTTTGGGTCCCTTGAAGATATTTGAAGATTCTTTTGACTGCCTGAAGATGAGTTTCCTTTGGGTTGGCTTGAAATCTTCCAACCATTCCTACTGCATGTGTAATATCTGGTCGAGTACCTGTCAAATAAAGCAAACTCCCAATCATGGATCTATAAGTGGGTTGGTGGACTGCTGCTGATTCATCATTTGCACTGAGGCTGCATCCTGTAACCATGGGTGTACATACTGGTTTTGACTCTTCCATGCCATACTTCTTCAAGATCTGCTTGAGGTATTTGGTTTGAGACAAGAAGATACCTCCTTCATTTTGTTGGATTTGCAATCCAAGAAAATATGTCAATTCTCCAAGAAGTGACATTTCGAATTCTTTCTGCATAACCAAGGCAAAGTTTTGACTCATAGTCTCTTCATTGCTGCCAAAAATAATATCATCTACATAAACAACAAGAATTAGCAATTTGTTATTTTCAACTTTTATATAGAGATTGCTATCTGCTGATCCTTTTGAAAAGCCTTGTTGGTGAAGATATTTGTCCAACCGATAGTACCAAGCCCTTGGGGCTTGTTTGAGCCCATAGAGAGCCTTTTTCAATCTGCATACAAGGTTTGGATCATTCCCAAGAATGAACCCATCTGGCTGCTCAATATATACTTCTTCTTCTAAGTCTCCATTCAGGAAGGCTGATTTCACGTCCATTTGAAATACCTTGAAGTTTTGAAAGCTTGAGAGAGCAAGGAACATTCGGATGGCCTCTAGTCTTGCCACAGGAGCAAAGGTCTCTTCAAAATCTATTCCTTCTTGCTGTGCATACCCTTTACAAACAAGTCTGGCCTTGTTTCTAATTACTTCTCCATTTTCATTTAACTTATTCTTGAAGACCCATTTTGTTCCTATTACATTCTTATCTTTTGGTCTAGGAACCAATTCCCAAGTGTTGTTCCTTTCGATTTGCTCAAGTTCTTCATCCATTGCTTTGACCCAACATTCATCTTTGCATGCTTCTTTCACATTTTGTGGTTCAATGGAGGAGAGTAGAGCCAAGTAGCTTGAAGCTTCTGCAAGTGTCCTTCTTGTTTGTACTCCTGCTTCTTTCTGCCCCACAATCTGAGTTTCTGGATGATTCTTTTGGACATATCTGGATGGAGTCTTCTCTTCTATTCTTGTCTGCTCCTCTGGTTCTTCTTGAGATTCTTCTTCTTCTTGAGGTTCTTCTTCTTCATCATTTCGCCTTTGAGAGTAACCTTCATCTTCTTCATGATGAACTTGCCTAGGAATATATCCCTTCTCATCAACCACTATATCAATACTGTCAACAATTCTGCCAAGTCTTTTATTGTAGCACTTGTATGCTTTGCTATGTGGAGAATAACCAAGAAGAATGCCCTCATCTGCTCTAGGTTCAAGTTTGCCAAGTTGCTCATCAGTGTTCTTAATATAACATTTGCTCCCAAAGATTTTGAAATGCTTCACGGAAGGAGTTTTACCACTCCAAAGCTCATGAGGTGTTTGAGTGCTGTTTACTCGGACATTTGTTTTGTTAAGAATGATAACAGCAGCATGTGCGGCTTCTCCCCAGAAGGTTGCAGGAGTACCTGATTCATCGAGCATAGCACGAGCCATTTGTTGGATAGTTCTGTTCATTCTTTCCACAACCCCATTTTGCTGAGGAGTTCTAGCTGTAGAGAATTCTCTTCTTATCCCATGTTCATCGCAGAAATCAAAAAATTCATTTGATGTGAACTCCCCACCTCTGTCAGATCTGAGGCACTTGATTTTGTGTCCTGATTCATTTTCGGCCAATGCTTTGAAGGATTTGAATTTTTCGAATGCTTCATCTTTGTGCTTCATAAGCCCTAACCAAACAAACCTTGAGAAATCATCAATGAATAATATCAGATATTCTTCTCCTCGAGGTGACCTTTTCCTAAATGGACCACATACATCTGTATGGACTAGCTCAAGAGGCAAGCTAGCTGACCCTTCCTTCTCTGGAAAGTTAGTTCTGGTCTGCTTTCCAAACTGACAAGATTTGCATATGGTGTTGTCTGGAATTTTGATATCTGGAAGATCGCGAACTGCCTGATATTTGCATGCTTTCCTTATTTGTGAGAAGCTTAGATGTCCCAACCTTCGATGCCATAACCAGTGCTCTTCATCCTTGCTAAGATAGCATTGTTGTTGTTCTTCTTCAAATATGTACAGATTATTTGGAGTTCTTTTGCCTTTGAGAACTGTTTTACCTGTATCAAGATCACGAACAAGACATCCATTCGATCTGAAAATAACCTCTGTTTTTTGATCACACATCTGGCTGACACTTAGAAGATTATGTTTCAATCCATCAACATACAAAACATTTCCAGCCTTGACCTTTTCTTTTAAAGGAGCAATACCTTTTCCTTTTATAGTAGCAGGAGTATCATTTCCAAAAGAGACTTTCTTTCCCTTTTCTAAAGTAGAATAAGATTCAAGTTTTTCTTTATCACCTGTCATATGTTTCGAACATCCACTGTCAATGTACCATAGATTTTCCTGTCCTTCTGCATAAAATGCTATCCCACATCTTTCTGTTTGAGGTTCCTTTATTCTCCATGTTTTGGTGCTTGTGGCTTGTTCCTTTTTCTCCTGAAACCTGCTCCTGCATTCAGAGTCTTTATGACCAAAATTATTGCAAATAGAACATTCAACTTCATTTTCAAGCACCGAAAAGTTGTTATAGGTCCTTTTTGTAATCCCTGTCATACTTCTTTGTTTTTGAGCTTCCCTAGTCATGATTGTTTTATATGCAACACATTGAGCTGCTCTGTGACCAAAGTTGTGGCAAGAAAAGCATTGTCCATTGAAGAAGCTTCTGCGGTTATTGAATCTACCAGCCAACTGATTGTAATTTCTATTTTCATCTATTCTTGAGCCAAACTGAGAAGATTTTACCTGTGGTTGGTTGTAGCTTTTGTTCATCCTTAAGGAGGATTGTCCCTGATAGTTTCTGTTTGTAACTCGTCCCTGCTTTACCTGATTATCTTCATTGTTCTTCCGCTCATTTCCTCTTGCTGCATCAAGATAACTTTTTGAGGTGGATGCTTGAGAGGTTTCTCCATTATAGCCCAAACCTGTTTTGTTTAGAGGAGACCGCTGCACACTAATAATCTCATCCAAGGTTTCAGATCCTTTGACAAATTTAAGATTAATAGTTTTTGTTTTCTCAATTTCTTTTCTGAGACCAACAATTTCACCTTCTAGTTTTTCAAGATGTTTTTCCTTTTCATCAATTTGAAATTGCAAAGTATCAATAATCACATTCCTTTCTTCTATGCTTCTCTTGAGTCTAGTGATTTCATTATAGAGATTATCCACATCTATAGCATCCTCATAATCATCATCTTCAAATGCCATTAACAGCTTATATTTATTACCTTGTTCATCTTCATCACTGTTTGATAAGCCATCACTATCTTCATGGGTGTAGTAGCTTTTCCTATTTGCACTTTGTTTCTTGTTCCATCTAGCAGGTTCTTTTCCTTTATCCTTATAAGGACATTTTGCAGCATAATGACCTACTTTCCCACAAGCAAAACATTTGAAAGGTAGCTTACCTCTGAACCTTCCAGAACCCCTTTGAAGATTTCTGACAAAATTTGATTCTTCTTCCTCTTCTTCTGGAACATGGCTTGCTTCATAGTAATCTTCTTTTCCTGATGCCTTAAAAGCAGCTTCCCTTCTGTCAGATGGACCTCCCTTTCTCATTTCATAAGCGGTTAGAATTCCATGTAGCTGAGACATAGTGAGAACACGGAGATTTTCTTTTTCTTCTATTGCAGATACTTTAGATTCAAACTTGGGGGATAAAGATCTTAGAACCTTTTGAACTACTATAGTTTCTCTTATTTCTTCACCCAAGTTTTTCATACAATTAACAATCTCATCTACCCGGAGAAAATAATTAGCCACACTTTCATCATTATACATCTGAGAGTCTCATATTGAATCCTGAGTGTTTGAAGTTTAGCTTCCTTTACCTGTTCATCTCCTTCATAGCTAGTGATCATTTTGTCCCATATTTCTTTTGCTGATTTGAAGTGCATGACCTTCATGAATTCTGTTTGAGATATACTTCCTAATAGGGTAGCAACTGCTTTTGCATTTGTTTCATATGCCTTTTTTCCATCTGGATCTGTAGGAGTAGCTGAAGGAAAAGCATAGCCTTTTTCTACAATGTCCCAAACTTCTGTACCAAGAGATTGAAGATATGCAGTAACTCTTACCTTCCAATAATTGAAATTTGTTCCATCAAAAACCGGTGGCCTGATTGATGCTTCTTTCTCGTAGTTGCTCATGATGAATGATCTTCCTTCAAGCGATCAAGCTTCTCTGAAGGACCTGCTCTGATACCAATTGTTGGAAATAATACTGAGAGGGGGGGTGAATCAGTATTATCAGATTAATCAAACTTTTCAAATGCCCAAAACATATACGCTACTTCAGTTAAGTGAACCAGCGTGTACACGCTACTGTGACGAAGTAAAACAGCGTATAAGCAGAAAACTCACAATTTAGTTGGCTTATTCTTCAATTAAGTGCATCAGGACATTATTCATCATATTAACAGTAAACATGTGCAGTATAACAGAACAGATAAAAAGCCACACACATGAACACCAAGATATAAGGTGGAAACCCAATGTGGGTGAAAACCACCTGCTGCAAGTTGTCTCTATCTTTCTTAATATGAAACTTCAGTTTACAATCTTTTGTACTGGTGCAGCCTTATACCAGTACGCAGGCTACAACCTGCAGAAGGCTTCAACCTTCTCTCGTTCTCCAAACTTCCTTGGAAGGGAGCTCCAACCCCCTTTTCTTTTGTACTAGCCAAAATACTAGTACGTAGGTGCTGACCTACAATCTTACTTCTTCCAGGTATCACTTTTCATACATTTTCAGACTTGGATATTCCTGAAGCACAACATTACAATCTGAAGACCACAATTCATTCAATTTTCACAACAGATCATTGAAGCATAAAACAACCAACTTTGAATCACTGAACCACTGAACCCTGTCAATCACCAGTTACCAGAACACAGAGCAGACTACAGAACTCTGTAATAACAGTCAGATCCCACTGTAAACCCAAATCAAGCTTCAAAAGATATACGCTACTTTAATGAGCAGAAACCGCGTATACACGCGCTTTTACCGAAGCCAACCTGCGTACAGATCTAAAAATAAACTTTCTCAACTTGCAGCTGTACCAGATATTAGTTAGACTCAGAACGTAACATTGCGACAATATGCAGATCTAGAAATATGCATAATCAACATGATAGTGCATTTCAAACCATTTGATCCCGATCTCTCCTTAGATCTAGTTCACCATCAACCGATGAGATCTCTCCTTAGCTCAGATCAACCAACTCAGAACCTGCATATCAGATCTCTTTCTCTCTTAGATATTCATGCCTTGTCGAAAGATGATCTTTGCCTAATGATCTTCTTCTCCTTATATAGCCTTAGGCCTTTCTCAATACCAAGAGCCAAAACCATAGTAACACAATACCATCAACTTTAAAACTAGGGATCGACACGCCCGTCGAGACATAATGGTCCGAAATCATAGGCACAACTTTCAAGGTCTAACCACCATGAACCAAAGGAACCTTTCCACATACACGCGCTTTTTTTGAATCTAACTTGCGTGTACACGCGACTTGGGCTTAACGAAAGAGCGTGTATGAGCTTTCTTGCCATGCTGTACTGAGATCTATCTTCTAATTGAGTTGCCATCACCTGTACTAACCTTTGAGCACCTGTACCATCCACTGAGTGAGTTGCCATCAAGGACAACACTTGAACCATAATGCCAACAAAAAACACGCCTTCACACCAAAGCGAAAGAAACTCATGCAGTAAAAACTCAAAAACACACGTATGTACAAAGTGACTGTGAGCAGCTATGCATAGTACTTCTTCAGATATAGCCCATTTCGGGGCTTGTCAAGAGGATTTCCTTCATAATCAATCAACTCATATGCGCCCTTTTGTAAAACACGTTTCACGATGTAGGGACCTAACCACATGGATTCGAGTTTTCCTGCCCCCAGCTTATCCTTAGCTTGATCGTAGAGCAGTACTAAATCTCCTTCAACAAAGGAACGAGGATGAATATTCTGATCGAAGTGAGCTTTGACTCTCTTCTTCTGCGCTTCGATAGCCAGAGAGGCCAAACGACGAGTCTCGTCTAACCGTTCTAGGTAAAGAAGCCGTTCCTCCACCGGAGTGGTGTTGGGAAGCAACTCGACAGCTAATTTTAATGAAGGAATTTCACATTCGACGGGAAGGGTAGCCTCCAGTCCATAGACCAGTTGAAACGGGGTGAAACCGGTGGCATCCTTCACAGAAGTCCGGTAGGCCCACAAGGCTGGGAAAAGCATTAGATGCCAGTTCGACTTGTGTGTATTGACGGTGCGTTGAAGCATGGTGATCAAAACTTTGTTCACAGCTTCAACTTGACCGTTAGATTGAGGATAGTACGGTGACGAACTATCTTGACGCAAGCCTAACTGGCTCGTTAACTCTGTCATCATATGATTTCGGAAATGCTTTCCATGATCTGTAACAATAGCCTGAGGGACTCCGAAGTGAGTGATGATATGATTGAATAAAAACTGCGCCGCTGTGTGACCGTCTTCGTTTAATGTAGGCATCGCTTCGGCCCACTTGGTGAAATAATCCACGGCAACGATAATGTACCCATGCCCCCCGGCCGAACGAGGGTTACAGGACGTATAATCGATGCCCCATTTGGCAAATGGACCTACGGTTACAACAGGGTGCAGTGGTGCAACAGGTGCACGCATCTTCCGGTGGTAAACCTGGCATTCATGGCATGCGCGTACAGCAAGGATGCAATCCTTGAATATAGAAGGCCAGAAATAACCAGCGCGGAGGATCTTTTGAGCGGTAGCGTATCCGGACATGTGGCCGCCACAAGCGCCGGAGTGGCAGTCATTCATGACTCGCTCAGCTTCCTCGAGAGTTAAGCATCGGCGAAGAATAGAATCGACGCCGAGGCGGTACAGGGTGTCGCCTAAAATGCGATACGGTTGAGCCTGATGACGTATCCGTCGTCGGGCTTCCTTTGATGTATTGGGACGAAACGAAGACGTTTGTAAATATACAATGATGTCCCCGTACCATGGGTCGAGAGTGCTGATGAGAAAGAGCGTTTCATCCGGAATTTGCTCCTCTGAATGAGATGGTGCAGATTGAGATGGTAAGGAACAGAGCAGTTCAGCAAAGACCAGTGATTTCTTGGACTTGGCGGCAGTAAATTCCAAGTCGAACTCTTGGAGGATTACGATCCACTTCGAGTATTTGCCCCCCAACAACTGACGTGATAAAATATAGGTCATGGGGTTGCAGTCAGAGATCACGGTCGTTGTGCGCAACAGGATGTAATGACGGAAACGTTGGACGGCACATACAGCGGCCAATGCCAACTTTTCGACATATGCATAGCGAGTCTCCGTATCAAGGAGGTTGCGACTAAGATAGTATACAACGTGCTCCGAGCCATCGTCATCGTCTTGCACTAAAACCATGCCGATGGTGGTATCGGCAGCGGCCAGATAAAGGGTGTAGTCACGGTGGTAATTTGGAGGTCTTAGGAGCGGAGCTGAGACCAGAAGGTCTTTAAGACGCTCAAAAGATTGCTGAGCGATAGCGTCCCAATGAAAGGGCGTGTCTCGCTTTAGTAATCGCGTGAAACCCTTGGCCACTTCGGCATAATTTGGGATGAATCGTCTGAGAAAATTGGCTTTTCCCTGCAAGCTTTGTAATTGCTGTAGAGTGGCAGGGGGAGGAAGATTCACAATGGCCTCGACTTTAAGGGGATCCAAACGGATGCCCTCTCGGGAGACGATAAACCCGAGTAGTCGGCCAGATTCCACGCAGAAGACACACTTATGCGGATTGAGTCGAATACGGTAGTGTCGACAGCGAAGGAAGATTTCGCGTAAATGAGATGGATGGTCTTGACGTTTAGCTGAATGAGCGGGTAGGTCATCCAGGTAAGGCTGTACGATGTTTCGGATATCATGAAAAGCATACGACATCGCACGCTGGAAAGTGGCGCCGGCATTTTTAAGACCGAAAGGTAGCTTCTTGTAAGCGAAGGTGCCCCAAGGACAAATGAAAGCAGTCTTGTGCTGGTCTGCGGGGGCTATGTTGATCTGGTTGTAACCAGAAAAGCCGTCCATGAACGAATAAATTTCGCTTCCTGCGCAATCATCGATAAGCTGATCAATAAAAGGCGTAGGAAAGTTATCTTTTGGACAGGCGCGATTGATATCGCGATAGTCAACACAAACCCGAATAGTGCCCTGTTTTTTATTGACAGGAACTATATTAGATACCCATTCCGTGAGGGGAATGGCATAAATGAAACCAGCTCGAAAAAGCTTTTCAACTTCGGCCTTGATGGCTGCAGCCTTTCGAGGGTGCACCGGGCGTAAACGCTGACGAACAGGCTTAGCCCCAGGATAGGTAGGGATTTCGTGCTCCACGATACTGGGGTCAATGCCGGGCATTTCTTCGTAAGACCATGCGAAAACATCACGAAATTCACGAAATAGATCTGTGTAGATTTGAATTTCCTCAGGAGTACATGTGACTCCAATATGAATATTTTCGACAACCCCTGTTTTGACAGAGATGTCGATAGCCAAAGTCTGCGTAATGTTACCCATGTTCCCTTCCGAAGACACTTGATATAACTGGATAGGTGTTTGGAGAGGGATATGTGGGAGGCATGAAGCAAACTTTCTGAGACACGTGGCCATTTCCGAATGAGGAGGGAGGAACGAAGAGCGATGGTGGTGATCTAACCAAGGGAGCTCTTCGGGAGACATAGTCTCGATAATAGCCTCGTCGGATGGGAATGATTCCTTCAGGGGGTCCGAGGTGGCCTTCTCTCCCAACCAGGGGAAGGTTTGAGGTGAATCGGGAACGCTGCCTGGAATAGCAGGTCCGGAGGTTGAAGCCGATGCAGCAACTATTTCGATGTAGTTGAGCTCGGCTGGGCTCAACGGCATCATCTCGCCCCAGGAGTCTTCTTGATTCACGGGAGGGAGAACCCATGGATCAGAATGCGTCGTGATCATGTTAACGGAGGCGAGATTTGGAGGTGGGAGGGGAAAGACTCCCATCAAGGAGGGATCTTTAAATAATCCGGCACCCACACTCTCGAGCGATTTGAAGGTATGCTCCACGAATGGTACATTCCCTTCAGAAGAGGAAGCAAAAAAGGACAGCTGGTCCACCGTGACGATTTTTCCTTGATGGGGAAAACGAACGACACGGAATAAGGAGGAAGCCACGGCTTGCATGGCATAAGTCCAGCTTCGTCCTAGAAGGAGGTTGTAAGTGAGGTTAGCGTCAACGACTTCAACCTCGACTTCTACAGTTTTCCCTTCTAAAGAGATAGGTAAACGCGGGAGGATACCAAGTGGACGAGATTCTCTTCCATCGAACGCCTCTAGGGTGGTGGGAGACTGGCTCAGAGCAGGCGAACCAATAGCCTTCCAACAAGCAACCGACATGATGCAGGTTGAGGCTCCTTCATCAATGACAGTACGGTGAATCGTCTTGCCTTTGATGAGAACTTGTATAAGGAAGGCCACCTGATGAGGTAATCTCTGCGTGAAACCTTCGAGGTCGAAAGAAATGAGATCCGAATCTGTCGGGTCGATGCCACCAATTGCTGATAGCAGGGACTTCCTCTGGGAGGGGCAGCTCTGGAGGACTTCTAACGCGGACATAGCAGACGGAGCCTGAGCTAAGTCCTCGACAATGCTATAATGCTGAGCGGCACGAGCATTGGGGTTATAAGATGACTTCCTGAGTACACCTTTGGGAGGGGGTCGGGGGATCGTCTCGGTGCTGGGCCGTTCAATGTGAAGAGGGCCAGAACTAGACGCGGGAGCGCTGGAGGGGACCTCCGGCTCCTTCCCGGCTGAAGATGGATATTCTTTCGTTCGAGTCGTGACGTGGACGGGGATGGTTCCTGCCATGAATACTTGAGAACCGAACGAGGAAGAGGATTGAGAAGGGTCTGCCACCTGATGCGTCTGCTGGGATGGGAAAGGCTCTTTAAGCACAGCGGGGGACCCTGAAGCACCTTTTAAAAGCCGACTAACCTCGGACCGCCTGGGGCAGTCCTTGGTGTAGTGATCCTCCTCGCAAATGAGGCAGGGATACTTAGGCTTCCGCTTGGCTCCGTCCTCGGTGGGAGGTTTAGGAGGATTCTGCTTAGGTTGTCCGGATTTTTCTTTGGCCTTTCCTTTCTTTTTGCCTTTCGAGGATTTGTCTGCCGCGGTGGACTGAACGGCATTTACCTCGGAGGTATTCCCAGGAATAGATGGGCTCTGAGAAGCATTCTCGTTAGAGGCGTTTTGTTTCTGCTTCCCAGAGTTTGCGGTTGATTTCTTACTTGGTGAATTCACGGAGCCAATAACTCCATCAACAGACGGTTTCGGTGGAGCTTTGGTTTGTCCGTGCCTCGGGGCATCTGGCAAATAGTCATACAAAGTACCTGACTGAGAATATACTAAGTCAAGGTATTGAGCTCGCGCAATCGCTTGCTCTTCAGTTACACACGCCCCCATTGCAATATCTTTGGCAATTTTAGGGACAAAGGACGTGGTAAACCAGTCGGTCAGGAGTTGATCGGGAATCCAAAATTTAATCAAACGACGGCGCCTTCTCCATTCATGTATATGATCAGAGATGTGCGTTGCCGTATCTTGTTTTAGAGACGTGAGCAAATGGGTCCCAGTCTCGTACCGAATGGGTAACTGAAAATGAGTGAGAAAGGCCATAGCCAACGAGTTAAAGTCTGAAAACATACCGCGATGAAGTTCGATGTACCATTTTGCGGCTGAACCAGTGAGGGTCCTCTGGAAGAGGCGCAGTCGGATAGAATCATCAAGCCATGAGTTAGATGAACACCAGAGGTGATATGTCATTACGTGGGCTTGAGGATCCTCTCCGGCTTTGCCGTCGAACTTTGGACAGTCACCTGGTATTTTGGTCGGAACCGGTGGCCACCATGAGTTATGCAAAATAGGATCGTTTGTTAACTTGGACACATCGGGTAGTTCCAACGTAGCCAAAAATGGTAGCTGCGGGTTGAAGGACATCTGTGGCTGAGGGTTCGAGGCGGTATTAGGGTTCCACCCAGATTGGGGTTGCCCCCACGAACTTTGTCCAGACGGACCTGGCCCAAAAGGACCGGCCGCATAAGAATTTTGTCCGTAGGGGTTTTGTCCGTGTGCGGACGACTGTCCCTGTGTTTGCCCCCCAGCTCCCCATGAATTAGCAGCTTGCCCGCCAGGTTGACCATATTGATAATTTTGATAGGGAGTGACCTGTGGTCGCTGATAATTTTGGTAAGGAGCATACTGATTTTGCCCCTGGGGTTGCTGGTAGCCATGTGACTGCTGGGTCGCATACGGAGCCTGGTAGGCAGGCTGCGTTTGATATGGAGGTTGATAACCTGTTTGAGTCTGAGGCCCAGAGTATTGTCCTTGAACCGGTTGAGGTTGGACTACACGTCCCGAAGGTTGACTTGGTCGGATTCGAGATGGACCTGGTTGGCCAGCAGGATAGCCTTGCTGAACGCCAGGTTGTCCATGTGCCACCAAGGGTTGTCTTCGCGGAACGGGCGGTCGAATTGGTTGGATAGCTGGTTGACGCCGAGGCTGGCCAGCTTGTCCAGGTTGACGGTGAGGGTAGACCCCGGGTTGATTTGGCTGTATAGACGGTTGGCCCGTTTGTCCCCCACTGTAACCGGGTTGGGAAGAGGGTTGGGCTTGCTGTACGGCAGGCTGCCCTCTTGGGTATATAGGCTGGGCAGAGGGTTGCCCCCCTTGCCCAGAAGGATTTGCGTTTCGAGGGGTAGGTGGGCCCTGTTGAACATAGGGTTGTCCACCCTGGCCATAAGGATACCCTTGCTGGACGGCTGGTTGATTTGAGGGATTGTAAACTGAGCCAGTTTGTCCAGAGGGGTACCTTGGCTGGAAACCAAGCTGGTCTTGAAAAGACGGTTGCTCTGGCTGCCCAGTAGGTTGATTCTGATATGGGTATGGCGGACCTCCCATGTCCATAGGTTGTTCCTGGTAAGGTTGACCTTGTGGGTGCCCAGATTGTCCTGGGTCAGGCAGGCCATATAATGGTTGCCCTTGAGGGGGCTGCACGTAGAATGACGGGTCCTGATTGGGTGGTCCTATGGGCTGCCGAGGAGGGTCTCGGTTTCCAAAGTACTTAGTAGTGTGGTCATACATGACATTCAAAGATTCCTCGTTCTCTTCGAAAGGGTGACGAGGGAGACCTGAGATTTCCTCAAGGAACTCACCATTTGCATCGAAGAAGAAAACAGGACCATCGTAATCTGGGTCCGTTATAGGTTCCCCATAAGCATCATACGGTCCTGATCCTGGAATGCCTCCAACAAAAGAACCAGCTTGAGGAACTTCAGACGAGGGAATCGGTACAGCACTGACGACCGGAGTCGAACGTGCTACACAAACAGTAGGTTGAGCGGGAACTGAGGTGATGGGCGGGTTGAGTTCTGACGTGAGGGGTGGGAAAAGAGGCTGCGAAACAAAAGGGCCGATCGAGGCAGCGAGAGTAGGATCCCATATAGTGGTAGAAGTTGTTCTAGCATCATACCTATCCCTTAGCGATTGATATCGTGGAGGGAGGGGAGATGAAGACGGGATCGGGGTCTCAATGTCTGTGACCGCGGGTGTCTCGATGTCTGTGACTGCGGGTGTCTCACCCGTGCTGGAAGCTGCCCCCTCCATTGGAGATGACATACCTAAAGGGGTACGGGGGGTTTGGGGGGTATCCCAATCTTCTTCCCAGACGGGATTCCAATCCTCCAAGTAATCTGGGTTGCCTGGGGACCGTACGTTAATAGGCTGGATACTCGGAACAATGGGAAGAGTACCGCCTTCAACTGGTACCTCGGGAGCAACAGAGGATTGAGAACCTTGGTCACTTATACCGGGAGTTGATGGGTCAGCCAGGATGACCAGACCCCTTAGAACTCTTAAAGGAAACTATCGATAAAAGCCTACTCAAAACTATCGCACACAAGACCTAGAAAAGGAGATGTTATCGTGGCCAAATTAATTTTAAGACGCAAGGACCAAACTTGACCTTTTCATATTTCAGGAGTCGAGAAAAGGACAAAGATGACTCCAGTCTCCTTCGAATGTTTAATGAGCACGAAGTGACAAGACGCTCACAGGCACCTTTTCGTTTAGGGAGTCCGAAAAGGATCAAAAGTGACTACTCTGGAACTCTAGGTAGAGGGTGTGCCAAACTCTTCGCAAAACCACAGAATACTTTTTAGGGTACGGGTGGTCAATCTTCGTGAATGCTGTGTTCACTGCATTGCGAATTGTAGGGCGGCCGACTCGGCTTCCTATGGATAAAGGATAAAAGCCTAGTGGGGTCTCCCTATATACTCGACGGTACATGGGAGCGCAGTCCGTATTAGACCACTATCGAGTCATAGAAGGAGGAATCACCCAACCTAATGTGAAACAACAGTGACTATGTTTTAAGACGCCGGAACATGTCTCTAACCTAGACCTCTAAATATTTGCGTTTAGTTCCAATGCGTTTTTAGATTCATTTGGTTCATTTTATAGTTGATCTTGAGATTAAGTTTCGATTTCAAGCTCTATCGTATGTTCGCTCACAATTACTTAGATGCAATCTATATGCAAAAGAATTTCGTTTCGTTCGATGAATTCTAGCTACGAGAGAGCAAAGAATTTTTTAAACAAAACGAATACAAACAAACAAGCAGCTAAATGCAACTAAAGCGAGGAAAGGAAACTTTTCTTTTGAAAATGGAAATCAATGAAATGTTCTTTTCCTTTTTGAATTTTAAAGTAAGCTACTAATTCGTTTTCTTTTAGTGACATAAAACACCTAAAGGAATTTGGAGGAACTTGAACACCAAGTAAACTACTTAATGAGAGCACACGAAGTTCCCGAAAACACTCAACCAAAGTCTCGAAATCAAAGGGAAACAAGGCAATGCACGAGCTATGTGATCTAAGCTCTGCAAAACAAGCAAGGATCGCAAGCAAGGAGGAAGCGAAAAAGACCACTTGGAAGCACAAACCAATACATTCTGACAATCACTGAAAAAATGCGAAAAGCGAGTCTAGAACGAGCTGGTCAATCAAGCAAACAGGGATCCTCACGGGAGGCTTGACACACACACGGCCACTAGATGTCCTAGGGTTCAGAGCGTGAAATCAAATAGAGAAAATCAAACATCCGACGGACCAGAGTCGCAACCAGTCAATTAGAGACCCAAACACAATCCAGTAATCGCAAAAGTAAGGATGAAAACATGAACCAAGCAGCTAGAAGGGAAGTTGTTTGCAAACTTAAAACCAAGCAAAACGAAACCCTATGGAGTTGAGCTCCGTAATCAAACAGTTCAAAGTTCAGAGAGTGAAAAACAAGTCATCAGACAAGTGGGGAGAAGAAGGGAAAGTCACAGCAAGAGGTTCAGGAGGTCAAATTGGACAAAAAAGAGTTTTTCAGGCTCAGCGCGGGTAGCCTTCAGCAACTTGGCGCTGACAGGGGGAGGCCTTCAGCAACTTTGCGACGTCAGCGCGGAAAGTCAGGGAAAAAGCGCGCTGCCCTAGGACAAACGAGGTCAGCGCGGATATAAGGCACACAGACGCGATGACCGAAATCGCAAAGAAGAGGGGGCGCAATGTCAGCGCGGAAGAACACGAATAAAGCGCGCTGCCCTTGAAAACGAGGTCAGCGCGGCTGTTAGACGTATAGGCGCGATGAAGAGAAAACCAAAAGAACAGAGTCGCGATGTCAGCGTGACTGTTCCGAAATAAAACGCGCTGGGAGTAAAAAACAAGGAAAGCCAAAATAAAAACTTCCCAAACCAAAGGCAGGAGCTTTTTAATAATAAAGACGCTTTCCAGAAACACCCAGAAAGTTCATAAGCAACAAAAGACAATCCCAAAAACCCACAAAGAGATCAATCAAAGCCAAACACAAAAGTGGACTCAAGAGACAAAAAGGCTTCTCCCCAGCGGAGTCGCCAAATTGTTGAGAAGGTAAATCCCCTCTACGGATAGAGGCGATCCCTACTAGCCCAATAGGGGTCTAGCAACAATCACACAATGCTGCCACGCATGTTCCTAGTTACAATTAAACAAGAAGTAAAGAGCACCTACTTGGATTCCTGCGCTGTCGCGTGACGAAGAGATGTTTCCTTCGCTCCTTCGCTTCAGCTGGTCACAGTCCTCCGCGATCCCCGCGAACGGACACCTGCACACACGAAGAGAAGGCAAACGCAAGCGTAAAATCTAGTAAAAGTAACTATATGCCAGTCAGAAAAGACATAATTCACATTTATCCATTGCATAAACAAATGAGAATGGAACAATAATAGCAGTCATCTATTATTAATCAGAATAGAGAAGAGTACAACCAAATGTTCTGACGTCGGTAAACTCCTCAGGAGGGATCAGTCAGCATGTATCTCAAGCATTCACCTTTGAGGGTGATTCTCCCAAGACAAACAACTCTCTCTCTCTCACACAAATGTCACAAACAAAACTTCCCAAAGCAATCAATCACTTCCACTCCTAACACACCACACCTATAGCAGCAATCTGAGCACTACAGGCTCTGTACAATCCAAGCTAAGTCTAGCTAGTTTCTAACTAGCTGCTCATGGTAATGGTGGAAGTTTATATAGGAGAATGAGTCTCCTAAAAAGGTGGAAGGATGAGCTTATCTTCAAGGGGAGTAGTTGCAAAGGGTCGAACAGACATGCCACAGAAGGGAGTCGATATTCACAAAGCTAACAACCAAGCCTGGAGAGATCTGGAAGGCTGGTTGTTTGAACAAATTCACCCAAACTGGATCAGCGCGGATTATATGGAGACTGCCGCGCTGTCAGCACATAACAATAACTGAACAAGTCATGTCAGCGCGGAAGGACACGCGAAAGCCGCGCTGTGCGTCATCGCGGAAAAGTGATGTTCTTCCGCGATGGCAGCGCACGAAATACACTGTGGGGCGCTGGTCATCGCGGTTATTTTAGGAACAGACGCGCTGATGCACAAAACTTTGGAAAAATGGGTTTTAAGCCAGTTCAGGGAGCAAACACTTAGTGATTGTGACTTCTTGGACACAGCAGGGCGACTGACAGGAAGGCAGTGATAAATTACTGTGTAACAAGAAGGAAGGATGACATGAAGGATACTTGCGGTGTAGACAAGTATAGAGCAGTTGTAGATTATTTAATTCTTTTGGAGACTAAAATATTTTTAGTAGGGAAGAGTGACCAGGAGCTCAAGATTTGTAAAAATTTCGAAGTGTCAGAATTTTGATAAAATTAGCTTTAGACTGAAGATCTTGTCATTCTGAATCCAATGGTGCAAATGACACTCAAATCTGAGCTCGTATGCAGAAGTTAGAGTCAGTCAAAGTTTAGGGTTGACTTAATCACATGACAAGATTGGGATGATGTGGCAAAGGTCCTAGCCAATCGGGAGGTTCCAAGTGGCAGCCTGCCATTGGCCCTCACAATTCATAAATCACAGCAGTAGACAGGTCGGTTAAATAATCAACCCTTGTTGGTTTGAGGGGGCCTGACCCAAGTTCAACATTAATTAGCCAAACAAATCCCTACACTACATTAATTAGAGACGATCTCCTTGGATCAGCTCTAAAGGCTTGACCCCTTCTCATTATGCTCACAATTCTTCAGAGAAAGAGTACATAAATGTGCTGAAAAAAAGAGTGGCTTGTTTCCCTTCAAGGAAACATTCTTCTGCAAAGAATTATCACTCTAAACATATGACAACCTATAGTTAGTCATGAAATAATCAGCAAGCTAAGGGCTCTCAAACAAATACTCCATATTCTAATTTCCAAGAGCATAAACAAGTACAAAAATCCACTTGAACCACTTAAACAAGTCTCTTTCTCCATACACATATAGAGAAAAGAAGAAATAAAGCTACAACAATGTTGTAATGGTTTCTTCAGAAACCATATGGAGGCTGGAATATGCCTACAGGGTTATCTCCATCATGGAACTCCTCCATAAACTGAATCAACACTCTGGTTGACCAGGGAACCCATAGGCTTCACTTTGCAAAAATCCTATCCAGAAGTGCTCCTTTGACTCTAAAACTTATTCCAATGAGTCCAAAATGCCCAAAAATGGCTATCTAGCCTCTTTTTGCATCCCATTTGGTTGAAAATTGCCTTAGTTATGACTTCTTCCAGTCTCCCCACAATTTCCTCCTCCAAATCTTGCTTACCACTAGTTAAATTCATTATCTGCAGTCTAAACTAGCGGTTTCATTGAAATCGGCGGGTCCACCATCAAATCTGCCTATCTCGCCGTTAAGGATGAGTGATCACATGCGGATTGGAGGGTATGCCAATTAAGGCTACGGTTCCGCTTTCTGTCGGCCATCACAATCGGTCTTTTCCAGGAGTAATCCTTAACACAAGACTTAACACATGAAAACATGTGAACTAGCGATATAACAGACCCGCTGGGATTATTAACTGCAGTTATGGACAGATATCATATCTAGAGCATCCCGCTCATCGCAATCAGCGTTATTGCATAGGGACTTAATCCGTGCCTGGACCCGGGTTGTTAACCCATGGCCGATGCAATTGCGATATGTGACCGCATCACAAACCTTGCCTTGCTGATACCTATTTTGTTCCATTTCTCTGATATGCGATTGTGATTAGACCACATCGCAACCCAATCCTTGTTGGGGCTAGGGCCGATTCTTGTCGTCGATGTGATTGTGATATGCAATCACATCGCATCGCAACTCCATGCTTGAACCGGGGGTCGATTACCATTAATCTGCGATGTGTGATTGCGATTGCATCGAATCACAACCTGCACTACGATGTGGGCTGATTCTTTAACCCAACCTGTCTGCCGCTGCGATTTGTGATTTGTAAGGGCCAATGGAGGGCTGCCACATGGCACCTCCCGATTGGCTAGGACCTTTGCCACATCATCCCAATCCTACCATGTCATCAAGTCAACCCTAAACTTTGATCAGCTCTAACTTCTACTTATGAGCTCAGATTTGAGTGGCATTCACACAATTAGATTTAGAATGACGAGCTCTTCAGTCTGAAGCTAAGTTTATCAAAATTATGACACTTTGAACTTTTGACAAATTTTGAGCTCCTGATCAACAAAGAACATCTTATGGGGTGATAGTCATTATCAAGGGAGGAAAATCAAGCCTTATGACCTAAAGTAAGCTTCTATCCATCCAAGTCCAAGAAAAATGACTTTAGAAATCATAATTAATGTGTTCTAAGTCTCATTTTCCTATTAGTTGGGATATGGGAACCATTAAAAAGTTTTTATATTTGGGCATTAGTCTCATTCCCTTGATCATGATTAGGAGAGTAAAATTAAACCTTAATCTCTAAAGGTAGCCTCTAGGGATAAAGGGACATGGTCAAAGACTTGAATCACAACATATGACCTTTCTATGGAATCGTTGGTTGTTGAAATGGGATATGGGTTATAGTGGAAGGTTTTTAGCACTATATATGCATCATTATGTCTTGAACATGGTTGGGGGATTAAAAATGAGCATTAGGGCCTAAAGGAGTCGTTAATCCATCCAATGCCAAGAAGGGTGCATATAACAACCAAACATGGTTGTTGAAGGTATCATTGGCTTGTGATTGGGGATTTTAATACCACTACATGTTTTTGATTAGTAGGTATGTTTCTAAGGACTTTGGAAGTTACACAAGGAAAAATGCCATGACTTAGCTCCTAAGGAAAGTTTTAAGGCATCTAGAGCAACCTTAACCATGTTTAGGGGTGGAAACATAGGCCTTAAGCCCTATAGGCTATTTCTAAGGATGAAGGGAGAAGAATAATACTTGAACAACCACATAGGAATTTTAAATGGAATATTTGGCCTTAAAAATTAGATACATGCTCTATTTGAATATTTTTAGCACTAGATTTTGATCACAGTGCCTTAAACATGGTTAAGGGAGGAAACCCTAGACTTTGGCCCTAAAGAAATCTTTTATTTTTTAGGGTTTAGTAACTTCACCTCAAACATGGGACTTGAGGTCTTAGATATGGTAAAGGGAGGAAACATGATCGTTAGGCCCTAACTAAGGATTTTTCCATCTATTACAAAGAAGGATAGCTTAAACCTTTATTTAGGACCTAAAGCATGAACTTCTTCCCTAAATCATTTATAAGGTCCTTGAACACATTCCTACTACTCAAAAACCACCTAGTGGCACTAACATCCCTAATCATAGGCCAACAATACCCTGAGGAGGCCATATGTGGTCGTTTGATGCATCCTTCTTAGCCTTGTATTAATAAAATCTTTCTTTAGAGTGTAAGGTTCATGTTTCCTCCCTTAACCATGTCAAGGGCATCAAAAACCATTTTAAGGTGAAATTATTAGCCTGAGATGGCTAAAAGCCTTTTTAGGGCCTAAGACTATGGTTTTTTCCCTCAACCATGTTTAAGGCATCATGACCCAAATCAAGTAGTAAAAACCTTGCAATAGAGACCATTTCCCATCTTAAATGCCAAATTTCCCATATAAAGCTCCTATATGGTATTTAAGGTCCTTTTCTGTGTCCCTTCATTTGTAGAAGCTACCTTTAGAGCTCAAGTCCTAAGTTTCCTACCCCAACCAATGCTAAGGAAATAAAAATCATGCTTAGAGCTCAAAGCCTTCTAATGATGCGCATATCCCAACTAAGAAGGAGATGATATCATGACACTCTCGAGACATTATTGGTGGTGGGTTAAGTCATTATTCATTAAGTTGCATGCCTAAAATCTTACCTTAGGTCCTAATGCTAAATGTTCCTCCCTTGACTGTGTCTATCACCCCATGACCTAGAACTGGTGCTCAAATCCTTCTATTAGTGTCCATATTGAAACTTGAATGAAAATTATCCCACAATGAGATCATATATGGTGCTTTGAGGACTCCATGATGACTTTTGAGCCTTAGAAGCTACATTTTACATCTGAAGAGACAATTTTATCAATTAGTCTTGCTACAAGTCTTAAAATTGCCACTTTTCCAAAAATCCTAATGGTGACAATATGTACACTAAGAGGAAATTAATACACTTTCTAGGTCAAGTGTGTAGGTTCAAGGTGTTTTTTTTTGCCTTGGATGTCAAATTAATTATTCCTCAAAGTTAAAAAGCATAAATTTCTTCCTACCACCATTTTGAGGAGCTCTTGATCCATAACATGTGATTGAAAGTTGTAATGGTGCACATAACTCCACTTCGAGGCCAAGTACCCCTTGCATAGGTCATGTGATTTTCTTGTATCTTACTTCATATAATATTCACTTATGGCCTAAGACCCAAGTTCCTGCACCCTCCCCCCACCAACTATATCTGGGACACTTATGCCCATATGTAGTTCTAAAAACTTCATAATATAATCAATATCTCCACTTGGACAATAAGGATACGCTTAAGGGTTCATATGGAGTGGATCATGGCGTCATTCTTGAAAATTGATTTTTAGAAGCTTCCTTTATGGTGTAAGGTCTACATTTCCTCCTTCAAAAAAATTTAGGTCCAAATAATAATGTACCTAGTATCAAAACCCCTAATGGCATTCATATCCCTAGTCAAAAGAAAGGATAACCCTTAAGAGGCATTGTGTGGCGGTTCAAGGTATTTTCATAGTCATGTATTCCAAAAATATTAATTTAGAGTCCAATAATTTTGTTTTTTCCCATGACCATGTCAAGGACCTTAAGACTCATAACTAGTGATCAAAATATTCTAATGATGCACATATCCTTTCTTACAAGAAAAGGATACCCTCAAGATATCAAGTGTGGTGGTTCAAGGTGTTGGTTTAAGGGCATTGATACTTGCAAGAAACCTCTATGATCTATGACCCAAGTTTCATACCTTACCATGTCAAGAACGCTAACACCCATACTTAATTCTCAAATCCTCTAATCCCATTGGTATCTCCACTTGGAGGTGAAGGGTATACGTTGGGAACAACAATTTACTCCCAAAATCACATGTACATTATTATGATTACATGCACGCTTTTAAGAATGCACACATTTTTTTTTCTATGTAGTTCATGGACCCTAGAGATCGGTGACCACTACATCCATGGAATATTTGTACAAGGAAGATCAAACTAAAGAAATCACTTCCTTCTTACTCAACCACATAACCTGACCTCTAGGGTGGAAAGAGAATTGAACTCATGACCTCTCAATAACAAAGGTGCTTTAACAATGGGGACTCGACAAATTGAGCTAACCATTGGGGCTAATGCACATATGCTTTTAATAACATGTTCATGATTTTAAGAATGTGCGCACGCTTTGGGGAATGTGTGCAAGAACATTTGGGATTGTGTTTGTGTTCCTGGAAAATTAGATAGCAAACATGTGTGGTGGTTTAAGGAGCACAAGGTTATATGATTAGGAATTTATATGCATTCCTATGCAAGTAGTTACAACTTTTTAAACCATCAACTTTGTGTAAGCATCCCATCATTTTATAAAAATTGTTATAAATGTGTATAATGATCATACAAAAGCATTCAAACTTTATGAGATTTTATTTAAAAACTATTAAAATCAGAAATAAATCAATCTTAGTATATATAATACCCCTTTCCCCTTCAATAATATTTAAAAAAAATGAAAAAATTCTTACCAAAAGACAACTCGTCACAATTTGAACAATTTTTTTACTATAAAATAGACAATTAGATGTACCACTAGATTCTAATCTCTATTATTATAACCCCTAGATACATGCAACTATATGCAATCATTTTTATGATTTAAACATAAAACCCTATACTTATATTTGCTTTACATTTTCATTCACTTGCGAAGCATTTTTGTGAAACCTTCTACTCACATTTTCTGTACATTTTTCACTAGCTTGCTAAGGCAACCCCTTAGGAAAATATCACACTTTAAACATTACAAATTATTCATTTCCTTAATTTATTTTTAGTGGAATTTCTATCATTCTTCTTAAAGGCATTTCAAAGTTTAGTTTTACAAAAGCCCATATAAGTTAAATAAGTGGGTGTCAACAAAAAGTTAAATAAGTGGGTGTCAACAAAAAGTTAAATTGATAAATTGACATAAATGTTATAGATTCTTCATTGAAATAATATTTAAATGTTTTAATAAAATATTTTAGATATTTAATTATTATTATAAAGTGGAATATCTTTTAATAGCATTAATAAAGTTAATATTAGTGGATATCAATTAAAAAATTTAGTAAGTTGACATTAATATAGATTTATTTTAAGTATGGATCTAATATGAGTGGAGAATGATCAAATTTCTTCACCTGTAAATTTTTTTAGAGTGCAAAATACAATGTGTATTATTCATTGTTTAAATTGCATTTTGAATGTTAAATAGAGTATATAGTACGAAATAAAAATTTTAACCATAATTTTTTTTCTATATATAAATATATATGAAGTTGAAATCCACATAAATTAGTTAACATAGATCTTCTATTAGTTTATTTAAATTTCTTGCTAAAATATCTTTGAAAAGTATAAAATTTAAAGATTGGATTCACACATTTTTTTTACTTCTAGTTACTTTACAACATATTCATTTTTTTAGTTATATCGGACATTATTTTTCTATTTAGAACATAATTTTTAATTTCTATTTCTATTTTAAAGAGGCACAGATGATGGGACAAACTTACACTGCCTCTCATATTAACCTATAGAATGAGCTTCTCTACTCAATATTATTTTGAATGAAATATTTTAAATATTTAATTATTATTATAAAGTGGAACACCCTTTAATAACATCACTAAAGTTAATATTAGTGAATATCAATTAAAAAAATTAGTAAATATCAATTAAAAAATCTAATAAATTAACATAAATATTATAAAAAAGTTAAGTTCATAGATTTACATAAATATTATAAATTTTTATGGAATATTGTTGATAAAATATTTCAAAATTTTGAATATTTAAAAACAAAATATCTTTTAATAGTATTTATAATAATTTTATTTCTTCCCATTCACGGAAAATTATTTTTTATTAAATTTTTAAATTTCTTATCCTAAACCTTACGAGTATTATTTATAATATTGTTATCCAAATACTTGAGTATTATTTATAATATTATTATCCTAATACTTATGAGTATTATTTAAATATTATCTTAATATTTATTAGTATTGGCTAAAAATTGTTATAATAGCACTTATTTGTTTTTTTTAAATTGGCGGGGCTAGTTCCCTACAAAAGCATCATGGGCCTTCTTTTTCTATTACAAATACGTGTCAGAATTCCGCTGACAACCGTCAAATCATTTTTTTGATAATTCACCATGGGTCTGAATATGTTGCAGCATGCGCAGCTCCGGGGAATCGATCGCGGCCATGCTGCAGCATGCGCAGCTCCGGGGAATGGGCCATGCTGCAGCATGCGCAACTCCGGGGAATCGATCGTGGCCGGGGGTTGTGCAAACCATCCGCCCCGAACGTTGCAACATGCACTCACGTGCCATAATAGCACTTACTTGTTACATTATGATAAAGATTAAATAGTATATTTTATATATTTATAATATTTATATATTTTAACATAATAATAATGGGTATAAAGTGTGTTTTAAAATTATTTTTGTTTGGTTAAGAGTTCGGTTTTTTCGAGTTTAAGTAAATACGCATAGTTTAACGAGGCGGAGAAGCTCCCCGGAAAGTTATAGAAATTCTGGTTATATTTAGAGAAAATCCAGCAAGAATTTTTGTAAATGGAAGTTATAGTTGTTAAACTTCAAAATTTTAGCTGTCATAGATGTTTTTGATGGTGCTGAATCTATTTCCACCATCAAAAACACGATTCAAACACTGCCTCTACAAGATTTTTTGAATTTTTTTTCCTGGATTCCGACCACTTTTGGCCTTGCAGGAAATTCCTCCGCCTCATTAGACCACTCCAAAGAAATATGTTAATGGCTCAAGATCTATAAGTATCTCGTAGGAGTGAGAGCCTGCAAGAAATCTGTTAACCACCCAAAACCTAATGACATTGTAGTAGTGAAAGCCTGTTCCTATACGAACCACTAACGAATTATTCCAAGTGACATGATTTTCCTTAAATAAAAGTTGATAAGTCAACTTGCATTCGGGGATAACATCTCATTGCTAATTTGACAACTATTTAGAAAAAAAACGTTATGGTCTATTAATAATAATTATATATTATACATAATTGTCCGCTAAAAATTCAGTGGGCTTATAAAAGATTATAAAAATGGCATGACTTACCATCACAAGGCCTCGTGGTGATTGTGCATTATTCTCTACTTTTGATAATAAAATATTAATCTAGGAAAACTATATTTAACGGAAAGTAGAGGGTATAAACTTATCTACTTTTTGTGTTCAAAAAAGTAACATGAAAGTATAAGTTGCTATTTTCAACGAAGTATCATGCGTAACATGAAGACTGAAAAGTTAAATATGGCAGAAAATAAGTGATATGCACACACAAAGTCAAATAAAAGTCGCATAACATTCTTTTTTGGTTGAGGGTTTGCCACCGACGATGAGGACCACATAGTCTGAGACAAAAAAAAATGCTAAATGATTCTCCTCTTCTGAAACAAAGTGATATGCAGTACGGTGAGAACACAGAATTTGTATATTGTATTATATGAGTAGGCGTGCACCAAAACATTTCAACTATAGTGGAAGGACCTTCTTTTTAAAAAAATGCCACTAACTATCAAAGATAATTCAATAATACGCACAGGGAAAGTCAACTAAAGCAGCATGAAAGTCTAAGGATATTCCTGAAATAGCACTATCTATCAAAGATAATTTAATAAGCATTATAAGATTTTATTGAATAAAATATATTATTTAATAAAGTCAATATGCATGTTGTCAGAAGTAAGTGAATGAGTGCTATTTTAAAAATTTTAGGATAATTTTCTATGAGATTGTAATGTTTTTTTTTGTAAGCTAAGGTAAAATTCTATTACTTTAAATATGGAGAATATATAACCAGAGGCAGGTCACTACCCGCCTTTAAGGAAAACCGGGTAACACCGATAGTTTGTAATGTTTTTTGGTTTAATTATATTTTTAAATAAAAAATAAATTCAGTTTTTGAAGAATTTTTATTGATAATTCAATAATGCATAGAGAAAAAATCAACTCAAGTAGAAGGAAAATATAAGGTTATTTTTATTATAAAATAGCATTATTTATTTAAAATAATTTAATAAGTATTATAAAAGTTGAAGAGTAAAATGTATTATTTTAAATTGGTTATTTAAATCAGCTAATATGCATATCACGAGAAATAAATGAACGAGTGTTTTGTTGGAGTAATTTGATGAATACCTTCTTTTAGAGAAAAAAGCTTCATAGATTATATTAAGTCAATATAAAAAATCATGATAGGATACAAAAAAGAGCAGCTTGTGAAACCACGAAACAAAACCATCACTTGACGGAAACATGAATACCTTTTTTTTTATGAGATTGGAATGTTTTATTTTATTTTTTTATTTAAGGAATTGGTAATTGTGTTAGTTTTATATTTGCATTTGATTCCAATGGCTATCATTATAAATTTTAATTAAGTATGTAACGTCTGTTTTTTTGGGGGTTTGAATATTAGACCTATTTGCACATAATAATTTATTTATACGGCCATCGCAAGTTGCGCTGCACATAATACATAGATCCATTTTAAATACAGATCTAGCATGAGCAAAGAGGATCCAATCGCAAGTTGAGCTGCACATAATACATAGATCCATTTTAAATACAGATCTAGCATGAGCAAAGAGGATCCAACTTTTTCACTTGCAAATATTTTTTATGAATAGACATTATTTAAATGTTTTGCATAGTTATTTAATTTTTAATTTTTTTAGATTTAAAAAAAAAAAGAAAAAAAAGAAAAAAATTGGCAAACATGACCAAAATTTCAACTTTGATGACTGACGCACATGGTCACACATCATATGGGCTGTAGAATGACCATCTTTCTCAATTAGAAAAATAAATATAGTTTTCCAAAAATTAAATTTACAAATTCAACAAATAAAAATTGTAAAAAAAAATATCTATAATTTTTTCATTATTTATAATCTAATTTATAAAAAGAATAACAAATTTTGATTGTTAGACTATTATGAAGTAAAAGCAATAAATTTAATAACTTAAAATTACTAGCATAGCCATATAAATTAAATGGCTCATAAATATGGATAATAGTCAAAACACTTATGTCATTTAATTTATCATCCATCTAATTTATATAACTTTGAGAATTTGTAGTCAAGTCTCACTAGCACCCGATTGAGGATGGGCTCAAGGCCACCCAGGATCAAATCTTACGGGGGGTGGTTGTGCAAGGTCACCTAGGATCAAGTCTTACCGGGGGTGGTTGTGCAAGGCCACCTAGGATCAAATCTCACGGGGGTGGTTGTGTTAGGGGGAAGATACATGTGGTTGTGCAGGCCACCTAGGATCAAATCTCACAGAGATGGTTATGTTAGGGGGAAGAGACATGCTAAAAAATCCAGTCAACTACCAAAACGCTCCTCAAGCCACAAGTCAAACTTACAACTTAACAAACAAAAAAACATTAAAACCTTGATTTTATTTGTTAGATTATACATACAACCAATAATATTTTTATATATCTAAACTATGTATACATTTATTTATTTATTTCTAACATTAATGAGTAATTCATTGAGTAATCTAAATAAAATTAAAAATAAAAGCAAATGACCACCACTATAACATCAATAAACCATTAATTTTAATTATTACTCTTATTTAAAATAAAAATAAAAAAAACACCTATTCCAAAATATTCCACTTCAATAAATTTCCCAATTTATAAAGCTTTACCCCATTTATAACTGAATTCATTACAAAGGGCACAAAGTCGCATCTGAGACTGCTGCAAAGTGGAATATAGACGAGCAATAGTCAATGGAAAAACATCTAGTTGGCACTAACTTTCAACAAATTTCATAAAGGAGAATAGTATATTATTAGTAAAATATATAACCAAATCATTGTTTAAATGGCAAGCGTCATGAACAGATTTTAAAAGACTAAATCATTATATAAAAAGTAACATATATTACAAGACAGATTCCATGATGCCACCGGATCTTTTTGGGTATCATCAAGGAAAGTAAACAGAGACAAACCGGACTGAACCATTATCTCAACCAGTCAATACATACAATGATGGCCTAGGGGATGCATGGACAGTACATTTCTGGATTACTTTTTCCAGCTAAATCTGCAACGTTGACAGTCGTTGAGCTATAACAGTGGCCTCAGAAATGAATTCCATAATTCTGCTTTCTGGTGCGATCAGCCTTTGTTGGTAAGTTCCATCGCCCTTTGGGCCTGTGGAGTCCAATCGATTCTCAACAATACATACAACATTAGAGTAATGCAGCACGCCTGAGCCGCAAGCAAACCCAGCCACAATCCAACAAATTCAAATTTCAATACAAATGCCATGGTAACTGCAACAGGCATACCAATGAAATAAAATGCACCCAGATTAATATTGGCGCCGACGGTGGGCCGAGCGCTGCCTCGCAGAACTCCACAGCCTGTTGTTTGAGGACAGTTACCCAGTTCGCAAAGCCCTACAATGGGAAGGGCCACTGATACCAGGGATAAAATCTCTTTATCATTCGTGAACATTTTACCCCATCTGTGACGCATGGTTACAGTAAAACAAAGGGCTATGAAACTCGTTACAACTGCACATGCAATGCCTACTATCATGGTCAGCCGGGCCTTCACAGGTCTGTTAGCACCAAGCTCGTTTCCTACTCTAGTTGAAACTCCCAGGCTGAGTGACGAGGGAAAGATGTAGAGCAGAGCTGTGGTTTGAATCAGAATTCCCATGGCTGCCACTGTTGCCTTTGGATCTAACAGTAGCCCACATAGAATTATCATAATCTCGTACCACCACCATTCCAAGCACACAGATGCGCAGCTTGGAATAGCCAGACTCAGAAGCGATGCCCACCCTTTCAGGCATTCTTTTGATGGCATTTCCCAGGATTTCATATATGCACCAGATAAATAAAGATAACATAATAATGACAATACCATGGTAAAATTTGTCCACACCGCAGCCAAAGCGACCCCCCGGACCCCCATGTGCAGATACTCCACGAACACAAAATTTAGGGGAACATGAAGAATAAGAGCAATGGCTGCAGACCATGTGAGAGGCACTGTCATGTTCTGAGTTCTCAGGTAAATCCTGAGAGGCTGAAGAAAGGCCTGTGTTATTAGATCTGGCAGGGAGAAGACAATATATGTGCTTGCCAGGCTAGCAATGCTTTCATCCTGGCCGCACAGTAGAAGAATTCGTTTCATATTACACCACAAAATTCCAATGGGCACTGTAGCACAGAGAAGGAAGAGAACTGTTCTTTGGAGTGTGAGACCTATAAGAGACCACCTTTTGGCTCCAAAGGCCTGGCCACATATGGGCTCCATTCCCATGGCCAACCCCGATATGACAGAATAACCTGTTATGTTTGCAAAACCCATGGAAAGAGAGCCTGCTGCCAACTCCAACTCTCCAAGGTAACCCAGGAACAATGTTGACACCATTCCTCTCAAGTAGAGAAGAACCCCCATCAGTACCATTGGACCGGTAATTCTGCCCAACTTCACCATCTCCTCTGAAACCTGCAAGGATGTGGATTATATAAATTGTTAACCAAAAAAAACAACAGAAAAATAAACTGAAACAAATAACTCCTAAACTTCATTAGGTGAAAACTAAGGGGAAAGAGATTAGAGCTTTTTTAATTTCAATAACAATAATTCAATTACATTTTATTACATACATTTTATTCACACTTTGTAAAAATAAATTTCATTACACTACCTTAGATCCAATACCATGAGTGGGTTATAATACCATGAGTGGGGCAACTTTTATGATGGGTTATAATAAGATGAGTGTGGACAATCTTATAATGAGTTATAATATCATAGTTCTTGACAATTTTTAGAATGAATTATAATATCAGAGGTGCCAATCATGTTTTTCTCTATTGCTGATTCCCTGAATATTTGACAATTTCCTGAATATTTGGCAATTAGAACAATACAAAGGAAATCAAATAATTGACCTGACCCATATCCATTACCAAAGAATCAACCATCAATATAAAAATGCCCACAATGTTTACTTTGATTTAGACTCACACCCAACCACACCCACAAATTTTACTTTAATTTGGACTCACAGCCTAACCACATTTATTTTATTATGGCTAGCTCCCCTATTTTGTAAATTGTTAGCTACCCTATTTTGTAAATTGTTAGAAACATGATTCAAGTTACTTGCATAAGGAGACAGAGTAATAACATTGAACAAAGTAAAATAAGAAATCCTGCAAATTGAAGGACAATTTAAATCACCTCATTAAGCGTTGGCCAGCGCTTGATCTCGTCAGAATTACAGGTCGATTGCTGTTCTTGCGATTCAAAGCTGTAATCTCTCTGTTCTTGTAGAAAATTCTGCTGTTCTTGCGATTCAAATCTGTAATCTCTCTGTTTTTGTAGAAAGTTCTTTATGCTGGATATGCTACAACGTTCTTCTAGCTGCGTCTCCCCATGATGGCACAGATGGAGATGCTCCTCATCATTTCCAGTCGATCCAAACATGGCAACAATCTCACTCATCAACCGAGAGCAACGAATACAAACTATGTAATAATTCCCCGGACAAATATCAAACTAATCAGCTTCCACTATTATTGTGGCTAGAGAAGTACTAAAATTTATACCGTTACCGAGTGATGAGAAGGCACAAACTTTGTTCTAGAACAGACTTTGTATGGATACAGAAAATCTATAAAGGCCTTCAGAATTTAGATAATCTGAGGCGCTCACTTTTAAGCCTTTGTACTTCAAAACAGAGTAGTACAAACAAAAAGAGAACTGAGGCTAAACATACAATTATTGGGAGAACTGGAGGCCCAATATCATGTTTCTCTGAACTTCTGAGACTATCATCGAACCGTTGAGGGAAACACTACAAACTCAGCTTATGATGCACTGCTTATGGTGTGCTATACAGGTGAGAAAATACAAATTATTAAAACTATAGGTTCCCCTCTCATCTAAATGTACCTCTGTTTTTTTGGTTGTTTGCCACAAATATTCAAATAGATCAGTGGACAACCTAGCAAATTATAACCACTATATGCCTTACGCACGTTCAGATTATTACAACACATAAAGAAGCAGAATGCAGAGTTTGGAGCTTTCGTTAGAACCAGATTGCACTAAATGGATGCCAATTTTCGCTTAATCTATACACTTGGGAGCTCTGTGATATTTGAAACGTGGAGAATCGAATCCAAGTCTGTGGGACATGCAGGAATATGAGAGGATAAGCATTATCTAATTATTCTATGTTGTGAAAGTTTTTGGCAGAAATCATGTGAAACAATTCTTTTTTAATCAAATCTTTATATTCTCAGTGCTTTGAAAAATTTGGAAGGTATTTGAATTATGCAGAATCTATATATTAAACTTATGATTTTTAACAAATTTTTATCCAAATTCAAACATATTTAACTCAAAAAAATAAGTTGGAATATATATTTTTAATATAATTGTTTTTTTAGTATTTTGAAAATTTGATTAGTTATACAAAATCCAGATTTCACCATATCTTTGTCTTATTTCAAACGATTTAATTTGGAAAAAAAAGAAATTCAAAGGAACTCCTAAATGTTGAACAATCTCATGGATGTGGTCCAACGGTTAGGTGGGGAGGTTTGGTCTCAACAAATTTCATGGTCTAATACTGGACAGTTCTATGTATGCCTTAGAACACCAGTGAGACTACTTGCAAATCCATTCCAAACACCAAAACCGTAGAGGCCTGACCCCTCCAGAGATTTGAACACTGATTCCAACACCAAAACTCCCCAGAGATTTGAACACCTGTGATTCCAACACCAAAACTCCAAAGGACTGAGTTAGTGATGAGACTTGCTTTCATACTGCTTGTATCCTCCTACACTACCTAAACCTCCAGAGATTTGAACAATAAAGGGTCATCTTAATGGAACTGTAGATTTAGATTATCCGAGGCCCAGCTACAACGTTTAGTGATGAGACTTTCTTTCATATTGCTTGTATCCTCCTACACTACTTAAACTTCCAGAGATTTGAACACAGTCCAACACTATTTCTTCAGTTGAAGAAAAAAAAACTTCATTATAACAAATACAGGGCCATAAAGCCATAATATAATACAGGGTCATCTTAATGAAACTGTAGATTCAGATTATCCGAGACCCAGCTACACAGTTTAGTAATAGACTTACTTTCAGATTGCTTATATCCTCTTACACTATCTAAACTTCCAAAAATTTAAACACACTCAAACAAAAAACTTCATTGACTATTTCTTCCATTGAAAAAAAAACTTCATTATAACAAATGCAGGGCCATAAGGCCATAATATAATACAGGGTCATCTTAAATGCAGGGCCATAAGGCCATAATATAATACAGGGTCATCCTAATCGAACTGTAGATTCAGATTATCGGAGGCCCAGCTACAAAGTCAACGGTTAATTTTGTGCCAGGATCCTTTGACGCCCCGATTCAAACTGTCGGGTCAAGCTGAGCAATACTACAGTGTCTCCATTGTGATTAGTTACGTGTCTGAGGTTTCAATTTTGGATACACGTCAGAGCAATGAAGAAAAGGATAGCAGAAGTCTTGGGTGGCTGTCAGTTCAGAGCGTGATATCGTCAACTCTGGAATATATAAAGCTGAGGGGCCAGGGCAGGGCACCAATTACTTCAATATCTTTGGCTCATCGTCCTTTAACAGAAATGGTGCACTCAAATTCCCTACAATCCGTCGACAGGGGGACAGGGACAGTGAAAATAACACCTGAATATATTTATGTAGATAAGACTAAAGGCTATGTCGAATCTGAAATAATTGAGAAGATCTTAAATTCATCGATTTCAACTTAAACATTCCTCGACTGGATTAAAAAATACTTCATGATTTGGCAACAGCAGAACCGCAATATGCTGAAATGAAATAAAAACAAAAAAGCCGCTGACCATAAAGGTTGTTAATCATATTTATGGTACCCTATATCTAATTTTCGTGTGCGTGGTGTGATCTCACTGTTCCAGCGTTCTGTGGCCTTGTTGCCTTGTGAAGTTGTCAAAACGTGAGGCATAATGCTCTTCCCTGGTTTTTCTATAATCATTCCCTACGATATCGTTTCTAGAGCTTTGAATGGTTGTTTCCTTAGAGAGTATTCATGAGAATATAATTTGAAATTGGGCCCTGACTCAAATAGTTAGTACTCTATACACATGCATATGCTTTAATCAATGGATTTCAACGACCCTTGTCATGTGAAGGAGATGATCAACTAAGGGATTTTTTTGGTTTAAGTTTAACACACTTCTCATCAAAAGGAGATGATGGATTGAACTTAGTGTACATGAGATGGTGGATTGAGCCTGGGAAAAACACTTATGTGGTTTTTAATTAGTGAATATATCAAACAACACTCAAGTGGTTTTTAATTACTCAATCTATAATTTATTAGTTGATAAGTTAATGTTAGTTTCTGATTAGGGTTGGGTGGATTTTTCTAACCTACTTGTATGTATCTAACCAACCATATGATGGACCATTACCACTTTAAAGAAACTTGATGGATCATTACCACTTTAAAGAAACTTATTTATGAAGAGCTTGAAATATTTTCCGTCCTAAGTTTTGTCATCACCTCTATTCACTAGTTAACATCTCCATAGTATCTTTAGGATTTGTGTACATTTATAAGAGTTGGGAACATCTCCAACCAATCTACTATATAAATATACCAAATCCTTGTTTCCATTGCAAGCTCATAGACCAAAGTCAAAGTAAAGCCACCCACCCTCACAGGTGCCTCCTAGTCCTAATCCTTTATAAGTTCCCAATGTAGATGAGGGTCCTTGGATAGAAGTTGAGCATAATGAAAAAAATATTAAAGTGACTAAGTATTAGAGTGCAAAAGCCCCATCTCTTTGGCCTTTGCAACAAAGGATTTCTTCATAGCTAACCCTAGTAAGTTGTTAACTCCTAAGACATCCAAGACATATTTTGGATCTATGCATGCACATAGTGGTATTCAATAAGGTCATTGCCTGTCATAGATATTTAATATTCAAGAAGTTTTAAATTCAATTCTATAGATGACCTCATTAAATAACCGAAATAAGCCACTGTCAAGGATTTTTTTATGAACATATGTCCTTTAATGTTCTTAGAGAGGTCGAGAATAGTTACAATGAAATGCACATTGTCATTTTTTTTAATGATAAAAGTGACCTCTTTGAATGTTTGGGAACCAAATAACCTTAAAGAAAACCATATTGTTTGCTAGCTATTGCCTTGTTTTGGTGGATGAAAATTATTTGTTTACAAGAGGTCAAAATGGTGGCCTTTATGATTTGTACTTACCTACCAATGATTTGGCATAAGAACAGGGTTTTTAATATATTACTTAAGAAAAAGTGAGGATCACGATCCTGGTCTCTTCAAAGTTTATTGATTTTATCGTGGAGTGTGGTACAAGAACTTTGTAATGACTTGTGTGGATTCTTCTTGATTTAGATGGTCCACATTTAGGGTTTCCCAATGTTGATTGATTCAATGATTGTAATGGACATGCAACTATTTGGTGGTGGATGGTCGATGACCACCCAAGTTCTCCATGGGCCATAGCTTATTAGAGGGGATTTCAATATGTTGTAGTCCTAAGAGGATAAATAAGGGTCCTCCTATATATGGTTATTAGTTTGTAAGAAACAAGGGTGGTGGGTGTTGCAACCCTAATATAGAATTTATAACCCTCATTGCAACTAGAAACAAGAATCTTCTAATCTATGGTATTTTAGTGGTGGGACATAGCCTTATATTAAATAAAAAAAACTTTGTTTTTTTGGCTCAATAGGTAATCAATGAGTAAATGTAGACAACACTAGCACTTTATTTGACAACCAATCCATATGGTTCACTTTCTTTTTTGGGGGGGCAGGGAGGATGTTGGGGGGGGGGGGGGTGTGGGTTGCGATTAAGTATGTCCTAAACCCATTATAATTTAAATGCATTTCGTTTTCAAAGCACATGGCATGTGTCCTACATTCACAACTTTTTGAACCTCATTCCTCGACCATATAGGGATTCCATTTGGGTTACACAATGTGTTGACACTATTTCCTAAACATTGGCCTTCTTACAATCGTATGGGCTCTAAATAACCAAAATTTTAAGGGGTCACAATTATGTTATATATTCTGAGTGAGATGACCTAATGAGAGGCTTGTAATGTGCTCCAAATGAAATCCATCAAGCAAGAGGCACAGAGTTCCATGCTTGATTTCACTAGATAAAATTGAGCAATAAGCCTACCAAAGAAATTTTGAAAGTATTAGTAGCAAAGGAAGCTAAAGAGTCCATTTTTACCCTGAATTAAGCCATGGAGTGTACATGAAACAAAGAAAAAATTACACAGAATTTTATGGAACACTACATGATGTTGAAAAAATATTGAGTATGAATTTCTGGAATTTTATAGGAAATTATAAGTGCTCCCACCTAAAGGAATGTTCGTGGAATAAAAATATTCTACCCACGATGGTGGATTTTAATAATTTAACCAATATCTCACATTTCAATGAGGTCCCATAAACTTTAGAAGGGAATGCACACATGTTTCTCCAAACTATCTCTTTCAAATGAACATTTACATGTTCAATGTGATAATAGTTGCAACCAAATTTTGACTATTTTCCTTATGATGGTTTTGACCTTCATGTATAAATAATAGGTTAGTTTAATTATATTTGTCATCATCCTTAGCTAGCACATCTTCCATAATCTTTATATATAGGAAGAATTCCTCCAGAGTGCACACATGGGTGATTTCTTAGTACAATGTATGAAATGTTTCTCGCCCCAAATAAATATAAATGTTAACTTTATCGATCAATCAAATTTCATTGCAAATCAATCGAAAGAAATGCAAACTAATATTTCAACTAACTTTCATATTTTGAACAAAGTATTACATGATAAACATGATAAACATATTTGTTATTAATCTCATTTTTCTCACCTATATAATTTTAGTAGTTTTTCATAGATACCACACTATTTTAGTTATAGCCTACTTTATGCACCCCACTTCATCATCATATTACATTATGGTCCCTCAGTTTAGTCAACCCATCATTTGACCATTTTTGTAGGAGTGTAGAATGCTACCCTTTTTTGCCACTTGACACTTAGAAATTGCTTAATTTCTACACAACCCTTCTTAAATTCAAGAATAATTGCTTAGAAATCAATGATGCCCAGTTGTTTGTTTGTGACTTACCCACTTTCCTAGGTATCCTCAAAAACGAATTTCTTGGGTGAATTTGAGGTATGATACCATTCTTTCTTATGAAAAAAAATTGAGAAAATGTGCATGACATACCAAAACTCTTGCAAATACCAAGAAACATAATAATTGTGTAATGCTAGCATAAATGGAAGGTAATAACTCATCGACATATACAATATAAAGGATAGTTAACCCATTAAATAACACAAAGAAACTAAGTACAAATAATATAGAAATCACTTATCTTTTAATAAAAATTCACCCAATAACAATAGAAGTTTGACATCCCAACCAACATTAAGCTCTATTGCACACTCACTCTCAACAATAAGACATCCCAAGACCATGATTCCACAAGCATGGGTGCCTATGCCAACTCTAACGCTCATATACAGTTAACTAACAATATTTCTTAGCTCTCACAATTAAACATAAATCACAATTATAAAAGTTTACTTAATCATCTCCATGAAAATCTCAACTCCTATATATCTTTCTCCTTCAACTTACACAACTAAAGAAAATGAATTCCTTTCTCTACAATGCAGTTTTTTACTCTATTCTATTTCCCTCTAGGGATCTAGTGCTACCAGTAAGGAAATATCAATGCTAGAATCTGTAAAGACTCTTAGACATGGATAGATTCATTAGCAATGCCAATGCAATCTTACACTCAAGCATCTTTCAATTGGAATAATAACAAGTATCAACACACAACCAACAACAATAGTAGTAATCAGTAGAATTTTTAGTCTCTCTTTAAAAGCAATATCAATGCTAGAATCTGTAAAGACTGTTAGACATGAATAAATGCATTAGCAATGCCAATACAATCTTACACTCAAACATTTTTCAGTTAGAATAATAATAACTATCAAGACACAACCACCAACAATGACAGTAATCAATAGAATTTTTAGTCTCTCTTTAAAAACAAGAAGGAAAAAATGAATGAAAATGATAAATGAATCCCTAAACCTCCAAAATAAGATAAATATCCATGGTCTCTTAATGCCACATAAATTCCCCAAAAAGCTCACATATCGATCGATAGGGGGACATGGACAGTGAAAATAACACCTGAATATATTTATGTGGATAAGAATAAAGGCTAGGTCGAATGTGAAATAATTGAGAAGATTTTAAATTCATCAATTTCAACTTCAGCATTCATCAACTGTATTAAAAAATACTTAATGATTTGCCAGCAACAGAACCGAAATATGTTGAAATGAAAAAAACAAAAGGCAGATGACCATAAAGGTTGTTAATCATACTTATGGTACCTTATATCTAATGTTCGTGTGCGTGGTGTGATCTCACTATTCTAGCGTTCTGTGGCCTGGTTGCCTTGTGAACTTGTGATAACGTGAGGCATAATGCTCTTACCTAGTTTTTCTATGTTCATTCCCTATGACTTCGTTTCTCGAACTTTGAATGGTTGTTTTCTCACAAGAGTATCTGTGAGAAGATTATTTGAAATTGGTCCTTAAGTCAAATCGTTAGCACTCTATACACATGCATAGGTTTTAATGAAGGGAGTTGAACCACCCTTCTCACGTCAAGGATATGATCAGATAAGGGCTTTTTCTTGTTTAAGTTTAACACACTTCTCATGTAAAGGACAACACATTTGTGGTTGTTAATTAGTGAACTTATCAAATATCACTCAAGTGACTTTTAACTACTCCATCTATAAGTTTTTACTTCATAGATTAATGTAAGTTGTTTTTACTTCATAGATTAATGTAAGTTGTTGATTAGGGTTGGGTATATTTTTTTAATTTAATTGTGTAATGTAATTGTCGATTAGGGTTGAGTAGATTTCTTTAACTTGTTTGTGTAGATATAGCTAGTTTTAGAGAAACTTATTTGTGAAGAGCTTGAAATATTTTTCGTCCTAAACTTTGTCATCACCTCTATTCACTAGTTAACATCTCCATAGTATTAGTAGGATTTGTGTGTATTTATAAGAGTTAGGAACACCCTCAACTAATCCGACACTATATAAATACACCCAATCCTTGTTTCCATTATCAAAGTCTTTATCATTGATTTTGGGATTTCAAACTCATGGACTAAGCTACCCAACCCTCATAGGTTCCTCCTAGTCCTAATCCCTTATAAGATCCCAATGTAGATGAGGTTCTATCGATAGAAGTTGAGCATAATGAAAAAAGTACTAAAGTGACTAAGTATTAGAGTGCAAAATGCCCATCTCCTAAGCCTTTCGCAACCAAGGACTCCTTCATAACCAACCCTAGTAAGTCATCAACTCCTAAGACATCCAAGAAATCTTTTGAATCTATGCATGCCCGTGGTGGTATTCAATAAGGTCATTTTCCACCATAGATCTTTAACATTAAAAAAATTTTAAATTCAATTCTACAGATGACCTCATTAAATAACCATAATAAGCCACTATCAAGGATTTTTTAATGAACATATGTCCTTCAATGTTGTTAGACAGCTCAAGAACAATTACAATGAGGTGCACATTGTCATTTTTTTATGATGAAAGTGGCGTCTTTGAATGTTTGTGAACCAAATAACCACAAAGAAAATTGTATTGTTTGCTAGACGTTGACTTCTTTTGGTGGATAAAGATTCTTTGTTTACAAGAATTCAAAATTATAGCCATTATTATTTTATACATAGCTACCAATGATTGGGCATAAGAATAGGGTTTTTTTTATTTAAATCTTACTTAAGGAAAAGACAGGGCCACAATCCTAGTCTCTTCAAAGTTTGTTAATTCTATCGTGGAGTGGGCTATAAGAACTTCCTAATGACTTGTGTGGATTCTTCTTGATTTAGATGGTCCACGTTTAGGGTTTCCCCATGTTCATTCATTCAATCATAGCAATGGGCACGCAACTATTTGGTGGTGGATGGTCGATGACCATCCAAGTGCCCAATGGCCCATAGCTTATCTAAGTGGATTTCAATATGTTGTAGTTCTAAGAGGAAAAATAAGTGTCATGTGCTATATATGAATATTAGTTTGTAAGAAACAAGGGTGGTGGGTGTTGAAGCCATGATATAGACTTTAAGAAGCTCATTGCAACTTGAAACAAGAATATTATAATATGTGATATTTTGGCAGTGGGAAATAACATTATCTTAAATAAAATATCTTTTTTTGGTGCAATAGGTAGTCAATGAGTACATGTAGACAACAATGGCACTTTATTTGACAACCAATCCATGTGGTTCACTTATTTTTTTTTTTTGGGGGGGAGGGAGTGATTAAGTATGTCCTAAATCCATTACAATTTAAATTTATTTCATTTGCAAAGCCCATGGTGTATGTCCTACATTTACAACTTTTTGAACCTCATTCCTCGACTATTTAGGAACTTCAATTGGTTGATGCTATTTTATAAACATTGGCCTTCTTGTAAGTGTATGAGCACTAAATAACCAAAAATTTAAGGGGTCGCAATTATGTTATACATTGTGAGTGAGATGACCTCATGAGATTCTTGTAACGTGCTCCATATGGAATTCATCATGTTGGAGGCAAATAGTTCTATGCTTGATAGTACTGGATAAAATTGAGCAACAAGCCTACTAAAGAAATTTTGGAAGTATTAGTAGAAAAGGAACCTAAAGAGTTGATTTTCACCCTCAATTAAGCCATGGAGGGTACATACAACAAAGAAAAAATTATGCATAATTTTATGTAACACTACATAATTTTGCAAAACTATTGAGTATCATTTTCTGGAATTTTGTAGGAAGCTATAAGTGATCTTACCTAAAGGAATGTTGGTGGACTAATAATATGCTAGATCCATGATGGTGCCTTTTAAAATTTTAACAAATGCCTCACATTTCAATGAGGTTCTATAAACTTTAGAAGGGCACACACACTTGTTTCTCCAAGTTATCTCTTTCAAATAAACACTTACATGATCAACATGACAATAGTTGGAACCAAAATTTTGACTATTTTCCTTATGATGTTTTTGGCCTTCATGTACAAATAATAAGTTAGTTTTATTATACATACCATCATCCTTAGCTAATACATCTTCCATAATTTATATATATAAAGAATTCCTCCATAAAGTGCACACATGGGTGTTTTCATAGTACAATGTACAAAATGTTTCTAGCCCTAAATCAATATGATTGTTAACTCTATTAATCAATCAAATTTCATCACAAATCAATTTAAAATCAATCCAAATAAATACAAACTAATATTTCAACTAACTTTCATATTTTGAAGACATTATTACATGATAAAAATCATAAACATATTTGTTATTAGTATAATTTTTCTCACCTATACAATTTTAGCAGTTTCTCATATATACAACACTAGCTTAGTCATAACTTGCATTATGCACCCTGCTTCATCATCATATTACATTGTGGTTGCTCAATCTAGTTGGCCCATCATTTGGCCATTTTCTTAGGAGTGTAGAATGCTCCATTTTTTACCCCCTGATGCTTAGAAATTTCTTAATTTCTACATAACCCTTCTTGAATTCAAGATCAATTACTTAGAAATCATTGATGCACAATTGTTTGTTTGTGTCGTACCCACTTTCCTAGGTACCATCATGAATTTGAGGTATGATACCATTCTTTGTTATGAAAGAAAATTGAGAAAATGTGCATGACATACTAAAACTCATGCAAATACCAAGAAACGTAAAAATTGTGTAATCCTAACATAAATGGAAGGTAATAACCCATCGACATATACAATATATAAAGGATATTTAATCATTAAATAACATAAATGGACTAAATACAGAGAACACATAAAGCACTTATCTTTTAATGAGAATTCACCACCTAATTATAAAAATTAGACATTCCACCCAACAATAAGCTTTGTTGCATACTCACTCTCTACAATAGGACACCCCAAAGTTATGGCTATGATTCCACAAGTATGGGTTCCTAGGCCAACTCTATCTCTCATAGATAGTTAGCTAACAATATTTCTTAGCTCCCACAATTAAACATTAATCACAACTATACAATTTTACTTAATCATCTCCATGAAAATATCAACTCCTATCTATCTTTCCCCTCCAAGCTACAAAACTAAAGGAAAGGAATTCCTTTTTCTACAATGCAGTCTCTTGGTCTATTCTATTTCCTTATAGGGATCTAATGCTACTAGTAAGGATATATCAATGTTAGAATCTGTAGAGACTCTTAGCCATTGATAGATTCATCAACAATGCTATTACAATCTTGCACTCATGCATCTTTCAGCTGGAATAATAACAAGTATCAACACACAACCACCAACAATGGCTATCAATATAATTCTTCTTCTCTCCCTAGAAGCAAGAAGAAAAAGATGAATGAGAATAATGAATGAATGAATCCCCGAACCTCAAAAAATGTAAGGATAAATATGCACAGTCTCATAATGCCATATATACTCCCCAAGAAGCTCACATACCCATCTTTTTCTCAACTAATTCAAATAGGGGCATACTAAAATAATAAAATATATTAACCACTCTAGTTACCCTCCTCTCATACTCTTGTGCTCATATGTTTGTAGTTAATGATGTATTTTATTAATAATATTTAAAACAATTACATAACTAGGTTCTTTGACCTTTCATCATGTATAATCATGCATTTTTAAACTCAACATCAAACTTGGGGTATTACATTATTTATCTGGTGTAGTGGGTATCTATGGAACTTGTACAACCCCATTTTTAAATACTAACATTGATTTAGTTTTCCATTATATCCACTAAAATTATGAATTCTCATCAATATAGTGAGAGCATTTACATAGAAGTTGTATCTAGTAGAAGGTTTTATTCTCCAGTTATAAATAAAGGTCTTGTGGTAATATTTTATATAGGATATTGAAGAATAAGGTTATGATGCTAAAATCTCTTTTGAGAAAACATATATCATCCTTTGCCATTCATAATTTCTTACATTAAAACTATCTTTCATTATTATTCATCAAAAAGCAAACTTACCTCTTCCTACTATGATTTGTAGCTTAAGTAAATAAACAGAGAAATGACCCTTCCATAGAGAGGTTTTGGAGCCTCCCTTACTCTAATTAATCCATCTTTCCATGTGTATTATTACAAGTTTTTCTTTCCTTTTTTGGAGTTAATCTAATCAATTTTATTTTTCTTACTGTGACATATGTGTGAGTATTATATTGTAATGTTGTTATTATTTTTCATGCAACCTTTTATAAGTAAAGATTTAACATATATTTTTTTCCCATAGGAAAATTTGGGCAGATCAACCCCGAAGAGGATCTTTTAAAGCCCGTCGGCCAGACTAGTAGGGCCTAACCCCAAGGGCGTCGAGGAGAATTGACCCTGTGACCTCCCGATCGACGAGGTACTTAACAATGGGGACTCGACCAGTTGAGCTAACCCTTGGAGCTATAAAAATTTAATATATTATATTCATATAATATTTTTTTAATCTTATTTTTCATTATTATTTGTATTTTATTTGAAAACCAAATTTTTTTAAGATTACAATTTAAATTATTCACAATATTTTGAAATATAATTTTATTATAAAAAAATAATAAAAATATATTAATATTTTTTTTATAAATTTAATGTAAAAAAAAAATAAAAAAAATGAAATAAACAAAAACATAACCATTAAATGTAATATATAAACAAAAATATTATATAATTTAAGAAAAAAATACTCTTATATTTTAATATTTAATGCATTTAATATTTCATTTATAATTGTAAATAATTATCATACATAAGTGAATATGTATTTATTATCAATTTGATTATATTCCTAAAATTTTAGAATGCTGATCTTGTAAGTTTTTTTTTAAACGTGAAATCAAAATCATTCCTTAATATTTCATATCCTTAGTTTTTACTAATTGCAATTTTCTTTAAGAATACTAGCTAAATATATTTTATTATATAAAAATTAAGATAATATTAATATTAATTTAAATAAATTTGGATAAGGTTTTCTTAAGCGTGAAATCAAAATCATTCCTTAATATTTCATATCTTTAGTTTTTACTAATTGTAATTTTTTTCAAAGAATACTAGCTAAATATAATTTATTATATGAAAATTAAGATAACATAAATACTAATTTAAATAAAATTTGAATAAAGTTGAAATAGGATGATATTGGTTTAAATACACTTTATTTTTTTTATTTTTTTAATTATATAATAAATTTTAATTTTTAAATATAATAATAATAATAATAATAATAATATTATTATTATTTTTATTTTTAAAAACATATATTAAATTTTTTGGTGATTCATCATTAAGTTATAGATGGATAAATAGTAGAGATTGTCTCAAGTATTGAATTACTCACAAAGTTGTGTTAAAGTACATAGAAAGATTTCTATTGATGAGACCAATGTCGATTAAGGATAACTACGACAATTGAGTAGATTGCAAGACCCTTTGTGAGTTTACAGCTGACTATACTTAGCTCATAGGGAAATGAGGAGTTGGAAAAGCCAACTCTAACACCCTCCTGAAGCGAACCATAGGGAGTAACTAAAGAAGAAAGAAAACAAAGAATGGCCCCAGTGATAAGGCCTGATTAGATACCCATATACAACCTCTCATAAGCGAAGAAAGAGAGAAAATCTCGTAGGAAAAAACTTTCCCCCAAAACAGAGAAATATGGCAGCGCTCAAATTATCATGGAGCTGAAATTGTAGATCCCATTATGATCCATTGAATGGCAAGAACATAGGCCTACCCCAATCAAGAAGTACAAAATGTTGATGTACCAAAATTCTAAAGTTGAGAGTTGTAAAACCTCAATGAGGTCAGTCGATCTCTGAAGTAGGATTGTTGTAGAGGCACAAGGATGACAAACACTGTCAACTTCTCCAAAAAATGCTTCAAATAAACTAGGTGTCGGTAAAGAACCGAGACAAAGGCTTCAAACAGAAGCAACACAATCAACCAACAAACAACCAATGAGGTGTGCAGACATGCAACTCGGCTAAAATGTCGTACAACAACACTCCTAAAGTTGTTTGAACATCGTCACCATCACATTGATCAAACATCAATAAAAAAGGAATGACAACATTATTGTCACCATCTGATTGCCCACTTAAAACACAATTGCGGAAGGAGCAAGAATCAACAATCTTCATTGCCAACAAATTTCCCCCCTGAAGCACAACTAAGGGATCAGGGGTTGTTGGATTTTCACACTCACCTCGTTGGGAATCATTCACATGGACTAACCGAGATACACCATGTGACCTGTTAGCCCTGAGGTGCAGCGCTGCTATTTTTACAGAAATGTCCCCTGTTTTAGCTCTGATGGTTAATGTGTATTATTACAAGTTTTTCTTTCCTTTTTTGGAGTTAATCTAATCAATTTTATTTTTCTTACTGTGACATATGTGTGAGTATTATATTGTGATGTTGTTATTATTTTTCATGCAATCTTTTATAAGTAAAGATTTAATATATATTAATTTTTTTTCCTATAGGAAAATTTGGGTAGATCAACCCCGAAGAGGATCTTTTAAAGCTTGTCGGCTAGACTAGCAGGGCTTAACCCTAAGGACTCGAGCAGTTGAGCTAACCCTTGGTGCTATAAAAATTTAATATATTATATTCATATAATATTTTTTTAATCTTATTTTTCATTATTATTTGTATTTTATTTGAAAACCAATTTTTTTTAAGATTACCATTTAAATTATTCACAATATTTTGAAAAATAATTTTATTATTAAAAAACAATAAAAATATATTATTATTTTTTTATAAATTTAATATAAAAAAAAATAAATAAACAAAAACATAACCATTAAATGAATATATAAACAAAAATATTATATAATTTAAGAAAAAAATACTCTTATATTTTCATATTTAATACATTTTAATATCTCATTTATAAATTGTAAATAATTATCATACGTAAGTGAATATGTATTTATTATCCATTTAATTATATTCATAAAATTTTAGAATGCTGATGTTGTAAGTTTTTTTTTTTAAACGTGAAATCAAAATCATTCCTTAATATTTCATATCCTTAGTTTTTTAAGAATACTAGAAAAATATATTTTATTATATAAAAATTAAGATAATATAAATATTAATTTAAATAAATTTGGATAATGTTTTTTTTAAGCATGAAATCAAAATCATTCCTTAATATTTCATATCTTTAGGTTTTACTAATGGTATTTTTTTTTAAAGAATACTAGCTAAATATAATTTATTATATGAAAATTAAGATAATATAAATATTAATTTAAATAAATTTGGATAAAGTTGAAATAGGATGATATTGGTATAAATACACTCTATATTTTTATTTTTTATTTATATAGTAAATTTTAATTTTTAAATATAATATATATATATATATATATTTCTTTTAATAATAATATTTTTATTTTTAAAAACATATATTAAAATTTTGGGTGTGATTTATCATTAAGATATAGATGGATAAATAATAGAGATTGTCTGTGTTAAAGTACATAGAAAGATCTCTATTGATGAGACCAATGTCGATTAAGGATAACTACGAAATTGAGTAGATTGCAAGACCCTATGTGATTTTACAACTGACCATACTTAGCTCATAGGGAAATGAGGAGTTGGAAAAGCCAACTCTAACACCCCCCTGAAGCGAAACATTGGGAGTAACTAAAGAAGAAAGAAAACAAAGAATGGTCCCAGCAACAAGGCCTGATTAGGTACCCATATACAACCTCTCATAAGCGAAGAAAGAGAGAAAATCATGTAGGAAAAAACTTCCCCCCAAAAGAGAGAAAGCTGACAGTGCTCAAATTATCATGGAGCTGAAATTGTAGATCCCATTATGATCCATTGAATGGCAAGAACATAGGCCTACCCCAATCAAGAAGTACGAAATGTTGATGTACCAAAATTCTAAAGTTGAGAGTTGTGAAACCTCAATGAGGTCAGTCGATCTCTGAAGTAGGATTGTTGTAGAGGCACAAGGATGACAAACACTGTCAACTTCTCCAAAAAATGCTTCAAATAAACTAGGTGCCGGTAAAGAACCGACACAAAGGCTTCAAACAGAAGCAACACCATCCACCAACAAACAACCAATGAGGCGTGCAAACATGCAACTCAGCTAAAATGTCGTACAACAACACTCCTGAATTTGTTTGAACACCGACACCATCACATTGATCAAGCAACAATAAAAAAAGGAATGTCAACATTATTGTCACCATCTGATTTCCCCCTTAAAACAAAATTGCGGAAGGAGAAAGAATCAACTGTCTTCATTGTCAGCAAATTCCCCCCGTGAAGCACAACTAAGGGATCAGGGGTTGTTGGATTTTCACACTCACCTCGTTGGGAATCATTCACGTGGACTAACTGAGATCCACCATGGGACCTATTAGCCCTGAGGTGCAGCACTGCTATTTTTATGGAAATGTCCCCTATTTTAGCTTTAATGATCCATGTCTCCTCTTGCTCTGCTTTGACCATAAGTCGGACTTCAAAAATTATACACCCGCGCTCATAAATATCAGCGGGTCTGCACTCAGTTCATCTCTTTTCCATTTCGCTCTCCATTCTCCTACCTTCGATCAGATCGATCTCCGTCGTCCATTTCATTCGCCGATCCAACGGCTATCGCGCATCGCTTAAATCGCCCATTGATGTATCACAATTCCATCGCACTGTCCGCCAACCCTTCACCTCTATGATTAACGATCAGATCTTGATCGTTGATCTGAACTCGATCCAACGGTTGTCACTTAGCCGATCAAATCAACTTGCACGATGATCCTCAACCGTTGATCTTCCTCCATCATATCCGACGGTTCACAATGATTTCAGGTGAGCAACGTGCACGAGGATTAACTGCCCGAAAAACGGTTTCCTCTCTCCTCCTCGCTGCTACGTGTCACTTGATGAGTGGAATCGGGTGCCAATCTGAATTACCATTTACCTCTTGTGATCTTGCCTGAAATACCACCTTTCGCTTTTAAATCCGTTGATGCGATATCAATTCCTCTATCTCTGTGATATGATCCTGTCCATTGATCATATCAATCCAGTGGCCCCGTATCCCACTTCCCACCAATCACCTAGGGAGGAAATTTGTTGGCTCTGTCAGTGTTTTTCTAACAGTCAGACAGTTGAACTGAAATAATGGAATATATGGCCGAAATGGGAAAAAACAATAGCATGATGCAACTGAACCAACAGAAATGGTCATGGAACATCGATGGCATGAGCGAGCCACCTGACAGCGCGGAAAAATTACCAGAATTTGGTTACTGTGTTGTTATAAAAAGATACCTCTGAGCTCATGTTTTTCTAGTTATGGCATCAAGTAGTTAAGAAAACAGAGGGGATAGATTAAGACATCTCGAGCCTCAGAAGGTTCAAGAGCAATGTAAAAAGCCTATAAATGGTTGAAAGTTGGAAGGATCAAGGGTTCAACTTTTGGAGACTGTGGATACTCTTTTCCTCGTACCGTATCATCTTCATTCCAGTAATACAAGATTATTTTGCTATTACATGTTCAATTTCCATCTTCTCATTTGTTCTAAGCTTGCACTTGAATAGGTTATTCATGTTTTCTTCTGTATCTAATGCCAGATAACTTTCATCTTATCTTTGCATTGATAAATTAGATTTTCAAGCTTCATTTACGTTCTGTAGCTAGCCATTCTTATGTGTTTATGTATGTATCTACTGGTACAGTCATGATTCTCCATCTATTCATTGAATCTATAAACTATTGAGCATTAGTGGTCGAAAGCCTTGACAAGTTGAGGGTGTTCATGCATGTCTTGAGTGAAAACAAAGTTGAAACAATCATATGACTTGATCCAAACCCCAATCCATTCCAATAGTTCAGAGAACGGTATTGAAGATTTATATGTTTCCAGGAATCTCCGAGCTACAACCTAGGAGAGTTTCCTAGAGTGCTAACATAATTGGCGCCGTTGCCGAGGAGAGGAGATTGAAGCTCAACTTCCTGGGGAATGACACAGATCCAGCTTTGATGATAGACAAAGTCTGGACACGATTTGGGTTGTAGTCATATATCTGGCGACTCTACTAGAGGACGAACCTCTTGGTGACTCCACTCCATTGTTCCGGCTTAGTTTGTGAGGCATACTCCGAGAAATCCTCAGGAGCCATGAGCTAACCTAGTACCCGACCCTGAAAAAATCATCAAAAAAATAAGGGTGTTGCAAAAAGGAGCATCAGGTTCAAGTAGCTCTAAACAATATTCTATATCTCTTTAAGAAAATCCTGTAATAGAACAAATACATGTTGAGAGTATAACATCTAATACTAGCAGTGAAGAAAAAATCTCAGAGATTTATAGAGCTCCTTATTCTTTAGGTTCTCCTTTCATTGTAAGCCCAAAGGAAGCCTCTCCTCCTATCCATAATACTTCTTTAGTCTTATTAGTCACTCCTCAACCCTCTGTCATTCAGACTTCCAGTACCCTTATAGCCACCACAGCTATGGCAGCACCTACCAAAATGGAAAGAATCATAGCTGCTAGGTATGAACCTCTAGTACTGCCCACGCCTTTGAATGCCATGCCTATTGGATAATATCAAAAATATATGCCTAAGTTCACTGGGACTGAAGGTGTTATAGCTGAGGAACATCTTGAATCATTATATAGCTATGCTGATAACCTAGACATCAGTGAAGATGATGTATGGATGAGAATATTTGTCCAAAGTATAGATGGGGAGGCTAGAAAATGGTTCAGAGAACTGACCCCAAGGTCTATAGCAGGTATTGAGGCTTTAGATGATGCATTCCTAAAGAATTGGGGGGATAAGAAGGATCTACTCTACTACCACACCGAGTTTGGTAACTTAAAGAGGGAAAATGGTGAGTTGTTGTCTGATTTTAATAAGAGGTTTAACCACATGTACAACAAGATACCAGCTGAAGTAAAACCCACCACTACCTCTTCTAAACTCACCTATGCCAGTGCCTTTGATTCTGACTTCTTTCTACTGTTGAGGGAGAGACGATGTGCTACCTTCGCTAATATGAAATATGCTGCCTTGGAAGTAGAATCAAACATCATGGTTGTAGAGAAGCTCAAGGGGAATGTTGATAGAAGGAGATAGAGGGGCGAATATTCATCATCTTCAGATCCGAAGATAGATAAAATGACCAAGATGATAGAGTCATTAGCCTCTGAAATCTCCAAATTAAAGGTTGAGTAGCACCTTGGGAAAGGAGGAGTTCCTAATACCTTTGCTCCTAGAAATCCAAATCCATATAGAAGAGCTAATGAGCAGTTGTAGATTCTACAAAGAAGTGAAGATGCCAATGAAGTCCAAAGGGCGAAGGCCCCTTTCCAAAATGTAGTCATGGAAGAAGAGAAGTTTGAAGAAGATGATGAAATCCATTGTCTAGAAGACAAAGGCAGTGCCTCCTTTTTGACCTTAGTTGCCTATGAAAAGTCATTATTCAATGACCTGATCAACCAAGAGTGGGATGGTGGAGCTGTTCTGCAAACTGATGATCAACACAGATATAATCTGAGGTCGAAGATGAATAATGCCAAGGAAACTCATGTTCAAAGAGTTGATGTCCCTACAATACAACAAGCTAATAAGCAGAAATGACCGGCAATTGATCCCATCATCCTCAAAGCTCCAGCTCATGAGGTAAGAGGCCTTGACAAGTCTCCTTCTCCTTTCAGTTTTGAATCAGAAATTCAGAAGCTAAGCATACCTATACCTCTGATTGAACTAGTGAATAATGATTCCTTCAAGAGATCTATCCTCGGGGTCCTTGAGCCTAAAGCCATCCAAGCCTCCATTGACTATGTAAATCTGCAATACGACAAACTAGTTGTTGTTCTCAGCCCAATGATTGAAAATTGTGATGACAGCTCCCCATCATTCTATGTCTCTTTGACTGTCCATGACAAATTCCTTCACAACTGCCTTCTGGACATATGAGGTAGCCATAATCTAATGCCCAAGGCTATCATGGATGAGTTGGGTCTTGACATTACCAAGCCTTATCATGACCTGTTTTCTTTTGACTCTAGAAAAGTGAAATGTTTGGGATTAATCAAAGACCTAGCCATCACCTTGTCTCAGCTACCCATGAAGAGCATGATGATGGATATTGTGGTAGCATATGTACTCCCCAAGTTTGGCATGTTTCTTTCCAGAGTTTGGATTAAGAGATTAGGTGGAACATTGCAAAATGATCTGTCCTATGCTACTATCCCAGTTTTTGGACGTGAGAGTAGGAGATTATACAGAGAAGCTTAGTTGGCTTATATCATTAGTGATGAAAGGGATCCCACTAATAATCCCATCTATGCTGTCGAAACTGATTTTGGAGCCTATATTATTCAGATTGAAGAATCCCAGTTGGCCTCCATGCAGCTTAGGAAACCGGTTTGCTAGATCACAGAGGAAGAAGGCCCACAAATTTGGGACATGTTCTTTGATGGAGCTTGCTCTAAGGAAGCTGCAGGGGCAGGTGTAGTCCTTGTGTCCCCCACACAAGAATACATTCATTTATCTTTCAAGTTAAATTTTCAGGTCATAAATAACATAACAAAGTACGAAGCCTTGATATTAGGCTTAAATGCTACTAAAGAAATGGGCATCAAAGGTCTAAAGGTGTTTGGATATGCAGACCTTATCATTCAGTAGGTGAATAAAACCTTCCAAGAAAAGCATCCAAGGCTGAAAGCATACAAAGATGAGGTATGGAAGCTCACGGGTTCTTTCAATAGTTTCAACATTTCTTACATCCCTAGAATGAAGAACCAACTTGTTGATTCCCTTGCTATGTCTGCTAGCACGTTTATTCCTCCTTTGCCTCCTAAATTGACTTATGAAGTTCAGGTGAAATATAGACCATCTCTGCTTGACAATGTCAAATAATGGAAAGTTTTTGAAGAAGATGATGAAATTAATAGGTTTTTACAAGTCATTGATGAATTTTCTGAAATGCACATTGACCAAGAAAATGAAACCATTGAAGAATGCAACCAGTCCAACCTAAAGGACGAGATTGGTCAGGATAACATTGTTTAGCTGCCTAGTAACCATATACCCAAAGGATTGGTGCCCCTAGAGAAGTTGTTTGATCATAATGATGTACCTTATAAGCTTGCCAAAAAAGAAAATGAGTCTTCAGTTCATAGACATAATGTAGGGAGTCCAGCCCATCCAAAGTACATAAATATGTCCACTCACTTATCTTTTGCCCAAAGTTTCGAGTATTGCACCATGATCAAACAATTTGCTGATATTTTTGCTTGGGAGTACAGCGATCTTAAGAACTATGACACCAACATCATCCAGCATAAGATTCCACTGCAGAAGAACACCATCCCCTTTAAGTAGAAATTAAGACCTATCAGCCCTCTCTTATTGCCTTTGATTGAAAAGGAAATCAAGAAGCTGTTGGATGCCAAGATCATAGTTCCCCTAAGGTATTCAAAGTGGATAGCTAACCTTGTGGTAGTAAGAAAGAAGAATGGAGAAATCAGGCTTTGTGTTGACTTCAGGAATTTGAACAAATGCTCTAAAAAAGACAACTACCCCTGCCTAAGATGGAATACTTGCTGCAAAAAGTTTTAGGGGCTAGAGTTATGTCTTTCTTAGATGGATTTTTAGGTTACAATCAGATTGTTGTACATCCAGAAGATTAGGAAAAGACTGCCTTCACTACTCCTTGGGTCACTTTCATGTACTCCAAGATGCCTTTTGGACTGATGAATGTTGGGGCTACTTTTCAAAGGGCCATGGACATAGCCTTTGTGGGAGAGAAGGACAAGTTTGTCCTTATTTACCTTGATGACATAACAGTCTTTTCCAGCAGTCACAAGGACCATTTGCAGCATTTGAAGAAGGTGTTTCTAAAGTGCAGACAGTTTGGAATTTTTGTGAACCCAAAGAAGTCACAGTTTTCTCTAGAAGAAGGCAAACTTCTGGGACATATTGTTTCTACTGAAGGTGTGAAGATCGATCTAGCAAGAGTTCAAGAAATTCAGACATTGTCCATCCTAAGGTCAAAAAGGGACATTCAATCTTTCCTGGGTAAGATTAACTTTGTCAGGAGGTTTATTCCAAACTTTGCAGAGCTAGTGAAGCACATCACTTCCATGCTGAAGAAAGGATAAAAAATAAAATGGACAGATGGTGCAAGAAGCTCTTTTGAAGCCATCAAACAAGCTATCATGGAAGCTCCCACTCTAATTAGCCCAAATTATACCAAGGAGTTTTATATCTTCTCTTTCGCCTCTTATGATACACTTGCAGCAGTTTTATTGCAGAAAAATGATGAAGGTGTAGAGCACCCTGTGGCCTTTTTCAGCAAAACTCCGAGGGATGCTAAACTAAGGTATGACCTTATTGAAAAACAAGCTTATGCTCTCATAAAATCTTCAAAGGCATTCAGAATTTAGATTATGCATTCCAAAGTGGTTGCATATGTACCTTCAACCTTAGTAAAAGATGTCCTAACTCAGCCAGGTATTGATGGAAAGAGAGCTAAATGGATTGTGAAATTTATAGACTTCAACATAGAGGTGAAGCCCACCAAGCTTTTCAAAGGCCAGGGCTTGGCTAAGCTTCTGGCTGAGGAAAATTGCAGTTTGCTAGACATCAACTGCATGAGTTCAAATTCAGGTGGTAAGCGGACAGAGGAAGCAACATAAGAGCAAGAGCAGAATCAGTCTTTGGCTGAAAATCTAGCCACCTGTGAATGGTATTCCAGTGTAGTTCATTTTTTGCAGAAGCTATAAGTCCCTCCAGGGCTTAGCTCAAGTCAATCCTAGGCCATTAAGCTCAGATAAGCCAAATACTGTACTAATAAAAACCTTCTTTATTGGAAAGACCCATCAGGGATCCTATTGAGATGTCTAGACAAAGGACAATCTATGGAAGTCACGCACCAGTTCCATTCTAACATCTGTGGAGGGCATCATTATTGGAAAACCACAACCCACAAGATCCTAAGAGTTGGGTATTATTGGCCTACTTTGTTTTCTGATGTGTTTTCTTTTGTGAAGTCTTGTGATAAATGTTAGAGGTTTGCAGGAAGACAACAGCTAAAATCTCTGCCCTTGAAGCCAGTACACGCCAATGGTCCCTTCCAGCAGTGGGGCTTGGACTTCATAGGTGATATCAATCCACATTCCAGTGGCCATCACAAATGGATCTTGGTAGCCACTGATTATTTCACCAAATGGATTGAGGCTATACCCACTAAAAATGCTAATCATCAGGTTATCATAAAGTTCTTGAATGAGAATATTTTCACTAGATTTGGTTGCCCAACCAAACTAGTCACTGATAATGTAACAACTTTCAGGGCAGAAGAATTGGTGGACATGTGGAATCCATGGGCATTTTGGTGCATTCTACCTCATATTATCCTCCAGGAAATGGCCTGGAAGAACCATCTAACAAGAGTCTTGTAAGGATAATCAAAAAAATGTTGGAGGACAACAAAAAGAACTGAGATTCCAAGTTGAAGTTTGCACTATGGGCTGACATAGTTACCAACAAGAAGTCCATAGGAAATTCTCCATTTAAGCTAGTTTATGGCGCTGATGCTGTTTTTCCTATCTAGTTAATTCTCCCCGTGGCCAAATTCTTGCAAGAAGGACATGATGAAGAGAACGACATGGTAAGGAGAATGAGTAACTTGGTTGAATTATAGCAGATCAGAGAACAACTGGTTGAGAAGTCAAGAATTCATCAGAAGAAGGTCAAATAAACCTTTGATAGAAAGGAAAAAATGGACAGTTTTCAGGTTGGTGACTGGGTTCTCAAATGCGATGCATTGAAGGAAAAGAAGGGCAACCATGGTAAATTTTATGCCTTATGGACGGGACCGTTTGTCATTTCTCAAGTTCAGATGAACAATACGTTCATTTTGCACAATTTGGAAGGGGAAGGTGTTTTTGATGGCCTAGTCAATGGGCGGTTTTTGAAACTTTACTTCATATGAGGCTTTAAGGCCTTAATATTGTAATAGTTTTTTCAGTTTTTGTTTTTTTATGCAAATAAACTCCATGCCCAATGGAACACTAGGAGATAAGTTTGTTTTGGTTGTTGTTGGAAAGGCAGTAATCTGTAGTTCTTGAAACCTCACAGGGAGGCTTTCATCCCCAGAAGGAGCCAGTGTTAGCCTTGAGGTGTAGCGTTGCTATTTTTACGGAAATATCCCTTGTTTTAGCTCCGATGGTCCACGTCTCCTCTTGCTCCGCTTTGGCCATAAGCCAGACTTCAAAAATTATACACTCGCACTCATAAATATCGGCGGGTCTGCCCTCGGTTCATCTCTTTTCCGTTGCGCTCTCCATTCTCCAACCTCCGATCAGATCGATCTCCATCATCCATTTCATTCGCCGATCCAATGACTATCGCGCATCGCTTAAATTTCCCGTCAGCATATCGCAATTCCATCGCACTGTTCGCCAACCCTTCACCTCTACGATTAATGATAAGATCTTGACTGTTGATCTAAACTCAATCCAATGGTTGTCGCTTAGCCGATCAAATCAACTTACATGATGATCCTCAACCGTCGATCTTCCTCCATCATATCTGACGGTTCACAATGATTTTGGGTGAGCTTCGTGCATGAGGATTAACCGCCCGAAAAGTAGTTTCCTCTCTCCTCCTCACTGATATGTGTTACTTGATGAGTGGAATTGGGTGCCAATCCAAATTACCACTTACCTCTTATGGTCTCGCTCGAAATACCACCTTTCGCTTTCAAATCCGTTGATGCGATATCAATTCCTCTATCTCTATGATATGATCCTATCTATTGATCATATTGATCCAGCGGCCCCGTATCCCACTTCCCACCAGTCACCTGGGGAGGAAATTTGTTGGCTCTGTCAGTGTTTTTTTGGCAGTTAGACAATAGAACTAAAATAATGGAATATATGGCCGAAAGGGGAAAAAACAATAGCACGATGAAGCCGAACCAACAGAAATGGTCATGGAACGTTGCTGGCACGAGCGAGCCACCTGACAATGCGACAAAATTACCAGAATTTGGTTACTGTGTTGTTAGAAAAAGAGACCTCTGAGCTCATGTTTGTCTAGTTATGGCATCAAGTACTTAAGAAGACGGAGGGGATAGATTAAGACATCTCGAGCCTTAGAAGGTTCGAGAGCATTGTAAAAAGCCTATAAATGGTTGAAAGTTGGAAGGATCAAGGGTTCAACTTTTGGAGACTATGGATACTCTTTTCCTCCCAGCGTATCATCTTCATTCAAGTAAAACAAGCTTCTTTTGCTGTTACATGTTCAATTTCCATCTTCTCATCTGTTCTAAGCTTGCACTTGAATAGGTTATTCATGTTTTCTTCTATATCTAAGGCTAGATAACTCCCATCTTATCTCTGCGTTGATAAATTAGATTTGCAAGATTCATTTACTTTCTGTAGCTAGCCATTCATATGTGTTTATGTATGTATCTTCTGGTATAGTCAGGATTCTCCATCTATTCATTGAATCTACAAACTATTGAGCATTAGTGGTCGAAATCCTTGTCAAGCTAAGGGTGTTCATGCATGTCTTGAGTGAAAACAGAGTTGAAAAAATCATCTCACTTGATTCAAACCCCAATCCATTCCAATAGTTCAGAGAACGATATCGAAGATTTACATGTTACCAGGCATCTCTGAGCTACAACCTATGAGAGTTTCATGGAGTGCTAATAGGACCACTTAAAAAGGTAATGATAATGGTTTGGAAGTTTAGTAAGCCTGCGAGTTTTGGTGTAATGGAAAACCTAACATGGTATTTATCGTTTCTCTAAACGTTCAAATTTAACTATCATTGAAAACTAAATAATATTAAGAAAACAAAAATTAATAAAAAAATATAAATGAATAAGTGAATTAGAGTTAGTGATTGCATTTGTACTAATTATTAGTTCTCTCGTGCTATCTATTAGTTCTCTAGTTCTAGCTATCCATCTATGTCGTGATAATGAACCAAGTAAACGGTTGAAAACTTTTGATATGTGATTTCTCCATATAAATATTTTTATAAATTATGAATCATGACATTTTTATTTTATCAATACCATAATTATAAAAAAGTTAATAATTTTTTTTTGTTAATTTTAAAAAATATACTATCAAATTCTTTATATTAATTTTTACTATGTATAATTTTTACTATGCACTACATCTTCAATAAATATAAAATATAAGTTTTTAAGATTTATAAAATTGATTTAATGAAATTTATAGTAATAAATGGTTGTTTCATTTAAATAAATCACGTGGAGAAGAGTATTGTTTCTATACTTTTTAAGAAGGTAAAATAAGAGAACAAGAAAGGTAATTGAGAAAAAAAAAATAAAAATAGTTATTAGTTAACTTTTCTCCCTGCAACTTGCAACTTTATCAAAACATCATAAAATTTCATTAACCATTAAAAAAAATGGTGTGAAATCTTCTAATAAATTTAGAAGGGTGAACCCATGTAACCTTATCAAAACATTATAAAATTTCATTAACAATTAAAATAAATGGTGTGAAATCTTCTAATAAATTCAGAAGGGTGAACCTTTCTTTTTAATCATGTTAAATTTTTTATTTTTTATTAACAATTAAAAAAAATGTGTGAAATCTTCTAATAAATTTAGAAGGGTGAACCTTTGTAATCATGTTAAATTAAAAATTAGTTAGTTTATGATAGTCATAAAATGATTTAAATAGAGAAGAATCTATCAATAGTTCTCTCTCTATGCTATTTTAAATGATTTTATTTTTAGTCATCATCATGTTTAAGTGACATGGAGATTGGCTTGATAATTTTTTTAGTTAAATGCAATGAATTTATAAATATGTTATATAAAGATGGTTTAGTGTGATGAATTGTATTTTCTAGGAAGTTTAGATAAAATGAAATTGTGTATATATTAAATTTAAATAATAAAATATTTATATTTAATATAATATGAGTGGGTTTAATGGTTAAGAGTATGTGTTTTTTTTTAAAGGTTATATGTTCAAAATTATAGAGGTAGAATATGTATACTTTTATAGATTTATTTGTCAAAATCCCTGTGCGTTGAGATGAATCTCTTGTCTTATAAACAAATTTTTTTATACACCAATTTAGTGTCTAGCTTAACCATAACCTTAAAAATAAATAATAATAAAAATAATGATAGTTAAAATTCTTTAAAATATCCCCGGATGCGGGTGTTTAAGGCGATGGGACGGGAGTTGGAGGCTGGCCACATGCCGTCCCTCAGGCATCACGTGGCACTCCATGCGCGCGGACGGATAGATCATACCAGGTTTAAGACGAAGGGACCTGGGACGGCAGCAGTTAATGCCCGGAGAGTGCACTCGATCCAGAGCAACGCTGCAGTAATGGCGGATGGGATCCCGAGCAGGGTAGGTGACGATGAAGAGCATAAATCTGGTCTGGAGCAGGGAATGTGGGTCGTGTTGCATTCGGCTGGCCTCTCTGTCGTCGAAGCGGTCCCTTCTCAGACGGTTGGGTCCATTACGAGGCTGGTTCTGGTAATTGACAGTCTGGTTCACTTGGCAGTTTGCAGGGAGTCTCATCCCACTATGGTGAGACCCAGACAGAGGATGCTGAGCCGTCGAGGTTCTTCAAGAGGAGGGGGTTCGCGCAGACCTGAGAGGGATGATGCGGGGCATTGCTGCCACTGTAATCTGGCAAGCTCCATTGGAGCCATTCCCCTGCACTCAGGCCATCATATGGATGCCGGGGCTTCTAGCTCGGCCACCTTGCCAGCTTTTGGCTCCACCATCTTCAATTTCACCAGCTCTACGGCAAACCCAAGAATCAGTGCGCATGTTTCCATTCTGTTCATTGAGAATCCTCCTGAGGCGGATGACCCCATAGAAGCTCGGGAGCAAGGGATGCAGGACTACCCTGGGGAAGCAGAGCAGGCTCCGACAGCTGAGTTGGAGCAGGAAGAAAAGGGCCGGGCCACCGTCGAGGAAAAATCCAAGCATTCCCAGAATGCTCCAAACGCGGCTATTGGGGAAGCGGAAGCGACCCCTCCTACTGAAGCTGAGCCGGATTACTACGGCTGGTGCCCAATTGTGGAAGAGCAACCGGATGAGCCGAATGAATAATCACGCCGGCGCTCATGCTCCACCAGGTCGCTCCAGGTCCAGTCACCGTTTCCTGGTTTGTTGTCGGTTCAGTCAATGTTTTTTTTGGGATGTCAAAGATGTTGAGTTTTTTTTGTGTTAATGATGAGAGCACTTACTGTTTCCCCTGCGCGGGATGACTTGATCAGCTCCTTTTTGTCTAAGGCCCCTGCGAGGGCCACCGTCTATGGGCAGTCTTGGATTTTCAGTTTACCACCCCTGCGAGGGCTTGCTATGGGGGACTATGTCTTGGTTTCTGTCAGTCTTAGTTTTTGTCTCTGTCTGGTGCCCTTTGAGGGCAAGAGCATACTGGTTTCACCTGTTGTAATTTTGCACTCTGTACATATTTAATAGATTAGCCTTTTTACCGAGAAAAAAAATTCTTTAAAATATAATAAATTTATTTCTAAGTTGATTTTTTATTATTATTTAATTTGAATTTTAGTTTTAATTTAATAGTTGATAATGTAATAACAATGCCTCTCATCTATAAATTCAAAACTAAAATAAAATTGTAGATTTCATATCGTATTATTCACTTTCATTTTTTGACATTTGCGAATAAAATTTACAAAATTATTCATATATAATTATTAAAAAATAATCTTTTTAGCTAAAATATAATTTTGTCAATCTTATAATGCAAATGATTAATTTTTTTTAACAATTTTTTTTATAATAAAAAGCAATTAAATATGTTGAGTAATAAATTATTTATACATGTATAATAGAAAACACGTCATAGTAATACTGATAAAACACTTATGTGTTGAGTAGTAAAATACTCGTGCATGTATAATATAAAACACTTCATATAAATTATGAGTAATAATGATATAAACCATGATTAAATTTGTCTGTTTATTTATTTTTAATATAATTTTAAAATATTATAAATATGTATTTTTTTTAATTAAATTTGCTGCATATATATGTATTTTATTTTATTTAAATATTAAAATTTATTTTATATATATAATTTTTTCCAAAAATAAAAAAATTATTATGAAAAAACGCAAAAAAATGATTTATTATAAAAACACTTTGCTCGAAGAAGTCATTATCCATTAACCTAAGAAACCCTCATCCTTGTAATATAGAGGAGGAGCAAGAACAAACGAAGTTCCCAACTTCAATTATATAATGGACAGAAAAAGAAAATGCTTTTGCTTTTTCTTCCTATAGTTTTCCATTATTAATGGAATGGGAAGAAGTATTAAAAATAACATCAAACAATTGAAACATACCAAGTCTTTCATTTTATTGAAATGCTTAGTATACTTCAAAGGCATTGCAAGACACAAGGCAAGCCATTGAAATTATAAGATTTCTTATAAATATTATACCAGGAAAGAAATATTAAACATTGTTTCTTCTCTTTCCTCATTTTTTTTTTTTTTCACTTATTTCCTCTCTAATTGTATGGTATAGTTAGAAAAAATGATATTATTAATAACATATTCATAAATTACATTATCTAACATCATGATTTTGGTAGTTTTCACAATCAAGCACAATGGAATATTTTTACTAATTTCTTTTTATAATAAATATACAAAGTTTTTGTATTGATTTTTATTAATTTCTTTTTATGATAAATATACAAAGTTATTGTGTTGATTTTTATTAATTTTTTTATAATAAATATATAAAAATTTTGTGTTAAGGTGATGATATTTAGTTATATGTAACAAAATTGAAAAGACTGATTATGTTTAAGAATTTATATTTCTTTCTTATCTTATAAATTTAAAAAACTATTTATTTTTAAGAATCTCTGTCTCTTTCTCATCTATTACACATCCACTATATTATTATATCATGTTATAGATAACATAATTCTTATCATGTTATAAATAAAATAATTCTTAACTTTTTTTAATAAATATAAATTTCATATATATATATATATATATATTATATAAAATATTATACGTTTCTTTTCCATATTATGAGAAATAGAATCACACCTCTTCATTGATTTTTCAAAATTGGAAATCTCCTCATTCCAACACTCCATATGCTAACATCAAAGTCACATGTCATCATCAACGAATAACATTTTCCCATTAGAAATATTTAACTTTTCCCTTCCTCTCTTTCTTCCCATAATATTCAGTTTCCCTTTTTCAACATAAATGCATCGATTTTTGGGTTCAACATTTTAGTAGGAGCACGCACTATTTGATTATTTATGTCTAAGTAATGGAAAAAAATGATATTTTCCTAGTTAAAATGTAACTGTAACTCTCCATAATGATACCTCTTTTTATATCTATGGCGTTTGATATTCATATTTGATTGAAATTACTTTATGGTCATAAAGTAACATGGTCATCACTCATGTCTTTAAACATGGGCAGAATATTTTAACAATAATTCATTTTGCAAGACTATGTAACTTGATCTCAAATTATATTTATCTATGATTTAAAATTCAAATATTATTTATTATTAAATTCCATTATTTTCAAAAATTATATTTTTATTTAATGAATAGGTAACTTGATCTTAACTTTAAAAGAGAAAATTCAAAATATATAATTTATTAAAATAAATATTAAAATAACACTCTAATTTTATCATTAAAAAATAAGATTTCAATAATGATTATTGCCATAATAAGATAAAATAAATGAATCATAAGTCATATTATGGGTTTATTATGACCCAATAATAATTAAGAAACATGCTTCTTTGATGATGGTGAATAGATCTCAATAGTTGTGATTTTCTTCCATATGCTTTGACCACACAATAACCAATTTTACATAACATAACCAATGTTACATAACCATGAGATTTAATTAAATATTATTAATATAGAGAAGGTTGGTTTATTTATTCTAAGAAATGTATAATGGTTGATGAATATTTATTCTATTTCTCTTAAATCATATTAACTTAAGAAATAATTTTAGTCAGTAGCATCTTTTTGCTAAAGCAAGAGTAGGACCTTCTTTTTCATTAATAATCTACAAAATTTACATCAATCCATTAGGAGTTGTGGACCAAGGGAGAGACCCAAAAACCAAACCTAGAACGGGCCCGAGGCAAAAGCCTCTGCCCCTAAAAATCCAACCTCTAAACTCTTAAAAGCTAAACAATGTTGAAGGCGACAATGGAACCAAAGCAACTGTCTAAACAGATGTCATATACGAGAGACCCACCAACCCGCGAATTTGTAGAGCGAACCATGACTAAAAGCAACCTGCCAACCTTTTCAACCCGCCAAAAATAAAGAGCAATCACACTTCCCGCCAACCTTCCTACCTGTCACTTTAATCTTCACCGTTGAGCCAGCTGACCCAATCCAACGACTAAGGACTAATTCACAATGTTAAGAAGTGCAACACTTACCCACCTCGACCACCAACCTGTTCGATCATTCCCAGTCGTAGATCCGCTTCGTTTGATCCAACTGTAGAGGATCATATCACACTGACCAATATCTTCAAACATTAGCGTGCGATGAGGGCGGTATTCAAACCAACCCCACCGCCACATGTAGCACTTTGTATGGAATCACTTCAAAATCAGAAATACCGTTTTTCGCCTGCGAGGCCTGCGATCGCCGGAAAACCGCCCCCAACCCGGTATGTTGATCCCAGACGGAAACTCATGGTATTGCAGCCGCTGCGAGTGCCTTTTGATGTGTCTTTTCTCCCAGAAATGAGGAAAGAGGAAACTCCAGCCAAACTGCCAATCTTCGAAGAACCAGAGCCATCCGACTGGCTACCACTTGGATTGGCTGAATCAATTGGATTCCATATCCATAGCTCTACTTCGAAACACGATCCTGTCTTCATCTGCCTGGTCATGACAAATCACTTTTAACCTACTCTGAGGCAGCTCTTGCCAGTTCAACGCAATCTTGTTCTCTGTGTTGATCACACCTTGATTGGCCAGAAGATCCGCCAATTTGTTCGCCGATCTTCGAACATGTTTAAAGCTAACTGTACAAAGGCTCTTGAGGTGATGCTGAATCCACTAAAATCCCTGGATCAGCCTCCAGTTCTTTGAGACTTTTTCTGGCTTTGTTCCCCAACTGATCCTCTTGACCGATTTGATGATTAGCTTAGAATCAACTTCAACTATCACATTTTGTCGATTTTCCTGTTCCAGGAAATCTAAACATTGCTCCATAGCCATCAATTCTGCCATGTTATTGGTGGCTTTTCCTAAATGACAGTGGAAGATGAAAAGGACACTTCCATTCTCATCCCTTAACACACCTCCATAACCAGCGGTGCCCGAGTTTCCTTTTGAAGCCCCATCAATGTTGAATTTCAAAAAGCCCTTAGGGGGAGGATGCCAGAAATCTTGCTCAGACTCTAGGGAGATTACTTTCCTCTCTAGTCCCTGAGGAGTAAGACCTTGCAAACCCAACTCACAGAGAATTCTCAAATCAGCTGTAGAAGGAGGGTTCTTAGGGAGATTTCGCACAATAGTGCCGACTGTTTCCTTGAGTTGTTTTAAGATCAGCTCAAAAATGCATTGGGATGGCCTCTTTTCATTCTTGAAGATTCTATTGTTCCTTTCTTTCTAGACATTCCAAATAATGAAGCTTGGAAAGATGGTCCATGCTGAGCCAAGAACTTCATTATTTGAAAAGTTTCTTCTCCATTTGTTTAGGGTATTGATGATATTTCCTTTGTCCCTATTAGTCTATTGGAAAATGGTGGCAAAAGAATCCCACAAACTGGAGGTGAAAATGCAATTGTTGAGAAGGTGCTCCATAGTTTCCTCTTGAGCTTCACAGAGCTGACATCTGGAAGGCCCCAGAATACCCCTCTTCCTAATGTTATCCCAGGTTATAATTTTCCTATGCTGAACCAGCCACATGAATAGTTTAATTTTCATCCAGCCTTGGTGTCTCCATAGGTCTTGCCAAATCTTAGTTGATCTTGCCCCTCTGACTTCAAAATATTCCTTTGTTATAACATTTTTTTTAGAGTCTCTTCTTTAGCCTTCAGGGGGTTGTCACCCCTAAAATCAAAGTTCCTCCAGGTTCTCCATTTTCCATTACTGTTGGTTTGATCCCAAAAGTCTTTTACTTTAGATAACCCTTTGATATATGTTTCTTCCTTGAGATCCCTCAAGTCTTCTTTTAACAATATAGGTTCTTTTTGCCATCTATCCTCCCAGAATAGGGCTAGGTTTCCCTCTCTGATTTCCCAGAAGATGTTTCCTTGGACTAAGCCCTGGTTATAACAGGCCTTATTCCAAATGTGTGAGCCCTTTCCATGTCCTGACATTCTTATTAGATCATTGTTTTGCCAAGTGCTGGAATATTTTTCTTTCCAAATCATTTCCCACTGAGCCTCTGGGTCTTTAACCCATCGCCGCCATAATTTAGCTCCTAAAACCTTGCTTAGAATCTCAGGATCATCCAATCCAAGCCCACCGTAGTTTTTAGGTTTGCAGATTTTTTCCCATGCTACCAAGGCCCATTTCTTTCATTCTTCCCCCTTGCCCCAAAGAAAGTCTCTTTGTATGGTTCTGAGTTGATGCAAGACTCCTTTTGGTGCTGGGAGAGCAGATAGCATGAAGACTGGGATTGATTGCAGGACAGCCTTGGTTATCACTAACCCACCAGCCAAATTTAAAGATCTAATAGTCCATTTCCTGATTTTGTCTTGCAATTTGTTAATCATTGGCTCCCAGATGCTCTTGTGTAATGGTTTGGTCGTTAGAGGAACTCCCAAGTATTTTGAAGGGAGGAACTCCCTTTGAAAGCCAAAAATTCTGGAAATATTTCTCTGAATAGCAATGTGAGTATTAAAGAAAAAAATCTTAGATTTGGAGAGATTAACTTCCATACCTGAAGCCATGGAAAAGTCTCTCAGGATTTTCTTATAAGCTAGAGCTTCTTTGACTGTGGGGATACCCTACAGAATGGTATCATCAACAAATTGTTGATGAGTTAAGGCCGGACCATCTTCAGAAAGTTGGATACCTTTGACTTTACCAACTACTTTAGCTTGCTTAATCACTTGACCCAGCCCTTCCATCATGAGTATAAAGAGAAAGGGATAGAGTGGATCTCCCTACTTGAGGCCTCTTGAAGGAGAAAAAGTTTCTGAGGGAGATCCATTAACAAGAATTGAAAAACTGGGAGAAGTAACTAGGGCCATTACCCATCTGATCTAGTTATGGTCAAACCCAAAAGCAGTGAGAACTTTTCTGATATAGGTCCAATTCATCTTATCATAAGCTTTGGCTATGTCCAATTGCATGATCATTCTAGCTTTCCTATTGATTGTCAATGAGTGCACCACCTCATGAGCTTGAATGATGTTGTCAAGGATTTGTCTACCTTCCACATATCCAGATTGTTCAATCGACACCAGGGTAGGAAGAAGAGGTTTGAGTCTATTGGCCACAACTTTGGATATAATCTTGTAGACAACATTGCATAAGGCAATGGATCTAAACCTATTAGTTGTTTGAGCCAAGTCTTGTTTAGGGATCAGGGAGATAAAGGTGGTATTAAGAGCCTTCAATATGGTTTTGTCCCTCCTGGAGCCTTCCACTACGTTCAGAATGTCCTGTTTTACTATGTTCCAGCAAGCTTTAAAGAAATCTACATTAAATCCATCCGGGCCTGGTGCCTTACCATTTTGCATTTCTTTTAGGATCTCACTAACCTCTTCTTCCGAAATTGGTCTATTGAGGTTGAAATTGTCCTCTCTGGAAACCAACTTAGGTATATGTCTTGATATAACCCCGATGGATTGATCTCTGCCTGAACAGGTTTCCTGTGCAATACCATGAAAGTGCTGAACAAACACTACTTCTATTTCTTCATGAGCGTTGAGCAAGTTACCTCCCTCATCCTTGATCGAAGAAATCCTGTTGTGAGCTCTGTTTGCCATAGTGGATCTGTAGAAAAATCTAGTGTTACATTCTCCTTCTTTTAGGCATTGCACTCTGGATTTTTTCCTCCAAAAAATCTCCTCTTGTTTACATAAGTTATCCTATTCTTGATGATATTTAGTTGCCTGATCACTTCTATATTTATCAAAACCCTCCATGATAAGGGTTTGGTTGAGTTCCTGCATTTTTCCCTCAATTTTTTTTTTTGCTTCAAAAATATTGCCATATTCCTTCTTGTTCCACTCCTTGAGCCAGAGTTTGATATGTTTGAGTATTTTTTGGAGGAGGAACATTCTTGTGCCATGAATATTCAAATATTCTGCCCACCAAATGGCTATGTTGTTACTGAAATATGGGTTGGAAAGCTAGAGGTTTTCAAATATGAAAGGTCTATTCTTGGGGTTACTAATGCCTTGAATTTCCAATTGCACTGGCCAGTGATCCGAGCCTCCAAAGGGGAGAACTCTTGCAACTATGTCCTTGTCCTTGAGCGTAAGATCTTCTGAGATTATGAATCTATCTAATTTGGAGGCCACTTGAGACTTTCCCCCTCTTTTATTGTTCCAAGTAAAGGTACCATTATCCATTACAATATCCACTAGCTTCATATTGTCTATGAAGGTTTGAAATGCATAAGAGTCTTTGTTTAGAATTCTGGTACCCCCTTTTTTCTCTGACAATGATTTGATCATGTTGAAATCACCCCCTAAGATCCAAGGGATTCTTGCATGTCTTTCCCTAAGATCCTGCAGGGAATCTAGAAGCTTGAGTTTACCATCCATTCTTTGGGGGCCATACACATTTGTGACCAAGTAAATTTCCTTATCTCCCACTGGTTGAATGACCACTGAAAGATAATCTCTAGATGCCTTTGCATCTATAATGTCAATTTTTTGGGGGTTCCAAAGCGTGAGAATTCCTCCTGCTGTATTCTCTGCTTTGACTTCCAGAAACTCAAATCTATTGAGCCATTTGCTGTGAATCTCTTTTATTTTTTGAATGGAACATTTAGTTTCCTGGATGAAGATCACATTCGGTGCTTCTTGTTTCATCCTATTACTAAGTAATCTTTGTTTTCTTTTACTGCCTAGACCTCTTATATTCCAAGAAGTGAACTTCATTATTAAATATTTGTAAAGGAGTAACTGGATAGGTCTTTCATCTTACCTGAGTCTATCATTAGCTTTCCACGTTCCATCAAAAGTTTGTTCTACCTTTTCCGGCCTCTTTTCTTTCCTGGGATTCTGGGTGCTAATCCTGGTGTGGTTTTCATAGCTTTCACACCTTCGCTACCCTGTATTTCATTTTTCCCTTGCTTTTACAGCCCTTTGGTCTGCGTTTTCCATAAGAATAGCTATTGAACTCTATGGAACGCCTCTGGAGGTAACGAATCCACTCCCTCCCTGGTTCCTTGTTTCAAGAATCCTTCTAGATCTAGATTCTCTTTCTTAAGAATCTCCTGTAGTTCGTGGTCCTCCATTTCCATCTCACTTTGGGTCATTTCCCGGTCCATCTCCAGTTCTGTGTCACTCATCATTTCTTCTTTCTGTTTATTGCTGTTTTGTGTTTGCTCATCATTTTCTTCGTTCTCCTCCTCCACTGGACTGCCTCCCTTGACCTGATCTGCTTTCATTATCACATCTTCCTCTTCTAGGGCTTGAAACCTATTTTGACTGGCCTGTTGCTTTTCTGTATGAAGTGGCTTCGATCCCCTTTTGCTCCCTTTTCCTTTTTGGACCACCTTATGAAAGCTTTCAGTATCTTTCATGGTGTTAGTTTTACTCTTGTTTTCTGTTTTACTGTGAGCGAAATCTTTGACTAGGTGCCCATGCTCATGGAATTTACGACATCTGAGTGGGATGTGTTCATAATCCACTGTTTACACCCATTCTTCATCAAACACTTCCAAGATTACCTCATCCGGCAGAGCTCTATAAAAATCCATCTCCACACATATTCTTGCAAAGGATGTGTATTTTCCCCTTCTGGTGGCCTTAGAGGCTTTGACAAAACGCCCTAGCTTATTTCCTATGGAAGATAATGATTCCAATTGCCAATAATCCAAAGGTAGAGAGTAGAGTCTAACCCAACTGGTACCGAGGTAAAATTTTCTCGTTCTGGGACAAAATTCATAACCCATGGTCGCATATATAGGCCTACAACTACGTAAAAGTAGGTCCCTCCTTCAAACACTCTGTCCTTATCTTCAATATTTGTAAAGACTACAGTAAAGAATCCTTTTGACCCAAGATGTAGTTCTATGCTTCCTTTTGGTTTCCAGTGGTATTTAATCCATGTTTGTAAAGCTTTTTTAGTGGGTCATAAGCCCATGAATTACAAATTATTGCATATGTCTGCATGTGATCCCTATGCACCTGCAGAGCAGGATCATTCAAAACTACTTTGGGCGCGATTGTAGTTTTGGGCTTGCATGGTCCCTTTTGTGCTTTGTCTTTTATTCCATGTTCCTTGTTTGCTTCCTTGCTTTCTTTAGTGTTGTTATTCTCCCTAGATTTAGAGCCATCCTGCTCCTCTTCCCTATTTCTTTGCCTTACATCTAAAGGACCTCTATCATCTTCTATTGGTTTTTTACCTCTGCTAGCCACTACCTGCTTGTAGGAGGGAGTGGAGCTCCCTCTTTTGCGTCCTTCCATGGAGAACAAACTTTGTAAGCCTGTAACCCTAGCTCAAAAATCGCTGCTCTGAATTTTTGCATCTTCAGATTTACTTCATAATTGAGTGAATTTCCATTTCCATGTTTTACTGTTAGCCAATTTTGGTCAGTAGCATCAAGATAAACATGTAAATGGATAAAATTTGGTCGATCTTTATCTTCAAATTTGTGAGACATGTAAATTGATTAAATTTTCTTTATATTTATCCTAACATTTGTGATCTTTTTATATAGAGAGAGATCATGACATTTTATGTTGTGTATGCAAGCAACATGGAGAAAGGCAATACAATTCTTCTCATAGATAATTAAGAGTCAATCAAACTTTCACCTATCTCTCTGTAATCTTCTTAGTTTACGAAAGGTATGGGGTGAATGACACGATGAAAAACATAAAATGCAATAACATCTTTAACCCTTCTCATGTTACTTGTAATGATATTATTTCTAGAGATAATGGGATTTCGTTCTATACATACAAGTATCTTGATAACGGCTAGCCAACTCATATGCTATCTCTTTCTAATAATGTTAAAAAATGGAATTGTTAAGGTGATTAACGAGATTATAAGAAAAAAGTTAATAAGATTTAGTTGAAACTAGTACATGCTACATGCAATCGTGTTGTTATATTTAAAAACAGTGAGATTTTAGTCTCCACATATAAGTAGCATGGATAAGAGTTTAATGCTCATTGTTATTTATGGAGAATGGTTGGCCAGCCCTTGTATCTCTTAATCAAACTAAATAAGAATTGTTTAGCTAATTTATATGTTAAGAAGCATGTAAATAAGGAAGAGTGACAAAATCGTACCACTTGATTCTTGTAATGTTGTTATCTAGAGATCATAGTATTTCATTCAAGTAGCATGAACAAGGATTATAAATTTTGATCATTAATGGAGAAGGGTCATCCAACACATCTCCTACCTCACATTAATTACATCAAATAGGTGAATCATTTAAATGACTAACATGGCGATAAGGATGTAAATATAGAATATCTCTCCAACCCTTCCTCATGTTACCTATAATGATGTTATATATTAATATCATGGGATGTCATTTTCCATTTATAAGTAGCATGAAAAATAGTTGGTTATTATTATCATAGATAGAGAAGGGTTAATTAATCTTGACTAGCCCTTCTCCTATATGCCTCTAGTCATGTTAAAAAAATAATTATATAGGTTATTGATATGATGATAAACATGTAAACAAAAAAGAATGAATTCACCTTTTCCTCATAATACTCGCAATTTTTCTATATTCATATCTCAATGTTACTCCTTATTGCATTTCCATATAGGACGGATAAAGGTCAACACACACTTTTCACATCTCCTTCTAATCACTTTAAAATAAGTGAATCATTTAGGTGACCAATATGATAATAAACATGCAAATTAACAATAGTTAAGCAAGCCTCACAAAATATAATTATAATGTTGTTATATCAGTAGATCATTAAATTACATTCTCCAAATGCATGATGCATTGTGAAGGGTTGACAAATTCTTCTACTAGATGAATAAAGCTTAGATTTCCCTTTCTTTTACTCATATTAAATAATGGGATCACTTAAGTGATTGTCTTGAAGATAATAATGTAAATCAAGAAGTGTTACTTGAATCTTCAACATGCTACTTATAAAGTCAATATATTTAAAAATCATGTTATTTCATCTCCATCAAAAAGTTGCACAGAGAATGGTTCATAGACCATTCTCTTATCTCCTTTTAATCAAGTTAAGTAAGTGAATCTTTTGGGTAATTGACATGATGATGATGATGTAAATGGAGAGTATTTGACTGAATCTATAGATAATTTTATTTCAATCTCCATCTACAAATAGTAAGGAAAAAAATTTCCAAGTGGAAAGTGGTATCCACCCATGCTATTAGCCCATGGTATTGAATTATGTAACTCAAAGAGGCATAAAAAATAATATACATAATGGGCTTCACCTTTAAAAAGGACATTCATTGTTCCATGATGTAGATGCAACAATGTTTTCCATCCAAAATTGGGTTCTGTTGTATATCTTATTCTCTCTTTTCAGATTTTTTGAGATGTATTTAGTGCATACATTCTTTAATCACTGTTCTTGTGATTAGTTGTCTCCTATCTCGACATTTAAACCTATATAACTTAGCCCTAAATATATAGATCAACCTCTATAATTTAGCCCTCAAGATATAAAGCAATGGTATGATAGTGAGTTGCAACTACATGGCAACTAGGATTTGAAGCAGATGTCAAGGTTCCCAAGCAAGGTAGAGACTTAGGAGAATCATATATTGGGTCGATGGTAAATGATTTACACCCACTCCTACATACCATATCTTCAATTACATGCCTTATATGCAGAGCCATTTTCCACACATCCAATGCATTCGAATCTTGCATAAACAATTCCTTATGGACATAGAAGCCACATCTTGGGGTCAAGACTAGGGACGAGTATTTTATAGTACTCAACCTTCCTCTACAAAAGTGACATGGATTGGGAGGAATTCGGTCAGTGGGACATCAAAATTAATCTTACTTAGAGATTAATTTCAAAATTCAAACTTTGTCTAATTAAAACCTACAAAGGAAATTTAGATATACTCTCGTATGAGAATGGACCCTATATCATCGACGAGAATAAAATTTTTCACAATGTTAACAATCCTATTGCTATAGATAATAGTTATTTGGAGGAACAATTTCAATAATACACAGAGGTTTTCAATTCAATGAAATTCCTCAATAGGCTGCAACACTGGCATCATCTGCTCCTTTGAGAAGAATTTGGTTAAAGTGCCATATACCATGTAATTTTCAGATCCTTCTCAGTTGAGAAACATATTCAGATACCTACTTCATGGCCTGGACCTACTCGAAAAGGAAGTTACTCTCTCTATAATCTATCATTTGTGCATCACTACATGTCAAAACATTAATGTTGGTATCTCTAATTATAGCATGAGCACTGCACAATCCTTATCTATTTTTATTATTATGTGCACCCTTATCCTTGAAGACATAATGTTTCTTCAGAGATGATATGACAACAAAACAAGTAGTGCAAGATTTGAGTAACATTTTTCTTTTAGTTAACTCCCTATAAATCCAATCCAAAGCTCCTCCTTGCTTTACAATTTGGCATTCTCTTATAGACCTTGAGCTTTGTTGAGGTAGCTTATGAGGACCCTCATGTAGAAAATAAGATGATAGTTATTGTCTCAGGGCTTCAATGACATTCATTCTACAACACTAACGAAAAAATTCCTCAAGAGTATGTCTATGAAATGAGTGATTAGAAGGATTTTCAAGTGATCTCAACAAATATGTCCTTAGGGATCTGATGACATGTGTGTGGATAATATTTGAGAGATATTTTCGGCACTTGCTCTACACTTCCCTAAAAATTATTGATTCGGATGTAGAGAAAAAATATTTATTATTATGAGTGGACTCCCTAGACACCTCTTGAACACTCGACTAAAAATCAAAGCTTCCGTGGGACCCCAAGAGATAAAGAGTGGGAACACTTGTACAAAAGATAAGGGTTTTATTTTGAAAGGAAATCCTCATGCCGTATAACTAACCACTGATTTTTATTTTTTTCACAAGAAAAAACAACAAAATTTAATTATTTAAAGTTGTTACCTCTAGTAAAAATCCTCTCAACCAATCCTACCACTATATATCCAGTAAGGGTATCAAACATAGATAAATAGACAATAGCATGTAGACATACTCCAAGTTGCAGACAAAAATTACAGAGCATACAAAGGTTAGGGACCTCACCGATCAATGCCTCCCTAAAGACAAGAAAAAACGAAAAATGCCCCTACATAAGGCAGTGAATGACCCAGAGAGAGTGGGTCATAATCCTCACAAAGAAGAAAAATACACGATTTCCTACCTGGGACTAGAGAGGAAAAATCAGGCAAAAAGAAAAGTCCATCAAGCAAAAAGGAAGGACCTTGAGCCTATGACATAGTTCTAAACTAGGCATTCATAATTAGACATCCCAGGATGTGCTGAGATCCCACACTTTGAAAGTTGGTTCTCCAGTGATTTTTTCTCTCTAAAAATGTGGTTAAAGGATAAGGAGAAAAATAAATCCTTCATTGAGCTAATTTGTTCCTACTAGTTACCCAAAGATGGAACATCAAGAGAACAAAAATCCAATGCCCAATCGATGATCACTTTCGAATCCCCAAATATGACAATATCTTACACCCCAATCCACAATGAAAAACTAAGGACTCCCTAAAGGGCCAACACCTCAGCATGCATATTAGCGTCGGAACCACCAGACCGAAAGAAGTGATAATACTAATAAGGGGAAAGGGAGATGATTGCTCCACAACCACAAACATCACACATATAGGCACCATCGAAAAAACCCATAGGGAAATTATGACCGACAAGAATGAAGTTCCTACCATGCTTAGAGTTGATTGATATATGGGGACCAATCTCCAAGAAATAACCAAAAATTCTAAGTGAAGTATTCCCTAGAATTGTCAAAAATGAAAGCATTATAGCAATGCAAAATCTCCTAGAGAAAATACAAAAGAATAGATTTGTACTGTTTGTTGTGGATTGACTAACTTTGAATGCAAGAGAAGGTAGAGAATTTGTCCATCGAACTGTTGATGTTGAACATTGTAGTAACTTCATCCCAAACAACATGGGCAAAGGGGCAGTCCAGGAAGATGTGTGCAATGTTCTCATTAGTTGATCTACAAAGAGGGAAAAGACTAGGTCCCAAGAATCCTATTTTAGCAAGGTTGTCCCAAGTAAGGATTTGGTTGTGGACAATGAGACAGGTAAAACATTTCAACTTTGTTGGAACCTTCCACTTCCACGTTCAAGCCAGCCAAATGGAGCGGGGGTCTAGGTGAGGCCTTGTAGAGATATATAAGTATGTATCCTTCGAATAAATTTCACCTCCCTGCAAGATGCCACCCCAAGTGATCATATCCTCCTTTTCTATAAGAACAACGCCTTCTTGTATAATATGTGTATGGAATGACTTCCATTCAAGGTGTAGTTGCAGATGTAGCTCCAAATCGTCTACCTGCCTCCACTATGTAGATGGGAATCCATGATTATAAACAACCCCAATGTGTGGTAGCAACTAAATACTTTGACTATGTAGATGTTGGATAATGGGTAATGAGAGGGAGTAACACCCTTCCATACCAACCATAGCATCAAGGCCACTCAATATTTTGTTTCCCCTTCCAACTATCCATATGAGATTGCTATAAAGCCAAGGTCAAACATTCATCAAGATGCGTCAAACAAAAGAGGCATTACTCTTCACTGGAGCTCCAACACTAACCTAATCCTCCGATTGGGCATTGTCTAGATATTTATCTCCAATAATGTTTTGCCAATCCACTATCCCACCAATTCCCTCCAAAGGTTTGATGTAAGAAGGGCACAATTGAAGACATATGTGTCCTTGATACCCCAGCCAGCAATTTCAGGCATTTTGCAAATGTTCGCTAGTAAGGACAAGAAATTTTCTTCTTATCTCTGGAGCCAGACCAAATGAAATTTGCAATAATAGAGTTTATTCTATGGATGATAGCCATGGGGAGATGGATTAAGTGCACCGAGTAGATGGAAATTCGTCGTAAGATTTCCTTTGACATAATCTTCCTCCCTCCTAGAGAGAGCCACTTGTTTTTCCACCGGGATAATTTCCTTTCAAATTTCTCTAAGATCTAGTTCCAATCACTCCTCTTGTAGTTACATGGTTTCAGGTAGAAACCCAAGTATTTAAACCCCTTAGCTAGGGTCTTGTTGGGAAAAGTATCCAATACGGAATGCCCCTATCCCACTTTAAGAGGTGATAGTGCCTTAGCAACAAACAGGTAAACCTATTCAAGTATTCTTCTTTATGAAATGCAAGTGAGGAAGAAGGATCTAACTAACCTGTATCTTCCGCTAGTTTGTCGATCCAAATCACTCCTCTCTTCAGTAGCTCCCAGCTTCTTGCTCCTTCACCGGCCCAGCTTCACCGAATTCCTGCAAGATCACAAGAGAGAGAAACTACACAAAGATACAGATATACATTCATAAAAAGCTCAAGATCAGATTAAGCTAAACATGTAAGCATAACAAAACATCATTGGTATACAACATGTAGGAGAAACTCAAATAGTTTATTGACAAGATAATAAAGTCTGAGAGGAGATACAACCAAGTGAGTTCCGATCCAGCATCTACCTCCCAACGATGGAATCCCTTCCTCTCCTCCAACAAAGCATAAATCACCCAATGTGCTAATGTCAATCTCAAACCAACAGCAATTCTCTGCAAAGTACAAAATTCCAGCCTCCAACCTCTGGGTGAGAGATCCATATATAGATGTGAGCAGAGAGGATGAGTCAGCTCATGTTTTGACTTGTGGCTTCTCTCTGTCAGTTCTTGCTTCCACTTGGAGGTTGAGAACCTCTTACTCATCACTAGTCGAATTCATTGAGGCAAGTGTCATTGGAGAAGATTCTGGAAGCTTCCAGGGTCTTTCCACCTCGTTGAATGAACTTGCCATTTGTCATTTCCCGCTCAACGCACCCTGGTAGTGCTTCTACCTGTGTTGCAGTGCACCTAGCCAGTGTAATCTCTGCATTTCGGCGCAGACAGCTAGTGGAGCCTCTGAATTGATCCTGAATTGACTGTTTCTGAGTGGTTTTTGGTGGAGAACTTCTGGGAGAAGCTGTCTTTGGTTGACCTTGTTCCTTTAGGGGTAGGAACAACTCATTTAGGGACTTTGGATCCCTTGGATTATGGACATTTCATGCTCAATGCTGTAAGGCACAAAAATGTCTATAACAGTTTCCCCCTAAAGTATGAGGCCGTTTATCGGGTGAAATGCTTTATTAGGAGGATCCGAAGTTCTTCCAATGCTGGGAGGAGACCTGTAATAAGATACAATACAATACATTATTTTTCATACTGCTTTCATGATATAGCTAAGGTGGGCATTCCCATGCTCAGCTTTATAAATTCATTTTTCTGTACATAGAACAGACAATCGTCTGATGGTAGACTGATGATTTTGATGAAATCATCATCCTTTTGGTAGGATGATTATCTGTTGTAATGTTGTACAAGTCAATGTCTTTATTTTTCGTGAATATATATCGCAGCCCGGATGGATGAAACTAGATCCGGGGTCTTCAATCTCGTCCGATATTCACTCTAAGTACAAGTCGATCCATGTGAGAAATGTTCTGAAGTCGAATATGGAAAGACATCGCTTGATTACCGGTCAATGAGGTAAACAATTAACAAGCGCGAGAGGAATCACCAACAATGATAATGACCCTCAAGGCACTGCAGTACAATTCACGTGGTGTGAATAAAGGACTTGGCGTCGAACACCACGCAAAATCTTTCAGTCGAAGGTCATTGATGTATACTTGTCACCGAAAGTGAGAAACTTGCCATTGAGGCATGCAAGCTTCAAAGTACTGAAGGGGTTGTTCCTAGATCAACTTCTTGGATAATGAGCTGATGTCGACAAGAAGCGATCCGTCAAAGGAGGGCCTTGATGTATCCCACATTAGTGACACAGAACGGAGCAAATGATTTTGATGGAGGTGAAAACGATCTGATGATATATGGTTCAGGGTGGTGGTCATGAAAGGATGAAGGATAATATATGGTAGTGGATGGAACACGGTTGACTCTTCTGGATGACTTCTCTTGAACATATTGGCGACACTTGTGTGATGGATTGGTAGCATTTACCCCAAATATGGATGGTATTGGCGAGACCATGGTGATGTGACCGGTGAATGAAACAACCCAACCCGACTCAGGCACGGAGTGGAAGTGTCATGTTTAAGAGCGACTCGCTACCAATAAAGTTCTTTGAGTTTCTTCCCAATTTTTCCCCAGTCATTGCTGACCAGTACCTCTTTATTTTTTTCAAGCTTGAGGAGGATAACATATGCTTGTTCTATAATTTTCCCTTTGGGCAAACCCATCCCTATGTTTTAACGAGCCTAGCGATAGTGAGACTCGTTCCCGTCTAAAGACAAGTTTGTCGCTATTTAATGTTTTTAACGAGTCTAACGACAAAGATAACTCGGTCCTTTTCATTTTTAGAGAGTCTAAAAAGGTACGTAAAGTCAACTCCGAAAGTCCTTTTTCATCATCTAATCCCTTAAGTCCGAAAAAGTATAAAACAATACAAAAGGGATGAGTTTTCGATAGTTTTAACGAGCCGAACAAAACAAGCGTTCGATCTTTTTGTGCAATAATCCCTCAGGTCCAAAAAGATTAAAATCTAGAGGAGGGATAGCACTTCCGGTCGCTTTAACGAGTTGGAAGGCCAAAACTCGGCAATATTTTCATATTTTACGAGTCAGATGAAAAGAGCTTAAAGAAGACTCGTCTTTTGAGGAACGAGTGATAAAATGGGTTAGCAGCTGATTCCAGGTAAGGGTTGGAATTTTCCAAGCACGGCAGTGTCACAAGGATGGCTAGTGAAATCACTCTTCGCAGCTGTTCCTCAAAATGGGTAAACAATCATATGGAGGTGAACGATCGGCCAATGGAAAAGTGGAGGTGATGGTGCAAACACGACCAAGGCTTTAATGGCTGATAATGTTGCATTCACGGTGGTTATTTACCGGAGGGTAGTTCATTTTTTAACGAGATTAAACGCGGAAAAACACTGCTCAATCTTATGTTTATTTTTTAACGAGCATGAACTATGTGCTAAAACTGCTCAATCTTATGTTTATTTTTTAACGAGCATGAACTATGTGCTAAAACTGCTCGATAACGTGGCCTAGTTTTGATTTTTTACCATAAATAGATTTGCCTTTTCAAAGATAGTACTGTACCCTCAATTGCTGCATCAAACTAGTTAGAAATGAATAACATTTGTTTGAAAATGAGATTAAAACACTAGTATTTCACTTTAAACTACGTAAAAAGCTATTAAAAGGTGTTTTTACCTCTCATTTTACCATTTCATTTGAACTTGGTTTGTTGGAGCTTTGGAGGTGCCTCTTCCCACTTGATTTTCATCAGCTGATTTCGGGAGATTCTATGGACGATTCTCGGCGCCGTCTGGACTAGGTAGGAGCTAAACTTGAGCTCTTTCATTTCATGGTTTCCTTTCTGCATTCTGTGCTTGTTTTCCTGTTTTTCTGAACCCCTGGGGTTTGATGGGGTCGCTTTGCCATCAGTGCACCTAGTTCACTCGAAACCTGCGTTGAATGTCAAGCTGTATGAAGGCAGTTTGACCTTCAATGCAGGTGGAACACTGGGCAGGTGCGCTGGGCGCAGAAAAAGAGTTTTGTTGCACAGTTTTTGATGAAATTCTTGCCAGTTTCTCATCAAATCCAGGATCTAACTCCTCTCATGTTTGTTTTTCAGAGATATTGGAGCAAAATGACCCTTACATGGCGAGAACGAGAACATGAAGAAGAGGACAGATCCTGTCACGGTGAACGCGCTGCAGAACTGTGGCCTGCTGAAGTTCTTCCGTATCTCTAGCATGAGACAACAGATCTCCCTACTGCAGTATTTGCTCGACACTTGGGATCCTGTCAACCAAGTATTTCAGATTAGGGGCAAATCTATCCCCTTGACCGCAGTAGACATTTACTTCTTGACTGGCTTGTCGAGGCGGGGAGCCCCCATTTATTTGTCAGGTTCAGCCCGAGGGAGTGACTCTGTGAGAGATTATGTCCTCCAGTATTGCAGGGAAGGATCTCAGCCGAGTAAAGATGGCAAGATCGTTATCCGTGAGATTGCTGACAGGTCCCTCAGGTCTATCTTGTATACTATTGGTAAGATGGCCGGTAGCGCGTCTCTTCACGTAGCCAACAGATCCTATGTGCAGCATGCCTTGGAGTGCCTCCAACCGAAAATATTCAACTGGTGTGATGCAGTACTTCTTGAGATGAAAAGTCAGTTAACCAAGGTAAAGGACGAGAAGTTGAAGAACTTTGGGTTTGGTTCTATTTTGACCGCCTTTGCTTTGGAGAAGATACCAGTGATGCAGCCACAGTACATTGCACTTGACTTGCCTTCTCCTACTGAACCACGCATGCAGAGATGGGTTGATCACATGTCTAGGCATGCCGGTCAATCTCAGATTTCTTTCTCTGATACCTTCTTCAGGTGGTTCGAGCGTCAGGAGATGGTCTATTCCGAGTATCCATATGTTGGCATGGACTTCCAGGGTGATCCGGATTTGGTACTACCGGATGGCGAGCAGTGGGGCGCTATTGGTAAAATCTTCGACCATGTCACTGTTTACTTGTTTTTATTTATAATGTCCTTGTGCTTTATTCTATCAAGACTTTAATCAAACTCATGTGTGCATGCAGATGTTGGTCCTGTTCGTCCAGCAGTTCGCTCGAGAGCGCCAGCCGCTGCCCTAGCAGGGGAGACTGCTGGGAGGGTTATTCTTCGTGACCTTGATGTGGCCGAGACCCTTACAGTTGTTCAGGAGCAGGTTGAGAACCTTACTCTTGGCATTCCAGATGTGAGGATCGACGAGTTACCTTTACAGTTGCAACGACATAATACTGGTGTGCCTAGATGATGGACTCGTCTCTTACGCATGATCGCACAGGCCGTGATGTGCTATCATGAGCATCACTAGACTAGGGTGCCCCCTAGCATTTTTGAGTTTTTGGGTCATGTGATCGATTTTGTCTTGGTTACAGAACATTATATGTAAACCATAAACAACTTATATATATATATATATATATATTTTGATTTTCGGGGTTTTATTCTGGTTGAGTTATGTGATCCACATGTACAACATTGATGATGTGTTTATTTTTATAAATGTCGCAAATGTCTATCTAACACATAGTTTGCTAATGAGTCGGTTAATGTGTTTAAGTTTCTGGAAATATGCTGGTATTGAATTAAATCAAACTGTCGTTCCAAAATCTTAACTCTTAGAAACATGCAATAAATGGCTGGATTTCGAACGAAATATATACCATTGAGTTGTAGTATTACGAGTTGTGAGTCTAGCCTGATGATTAGTCGGCGTATACCATGGGTGATGACATCAGAGAGAAGTTCTATCAACGCGCTATACTCAGCGATGTTATTCGTTGATTGCCCAATACATACACCTCTGAAACTTACTAACTCGCCGCTTGGATCAAAAATGGCCCAGGTTGCGGAGGACAGGTTCCGCAAACTACGACTCGCTCCGTCGGCATATCCAACACATGTCTCCAAAAGGTTTGACATCTGCAATAAATGTAAAAAGGTGGATTACTCGACCAAAACAAACACTTTAGCGAAAACAAAATACAACAAAAGCATACTGGTTACTATTTAAGCATAGTAACGCTTGAGGTACAACCCATTACGGGGTTGCGCCAGTGGAATTCCGTCATAATCCATTAACTCGTAGGCTCCTTTTGCTAACACTCGTTTAACAATATAGGGGCCCATCCATAAAGAATTAAATTTACCTGCTCCCAATTTGTCGGATTCTTGGTCGTAAAGCAAGACCAAGTCGCCTTCTGAGAAGACACGGGGTTTGACACTTTTGTCGAACTGCGCCTTGACTCGTTTCTTATGGGCTTCGTTAGCCAAAGCGGCATCACGAAGGGTTTCATCCAATTGGATTAATTCCAAGAAACGGGCCTCTTCTTCTGAAGTTCCGGGGAGGAGATCAATTGCGAGTTTAAGAGACGAGATTTCACACTGGACTGGTAAGACTGCTTCCAGGCCATATACCAGTTGGAACAGTGTGAACTCGGTCGCATTCCTTACCAATGTTCGGTAGGCCCACAAGGCTGAGTACAGGATTAGGTGCCACCTTCTTTTGTGAAACCTGATCATCCTTTGCAACATATGCTTCAGGACTTTGTTGATTTCTTCAACTTGTCCGTTGGCTTGCATATAATACGGGGTAGAGCTGTCGTGGGATAGCCCTAGCTTGGCAGCTAATTCAACCATCATGTGATTGCGAAAATGCGATCCATGATTCGTAACTATAGCCTGTGGTACGCCGAATCTGGTGACTACATGATTGAAAAAGAAAAGGGCAGCTGTTTCACCAATGTTATCTAATGTAGGCATCGCCTCGGCCCATTTGGTAAAATAGTCAACGACGAATATAATATACCCATGCCCCCCGGTCGAGGTGGGGTTACATGTCATGAAATCAATGCCCCATTTGGCGAAAGGCCCAACAACAACTATTGGCTGTAAAGGTGCGGGTGGTCTTCTGGTTTTGCTATCAAAAATTTGACAAGCATGGCAACTTCTGACTGCGGTTATGCAATCTTTGAACATGGTTGGCCAGAAGTATCCTGCTCGTAAGATTTTTTGTGTTGTAGCATATCCAGATTGATGCCCCCCACACGCGCCTGGATGACACTCATTCAGGGCTTTTTCGGCCTCCTCATGGGCGAGGCACCTTCTCAGAACAGTATCGATACCACGACGGTAAAGCGTATCACCGACGATCATGTAGTCTTTTGCTTGGTATCGTATACGTTTCTATTCTGAGTGAGAGGTGTTAGGCCTAAACTTTTGGGTTTGGAGATAAATTATTATATCTCCATACCACTCATTGCTTGTAGATATCAGAAACAAATTCTCGTCCACGATTGATTCTTCGGATGTTTCATCGTTGGACGACGATGGGAGATCACATAGTAATTCTGCGAAAACTAGAGCTTTCTTTGATTTGGATTCTACAAATTCCAGATCAAACTCTTGAAGGATTGCTATCCATTTTGAATATTTTCCCCCCAGTAACTGTCGCGACAATATATAAGTCATGGGGTTGCAATCAGACAAAATGGTAGTTTTCCGAAAGAGGACATAGTGTCGAAACCTTTGTATCGCTTGAACAACCCCAAGCACTAGTTTTTCAACATAAGAATATTTACTTTCTGTATCATTTAAGTTTCTACTTAAATAATATATAGGGTGTTCGATTCCATCAAGTTCTTGAACTAAAACCATTGCGACGGTCGTATCTGCTGCAGCTAGATACAGGTTAAAGTCTCTTTGATAATCGGGTGCGTACATTAATGATGCTTTTATTAAGGAATCCTTTAAAGCATCAAAGGAAGCTTGCGCAACCTGATCCCAGATGAAGGGTACCTCCTTTTTCAAAAGACGTGTATAACCTTTAGCAAGTTCGGTGTAATTTGGAATGAACCTCCTCAGAAAGTTTGCTTTCCCTTGGAGTTTCTGAATCTAAAGCAAATTTGAAGGTGGAGGCAAATTGATGATTGCCTGGACCTTGCAAGGGTCGAGACGAATCCCATCCTTTGAGACTACAAAGCCAAGTAAACGACCAGAACTGATGCAAAATACACCTTTGTGCGGATTGAGTCGTATCTTGTAGTGTCGGCAACGTAGAAATATCGCTCTTAAATGTTGCGGATGATCAGTCCGCTTTCGCGAATGAGCCGGAAGGTCGTTGAGGTATGGTTGAATGATGTTCTTGATGTCATGGAAGGCATAATTCATTTCCCTATGAAACGTCGCCCCTGCATTCTTTAAACCAAAGGGTAATTTTCGATATGCGAATGTGCCCCACAGACAAATGAATGCAGTCTTTGACTGGTCCTGTGGGCAGATATTTATTTGATTATACCCGGAAAATCCTTCCATGAATGAAAAGATTTCACATCTGGCGCATTCATCAATTATCTGGTCGATGAAGGGTGTAGGGTAGTTGTCTTTCGGACAAGCTTGATTTACATCCCTATAATTGACACACACTCTAATTGTCCCTTGTTTTTTCATAACAGGGACAATATTCGATACCCAATCGGTTAGAGGAACCGGGTAGATGATACCAGCATGGAGAAGTTTTTCAACTTCTGCCTTAATGGCAACGGCTTTCTTGGTGTGCACCTACCTGAGCCGTTGTCATACTGGTTTTACATCTGGATACATCTTAATTTCGTGTTCAGTGATACTCGAGTCGATGCCTGGCATTTCATCATATGACCAAGCAAAGACATCTCTGAACTCGCGAAAAAGAGCATTATATATTTCCAGTTCTGAAGGAGAACAACCTTTGCCGACATAAATATTCTCTACAACATTTGTTTTAGTCGAGATATTTATGGCTATAGTCTCTTCAATATTGGATAAGTTTCACTCAGAATCCACCGTATTTACAGTATTTGATAGGAATTCAAAAACTGAAGGGTGATAAAGGTCATCTTGAGTATCTTCTTCATAATCTGGAAGAAGGGAACGATGGTGGCAATCATTCCATGGTGCCCCCTCAATCAACATTGATTGTAGAATTCCTTTGTCGGTTCCATGCACTCGCGACCAAGGATCTAAAGGGGTACCATATTCCCTAGACCTATCTACCCAAACGCTTGATGAGCGTTGATTTAGGTTCGCCTCCCATGCCGGAAACATTGATTGCTACAATATTTCTATTGGGTTTGGGGGCAAAACCATTGCATGATCCATGTTGATATCGTCTTCTGAGATCTTCGTGGAAGATATCATATTGCAGGTACCTATCGACGCTACTTCCGCCAAATCAATTGGAGGTGGAAGAGCGAAAGTTCCCATTAGTATAGGATCTTTTAGTAGGCCTACTCCGATATTCTGAAGCGAATGGGGGCTTCCATGGATCATGGGAATGCTTCCTGTAACTTGTGAACCATTAGGGAGGAAGTTTTGTTGGTCGACGATCGTAATCCCCCCTTGAAAGGGGAATGCAATCTTTCTAAAATAGGTCGACACAACAGCTGCCATGGCATAGATCCACGGTCTTCCTAGTAGGATGTTGTAATCGAGATTCCCATCGATGACTTCAACATCTATTTCTACTGTTTTTCCCCTAGTTCAACCTTCAAGTTATTTAGGATACCATACGGGGTATATGTCCTTCCGTCGAATGCTTTTAATGTTTTCGAGGATCGCGACAAGGTTGGAGATCCTAAAGTTTTCCAGCAACTCATCGACATAATACACGTAGATGCCCCCTCATCAATAACTGTTCGGTGAACAGTTTTGTTGAGGGCTTTCACTTGGATAAGGAAAGCTAGTTGAGCTGGTAACTGAGGATCGTATCCTTTGTGGTCAAAGGATACAAGATTGGAATCCTTAGGATCAACCCCACCAATGGCTGATAAAAAAGCCTACCTTTGGGATGGGAAATTTTGTAGTACTTCAAGAGTCGACATAGCGGATGGCGATTGGGCCAAATCTTCCACTATGTTATAATGCTGCACTGCTCTGGCGCGAGGATTAAATGTCGACTTGTGTACTACTCCCTTTGGCGGTTTTATTGTTAATTCAGGAATGATGGGTGGTACAACTTCTGTCGAAGTTGTTGTCGAACTGCTCGGTTGATCTTTCTCCTTGCCGTTCGACAGCTGCGGATTCCCGTAATCTTTGTTCCTTGTTGAAATCAAAGCATCATTTTGTTGCTTGGAAATCGACAACATAAGCACTTGCGATGGGGAAGCATTTCCACTATCAACCAGATTTTGTCCTGGATTTGGGAACGGATCAGTTAACAAAGCTGAGGTTTGCGAACTCTTGAAGAACCTTTTAAGATCAGCTTTGTATGGACATTGTGAGGTCCAATGATCCTCATCACATATCTGACACCCTGAGGGGGGAGGTTTCCTATTTCCAGGAGGGTTTGAAGAAGTTTTTTCAGGGGATGATTCACCCTATTTCTTCTTCTTCCCTTTTCTTTGCTTTTTCTTGCTTCCTGGTTGTTTGGTTTCTTTGCCCTTATCTGCTGATATGACATTTACTTCCGAAGCAAGAATTTCGTCTTTTGCATTTTGATCCGAAATCTTACGGGCCTTCTTGGAGTTGGCTTTTGTCGATTTCGCGTTTGTCGTGCCAATCACTCCATCACCGGCATGAGAGTCATTGTTTGATTTAGGAGGAGGAGGAATTGAGAATTCCGGTCTAGGGGCATTAGGTATTTTGTCGTAGAGTGTGCCAGACTGAGTATAGACTAAGTCTAGATACTGCGCACGAGCGATAACTTGCTCTTCCGTTACGACTCCCCCCTTTGCCACATCTTCCGTTATAGCAGGAAGTAACGACTTGATAAACCATTCAGCTAATAGCTGATCGGGAACGTACGTTTTTACCATCCTACGATGACATCTCCACTCATGTATATGATCAGATATGTGAGTGGCCATTGTCTGTTTGAAGTTGGTTAAGATTTCCGTTCCCGTTTCATACCTTATCGGTAATTGAAAATGGGTTAAGAAAGTCGTGGCTAAGGTGCTGAAATTGTCGAACGAAGCTCTAGGAAATTCAATATACCATTTTGCCGCTGGACCCGTTAACGTCCTATGAAAAAGGCGAAGCCTTATCGAATCATCGTTTTAGGTGTTTGATGAACACCATAGATGAAATGTCATCACGTGATTCGATGGGTCCTCACCTGGATTTCCATTAAATTTAGGAATGTCTGAAGGAAGTTTGTGAGGAATCGCTGGCCACCAAGGGGCGTAAGCAATTGGATCGTTTGTTAACCGGTGTAAATTGGGTAACTCTAAAGTTGCCACGAATGGTAACTGTTGATTCAGGTTAGGTGAAGCATAACCAGGATACGATGGGATTGCCTGAGCAGTTGGCCTTTGCATACCAGCATAATGTAATTGATGCTGATATGACTGATATGGTTGTTGGACATGACCACCGTAAAGTGGTTGATTTTGACCATTTTGAATGTACGGTTGTCCACTGTTCGCAAAGATCTGCTGCTCAGAACCTTGGTATACTTGTTGGAATTGTGGTTGTTGATATTGCACCAGCCATGGTTGCGAAGCCATGTTCTGTTGCGCTATACTAACCGTTGGACCAAGGTGTGGGGTAATTGTACCCGTTTGGACCTGTGTTGCCCCACCAGTCGGCGATTGTGGTTGAGTCACAGGGTCAAGGGGCTGTTGCATTACAACCTGAGAAATCTGAGGTTGACATACAACAGGCAATGTTTAAACCTGCGACACGGTCACAATAGCTGGTGTAGTCGGGATGTTCGACATAGGTACACATTGTTGCATAGAATACACAACCCTTGGTTGTTGAGGTAGCATAGGTACCCAACAACTTGATATAACTCCAGTATAACCTGAATACTGTTGTGAACTCCCGTATGGATATCCTCTCGGAGGGGGTAACGAAAGGGCATACTGTCCCCCATACGGTGGCAATCCGGAACTCAAGGGGATTGTCTGTCCTTGGGGAATGGATTGCCCAAATTGACCTCCAAATGGGTCAATTTGGCGAGTCTCAACATAAGAGTTGCCGGATATTATTTCGGAGGTACAAACAGGAACGGACCACACTGTCGAAATAGTCCTTAGGTGGACTCCTTCTAGCGGTTGTGAGCTAGTCGGGACAGATGGTATGCCGGCAAACATTGTCAAAGTAGCAGCAGGAGGCTCTGCCGCTGCTGCGTCGGATGACACAGTCCTGGATGTCGACGGTTGTTCAGACATATTTAGTCTATCCAAAAGATTTCCTAGCGATTCTACAAGAACTTGCGATTAAGGGAGACTAACTTCGAAGATCAACGAGGGAAAGGTGATGATTATTCCGTTTAAAATAAATTTTAATGACGCTTTAGACACAACTTGCTTTTTCAGTTTTAAAGAGTCGAGAAAAAGCTAAAGATGACTCTAGTCTCCTTCGATGTTTTAACAAGCCCGAAGTGACAAATGCTCGGATGGAATTTTTCCGTTATAGAGTCTGAAAAAGGCCAAAAGGAACTGCTCTGGAGTTCTAGGTAGAGGGTGTGCCAAACTTTTCGCAAAACCGCAGAATACTTTTTAAGGTACGGGCGGTCAATCTTCCCGAATGCTGTGTTCAGTGCATTGCGATCAATAGGGCGACCGACGCGGCTTCCTAAGGATAAAGGTTTTATGCCTATAGGGGTCTCCTAATATATACTCGACGGTACGTGGGAGCACAATCCGTACTGGCGCTATCGTCCCTCAGGAGGAATCACCCAACCATCAACGAGATCGACAGTCACCAGAATTTACGACGCCGGAACACGTCTCTAGCCTAGACCTCTATGTTGTGCGTTAAGTTACAAAGCGTTGTTAAGTTCATTCAATTTATTTTAGGTTGATCTTTATTAGAAGTTTGCCTTTTTGGATCACCACGAGATGTATGATACAATTCCAAAATGCAGTCTAAAGATGATAAGCAAGATTTTATATCTTTTCAACAATGAAAATCCTAGCTACAAGGGGAAAAGAAAGACACAATCTTTTCTCAAAGAGCATAGAGCACACTGTAAATGCACTTTTCCTAAATCATCATACAAACTATCAAAATGAAAATGCACAAATTCATGTATTTGTTTTCGCTTTCTTAATATCGATGCCTAAAAAGAAAGCTGTTGTACAAATTTGAATTCGATTTCAAGTGAAAACATAAACAAGTTCCTTTTTTCAAAATCAAAAAGACGATTACGACACTTTATGATTTACTTGTTTTGACACTAGAAATGCATAAATTCAAACCAAACGACAAAAGTAAAATCTCAATCAACTGTGAACAACAAACAAACTCACTCTTAAGATCAAAACGACACTTACGACAGGTCTAGATCTAAGGGCGACAGTATGACTAGTTTACTTTTGTAATGGGAAACTGCAAATGATGTAACAAATACACAAAGAACAAATACATTTTCTTTATACAACTGAGGCAGAATTGAGGCAAAGAAAAGGGGTTTCAGATAGGTACACTAACTGATAACAGGCTGCAAAAACAAAGATAAAACTGAGCAAAAGGAAGCAGGGAACCATAGCTGCACAAGGCAAAGACTGATCAGCGCACCCTCAGCACAGAGGTTTTGACATTCAGCGTAGGTAGCCTTCACGGGACCTGCGTTGAAATGCAAAACCTCTTCACAGAGTCTGCACTGAAGTAGAAACGAGAGTTGTTTCTGGGTTCTGGGTTACGGTTTGCAGTTAAATCAACAGTTTTTGGCCGGATCAAAGCTATCAATTAGGTACAATTAGGGGGATGATTTATAGGAGGACTAAGATCTATCACAAAGGGCTGTTAGAGCATTTGTGGATCAGTTTGTTTAGATCATAAAAACAGGCCCAATGAGTGGACTAGAGAGGCAGCTCTCTACTTTGCACTTGAAAATGGCAAGTGCATTTCGATTCGGCACTCCTGCGTTTATGAGAAGAACAAGACCAGAAACAAAAATAAACCAACAAGATACGATCCCCAGTGGAGTCGCCAATTTGTTGTTGGGAAAAGTATCCAATACGGAATGCCCCTATCCGACTCTAAGAGGTGATAGTACCTTAGCAACAAACAGGTAAACCTATTCAAGTATTCTTCTTTATGAAATGCAAGTGAGGAAGAAGGATCTAACTAACCTGTATCTTCCGCTAGTTTGTCGATCCAGATCACTCCTCTCTTCAGCAGCTCCCAGCTTCTTGCTCCTTCACCGGCCCAGCTTCACCGAATTCCTGCAAGATCACAAGAGAGAGAAACTACACAAAGATACAGATATACATTCATAAAAAGCTCAAGATCAGATTAAGCTAAACATGTAAGCATAACAAAACATCATTGGTATACAACATGTAGGAGAAACTCAAATAGTTTATTGATAAGATAATAAAGTCTGAGAGGAGATACAAGCAAGTGAGTTCCGATCCAGCATCTACCTCCCAGCGATGGAATCCCTTCCTCTCCTCCAAAAAAGCATAAATCACCCAATGTGCTAATGTCAATCTCAAACCAACAGCAATTCTCTGCAAAGTACAAAATTCCAGCCTCCAACCTCTGTGTTATCACTTAGAACTGCAGTCAATGTATGTAATGATGTCCAAAAAATTTCATATTCAAAAAAGAGTTGTCTAGTGGTTATGTTCCTATGTGTGTTACTTAGGGATCATGTTTTTAAAAGGTATTGATGTGAATCATTTTCAAAAACCGTTAATCATCCTCCATCATAATTGTTTAAGGCATGTCTTGTCTTGTTTGCGTCATTGGTCCTTTGCGCAGTCTGATTGGCCAATTTGGCAGCGCAATGATGTTTCCGCCTTTTCGTAGCGTGTCAATAATCAGCCTTTTCGTAGCGCATTTAGTTAATTTATAACTGTCTGCGCTACGAAATCGGGGATTTTGCAGCGCGTTTTCTTGAAATGTCAAGTCTGAGGGGATGAGTCATTAGGTCCGTCCATATATTGTCAGTTGATGTCCTCTCCAGGTCATTATGGGTCATCATTCCGCCATGAGGTTCAGAATCACGCACATAAACATCATTCAAAGTGATTTTATGATGTATGGTAGTGTCATGATATTTGTTATTAGTGCGTAAACTGAATTGCTTGTATGACAAGACTATTGAAGCGCAAAGGAGCCCGAGTTTTCATTTAAAAGAACCTGATTGCAAGCGAGCCTGCATTCCAAAGTTCGAAGTTGCCTTTTGAGTTGAAGCTGCTGTTAGTTTTCTGTCCGAAAGTTTTCAAAGTAAAATGGAAAATAGGGAGCATCGATCCGGTAGGTGCCAAAGAACAGAACCGGAGGGGATTGATCTTACGTTAAAGGATGAAGGTGTAGCAAGAGCTTTTAAAAATGCTGGTTGCTGGAGGTTTTGTGAAAAGTTGCAGGGAGGGCATGCAGAGGTAACAAAAGCTTTTGCATTGAATTTTATTGGTTTAAACTCTAAGGTGTCAATGCTAGAATTCCCTGTATCTCCAGAAGCCATTTCTAATGTGACCGAGATTCCTAGAGGGGGACATGAATGGTTCAAAAATTTCAAATTCGATATGAGCCCCTGTAAGGAATTCTTGAAGGAGCCTTATGTAAATGAGGATCTTACCAAGGCTGTGCCAAGGAGTTACGTGAAGGAACATTTTGCACTGCTCCTTACATGCATCCAAAAATATTTAACATGCGAAGGGAGGTATAACAAAGTTTATTCCTATCATTTTAAACTTTTGTTACATTTCACAGGCAAAGCATCAATAGATATCCCCTTCTACTTGTTCAGAAGCCTTAGTAAAATGTGTGATAAAATTCAACTGAAAAAATATGACTGTGAAACATCACTGTTTCACCATGGTTTGGTAAAGATGTTAGTGTTAGATGGTTTGCAAAAGATTGGTAAAGATTGGAACTCCTTTATTTTTATGGCTGGCTTTCAGAGCAAGACAGGCCTCACTCCATTGCCTGTTAGGGAAAGAGAAGAAACAATTGAGGAACCTACTCTTGCTGAGCTTAGAAAGGAGGTGAAAGATCAGAAGAAGTCCAAAACCAAGTTGAAGAAACCAGTGAAGCCCTTGGTAGTCAAGGAGACACCTCAATCATCATCAAAAGAGAAGGTCAAACAGAAGAAGGATACACCTGGACCAAGTGAAGTTGAAAGGGCATCAAGAGTAAAAAGCAGAGGTCAGTTAAGCAAGGAGAAAGGTAAGTCAATTGCTGTTGAAGAAAGTCCTATGTCAAAAGCTAGTTTAACTGATTTACTTGATGCAATTGAGCTTGAACAAGATCAGCCAGTGCAGATTGAGCCAATAGAGTTTGAACAGGACCAGCCAGTGCAGCCAATGCACATTGACTTAACCCAATCCTCACCAGAGAGCATGAAGAAATCAAAGGCTTCTAAAAGGTTACGGTTTGAGGAGCCTAGTGAAGAATATGTGTTCAAACCACGGAGGCCAATTACAAGAAGGCAAATGAAAGAGGCCGAGAAAGTGCATAAAGAGGAGGCAGCTGTAAAAATGCCTAGTACAGAGTTTCTTGAAGTTTTGACTAAAACAGTGCATGCAGCCAGGTGTAAAGACAAGAGTAAAAAGGTTATTATTAGCCAAGGAGGAAATGTCATAGCTATCAAGAACCAGGCAGGAACAACCCAAGAAGAAGTGGCCCAGATAAAGAATGTTTCTAGAGAACGTGCAGTGAGATATGCTAATTATAGAAGGGCTGTATTAAAAGGCAGCACAAGCCTAGTGGGTCAAGCTGACTCGGGGTCTGATGTATTTTCGTGGACAGTACCAGCACTTAAGCAAGAAAAACTCATAAGAAAGTTGAACATGAGGCTGAGATCAGAAAATAAGGCTTTGAAGAAAGAGGTTAGCAGTTTGAAGAAGAAGCTAGGTAAACTAGCTCACTGATTTAAAAGGAAAGGTGCTTTTCAAGTTTTGATAAATTTTGGGTTAAGCTCCATCATTTTGAAACTATTTAGGTCCCTAACACCTGTACAAAATGTCTGAAGAAATCATGAGTTTAAACAGAAAGCGCTTCAAGATAAATATGTTCTGTTTTGACAAAAACAGCAGTTTCGTAGCGTGCGCTACGAAACTGCTGTAGATGCTGTTTTATAAAAAAAATGAATTTGATGATGAGGTCAGCAAATTTTGAAAGGAATGCCTCGAGGACAGGAGGGAGATCATACAAGGCTATCATAGCAATTCAAACAGTGACAGGTGTAAGGTTTGGAGAAAAGGTGAAATATTTTGCTTTTTGCTAAAGTTTTCTTAAAGGTACTTTATGACCGAATTACTAGGGTTTTGGTAGGGTTACCGGAATTTTTGGTTTGTACACCTGTTCAGTCCACAAGGCATCCAGATCATGATACATATGGTGTTATGCGTTGTTATTGAGGAATTAAAGAGCTTGGAGCGGGGTCTTTAAGTAATAAAGAATAATGGAAGACAGGGACCATGAAAACAGGGCACTCATCTTTACTAATTAATGAGCCATCTACACAGCTAGTATCCAAGGCCAGCTCGTTCAGTGAATTCTCCTTCAACATATCTCGGCCACAACAGAAAATGTACAGGTGTCAAAGCTCAAGAAAGGCATCATGCATACGAGGAGATAGAGTTAGAATTTCAATATGATTAGGACTCTATGTATTTACAACACAATACCTTATGTATTTAATAAGTTTGTTTAAAAATAGATAAGGTTAGTTAATGATGGATCATCGAGCTCCCCTCATGCTGGAGGAGGAGACTCGAGGTAGTTTTAGTTTGGTTTTCCTATATATAGAAAAAACTCTGAAGTAAGTAGGGTTGGAGATTTATGAAAAAACAGAGTTTTTTTTATTGGCTAATGTAAAAGACTTTTGACAATAATAGAAAGATTACTTTTCCTTCCCAAGATTCATCTTATGTTCAAAGGCTCAGAATATATATGGTTTTGTCTTTATCCTTTCTGTTTTACATCTCAATAGACATGCAATCACTCTGAATTCACCTAGTGCTCAGACTTCCTGTGTATGTTTATGAGTTGAGGTTCTTTTTGAGAAATGTTTCTGAGTGTTTAAACATTATATGCCTTGGCTTCCATGATTGAGTAGTTAATAGTTTACTGCAGAGGTGTTTGACTCCATGAGCCCAATGGAAGAGGTGTTATTTTGTTGTTCCAACCAGCTTACTTTTATGTACTGTTTGAAGAGTTAGCCATCTTTTCTTGTCATTAATCCATATCAAAAATCTGTGAGAGAGCCCTCTCTGACTAAGGAGGCTAAGCCTTAGTCTAAAGCCTAGTTTGAAATAGTTGCATGAGATCTTGCTAAGTAGCAGCCCTTAGTACACGATTTTGTGATAACACTCTGGGTGAGAGATCCATATATAGATGTGAGCAGAGAGGATGAGTCAGCTCATGTTTTGACTTGTGACTTCTCTCTGTCAGTTCTTGCTTCCACTTGGAGGTTGAGAACCTCTTACTCATCACTAGTCGCATTGATTGAGGCAAGTGTCATTGGAGAAGATTCTGGAAGCTTCCAGGGTCTTTCCACCTCGTTGAATGAACTTGCCATTTGTCATTTCCCACTCAGCACACCCTGGTAGTGCTTCTACCTGCGTTGCAGTGCACCTAGCCAGTGTAATCTCTGCATTTCAGCACAGACAGCTAGTGGAGCCTCTAAATTGATCTTGAATTGACTGTTTCTGAGTGGTTTTTGGTGGAGAACTTCTAGGGGAAGCTGCCTCTGGTTGACCTTGTTCCTTTAGGGGTAGGAACAACTCATTTAGGGACTTTGGATCCCTTGGATTATGGACATTTCATGCTCAATGCTGTAAGGCACAAAAATATCTATAACATAGGGGTTAGAATTTAATCCCCAATAGATCAAGCATTCTTTTGACCTATGTCCTCCACATGACTTACAATCAACTCTGATTTTTCCTTGTTTAAGAGTAGGCCAGAGGCACTACCAAACTTGGATAATATTTGGGAAAATGTATGCCATTCAGCTAGATTGGTCTCCCAATCCCAAGGATGTTGTCAAAAAACATTAAGTGGGATAAGTGATTATTTTCTGAAATTTTGAGGCCCTTAATATTTCCATCCTACATGGAAACCATGAGAGCCCTACTAAGCCCATCCATCTCAAGAATAAAGAGTAAAGGGGATAGAGTGCATCCATGTTGGATACCTCGATGGATTCTTAAAAAATTAGTGGGATGTATGTTAATAAGAACAACTATGTTAGCCACGAAGACACATGTAATAAACCAATCAACATGTCTTCTTTGAAAGCCACACCTATGGGGGATGAGTCTTAAAAAATCCAAGTCCACCCTATCATATGCCTTGATGAGTTCAATATTCATCAAGCATGCTTTCATTTTTTACTACTAACAGAATGGATACACTCTTGGGTGATCCCAACTACACCTTGTATTATCCTTGCTATAAGAAAGCCAAATTTCTCCAAAGAGGTATGCTCAGACAACAACTATTTAATTTTATTAGTGTTAGTGGGAGAAAACTCCTTGAGGTAAGTGTTGACAATCTTAACATAGTGAAAAAAACTATCAACAAGAAGAACTCATTCAAGCAAGCACACTATGAAAACTAGTAAAGTGGGTTTAGGAAGAATACCCAGAGGTCCTACATTTGATGTAGATCCCATAGGGTCTAAACCCTCTACTTCCTCCAATACGCTCAGACCTAAAAAAAAACCAGAGTTGAAACTACGTAGAAAATATTTCAATGAATGTGCATATTAGACATCTTATATCATCAAGTATAGATTTATAAATGATAATACGTTAGACATGAATTATAGAAACATGAGATCAAAACATTTTAGGAACAAGAAAAAGCTTCTTTTATTGAAAAAAAGAAATAGGAATGGAAGAATACAACCTGATCCATCCACAACACCAAAAAATCTTCCTCCGAATCCATTCAGCCCAAGCCTCAAAGATCACCTCAATATGTGCAAAAGGATGTCATATAATGGAATATGAACATCTCTGCAAGGAAAAAAGGGTTTCCTATGACTGAAAGTGCAGGAGGAACAAGGGAAATCAGAATTGATATGGGGACAAAAGGGCTATAATATCGATATCCTATCTCCTTTTATCAATTAGGCCTTCCCATGAGGTGTATAAATACCACAAGAAATTAGTTAATTTAGTTTGGCTATGGGCTCCTGTAGGTGGAATTTCGGTGAAACCCGTAAACCCTGATCATGTTTTTCTTTTCTTTTTTTAATTATGTATGCGGGTTCAGTATTATGGTACCCACGTGTACAACTGCTTTTATAAGGGTAGAGTCGCATATGGAATTGATTTTTTTTTTTTTAATATATGATCAAGTCTGAATGGAAAAGGGATTTCCAAGGCCATATAAAAGCATCATGACTATAAGAGTGCTGAATAATGCTATAATATATGCGCCCTAATATATGAGGTCAAAAGGGGTACATGATGGCTAAAATATATTAAGTGCAAAGAGAGATCATTTGAGAACCTGAGAGGAGTTCACCATATTCCGGCTAGCTAAATACCTTTGTAAGGAAGCAGAAAGAAGGCTCATGTCCGTGAAGTAGGAAAGTGTTCCCTCTATGGACATAGGAAACCCCTCTAGCCCTTGAGTGGGTCTAGTCACAGCAAAACAAAACAACAATCAATTTCCTTAAATAGTCATCATTGGAGGCCTACCTCAAAACTGGTGTTCGGTGAAGCTTTCGTTGCGCTGCTCCAGCTTCTGTTTCCTTCTCCTTAATGAGAAATCGACCTGAAACACCACAAGAAAACAACAGAGCACGTAACTGAGAACAACAATGATGTATTTACTTATAAAGTCAAGGAGTCATAAGCTATCAAGTAAATTGTACACAAGATATAAGAAATCGTTATTGATTGTATTAAGATAAATCAAGAGCAAAGCTTATAACCAAGCCTTGATGTCACAAGCCTTCTCGGAGGGTCCAGTCGATATGTTCCTTCAAGCATTCACTCTCAAGAATGGGTCTCCCAAATGGATAATATCTTTCTCTCTCACTCACAAGCTCTAATGCAAGGCTAAGGCACTCCACAACCTCTTACCAAACTATCAACAATTCCACACTTGTTAAACTCACAACAAAGCTATCTAATCTGCTTCAATCCAAAACCAAGAACTAGCAACTAGCAACCAGTAACTAGCTGATCATAGCAATGGTGAGTGCTTTTATAGGAGGAGGAGCCTCCATGAAATGAGGGAGAGGGATCTTATCCTCAAGGGAGGTTTCACAAAAGGTGGAACTACCATCCTTGCAGAGGAAAGGCAAACCAATCTGACCCAACAACTAGTTCTAGAATCACCCAGAAGACCAACTGCTTGAACTAATTCACCAAATCTGGATCGTCGCAAGTCATAAGCTAGGGCCTAGCGACGACATCACAAGGAAGCAATGCGTTTGGACCAATCGTCGCAATAAATAACTTGATGACTTGTGCCGAGCCCTAATATTTGACCGTCGTAGGAAACACATGTACACCTACGACGGTGTTGCGACGATACAGTTCATGATAGGGAATCATCACACATTTTAATGGTTTACTTGTGACGATGCAGAAACTTAGGCAAAAAGGGTCAATATTCAGTATTAGAGAGCACTTGTTTAATCTTCTTGCATGAGTGGGAAGATATGGACATGTTTATCTGATGTATGACACAGCGAAGGGATTGAGATGAGGTCAGTGACAAATTACTGTGTAATAGATGCCCCCTAAAGCATGAAGCCCGAGAGAGTGGGAGGGGTGAAATATTTTACAAAATCATAACTGAACTAGAACACCACCACGAAGAACCTACAGGCACAAGTACAACTGATATCTCTGATAGTGAAATACATGTAATCTAGGCATGGGTGTAGCCATCCAAAAGACATATGAAACTTGGTCTGTGGTATGGACACAACCACCCAATCGATAAGACCATATATAATGATAAAGGTATGGCAGCCATCCATAAAGACTCAGGTATGGTCACAACCATCCAATCAAAGATTCATGCATGTAATCAAGAACCAATCCATTCAGCCTGTTTGGTCAATTTAGTGTTGTCTAAATTGCTATCATTAATTGTCAACCCGGGGCTCGTAAGCTGATGAAGTGAGATGTACAGTATGTACTTAAGTAACCTTTCCTAGTTCTTTTTGTCGTTTTTGGATGATGTTTGTGGTTGATTTAACTTCTTAAGATGGAGTGATGGATTTATAAAAAAATGAGTGCGTGTGTGTGCATATGGTGGTTTCTAAATGCTTCTAGAAATTTTTAAAGAGAAAGCTTGAAAAGTGACTTGCAATGGAATTGAAACTTCAAATGAAATCAAAGCATTAAACAAAGTGACTAATGGCACTAGTCCACTATCTATGCTGCTGATAAGAACAAAAATAGCATCTATGTTAACTCAATGGAAAGTGAAAAACACTACTTTAACTGCAAAACTTAAATGACAAATCATAACACTTCATTCTTTCTTAACACTCTGCCTCTAGCTGCAATTGTTCATGTGAAAAACAGTTAAGAAGGAATCAGTAATATGAGTCAAAAATCTAATCAAACCAAGCTGCCACTCAATGATATTTTGGTCCAATAAAGGTTAGACAATTATGATGAGAAGACCATCAAAAGGTTAGTAAGCAACTTGTCAAAAACTTGATAAAGTAAACTAGCAATGAAACTAAGTAAGCAAGGTAAAAATCAGCAGCTAAGACAAGACAACTTCAAATACCATCAGTGATAAAAAGAAATAAAAACACACTATCCCGGGCTCCTAGCATACCTGCATAAACAAACTGATCAGTTCTGAAAAGTGCTGGAAATGTAAAGGCATGAAATCAAACTGTACATTATTATACATGTTCAAAGAAATGAAAAACTGCAGAAATCAAACTATACATTATTGTACATGTGAAAATGAAAACAAAGAAAGGCAGGAAAATAAAGTTAAATTCTACTGTACATAGGTTGTGGTAGATGGGGGCCCTCCATCCACTCAACCAGCTAAAGATCAGCTACGCAGAGATGAGCAGAAACAGTCTTCTTATATTAAATCAACATGTCAAAATACAATCAAAAAGTGCTGTAGAAACAGTCTTCTAAAACAGAGTTTGATAACCAAAACAATTACAACAATTACAATATCAAAAGCTAATCTCTAAGCATTGGCAAACGCTTTATTTATAGGCACAGGGACAAACTGTCCTCTGCGTAAACTAAGCAACTACAGTCTTAACTAATTAACTACGCAGCAACACGCAGGCAACTCCGTGCACGTTTGGAGGAAACAGTCATCATGGGGAGTAAATCTATGGTTAGATCCTATCCCTTGCTGTCTTTGTGGTGTGGAGGAAGTGCCAGCTGTGGTTCCGTGTCTCAGTTGGTCACGCAGAGCCGTGCCACCGTTTGGAACTTAACTGTTTGACCGTGGGTACTCCTGTGTTGACCGGGGGCATACGTGATTGATTTGGCCCAACCAATAGCATACGAACCATGTATACATCCATACCAACGTGCCCATGTGGCCCGTTCCTAGAGAAGACACGTGGAGTATAGCAAACAACAAAAAGGCCGCGGAATCTCTGAACAGCTGCAGAATTGCTGAGTAGCTGCGGAATTGCAGAACAGCTGCGGAATTGCTGAACATGTACCAAAATTCTAAACAAACAGTCAATCATTAGCACAGTCAACAAATCATGTTAAAAATACATATAATGCAATGAATTGAACAAGTTGATGGAGGAAATGATGTCAGAAGAGAGAAGTGAATAGGGAAAAGCTGTTGGGAGGATAGGTAAATGAGTGCAAGGTTGAGGCTCAACATACCCCCACTGCGAGGGTGTTGCATGTCCTCATGCAACCAAAATTTTATCATAATCTTTCAGTTCACATGTTCAGATGCCTCTGCCAAGACATCCAACCTTCTCCTTTTCCTTCCTGTTGCCAAATTTGTTCTTGGTTTCCTAACCAAGCACCTGAATTTCAAGTTGACCAAGGCCCTGCTTAATTTCTTGCATTTCCTCTTCAATTTCCTGTTCTTTCTTTGCCAAAGACCCAAATGAAGCATTGTGTTATCATGGATCATTTTGTCCACGTTTCTCTGTTCTTTCAATGCTTCGTTTTCCTGTTTGATGTGGCGATTTAGGACCTCTAGCTCAAATACTTCTTGCTTCAGAGATTGAACCTGCTGTTCAAGGGGCAAGACAGTACTAGGACCAGCAACATATTGCTCTAATGTTTCCAAATAATCATATGCCTCCTGCTGGACAGGGTCAATGTCAGGTGTTTGTCTTGGCCTAAATTCAAATCCTTGAAAACTGCTTTCTCTCTCTTGCTGGAAAGGACTTTCTTCTCTTGGAGAACTTAGCTCAATATCTAGCTGCATTGGAGTCTTCTCAGGTGTGCCCAAATCAATGAAATGGGACTGTTTCTCTTTAGTCACACTCTTCTTCTCTATAAGTCTACTGCTTCTTCTTACTTGCAGGCTAGTACTTTTTGGTTCTTGCTGTTTTTTCTTTTGTTTCTTTTTGAAGATGGCAGTTTCATGAATCTAAGCAAGCCTATGAGCTAATGTTTGGGTATCTTCTTCACTTGAGGGTTCAGGTGAAGGGTATGACTCTTGCAAAATGGCTTTCCCTTTATTCCCTTTTTGTCTTTTTGTTCTGCTTCCATTTTTCTTTTCCTTTTGAATAGTTTCTTGAACAGTTTCTTGGGCAATTTCTTGAAGAGTTTTTGTAACGATTTCTTGGGCAGTTTCTTCAACTTCTACAGCAGTGTCTTGGGCAGCAGTCTCTTCTTGGGTAACCATTTCTTTCCCTTTTCTTCTACTTCTTTTTGGCACCCTAGGAGAGCTACTAGAGGCTTCTACTGCCTCTTGAAAATGGTTTCTAACAAGGAATTTCTCCCATGTATCCTTTCTAATTTTTAACTGCTCCTCAATCAAGATTTTAATGAGTCCATGGTGATATAGGTGGGGCTCAATGTTTCCCACGTGTTTCTGAACAGTGGCACTCATTTTTCTTAGACTAGCTAGCAAGAAATAAGGAAGATTGATGGTATGTTCACCCATAAAATGCATCATTATCTTTGTATGATAAACATACATTATACCAAATCTGCCTTCACATGTTAAAAATTTCTGAACTAGCAAAAGTAAGGCAGTCCATTCCTTTTTAATGAAACTTACAGGTATTCCTTTGGTGAAGATAGTGGTATCCATACCTGGATTTTTCAACATGTTCTTCCACTCTTGGCCTTCAACAACTCGATTTTTGAACCAACATTCCCCAGTACGAGGCAAAGCAGTTGCTTGAGCCAAGCTGCTCTCTGTGACAATGAATTGTAGGTCTCCAATCTCCACAGTATTTGTTTTTCCATCAAACGACCGAGCAAAGGCCTTGGTAACTTCCTTGTGATATCCTTTGAACTTCTGAATAAATTTTAACCACTTGGCCTTCTTCAGGGCATTCTTCGTTTGTGGGTAACCGTCTAAAAACTTGGAACCTTCCGGCTCTGCTCTTAATAACTTGCCCATTTTGGTTACCAGCTCTCTTGCTGCTCTGACAATGTTGTTTGAATACTGAAGAGAGAGCTATACGGGAAAAACAGTGCTCAGCAGTGGGTATTACGGCTACAACAGAATGGCCGTGATGCAATTACGAGACTGGTGGTCAGGGTTTTGAGCGGAGAGGTGAGGAAAATAGAACAGAGTATGTTTACGGTGAAACAGAGTAGTGAATGAAACCGAGAGTGAAATCGATGGAATCGAGGGAGTGAACAGCAATAGAAATGGGGTTATGCATGCGTAGAAGGGTGTTAAAGGATGAAACGGCCGAATCCCATGGACGTCGGGTGGCTGTGTACATCTGGCTGCGGAATGATTAATTGGAGAGCCGTGGTACAACAGTACACGTCACTCTGGTACGAAGAATTAATGAGAGAGAGCAGGCCGTATTAAGTTCAAATCAACAGCAATTAGGGAACCGTTAGGAAGGTGGTGAGGTGGATTACGCAGCATAATGGATGAGGAGTGGACGGGGGTCTTGTCAATCATTACATTACGTGCCTCCTACCATAATCCGAAAACCATACATAAATGATATAACTGTTAGTTAGAAATTTAGAACATACCTTCGTGTATTTGCATTTTGATCCCTTTGCTAATTATGATGCTAACCTTTGATTGATTGCTGCCTTTGTATATGCCATGTGTCCTTGCTCTTTAATGATGCTGGTGCTTTTGACTGCAGATTTTTTTCTTTTTGAAACAGAGTTTGTTTTTGTTGCAGGAACAGAGTGTATTAGCTGCGGAATCTTGATATCAGCTGCGGAATTGACTCCTAGCTGTGGAAATTGCAGCAACACTTTTCTGCCTGCACAAAGAGGATTAAAACAACTTGACTGAATGGAATAGTCCTGAGAGGGACTTTATTTGGTGATAATGAGATGGAATGAATGGACTGGAAGAAAATGAAGTGGAATGAAAATGATGAGATGGATGAGATGGATGAGATGGACAGAAAAAGAGAGAGATTTTTTTTTTTTGGAAAATATAAAGTGTCAGGTGACCCTGATTTTCACTTCATATTTTCTGCATAAGACTGCCAATCCAAGATTGGTTTTCAGGCTTATACAAGAGATTTTTTTATTTTTTATTTTTTTTCGACTGAAAGGAACAAAAACTAGGCTGATGGAGGAGAAGAATTCTTCTCCACCAGCCTCATTGCAGAATCTTCTTGGAACATTTTAACAAATTCCTCCCTTGAGAGTGGCTTGTGGTAGACTTTCAATCTATGGCCATTCACAATGAGAGGAGTCTGAAGCTCATCAATGGTCTTCACTCGAACTGCTCCATTTTTAAAGACTTCATCAATCTCATATGGCCCAAGCCAATGAGTTTGAAATTTTCCTTTGAAGTCCTTAAACTTGGAATCAAACAATAGTGCCCAATCTCCCTTCTAAAACTTTCTTTCTTTGATGTGTCGATCATGCCATTTAGTTCTTTGGTGCTGAACTAGATCGGTCCTTAGAATTGCATCTTGTCTTATTTCATCTAGCTCATTTAGCTGGTCCATTCTGTGTTTTTGAGCTTCTGATAGGCTCATCCCCAATTGAACTGCCATCTTGAAGGTCTTGATTTGGAACTCAATGGGGAGCAGGACTTCTTTCCCATAAACAAGTTCATAGGGAGAATGTCCTGTTGTGTTCCTCCATGTAGTTCTATAGGCCCATAAGGCTTCAGGAAGCCTTTCCGCCCAATCTCTTCTATGAAGATGAACAGTCTTGGTGATAATGCCTTCAAGGAATTTATTTGTAGATTCCACTTGACCATTTGATTGCGGATGGTATGGAGTAGATGTTCTGTGCTTGATTTTGTATTCCTCCATCAGCTTCTCCATCAATTTAGATGTAAATTGGCTTCCCTGATCTGTCACAATTTCTCTTGGGACACCAAAACGAGTAAAAATATCCTCAAAAAGAAATTGAACAACTGAATTTTCAGTGGCAGAAGGCAATGCCTTGGCTTCTACCCACTTAGTAACATAATCAGTGCAAACCAATATGTACTTCTTTTGCTTAGATGGTGGATTAATAGGTCCAACGAAATCTAGAGCCCATTTCTCAAAGGGTTCGATGCATACCTGTGGCTGTAGTGGCATTTCATTTGAAGGAGTTGGTCTCCCAACTCTTTGGCAGCTGTCACACCTTCTAACATACTGCTTTGCATCTTTAAAGAGAGAAGGCCAATAATATCCTAAAGAAAGGATTTTATAGGTTGTCCTCTTGTCAGCAAAGTGTCCGCCGCATGGTTCATCATGACATGCCTTAAGGATGTCAGGCATTTCATCTTCCCGAACACATCTTCTAATCATACAATCTAGCCCTGTTTTGAACAATTCATTAGAAATCCAAGAATAATGTGAACTCTCCTGAATGATTTTCCTTTTCTCATTAGGAAATAAGTGTGGAGGTAGCTTCCCTGTAACTAGATAATTAGCAATATCTGCATACCAAGGAGTTTTGGTAGTTACTGCAAACAAGTATTCATTTGGAAACTTATCCTCTACAGGAGAATCTTCGTTAGTGTTTTGGATTCTAGACAAGAAATCAGCTACTGTGTTTTGTTTTCCTGGTCTATCTAACACAGTAATGTTGAATTTGTTATCACTGAAAATTCTGTTGCCAAATTTTTTTAGCCTAGCTTAAGGATAGGGTGTTTTTGCAGCGCATGAGTCCTCTTTTAACAGTTTCGCAGCGCAACATGCTTCAAGTGATTCCATAGCGCGCTACGAAATTGGGGATTTGCTCGGGTTTTCAGTAGAAGGTTCATATACTAAATTTAGATGATGAGCAGAGTGATGCAAAGGCCAAAAAGGGGAATGCAGTGGTAATGCATAAGGTTGGTGTATTCTACTAATTTGGTTTGAAGGGGGTTCCCCGTGACCATGCGAAAGCATTTTCATGGTTTCTTAAAGCGGTTGAGAAAGGAGAATATTTTGCTAATGTACATGTGCTGGGTGTTAATAAGATATTAGAATGGGCTCTGGACATAGCATGGCATGTGGCAAGTAGTATATTCATCCCGACTACTCCTGTACCTTACACCCAAATGACAAGCCAGCGTGAAGCTTTTGTAATTGGAAAACAAAGGAAAATGTCGGTCGTCATGAATTTCAAGAGAAATCCAGATCCTCTGCTCCTCCCTGCACCGAAAAAATGATTTGAGTGGGTTGATTGTGTATAAAGCTGATAGTTAAATTGAAGTATACTTGTATTGGTTTAATGTTCTCATTAGCAGTTGCAAAACAGTGTCTGATGGTTTAGTGGCCAATCTTCTGGGTAAATCAAATAAGAGTTTGTGCAGTCTTCAGTTGATTATTCCCTTCTGTTGGGTGATAATGATATAAGAGGGGAGTTTCATATTAAAGAAACGACTGGTGAAGAAGCAGATGCTCTCAGAGGAAGACTCATTCGTAGGCTTACATCTGTCATTGTGCACCATGTACCAACATTTTGGAGATTAGCTCTTTCGAGATTCAATGGGAAGTTTGCTAAGGTAGGTTCAACAAATGGCGCTCCTGGTTCAGTGAAACATGAAAAGACTGCTAGACAAAACTCCTTTGAAGACGGCCTTGGTGACGTAAAGGATTCAAATTATTCCTTGGAGGAAGTTGCTGGAATGGTACAGGACATTATATCTGTTTATGAAACTAAGGGAAGGACTGCGCACCCTTGAATGCAGTGCAAACATTGTTTGCATTACGAACCGAAGTTATGAAGGTGTTCATATTGAGGCTCTGCTCTTGGATGAAAACGACTACATCAGATATTGTCAATGATGAATATTGGGTGCCAGTATCTATTCTTGAATGCAGTGGATCAGCTTTTGCTATTTCTTCTTTGCTTCTATCCTTTGGTGAAATGCTGGTCTCTGCAATAGATGAAATTAGTAAATACCCTGCCTGTTGCATCTGATGTATCTTGTCCACTTAGCTTGAGAATACCATCAGGCTGTTACTGGAGTTGGAGCCTGAGTCAGATCCAGTTTGGCATTATCTTAATATTCAGAACCACAGAATTCGTGGCCTCTTGGAAGGCTGCACATTTGATCATGAGGCACGAATGGATGCTCTATATTGCCATGTCCATGAACGTGCGTTATCCTCAGGCTCAGCAAATCTTTCTCTGGCACAGAAAATTGCAAGTGTGGATCCATGCCCACGTAATGTTGAACTTGGTCAAAACATTAAAATTACTCTTGATTTTTATGTGCAGTAGCATGGAGAATGTGCGTAAACTGTTTGACAATATCAGCATTAGAATTTTCTCTTATGGAATGCAGTGATTAAATGCCAAGTGTCAAGTGGTCTTTATAAGGATTTGATTGCCACAAGGCCGCCATTATTAGTGACACCGGGATAGAGATGTGGCACAAGGGCTGGAATTATGTTAACTGGTGTCGTTAAAAGATGAGTGCGCATTGAATAAAAACAAAAGAAGGATGGCACAATTCCTATGAAAGAAACTATCAATTCAGGGTTTCTTGATCTGAACACTCCAATTAATCTTTGTTTGGCATTAATTTTTCAAATGATCTTCATGATCAAATGTCGATGACAGAGAGGAAAAATTGCTGCCATAGAGACAAGGAGGAAAATGGCAGAGCTCGAAATAGACAAGTTTCCTCAGTCAAGGTGGATTGTATTAGTTTGATGTTGTCTTCTACAAACGTTGTAATCGTGCTGGTTACATGCTCTAGCTGTTGGCTTAGAGAAGGAGGATTGTCATATAATTTCTGGCGCTCACTTAAAAGCCACGGTTCAAGAAAATAGCATTAGCAGAAGATGTAAACGCTGTTCCGCTTCATCCTTTTTCGACACCCACTTGTCTCCTTTCTATAGAATAGAACAACTTAGCTTGGCCATTATTTCTTTTTCAGAAGACAATCCAGCTCCAAGTATGGTGGTAGAGAAGGTTTGATAGATACTGCCGTGAAGACCTTACGAATGAGATTGTGGTTGATGGTGGGTTTTACACAGGTGACATTGGGAAGCTCGAGATCCATCAGGTTTTTTGTCACCTTACCAATTTAACCGAAGAGTCCCAGGCCTTGATGATATCTCATTAAAGGTAACTCATTGTTGAGAGCTACCAGATGGCTTTGTCGATCAAACTTGGTTTTTCACAGTCTCTTAATAATCTTGGTGTGGTCTACAACTGTCAAAGGTTTGAATGGATACAGAGTTACCGCACGGATCCTTCAGCTAGTACCCAAGATTGAGAACTTCCGTTCCACCCTGAGATGTATCAAGTTTTGGGCAAAGAGGAGAGGAATATATTCACATACTTTCGGGTTTCTTGGAGGAATACACTGGGCTGTGCTTGTTGCACGGGTTTGCCAAATGTTTCCAAATGCCACCGTCAGTATGCTGGTTTCAAGATTCTTTTGGATATATGCACATTGGCAGTGGCCAACTCCAGTGACATTGGTGGAGACCCAGCCTGATTATTCTGATGGATCAGATAGACATCACCATATGCCAATTATCATACCAGTGTACCCCTATAGTTGCTGCAGTTACAATGTTACAAAAAGCACCCTACAAAAACTCAAGTCAGAATTTTCACGTGGCTGGGATGCAATAATGAAAATGGAGTTAAATTGGAGCACTTTGCCAAACAGTGGTGACTGGAATGTACTCTTTGAACGGTTTCCTTTCTGCTCTAGTTATGATTTTTTCATTCAAATCCATGTTACAGCTTCAGATGAAGATGATTTTCAGAGTTGGAGAGGGTGGTTTGAATCACGTTTCTGTCATCTTCTCTTGAAGTTTGAAAAGCTTCCAGCATACTGTGATCCAAATCCATACCCATATTTTGACAAGAATCTAAAGGAAGCCACCAACAGGGTAGTTTTTCCATAATGACCAATAGCAACAGCTGCAACCAGTGGGTTTGTCTACGATGGCAGTATCCTTCAAATGGTGAACCGTGAAGCCTAGCAAACAACAGATATTCAATTTTGTAAGAAGTTTAGAGGAAGACTGTGTTTTTTAAAATCACACAGCAGTTTCGTAGCGCGCTACGAAACTGCTGTAGGTGATGTTTTCAATACAGAATAAACAGTTTGACCGGGAATATTAGAAGAGAGACACATGTACATCAATACAGCCTACAGCTCATCTGGAGACATGGTATTTGGTAATAGCGTTCAATACTTTGAGTTATTAAAGTTTTGGGAACATGCTGCTACATTTTCGGAGAATGTTGGGAGACAGAGACCGTAAAAACAGAGCACATATTTTGGTCAATTAATGAGCCATTAGCGCTTTCAAGCATCCAAGGTTAGCTGGTTTATTGCATCTTTAGCTCAGCCATCTCAGCCTAACTGAAGGAGGACAGCTGTCAAGGATCCAAGAAGAATCATATTACGAGAAGGAAATTAGTGTTTTAGTTTGATTAAGATTTTGTGTAATTGCAGCTCTCCACTTTTGTAATTAATGAATTAGTTAAGTAGCATATAGGAGTAGTTAATAGAGCCTTTGAGCTCGCTCTAGAGAGGGAGGAATAGATTCCTATAAAGGGATCAGATTAGGATGTAATAGGGGTTGGATGTTTTTAGAAAAGACTGTTTTGGTTTATGTGAAGCAGATTACAGTAATAGAAAAACAGCTGTTGTTTCTTCTCAAGATTCTCAATAGATCATATTGTTCAAATGTATGGTGGTATATTCTCTTAGTGTTCTTTTTACAGTATTGTTACAGCATAATCACTCAGAATTCATGTTTAATGCTCTGACTTCCTGTATGCTTGGCAAGCTGTGGTTTTGTAAAGTATGTTTGAACATCTGATGTAAAGAGCCTTGACTTCCATGAAAAGACAGTGCTTTTGTTTACTGAAATGTATGAGACTCCATAAGCCCAATGGGAAGCAATTCTGTCCAGCCAGCTTATTTTTCATGTGTCTTGTAAGAGTTAGCCATCTTGTTCAATATCAATAACCTATGAGAGAGCCCTCTCAGACTAAGGAGGCTAAGCCTTAGTTAAGAGCCTGGTTTGAAATAGTTTCATGAAATCTTGCTAGGTAGCAGCCCTTAGTACACGATTTTGTGATAACAGAATTCTTGTAAAAGTAAAAGCCATCTTGTAACTCTGCCATTAGTAACAGGTTTGTTCATGAGATATCTAATTGCAGAGTGATCAGTATGGACAAAAGTTTCATAGCCGGTTATATAATGTCTAAACTTGTTGATTGCATGAACAACGACAAAGAATTCTTTTTCAGTCACAGTGTAATTTAACTCAGTGGGAGTCAAATTTTTACTGGTGTAATAAATGGCATAAGGGACCAAATCCTTTTGTCCCAAAACAGCTCCTAGAGCTGTATCTAAAGCATCAGTAGAAATGTGGAAAGGGAGTTTCCAATTTGGCCCTCTCAAAATGGGTGCTTAAGATATTCTAGTCTTTAAAGTTTCAAAGGCAGACTGACATTCAGGATCCCATTTGAACTCACAGTCTTTGGTAAGTAATTTGAAAAGAGGAGATGCTATCTTAGTGAAGTTTTCAATAAATCTTCTATAATATCCAGTAAACCCAAGAAAACTTCTAACATCTTTCTGGCAATTTGGAACAGGTAACTTGGAGATGACTTCAACTTTGGATCTATCAACTTTAATTCCATCTCCTGAAATATGATGTCCTAAAACAATTCCTTCAGTAAACATCATAAAACACTTTTCATGACTTAATGAAAGATTTGTTTCTTTACATCTAATTAGGAATTTTTCCAAATTTTCTAATGCTTCTTCAAATGTGTTACCATAAACTGTGAAATCATCCATGTAGACCTCTACACAATCATGAATTAGATCTGAAAAGATTCCTAGTACAACCCTTTGAAATGTAGCGGGTGCATTGCATAATCCATAAGGAAGTACTCGGTAAGCAAAAGTTCCCCGAGGACAAGTAAATGTGGTTTTTTCTTGATCTTCAGGTGCTACCTGAATTTGATTGTAACCACTAAAACCATCCAAAAATGAGAAAAACTTTTTACCTGCTAAAGTATCTAACACTTGATCAATAAAGGGAAAAGGAAAGTGATCCTTCAAGGTTGCTTTGTTTAATTCTCTGTAATCAATGCAAACTCTCCATTTACCATTATTTTTAGGTACTATAACCAAGGGAGAAACCCATTGGCTATCTGGAATAGGGTAAATGAAGTTTACATTGAGTAACTTCTGGAGCTCTTCTTTCACTATCTCCCTAAGATTTGGATTCATCCTTCTTTGAGGTTGTCTGATTGGTTTACTGTTTTCCTCAATGTAGATGTGATGAATGCAAGTCTTAGGGTCAATACCTTTCATGTCGGTATACTCCCATGCAAAAGCAGTAGAATGTCTTTGCAAGACTTTGGTTAGCTCTTCCTGTTGGGATTTTTCCAAGTTTTTGTTAATGTTTAATGTTTTTCCTCGAAAGATCTCAATGGCAGAACTACCAAATTCTTCCATAGAGAAAAGAGATATTTGTCTAGATGATAGACACTCTATGTCAGAATCCAAATGAAATTGTGTAGAGTCATATTTTGAAGATGGTTCAAAATTTTCTAATGTATTCAGAATTTGACTATCTTCACTAATCTCAGAAATGGTAAAGACAGGTTGTATAGTATCTTCATCATCAACCCACTCATTATCTCCTATTTCTGTAATTGCTTTCGCTGGAGGATACAGATTGAACTTATTTGTTGAATTGCCATCAGAAATATACATATCCCTAGACCTAAAACTTATGAAAGCATCAGTTGTGGCCAGCCAAGGTCTTCCTAAAATAAGAGGATGTCCTCCTAGATTGTTCTTGGGAGTTAAAATCATAAAATCAACTGGATATTCCCAAGAGTCTAGGGAGACTGGAATGTCTTCCAATACACCATCAGGTTTAATGATTGATCTATCTGCAAGCTGCAGCAAAGTAGGTGTAAAGAGAAGGTTAGGAAGTTTTAACTGGTCCATGGTCTGTCTACTCATAATGTTGATAGCAGCCCCTAAATCAATCAGAGTATTTGGTATTTCTACCCATTGATATGTGTTTTGACAATTGGACTACCGGGATCTACATATTTCTGCATGGAAATCTTTCCCATCATAATGTTTGCAATTTTTCCTACCAGGTGGATCCTTCTAGTATCTCTTGGTTTCCTTCCTGGTCTTTTAAGGCTCTGTAGAAACTTTTTCTACAAATTATCTAGCTCTGATACCATGTAGAAACTTTTTCTACAAATCATCTAGCTCCGATACCATGTAGAAATTTTGAATAATTTAACACATATTCAACAGAGATTATCCTGATCATACAATTTAAGAGGAACATGTATAATACATAATCTCCTCTACGTTGATCAAGAATATAGCAGCATCAATAACAATAAAACATCAAGAGCATTCACACATTAACACAGTATGTATCACGGGGAAAGCATATCGCTAAAAACCCCACACTATCTGTATATTAATGATTGAGTCATGTAAAATTACACAGCATAATACTTCTCACAATTATCTCCACCTCTGTTACACACAATACAGCTCAGATCTGATCTCCAAATCTCTTCCACTGCTTGCCTGCCTCCACTGCTCAATACCTGCTCAAGAATTGATGAGAATTGTTTCCCAAACTCGATTTTCACCTGCAAAATAGTCACTCACTCTTTGTGGACGTGAGCAAAGGCTAAAATGTGGGCCAAATACGTGAGCAAACTCATTGGCATACTGAATCCCTTGATTGTGCAAGATCTGGTGCACAACTATAGTCACAACTGATAGCAATCTGATTCTCTACCACTTGTCCCTGTTGAACTGAACATGCACTGACATGCAACTGAGTTAACTGATGTATTCTTTAGTTGTATTATGAGTTAATAATTAGTTTAACAACTCATCATTAGTCTATCTGCAGTTAGACTAACTACAACCAGTTTAACTAAGTTAAACTGAACACAACTCCATCAACTGTACCTCCAGTCCACTAAACTCAACTCACTTGAGTTCTAACTGAAGTCATGCATGCAACAACTCAACTGACTCATAAGAAAAAAGAATTTCCTTCTGACAGCTGCATGTGCCACTTCCGTAGCTCAAACTGAAGTGCTCCAAGAGAATAAGATTAAGTTTATAGTCCAAATATTATTGTGAGATAATAATATTTGACTTTTCTATTTTTGACAGCCAGTCTAAAAATAGACTTGATCACTCACACTGTGATCACTCACACTTTCATCAAAAATAGAAGTCCATCTATTTTTCCCAACTTGATCAATCATCCATAAACATAGACATGATCCATATGTCTAAAAATAGACATAGTCTAAAAATAGACTTGCGCCAAAAATAGCCTGCGGGCCCACTTAGTGAAGGCGACTCTTTTCACTAAGCTCCATCATCTTGTTGCAATCTCAACACTCCCTCTCGACAAGATATGGATTATCAGCAACCCCTATCCTGCCTCGGTGGTACTCGAATTTTCTCCTGGTGAGAGCCTTCGTCAGAATATCAGCATCCTGATCCTCCGTTGGAATGTACGAAAGTAACATGATCCTCCGCTGCACACAATCTCTGATATGATGGTACCTGATGTGCTTGGACCCGAAAAACCCGACCAAGATCATCCTCATCCACACAGATCTCTGCTTCCTGCTATACCAAGAAACTACTGTCGATCCGATACTGAAGACCCCTCCTGATGTGCTCTTTCTGTCCGTTGGGCTCCCTACCCACTCTGCATCCTCCTGCCTGTACCAAGATCCATATCCCGATGTGCCTCTCAAGTGGCTCAATACATGCTTGCCCGCCTTCCAGAAGAGCTTGGTAGGCTTAACCATAGCTTGTGAAAGTTGGTTAACTGCATAGCATATATCAGGTCGTGTATTGACCAAATACATCAGCGACCCCACCAACTGTCGATAAACAGTGGCATCCACTTCTTCTCCCGAAGTGGCATCCTCCTTCCTCCAACCTCCAGGAAGAGGAGTATCAACAGGCTTGCAGCCATGCATGTTGAACTTCTCCAGTATCTCCCGAGCATACTTTCCCTAAGAAACAAACAGTCCACCACTGCGCTGCCATATTTCCAATCCTAGGAAATAGTGAAGGAGGCCCAAATCCTTCATCTCAAACTCTGTAGCAAGATCCTTCTTGCATGACAGTATCAACAGCTCATCACCCGTTAGAATCAAATCATCAACATACAGTACAATGATAAGAAACTTACCCTCCACCACAATCTGGTATAGGTTCGGATCCGCCTCGCTTTTGGAGAATCCAAGTCCTGTGAAATAGCTGTCTATCCGTGTGTACCAAGCACGTGGTGCTTGCTTCAACCCATACAGCGCTCTCTTGAGCCTGCACACATGCGACTCGCTGCTGAAGACTTCAAAGCCTTCGGGTTGCTCAATGTACACCTCCTCCTCAATGACTCCATTGAGGAACGCAGTCTTCACATCCATCTGATGAATGTGCCATCCCATCTGCGATGAGAGAGCAAGAATCGTCCGTATGGAAGAATACCTTGCGACAGGTGCAAAGGTCTCCTCATAATCGATCCCCTCAATCTGTGAAAAGCCTCGGGCAACAAATCTTGCCTTGTACTTCTCCACACTCCCATCAGCTGCCTGCTTAACTTTGTAGATCCATCTCGAACCCACCACTGATTTCCCTTCCGGTCTAGGAACAATCTCCCATGCACTGTTTCTGACAATAGAATCATACTCTTCCACCATGGCGTCTACCCATGCGGGATCCTCCACAGCTTACTCGAAAGAGGATGGCTCAGTCACAACACACTTGCTCATAAGAGCCATGTATCCAGTGTACCGATCAAGTGACTGTCTCTACCTGCGTTGGGCTGTAGGTGGTCCTACAACTTTCTCTGCATCTTGAGCCAGTCGCTCAGCTTCTGTCAAGCGCTTTCGCCCTCTGATGGTTGGCGCTGCATGAGTGGTCTCTTCCACTCCATGAACCTCGTCCTGTGGCTGATCCACGTCCTGAAGCTCATCCTTAGGAACTAATAGCTCCTCATCTGCATGCAAGTGTAGCTCCCTCTCAAGCGAACACTTCATGGCTTTCTCCTCCTGAAATTTTATATCCCGTCGCACAACAGTTTTACCACTGTCTGGCAAATACACACGATAGTTGTGGGGCGTATCAGTGTACCCCACAAATATCCCAACCTCTGCAGTCGGCTCCAACTTCTTTCTGGCATCCTTCATCACATGCATGTAAATGTTAGCACCAAAAATCCTCAAATGAGAAAGATCAGGCTTCTTACCAGAATAAGCCTCCTTGGGTGTACTCATGCCAAGTATCCTATGAGGACAACGGTTCTGCACATAAACTGCTGTATTGCATGCTTCCGCCCACAAGTGAAGGGGTAGGCCCTGATCATGCAACATTGCCTGTGCAGCACCCACAATCGTTCTGTTCTTCCGCTCAGCTACACCGTTCTGCTGTGGGTTATGGGGAGCTATGAGCTCTCTACGAATCCCTTCTGCCTTGCAGAAATCCTTGAACTCGTCCGAGATGTATTCACCACCATTATCGCTCCTAAGAGCCTTCACCTTCTTCCCCGACTCCTTCTCGACCAATGCTTTGAATTCACAGAACTTTGAATATGTCTCGCTCTTCTTCTGCATGAAGAAGATCCAGCACTTACGAGAGAAATCATAAACAAAAATCACATAATACCTGTATTTTGCTGTCGAAGCAACTGAGAAAGGTCCACACACGTCTGTGTGAATTCTCTCAAGGATCGTCGTGGCGCGACTATCCTTCTCGTGAAAGGTGGCTTTCACAAACTTCCCCAAAGTACACCCCTTGCACTGATCTGACTGCGCAAGTGTGCCTTTAGGAAGCCCTGTAGTGATCTGCTGTAGTATCTTCAAGGCTCCATGGTGAAGGTGACCCAATCTCCTGTGCCACAACTCGCCATCATCCCGGCTCACCAATCCTTCTGCCTTGCCTGCCATTGCTGCGCATCCATCTACATGCAACTGATAAAGGTTCCTCACTCGAACCCCTATCTTCCGGGTCTCACCAGTTGTCTTGCTGCGCAGGAAGGCCTTTCCCTCGCTGAAAACAACATCATACCCCTTGTCTTCTAACATCGCCACTGAGATGAGATTCTTCTTCAATCCTGGAACATGCATGACTTCCTTCAATACAAAGGGTTTACCAGACTCCCTCTCAAAGGAAATGGTACCGATACCGGTCGCACTGTATCTACCATCATCGCCCATCTCGATGTGCACTCCAAGATCTTTGTCCTCCAGATCAGAGAACAAATCTCTATCTCCCGTCATGTGAAAAGACGCACCACTGTCCAAGAACCACACTGATCCCATCACACTTGAAACCAAGCATGCGATCAATGAAAAATCAAGCTCAAACTGAGAAGCTAAAGCCTCTCCCCCTGCAGATCCAGCAGCTTGCTTTTTCTTCTTCTTCTGCGGACAATTTGTGGCATAGTGTCCATGCTGGTGACAGTGAAAACACTTCACCTTGGACATATCCTGCTTCTTGCCTTTCGCACCGGAATGAGAAGCTTTCTCGTTCTTCCCCTTCTTTGCTTTGGCAGCCAAAGCACAATTCTCTTCATCAGATATCTTTGATGAAGATCCATTCTCACCTTTATTGTTATTGAGTTTATCCTTGAGCGCCAGGTCGCTCTTGCTTTGGAATAACATTCGCAATCTGTTGAAAGACATTTCAACAACACTGTTGCAAATTCGAATTCCACCAGCAACCAACTCAACTGCTTCTGATCAACCCTCACTTGATATCCTGTAAAAATCTCTTCTACAAATCAAGTTGCTCTGATACCATGTAGAAACTTTTTCTACAAATTATCTAGCTCTGATACCATGTAGAAACTTTTTCTACAAATCATCTAGCTCCGATACCATGTAGAAATTTTGAATAATTTAACACATATTCAACAGAGATTATCCTGATCATACAATTTAAGAGGAACATGTACAATACATAATCTCCTCTATGTTGATCAAGAATATAGCAGCATCAATAACAATAAAACATCAAGAGCATTCACACATTAACACAGTATGTATCACGGGGAAAGCATCTCGCTAAAAACCCCACACTATCTGTATATTAATGATTGAGTCATGTAACATTACACAGCATAATACTTCTCACAAGTATCTCCACCTCTGTTACACACAATACAGCTCAGATCTGATCTCCAAATCTCTTCCACTGCTTGCCTGCCTCCACTGCTCAATACCTGCTCAAGAACTGATGAGAATTGCTTCCCAAACTCGATTTTCACCTGCAAAATAGTCACTCACTCTTTGTGGACGTGAGCAAAGGCTAAAATGCGGGCCAAATACGTGAGCAAACTCATTGGCATACTCAATCCCTTGATTGTGCAAGATCTGGTGCACAACTATAGTCACAACTGATAGCAATCTGATTCTCTACCACTTGTCCCTGTTGAACTGAACATGCACTGACATGCAAATGAGTTAACTGATGTATTCTTTAGTTGTATTATGAGTTAATAATTAGTTTAACAACTCATCATTAGTCTATCTGCAGTTAGACTAACTACAACCAATTTAACTAAGTTAAACTGAACACAACTCCATCAACTGTACCTCCAGTCCACTAAACTCAACTCACTTGAGTTCTAACTGAAGTCATGCATGCAACAACTCAACTGACTCATAAGAAAAACGAATTTCCTTCTAACAGCTGCATGTGCCACTTCCGTAGCTCAAACTGAAGTGCTCCAAGAGAATAAGATTAAGTTTATAGTCCAAATATTATTGTGAGATAATAATATTTGACTTTTCTATTTTTGACAGCCAGTCTAAAAATAGACTTGATCACTCACACTGTGATCACTCACACTTTCATCAAAAATAGAAGTCCATCTATTTTTCCCAACTTGATCAATCATCCATAAACATAGACATGATCCATATGTCTAAAAATAGACATAGTCTAAAAATAGACTTGCGCCAAAAATAGTCTGCGGGCCCACTTAGTGAAGGCGACTCTTTTCACTAAGCTCCATCATCTTGTTGCAATCTCAACAGGCTCAACTCCTTTATTGTTTTTGCTAGAATGGGAATCTCTTTAATGGCTTGTAACAAGGGAATCTTGATACAGACATTCTTAAATTCATCTAGAAAATTATAGTCAGGCAACCAAATTTGCGTTTCCACTCCTTTGTCGATTTGTAACCTTTCAGGAAAAGGAGGTGTGGCCACTGATGTAGGTTGCTCAACTATGGGAGTTGTGGGGGTTGATTCTTTTTCTTTTTCTTTTTGAGTGTTTGGGTTTTGAAGGGATGCTTCAAAACCCTTATTAGCTCTAAGAGATTCTTCCTCAGAAATGCTTGGTTGTTGAACATTTATAGAAGGTTGATCTAAGATTCTACCTGATCTGAGTTGTACTTCATTGAGAGGAACAATCATATAGGTAGGGAATGGTTGACCTTCCATCATGTAAGCATTTTGAGGGTTCCTATTATTGGGGTTTGGCAATGGCTGAGAAGGAAGTTGATTTGACTTTTGTTGGGATTGGAGCAAGAGTTGAGAATTTTGATTTTGTGGAGAAGGTTGTTGTTGTTGAGGGAATGGCAATGATAGTTGTTGACTTTGATTTGGAAGTTGTGGAGCTTGCTGATTCTGAAAAGATGGAGGATATTGATAGAATTGAGCAAATCTCCCATAAGGATTTTGCATGCTTTGCATCCATGATTGAAAAGGATTTTGAGGTTGAGGCCAAGGTTGTTGCCAAGGATTCCAATTTGGTTGGGGTTGAAAATTCATAGAGTTGTTAAACCCTTGATTTTGTTGCCCCTGCCAAGGTCTCCTTGCAACAAAATAGAGAGATTCAAGTGTATTTGGATCTTCTTGAAAGACTGCTTTGAGCCCAGGGATTGAAGGACAATCCTTGGTCTCATGGTTTTCTGAGCAAATTACACATGTTTCCACAACTTGTTCTTTTCTTTTAAAGGATGTTTCTTCCTACACTTCGGGCAAAAGATGGCCAAGGCCTCGACTTCTGCTTTCTGTTTATTGTGGATCTTAAGGGTGTCTAATTGTTCACTCAGAATCCCTAAGATGTCAGTTTTGAATTCATCAAGCATATTGCCGATCTCAGCCCTACTTACTGATCCAGTTGCAGATTTATTTGCTCTGAGGAGAGAAGGATCTCTAGGCCCTTTTTGAGTTTTTGATTTTCCCCTTGAGAGATGGACACATAATTCTGCTATATCAGAAAGTGGAAGCTGAGATATATCTCCCTTCCCCATCATATTCAAAAGATCTATCCATTCATCTCTAATTGCTTTTAGTAATAGGGCTTTCAAGGTCTCTTCATCCAAGTTACTCATTTTTGCTCTTTTCAAATTATACTGAAATATTTCAATCAATTCCTCCAAATTCTCATCTTCTCTTTGTACCATTTTAAATACCTCATCCTTGTGATTGGTGGGCATACAATAGTCCAGGTACCTATCCAAAAATTTCTGTTTCATATCATTCCAAGACCTAATGGATTGAGTGACTAACCCCATGAACCATTTCAAAGCTTGTCCTTTCAATGTGGAAGGGAACAATTTGAGTTTTTGAGTGTCATCCAAATAGTCATAAGTTCTACATACGACTTCAAACTCAAATAAGAATGTTTCAGGGTCCTCATTCCTTGATCCATTAAATTTCGGGAGGACAGATGGTGAGATGTTCTTCATGGTGGCTTGGGAATCCTCATCGACTATAGGGAACCCGAATGAGTTATCCCCATCCCTATTTCCTCCAATATTACCTCTACCTCCTCCATTGTTTCCTCCTCCTCCTCTACCTCTACCTCTACCAAATCCAGGTGCTTCTTCCTCTGCCATGGTAGTTTCCCCAGAGACTTCAGAGTCTTCTGGTTCTTCTACTAAGGGTGTATGAGAAGGATTCCCTCCTTCTTCTTCAGGTGTTTCTACTTCTTCAATTATAATTTGCCTCTCTGGAGAAAGAAGGAAAGGATCTCTTTCAGACTCGATGGAAGGTATGGGAGAGTCGACTCTTGCTTCTTGAATTCTGGGAACCCTAGGGCTAGGAGTGTCAGTTGGAGATAAGGGAGGTGTCTCTTGTCTATCCCTTGAAGTAGATGGACTTGTAAAAATCGAACTCTTGGCTCTAGCTAAAAACCTTCCCCTAGAATCTCTAGCTCTATGCATGTCATTTTTTATTTTTTCTTCAAGTCAGGCTAATAATTATTTTTCTGATCTTCCAGGTCACTCTAGGTGCAAGAAGAGAGCATACTTAAGAAACTATTAAACCAATAACTTTCTCTTTTCTGATCCTCCAGATCACTTTAGGTTCAAGAGGAGAGCATACTTTGAGAAGTTATCAATTTCCCTTTCTTGAAATTTTCTTAATTTTTTTTTTTAGAATTGGCTACCTAATTTCACTTCCCCGGCAACGGTGCCAAAATGTTTGGTCAATTTAGTGTTGTCTAAATTGATATCATTAATTGTCAACCCGGGGCTCGTAAACTGATGAAGTGAGATGTACAGTATATACTTAAGTAACCTTTCCTAGTTCTTTTTGTCGTTTTTGGATGATGTTTGTGGTTGATTTAACTTCTTAAGATGGAGTGATGGATTTATAAACAAATGAGTGCGTGTGTGTGCATATGGTGGTTTCTAAATGCTTCTAGAAATTTTTAAAGAGAAAGCTTGAAAAGTGACTTGCAATGGAATTGAAACTTCAAATGAAAGCAAAGCATTAAACAAAGTGACTAATGGCACTAGTCCACTATCTATGCTGCTGATAAGAACAAAAATAGCATCTATGTTAACTCAATGGAAAGTGAAAAACACTACTTTAACTGCAAAACTTAAATGACAAATCATAACACTTCATTCTTTCTTAACACTCTGCCTCTAGCTGCAATTGTTCATGTGAAAAACAGTGAAGAAGGAATCAATAATATGAGTCAAAAAGCTAATAAAACCAAGCTGCCACTCAATGATATTTTGGTCCAATAAAGGTTAGACAATTATGATGAGAAGACCATCAAAAGGTTAGTAAGCAACTTGTCAAAAACTTGATAAAGTAAACTAGCAATGAAACTAAGTAAGCAAGGTAAAAATCAGCAGCTAAGACAAGACAACTTCAAATACCATCAGTGATAAAAAGAAATAAAAACACACTATCCCGGGCTCCTAACACACCTGCATAAACAAACTGATCAGTTCTGAAAAGTGCTGGAAATGTAAAGGCATGAAATCAAACTGTACATTATTATACATGTTCAAAGAAATGAAAAACTGCAGAAATCAAACTATACATTATTGTACATGTGAAAATGAAAACAAAGAAAGGCAGGAAAATAAAGTTAAATTCTACTTTACATAGGTTGTGGTAGATGGGGGCCCTCCATCCACTCAACCAGCTAAAGATCAACTACGCAGAGATGAGCAAAATCAGTCTTCTTATATTAAATCAGCATGTCAAAATACAGTCAAAAAGTGCTGTAGAAACAGTCTTCTAAAACAAAGTTTGATAACCAAAACAATTACAACAATTACAATATCAAAAAGCTAATCTCTAAGCGTTGGCAAACGCTTTATTTATAGGCACAGGGACAAACTGTCCTCTGCGTAAACTAAGCAACTACAATCTTGACTAATTAACTACGCAGCAACACGCAGGCAACTCCGTGCACGTTTGGAGGAAACGGTCATCATGGGGAGTAAATCTATGGTTAGATCCTGTCCCTTGCTGTCTTCGTGGCGTGGAGGAAGTTCCAGCTGTGGTTCCGTGTCTCAGTTGCTCACGCAGAGCCGTGCCACCATCTGGAATTTAACTGTTTGACCGTGGGTACTACTACGTTGACCGGGGGCATACGTGACTGATTTGGCCCAACCAATAGCATACGAACCATGTATACATCCATACCAACGTGCCCATGTGGCCCGTTCCTGGAGAAGACACGTGGAGTATAGCAAACAACAAAAAGGCTATGGAATCTCTGAACAGCTGCGGAATTGCAGAACAACTGCGGAATTGCTGAACATGTACCAAAATTATAAACAAATAGTCAATCATTAGCACAGTCAAAAAATCATGTTAAAAAGACATATAATGCAATGGATTGAACAAGTTGATGGAGGAAATGATGTCAGAAGAGAGAAGTGAATAGGGAAAAGTTGTTGGGAGGACAGGTAAATGAGTGCAAGGTTGAGGCTCAACACAGCCCAAACATATTTAATCTTAGTTTGGGGTCTTGAAACCCTAACCGATCATAGTACAATTTCTAGCATGCGAACAGATGTGCTGAAGTCGAGCATGATAGAAAATCGCTTGATTACCGGTCAATGATGGAAACCATTAACAAGCGCGAGAGAGACCACCAATAATTCCAATGGTTCTCAAGGTATTTCCAGTACAATCCACTAAGTGTGAAAAATGATTTGGAGTCGAACACTCGTGGAATCACCCAATCGAAGACCAATGATGAAAGTCCATCATCAGGTGCGAAGAACTTGCCATTGAGGCATGCAAGCTCTAAGATACCGAAAGGGATCTCTAGATCGACTTCCTGGATAATGAGTTGGTGTCGACATGAAGTGACCCATCGTAGGAGGGCCATAATGTTTCCCTCATCAACGACACAAGACAAGGCACAAGTGGTAGACGGTGAAACAAGGTATCATAGGAGGAGGTAAGGGCGTGAACTGCAGAAGGATTATACTTTTGAACATATCGGCGACACGACTTCGGAATGTGGTAGCATTTTGGTACCAAGGGATCGGAGGTCTGATGGAGAAAACATGGATCAGATGGGATGAGGCAAAATGGAAACCCAAAACCCCGGAAGGCCAATGACGATGTGAGGATATCCCAACCCGACGAGAAGAAAAAGTGTCGATGTTCAAGAGTGACTAGCTGCCGTAGGTAACCAATGATGACTTCCAAATTTCCCCCCACCATTGCTGGTGAGTACCCCAATTATTTTTGAAAAACAAGATTGAAGGGGATAACATATGCTTGTGATATAATTTTGTCCTTTGGACAAATCCAACCTAGTGAGATTTTAATGAGCCCTAGGGAGGAGAAGCTCGAGTCTCATCATGGTGATGAGTCCAATGTCGTCAGGGTTTAACGAGTCTGACATAGGTAAAACTCAGAGTCTTTTTCATGTTTAGAGAGTTTTAAAAAGACATGGAAAATAAAACTGCAAGGGGGTCATTTTTCGTAAATTTATGTCCCTCGAGTCCGAAAAAGTAGAAAACAATACTCGAGAGAACCACTTGACCATTACGATTAAGGATTACTTTTCGTAATTTGTGTTCCCAATCTGAAAAAGTAAAAAAGCGATCAGAGACACGACGTTTCATAACTAAAAATGAGCTTGAAATGACAAAATCCCGGCCATATTTTCGTGTTTATACAGTCAGAAAAGAGATGAAAGTGGATTGTCTTTTTATTCCATTTAACGAGTTAAAACTCAGCAATCTTCTCATCTTTTATAAGTTGGAAAAGAGCTTAAAGAAGACCCGTCCTAGAGGAATGAGTGGTATAAAGGGTAGAAACTAGTTCCGAAAATGGTGGAATGACCCAAAACATGTAATGGTGAAGAGGCTGGCTAAGAAAAAACCACTCATCGTTGCGGTCCCTCAGGAAAGGACAAACAACCAAGTGAAAGCATACGATAGGCCAAAGAGATGGCAGCGATGGAATGAAACAATCCAAGGCTCATCTAGTAGAATTTAGTAGATAAAAGTGGCAATCACGAGATGCAAATCGAGTATGGGTTCAGTTTTATAAAAGCTTGAACCATGGAGAACTCTGCTTGGATTCGGTTTCATGTTTACATAAGCTTGAAACAAAAAACTATGCTTGTTATAAGTTCGCATGCCCCCAGCATAATGACTCAAATCGACGTACATGCCCCCCCAAGCTTCATTGCATTCAACGAGGTGGATGGAATGAAGGTTCTCTTTTGAGATCTTGGAATGACTCGACTTGGATTTTACGAGATCTTAATCAAAGACTCGATTTGGAAAAGGGAGTTGTTTCGTTTTTTAATGAGGTTGTTGACATAGTAAAATAACTATCCTCATAACCCTTGTTTCATTTTTTAATGAGGTTGAGAGAAGATCAAGAACATTTCTCAAGACTCCTTGTTTAATTTGTTAATGAGATCGACACAAGATAAGAACTATCCTTGGGATTCCTTGTTTCATTTTTTAACGATGTTGACAAAAGATAAGAACTATCCTCCTACTCCTTGTTTGATTTTTTAATGAGGTTGTTATAGACATTTTTGTGCCTCGCAGCATGGAGCATGAAATGTCGATAATTACAGGGATCCTCAGTCCCTAAACATGTTGTTCTTACCCCTAGAAGAACAAGGTCATCAAACCACAACACTTCCCATCAGTTCTCCACCTGAAAACACTCAGAAACAGGCTATTTTTGGATCATGTCAGCTGCTCCACTGAGCATCTGCGCTGGAATGCAACTGCTCCTCCTTGTACCTGCACTGTAAGTCAAATCTAATGAAGGCTAACTGCGCTGGGCGAGATTGGCCAAGTGGCACAGTCATTCTGCAAGGTGTCAATTGCCCAGGAAGCTTCCAAACTGACACTTGGTTCATGGGATTCGCCCTGTGATGAGTAAGAGGTACTTGATCTCCATGTGTAAGCAAGGATCTCCAAGTGGACTCAAGAACTGAAGTTTAACTGAAGAGGGAGAGGACACAAGGCAGCTTCATGCCAGCCTCAAGCTGACTCATCCTCTCTTCTTCTCTCCTATATATAGAGCTCTTCTATGAGGTCTAGGGAGGCGGGAATTTTGTGCAAAGCAAGGAGGTGCTGTTGGTTTACAGTTAGAGCTATTGGGTGATTGCTTTCTAGAGGTGAAGAGGAGATTTCTTGCTGCTGGGGAGGTGCTGCTGGATTGGAGCCATTGATGGTTGTAACCTTCTCAGAACCCTTTTACTTCTATCAATAAAGCTTTGAATGTTCTCCTATATACTTGTATTGCATTGATGTTTTGTATTTACTTGTATATCTGATTCACTCTAATCCATGCATCAGTTATGAGTACATGTTTCTTGTAGTTCTCTTTCTCTTGTTTGTGCAGGATCTGTGTGTAGCTGGGCCGGCAAAGGGAGCAAGGAGCTGGGAACAAGAGACAAAGAGAGAGGACAGGATTGACAAAAGCGAAAGACACCGGTTGGTTAATCTTTTCTTCCTTCTCTGTACTTTCATAAAGGAAAATAATCAAAGCTTTACTTTCAGTTGTTGCTAAGGACTGTCACCCTTAGAGTAGGGATAGGGTCATCCGAGTCGAATACTTTTCCCCACAACAGAGGTTGACACAAGATCAAACTATACTTGGATGCCTTGTTCATGGGCCATACGAGAACATGGCTCCCAAGAGGTCTTCACTCGATGGAAGAACTGTGCTCTGGGAGGAATACATGTGATTAGGCACCAACAACAAGTCTGGTTCCAATGCTCCCAGTACATGATGTACGAGACCATTTACTTGAGCAGCAACAGATGCGAAGACGGAACGGGTAGCCGCATAATTGACCTGTGGCGAGGAAGGCACTGCGTGCGGGTGAGAGTCGATAGGGTATGTGTAGTGTCCTATCTAGGGTGCTAGATTAGGCTATATTTATTATCGACCAGGATCAGTAAACTTCGAGGCATGCGTCTACAATCTATAGAAATAAAGGATTCCTAACTAAGTGTTCGTGATGGTAGGTTACAGAACTTCTTTACGAAAGGTTGAGGTATGCTCCCTATCACCTGGACACTCAGGTCACTCAATTCATCTACCTATTCTAAAAACACTGTGTATTACTTAAACCAAGATTTCAATCCCCTTACGAGGATGCTGTGCATAAAACCCCTGTTCAGTGAACACTCAGCATTCAATGTTTATCATTCATGAAAGATTGAAACATACTAAAATCATAAGCACACTTAAAATTCAAATATATGAGAAACAGGGTTTATGAAGATGCTCTTAAAAATAACGAAAGATCAGATCCCTTACAGGATACAATTCAATGATCTCAGCGATGAATCCTTCAAGCTACCATCATAAACATTACTCATACAAATTTCTAATTAAATCAATGAAAGCATAAACCAAACTCTAATCACTGTGCATACTATTGAATATTCAGAAGTTGCAAATGAAATGAAATGAAAGTATACCCGTTCCACGCAGGGCCCGTCCGCGTTTCAAAGGTATACTGGACTGTGCTCAAGCAACTATCGAATCAACGCAACAATGAAATCGTGACTGCAACCGTGTTTTTGGTATTAAGTTCAAAAGCTCTATTTTCAAACGATACAATGATAACCACTAACTGAAAACAAATAACTGTGTTTACATATGTTTTACAACGTTTACATTTTGTAATGAATGTACATTCGTGATGCGGCTGTTGCCGCTTTTGCTATGGCATAGTTCTTAAGTTGTTTCCATTCTGAACCGATTCCAAAAAGGAACAAAACTAAATCAGTTTAGAACCCTATGTTGTTGCTGCTTTTGTCACCAACATGTTATGCTTTGACCGTCATTGACTGCGCATTCAGGAGTGTTGGTTCTGCTGTAGGATAGGTGTTCCTCCATGCTTGTACATTCTATTTTTCATCCCTACCCTTTGCTTTAGCTTAGCTGTCATGCCATATGTCAAACAATAAACCAATTATAGGATGTTGCAACTTCCTGTAGTATTTTTATCAAAATCCCTAATTCTTTAACATAAAACTCATAAATCAATTCTAATGCATTTAACAACTATAATACTGTTAACTAATCAATTTCAAGGGGTCTAAGAGATGTATGAAGGAAAAAGGTAGGAAAACGATGTGTTTCAAGAGGAAAAAGGAGGTCAAGGAATGGTACCAACATCTCTCCCCGACTTAATGAATTAGCATGACCTCATGCTAACCCCGATGTGCTTCCTCTAAACTCTGTCCCTGCCTGTACCTCTGCTACCTTCAAAAATGTATCCACATTCTTCTTCACCTGGGCATCTTTCTGACCATGGATCTCATGCTTTAAACTTTTGTACTTTTCCTTGAGGACCTTCTTTTGGTTGTACCATTTAGTGGCCCACTTACAAATATCTATTTGTTGAGCTTCAAGTTCCTTAATTTGTTCCCTTAGCTTTTCATTTTTCTGTTGAGTCTCTTTACTCTGTGCCCTGAGCATTTCATTTTATTTCTTGATAACTTTTTCCAGCATACTAGCCTCCATTAGTTCTTCCTTTAACTTCTCAATTTGCTTCTCCAGTTTCTTCTGTTTCTTTATGGCAGGTGGTGAATCTTTTTCTTGCCTGTTATTGCTTTCAACCTCCATCTCAGCTCCTGGTCCAGGTTGTGAGTAGGCACTACTTTCAATATCCATCGGCATAGGTGCATTTGATTCAGGCTGGTCTTCTTGTAGCTGGGCCTTTGATGTTCTCCTGGTTCTTCTTGAATAGGTGGTAAAAATTTTATCTTGCTCTGCTTTCCGAGCATCCTCTTTTCTCATTTTCCTCGTCCTTATACTGCTAACAGGTGGAGGTACCTTGCTTGCTTTGTGTATAGGAATCTCTTCATCGATATCATTCTTAAATCCTGAGTTTTCCTGTGGTTCTTCCTTGTCCTCTTCGTCTTTAATTTGGTTAGCAGCCAAGAACTCCTTCCACGTTTTCCCTCTTCCCTGTAATTCATACTCAATAAGAATTTTAATTAGCCCAAAGTGATATAAGCTCTTGTCTTCATTACCTTTCTTCTTTTGGATGGTCTTTGACATTTTGGTTAGGCTTTGCAAGAGGAAGTATGGCAGACTGATAACACACTGCCCTTTCAAATGTAACAGTAACTTGATATGGTACAACTAAACAATACTGTAGCGGCCTTCACAAGTTACAAAATTTTGGATGATATAGACCATCTCGTCCCAGGGATGCACCAGCCAACTCCTTGGGACGCCTTTCTTCCAATTAACGGATGAAACCCTGGATCTGGACATAAATTGAGTCCGTGATTTCTCTTTAAATTTCTTTGTCTTGAAGTACTTCTCCCCTTCTGGGCTGATCCCTAGGGCTTGAGCTATGGTGTCTTCTGAAACTCTGAATGAAAAATTACCTATCAGAGCTTTCTCTCCGTTGAATGTAAAAGCAAACTGTTTGGTGACCTCTTCATTACTTCCACGAAATTTCTCTAAAAAGGGCAGCCACTATATTTCTGAATTGAAATGCAATCTTCGTGATACTGGGAATTGTCGAATATGCTTGGTTCAACCCTATTGGTCATTTTGGCAGAGAGTTGTGCTCTAACTCTTCTTTGTTTATGTTTTTCAAATTCAACAAAGAAGTTTTGATTTGTTACCTTTTTTCTTCCGCCCCAATACTGCTGACCTGGTGGTGTCCTCGGCTCTTTAACACTAGCTCCTTTAGTAACCCAAGCGATGCTCGATTGACTGTCTTGTAATGGAGGTCGAACCCAATTAACTACATTTTCCTTTCGTGGCGCTTGCTACTTCGAGTCTAAACTGTTGAAGTCACAGGAGTCGAATGCTAACATAGAACAACTGAAAATGATAATGAAATAACCGGCTTAACTCAATTCATAACATATTCATCTTTTGAAACAGAAGAATGGCTGTATTGGTCGTATGGATTCCATCATAGAAGTGCTAGAAGCATATATATGAAGTACTGGGATATGATTTCAGGTAGTCGTTTGCATCATTTGGCTTCGTCGGGTGGTTAAATCATAATTCGGTCGTTTCAAACATAATGAACAAGCCTGCATGACATTTGGTTTCCAAACAATTCACCACGTGTCCTGCTTCTGTTGGTACCCGGCCAAGTAGAAATGTTGAGATGGCTGTAGGGTCTAATTGGTTGGCAACAGAGATTGAAAAGGTGATATGGGAGGGGATCAACAAAATCATATAAGTATGAGATGGGTTGGAGTATTGGAAGATGATAGGGATTAACAATAGGATAAGGAGTGATAGGTATGGAGGTGTCTCTGAAATTGATCGTAGCAGTCACAGTTATTAAATTTAACATTAAAAATTAATCTAAGAATTTAAATGTTAAGAATAAGGAATACATTACACTTTTGTTGGTTGTTCAAGCGTTGCATTGGCATGCTAGGTAGGACTAGTCTCTTTTGACTATTCTTTGTTGTTCATAACAGGTCCCCTGAGATAGATTCGAATGCAACAGGTCCCTCTGAGATCTGGAAAATGTTCATGCAGCTTCTTTGAAATCTGGAAAACGAATTATATGTATATAGGTTCCTTGATCTTTGGTATTTGATGAAGTCTTGGTGCCCAACAACCCGTGGATCCTTGTTGAAACTTGATGAAGCTTTGTTGAAGTAATCTTGAAGTAACAGTCTCTTAACAGGTCCCTTTTATGTATCTTAAACAGGTCCCATTACTGCTGGTGTTGGTAACATGGTCTTCTGGACAGAACAGGTCCCCTTGCATAATGTTTTTAACCAGGTCCCTCTGAGATAAAACAATGACAAAACAACTTCTTTATTGAAATCTGAGTGCTGAAACAAACTTCTTTGGAAATTTACAGTGAGGAGATGAGATAAGAAATCTTTAAGAATTTACAATGGAGAGATAAGAAAACAAAATGCTGATGCTTCTCTCCCCCCCTAAAGTTTTGACTTGTCCTCAAGTCATTATTCAGTTGATAAATCAAACAGGAAACAAAAGAAAAGGAATTCTTACCCGCCAACAAATTGGTTTTCAAGTAAGTATTCGGGGTTAGAGTGTGCCAGAGTCTCGTTTTCACATCTAAACCATTTTTATTATTTTTTGTTGTGTTTTTTTTTGTTTCTTGTTTTTTTTTTTTTTAAATTTCTCTTGAATTTCTAAATTGAAATGAAATGAACTAAGGCAGGGATACTACAGCTGAAGGCTGCAGTAGCTCAACCTCTCTTTGTTGAGATACTGTTTGGAGAAAACTTTGCTTGCTGATGGGCTTAGTGTAAAGTTTCAGGCGATGACCGTTGATAGCAAAGGAATGACCTTCTCCATCAATAGTTTTGAGCTTGACTGAACCATTGTCGTAAGCCTGAATAATTTGGTATGGGCCCATCCAATGTCTGGTAAACTTGGCTTTATGATCTCTGAATTTAGAGTCAAAAAGTAAAGCCCAGTCTCCTTCCTTGAACTGCTTCTTCTTGATATGTGCATCATGCCACTGCTTCCTTTGTTTTTTCATGAGGATTGTGGTTTCCTCTGCTTGCTGCCTCATTTCATCCAGCTGGTTCAACTGTTGAATTCTTTCTTGTTGTACTTGGTCCAGGTCAATTTGCAAATCTGCAGCTAGTTTAAAAGTATGTATTTGAAACTCAATAGGAAGCATTACCTCTTTACCATACACCAACTGATATGGTGTAAATCCTGTAGTATTCTTACACGTAATTCTGTAAGCCCAGAGTGCATCTTTGAGCTTCTCTTCCCAATTTTTTCTGTTCATTGCCACCGTTTTAGTGATGATCCCTTCCAAAGTTTTGTTTGTGGATTCCACCTGCCCATTGGCTTGTGGATGGTAAGAGGTACTTCTTTTGTGCTTGATTTGGTATTTGTCTGTGATGTCCTTCACTAACTTTGAAGTAAATTGAGTACCTTGATCAGTCACTATTTCCCTTGATACTCCATACCTTACAAAAATCTCTTCAAAAAGGAAATTTACCACTGTTTGTTCAGTGGCTCTAACTAGTGCTTTTGCTTCAACCCACTTTGTGACGTAATCAGTACATACTAAGATGTACTTCTTACCATTGGAGGTTGGGTTAATGGGTCCTATAAAGTCTAGAGCCCATTTTTCAAATGGCTCTAGGTGAACTTGGGGCTGAAGTGGCATCTCATCTGTAGCTGTTGGTGTGCCCATTCTTTGGCAGCTGTCACAACTCTTCACATACTTCTTGGAATCCTTAAAAATGGATGGCCAGTAGTATCCAAGACTAAGAAATTTGAATGCTGTTCGCTTAGCTGCAAAATGCCCACCACACGGTTCATCATGGAAAGATTTTAAAATATCAATTATCTCATCATTTCTTACACATCGTCTAATAATCATATCATAACCAGTGTAAAATAAATCGCCATTAATCCATGAGTATCGAGCACTTTTTTTGACTAGTCTCTTCTTTTCCTTTGGAGTAAATTATGGAGGTGTCCTTCCTGTAGACAGATAATTGGCCAAGTCAGCATACCAAGGATTCACTATGGAAATTGCAAATAAATTTTCATCTGGGAAAGAATCTTCAACCGGAACAACCTCACATGGATTTTGCAGTCTAGAAAGAAAATCTGCCACTTGATTCTCTTTACCTGGTCTATCTAACACAGTGATGTTAAATTCCTGTAACAATAATAACCATCTGGTAACTCTGCCACTAGTTATTGGTTTATTCATTAAATGTCTAATGGCAGAATGGTCAGTATGTACAAAGACTTCATAACCAGTTATATAATGTCGGAATTTATTCACAACATATATGATGGCAAGTGTTTCCTTTTCTGTGACTGTGTAGTTTGATTCTGCAGGTGTTAGATTTTTCCTAATGAAATAAATGGCATAATTACAAGATTCCTCTTTTTGGCCTAATGAGGCACCTACTGCAGTGTCAGATGCATCTTTAAAGATATGAAATGGTAGGCTCCAGTTAGGCCCTCTTAAGACTGGTGCGGTTGATAACTTCCTTTTGAGTGCTTCAAATTCTTGCTGGCAGTTCTCATTCCAGTTGAAAAGTACATCTTTTGTTAGAAGCTTAAACGAAGGTAAAGCTATTTTACTAAAATGTTCAATAAACCTTCTGTAATAGCTTGCATACCCAAGGAAACTTCTTACCTCTCTTTGATTCTTTGGAATTGGCAAATCAACAATGATCTGGATTTTTGCTAGATCAACTTTAATGCCTTGAAAAGAAATATAGTGGCCTAATAATATCCCTTCGTTTAACATCATAAAGCACTTTTCATTGCTCAGGGATAGATTAGCTTCAATACATCTTTTCAAAACTTTTTCAAGGTTCTCTAATGCTTGTTCAAATGAATTGCCGTACACTGAAAAATCATCCATGTAAACTTCAACACAATCATGAACTAAATCAACGAAAATAGCTAATACAGCTCTCTGAAATGTAGATGGAGCATTGCAAAGTCCAAATGGCAAAAAATTATAAGCATAAGTGCCCCATGGATAGGTGAATTTGGTTTTTTCCTGGTCTTCTGAGGCTATCCTGATCTGGTTGTAGCCACTGAAACCATCAAGAAAAGAAAATGATGATTTCCCAGCTAATGTGTCTAACACTTGGTCAATAAATGGTAGTGGGAAATAATCTTTGAGCGTTGCTTTGTTCAATTGTCTGTAATCAACACAAATGCGCCACTTACCATTTTTCTTGGGCACTATAACCAATGGGGATACCCATTAACTGTCAGAAATAGGATATATAAAATTAACTCTCAACAGTTTTTGCAATTCTTCTCTAACAATATCCTGGAGCATGGGGTTCATTCTTCTCTGCGGTTGCCTCACTGGTTTGATAGTACTATCTGTATAAATATGGTGAGTGCATGTGTCGGGGTGAATCCCATGCATATCGGTGTAGTCCCAAGCAAATGCTTTCTGGTATTTTCTCAATAGTCGAATCAATTTCTCTTGCTGAGATGAGTCTAGGTGATTGCCTATGTTTAGAGTTTTCCCTGGACTAATCTCTATGATCTGAATCTGTGTGTTTGTGATGGATTGAACTGGAAAAATATCGTGAAATGTGGTTTGAAAATATTGAATGGTGCATGTTTCTTGAAAATTTTGGGCTAAAAGTACATATGCAGCATGATATTGGTCATTTCTTAAATTTTCGGAAATATCAGGTTGAGAAAGGAACAATTCCACGAAATCATTATTATTTTGTTCTTGGAAATCATAGATTTGGTCGATGCTAAAAACAGATTGTACTTCTTCTTTATCATTGTGTTTATCATCAAGCCATAAATTGTGTGTTATTGCTGGTGATTGTGCCGATGGATAAAGAGTGAGTTGTTTTCTTTCGGTCCCTCTTGAAATAATCATGTTGCCTGATCGACATCCTATGAATGCATCAACAGTCGCTAACCATGGTCTACCAAGGAGGATAGGGTGCCCTCCTAAATTGGATTTGGGTTGAAGAACTAAGAAGTCCATTGGATACTCCCAAGAGTCTAGTGAAACAATTATGTCCTCCAAAATCCCTTCAGGAATCACTTTAGACCTATCAGCTAGTTCTAGAACAATCGTTGTGTGTTGCAAATTTATAAGCTGGAGTGTTCTCATGGTTTCAAGAGTCATGACATTTATTGCGGCCCCAAGATCTATTAAAGTGTTTGGAATCTGTATGTTGTTAATGATTGTAGTAACTCTGGGGATACCAGGATCAACATACTTTTCCATCGAGATGGTATTTGTCATAAGGCCAGCTAAATGTCCTATAACATGAATGGTTTGTGGATCAATCCTTTTCCTGGTGGGCTTCTTAAGACACATTTATTTGATTGCTTTAGTGTATATGGGAATGTCTTTTATGGCTTGCAGTAGCGGAATTTTTATATAGACATTCTTGAGCTCATCTAAAACATCAAACTGTGGTATAGACATTGGAAGTTTCATTTGGACCAATCGGTCTGGAAAAGGTGGATGCAATGGTTGCATTTGCTTATCTTTGGTATCATTGTTTAGTTTTCTTTGATTTGTCATTTCGTTTCATTTTCTGTGTTTTCTTCTTGTTTATCAGTTGTTGGAGAATCTTTGTGGAGTACCTTACCAGACCTCAAGTTGATATTTTTCAAGGGTAGTGTGGGATATGAGGTTCCCTCTTCTACATTGTAGGCTGGCCTCTCTGCTTTGTTATTCGGATTTGGGACAGTTTGAGCAGGAATTTGAGTAGGTCTGGGAGGTTGTGAGTTAGATGGAAATTGCAGTTGTGGTGGATTTATTGGTGGAGGAGCAGGCAGTGCTTGTTGAGTAGGTTGAGGTTGGTAAACAACTTGCTGATGAGGATACTGCTGATATGGTTGAGGATGTGATGAGTATGGCTGATGATATTGTTGATATGGCTGCGAATATGGTTGGTATGATTGAGGATATGTATGATATGATTGAGAGTACTATTGAGATGGTCTCCATTGTTGCCGTCGGTGATTTTGGTGCTGCCATGGCATGGGTACATTCCATGAAGTCTGAGCATACATTTGATCATTTACAGGAAATTGCAAATTTTGATTTGGAAACATACCTTGAGGTGCTGGTCTTGGCTGCCATGGTCTCTTTGTGCCCATGTAATACACATTTTCCATCTCTGCATTAGCTGCCATATTACAGTTCTGCAAAACCTTAACTTTAGGACAATTAAATATATCATGATGTTTAGTACAGAAGGCACAAACTTGGATGTTTTCTAATGGGCAGTCTTTGAAGGCATGTTTCTTCCGGCATTTTGGGCAGAAGATAGCCATTATCTGATCTTCATATTCTTGTTTCTTCTTAGCTTTTAGAGTGTCAATTTGGTTCCCTAAGGTGCTTAACAGATCTGTTTTAAATTCTTCTAACAGATTCCCTATTTCAGCCCTTGTGACACTTGCTGAAGCCGATTTTGTGACTTTGGATGACAGGTTTCTTTTTCCAATTTTAGCTTTGCTACTTGAATGCTTTTCGCATAATTTAGTGATTTCTTCAAAAGGTAAGGTAGAAATGTCACCTTTTCCCATCAAATTAAGATCGTCCATGTATTCCTCTCGGATGCCTTTCAAGAATATTGTGCGAATCAAATCAAGAGGCATAGTTCGGTGTTTGGATTTTTGTAAGTTGTAGACAAACCGTTCTAAGTATTCCTCTAAGGTTTCATCCTCTTGTTGGCTCATTCTAAAGATATCATCTTTGGAATCTTTGGATCTACAATAAGGTTGATATTTCCTTAGAAATATTCTTCTCATGCCATCCCAATCAATTATTGCATGCTCACCAAGCCTTATGAACCATCTTAAGGCTGATGCCTTTAATGTCGCTGGGAAGAGTCTAAGCCTATGGGCATCATCTGTGTAACCATATGTTCGACATACAATGTCAAACTCAAACAAGAATGAGTCTGGGTCTTCTGAAGCCATACCATAAAAGGTTGGTAGCACAGAGGGAGGTATGTTTTTCATTTTGATCTCATCATCTTCTTGTGGTTCATGTATAGGAAACTTAAAGGTTGACTCTTCTTCATCTCTTCATCCTTGATTTGGTACTGATCCATCTCCTTCCTCGGCCATTTTAATAGGTTCCTCTGTGTCAGTGTCACTTGTTTTAAAGAGGAGATTAAAGAAAGATTGTTCGGTCACTGTGCTACTTTCTCCTTGTGTAGAGGATCTAGGAAAGTGTTTCTTCTGTGATTTATGTGCTAATAAAGTTTGTCTTTCGATGAGAGTAAGTCTTTGCCCTGACTTTTGTTTATCCTCTAACGCTTGTATGGTGACTTCCTCTGCTGGTGTTGTATTTCCTAAAGAGTCTGCTCCTAATGATAGGTTAGTTTTTGGATGGGGGGTTTTTTATGAATCTACCTTGATTATCTCTAAATCTAGGCATAAATGAACATGATTTCTATATCTACGCTTTTGCTCATTTTTGTTTATTGAATTTTTTTTCTTTTTAAATCCTTTAACTATGCCTCCCCGGCAACGGCGCCAAAATGTAGTGTCCTATCTAGGGTGCTAGATTAGGCTATATTTATTATCGACCAGGATCAGTAAACTTCGAGGCATGCGCCTACAATCTATAAACATAAAGGATTCCTAACTAAGTGTTCGTGATGGTAGGTTACAGAACTTCTTTACGGAAGGTTGAGGTATGCTCCCTATCACCTGGACACTCAGGTCACTCAATTCATATACCTATTCTAAAAACATGGTGTATTACTTAAACCAAGATTTCAATCCCCTTACGAGGATGCTGTGCATAAAACCCCTGTTCATTGAACACTCAACATTCAATGTTTATCATTCATGAAAGATTGAAACATACTAAAATCATAAGCACACTTAAAATTCAAATATATGAGAAACAAGGTTTATGAAGATGCTCTTAAAAATAACGAAAGATCAGATCCCTTACAGGATACAATTCAACGATCTCAGCGACGAATCCTTCAAGCTACCATCATAAACATTATTCATACAAATTTCTAATTAAATCAATGAAAGCATAAACCAAACTCTAATCAGTGTGCATACTATTGAATATTCAGAAGTTTCAAATGAAATGAAATGACAATATACCCGTTCCACGCAGGGCCCGTCCGCGTTTCAAAGGTATACTGGACTGTGCTCAAGCAACTATCGAATCAACGCAACAATGAAATCGTGACTGCAACCGTGTTTTTGGTATTAAGTTCAAAAGCTCTGTTTTCAAACGATACAATGATAACCACTAACTGACAACACATAACTTTGTTTACATATGTTTTACAACGTTTACATTTCAGAATGAATGTACATTCGTGATGCGGCTGTTGCCGCTTTTGCTATGGCATAGTTTTTAAGTTGTTTCCATTCTGAACCGATTCCAAAAAGGAACAAAACTAAATCGGTTTAGAACCCTATACTGTTGCTGTTTTTGTCGCCAACATGCTATGCTTTGACCGTCATTGACCGCGCATTCAGGAGTGTTGGTTCTGCTGTAGGATAGTGTTGTTGGGAAAAGTATCCAATACGGAATGACCCTATCCCACTCTAAGGGTGATAGTACCTCAGCAACAATCGAAGCAAAGCTATCTAAGATTTCTTCTTTATGAAAGTAAAATAGGGGAGAAAGAGATCCACTAACCGATGTCTTTCGCTAATGGTTGATCCAATCTTCTCTCCTTGCTGCTTGCTCCCAGCTCCTTGCTCTTTCACTGGCCCACCTACACCAAGATCCTGCAGAATGGCAAGAGAGGGAAACTAAAAGAAGCATACATTCATAATTGATTCAAGGATTAGAATAAATCAAATACACAAGTATAACAATACACCATTGAGACACATGCATATAGAAGAACCTCAAATGCTTTATTAATGGAAGAAGTAAAGTTCAGGAAGTGATACAACCATAAGAGGCCCAATCCAGCATCACCTCCCAGTAGAAAGAAATCTCCTCTTCACCTCCTTCAAAGCAAATCACCCAATAGTTCTAAACTCAAACCAACAACACTTCCTTACATTCACAAGATTCCAGCCTCCCTAGACCTCATGAGAGAGCTCTATATATAGGAGTTTTGGAGAAAGGATGAGTCAGCTTGAAGCTGGCATGAAGCTGACTGGTGTCCTCTTCCACTTCAGTTATTCTTCAGTTCTTGAGTCCACTTGGAGGTTCTTGCTTCCACTTGGAGATCTAGACCCTCTTACTCATCACCAGTCGAATTCCTTGATCCAAGTGTCATTTTGGAAGCTTCCTGGGCATTGACACCTTGAGGAATGACTGTGCCACATGTCCCAACTCGCCCAGCGCAGGTAGCCTTATTTGCAGTTGACATTCAGCGCAGGTAGACAATGGAGCAGTTGACATTCAGCGCAGATGCTCAGTGGAGCAGTTGACATGATCCAGAATTAGCTTGTTTTTGAGTGTTTTCAGGTGGAGAACAACTATTCAGTGCTGTGGTTTGCTGACCTTGTTCCTCTAGGGGTAGGAACAACATGTTTAGGGACTTTGGATCCCTTAGATTATGGACATTTCATGCTTCATGCTGTAAGGCACAAAAATGTCTATAATAGTTGCCCCCTAAAGTATGAGGTCGTTTATCGGGTGAAATGCTTTATCAGGAGGATCCGAAGTTCATTCAATCGCTGAGAGGTGACCTGTAATAAAATACAATACAATACATTATGATTCATTCTTCTTTCATGATCTAGCTGAGGCGGGCATTCCCATGCTCAGCTTTATAAATTCATTTTGGTACATAGAACAGACGATCGTCTGATGGTAGACTGATAATTCTCTGCTGAAATTATCATCCTTTGAGTAGGATGATCATCTGCTGTAATGATGTACATGTCAAATGTCTTTATATTTCCTGAATATATATCGCAGCCCGGATGGATGAAACTAGATCCGGGGTCTTCAAACTCGTTCGATCTTCACTCTAAGTACAAGTCGATCCATGTGAGAATTGCGCTGAAGTCGAACATGGAAAGACATCGCTTGATTACCGGTCAATGATGTAAACCGTTAACAAGCGCGAGAGGAATCACTGATAATGATAATGACCCTCAAGGTACTGCAGTACAATTCACGTCGTGTGAATAAAGGACTTGGCGTCGAACACCACACAAAATCTTTCGGTCGAAGGTCATTGATGTATACCTGTCGCCGGAAGTGAGAAACTTGCCATTGAGGCATGCAAGCTTCAAAGTACTGAGGGGGTGTTCCTAGATCAACTTCTTGGATAATGAGCTGAAGTCGACAAGAAGCGATCCGTCAAAGGAGGGCCTTAATGAATCCCACATCAGTGACACGGAACGGAGCTAATGATTTTAATGGGGGTGAAAACAATCTGTGACATATGATTCAGGGTGGCGGTCATGGGTGGATGAAAGATAATGTATGGCAGTGGATGGGACACAATTGACTCTTTCTGAACAACATCTCTTGAACATATAATGACACTGATGCGATGGATCGGTAGCACTACCCCAAATGTGGATGGTTTGGCGAGACCATGGTGATGAGACCGGTGAATGAAACAACCCAACCCGATGTGATACGGAGGAAAAGTGTCATGTTCAAGAGCGACTTGCTACCATTAAAGCTTTGAGGTTCTCCCAATTTTTCCCTAGTCATTTCTGACCAGTACCTCTTTATTTTTGTCAAGCTTGAGGAGGATAACATATGCTTGTTCTATAACCTGCCCTTCGGGCAAGCCCATCGCTATGTTTTAACGAGCCTAGCGATAGGGAAACTCGTTCTCGTCTAAAGACAAGTTTGTCGCTATTTAATCATTTTAACGAGTCTAACGACAAGGAAAACTCGGTCCTTTTCATTTTTAGAGAGTCTGAAAAGGTACAGAAAGTTAACTCCAAAATTCCTTTTTCGTCATCTAATCCCTTAAGTCTGAAAAAGTATAAAACAATACAGAAGGGATGAGTTTTCGATAACTTTAACGAGCCAAATAAAACAAGCGCTCGACCTTTTTGTGCAATAATCCCTCAGGTCCAAAAAGATTAAAATCTAAAGGAGGGATAGCTCTTCCGGTCCTTTTAACGAGCTGGAAGGCCAAAACTCGGCAATCTTTTCATATTTTACGAGTCAGTTGAAAAGAGCTCAAAGAAGACTCGTCTTTTGAGGAACGAGTGATAAACAGGGATAGCAGCAGATTCCAGGTACAGGTTGGAATTTTCTAATCACGGCAGTGTCACAAGGATGGCTAGGTGAAATCACTCTTCACAGCTGTTCCTCAAAATGGGTAAACAATCATATGGAGGTGAACGATCGGCCAAATGACGGTGGAGGTGGCAGGTGCAAACACGACCAAGGCTTTTTATGGCTGATAAATTTACGATCACAGAGGTTATTTACCGGAATAGGTTCATTTTTTATTTAAAAATGAGCTTAAACTCTGGGGAAACATTGCTCACTGCTTTTATTTATTTTTTAACGAGCATGAAGACCGCATTAAAACTGCTCGGATCTTGCGTTTATTTTTTAACGAGCATGAAATTTATGCTAAAACTGCTCGATATACCAGTCATAAGATAAGAAATGTCCCCTGTGAGATCTCTATTTTTTAAGGAGTTTCATCTTCACTAAGCTTTACTCCATATCCTTTCTTTATGCAAGTTCGGAAACGACTAATCCAAAAAACAGATAAATAACCGCTCTTTGCTTGCACTCCAAAAGGTTTGCATGCCCCCAGGTATAAAGTACAATTTCAAGGCTGCCCCTACTTATCCATCAAAACATTTGTTTTAAAGGGTGAGGCTTGCCTCTTTCTGGTTACCCAAAGATTGTTTCGTTAATCTTTCAAACAAAACATTTCCTCGGCACTGTCTACCGAAATAGACAAGGGTGAATGACTGTTGTCAAACACGTAACCTTGACAAAAGAATCCTATTCCAGAACAACCCCTCTTCCATCCACAGACGGGGTACGGACTAGTCATACTCTTTCACGGAAATTCTACCTTATACCCAAGGTTTTCTCTGCCCAAAGCAGACCAGGATGCATGCCCCCTGGGTTCCAGTCCCATCTTTCCGAATCACTCGCACTCATCGGGAAGAAGGACTGGGGGTGGAGACATTTCTTGATTGAATAGACCATTCAGGGTTGGTATTTGACTATTTGCGATGCGTGATCCCGGAAATGAAAGTTGGTCTACGAGCTTGACCATTCTTCCTTCGTGTGGAAAACACATTACTCTAAAGAGTGAGCAGACTATTGCTCCCATGCAATATATATAGTCTCGTCCAAGGAGTAGGTTATAATCCAAGGGTCCTTGAACGACCATCACGTTCATTTGAACGGTCTTCCCTTTCAATGTAACAGGCACATTGGGGAGGATCCCTAATGGTCGACTGGTTCCTTTATCGAAACCTGAGAGATTTCTTATCTCAGGCAAAAGCGCCGGGGAACCCAGTGCTTTCCAAGCAATAGAGGAAAGGATACTCACAGATGCCCCTTCATCAATGATAGTGCCAGCCATTACCATTCTGTATATTTGGACTATGATTCTGAATGGTATACTGGCTGGTAACCGGGGTCTGCCTAGTTGGTTCCAATCAAAGGACACAACCAGGTTGCTTGGTGGTGGGACCGAATACACGGCCGGATATGACCCTGACGATGTTCCTTCCTGCGATAAAGGAATGGGCGCATTGCCCTGATGCTCATCAGAGTCCGTGTTGATGAAAAGAATTTGGATGGTGTCATCCTTATTCTCTTCGGTGAGGGTGTCATTTGAAGATGAATCTTCAGTGACGGTGTCATTTGACGATGAAACTTCTGAAGGAAGAACCGGGTCGACTGCCGTTTCGACCTTTGGACTTTTGTCCGGTTTGGATTCAGTAGGTTCATTTTCAATGACTGACGCTTCAGCTGACCACTTGAGCGGGCCAGCTGTATTCTCAACCAACGAAGGACTTGGCACGAGTTTTTTGTATCCAGGAGGAAGTCTCAACGGTGAAACCGGACGATCTTCCAAAACTCTCTTCGCTTCGTCTAAGAAGGGACAACGGTGGATGGCGTGATTGCCTTCACACAGCCCGCAGGGGGATCTTGCTCCCCCTCTTTGTCTTGAACCTTCACTTTCGCTGGTTGACGGTAAGAATTCAACATGGCTATCAGAGGTTGATGCTCCCGAATTGTGCAAACGAGGGGACCAGTCCCTTAGTATCCGGGGAATACAGGGACAATCTCTATGGAAGTGGTCTCCTCTACATATGACACATGGCAATTTAGGCTCGATCTGTGATGTGTGTGTATTTTTGTCAGATGTCTTTTGCATGCCCCCAGTCGCCTTAGGCTCCTTCTTCTTCTTCTCTCTCTTCTTCTTCTCCTTCTTCTCCATGGGAGCTTGGCTTTTGTCGGCTCTACCTTGCGAAGACGAGGGATTGGAGGAAGAGTTATAGGAAGTAGAAGGCTGGTGGGCAGCTCTAGACTGATCTAACTGTTGAATCGACTGTTTAGGAACCATGGTGTTCTGAACTACATTGGTTGAGAATAGCCAAATTGGCAGGCCAATTGTTAGTCCTGGAAGCGACAATGTGGCCATGTGGGGCGCACCAACTTCTCCCCAAGAGGAGAAAGGACTAGGATTTCCATCATGTGGAATTCCTTGGTTGGTGCGTTCCATGTTCTCAACCTACAGATCAACGCAGGAATAAGAGGTGATTATGTTCCGTTTAAAATAAATTTTATAACGACGCTTTAGACACAACTTGCTTTTTCACTTTTTAAGAGTCGAGAAAAAGCTAAAGATGACTCTAGTCTCCTTCGATGTTTTAACGAGCCCGAAGTGAAAAATGCTCGGATGGACTTTTTCAGTTATAGAGTTTGAAAAAGGCCAAAAGAAACTGCTCTGGAGTTCTAGGCAGAGGGTGTGCCAAACTTTTTGCAAAACCACAGAATATGTTTTACGGTACGAGTGGTCGATCTTCGTGAATGTTGTGTTCACTGCATTGCGATCAGTAGGGTGGCCGACACAGCTTCCTATGGATAAAGGCTTTGTTCCTATAGGGGTCTCCCAATATATACGCGACGGTACGTGGGAGCACAAGTCCGTATTGATACTTATCGCTTCACCGTGGAGGAATCACCCAACCACTCAATGCTAAGATATCACGTTTAACGACGCCAGAACACGTCTCTAGCTTAGACCTCTATGTGTTTGCGTTATGTTTCAATGCGTTGTTATGTAAATTCAATTCATTTTAAGTTGATCTTGTTTAGCAGTTTGCCTTTATGGATCACCACGAGATGTATAATACAACTTCCTAAATGCAGTCTAAGATGATAAGCAAGATTTTCAATCTTTCAACTTTGAAAATCTTAAACTACTGAGGGAAAAGAAAGACATCATCTTTTCACACAGATCATAGAGCACACACTAATGCACTTTTTCCTAAATCAACATGCAAGCTGTCAAAATGCACATGCACAATGCAGGTATTTCTTTTCTCTTTCTTAATGTTGATGTACTACAAAAAGAAAGCTGTTGTATAACTTTGAATTCAATTTCAAGTGAAAGCAAACAAGCTTTGTCCAAAATCAAAAGACACCTTAAGATTTACTTGTTTCGACACTAGAAATACATAAATTCAAACCATATGACGAAAGCAAAAGCTCAATCAGCTATGAACAACAAACAAACTAACTCTTAAGATCAAAACGACACTTATCACAGGTCTAGATCTAAGAGGCCACAGCAAGACTAGTTCACTTTTGTTATGGGAAACTACAAATGATATAAGAAATACACAAAGAACAAATACAGTTTCTTTATACAATCGAGGCGGAATAGTGGCAAGGAAAGTTGGTTTCAGATAGGCACATTGACTGATAACAGGCTGCAAAAACAAGGATGAAAACAGGGCAATAAACAGCAGGGAACCCCAGTAGCACAAGGCAAAACTGGTTCAGCGCAGGTAGTACACTGTCAGTTTAACATTCAGCGCAGGTAACCCCTTCGGGACCTGCGATGAAATGCAGACTGCCTTCACAGTGCCTGCAATGAAGAGATAAACTTACGTTTTTCTCAGTTTCCGGGTTACAGATTGCTCAAAAATTCACAGTTTTTGGCCAAATCAAAAGCTATCAATCAAGTACACACTAAAGGGTAATTAGGAGGATGAAAAGCTATCACTAAGAGCTATTCAGAGTCCTTGTGGATCAGCTCTTCAAATCATAAACATGCCCAGAAACTGAGCTAGAGTAGCTGCCCTCTACTTTGCATTTGAAAGATCCAAATGCAGTTCGATTCGGTACTCCCTGTGTTTAGGAAATGAATAGCAAAAAACACAAACAACCAACAAGATACGTTCCCCAGTGGAGTCACCAATTTGTTGTTGGGAAAAGTATCCAATACGGAATGACCCTATCCCACTCTAAGGGTGATAGTACCTCAACAACAATCGAAGCAAAGCTATCTAAGATTTCTTCTTTATGAAAGTAAAATAGGGGAGAAAGAGATCCACTAACCGATGTCTTTCGCTAATGGTTGATCCAATCTTCTCTCCTTGCTACTTGCTCCCAGCTCCTTGCTCTTTCACCGGCCCAACTACACCAAGATCCTGCAGAATGGCAAGAGAGGGAAACTACAAGAAGCATACATTCATAATTGATTCAAGGATTAGAATAAATCAAATACACAAGTATAACAATACACCATTGAGACACATGCATATAGAAGAACCTCAAATGCTTTATTAATGGAAGAAGTAAAGTTCAGGAAGTGATACAACCATAAGAGGCCCAATCCAGCATCACCTCCCAGCAGAAAGAAATCTCCTCTTCACCTCCTTCAAAGCAAATCACCCAATAGTTCTAAACTCAAACCAACAACACTTCCTTACATTCACAAGATTCCAGCCTTCCTAGACCTCATGAGAGAGCTCTATATATAGGAGTTTTGGAGAAAGGATGAGTCAACTTGAAGCTGGCATGAAGCTGACTAGTGTCCTCTCCCACTTCAGTTATTCTTCAGTTCTTGAGTCCACTTGGAGGTTCTTGCTTTCACTTGGAGATCTAGACCCTCTTACTCATCACCAGTCGAATTCCTTGATCCAAGTGTCATTTTGGAAGCTTCCTGGGCATTGACACCTTGAGGAATGACTGTGCCACATGTCCCATCTTGCCCAGTGCAGGTAGCCTTCTTTGCTGTTGACATTCAGCGCAGGTAGACAGTGGAGCAGTTGAAATTCAGCGTAGATGCTCAGTGGAGCAGTTGACATGATCCAGAATTAGCTTGTTTTTGAGTGTTTTCAGGTGGAGAACTGCTATTCAGTGCTGTGGTTTGCTGACCTTGTTCCTATAGGGGTAGGAACAACATGTTTAGGGACTTTGGATCCCTTAGATTATGGACATTTCATGCTTCATGCTGTAAGGCACAAAAATGTCTATAACAGATAGGTGTTCGTCCATGCTTGTATATTCTATTTTTCATCCCTACCCTTTGCTTTAGCTTAGCTGTCATGCCATATGTCAAACAATAAACCAATTACAGGATGTTGCAACTTCCTGTAGTCTTTTTATCAAAAATCCCTAATTCTTTAACATAAAACTCATAAATCAATTCTAATGCATTTAACAACTATAATACTATTAACTAATCAATTTCAAGGGGTCTAAGAGATGTATGAAGGAAAAAGGTAGGCAAACGATGTGTGTCAAGAGGAAAAAGGAGGTCAAGGAATGGTACCAACAATATGATGGTCGTACAGGAGGCACTGGCTGACTAAATAATGGCAATTGATCTATGGTAACCATTCTTCTGTCATGCGGAAAACAAACCACATGGAAAAGTGAAGAGACAAGGGCCCCCATGGCATAAATATAGTCACGACCAAGGAGAAGACTGAAGTCTAAAGTGCCTTGGACAACCATCATGTCTGTATAGACGATTTTGCCTCCCAAAGTCACAAGGAGCTTTGTAAGGATCCCAAAAGGTTGACGAGTTCCTCTGTCAAATGCTAATAGATTATGTGTAACAGGCACAAGCTATGGGGAACCAAAAGCTTACCAAGTAGTGGAAGGCATGAGACTAACAGACACACCTTCATCTAAGAGAGTGCCTGGTATGGCCTTGTCATAGGAAAGTACTGTAATCTGGAAAAGCACGTAGGATGGAAGGTGGAATGTAGTCAAATGACTCCAATAAAGAAAAACAACCGAACTACTTGGCAGAGGTATCATATGATTGCCCCCTGCTCTACAGGAACCGAAGAAGGACTCTCTTGATCAGTGGGGATAGGAGGGTCGTTCTCAGGCTCAGGAGAATCTGACGAGACAAGAAGAACATGAGCAGTGTGATCATGATGCTCTTCCAGAACAGAGTGATCAACGGTGGTGAACCCAAGTCGACACTCTCTCTGACCAATGGTTGGTCTGGAACAGGCTTAGCACAACTAGGCTCGGAAGAGGAGGATGGACAAGAGAAAAATCCATATCAATCTCTTTTTCAATTGCGAGAGGGTTGTAAGAGAGCCTCTGATAACCAACTAGAAGGGGAGGCGAAGAATTTGTAAGGCTTGCCAAAATGGCAGAAGCTTTATCCATGAGCGTACAAAGGTGAAGGGGATGATTGCCTTCACATAACCTACAGGGGAAGTGAATCTTACCTTTCTTCTTACCATTTCTAGTTGAGGATGTAATATCATCAGAGGACGATGAGGGACAAGCTGGATCGTGAGACCACACTTCTAAGATCCTAGGGATACCAGGACAATCACGAAGAAGATGGTCACCCTTGCACAATCTACAAGGAAACTTAACCTTCTGCGGAGGATCATAAGGTGTCTTGACCTGAGATGTACTCAGAGCAATAGCTGCATGGGTGGGATCTCGCTTATCCAACTTTTTCTTATTCTTTGTCTTCCTCTTCTTCTTCTTAGCCACCTGGTTACTGGATATGGAATTTTCATCAGGCGAAGTAGGAGAGGAAGATGAAGAAATAGGGGAAGAAGGCGAAGGCTCAACCTGAGAATCAATATGTCATGATTCAAATGAAGGTGACAGAAGAATAAGAGACATGACGCTTGGGACCACCAAGGTTGAATATAACCAAACGGGCAAACCGATGGTTAACCCAAGCAAGGACAACATTGCCATATACGGAGCACCAACATTTCCAAAAGGAGGAAACGAACCGGGATTCCCATCGGGGGGAAGACCTTGGCCGGTAGACTCGGGGAATGTTTCCATCAGGAACGAGCCTGAAATACACTTGTACTGTAACCAAGAACTCTAACTAGTACTAGGAAGATTTCGTGGGCAGTAAATTTTATGATACAGGAACAAAACTTGACCTTTTCATGTTTCAAGAGTCAAGAAAAGGATGAAAAGGTGACTCTATCTCTTTCGAGGTTTAATGAGCCTAAAAGGACAAGTGCTCAGATGATCCTTTTCTTTTATGGAGTTGAAAAGGAATGAAAGTGACTACTTTGGAGAGCTAGGAAAAAGGTTTACCAGACAAACCGTAAAATTGCGTATACACCTTGGTGATCAAATGAAAGAGAAATGACCAAGGAATTTCCATATGGCAGTCAATCTTCCCGAATGCTGTGTTTGATGCATTACGGTTCGTAAGGTGGTAGACACGACTTCCTATGGATGTAGGATGATAACTTAGTGGGGTCTCCCGATATATACTTGACGGTACGGGGAGCACGAGTCCATACTAGTAGCAATTGAGTCATAGAAGGATGAATCACCCAACCTTAAGCGAAAACAATAGTGACTAGGTTTAATGATGCCGGAGCACATATCTAGCCTAGACCTATAAATAATGTGCATTAATTTCCAATGCATTTTTAAGTTCATTCAATTGATTTTAGAGTTGATCTTGAATTAAGATTCATTTTTCAGGCCCTACCAAATGTATTTCACAATTCCTAGGATGCAACTATAATTAGTAAAGCATCAATCATTCTGATGAACACATACCTAAAGGAGGGTAAGGAGCTCATTTCCAAGTGAAAACAAAACAAGACAAGTAAATGCAAGCACTAAGAAACACAATGCATAGATACACTTATCTCAAAACTACTAATGAAAGATTTGAACTTTGCTTTCCAATTTCTCAATCTTGAAAAGTCAGTGATGCAAAAGTGCTTTCACTTTCTTATGCTATATGAATGCAATACTTTTGATTTTTGGAATTTTAATGACAAACAAGCAAGTGTAAACCTGATTGATCCAAACAAATGTTATATATGATAGTGCGGAAATCGAATCAATTTGAAAAAATGGTTCAATAATCAACACTAAAAATCAACCAGCAAGAAAACAGTTAGCAAAAAATCCTTAAGCAAATCAATAAGATGGTTGCGGATAAACCTTGGATAGACACGTAACCCAAGCAAATGACTTCTCGATGAAGCCCTTAATAGAGCTAGGTTACATGGTATGAAAACACAAGACTCACTCAATGAAACCAAAGAGAAGGTACATTAACCAAAAGCAGTCAAAACAAGCTGATGAGAGACAAGAAACAGCAGGGGATAAACAAGACTAATGGATTCAAGAGGTAAAGTTGTAAAAAAACTTTATAGGAATCGTCGCTGGTGTTACACTAACAACCTGAGACTAGTCGCAGGTGTTACACTGACAACCTGAGATGAACTGCAACATATAAGGGTGTTTGGCTGCACTGATAGAAAATTTGAAAGGACTGATGAGAAAACCAAGATGTTGACACAACCCAAGGTCTTCACTGACCGTAGATGGAATATTTATACACGATTGGAATAAATGAGTTGAAGTTGACCATGTGCGAAATCGTTTGATTACTGGTCGTTGATGTATATCGTTAAAAACACGAGACAACTCACCGATAATGATGATGAGAGTCAAGGTACCTGAGTACAATCTAACAAGTGTGAACAAATGTGTTTAAGTCGAACACTTGAGATAATATATCAATTAGGAAACATTGATGTATTCTCACTGTCGATAGCGAAGGAGTCTGCCACTAATGACTACAAACCCTAAGGTACTGACAAAAGGACTCTAGATCTTATTCCCAGAGCAATAAGTAGGATTTGATGGGAAAATATCTATTGGAAGGAAGGCATTAAGGAATCCCACATTAACCAGCACGAGTGTAACCCACAAGGCAATAATTTGGAAGAACTCAGATGAAAAGAGATGAAGTAACCATTCTGAAGTACATTTCTAGTGTACACAAGATGTGGAAAGCTGACATGGAGGCGAGGAATCCACCAATAGGGTCAAATGGAAATCAAGGTACTGCAAAAATCCTAATGTGTGATAACGTAAGTTGACATCGAACACAAGGGAAACCACTCAGTTAAAGATCCATGATATTGATCGATGTTGAGCACAAGGTCACCTATCAATGATGTAAATAGGGCCAAGGTACAACTCTAGGCATACTCTCAGAGAAATTTATCGGAGTCGATAAGGCTGACCCACTAGAAAGAAGTCAATAGGGACCTTCTTAACCAACACGAGTGAAGGACCAAATAACTGATGTGATACTAAAGATAACTCTAAGAAACTGGGTATGGCTGACTCAAAATAAGTCAAGGGACACCGCAAAATGGCTGACATAGGTGACTTCCCTTGAAAAAAAGCATAACTCATATATGACTATACGACAACATAAAATAACTTTGTATAAGTTTGAAATGCAGGAGGCATTAAAAAAATTTCTATATGATTGGAGGATATAACAAACTGGAGGAGGACTGACTTAATAACAAGGTTATGGCTCTCTTAAAGTCAAACTAAGTCCCATCCCCAAATGGTGGAAAGACTTGTTTTGAGTGCTTTGTTAAAGGGTGACATAGCTGACTCTTGTTTCTATTAAGTATGTAAGTAAATGTCTCGTTCCCGCACTTTTTTAGAATATATAAATTTTTTTGTCTTTTTCATATTTAAAGTCTAGAAAAGAATAAAAAATGCCTATAGTACAATGGAAAGAACGAGTATCTGGAAACAGATGTTCTTGTTCCTGGGGCTAGAACATTCATATTTTTTGATGCAAGGTGGTGAAACTGGTCATCGACACTCAAAGGAATGTTCCTTCCATGGGTGTAAGGTGTTAAGTCACAAAGGCAAATGAATGCATGGTTTTTAACTTGCAAAAAGGCCTTGGTCAAAAGTGGCTTATACACGAGTCCAAATGAAGCTAGCTTAAGGCCAAAAAGGTACAATTAGTTAATATGAAAAGTAGTAATACAAATTAACACATGGGATCCTCAAGCGTATAAAGCCAGAAAAATAGGAAAGAATAAGAATGAGGCTTCATTGCAAAGTCATGGTGGGACTAAAGAGGACTCCCGAGCCTAAGCAATTCTTGTAGCATGCGCAACATATGCTAGTGAGGATCTAAATAAGAAGCTAATGCAAGGAATGACTCTACCATTATGTTACGATTTTGTAAAACAATGAGTGAAGTGGTTAAAAAACCATAAAATAATGGGGTCGACCCTATGGAAAAATATCGTAGTATGAGATTAAAGTGGATAATGTAGCAGAAAGTGATATATCCTAATCTTTATGCCAGTAATGAAAATGATACCTGCCACGATAGGTCTATGATCATGGAGTCTAAAATGTAGAAAAAACATCTCAAAGTCTTCATTTATCCTGAAAAACAACCTTCCCCAACATTTCAAGCCAAAAAATTAAAAGTTCATAAAATAATAAAAATTAAAAATATGAACTTTCAAAAAGTGGGTTTTAAAATTTCACTATAAAAAGACATTTGTGCTTACCACAACTCATTTTGACTTGTAAGTGTTGAGATTTTGAGAGCTTGGGAGAGAAATTTGGGCATCCACAACTGATGATTTCTTCAAACCATTTGTCAACCAATCAGATTCCAGTAATTCTAAACTCGATTTCTAGTCATTTCGTGCAATTTGAGTCAAATCTAGTGATTTTTCACTGTAAGATTTTGAATTTAAATTTTTTCTTCTGCATGTATGTGGGTTATGTTTTTGAAAGTCGCGTGTAGAAATAACTACACATGAGTTTTCAAAATAGAAGTCGAGTGTACATGTGACTGTCTTTCAGAAGAAAAAAAAAGCGTATATGCAGGCGGATTTGAAAAAATAAAAAACTAATGGATGAAAATGTCTCAAGTTGCAGGATGCCAATCGTTTGGAAGGAAAGAGAACATAGTGAGGTTGAAAATGAGGTTTTAGGAGATTAAGAATCATTAGATTCTCTGAAAAATTGTGGATTTCTGAAATTCTACATGCTGCTAAAAATGAAAACCCAAACTCGGTTGCTAGAAATGCTTGTCCATTACTGGGACCCAGACCAAGTGGTCTTTGTGATAGATAAAATGCCCTTGGAAATAACTGTAGAGGATATTTACTTCATAACAGGACTATCTCGAAAAGGGGATGTAGTTGATCTAAAAGAGAGGGCCCAAGGAGGCCTAAATGTCTTTGATTACATAGAGATCTATTGCAGAGAAGGAAAAGATGAAGTCAGATCTTAAATTATGAAGAAAAAGGTGTGCAACTTGCTAATAAAATCATCCTCTTCACTATTGTTAAAGTGGCAGGTTTAGAAACTCTACATGAGGCCTCTCACCTAGCCATGTTCTTGGAAGAAGAGTGCCTTCTACCCAAAGTATTTGATTGGTGCTCAAGTCTCTTGACTTGTATGAAAAAGAAACTAAATTTAGTGAAATGAGGGAAGACAAAGAATTTTAGCTATGGAAGCATACTTTTCTCCTTCATTGAGAGAGTTCAAGCAGTCTGGCACAAAGTTTCTACCACCATCAATAGTCCTAAAGGTTTGAGGATGGCCAGATGGTCAAATATGATCAAGAGATTAGGCGAAGGCAAGGTTTACTGATCAACATTCGATGATGAGTTCTAACTATCGTGGGAGGAACAAATAATAGCCATAGATGATTATCCCTATGTCAGCATAGACTACCGAGAGGACCCGGAGCTGGCCCTTCCAGAGAGTGTTACATAGGGCGATATGGGTAATTTTTTTTATCTTATTTTATTTTTTATTATGAATATGATATTTAAGAAGTTGAAAAATATTTTTCCACGAAACAAAAATATTACCAAATTCTATGATCATGATGCATATGTTGGACCAGTAAGACCTAAGGGTCAGCCTAGACATAGGCGTCATGGAAAAGGTGTAGAGAAAACCACAACTGAGACCGAGAGGGTATTACACATAGTGCAGAGGAACTTGGAGGGTCTAACTCACTAGTTTCCAATGACAACTATAGAGGACCTCCCCGATGGTCTTAAGAGGCGGGTGGTAGGAATACTACGAGAGTGGGTGCGACTCTTCTGATGGGTGGCAAATGCCATCATCCACTTCCATGATGCATATATAGGGTAGGGCCCATAGACTTAGTTTCTATATTACTAATATTTTATGGACATGATCGGGAATAGGCCCTAATTTTGTAGGACATTTGTCCACATTTTGTAATATTTTAAACATATTATTCCTATCTATATACAAACAGTTTCTAAATGGTTTGATCATATATACAAATGATTTTATAGTATTTTGATTTTAAAGTGATGAATGATTAATATGCCAATATAATGCTTGATTAGCTATAGAATCAACAAATGGATTTTCTGATCGTGGAATATGAATGTGTTAGCTACCTATACCAATAGGTTTCATTTTTCATGATTGGCAGGGGAAGTGCCAATATGATCTACTTTGGTGATACAAAGATCTCATATTTGTGTGGAAAACACCTATCTGTAGTTGGTTGATGATGTCCTACTTTTGAATGGGTGATCCAACAGTATAAGCTGGGTCATGCCATATTTCAATTGATTGTTGTAGACTAGAGAAAGAAATTTGTCCAAACTGTTCAATCTTGGTAGATAAGTAGCTAGGTAGAGAATGAAGGTTCCCAACTGTTTAATCTGGGGCCTTGGAAGCAATAAGGCTAGCCTTAGATAGAAAATCAAAAGAAAAAGCCAAAGGAAAAGAAAAGGCACATAAGGGTTTGCAAGTCTAAGTGCACCCTCTTTGAAGTAACAAAAAATGCTAGGCAATATAATGGGTAGGTAGACGAGGTTGCAGAAGCATGATTTATGACATTTCACTGGCCTAAGCAAAGGAACAACATGGTGTCAGTGCACATCTTCCTATTCAGCAGTTTTGCAGCAACAAAATGAAGCATGTCTAACTTCCCAATCATCCCCCATCATATTCCTTTCTAACATCCTAATACCACCTTTGCTCATGAGAGAAAACAAACTCATTGATTGATCCTTGTTGCATAAAGAGCCACATTTCCTGTGTAAAATTATTTTCATTTTGATCTACTCTCCTAACTAAGTTTGTTTCCTAACAACTTAGTCTTTGCTTCCTCTTCTCCATATATTCCATCCAATACTAACTACTAACTTTATCTACACTTAATTCCCTATGTTCCCCTTTCCCTATTACTATAGCACTAAGGTGTATAAAACCCCAAAAAAATATGTATATTCCATCCCCTTTGGCATTATAGCCATATGCTCAAATATTGGAAAACCAAGCAGAAATAAAGTCTTGTTGTATGTGGTTGTGTAAAGTCAGGGATTAAACTGACCCCTGGTTGGTTTAATAACCTAAGCCCTACCCTTTTTGCCCTTTACAACCCACTATTATCTCTAACCCGTGCTATTTGCAAACAACACCAATAAACCCACTTTCATCCCTTACCCAAAGTTTTGATTAAAGCGCATTGAACACAAAAAACATTGAAAAAACCCATATTTTCTTTGATTTCCAAAGGTCCCGCCAGGCGCGCTTTTCCATAAAAAACAATTGTTTATTCCCCGCCCCGCTGCCGTATCGTCCTTTCATTTTTATAACCCGTCGACCGTCGGATCTGGGCTTTCCCATCCGACGGCCCATATCAATATCGGGCCGCCCCCGATGTCCGGAGTATAGCACCCGAAAAGTGTCAGAGGGTGACGTCAGGGCAGTGCCACGCGTCGCTCCCAGGTTATATCGGGAGGCCGCCTGCCAATACCACCCCCGTACAATAAGCGGTCTAAAATTACCGCTTACCGCTTTGGTTTACCGCCCGCCCACGTCACACCTACACCATGCCCACGTCATGCCAACTCAGCGTCGCATCAGTGCCTGGCCCGCCATCGCTCCGTACCTGTCCGCCACATCACTGGTCCCCGTGGACCACTCACAGGCCGCCACGTCACCTTTTCGTACCCAATCCCACCCGATGACGTCATGCTGACGTCATCCAAAAAAAGCGTGCCAAGGCCAAAATTGTCCATATTTTGCCAAAATTCACAGTTTTTTTGCATTGTTTAGCGAAAGACTATTCTGCCTCCTACATGCAAATTACGTCCATTTCGCCGCCAACCTACTGAAAGCTACTCCAGAGCTGCTGCCACCTACAAGTCGACTTCAACCAAGCCTCCGCCATTGCTCCACAACCAGGTACTTACCAAATTCTCCATCCGCCTGGTCTATTCCTTTCTGCATTTGTAAAAAACCGCTGAACTACCCATTTCACCTAAGAATTCGACCTGCACTGCCTTGGAATCAATATAATTGCTCCTACACCAGCCAATTGTGCCCAATTGCACCTAAATTATCCTTTCAACACTAAAAACCTGCAAGTTTACCTTAACCTGTTGCGTAAAACTGCACTTGCCCGAGGTTTGTTATAATTCCGATTGAAAACACATACAGACCATGGAAACACCAGTAGCATTGAACATTCCACCCTTGAATGCCCCACATAGAGAGTTGGAATGGCAGGACCTGGGTGATAGAGATTACCAGATGACAGAAACACTTTCAATGGACACTAAGTATAATATTCATGTACTCAATGAGCTAAAGGCCAAGCACCTCAGTGGAACTGATATTCTAGGGATTTGGGACTCCAATTTTCCCATTTATAAATTCCCTCAAGTCAATGTCCTTCCAGATTTAATTCATAGATGCAGTGCCAACTATGACCCATGTCAAAGAGCTGTCCTCAATTCCTCAGGTTCAGTTTTGTTCCATGTCACCCCTGAGGTTATAAATCAAATGCTGCAATTTCAAATTGCAAAGACATTGACTCCTCTTTCCATGATGGAATTTCTAAAGAAAGGAGGAAAGCTGTCTAGTGCCCAAATCCTAAAGATCAATCAGCTATTCATTGACTCAGGCTCTCAAACTGTGACAACCCCTCCTATAGGAAATGTATATTTCAATGAGTTGGGCAAGTTGCTTGTGGATTTGATCAGTTATGTCCTGGGTTACAGATCAGCTGAGGATGCTGATGAAACCATTCTGGCAATGATGTCTATCTTCTCCCCTGGAATGCATCCTTCTGTTCACTATGATTATGCTGCATACATTGCCAATAAGATTCATGAACAATTTATGAATATAGAGAGGGAAAAGGTGTTTAGATACACTTCATACATCTATCACTTGTTCCTATTTTATCAACCTGATGGCTTCCCTATTTCTTTCAAGAAGTTTGATGCTCAGGGAAACCCAAGGTCTATGGTATTTTGGACTTCAGTCTTTCATCACACATCTTATTCACCATACAGCTACTGTGAATTCATAGACCTCTTTATCCATCCAGCTATGTCCTTGCTATTGGGTACCCCTCCTCCAAGATTGACAGATGAGATGCAAAGGATTCTCCAGCTCTCAAAGGCCTACAGCATTCGGGATTGGTACTTTTACCAAAACCATACAGAGATCAGAATATATGGCTATGAATTAGCCCCATATAGACTGCCAAGATATGTCCCTATGAGACTCTTTGCCTTAGAGTATTTCAAGCAGTTTGGAAATGCAGACATGGTCCATTTCCACAGCAAAAACAAGAAGGTACAACTCAAAATCAGAAACCCGCTAGGCCCATTTCTTTATAACAAAAGAGAAGAAGGATGGAAAGAAGCAGATAAGATCCTAGAGGGCCTCCAATTGCAAACCAGTTTCCTCTGGTCACCCTATGACCCCAATCACTTCATTAGTCTTAGAAGGGTCAAATATAAGATGGCTAGTTATGATCATGTCAGGTTGCCTCATATTGAAAAATATGCAAACCTGTTGAGGTGGAAAGAGGGCACTCTAGAAGAGGCAAGTACTAGAGAAGAAATAGCACAAAGAGAAGCAAAGAAACTTGAGAAAGAAGCTGACTTGGAACATTGTGAACAGGTTTCTTCCTCTTATCACATTCGAATTGGAGCAGCTGCCTCATCCTCTACAGCTCCCCAGCAAGCAGCTCAAACTACTTCTCAGGCTGCCAGCAAAGGTAAAGAAAAGGAGATGGAGCAGGAACAACCACCCCTTACAGCAGAACAGCAAAAAGAGCAGCCCAATCAGCAAGAAGAAACAGTTGAGGCCCCAATAACTAAAGAGAAGCAGGCTCAAGAGAGTGTGCCTCCTAGGCAGGAAATGACAGTGGAGGCCTCGGTGCTGCAAACTCCACTAAATGAAGAAAGAAGCAGGAAGAGGGATAGAGAGCAAGAAAGTCCCCTCACCACCTCAACAAATCAAGGGGAGAAAAGGTAGAGATTAAATCCCTTCTCTGAAGAAGAGATGCCTATTGGGCAATCCTTGTGTATGGGCCCCCCCAGCATGGAGGCATCTACCAGTTCCTTTCAGCAGGAACAAGAAAGAACCCTTGGAGGAGAGGTCAGTTCCTCCAGCCAGCAAAGGAGAGCTGAATCAGGCATAAAGCAACAATTTATTGACATCAAGAAGAGAAATGAGCCAGTCAGGCTCCAACTATATAATCACTTGCTAAAAATGGCCCCTACAAACCAGCACAGGCTTATGTCAGCATATGACATAACAGAGGGGAAAATGACTATGAGTCATTTCATGCCTACCATGCTGTAGCCACAGTCAGCTGCAGATTATATAAGAACTAATCTTGAAGTACTTGCAAAAGACATCCACCCAATGGATTAGATAGATCTTCACAAGCAAACGGGTGAGATGGTCTATTCAAGTCTTGCAGACAAGACCTTCCTCGCACATAAATTGCAAAACGGTCTGCACAATACAACTGCCCAACTTGAGTTGGAGAAGGCATCCTCTCAGGCCAAAGACAACAGGATCTGGTCTTTGGAGGATATTATTATAGTGCTTGGACATGACCCAAAAGATCCCAAAGCTGTGCATGCACTGCTGAAAGAAAGAGATGCAGATATAGCAGCTTTGAGAAAGATGGTAAAAATTCCAGCAACCCTTCACCCTCAAATAGAAGAGGTTGCTCAACAGAGGAAGGACCAAGATGTAGCAGCCATGCTGCTAACACTGCACAAACAGTTGGTGCAGACAGAGGGAAAATGAGTAGAAACAGAGGCTGCATTAGAGGCAGCCCTGCAGCAGAGAGAGGGAGGCCAAACATCTCAGCCCCCTCAACCAGTGATCAACCTTGAGGAGCCCCCTCAAATCATCACTCATCCCACAGGACAGATAGCTGAAACAGGGCCAACAACATCAGCACCAGCAACAACATTAGAATAGGCTCCAAGCCTTGACATGCAGAAGATGATGAAAGAGATTCGGGTTCTAGAGGCCCAGATGGCTGAACTAAATGAGGCCAAGGAAAAATTAGCTACTCTTAATGAAAAATATGATAAATCCAAGCAAAGTGTAGCTGAAAAAGCAAGAGAGGTGAAGGCTCTTAAGGAGAAGATAAAAGAGCTGGAGAAAGAACTTACCCTTGACAAGGTTGCGGCTGAGATCAAGAAAGTTTTATGGGCCAATATTGGCCAATCAATAACAGATCAATGGCAGTACATAGAAACTATCCATGAGCACATGGAGCTCATAGGAAGGACACTTAAGGAAAGCCAAAGAGCAAGGGCATCTCTAGGCACTATGCCTGAGATAGCCAATAGAATGATCAATGTCCTCAATAACTGCACCAGCCCTCAGCTGGCAATAATAGGAATCACCAATAGAACTGACACCATCTTGTTGATAAAGAGGGTCCTCACTTTGAGAAATCTGGTGTAGACATTGGATAGAAGGTGCCAGGAGATGCAAATAGAGGTAAACAAATTCACAGATAAATTCACAGCATTGCACAACAGAGGCCTTCCCAGCTTACTGAACAATGCAGGAAGGCTACTATCCCATGAGAAATATGCAAAAAGGGTAAATACATTTGCCACCAATCAGATCACTGCAGGATCAAGTATCCCAGAGGAAGCAGGGCCTGCATCTGGGCAGAGCCTCTATGAGAAAGTAGAAAATTTGTTTTTTATCACGAATGAAATCAGGCATCTGTTTGAAGTGCCTCCTAGTTACTTCAAATATAATGAAGCATATGAAACATTAGGCACAATTTTGAGGCATCAGTTGCCTACACAGGAATGGTGGACCAGCATGATACAGATATTGCTGTGAGCCAACAGGTCTTCATCAAGTTTTTTCATAAAAAATATAAGTCATCATGTTCAGACAGTTGATACATTCACCATGACAGTAAAAGAGTGGACTGAGCCAACTCAGCAAACCAATTCGGCCACCAAAGCAACCCCGAAAGATGTAGATGACAGAGCCGAGAAAACTACAGTACGACAGAGCATTAAAGGCACATCATTCAGAATTAATGCAGAGCACTCAACTGACTCAGTGGCCTCCAAAAGTCAAAAAGGTTTCTGACAGAACTAAAGGGCATTCATTGTATCTTTAGAATAGCAATAACTTTCTTATCTGCTATTCTGAAAGTTGGTGAACGCATTTATTAATCAAATGACTCAGCGATTCAGATATTTTGTAAAACTGATTGTATATATTTCCCCTCGCATAAGCTTGCAGGGGTTGTTGATTTTCTTTTGAAAAGAACCTATGCTGTAAATTTCAGAGTTTTTAATACAGAGAGCTGATGGAATTTCCAAAGTTCTGAGTTGTTTGATGTGTTGCGGTGTGATGGCTTACTACTACAGGATTCCTGTGTATTTCATGGCACAATAAGTTTTTCTCCAACTCTTTGTTATGTATTTCATTCTTTCATAATCCGTTCATGCTTTATGTTTCACAGTTTAATAGCACAGAAAAAGAATAGTTTCAGGATTTGCTCATTAAACACCCTGAACTCAATCTAGGCTATTATGAATATTTTCCTCTAAGTATTAGTTATGAAAGTGTAATTCTTAACTACTTCACCTTCAGACTAAAACTTCACAGTGACTATTATTCAGGAATTCAAATCTGCTCCTGGGTGATATATCTCTTTCTCACATCACCAGCTTAGTGAAAAACTCTTAATTGCCTTTCACTGGCCAATCATATTTCATCATCATAATTTTAAGTTTGTTTCATGACATATCTAAATGGCCCTGCAGTACTAAGAAATCTTACTCAATACCTCAAACAACTCACAATCACAGACTCCCTTGCCCAATGGACTGAAACTGTTCGAAGATCTCATCTTAGGTACTGAAAGACATCACTCAACCAAAATTATAAACCAAACCCTCACCTCATAACTAGCCTAAGATCCTCAAGAACAAAGTTAAAAACCAAAAGAGAGAGCCCTCTCTGATTACAGGTTGGCTAGAACTGGTAATCCAAAGCTTGGTTAGTGGTTACCCCGGCCATATTCCCTCGGGAGTCAAAGGGAACAACCTAGGTGTTAACATAAATGGCGACTCCACTGGGGACTGAATCAAATTTATAACCCCCTGTCTGATTCTTAATACTGTAGATAAATCCTGAGTGACAGCGAGACAACCTTAGAAACTGCCTCTTCTTTGCATTTGCAGGAGTACATAAAAGCTGCCTCAGTTAATCTTTGTTCAGTCTTAAGTTCCATACAGTTATGCTATGCCTGATCAGTCCTTGTCAAATATCACTATCTCTTAGAAAATTCACCTGGAAGAAACTCACAGAAACTGGCTCCTAGGAAGAAAACTCGCTACACAAGGTCAAACCCAGACCCTGAGCCATCACCTGAATTCCAAAATCCAAACTTGATTTCAAGAATCCTCAAGAGACACAAATCAGAAGGGACTCTATCAGATTCAAGTTCTGAAATAGGTCTTCAAACTGACATTCCAACCCTTGCTAAGTTTTCTCCACATCCTCACACCACTGTCCAAAAACCTCCTAGTTCTTCATCCACTTCACAAGGTATCCTTTCAGTCACTCCATCAGCTACACATACCCCTCTCATCCCCTTTCCTCCACTTGTCCCATTCATTCCTGTTATCCCTATTGTCCCACCAAATATGGCTAATAGATATGCTCCACTGCAGTTACCTGCCAATCGAGGGCCTATGCCTCAAGATTACCAAAGCAAGATTTCATATTTTGATGGTACTGGCTCTTACCCAGCCCTTCAACATACCAAGAAAATGCAGGACTACTTTGAAAATTATGAGATAGATGATGATGGGGTTAGAATGAAAATTTTTGTGCAGAGTTTAACAGGAGATGTAAGGTCATGGTTTAGGGCACTCCCAGCAAACTCCATAGTTAACCCTGAAGCCCTATATCAAACCTTTATCAACAGATGGGAGAAGAAAAAGGATCCACTTCACATTTTATCGGAATACAATACTATCAAAAGAGGTCCCCAAGAAACTGTCTTGGACTATTGTGCTCGGTTTAACAATGTCTATAATGCTATTCCCCAAAATCTCAGACCCCCACCTGATCTAGCTCTATACACCTTTCCTGATGGGTTTGATTCAGATATGGCATACCAATTAAGAGAAAGAGCTCCTCGAACTTTAGCTGAAATGCAAGACATAGCAGTGAGTGTAGAAACAAACCTGATAGCTAGGAGAAATAGGACCAAAACTGAAAGAAAGACTACCTTCAAAGAAGAGCCTTCAGGCTGGGATCAGAAATTAGATGCAATAATTACTAGTATGCATAGATTAGGTGACAGAGTAGAGTCAGTTGAGAGGAAGTCATCATGGGAAGCACCACAGAATAATCCAATCAGGAATCCCAATTTTAGAAGAAATAAAAAATCCCAATGTTGGCAAGCTCAGCCCTGAAACAGAGATAAGGCCTCCGTTCCAAGAAAACTATGCCGAGACATCTACTTCTAATGAGTAGATAGATGATACCCACATCAATTTTATGGGCCTAAACGAGGATCAACAAGTTTTTCTGAGTCAAGAAGATCATGAAGAAGGAGACATAAGCCAGTTCCAAACTAGATCAGGTGAATCATTTGATTTCAAACAAGGCTATGACACGACTGTTTTTGAAGTTCATAAACAATACAAATTAAGAAGCAGAGCTGTAAATATGCCAGAGCCTGAGAAAACAAAGGATAGCCTACAGCCAAGGAAAGCTATTTTCACAGAGCCTACTAACAAAACTGATTCAATTACCAATGAAGTAATAGTTGAAGAGGTAACAAAACCATATCCCTCAAATCAAGAACCAAGGACTACACCTCCTTTACAGCACAATCCAAGCAGCACCTTCCAAAATATGAGCAAAAAGGACAAGCCTCAAGATCAAAATGAGAATCAAGAAGAAAAATCTAAAACTCAATTGAGAGAGAAAGGGTTATTAACCAGAACATCAAGATTCAATCTGAAAAACCTTTTAACCTAGAAGCTGAAATTGGTAAATTAAAGATAGTCATTCCCCTTTCAGAGCTAGCCAAGCATGACATTTACAAACAACAAATCAAGAAGTCCCTTCAACTGACCCACCACAAAGATGATGTCAATGTGTTGGATGATACCCTAGAACTACTTTTCGGTCTAGAGGTTGATGGAAAGACAACAGTTACAGGAATCCTACCTTTTTATGTCAGCTTGCATGTTCATGATAAGATATTACACAATGCAATGTTTGATTCAGGTGCTTCTCATAACCTTATGCCTAAATCAGTCATGGAAAGATTGAATCTAGACATCACAAGACCATATAAGGACCTATTTTCATTTGACTCCAGCCAAGTTAAGTGTTTAGGCTTGATAAAAGATCTATGTGTGTCCCTAGTCCAGTACCCAAATAAAACAATCTTAATGGATGTGGTAGTTGCTGATATCCCACCCAAATATGGAATGCTGTTATCAAGATCATGGGGGGCTAAACTCCAAGGTTCCCTGCAATTAGACATGTCATATGCCACCATCTCTATCTTTGGGCAACCCAAGAGGCTATACAGAGAGTCACTCATGAAATACATGGTGAGCAGTGAAGAAAAACCTCAAAATTTCCCTATTTATGCAGTCCATTCAGATATGGATTCCTTTATTCTGTTCAATGATGATATAAGTCCAATGAGTGATAAAAAATCTATCATACTCGAACAAGATATGCATATGAGTGAGGAATCAAGTTCCCAAGAAATCAAGGCTGTGCAATCAAGTGATGAAACTGTTCTAGAAGGCAAACCAGGTGAAAGACAAGAACTCCAACTTATAATCCCATGTCATAGAGAAAATGTTGGAAATCCCCTATGTTAGCTACTTATACCAATAGGTTTCATTTTTCATGATTGGCAGGGGAAGTGCCAATATGATCTACTTTGATGATGCAAAGATCTCATATTCTTGTGGAAGACACATATCTACAGTTGGTTGATGTTGTCCTACTTCTGAATGGGTGATCCAACAGTCTAACCTGGGTCATCCCATGTTTCAATTTTGTGTTGTAGATTAGAGAAAGAAATCTGTCCAAACAGTTTAATCTTGGCAGATAAAGTAGTTAGGTAGAGAATGAAGGTTCCCAACTGTTTAATCTGGGGCCTTGGAAGCAATAAGGGTAACCTTATGTTATCACAAAATCACTACTAAGGGCTGCAACCAAGTAAGATTTTATGTAACTCTTTCAACCAGACTTTAGACTAGGAATTAGCCTTCCTAGTCAGAGAGGGCTCTCTCACAGACTTTTAATAGAAATCAATCACAACAAAAGATGGCTAACTCTTCACTCATTCATGAAAACAACAGCTGATTGAACACATATCAAATTGGTCTTCATTGGGCTATGGAGTCTCAGACATTTAATAAACAAAAGCACAGTCATTTCATGGAAGTCAAGGCTCTTTGCATTAGATGTTCAAACACATTTCACATAAACCACAGCTTGTCAAACATACAGGAAGTCAGAGCATTAGAAATGAATTCTGAGTGATTATGTTATAAAAAAGCTGCAAAAAGAACATTGAAAGAATACACCACCATCACATTTGAACAAAATAATCCATCGAGAATCTTGAGAAGAAATAACAACTATTTTACTATTACTGTAACAAGTCTTTACGTTGGCCCAAATAAACTCTGTTTTTGTATAAAATGTCCAACCTTTTTTACATCAGAGTCATTTCTATATATAGGAAAACCAAAATACAACTACTTGAGACTCCTCAACAAGCATGAAGGGAGCTCGAAATCCTATCATTAATTGCCTTATCCATATCTAAACAAACTAATTAATTACAAAGGTATTGCGATGTGAAAACAGAGAGTTCCATTCCCATTGAAACTCCAAGTCTATCTCCTCGTGTGCATTGATGCTTTCTTGAAATTTGACACCTGTATCACTTCAATAATAGCCAAGACATGCTGGAAGAACATTCACTGAATGAGCAGCTTCGGATACTTGATATGTGGATGACTCATCAACTGATAAGGATCTGTGCCCTATGTTCACGGTCTCTGCCTCCCATTAGTCTTCATGCATTAAAAGAGTATGCTCTGAGCCATTTAATCTTCTAATAATCACGCATGATGCAAGAAACCTTATGATCTGGGCACCTTATAAACTGAACAGGTGTACCATTCAAAATCTCGGTAACCCTACCAGAACCCTAATATTTCGGCTATAAAGTAACTTTAGGAAGACTTTAACAAAAGACAAAAATTTCACCTTTTCCTTACATACTCACACCTGTCACCTTTTGAATGCTTAGATAGCCTTGTATAATCTCCATGCTGGCCTCGAGTCATTCCTTTTAACATTTGCTGACCTCAGCATCAATTTCATTTTTTTCACATAAACAGTCATCTACAGCAGTTTCGTAGCGCGCTACGAAACTGCTGTAGGTAATCAAAACTAAGCATATGAACCTTAAAGAAATAATGACTTAACCCCGTGATTTCTTCAGCTATTTTACACAGGTGTAAGAACTTCAAAAAGTTTCAAAAAGTTTCAAAACGATGACAGCCAAAATTTACCAAAACTTGGAAGGCAAATTTCCTCTTGGATTAATTAGCTAGTTTGCCTAGCTTCCTCTTTAAACTGCTAACTTCTTCCTTCAAAACCTTGTTTTCTGCTCTTAAGCTTGTATTCATCTGTTTCATGATTTTTGCCTGCTTCAGAGCTGGCACCGTCCACACATATGCATCAGACACTGAGTTAGTTTGGCTCATTAAACTTGTTCTGCCTTTCATTACAGCCTTTTTATAATTTGCATATCTTACTGCCCTTTCCTTAGAAACATTTTTAATCTGAGGTATTTCTTCTTGTGTTGTTCCTGCTTGTTTCTTGATAGCAATAACATTTCCACCTTGACTGATGATAACCCTATTACCCTTGTTCTTATTTTTGGTTGCTTGAACTGTTTTGGTCAAAACCTCAAGTACATCTGTCCTAGGCACTTCTAAAGGTGCCTTCTCTTTCTGCGCTTTCTCCACTTCTTTGATTTTCCTTCTTGTGACTGGTCTACGTGGCTTGAAAGCATATTCTTTACTAGGTTCTTCAAATTTCAATCTTTTTGAAGCCCTTGATTTTTTAGAACTTTCGGGTGAAGATTGAGTGAGGTCAATATGCATTGGCTGCACCGGGTGATCTTGCTCAAATTCTATTGGTTCAATCTGTATTGGCTGATCTTGCTCTAGTTCAATGGCTTCAAGTAAGTCATTTAAACTACCCTTTGAAATAGGGCTCTCTTCTACAGTAATTCACTTACCCTTTTCCTTGTTTAGTTGACCTCTGGTTTTCACCCTTGAAAACTTTTCAACTTCACTTGGTTTAGCTTTATCCTTCTTTTTCTGGATCTTCTGCTTTGATGACTGAGGTGTCTCCTTAGATGATGACTTAGGAGTTTCCTTCGCTGATGATTTAGGTGTCTCTTTAGATGATGGCTTAGGAGTTTCCTTCGCTGATGATTTAGGTGTCTCTTTAGATGCCACAGACTTCTCTGATTTCCTTAACTTGGTTTTAGGCTTCTTTTGGTCTGTCACTTCTCTTCTGAGCTCAGCCAGAGTGGGTTCTTCACTCCTTTATTCCCTTTCCCTCACAGGCAATGGAGTGAGGCCTGTTTTGCTTGGGAAGCCAGCCATAAACACAAATGAATCCCAATCTCTGCCAATCTTTTGTAAACCATCCAACACCAGCAACTTCACTAAACCATGATGAAACAAGGACGTTTCACAACCATCTTTCTTTAACTGTATTTTATCACACATTTTACTAATGCTCCTGAACAAATAGAAAGGTATGTCTATTGAAACCTTACCTGTGAAATGTAACAAAAGTTTGAAGTGGTAGGAGTAAAATTTATTGTACCTTCCCTCGCATGTCAGGTATTTCTGGATGCATGTGAGGAGCATAGCATAATGTTCCTTTATGTAACTCCTTGGCACCGCTTTGGTGAGGTCCTCATTTACATAAGGTTCCTTCAAAAACTCTTTACAGGGACTCATGTCGAACTTGAAGTTTTTGAACCATTCTTGACCACCCCTCGGAATTTCAGTGACAGTGGAAATAGCTTCAGGAGACACCGGAAACTCTAACATTGACACCTTTGAATTCAGTCCAGTAAAATTCAATGCGAAAGCCTTCGTTACCTCTGCATGTCCTCCGTTCAATTTCTCGCAGAACCTCCAGCAACCAGCATTCTGAAAGGCTCTTGCTATACCTTCATCCCTGAGAGTAACATCTAACCCCTCCGGCTCTGTCCTCAAACACTTACCAGATCGATGTTCCCTCTTTTCCATCTTGCTTCAGATATTTTCACACAGGAAACTAATGGCAGCTGTAGCGCGAAAACAAACTCGACTTTGGAGTGCAGGCTCGCTTGCAATGATCCCTTTAAATAAGAACTTGGGCTTCTCAAACAGCAAACATGTTTACACATTATGAAAACCCATTATGATATAACCATCCCTTGTAAAATCCCTTAAGCTGACATTCATATGCATGACTCTGGACCTTATGGCGGAATGATGATTTATCATGACCTGGAGAGGACGTGAACTGACAAACATGAACGGACCTATGACTCACCTCTCTCGGATTTGACATTCAAAGGAAGAGCGCTACAAAAACCCTGAAACCCCGATTTCGCAGCGCGAACAGTTCAAACTTAACAAGATGCGCTACTAAATGGCTGATAAACAGAACGCTGCGAAAAGACGGAAACATCATTGCGCAGCTAAATTGACCAATCAGACATGCGCTGCGAAACTGCGCAAAGTACTAATGACATGACATGCTTTAACTAACAATGATGGAGGGTATCTAACGATTTTTTCCTTACACGAACTCACATCAATACCTTTTGAAATTCAAATTTCAAATTGACATACACCTATAAACCTATTCACAAAACTGAAAACCTTTATATGAAACTTATGGACAACATTACATACATGAACTATAGTTCTAAGTGATAACAGTGGCTCCACTTGGGATAGTGTGCTCCTGTAGTACACTAAGAACACGTAGTACCAGTGCCTTTATCCATTTTATTTCACTCACATATGGCTGACAAGCATCCCTTTCAAACCTTGTGGGCCTTCTCCTCGGGCTAAAGTCTTCCTGTTCAGCTTGTCATTTATTTCTAACATGAAACATTCAGAAAACGATTATTTACAATGATCATGGACTACTTGGCAGATTTTTTACTGATAATAATGCTTTAAGAACCTGCCATTAACAGGTCCTCCAGCATACTGTGATCCATCAACTTCTTGCAGAATATAAGTGTTGTTTCCATGGAAAGCAGAAATCAAATATGGCCCCTTCCATAAATTCTCAAATTTTCCATGTTTGCCTTTTTCTTCAATCCTGGCTTCCCACTTCAAAACCTTGTCATCAATCTGAAATGTAACATCTTTAATCTTCTTGTCAAAAGCCCTCTTGACTCTATTCTGATTTTGTTGATAGTCTTCAACCACTTCATTCCTTTTCTCTTGTAATGCTATCAATTGATTAATCCTCCGCTGTATGGCATTTGGCTCCTCTTCTAGTCCTTGAATTAGCTTCATAACTGGTACACCAAGAGATGTTGGAAAAATAGCCTCTGCTCCATACACAAGTTCATAAGGTGAGGTTCCAATAGATCTTTTAGTGCAAATGCGATCAGCCCACAATGCATACTTCAGCTTTAAGTGCCAAGTCTTTTTGTTTTCTTGCAGCAGTTTTTTGATAATCCTCACAAGACTTTTGTTTGAACTTTCAGCTAGACCATTGCCCTGTGGATAATAGGCTGTTGAGTGACCAAGAGAAATATGGTATTGATGGCAAAAATTTATCATTCTCTTAGACTTAAAAGCCTGAGCATTGTCTGTGATAAGCTTGAGTGGACATCCAAACCTTGATAAGATGTTGTTCTCTAAAAAGGAAATAATGACTGCATCATTAGCTTGCCTAGTTGGTACCGCCTCTATCCACTTTGTAAAATAATCAGTGGCTGTAAGTATCCACCGATGTTGCCCTGATGAAGAGGGATGTATCTCACCTATAAAATCTAGCCCCCACTGCTGAAAGGGTGCTTCTACATAAATAGGAACTAATGGCATAGGCATAAGCTTCCTTTTACCTTCAAACAACTGACATTCATGACAGGCTGCAACCTTTTTGTAAATGTCTTTGAACATAGTGGGCCAAAAATACCCGGCTCTCAATATTTTATTTGCAGTAGCCTTCCAATAATGGTGGCCTCCACAATCTCCCTTATGAAATTCCTCAATCACCCTATCAGCCTCTTCTTCAATCAGACAACTTAATAGAATTCCTCCAGCATCCTTCCAAAATAAATTCTGCTCATAAACAAAATATCTAAGGGATTTCAGCTTGGTGAAACGAGCTTTAGACTTGGAAAGGTTATCAGGGGCTCTGTTGTGCTGTAAAACAAATGACACATCCTTATACCATTCAGATATCAGAAATTTTTCATTGATCTGAACCAACTCTTCCTCTTCTTCAAAAATTTCTGATATTTCTGCATTGAAATTGATGTCACTGCTGTCTAGATTTGAGTGAGTTAACAACTCTGCCAACCCTTGACCCTTCACCAATTTAGTTGGCCTAATTTCAATATCATATTCTAACAATTTGGCTATCCACTTTCCTCTTTTACCATCCGGGTCTGCTTGTGTAAGAATGTCTTTAATAACAGCACTTGGCACATATGCAACAATATGAGAATGTAACACATAGATTCTAAAATCCTTGATTGCCTTTACCAATGAATATGCCTGCTTCTCTAAAATGTTATACTTTAATTCAGCATTAGACAATGTTTTACTAAAGAATGAAATAGGCTGTTCAGTACCTTGATTTCCTTTTTGCAATAGAACTCTAGCAATTGTATCCTCAGAGGCATATGTGAATATTAGAAATTCCTTGGTGAAATCAGGGCTGATAAGGACTGGTGCTTGAGTGAGTGCTTTCTTAATCTCTTCAAATGACTTCCTTGCCTCAGCTGTCCACTTGAAGTCTGCTCCTTTCTTTATCATTTTTGTGATGTGTTTAACCACTTCCGCAAAGTTGGGAATGAACCTTCTAACAAAATTAACTTTACCAAGAAAAGATTGAACCTCTTTCTTGCTCCTTGGCAAATCCAACTTTGAGATAGCACCGACTCTATTAGAATCAATCCTAATTCCTTCTTAAGAAATGATATGCCCAAGCAATTTACCAGAAGTCAAAGCAAAGATACTTTTGGTTGGGTTTAAAGAAATGCCAAACCTCCTACACTTCAATAGTATCTTTTCGAGATGCTTTAAATGATCTTCCTCTCTCTTTGAAAAGACTGTGATATCATCAAGATATACCACTACTGATTTATCTTTTTCCTCTGCAAAAGCAATGTCCATAGCCCTTTGGAAAGTCGCCCCTGCATTCATGAGGCCAAAAGGCATCTTTGCATACATAAATGTGCCCCATGGTGTAGTAAAGGCTGTCTTCTCCTGATCCTCTGGATGAACAAGGATCTGATTGTATCCTGAGAAGCCATCTAACATTGACATTCTTTGAGAGCCAACAATATTCTGCAACATAAGATCCATTTTAGGAAGAGGATAATTGTCTTTCAGTGAAGCCTTGTTCAAATTCCTGAAGTCTATGCAAATCCTTATCTCTCCATTCTTTTTCCTAACTGGTACCAAGTTAGCAAGCCAATTTGAAAATCTGATAGGAACAATAATCTTTGCATCAAAAAGCTTCTTCACTTCTTTTTCAATCAATGGCATTAGCAGAGGATTAATTCTTCTCAATTTTTGCTTAAAAGGTCTCTCATTTGGCTTGATTGGGATTGTATGCTGTATAATAGAGGAATCATATTGCTTCAAATCAGCATAGTTCCATGCAAAAACATCAATGAACTTTTTCATTAACTCAATATACTTAACTTTTAGATCAGCTGATAAAAATTTTGAAATTTTGACCAATTTAGGCGCTACTAAATCACCTAGATTGCAGCTCTCTATTTCCTCTTCATTTGCTTGCAACCTTGGTGCTTTAAACACATCATTCTGATCAAAGAGTTTCTCAAGTGGAATAAGACCTTTAGGAATCAGATTATTTTGCAGCTGTAACACTTCAGACTTTTCTTTTGTTTCCACTAACATGTTTTGCTGATCAATTTGACAATGTTCAAATTCTCCTTTCAACTCTAGGAAACTTTTCACCTGCTGGTCATCTTCAAAGACTTGCCAATTTAGTATATTATCCGGGATAACTGGCCTATGGCGGACTTTCACCTCATAGCTATCAGAAGCATGTTTGGGAATGACAAAAAGACTAGCTGCTACAGCAAGAGAATCTGCCATGGAATTCTGATCTCTGGTTTTGATATTGAAAGTATATGACTGAAATTTCTCCAACAATTCCAACACCAAGTTCCTATAAGCTCTCATTCTTGCATCTTTTGTTTGATAAGCACCTTGAACTTGCTTTATGACTAGCTCAGAATCTCCATAAACAGCAATGTTCTTTGCCTTAAACTCAATCAAATTTTCTAAGCCTAAAACCAAGGACTCATATTCCGCCATGTTATTTGTACAATCAAAATTAAGTTTATATGACAAAAACTTACTTTCCTCAGCTGGACTCATGATCCAAATTCCAGCCCCAGCACCTTCTTTCCCTGCTGCTCCATCAAAGTACAAAGACCAGCAACCAGAAATATCTTCTTCATCACTTTACAGCAACTCTTCACACTGATTTTCTGCTTTTTCTTTCTGTGATTCTTCTCCCACTGATTCATTAAATAGAATAGCTGATCCAAGGCCTGTGTCACAAGAATAAATGGGAAAATTCTGTGGTTTGTCCTTGCTGCTCACCATATATGCCATCCTTGTCTCACGGTATAACCTTCTCTGCTCCCCAAATACTGGAATAGTAGCATAAGTCAAATCCATCTGCATGGTACCTTTAATTTTAGCTGCCCATGACCTTGAGAGTAATATTCCAAATTTAGGTGGAACATCTGCCACAACAATATCCATGACAGTGGTTTTAGCTGGGATTTGTGTGAGTGCCACAACCACATCCTTTATCAACCCAATACAATGAACCCTCTTTGAATCAAAAGAAAATAAGTCCTTATAAGGCCTGGTCACTTCTAATCCTAACCTTTCTATAATGACTTTAGGCATAAGGTTATGAGATGCCCCTGAATCCAACATGGCATTATGAAGAGTCATCTCATGTATATTGATGCTTATATAAAAAGGAGGAAACTCATCATTTTGCTCATCTTCAAGTCTTAGACCTAAACAAATGATAGGATTGTCCTCTTGCAAATTTAAAATATCAGCCCCTCCTGGTGGAGAATTAAGCATTTCCACAATCTTACTTCTATACTTGTTCACTTTCAAGATTTCATTAAATGGGACTGATATTTTAATTTTAGCAATCTCATTTTCTATATTGAACAGAGGAGTAGACCTTTCAATTTCCTTAGGAGAAGCAGGGGTTTGATTATCCTTTTTCTCAAGAGGAGAATCACTTTTTTCATCAGCTTTTTTTGGCTTTTCCTTTTGGTCTTCCACTGCTTTTGAAACATTCTTCTTGGGCTGAGCCTTATTTGCTGTAATAGGGACATCTCTATTTCTGAGGTTGTATTGCTTTTGGATTTCAAATATGGCATGCTGATAACCCTTTAAGAAATCTGAGGGTTCTTCCTCGGCTTTTAGTTGGCTGGACTCATCATGTTCCTCCTTTGTTAGAAAAATCTCTGAATCTTCTTCACCAAGACAATGAATAGATTCCTCGGGTTCCTAAGGTTCTTCCTCTCCATCTACCAAATTTTGCTGAAACGGAGGTCTTACAGGAGGATCAGCTTGCTGATTTCTATTTTCCCTTGGCCTTTGCTGATTTTGAGGCCTTCTAAACTGAGGATTTCTAAACCGAGGTTCTTGTTGTGCTTGAGGAGCCGCAGTATTCCCAAGTGCTAATTGGTCCATCAATTTCTCCATAGTCTTCATCATGGTTTCAAATTTATCTTCTTGAGCAGAGGTAGAAGGCCTCTCCTCTTCCTTTATCTTAGTCTTAGCCATCTTGGACTTTTTAGCAGCAAGTATATTCACCTCCACTTTGATAGCATCATTTTTCATGTCAGCCATTGTAGCAGACTCTCTTTCTCTGAGTAAGAGAGAGAAATCAGAATCAAAAGACTCAGCATATCTTAACTGTGCCAAAGCTCCAGGAGGTTTCAAGTGAGCTGGAATGGAATTATAAATTTTATTAAACCTCTTAGAAAAATTTTGAATAGTCTCATCTGGAGCTCTTCTTAAATTATTGTATTCAGTGAGGGCCTGAACAGGATTAGTTCTATTTCCCCACTTCCTCAGAAAACTATCTTCAAACTCAGCCCAACTGTGAATGCTACTAGCTCCCAAGGCTTTAAACCATTTCCTGACCTCCCCAATGAAAGACTGAGCAAACAATCTCAGTTTGACATCTTCATCATCCACTTCATACCTATCAATAAAATCATTGAATCTATCCACATGCTCTTCAGCTGTAATGTCTTCATCTCCTCCCCATGTTGGAATCCTAGCAACATATTTATTAGGTAGATCATGCGGGACATCAGGGAGAGCTAGAGGAGCATACCTAGCAGGTACAGCCATAATGAAAGGAGGAACAGTGACAATAGGTATGCTATGACCAGAAGGACCAGAACTAGTATGAGATGTTGTCTAAGGGCTATTTGGACTAGCAGAGGCAGAAGACAAAGTATGAGTACGGAAAGGGCTATTGGGGCTTTGTAAACCACTAACAAAAGAACTCCAATTTGGGAGAGGTAAACCAATATTTGAGTTAAGAAAAATTTCAAAAGGGTCAAGCTCCTTGAGCTGTTTTAAATCTTCTTTCTCTAATAATAGCTCAGAAGAAACAATTTCCCAAAACTCCTCTTTATCTTTTTGTGAAACTAAAGAAGAAGTATCAATACCTCTCTTTTGTAGATCCAAAATAATACCAATTAATTCTTCTTCATTTTCAGACCTTAATATAACCTCTTGAACTTTATCATCAACAAGTTTATTCTCAGGACTTCTAGAAAACTCAGGAAATAATGACTTTGAAATACTTGAAGTACCTGGTATATCAGAGAATCTTTGTTTACTCCTTGAGATGATATTAGGATTTTCCACAGGACTAGGTGGGTTTGGGTCAGGGTTACTCCTTGTGTATCTTCCTCTCGAAGCCACCTTTAAACTTTAAAAAACAATGGAGTCACCAAGGTAGAATGCAGCCTCGAAAATCATTTGAACTCCTGCTACCTTCAGAAATTCAATCTTCAAATTTTGGGAATAAGTAATCATCAGGCTCCCAGCAGACGCACCAAAATGTTATCACAAAATCACTACTAAGGGCTGCAACCAAGTAAGATTTTATGTAACTCTTTCAACCAGACTTTAGACTAGGAATTAGCCTTCCTAGTCAGAGAGGGCTCTCTCACAGACTTTTAATAGAAATCAATCACAACAAAAGATGGCTAACTCTTCACTCATTCATGAAAACAACAGTTGATTGAACACATATCAAATTGGTCTTCATTGGGCTATGGAGTCTCAGACATTTAATAAACAAAAGCACAGTCATTTCATGGAAGTCAAGGCTCTTTGCATTAGATGTTCAAACACATTTCACATAAACCACAGCTTGTCAAACATACAGGAAGTCAGAGCATTAGAAATGAATTCTGAGTGATTATGTTATAACAAAGCTGCAAAAAGAACATTGAGAGAATACACCACCATCACATTTGAACAAAATAATCCATCGAGAATCTTGAGAAGAAATAACCACTGTTTTACTATTACTGTAACAAGTCTTTACATTGGCCCAAATAAACTCTGTTTTTGTATAAAATGTCCAACCTTTTTTACATCAGAGTCATTTCTATATATAGGAAAACCAAAATACAACTACTTGAGACTCCTCAACAAGCATGAAGGGAGATCGAAATCCTATCATTAATTGCCTTATCCATATCTAAATAAACTAATTAATTACAAAGGTATTGCGCTGTGAAAACAGAGAGTTCCATTCCCATTGAAACTCCAAGTCTATCTCCTCATTTGCATTGATGCTTTCTTGAAATTTAACACCTGTATCACTTCAATAATAGCCAAGACATGCTGGAAGAACATTCACTGAATAAGCAGCTTCAGATACTTGATATGTGGATGACTCATCAACTGATAAGGATCTGTGCCCTATGTTCACGGTCTCTGCCTCCCATTAGTCTTCATGCATTAAAAGAGTATGCTCCGAGCCATTTAATCTTCTAATAATCACGCATGATGCAAGAAGCCTTATGATCTGGGCACCTTATAAACTGAACAGGTGTACCATTCAAAATCTCGGTAACCCTACCAGAACCCTAATATTTCGGCTATAAAGTAACTTTAGAGAGACTTTAACAAAAGACAAAAATTTCACCTTTTCCTTACATACTCACACCTGTCACCTTTTGAATGCTTAGATAGCCTTGTATAATCTCCATGCTGGCCTCGAGTCATTCCTTTTAAGATTTGCTAACCTCAGCATCAATTTCATTTTTTTCACATAAACAGTCATCTACAGCAGTTTCGTAGCGCGCTACGAAACTGCTGTAGGTAATCAAAACTAAGCATATGAACCTTAAAGAAATAATGACTTAACCCCGTGATTTCTTCAGCTATTTTACACAGGTGTAAGAACTTCAAAAAGTTTCAAAACGATGACAGCCAAAATTTACCAAAACTTGGAAGGCACATTTCCTCTTGGATTAATTAGCTAGTTTGCCTAGCTTCCTCTTTAAACTGCTAACTTCTTCCTTCAAAACCTTGTTTTCTGCTCTTAAGCTTGTATTCATCTGTTTCATGATTTTTGCCTGCTTCAGAGCTGGCACCATCCACACATATGCATCAGACATTGAGTCAGTTTGGCTCATTAAACTTGTTCTGCCTTTCATTACAGCCTTTTTATAATTTGCATATCTTACTGCCCTTTCCTTAGAAACATTTTTAATCTGAGGTATTTCTTCTTGTGTTGTTACTGCTTGTTTCTTGATAGCAATAACATTTCCACCTTGACTGATGATAACCCTATTACCCTTGTTCTTATTTTTGGCTGCTTGAACTGTTTTGGTCAAAACCTCAAGTACATCTGTCCTAGGCACTTCTAAAGGTGCCTTCTCTTTCTGCGCTTTCTCCACTTCTTTGATTTGCCTTCTTGTGACTGGTCTACGTGGCTTGAAAGCATATTCTTTACTAGGTTCTTCAAATTTCAATCTTTTTGAAGCCCTTGATTTTTTAGAACTTTCGGGTGAAGATTGAGTGAGGTCAATATGCATTGGCTGCACCGGGTGATCTTGCTCAAATTCTATTGGTTCAATCTGTATTGGCTGATCTTGCTCTAGTTCAATGGCTTCAAGTAAGTCATTTAAACTGCCCTTTGAAATAGGGCTCTCTTCTACAGTAATTGACTTACCCTTTTCCTTGTTTAGTTGACCTCTGGTTTTCACCCTTGAAAACTTTTCAACTTCACTTGGTTTAGCTTTATCCTTCTTTTTCTGGATCTTCTACTTTGATGACTGAGGTGTCTCCTTAGATGATGACTTAAGAGTTTCCTTCGCTGATGATTTAGGTGTCTCTTTAGATGATGGCTTAGGAGTTTCCTTCGCTGATGATTTAGGTGTCTCTTTAGATGCCACAGACTTCTCTGATTTCCTTAACTTGGTTTTAGGCTTCTTTTGGTCTGTCACTTCTCTTCTGAGCTCAGCCAGAGTGGGTTCTTCACTCCTTTCTTCCCTTTCCCTCACAGGCAATGGCGTGAGGCCTGTTTTGCTTGGGAAGCCGGCCATAAACACAAATGAATCCCAATCTCTGCCAATCTTTTGTAAACCATCCAACACCAGCAACTTCACTAAACCATGATGAAACAAGGACGTTTCACAACCATCTTTCTTTAACTGTATTTTATCACACATTTTACTAATGCTCCTGAACAAATAGAAAGGTATGTCTATTGAAACCTTACCTGTGAAATGTAACAAAAGTTTGAAGTGGTAGGAGTAAACTTTATTGTACCTTCCCTCGCATGTCAGGTATTTCTGGATGCATGTGAGGAGCATAGCATAATGTTCCTTTATGTAACTCCTTGGCACCGCTTTGGTGAGGTCCTCATTTACATAAGGTTCCTTCAAAAACTCTTTACAGGGACTCATGTCGAACTTGAAGTTTTTGAACCATTCTTGACCACCCCTCGGAATTTCAGTGACAGTGGAAATAGCTTCAGGAGACACCGGAAACTCTAACATTGACACCTTTGAATTCAGTCCAATAAAATTCAATACGAAAGCCTTCGTTACCTCTGCATGTCCTCCCTTCAATTTCTCGCAGAACCTCCAGCAACCAGCATTCCGAAAGGCTCTTGCTATACCTTCATCCCTGAGAGTAACATCTAACCCCTCCGGCTCTGTCCTCAAACACTTACCAGATCGATGTTCCCTCTTTTCCATCTTGCTTCAGATATTTTCACACAGGAAACTAATGGCAGCTATAGCACGAAAACAAACTCGACTTTGGAGTGCAGGCTTGCTTGCAATGATCCCTTTAAATAAGAACTTGGGCTTCTCAAACAGCAAACATGTTTCCACATTATGAAAACCCATTATGATATAACCATCCCTTGTAAAATCCCTTAAGCTGACATTCATATGCATGAATCTGGACCTTATGGCGGAATGATGATTTATCATGACCTGGAGAGGATGTGAACTGACAAACATGAACGGACCTATGACTCACCTCTCTCGGATTTGACATTCAAAGGAAGAGCGCTACAAAAACCCTGAAACCCCGATTTCGTAGCGCGGACAGTTCAAACTTAACAAGATGCGCTACTAAATGGCTGATAAACAGAACGCTGCGAAAAGACGGAAACATCATTGCGCAGCTAAATTGACCAATCAGACATGCGCTGCGAAACTGCGCAAAGTACTAATGACATGACATGCTTTAACTAACAATGATGGAGGGTATCTAACGATTTTTTCCTTACACGAACTCACATCAATACCTTTTGAAATTCAAATTTTAAATTGACATACACCTATAAACCTATTCACAAAATTGAAAACCTTTATATGAAACTTATGGACAACATTACATACATGAACTAAAATTCTAAGTGATAACACCTTAGATAGAAAATCAAAAGAAAAAGCCAAAGGAAAAGAAAAGGCACATAAGGGTTTGCAAGTCCAAATGCACCCTCCTTGAAGTAACAAAAAATGCTAGGCAATAGAGTGGGTAGGTAGATGGGGTTGCAGAAGCATGATTTATGACTGTTCATCGGCCTAAGCAAAGGAAAAACATGGTGTCAGCGCAACTCTTCCTTTTTCAGCAATATTGTAGAAGCAAGATGAAGCATGTCTAACTTCCCAATCATCCCCCATCACATTCCTTACTAACATCCCAATACCACCTATGTTCATGAAAGAAAGTCAAAGTCTTTGGTTGATTCTTGTTTCATTAAGAGCCACATTTCTTGTGTAAATTTTTTTTCATTTTGATCTACTTCCTTACTAAGTTTGTTTCCTAAGAACCTAGTATCTATCACTGCCCATTCCTATTCCCCTCCAAAACTAACTACTAACTCTATCTACATTTAATTCCCTATGTTCCCCTTTCCCTATTACTATAACACCATGGTGTATAAAACCCCAAAAAATGTATATTCCCTCCCCTTTGGCATTATAGCCCTATGCTCAAATATTGGAAAATCATGCAGAATTCAAGTCTGGATCAAGATGCTTTGTGCAAAATCAGGGATTAAGCTAACCCTACGTTGGTTTAATAACCTAAGCTCTACCCCTTTTTCCCTTTACAACCCTTTGAAATCATTTCCCCACTTTGCTTACAAAAAAGCCTTGTAAAAAACCCACTATTACCCCTAACCTGCTCTATTTGCAATTAACACTAAAAACCCATTTTTCCCGCTTTATCCAAAGTTTATTTGCAATGCGCATTTGGATACAAAATACATTTGAAAAACCTGTTTTTCCGCCAATGTTTAAAATTCGGCCTGGGCACGCATTTCAAGGAATACAATAAAATATTCCTCACCCCGCTGCCGTATCGTCCTTTCGTTTTATCAACCCGTCGACCGTCGGATCTGGGCTTTCCCATCCGACGACCCATATCCATATCGGGTGGCCCCCGATGACCAGATGTTACCTCCCGAAAAGTGTCGGAGGGTGACGTCAGGCCTCTGCCACGCGTCACCCCCAAATCTTATCGGGAGGCCGCCTGCCCATACCACCACCGTACCATAAGCGGTCCGATGGAACCGCTTACCACCCTTCATATACTGCCTGCCCACGTCACCGGTACGTCACGCCCATATCATGCCACTTAGCGCCGCGTCAGTGCCCGGCCTGCCACTGCTTCGACCTGTCCGCCACGTCACGCTTCCGTACCCGATGACGTCATGCTGACGTCATCCAAAAAGGCGCCAATAACCCAAAAAGCCCATATTTTTTCGAAAATTCACGGTTTTTGTCACTTTTACCATAAGAACTGTTTTGCTCTCCTGCATGCATATTACGACCATTTCACCACCAACCTGCAAAATTCGACTTGAAGACCGTGGGCACCTGAAAATATGCCTGTATTTATCACCATTGCCAAAGTTTTACCAGGTATTTATCTGAGTTTCCCCTCCGCGCCTGGTTTGTGCATAATTCTCCAAAGCTAGCGTAAAAAGAGTAACAAACAGTGCAATTACCGGCAAATCTCTGGTGACCAGCATTTATTTTCAATTGTTGGGTCGAAGTTCACCTGCAGAGCCCACATTTAGCCAGGTTTCCACCAATTAACAGTTGGTTCGCGCATTCGTGAACTTAAAACCTTTACTGCACTAAATTCACCGGGAAAGCCACCTAGGATATCTCAAATGTCCGCTCAGTGAACCTCTTTCAGGGGCATTGTGACCTGTTTTCACTATAATTCCCCTGTTTTCCTCTGCAAATCACCTTGTTCCTGCAAATTCACCGCCCTGTGTTGCTGTTCCTACAAAATTAAGCTCAAACCCTTTTCCAAGTGCTAGTGGAACATGGAGGCCCTAGTTGCACTGAATGTTGCGCCTCTTAATGCCCCACATAGAGAGCTGGAATGGCAGGCCTTGGGTGATGTAGATTACCAGATGATGGAGATAGTTTTCATGCAAGCCAAATATAATATTCATATGCTCAATGAGCTGAAGGCCCAACACCTCAATGGGACCGATATTCTAAGGATTTGGGACTCCAATTTTCCCATTTACAACCTCCCTCAAGTCAATGTCCTCCCAGAGTTAATTCACAAATGCAGTGCCAACTATGACCCATGTCAAAGAGCTGTCCTCAATACCTCAGGTGCAGTCTTATTCCATGTCACCCCTGAGGCTATAAATCAGATGTTGAACTTTCATTCTACAAGGCCATTGACTCCCATTTCCATGAAGGACTTGCTACGGAAAGGAGGCAAACTGTCTAGTGCCAAAATTTTAAAGATTAATCAGCTATTCATTGAATCAGGCTCTGAAACTCTGAGAACCCCTCCTATAGGAAATGTATATTTCAATGAGTTGGGCAAGTTGCTTGTAGATTTGATCAGTTATGTCCTGGGTTATAGATCAGCTGAGGATGCTGATGAAACCATTCTGGCAATGATGTCTATTTTCTCCCCTGGAATGCGTCCTGCTGTGCACTATGACTATGCTTCTTACATTGTCGATAAGATTCATGAAAAATTAATGAATCTAGAAAGGGAAAGGGTGTTTAGATACACTTCGTACATCTATCACTTGTTACTATTTTATCAACCTGAAGGCTTCCCTATTCCTCTCAAGAAGTTTGATGCTCAAGGGAAACCAAGGTCAGTGGTATTTTGGACTCCGGTTTTCCACCACACAACTTATTCACCATACAGCTACTGTGAGTTCATAGACCTCTTTATCCATCCAGCTATGTCCTTACTGTTGGGTACCCCTCCTCCAAGATTGACAGATGAGATGCAAAGGATTCTCCAGCTCTCAAAGGCCTACAGCATTGGGGATTGGTACTTCTACCAAAACCATACAGTAATCAGAATATATGGCTGTGAATTGGCCCCATATAGACTGCCAAGATATGTCCCTATGAGACTCTTTGCCTTAGAATATTTCAGGCAGTTTGGAAATGCAGACATGGTTCATTTCCACAGCAAAAACAAGAAAGTACAGCTCAAAATCAGAAACCATCTAGGCCCATTCCTTTATAATAAAAGAGAAGAAGGATGGAAAGAAGCAGATAGGATCCTAGAGGGCCTCCAATTAAAAACCAGTTTCCACTGGTCACCCTATGACCCCAATCATTTCATTAGTCTTAGAAGGGTGAAGCACAAATTGGCTAGTTATAATCATATAAGGCTGCTTCACATTGAAAAATATGCTAATCAGTTAGGATGGAAAGAGGGCACTTTAGAGGAAGAAAGTTCTGGAGAAGAAATATTACAAAGAGAGGCTAAGAATCTTGAGAAAGAAGCTGACTTGGAAACTTGTGGGCAGCTTTCCTCTTCTTGTCAAAGGCAACTTGGAGTGGCTGCTTCATCCTCTACAGCCCACCATCAAGCAGCTAAAACTACTCATCAGGCAGCCAGCAAGGGTAAGGAAAAGGAGATGGAACAGGAACAACCACCCCCTACAGCAGAACAACAAAAAGAGCAGCCGAAACAGCAAGAACAAGTGGCTGAAGCTCCCATTTCTACAGAGCAACAGGCTCAACAAAGTGCGCCTTCCAGGCAGGAAACAATAGCCGAGACCTCAGTGCTCCAAACACCAGCAAATGAAGAAAGAGGCAAGAAGAGGAACAGAGAGCAAGGGACTCCCCTCACCGCATCCAAAAGTCAAGGGGAGAAAAGGCAGAGATTAAATCCCCTCTCTGAAGAAGAAATACCCATCGGGCAATCCTTGGGCATGGGCCCTCCTAGCATGGAGGCATCTGCCAGTTCCTTTCAGCAGGAACAAGAAAGAACCCTTGGAGGAGAGGTCAGCTCCTCAAGTTAGCAAAGGAGAGTTGAATCAGGCATTAAGCAACAATTCATTGAAATCAAGAAGAGAAATGAGCCAGTCAGGCTCCAGCTCTATAATCAATTGCTTAAGATGGCCCCTACAAACCAGCAAAGGCTTATGTCAGCATATGACATAATGGAAGGGAAAATGACCATGAGTCATTTCATGCCCACCATGCTGCAGCCACAGTTAGCTGCAGACTATATAAGGACCAACCTTGAGGTCCTTGCAAAATACATCCACCCTATAGACCAGATATAGATTCACAAGCAAACGGGTGAGATGGTCTATTCAACGCTTGCAGACAAGACCTTCCTGGCACATAGGTTGGAAAACGGTCTGCACAATACAACTGCTCAACTTGAGTTGGAGAAAGCATCCTCTCAGTCCAAAGACAACAGGATCAGGTCTTTGGAAGACATCATTATAGAGCTTGGGCATGACCCAAAGGACCCCAAAGCTATAAAGGAGCTCCTAAAGATAAGAGATTCAGACATTGCAGCTTTAAGAAAGATGATAAAGATCCCAGCAACCATTCACCCTCAAACGGAAGAGGTTGCTCAACAGAGAAAAGACCAAGATGTAGTAGCCATGCTGCTAACATTACATAAGCAACTGGTGCAAACGGAGGGAAAATTGGTACAGATAGAGGCTGCATTACAGGAAGCACTAAAGCAGAAAGAGGGTGGCCAAACATCTCAGCCCCCTCAGCAAGTCATAAACCTTGAGGAGTCCCCTCAAACTATCATTCCTCCCGCAAGGCAGACTGCTGAAACAACTCCATCAACGACATCAGAACAGGCTCAAAGTCTTGACATGCAGAAAATGATGAAAGAAATTCAGATTCTAGAGGCACAAATGGAAGAGCTGAATGAAGCCAAGGAGAAATTGGCCACACTCAATGAGAAATATGACAAATCAAAGCAAAGTGTAGCTGAAAAGGCAAGAGAGGTGAAAGCTCTTAAGGAGAAAATAAAAGAGCTAGAGAAAGAACTCACCCTTGAGAAAGTAGTGGCCGAGATCAAGAAAGTCCTATCGGCCAATATTGGCCAATCAATAACAGATCAATGACAATACATAGAGACCATTCATGAGCATATGGAGCTCATAAACAGAGCACACAAGGAAAGCCAAAGAGCAAGGGTATCTCTAGGCAATATGCCTGAGATAGCCAATAGAATGATAAATGTCCTTAATAACCGCACAGGCCCTCAGCTGGCAGCAATAGGGATCACCAATAGAACTGACACCATCCTGATGATAAAGAGGGTCCTAACTTTGAGAAATCTGGTGCAGACATTGGATAGAAGGTGCCAGGAGATGCAAACAAAAGTAAATAAGTTTACAGTTAAATTCACAGCATTGCATAGCAGAGGCCTTCCCAGCTTACTGAACAGCGCAGGAAGGCTCCTATCACATGAAAATTATGCTAAAAGGGTAAACACATTTGCCGCTAATCAAATAACTGTAAGACCAAGTATCCCAGAGGAAGCAGGGCCTGCATCTGGGCAGAGCCTCTATGAGAAAGTGGAAAACTTGTTTTTTATTATGAATGAAATCAGACATTTGTTTGAAGTACCTCCAAATTACTTCAAATATACAGAGGCGGATGAAACATTAGGCTCAATTTTGAGGCATCAATTGCCTACACAGGAGTGGTGGACCAGCATGATACAACTATTGTTGTGAACCAACAGGTATCCATCAAATTTTTGCATAAAAATATATAATCAGCAGGTTCAGGAAGTTAATGCATTCAGTATGACTGGAAAGAATGGACTGAGCCAACTCAGCAAACCAATTCGGCCACTAAAGAAACACTGACAGCTACATACAACAGGGCTGAGAAAGCTACAGCACGACAGAGCCATAAAAGCACTTCATTTAGAGTTAAATGTAGAACGCTCAACCGACTCAGTGGCCTCCAAAGGTCAAAAAGACTTCTGACAGGATTAAAGAGTATTCATTTTTGTATTTAGAGCATCAATAACTTCCTTATCTGCTATTCTGAAAGTTGGTAAACGTATTTATTAATAAAATGACTCAGCGGTTCAGATAATTTTGTAAAACCGATTGTATATATTCCCCCTCGCATAAGCTTGCAAGGGTTGTTGATTTTCTTTTCAGAACAACCTATTTTGTAAATTTCAGAAGTCTAATACGAGGAGCTAATGGAATTTCCAAAGTTCTGTGTTGTTTGATGCGTCGTGATGTGTTTGCTAACTGCTCCAGGATTCCTGCATATTTCGTGGCACAATAAGTTTTCTCTAAACCTTCTTCTTATGTATGTCATTCTTTCAAAATCCGTTCATACTCTATGTTCCACAGTTTAATAGCACAGAAAAATAATAGTTTCAGGATTTATTCACTGAGTACCCTGAACTCAATCTATGCCGTTATGAGTGTTTTTCTCCAGATTATAGTTGTACAAGTGCAATTCTTAATTGCTGCACCTTCAGGCTAAGACTTTTCACAAAGACTGTTATTCAGGAATTCAATCAACTCCTGGGCAATGCGTTTCTTTCTCATATCATCATTTTAGTGAAAAACTCTTAATTGCCTTTCACTGGCTGTTCATATTTCACCACCACAACCTTAAGTTTGTTCCATGACATATCCAAAGGCCCTGCGGTTTCTAAGCAATCTCACTCAATACCTCAAGCAACCCAGAATTACCGACTCCATTGCCCAATGTACTGAAACTATCTGAAGATCTCACCCTAGGCACTGAAAGACATCATTCAACCAAAATTTAACTCAAAACCCATACCTCATAACTAGCCTAAGATCCTCAAGAAGTAAAAACTAAAAGAGAGAGCCCTCTCTGATCGCAGGTCGGCTAGAACCTGTAATCCAAAGCTTGGTTAGTGGTTACCTCGGCCGTATTCCCTAGGGAGTCAAAGGGAACAACCTGGGTGTTAACACCCTAAATCAAGAGATCCTATGGTTTCTTGAGTTTGATGGATCAGTCAACAAATTAGGGGCAGGAGCTGGAGTGTGGATTCATAACAAACAAAGTAATCATGCAGAAGGTCGAGCCTATAGGCTTAATTTCAGATGTACTAATAATATGGCAGAATATGAGGCTCTTCTGCTAGGCCTCAAACTGGTAAGATCATTTCAGGCCACAAAATTTTCAATCATTGGGGATTCAGACCTTATTATCCAACAAGTGAAAGGCAATTTTGTCACAAATGACAAAAGACTAAGATCATACAGGTCTGCTACTATTGAAATACTCAAAGCTTTCACTGAATTTCAAATAACCAAAATACCTAGGACTCACAACCTTCATGCTCATAGCTTAGCTACATTTGCCAGTACATGAAAATTGCCTTTTGAACCCAACCACTGCTTTACAGCTGAGATAAAACACAGACCTTCTGTCCCAAACAATGTCAAAGATTGGCAAGTGTTTGAGGATGACACACAAATAAACAGTTTCTTAACCTTGCAGCATGAATTTTCAGGCTTGAACATTGATGTTGATTCTGTGAAAGACACACAGCCATTGAGTGAATAGGACCTAACAGCAATATCACCCAAAACAGCAAATCAAATACTTTGTCCAACAAACTTTGACAAGGAAAAAATACAAGAACTTGAACAATTGCATTTTGATGAAGTAGCTGGTACAGAGGCTGAAATCATAGAGCTAAAAGACAACTTTCTACCAACAAGCCTAACTCCATTGGAGGACATCTTTGACTCAAATGATGTTCCTAGAAAACCAAAAATGCAACCCCTTAATGCTGCCATTGAAGAATGCAACATTGGAACTATTGAAAACAAGATAATAAAATTGTCTGCCTCTTTACCTCCTGACCAGAAGCCTAAATACATTGACCTCTTTAAAGAGTTCCAAGATGTGTTTGCATGGAGTTATGAGGATTTGAAATCCTATGACACCTCTGTTATTCAACACACTATCCCTATCAAGCCCAATCAAAAGCCATTCAAGCAAAAATTGAGAAGAATCAATCCCATGCTCCTCCCTTCAATTGAGAAAGAGGTACAAAAAATGTTTAAAGCTGGCATCATAGCACCAATCAGGTTTTCAGACTGGATTTCAAAATTGGTGCCCACCAGAAAGAAAACTGGGGAGATTAGGCTTTGTGTTGACCTAAGAAATTTGAATCAAGTTTCCCTTAAAGACAATCATCCCTTACCGAAAATGGATCACATTCTCCAAAGAGTGGTGGGGGCTTCAAGAATCTCATTACTTGATGGATTCTCAGGCTTTAATCAGATCCTAGTCCACCCTGATGATCAGGATAAAACAACTTTCACAACCCCATGGGGAACTCTCAAATATGTTAAAATGCCTTTTGGATTGAAAAATGCAGGAGCTACATTTCAGAGAGCAATGGATATTGCTTTTGCTAAAGAGATTCATGAGTTCCTTGTTATTTACTTAGATGATCTTACACCTTTCTCAAAGTCTGACCAAGAACATTTAAAACTTTTGAGACAAATATTCATAACATGTAGGAAGTATGGGATTTCTTTAAATCCCAAGAAGTCTCTATTTGGTTTGGAAGAAGGTAAGCTATTGGGTCATATCATTTCAAAGGATGGCATTAGAATTGACCCAGACAGAATACATGAAATCTTGCAAATGCCCCATCAAAGAAACATTAAATAGTTACAAGCCTTCTTAGGAAAGATCAACTTTTTAAGGAGATTTATCCCAAACTTAGCAGAATTGATCAGATTACTAAACAACATGCTAAAAAATGATTCAAAAGTAAAGTGGACAGTAGAAGCAAATCAAGCTTTTGAAGGTATTAAATTGGCCCTTACCCAAACCCCAGTCTTAACAAATCCTCAATTTGACAAAGAATTTATCATTTTCTCTTTTGCCTCCCAGCATACCATTGTTGTTGTTTTATTGCAGAAAGATGATCAAGGGAATGAAAAACCCATTGCTTTCTTTAGTAGAGCCCTTAGAGATGCACCTTTGAAATATCAGATCATGGAAAAGCAAGCTTATGCTTTGGTCAAAGCCATCAAAGACTTTAGGATCTACATCCTATACTCCCATGTTATTGCTTATGTACCAAATCCCATTGTGAAAGACATACTAACTCAAGAAAACTTAGAGGGCAGAAGAGGAAAGTGGATTTCTAGTATTTTAGAATTTGACATTGAAATAAGACCTACAAAACTGATAAAAGGGCAAGGTTTGGCTAAATTAATGTCTGAAACAAATTTCCAAGCCTTGGATATTAACCAACTGGACAATGAATCGGAGCTGGCGACTCCAAAGATCAATGTAGCCTTTGAACAATCCCTGTGGTATTCTGATATCTGTTATATATTGCAAAACCTGTGTGCTCCCCCAGGATTGTCCAGAACCAAATCTAGATTTTTAAAAATGAAGGCTTCAAGATTTTTTGTTATAAATGGCAATTTACTATGGAAAAATCATGAAGGTATACTGTTGAACTGTTTGAATATGGATGAGACTAACAATGTTATGAAAGAATTCCATGCAGGTGATTGTGGTGGACATTTGTACTGGAAGTCCACTGTGGATAAGATATTAAGGGCAGGTTACTATTGGCCCACTATCTTCTCTAATGTTAAAAAATTTACCACTTCATGTCACAAATGTCAGGTGTTTGAGGGAAAAAGAAAGTTACTACCACTTCCCTTAAAACCTATTGCAACAGAAAGGCCCTTTCAGCAATGGGGATTGGACTTCATTGGGGAAATTCATCCTTCATCCTCAGGCCAACATAGATGGATTCTAACAGCCATAGATTACTTTACTAAATGGATTGAGGTTGTTCCATGTAGACAAGCAAATGATTCAACTATCATTCAGTTCCTTGAGACTAATATCCACTCTAGATTTGGTTGTCCTGACAAGATTATAACAGACAATGTTGTTGCTTTTAGATCCAAAAAGATGGTGAACTATTGCCACAAATTTCACATTACTTTGGGCCATTCTACTGCATACTATCCTCAAGGCAATGGGTTAGCTGAATCATCCAACAAAAGTCTTATCAACATCATTAAGAAGGTACTAGAATAGAATAAGAAAAATTGGCACAAGAAGCTTGTAAATGCCTTGCGGGCAGATAGGCTAACAACCAAGAGATCTATTGGAGTCAGCCCATATGAATTGGTTTATGGAATGGAAGCCAAATTCCCTTCATCATTAGGGGTCCCTGTCATGAAGCTACTTCAAGAAAGTCAAGCTGAACCAAATGACATGCAAAGAAGAATAAACCAGATTATATGTTTGCAGCAAACCAGAGATCAAGTGTATAACAGAGTTCAAATCCTACAAGAGAAGCTGAAGAAAGCCTTTGATAGAAGAACCAAGGCTGAATATTTCTTCATTGGGGATAAAGTGCTTAAATGGGATTGAAGAAGAGAAGACAAGGGTAAGCATGGAAAATTTGACTCCCTTTGGAGGGGACATTTTGTTATTCAAACACTACAAGGTAATAACACTTATTTCTTGAAAAATTTGGATGGCACTGAAGCTAAAGCGGGCCCTGTAAATGGCCGGATGTTAAAGCATTATTTTGACTACTTTCCATGTATATAGCATGGCTCTACCCTGTACATTATCAGTTGTATATAGTTTTTCTTCCAGCATATGAATAGTTCAGTTTAAAGAAGTTTTGTAAATAAGCAGAAATAGGCTTTTATTTCAGAGGTTCCACAATGGTGGCAGATTCCAGTTTTGAAGTCCAAAGAGGAAGTTTTCAAGTTTTGAGAAGAAGTCAAAATCCAAGGCAGTCTGACCTGCTTTTCTTGGTCTTTCAAGTAGAAAAACCATCCCCAAGTGGAGCCACTGTTAGCTACCTATACCAATAGGTTTCATTTTTCATGATTGGTAGGGGAAGTGCCAATATGATCTACTTTGGTGATACAAAGATCTCATATTTGTGTGGAAAACACCTATCTGCAGTTGGTTGATGCTGTCCTACTTTTGAATGGGTGATCCAACAGTCTAAGCTGGGTCATGCCATATTTCAATTGATTGTTGTAGACTAGAGAAAGAAATCTGTCCAAATTGTTCAATCTTGGCAGATAAGTAGCTAGATAGAGAATGAAGGTTCCCAATTGTTTAATCTGGGGCCTTGGAAGCAATAAGGCTAGCCTTAGATAGAAAATCAAAAGAAAAAGCCAAAGGAAAAGAAAAGGCACATAAGGGTTTGCAAGTCTAAGTGCACCCTCTTTGAAGTAACAAAAAATGCTAGGCAATAGAATGGGTAGGTAGATGGGGTTGCAGAAGCATGATTTATGACATTTCACTGGCCGAAGCAAAGGAACAACATGGTGTCAGTGCACATCTTCCTATTCAGCAGTTTTGCAGCAAAAAAATGAAGCATGTCTAACTTCCCAATCATCACCCACCATATTCCTTGCTAACATCCCAATACCACCTTTGCTCATGAGAGAAAACAAACTCATTGATTGATCCTTGTTGCATAAAGAGCCACATTTCCTGTGTAAAAGTCTTTTCATTTTGATCTACTCTCCTAACTAAGTTTGTTTCCTAACAACTTAGTCTTTGCTTCCTCTTCTCCATATATTCCATCCAATACTAACTACTAACTTTATCTACACTTAATTCCCTATGTTCCCCTTTCCCTATTACTATAGCACTAAGGTGTATAAAACCCCAAAAAAATATGTATATTCCATCCCCTTTGGCATTATAGCCATATGCTCAAATATTAGAAAACCAGGCAGAAATAAAGTCGTGTTGTATGTGGTTGTGTAAAGTCAGGGATTAAACTGACCCCTGGTTGGTTTAATAACCTAAGCCCTACCCTTTTTTCCCTTTACAACCCACTATTATCTCTAACCCGCGCTATTTGCAAACAACACCAATAAACCCACTTTCATCCTGTCACACGGAAACTGTCAAGGGTGCGGACACGACTGACCTTCCTAGAAGTCTAAGACATTCTAATGACAAACAAGACAAAAAGGAGTGATCTTTCTCTAAATACACCTTTTATAACATGAAAACTACAAGTGTTTAGGTTTACCTTATTCCAAAACGCTGTTGTTGAAGTCCATTCTTGACGATCCGGATGAGCTCCTCCTTCAAGTCAATTCCTGCAACCACAAACAATCAAACAATTACCAAGCACTTGCATTTCATATAATAAAACATATATCCAACATGCAGACCAAGGAACACATGAAATAACTCATTAACATAAGCTATTGAGAAAAATAAACCAGTTTGTATTAATAACGAAACAAAGAAACTCTTACAACCTGGCCTTGGTGTTGTGCAAGTTCCTCCCAGGGTCCATCAAGGGTTTTCCTCTTCTTTGACAAAGCTCACCCTCTCCCAAGTAGAATCAAGTGAAGACAATCTCTCCTCACAAAGGCTCTAATGGAAGACCTAAATCCTGCAGCATTTACCCAAAGAAAATGTATAGCTCCAACCTCTTTTCCTCCTGGCTCAATGCCTTTATTTATAGTGCTATAAAGAGGTTATTCTGGTCCACCATCAATGGGATCATCCCCCTCTTTGGGTGGGATAGCTCCCTTATTGATGGGATAAGACTCCCCTTAATAGAGATACATGAACCAACTGGAGGCGAATCCATTTCATCAAACCGACCTCTAGAATGTTCTAGAAGTAACCACAAGTAACTTTTTCAAGATAAAACTCGCGCATTTTGTCTTTTACAGAGGGACGCACCTGTCCCTTTACATACAGAGCGTCCATGGACGCAGTTTTTGTGAACAAGGTCCGCGTCCCCGCGGTAAGACTAGAGAGAACCTGCGACCCCAGAGATAAAGATGATTTTTACAAGACTTTCTCTCTATTTTGAGTTTGATATGGATAACAGAGGCATAGACTTGCCTAAGAGGGTAGCATGACTGTTGATTTGAGCCATACTAACTGTAAGTAGTCAAGGTGACATTTTTTAGTGTAACAGATTGCCCCCTAAAGTGCGAAGCCTGAAATAGAATAGGGTTTTGTAATTCTAGGAAGGGTGAAGCGCTTTATCATTTCAAGGATTACCTTGTGGATGGCCTGGTTGGAACCTGCAATTTTCAACACAAAATACATGGATAAGAATATATCATCACTGAGGTAGGCATTCCCATACTCAGATTCAAAACTTTAACTAATGGACTAACTACTCTGATACAGGAATGATCTTGCAGTACATCATTTTATAGACTTTTGTAGACACAGTATGGACGCAGCCATCTGTTTATGATGAGCCTACATAGATAACGAATACAAAACTCCTTGCAGCCTGGATGGTAGAAACTAGATCCAGGGTCTTCACTTCTACTTCCCGAATTGGTACGATTCTAGTCATGTGATTAAATGATTCGATGTCGAACATGGTAGAAACCACTTGATTACCAGTCAATGATGTAAACCGTTAACAAGCGTGAGAGAAACCACCAGTAATGTCAATGGTCCTCAAAGTACCAAGCACAAACCGCGAAATGTGAATAGATGTTTTGATGTCGAACACTTCACGGAATCCTCTGATCGAAAGTCAATGATGTAAACTGACGTCAAAGGCGAGAAACCTGCCATTGATGCATGCAGACTTCAAGGTACTGTCGATTCCTAAGTCATCTTTCTAGATAATGTGTTGATGTCGATAGAAAGCGACCCGTTGCAGGCAAGCCCGCAACACGAAATCATTGTTCAAGTTGAAGAAATGTTGCTGTAAGGACCGACTCAGGGATGGTGAAATGGATGACAAGTATTTTGCAGATGAAAGTTTGTTATTTGCAGACCTCTTGAACACATAACGACACAACAGATGGCTTGGTGATAAATAACTCAAAGTTAATCCCCGAAACCCGGTTAAAGACTTTCAAAGTGACGTGGTCAACTGTGAGGTGAAAAATTTCCCAACCCAGGTGAAAAACAAGTGTCGTGTTCAAGAGCGGTAATAAAGTTTCTCTGAGACAAAAAGTGACAAATAGGTTCATTCTTCTCTTTTTCCCCCACCATTTCTGGCAAGTACCTCTTTATTTTTAACAAGCTTGAGGAGGATAACATATGCTTGATTGTAAGCTCGTCCTTCGGACGAGTCCAACCTAGTTTAAATTCGAACCCTAGGAAGGAGTGGTTCGTTCCTGTTTGTAATTGAACAGGTCCTCTACTGTAAAAATTTAACGAGCCCAGTATAGGAGAAACTCGGCGTTTTTCATTTTTAGAGAGTCTGAAAAAACTAAAGGAGACTCCACGTTGAACTTTTTCGTATATTTGTGTCCCTCAAGCCCGAAAAAGTATAAAATAATACCTGGGGGAACCGCTTGATCTTGCGACCAAGGAGTACTTTCATATTAGTGTCGTTAATCTGAAAAGTAAAAAGCGATCAAGGACACGTCGTTTTATTTCCTTATCGAGTTCGAAACGACAAAAACCCGACAATCTTTTCCTGATTTTGCGGTCAGAAAAGAGCTAAAAGGGGACCGTCTTTTAATTCCGTTTTAACGAGTGAAAAAGAAACACTTGGCGATCTTTTCATTTTTTAGGAGTCAGAAAAGGGCTTAAAAGATGACTCTGCAATTTTGTTTGTGAAAAGTTTACAATTTCCCTTGAAATCCCTCTGTCCTGCACAAAAGCGACCCATTACTCATACCTGTTTAAAATAGGCAAAAATACATTCAAAAATATCTTTTCATGGTAAAAAATGAACTAATTCATCCAAAAAACCTATAAAAAGAGATTTTACCATGTCATTTTTACCGTTTCACTGTTGAGGTTGAAAAAAAAGGCTTTTGACAAGAAAACTTCCCGTGGTTGCTGCGGAAAATCTGACCGTTGGAATCGAACGCCGTCTCATCCAGGTATTTTACACATCCTACTCTGCATTTCTATCCGTTTAGAATCAATTTTTAGGCTTTGGTTTTATTTTTTGGGGGGGTTTTGGTTTTGGAATGCGCCTCTCGGCGGATGCAGGTGCCCTTCGGGTGACCTGCGTCCCCCGACTTTTTCTCTTACGGGAAAACGGTCGGAAGACGCAGCCCGCCTTCAGGCCAGCTGCGTCCGGGCGCCCTGTGCAACAAAGCCGGGGTGCGTCCTCCGAGGAACGCGCATTTCAAAACCCCAACTCTCTCAAAAAACCACCAAAAATTCCAAAATTAATTTCTAATGCTATTTTTTGATATGCAGGCACTAATCATGTTAGACTGGAGAGAAAGAGAGCACGTAGAGGAAGATGAAGTTGCAATAAATCATCAACCTTCTCTGGATGCCCTAAGAGCATGCGGTTTATACAAATATTGGACCATACCGGGCATGAGGGGCCAGGTAAGATTCTTGGAATGGCTGGTCGAGCGATGGAACGTACAGGAACAATGCTTTTACATAGGAGGGCACCAGCTCGAGATAGAGCCCTCGGATGTATACTTTCTCACTGGCTTGCCAAACAGGGGTGAGCAACTCAACCTTGCGGGGACTAGGCCGGGTGGCCAATCCCTTGATAGTCTCCGCGAGACTTGGTGCACACCGGGAGCTCACCATTCAAAAGGCATAGAGATAAAACACATCACTCTGCCGGAACTCAAAGTCATAGCGTTCACGGTTACCAGAATTTGCGGCGCGGCTGCTTTACACATTGCTTCCGGATCCCAAATGCGGATGGCAATTGACTGTTACCAAGGCACCATTTTCAACTGGTGTGAAGCTGTGTCGGCTCATATGAAGAGCCAACTAACCAAGGCAAGGAACGGACGACTAAAGACCTTTGGATATGGGCCTATAGTCGTGAGTTTTGCCTTGGAGAGAATTCCATTGCTGATCCCTCAGCAACTCACTGTTGATATTCTGGGTCCTCAGCAGCCAAAGCTGATACGATGGGTTGCGGTAATGGCCCGGCATCCTGATGAGGGCGCGACAGTAGTTCGATTCTCAGATAGTTATTTTGACTGGTTAGAGAACCAGCTTTTTGTGATACAGGATTTCCCGTATGCCGGAACAGATTTCAGAGGTGATCCGGACATGGTTCTTCCACAGGGAGAACAATGGGATGACAGAGGTACTTTTTATTTTCACAAGTTTTCTAGTTATGTATTTTTTTGTATTTTTTATATATATCGTCTCAACACTAATAGTAAATTTCTCAAAATGCAGATGTTGGCCCACAACGTCCAGCCAACCTCCGGCCTTATGATAGACTACATCCAGCTGCACTGGCACCAGCCCCACAGGATGCGACAGCAGAGGTACTAGCCGACTTGGAGCATGATCTAGAGCGTCTCACGGCAGATATACCCGAGACTACTATGGATGATATTCCAATGAGGCTTCAGCGCTTCGTGGTCGCGGTCCCTGGACCATTTAGAGGTTTTTTACGTAAGGTAGCCCGCGCAGTGGTGTCTTACAGAGAGCACCACCAGTGATTGACTAGTCACTTTTGTAGTCACATGTGACATTTTGATTTTTTGTACTATCATTTTGCCGATCATAAGGTGTTTTAAACCTATGATCGAAGACGATGTATATATTTTTTGACACACTCCTATCTATATATATCACTATTTTACCGGCTTATCTTGTTTAACATATGTAATGAAATGTTTTTAAATTTACTTGCATGATTATCGTAAATATCTGTCTAACATTCGAGAAGCAATTGCATCTGCTAATGTATTCAAAGACCTCGGAATATGTTGATATTCAATGTAATCAAATTCACATTCCAAGAGACGCACTCTCAAAAACAACCTTAACAACACAGGATTTCTAATGGCATAAACTGTATTAAGCTGTAATACAACAAGTTCAGAATCTAACCTCACTATCAAACGTCGAATTCCAAATGAAATAGATTCGGATAATAATTCAACCACTGCACTGTATTCTGCAATGTTATTCGTTGTTTGACCGAGGCTTACCCCATGCATAGAAACTAACTCGTCAGAGGGTGAATAAATAACCCAAGCTGCGGAAGAGATATTCCGTGTACTACGACAAGCACCATCAGCAAATCCAATGTATGTTTGGAGAGGCGTCGACATCTAAAATATCAAGAGTAAAACCAAGATGAGCCAAAATAATGACGACAAGCCACACTTAGCTAAACTAAGCACACTGACTAAACTAACACACACTTGCTAGCTAGAAAGAAAATCTAACCTATCTAAAAATTTCTCCATACCCATCATTTTTAAGCATAATACCTCTTTAGGTAAAGTCCATTTCTGGGTTTACCCAAAGAGTCCCCATCAAAATCAACTAACTCATAAGCCCCTTTTGCTAGCTTGCGCTTTACAATGTAGGGCCCATGCCACATAGGAACGAACTTTCCGGCACCTAGCTTATCGTTAGCTTGATCATATAATAATACTAGGTCTCCTTCTGAAAAACTTCGAGGGGTCACATTTTTATCGTACTGAGCTTTCATTCGTTTCGCGTGAGTCTCGATAGCTAAAGTAGCGTCACGTCGAGTCTCATCTAATTTAGCTAAGTATAATAACCGTTTCTCCTCTGCGGAAGTAGCTGGAAGTAATTCGACAGCCATTTGAAGTGATGGGATTTCGCATTCAATAGGTAACACAGCTTCCAAGCCATAAACTAGCTGAAAAGGGGTGAAACCTGTTGAATTTTTCACCGAAGTTCGATATGCCCATAGCGCCGAAAATAACATGTTATGCCAATTCGTTCGATGGATACCAATGATCCGTCGAATCATGACGACTAGAACTTTATTGATTGACTCAACCAAACCGTTGGCCTGCGGATAATAAGGAGTAGAGCTATCGTGCCGCAAACCAAGCTGGCTTGTAAGCTCTGTCATCATGATATTTCGAAAATGGCTCCCATGATCAGTAATGATTGCTTGTGGGACACCAAACCTAGTTATGATATGACTGTCACTCTGGAGCATGTGGCGGTCATATGTCTGGGTACGCCACAGCTCAGAAGGTGTTGCGCGCTGGCTACTTCTGGCCGTCTATGTTTAAAGATTGTATCCTTGCTGTCAGAACGTGCCACAACTGTCAAGTTTTTGATCGAAAGATGCGCGCTCCACCTGCTCCTCTCCACCCTATAATTGCCGCTGGTCCATTCGCCAAATGGGGCATTGACTTTATTACTTGTAACCCTGGTCCATTCCCCAGTGGAGTCGCCAATTTGTCACACGGAAACTGTCAAGGGTGCGGACACGACTGACCTTCCTAGAAGTCTAAGACATTCTAATGACAAACAAGACAAAAAGGAGTGATCTTTCTCTAAATACACCTTTTATAACATGAAAACTACAAGTGTTTAGGTTTACCTTATTCCAAAACGCTGTTGTTGAAGTCCGTTCTTGACGATCCGGATGAGCTCCTCCTTCAAGTCAATTCCTGCAACCACAAACAATCAAACAATTACCAAGCACTTGCATTTCATATAATAAAACATATATCCAACATGCAGACCAAGGAACACATGAAATAACTCATTAACATAAGCTATTGAGAAAAATAAACCAGTTTGTATTAATAACGAAACAAAGAAACTCTTACAACCTGGCCTTGGTGTTGTGCAAGTTCCTCCCAGGTTCCATCAAGGGTTTTCCTCTTCTTTGACAAAGCTCACCCTCTCCCAAGTAGAATCAAGTGAAGACAATCTCTCCTCACAAAGGCTCTAATGGAAGACCTAAATCCTGCAGCATTTACCCAAAGAAAATGTATAGCTCCAACCTCTTTTCCTCCTGGCTCAATGCCTTTATTTATAGTGCTGTAAAGAGGTTATTCTGGTCCACCATCAATGGGATCATCCCCCTCTTTGGGTGGGATAGCTCCCTTATTGATGGGATAAGACTCCCCTTAATAGAGATACATGAACCAACTGGAGGCGAATCCATTTCATCAAACCGACCTCTAGAATGTTCTAGAAGTAACCACAAGTAACTTTTTCAAGATAAAACTCGCGCATTTTGTCTTTTACAGAGGGACGCACCTGTCCCTTTACATACAGAGCGTCCATGGACGCAGTTTTTGTGAACAAGGTCCGCGTCCCCGCCGGTAAGACTAGAGAGAACCCGCGACCCCAGAGATAAAGATGATTTTTACAAGACTTTCTCTCTATTTTGAGTTTGATATGGATAACAGAGGCATAGACTTGCCTAAGAGGGTAGCATGACTGTTGATTTGAGCCATACTAACTGTAAGTAGTCAAGGTGACATTTTTTAGTGTAACACATCCCTTACCCAAAGTTTTGATTAAAGCACATTGAACACAAAAAAGATTGAAAAAACCCATATTTTCTCTGATTTCCAAAGGTCCCGCCAGGCACTCTTTTCCATAAAAAAACAATTGTTTATTCCCCACCCCGCTGCCGTATCGTCCTTTCTTTTTTATAACCCGTCGACCGTCAGATCTGGGCTTTCCCATTCGACGACCCGTATCAATATCGGGCCACCCCCGATGTCCGGACTATATCACCCGAAAAGTGTTAGAGGGTGACGTCAGGGCAGTGCCACGCGTCGCTCCCAGGTTATATCGGGAGGCCGCCTGCCAATACCACCCCCATACAATAAGTGGTCTGAAATTATCACTTACTGCTTTGGTTTACCACCCGCCCACGTCACGCCTACGCCATGCCCATGTCATGCCAACTCAGCGTCGCGTCAGCGCCCGGCCCGCCATCGCTCCGACCTGTCCGCCACATCACCGGTCCCCGTGGACCACTCACATGCCGCCATGTCACCTTTCCATACCCGACCCCACCTGATGACGTCATGCTGACGTCATCCAAAAAAAGCGCGCCAAAGCCAAAATTGTCCATATTTTGCCAAAATTCACGGTTTTTTCGCATTTTTTAGCGAAAGACTGTTCTGCCTCCTGCATGCGAATTACGTCCATTTCGCCGCCAACCTACTGAAAGCTACTCCAGAGCTGCTGCCGCCTACAAGTCGACTTCAACCAAGCCTCCACCATTGCTCCACGACCAGGTACTTACCAAATTCTCCATCCGCCTGGTCTATTCCATTCTGCATTTGTAAAAAACCGCTGAACTACCCATTTCACCTAAGAATTCGACCTGCACTGCCTTGGAATCAATCTAATTGCTCCTACACTGGCCAATTGTGCCCAATTGCACCTAAATTATCCTTTCAACACTGAAAACCTGCAAGTTTACCTTAACCTGTTGCGCAAAACTACATTTGCCCGAGGTTTGTTATAATTCCGATTGAAAACACATACAGACCACGGAAACACCAGTAGCATTGAACATTCCACCCTTGAATGCCCCACACAGAGAGTTGGAATGGCAGGCCCTGGGTGATAAAGATTACCAGATGACAGAAACACTCTCAATGGACACTAAGTATAATATTCATGTACTCAATGAGCTAAAGGCCAAGCATGTCAGTGGAACTGATATTCTAGGGATTTGGGACTCCAATTTGCCCATTTATAACCTCCCTCAAGTCAATGTCCTTCCAGATTTAATTCACAGATGCAGTGCCAACTATGACCCATGTCAAAGAGATGTCCTCAATTCCTCAGGTTCAGTTTTGTTCCATGTCACCCCTGAGGCTATAAATCAAATGCTGCACTTTCAAACTGCAAAGACATTGACTCCTCTTTCCATGATGGACTTGCTAAAGAAAGGAGGTAAGCTGTCTAGTGCCCAAATCCTAAAGATCAATCAACTATTCATTGACTCAGGCTCTCAAACTGTGAGGACCCCTCCTATAGGAAATGTATATTTCAATGAGTTGGGCAAGTTGCTTATGGATTTGATCAGTTATGTCCTGGGTTACAGATCAGCTGAGGATGCTGATGAAACCATTCTGGCAATGCTGTCTATCTTCTCCCCTGGAATGCCTCCTTCTGTTCACTATGATTATGCTGCATACATTGCCAATAAGATTCATGAACAATTGATGAATCTAGAGAGGGAAAAGGTGTTTAGATACACTTCATACATCTATCACTTGTTCCTATTTTATCAACCTGATGGCTTCCCTATTTCTCTCAAGAAGTTTGATGCTCAGGGAAACCCAAGGTCTGTGGTATTTTGGACTTCAGTCTTTCATCACACATCTTATTCACCATACTGCTACTATGAATTCATAGACCTCTTTATCCATCCAGCTATGTCCTTGCTATTGGGTACCCCTCCTCCAAGATTGACAGATGAGATGCAAAGGATTCTCCAGCTCTCAAAGGCCTACAACATTGGGGATTGGTACTTTTACCAAAACCATACAGTGATTAGAATATATGGTTGTGAATTAGCCCCATATAGACTGCCAAGATATGTCCCGATGAGACTCTTTGCCTTAGAGTATTTCAGGCAGTTTGGAAATGCAGACATGGTCCATTTCCACAGCAAAAACAAGAAGGTACAGCTCAAAATCAGAAACCAGCTAGGCCCATTTCTTTATAACAAAAGAGAAGAAGGATGGAAAGAAGAAGATAAGATCCTAGAGGGCCTCCAATTGCAAACCAGTTTCCTCTGGTCACCATATGACCCCAATCACTTCATTAGTCTTAGAAGGGTCAAATATAAGATGGCTATTTATGATCATTTCAAGTTTCCTCATATTGAAAAATATGCAAACCTGTTGAGGTGGAAAGAGGGCACTCTAGAAGAGGCAAGTGCTAGAGAAGAAATAGCACAAAGAGAAGCAAAGAAACTTGAGAAAGAAGCTGACTTGGAACATTGTGAACAAGTTTCTTCCTCTTATCATATTCGAATTGGAGCAGCTACCTCATCCTCTACAGCTCCCCAGCAAGCAGCTCAAACTACTTCTCAGGCTGCCAGCAAAGGTAAAGAAAAGGAGATGGAGCAGGAACAACCACCCCTTACAGCAGAACAATAAAAAGAGCAGCCCAAGCAGCAAGAAGAAACAGTTGAGGCCCCAATAACTAAAGAGCGGCAGGCTCAAGAGAGTGTGCCTCCTAGGCAGGAAATGACAGTGGAGGCCTCGGTGCTGCAAACTCCACTAAATGAAGAAAGAAGCAGGAAGAGGGATAGAGAGCAAGAAACTACCCTCACCACCTCAACAAATCAAGGGGAGAAAAGGCAGAGATTAAATACCCTCTCTGAAGAAGAGATGCCTATTGGGCAATCCTTGGGTATGGGTCCCCCCAGCATGGAGGCATCTGCCAGTTCCTTTCAGCAGGAACAAGAAAGAACCCTTGGAGGAGAGGTCAGTTCCTCTAGCCAGCAAAGGAGAGCTGAATCAGGCATAAAGCAACAATTTATTGACATCAAGAAGAGAAATGAGCCAGTCAGGCTCCAACTCTATAATCACTTGCTTAAAATGGCCCCTACAAACCAACAGAGGCTTATGTCAGCATATGACATAACAGAGGGGAAAATGACTATGAGTCATTTCATGCCTACCATGCTACAGCCACAGTCCGCTGCAGATTATATAAGAGCTAATCTTGAAGTACTTGCAAAAGACATCCACCCAATGGACCAGATAGAGCTTCACAAGCAAACGGGTGAGATGGTCTATTCAACTCTTGCAGACAAGACCTTCCTAGCACATAAATTGCAAAACAGTCTGCACAATACAACTGCCCAACTTGAGTTGGAGAAGGCATCCTCTCAGGCCAAAGACAACAGGATCAGGTCTTTGGAGGATATTATTATAGAGCTTGGACATGACCCAAAAGATCCCAAAGCTGTGCAGGCACTGCTAAAAGAAAGAGATGCAGATATAGCAGCTTTGAGAAAGATGGTAAAAATTCCAGCAACCCTTCACCCTCAAACAGAAGAGGTTGCTCAGCAGAGGAAGGACCAAGATGTAGCAGCCATGCTGCTAACACTGCACAAACAGTTGGTGCAGACAGAGGGAAAATTAGTAGAAACAGAGGCTGCATTACAGGCAGCCCTGCAGCAGAGAGAAGGAGGCCAAACATCTCAGCCCCCTCAACCAGTGATCAACCTTGAGGAGCCCCCTCAACCAGTGATCAACCTTGAGGAGCCCCCTCAAATCATCACTCCTCCCACAGGACAGACAACTGAAACACGGTCAACAACATCAGCACCAGCAACAACATTAGAACAGGCTCCAAGCCTTGACATGCAGAAGATGATGAAAGAGATTCAGGTTCTAGAGGCCCAGATGGCTGAAATAAATGAGGCCAAGGGAAAATTAGCTACTCTTAATTAAAAATATGATAAATCCAAGCAAAGTGTAGCTGAAAAAGCAAGAGAGGTGAAGGCTCTTAAGGAGAAGATAAAAGAGCTGGAGAAAGAGCTTACCCTTGAAAAGGTTGTGGCTGAGATCAAGAAAGTTTTATGGGCCAATATTGGCCAATCAATAACAAATCAATGGCAGTAAATAGAAACTATCCATGAGCACATGGAGCTCATAGGAAGGGCACTTAAGGAAAGCCAAAGAGCAAGGGCATCTCTAGGCACTATGCCTGAGATAGCCAATAGAATGATCAATGTCCTCAATAACCGCATCGGCCCTCAGCTGGCAGCAATAGGAATCACCAATAGAACTGACACCATCTTGCTGATAAAGAGGGTCCTCACTTTGAGAAATCTGGTGCAAACATTGGATAGAAGGTGCCAGGAGATGCAAACAGAGGTAAACAAATTCACAGATAAATTCACAGCATTGCACAGCAGAGGCCTTCCCAGCTTACTGAACAGCGCAGGAAGGTTACTATCCCATGAGAACTATGCAAAAAGGGTAAATACATTTTCCACCAATCAGATCACTGCAGGATCAAGTATCCCAGAGGAAGCAGGGCCTGCATCTGGGCAGAGCCTCTATGAGAAAGTAGAAAATTTGTTTTTTATCATGAATGAAATCAGGCATCTGTTTGAAGTGCCTCCTAATTACTTCAAATATACTGAGGCAGATGAAACATTAGGCACAATTTTGAGGCATCAGTTGCCTACACAGGAATGGTGGACCAGCATGATACAGATATTGCTGTGAGCCAACAGGTCTTCATCAAGTTTTTTCATAAAAAATATAAGTCATCATGTTCAAACAGTTGATACATTCACCATGACAGTAAAAGAGTGGACTGAGCCAACTCAACAAACCAATTCAGCCACCAAAGCAACCCCGACAGATGCAGATGACAGGGCCGAGAAAGCTACAACACGACAGAGCATTAAAGGCACATCATTCAGAATTAATGCAGAGCGCTCAACCGACTCAGTGGCCTCCAAAAGTCAAAAAGGTTTCTGACAGAACTAAAGGGCATTCATTGTATCTTTAGAATAGCAATAACTTTCTTATCTGCTATTCTGAAAGTTGGTGAACGCATTTATTAATCAAATGACTCAGCGATTCAGATATTTTGTAAAACTGATTGTATATATTTCCCCTCGCATAAGCTTGCAGGGGTTGTTGATTTTCTTTTGAAAAGAACCTATGCTGTAAATTTCAGAGTTTTAATACAGAGAGCTGATGGAATTTCCAAAGTTCTGAGTTGTTTGATGTGTTTCGGTGTGATGGCTTACTGCTACAGGATTCCTGTGTATTTCATGGCACAATAAGTTTTTCTCCAACTCTTTGTTATGTATTTCATTCTTTCATAATCCGTTCATGCTTTATGTTTCACAGTTTAATAGCACAAAAAAAGAATAGTTTCAGGATTTGCTCATTAAACACCCTGAACTCAATCTAGGCTATTATGAATATTTTCCTCTAAGTATTAGTTATGAAAGTGTAATTCTTAACTGCTTCACCTTCAGACTAAAACTTCACAGTGACTATTATTCAGGAATTCAAATCTGCTCCTGGGTGATATATCTCTTTCTCACATCACCAGCTTAGTGAAAAACTCTTAATTGCCTTTCACTGGCTAATCATATTTCATCATCACAATTTTAAGTTTGTTTCATGACATATCTAAATGGCCCTGTAGTACTAAGCAATCTTACTCAATACGTCAAACAACCCATAATCACAGACTCCATTGCCCAATGGACTGAAACTGTCCGAAGATCTCATCTTAGGTATTGAAAGACATCACTCAACCAAAATTTTAAGCCAAACCCTCACCTCATAACTAGCCTAAGATCCTCAAGAACAAAGTTAAAAACCAAAAGAGAGAGCCCTCTCTGATTACAGGTTGGCTAGAACCTGTAATCCAAAGCTTGGTTAGTGGTTACCCCGGCCGTATTCCCTCGGGAGTCAAAGGGAACAACCTGGGTGTTAACAGAATGAAAGTAATATAAGTAAATGATCTTTGCAATAATATCACTCTCAGAAATTGGCGACGTAATAGAGGATCTATCACACGATATATATTGTTTAATTGAGATGCCACCAGTTGTGAATCCAAATAAATTACTAATGATTCAATACCAAAAGATATTGCATCAGATAGTAAATTAATAACAACATTGTATTATTGGATGCAAGAGTGATACATGTACCTCTTGCGATTGACAAGTGACTAGATGGATAGTAAATTACCTAAGTGATGGAAGCTAATTTCTGAGTATTTTTAGTAGCACCATCAGTGAATCCTAGATACACCTGATCACCCATTGAAACCTACCAAAGAAGATCAAAATACCATCGTGATCTGAAATGAGGGTTTAACATCTTGTTATACTTACAATAACCTCCCACTCCAAAGCTTAACAAATATATGATCTAGCTTATGTTGACAATTGCGGAATTAAGTACTTGAAACAGGTGTATGTCTTTGTTTGGTTTTAATTGTTTAACTGTTTTAACTGATTTGTTTTTGTTGATATTAAACACACATAACAACCATATAATGCAGAAAATAAACATCAACACATAACAGCAATTTTAATCTAGGATTTCGCCCGAATATCGTGGGCTATGTCTCCTTGAGCTTTTGTCATCTTGACTTGGCTCTTTGGGATTATGGCAAGGTTTCTTTTACAAGTTCCACACTCAACTCCAAAGGTTACTAAACTGAACCAATGGGCTTAGAAAACCATCTATATCCCTGTCATGGCTGTCATCATTCTGCAAACAGATCTAAGATCCCTTAAACTTGATTCCTTCAATCGGTGCACTGAGCTTTCCTGAGCTTCTTGATGGCACTAACTCCTTTAGAATTCTTCAACAATCTCGGAAACCTCTTCTACTGTGTCCATCACATATCATACATCTATCAGTTTAACCCCGTACAGAAATTAGTTGCATACGAATTCTAAAACACAGAAAATAAACAATAGCGAGAGCATAACACATAAAACACATATACATAGAGATTTTCCCCTAAATCCCAAAACCGGGACTACCAGTTTGATTTTTCATTATGTTCCTTTAAATGCTATAATACATATTTATACATGCTAAAGCATCCAATACCATGGATCGAAAACCATCGCGTCCAAAACCATGGACCGAAAACCATCATGTCCAAAACCATGGACCGAAAACCATCGCGTCCAAAACCATGGACCGAAAACCATTGCATCCAAAACCATGTGCGAAATACATACAAAAAATTGTAGGTAGGTCCGCCCAACCTAACATAGGGTCCAGAACCAAAATTTTCTAGGGTGCTGCCCCGGACCCCATAGAGTGGGGTTACCTGCACCCCTCAAACCCCCTGTGACCCTCCTGCTATGCAATCGGCGCAACGAAGGGGGGGCTCCACCCCCCCTTAACCCCCCGATTAACTACGTGGGCTAGTCGTGGAAAGAATATAACACAACCCAACATTCTCCCACTTGTTTTTTTCTTTCCATAGGGGGCCATAAGAGAGCTTAGTCATTTATCCAGCCCTACAACTCCCATTGTTTCTCTACACCAAGAGAACTTCTCAGAGCTCATAGATTTTTTCAATGCATCTGCAGTATTGTTAAAAGTGTCCACCTTTACCAGCAACACCTTTTTGTCTTCTATCATATCCCTCACAAATTGATACTGAACATCAATGTGCTTTGTCTTTGAATGATATGCAGGGTTCTTTGCCAAGAAAATTTCACTTTGGTTGTCACAGTCTATCCTTATAGCTCCCTGTACTAACCCCATATTTGAACACAATTTTTGAAACCAAACTGCTTCCTTGCTTGCATGAGTGGCTGCCATGTATTTTTCCTCTGCAGTTGATAGTGCCACTACAGATTGTTTCTTACTCATCCAACTGACTGCACCTCTAAATATGTTAAACACATACCCACTTGTAGATCTTATTTGATCCAGATCTCCAGCCTAGTCTACATCAACAAAGCCACGAATATCCAACACTCTGTCCAATCCTGGTCTTCCTTGGTAGCATAAACCATAATCACTAGTGCCACAGAAATACCTAAATACCCACTTCACTGCTGTCCAATTCTCCTTTCCTGGTTTTGACATAAACCTGCTCAATACTCCCACTGCATGTGCAATGTCTAGTTTAGTACAGACCATTGCATACATCAGGCTATCGACTGTACTTGCATATGGAACATGAGACATGTCCTCTTCCTCTTCTTGTGTCTTGGGACACTGTTCAGTAGATAACTTTACACCTACATGAATAGGAACCTTCACCGGTTTACTATCCTGCATATTAAATCTCTGCAATATTGTCTCGACATACTTCCTTTGGTTTAACCAAAGCTTCCTCTTTGCCTGATCTCTTTTAATTTCCATGCCCAAAATATAGTTTGCAGCACCAAGATCTTTCATGTCGAATTTGGAGGACAATTGGGTCTTCAAATCCTGGATAATTTCTTTGTCATTTCCAACCAGCAACATATCATCCACATACAAGACCAAATAAATAACACAGTCACCAATTAATTTAAAATACACACAATGATTTGCTTTGCTTCTGGTGAAGCCAAGTCCCCGTATAAATGTATCAAATTTATGATAACACATCCTTGGTGACTGTTTTAACCCATACAAAGACTTATTTAACTTGCATACCAGTTCTTTCTTACCCTTCACCACAAAGCCTTCAGGTTTCTTCATGTAGATTTCCTCTTCCAAATCCCCATGAAGAAATGTTGTCTTCACATCCATCTGTTCTACCTCAAAATCAAAAGTAGCAACAACATATAAAAGTAATCTAATAGAAGTTACTTTGGCAGCAGGTGAAAAAATATCACCAAAATCAATTCTAGACACCTGGGAATAACCTTTTGCTAACAACTGAGCTTTGTATTTCTCCACCTTTCCTTCTGCATTTGTCTTCTTCTTGAACACCCATTTGCTGCCAATGGGTTTCCTTCCAACCAACAACTCCACCAGATCCCAAGCCTCGTTTTTGTGCAAAGATGCCATTTCATCAACCATGGCCCTTTTCCAGACTTTTCCATCCTCCGAATCTACTGCTTCCTTCACAGTTCTGGGATCATCATCAGTAATAGATAAAGAAAAAATTGAACAAAAAGTAGATGGACTATACCTTTTTGGTTTCCTTCTTTCTCGAACTGATCTTCTCACACCCAGAGATTGAGGATATTCATATTCTAATTCCTCCTCTATTGTAGAGTTTGATTCTTCATCCTTTAGGTCAAACTCTATCTTCTCAATTTCCTTTGGTTGGACTTGATGTTTAATAACATCGTTCACCTCTCTGAACACCACATCTCGGCTGTACACAACCTTCCTTGTTTCTAGGTTCCAAAGCTTATAACCCTTTAAACCATCCTTATACCCAATGAAGATGCACTTTTCAGATTTACTATCCAACTTGGTTCGATTCTCCTTTGTAACATGTACATATGCATCACATCCAAATACCCTCAGATGTGAAAGAGAGGGTTTCTTACCATTCCACACCTCTTGTGGACTCTTATCCTCCAAAGCTGATGAAGGTGATTTGTTGACTAGGTAACATGCTATCTCCACCACCTCTGCCCAGAATTCCTGTCCTATCCGGACACCACTGAGCATGCTTCTTGCCCTTTCCATCAACGTCTTGTACATTCTTTTTGTAACTCCATTTTGCTGAGGTGTATATGGAGTAGTCTTCTGCTGTGCTATCCCACACTTCTTACAGAATTCTTCAAATTCATTACTGCAAAAATCTCCACCATTATCTATTCTCAACACCTTTATCTTCTTCTCTGTCTGGTTTTCCACCAGAGCCTTAAATTCTTTAAACCTGTCAAGGAATTTAGATTTCTTCTTAAGGAAATATACCCATGTATTCCTTGAGAAGTCATCTATAAATGATACATAGTACACAGCCTTACCTAGTGATGGAACCTTCATAGGTCCAAACACATCACTGTTCACAAGCTCTAATATCTGTTTTTCCCTCTTACCACCGGAGGGGAAACTCACTCGATTCTGCTTCCCATACACACAATTTTCATAGAAATCAAAATCCAGAAAGCTATTACTCATGCCTTCTACCATACCTTTACCATGAAGTATTCGAAGTCCCTTCTCTCCAATATGTCCAAGCCTTTGATGCCACAACATGGTCTTCTCTCCAGAGACCACTAGATTTTCTGCTCCACTTTCAGGAACCACAGAGCTGTTGCACCCATCAACAACAATGCTACCTTGCAGCTTGTATAGAGTTCCAATCCAAACTCCCCACATCAATACCAGTGCTCCCCAAACCATCTTGCAGGTATCCTTCTCGAACACTGTTTTTACATCTACACCATCCAACTTGCTTACGAAAATTAGATTTTTGGCCAATGCAGGAATATGCAAAACAACCGGAAGTTTTCTAACCCTTCCACCTTGAAAATTCAACTTTACTTTTCCGCGACCAATGATTCTAGCCTTCCTATCATCCCCCTGGAATACATCACAACCATCGTATTTCTCATACTCGCAGAACCACTCTCTGTGGGGAGTGAAGTGAAAGGATGCACCTGAGTCAATAAACCATGCCTCATGATCTACATGTGTACTTGAAGAAGCCAAGTACACATCCCCACCTTCATCTGAGGTGGTTTTCACCTCTGCAGAAGGAGCATCATCATATCCCTTTCCTTTATCAGGAGCTTTAGATTTACAGTCCCTTTTGTAGTGCCCTTCCTTTCTGCATTTCTAGCAAACCACCTTTACAGTTTTTCCTGGACATTTAGATCCCCCTCTAGATTTAGATCTCCCACTCGACGACTTATTTTTGTTTCTTTTCTGGGACCGTCCTCATACAGACAAGGCATCACTATTCTGGCTCTCCACATTTTTCTGTCTCATCACCTCCATCAGCAAGGATGAGACTATTTCATCAAACTGCAAGGCAGTTGCATTGCTACCTATTGCAATAACCAGACTATCCCACGAATCTGGTAGAGAACACAACAAATTGATGCACTTATCTTCATCTGAAATTTTAATATCAATAGATGCTAACTGAATTACCATAGTATTAAACGCATTCAGATGGTCTGTCACTGAGTCTCCATATTTCATCCTTAGGTTATACAAATTTTTCCGTAGGAACAGTTTATTCACTAGAGACTTACAATGGTACAAAGCTCCTAACTTGTCCCATAAAGCCTTCACCATAGCTTCCCCCGATACATTCAACAATACTGAATCTGAGACACACAATCGTATTGTTCTCTTTAGCTTCCAATCCAACTTCTTCCATTCTTCATCAGACACTCTCATTGGTTTAGTACCTGGATCTACTGTGATCCGCTGATCTTTATCCACCAATAGATCCTCCCTCTTGAGTTTCCACAACTCAAAACTCTGACCATTAAAATTTTCGATCTCTATCTTTCCAATGCTCGCCATCTTCTTTCACCACCAGAATCGATCTCGCAGATATCCCACTGAACAGGGTCTACCACAGGCTTGAGAAAAACCCCTCATCAACAAAGGCGTCCCCTTGAAGCCAAAACAACTCTGATAACAATGTAGGTTTTAACCTCGTACATAAATTAGCTGCATACGAATTCTAAAACATAGAAAATAAGCAATCGTGAGAGCATACCACATAAAACACATATACACAGAGATTTTCCCCTAGATCCCAAAATCGGGACAACCAACTTGATTTTTCATTATGTCTCATTCAATGTTATAATACATTTTTATACATGCCGAAGCAACCAATACCATGGACCAAAAACCATCGCGTCCAAAACCATGGACCGAAAACCATTGCATCCAAAACCATTTGCTAGAAACATGCACAAAACCATAGGTAGGTCCATCCAACCTAACATAGGGTCCAAAACCAAAATTTTCCGGGGCGCTGCCCTGGACCCCATAGTGTGGGGTTACCTGCACCCCTCAAACCCCTTGTGACCCTCCTGCTGTGAAATTGGCACAACGAAGGGGGGGCTCTGCCCCCTCTCTCTAACCCCCTAGTTAACTACATGGGATAGTTGTGGAAAGAATATAACACAACCCAACAAAATCAACAATATGTTGTTCATTTTCTCAAAATAAGCACTACATCCCTAATCTAGGCCTTCCTCCACGGTTGGCACTGGGCTACCTGAAACTTCCTTGTAGCATCTAGGAATTTAGAAGTCTTCAGATGCTTCTATAAACCCTTGCAATGGATTCAAAAGGCTCATTACAGTCATGAATGACTGTTGGTTCACTGAGAACGAGTACCAGTAGCCCCTGCAACTGCCTCTAACCCCTCGTGGCCCTGAGCTCCAAAATATCCCTGGATGAAAATCTCCTTGAAGATGGCTTCTCTGGACTGTTCCATTGGCTTCAGAAGGCTTCAATTAGCCTAGCTAGCCTCTTTTTTCACTCTATTAGGTCGAAAAATTCTCCTGGAGTGCCTTTAGGCAATTTTCCCTAGAGATCCTCCTCCAAATCTAGAAGAACTCTAGTTAAGTCTGCCAAATCTGGCAGCAGGCTCAAAAATAGAGGAATTCACCAATTTTACCGTCAAATGCTAATCGTTGGAACTTGGCTTCGGGTGCGCATGTGATAGGTATACTTCGGCGTTAGGGGATAAGGTTGTTAAGGCTGGCGGTTTGTTGGCAATGGTTAACTTTGCGATAATGTGACCGAGTTTTATGGGACCGCTGGCGATCCTAACTCCCAAACCTCCACCTATTACAACATAAATATAACATTTAACTGTTATGTGTTAAGAAACACATTAGCGGAGATGGTAGTGTGCGGTCTTGTCTTGCCGGAGGTCACGAGTTCGATTCTGTCAGACCCCCAACAAATTTTACCATGCCATTCTAGGGCCACGTGGCGGCCTCCGGGCTTGCCCCATGTCAGCTCTTGATTGGTCAGAAAAAAGGAATATTCCAAGGAATATTCATTTTCTAATATTTCTCAAAAACCAATTTATTCTTGGAAATTGCAGTTTACTGGACTTTTTCAAATTGCGATAACTTCTACATACGGTGTCAGTTTTTCAAGCCGTTCATGATGATGGAATCAGGAAGAAAATATCTATCCGGTCGCTCAGGTTCAACACTCTTTTGAACACTTTGAAATTTGAGCCATCGTTAAAGTCCTGGATCAATATCTGATCACTCCTCCCCATTGGGAATATTTTGGACCCCAAAAGAATGATATATTGATTTGAAGAGTAGATTAGAGTACAATACCCTATTCTTTCAGCCTCCATACACTTGCCTGTATGGATAGTGCCTTTGAACCAAAACTTGAAGGTAGTCAACACTTCCCTTCCTAGATGTGCTTGTTCTCCTATTAAGAGCCATCTTCCTTGAACTCATTCATAATGTATAGAAGGCAGTTGAACATTGCTTCCAAGCCACTTCCATGGTGACCTTTACTGCTGCAAATCTTCTTTAGTAGAAGATGTTAGAAGAAGAAAATAACTTGATGACATAAATTCTTTCTCCATCAAAAGAAACAAATTTCACATCATGTGAATCATCATCATGTCTTTACATCTTGTGTACAAATGATCAACTAAATCACAAGCCGACAAAAACATGCCCTTTCAACAATTGACCCTTCAAGTCAAGCATGTACAAAAAGAATTTTAACGATTCTTTTACAAAGATGAAACACTTCATCATTATCTCCCTTTTACAATCTTGGAGACCAAATCAACTCTTCCAAGTTGACATGACATTACATGCATGTTTAAACAAAACAATATGATGGTCGATATCTTTCCATCAAGTCAATTACATACATGTTCAAATACAAGGAAATCATTAACATCCCTGTGTTCATACATTCCATCCTCATGCATGTATTCGATTCTTCAACTTTATCTTAAGTACAATCATAAGTACAAGATCCTCGATCACATGTACATGTACTTTCAAAGCTGAAATGAATATATTTTTTCTACAATAAAGTGAGTCTACATACTCAACTTTTCCATCGTGCAACTTGCATTCCATTAGCAAAGAAATGCAAATAGATGTGACACATTTCTTTTCACATCAAAAGACATGTAACTTTAATTGGATAAGAACTCTAACCATTTCTTACCAATCCACACTAAAGGTTCTTCCTTTAACTGCACATCGATATCAACATGTGGATCATCCTGAAACACATCAATTATGGAAACTTCCTTTCCATTCTTACCATAATCTTTCTCCACTTTCTTCAAATTTCGTGGAAGCATTGTTGGATTCAGAGTCCAACACCTTTCAACAATATGTACTTGCTTATGGAAATAAGTACAACACATGGGCATCTTCTTGACAACATAATTTTCCTTGTCCAATGGACCTTTGGCTTCTTGCATTCTTTCCTTCAAAAGTTTCTTGTATGTGTCCATTCTCTTCCAACATCTAGAAACCCTATGGTTAAACAAACCACAAAAAGAACATGCAATTCTTTTCCAATGCTTATGTGGAAATTTACCATGCTTAACATAATCAAAAGAAGTGTGATGGAAATCAGATTTATGCCTTTCTCTTTCACCGTTATTACCTTCATGAGGAGGTGAATCAAATGAAGAAGTGGCTCCCTTTGGAACACCATCAATCTCTTCAATGGTTTTAGAGATTTCACCACTCTCTGGTTCAGGTGCATGCTTATGTACACCTTCTTTCCGAAAATGATGTTTCAAACAATTTCATTCCTCAGGAATACAATCTTTACAAACTTGAGGTAGGGAACCTGCAATGAAACTCCTTGTAGGAACTATTTCAATTGCCTTCATGTCTGCTTTGGAACTTTCTCAATAAGATTGTCCATATCCAAGACCCAAATACTTAGACGTTTCCTCAACCATTATTCGCTCAACAATACCCTGTGCATGTTTTCCCAATCATTTTCCTTCATAGCCCATTTTTGACATTAACTTGGACCCTATGCCTCTTGTATGTTTTTCAAAAGAACCAACATAAACATCCTTAGAGGAAATTGAAGACAAACTAGAATTTTTTTACCTCTTCTTCAAGCTGATACTTGACTAAGGCTTCTTTGGCAACAAGGAGTTGTGTCTCCAACTCATGGATCCTTTCTAGATCCATATTTGTAATATGAATTTGTCTCTCCATTTCCTGCAATTTTTCAGAAAGCAACTCCTTCTCTTCCTTCATGGAATTCAATTGCTCTCGAAGTTCGGTGCTCATTTATATCACCATATCCATCATGATGAACAAATCTCGCTTCAAGTCTTCATAAAAGAATCTTGTGAAAGAGGAGGATTTGGAAAACTCACTTGTACAATTTTTCATCATCAAAATGAACAAAATAACTTCAACAAAATTCACAAAGCTTTCAAAGAACTAATGACAAATTTCTGAACTAAATGGCAGTAGAATCAAATTCTTATTCAAGCAGCCTTTTGTAAACAAACCCTCTTGTGCTTCAAGGATTTCCTTTAGGTCATTTGGGTAAGGAGAATGCCTTGAGCCCTTATTCCTTCTTGTCCTCTCCTGGACTTATCTTATTAGTAGCTTTCCCTTCACCTTTGCAAACTCAAACAATAGTCAGTTTACAAACAATCAAATAGTAGAATCCTTTGTACTGTTTAAACACCTATCAAGTAAAACAAGCAATGTTTTGCTCTATCAATCAAGTATCCTCCTTTGATACCACCTGATCTGAAATGAGGGTTTAACATCTTGTTATACTTACAAGAACCTTCCACTCCAAAGCTTAACAAATATATGATATAGCTTATGTTGACAATTGCGGAATTAAGTACTTGAAACAGGTGTATGTATTTGTTTAGTTTTAATTGTTTAAGTGCTTTAAGTTGATTTATTTCTGTTGATATTAAACACACATAACAACCATATAATGTAGAAAATAAACATCAACACATAATAGAAAATTTAATCTAGGAGTTCACCTGAATATCATGGGCTACGTCTCCCTGAGATTTTGTCATCTTGACTTGGCTCTTTGGGATTATGGCAAGGTTTCTTTCACAAGTTCCAAACTCAACTCCAAATGTTACTGAAATGAACCAATGGGTTTATAAAACCATCTATATCCCTATCATGGTTTTCATCATTCTGCAAATAGATCTAAGATCCCTTAGACTTGATTCCTTCAATTGGTGCACTGATATTACCTGAGCTTCTTGATGGCACTAACTCCTTTAGAATTATTCAACTGTCTCTGAAACCTATTCTAATATATCCAACACATATCATACATCAACGAAGTCCATTCATTTGCTCAAAATAAGCATTGTGTCCCCAATCTAGGCCTTCCTCCACGGTTGCCACTCGGCTGCCTGAAACTTCCCTGTAGCATCTTGGCCTTTAGAAGTCTTCATATGCTTATGTAAACCCTTGCAATGGATTCAAAAGTCTCATTATAGTTAGGAATGATTGTTGGTTCGCGAGAACGAGTACTGGTAGCCCCTGCAATTGCCTCCAATCCCTGGTGACCCTAAGCTCCAAAATATCCCTGGATAAAAATCTCCTTGAAGATGGCTTTTCTACTTCTTTGGACTATTCCATTGGCTTCAAAAGGCTTCAATTAGCTTAACTAGCCTCTTGTTTCACTCTCTTAGGCTTATTTTTCCGTGAAACAAAAATCTTACCAAATTATATGATCATGATGCATATGTTGGACCATTAAGACCCGAGGGTTAGCCTAGACATAAGCGTCATGGAAAAGCTTCAGAGAGAACCACAGTTGAGATTGAGAGGGTATTACACATAGTTCATAGGAACTTGGAGGGCCTAACTCACCAGTTTCCAATGACAACTATAGAGGACCTCCCTGATGGTCTTAAGAGGCGGTTGGTAAGAATACTACGAGAGTGGGTGCGACTCTTTTGACAGGTGACGAATGCCATTGTTCACTTCCATGATGCATATCTAGGGTAGGGCCCATAGACTTAGTTTATAGATTACTGATCTTTTATGGACATGATCGGGCATAGGCCCTAATTTTGTAGGACATTTGTCCACATTTTGTAATATTTTGAACATATTATTCCTATCTATATACAAACAGTTTCTAAATGGTTTGATCATATATACAAATGATTTATAGTATTTTGGTTTTAAAATTATGAATGATTAATATGCCAATATAATGCTTGATTAGCTATAGAACCAACAAATGAATTTTTTGATCATGGAATATGAATGAAAGTAATATAAGTAAATGATCTTTGCAATAATCTCACTCTCAGAAATTGGCGATGTAATAGAGGATCTCTCACACGATATATGTTGTTTAATTGAGACACCACCAGCTATGAATCCAAATAAACTACTAATGATTCAATACCAAAAGATATTGCATTAGATAGTAAATTAATAACAACAGTGTATTATTGGATGCAAGAGTGATACATGTACATCTTGAGATTAACAAATGACTAGATGGATAGTAAATTACCTAAGCGAAGGAGGCTAGTTTCTGGGTATGTTTAGTAGCACCATCAACAAATCCTAGATACACCAGATCACCCATTGACACCTGCCAAAGAAGATCAAAATACCATGATCACCATGAGACCCATTGAGAGAAATAAACATTTATGTACGATATCTACAAAATAAAGAAAATGCTAGGGAATAGCCTAGGCTTAATACTTCTTAAGATAAATCCCATTTGTGGGCTCCGAAAACACATTTCCGTCAAAGTTAACTAATTCATAAGCCCATCTTTTCAATACATTTTTAATAATCAATAGATCGTACCACATAGGTTTGAACTTTCTTGCCCCCAAGGTGTCTTTATCTGTGTCATAGACCAAGACAATGTCACCTTCATAGAAAACGCTAGGATGCACCGTTTTATCATATTGGGTTTTCACTCTCTTCTTATGAGCCTCATTCATTGTGGCCACATCTTAACACTACTCATCAAGATGTTCCAAATGAAGAAGGAATTCTTTGAGACTAGATGTGTCTGGAATAAGTTCGACTGCTAATTTAAGGGATGAAATCTCACATTCTACAGGGAAGATTGATTCCAAACTGTAAACTAACTGAAAAGGAGTGAAACCATGGTAGTCTTGACTGACATGTGGTATGCCCTGTTGGCATTATGATTCAGGTGTTGTCCTTGATGGCAAACTCTTTCAGGTGGTAAATCAAGAAGGACGCAGGAATTTTGTTCAGCAAGTGCGTCCCCGCAGGTATACCATACAGAACCCGCGTCCAGGGACGCTGGCCAGCCGTTCAGAAGGTGCGTCCGCCCAGTGCACACATTTCAAGGTAGAGAAAAGCTCGTGGGGGCTTCTTGTGTGGTATCTAGCCGACGGTTGTGTGTTTCTATGGTGTCGGCTCGTGGTATTGTTCCACGCTTTGGGGAGAAGCTTGCCTATATAAAGCAAAGGAGTTCATTTGGATTATGCATCATCTTGGTTGATCATCTCTTGGTGAGATCTAGTCCATATCTTTAAGGGTAAATCTTCTAATGGACTACGATCTATATGGAGCATGATCAGATCTGTGGATCTGAGTGTTTGGGTTGGTTCTGAAGTCCTCTTATCTTCTATATCTAAAGGGACGCAGATTCAGTGAAGGGAAAGTGCGCCGGGACGCAGTACAGTAAAGGATCATGTGCGTCTCTGAAGCGAAGGACGCGGCGCGACTGTGGTATTGGGTGCGTCTCTGAAGCGAAAGACGCGGCGCGATACTGTTGATGTGTGCGTCGGTCGCAGACAAGCAAAAAGGAACAGTGCGTCTGCACGCAGAACAGCATAAGGTATACTGCGTCCAGTCGCAGGCCACAGAAAGAAAATATGCGTCCCTGTCTTAAGATGATCTGTTAACTGTATATTTCTGTTCATAAGGTGTTCTGGGTTGTTTCTGTAATTACTGATCTGATATCTGTAGTAGACTGTATCTGTTGTATACTTGGTGATCATTTGATTCTTCATGAAAAGAAGTAGGGGGTTGTAGCTCCCTTCCAGGAGAAGTCTGGAAAACGAGAAAGAGTTGTAGCTCTTTGCAGGTTGCAGCCTGCGTGCTGGTAAAGGACTGCACCAGTACAAAATCATTGTAAAAAGAATTTCTTGAAAGAAGATAGAGACATTATTGCAGCAGGTGGTTTTTCTCCCGCATTGGGTTTCCACCTTACATCTTGTGTTCTTTGGTGTGACTGTCTATTTTTCTTTATTCATGCTCATTGTTTTATGGTACTGATATGCAAGAATATTTCAACAGATCAAATAAGGAAGATTTGGTAAATTGCTAGATAATACTGATTCACCCCCCTCTCAGTATTATTTCCAACAATTGGTATCAGAGCGGGTCCTTCAGAACAGCTTGATCGCTTGAAGGTAGATCGATCATCATGAGCAACTACGAGAGAGAAACATCAATCAGGCCACCCGTCTTCGATGGAACAAACTTCAATTATTGGAAGGTAAGAGTTACTGCATATCTTCAATCTCTTGGTACAGAAGTTTGGAACATTGTAGAATCAGGCTATGCCTTTCCTTCAGTTACTCCTACAGATCCAGCTGAGAAAAAGCAGTATGAAACAAATGCAAAAGCAGTCAGTACTCTATTAGGAAGTATATCTCAAACAGAGTTCATGAAGGTCATGCACTTCAAATCAGCAAAAGAGATATGGGACAAAATGATCACTAGCTATGAAGGAGATGAACAGGTAAAAGAAGCTAAACTTCAAACTCTCAGGATTCAATATGAGACTCTCAAGATGTATAATGATGAAAGTGTGGCTAATTATTTTCTTCGGGTAGATGAGATTGTTAATTGTATGAAAAACTTGGGTGAAGAAATAAAAGAGACTATAATAGTTCAAAAGATTCTAAGATCTTTATCCCCCAAGTTTGAATCTAAAGTATCTGCAGTAGAAGAAAAGGAAAATCTCCGTGTTCTCACTATGTCTCAGCTGCATGGAATTCTAACTGCTTATGAAATGAGAAAGGGAGGTCCATCAGACAGAAGGGAAGCTGCTTTTAAAGCATCAGGCAAAGAAGATCACTATGAAGCAAGTCATGTTCCAGAAGAAGAGGAAGAAGAATCAAACTTTGTCAGAAATCTTCAAAGGGGTTCTGGAAGGTTCAGAGGTAAGCTACCTTTCAAATGTTTTGCTTGTGGAAGAGTAGGTCATTATGCTGCAAAATGCTCTTATAAGGATAAAGGAAAGGAACCAGTTAGATGGAACAAGAAACAGGGTACAAATAAGAAAAGCTACTACACCCATGAAGATAGCGATGGCTTATCAAACAGTGATGAAGATGAACAAGGTAACAAATATAGATTGTTAATGGCATTTGAAGATGATAATTATGAGGATGCTATAGATGTGGATAACCTTTATGATGAAATTACTAGACTCAAGAGATGTATAGAAGAAAAGAACATGATTATTGATACTCTACAATTTCAGATTGATGAAAAGGAAAAACATCTTGAAAAATTAGAAGGTGAAATTGTTGGTCTTAGAAAAGAAATTGAGAAAACAAAAACTATTAATCTCAAGTTTGTCAAAGGATCTGAAACGTTGAATGAGATTATCAGTGTGCAGCGGTCTCCTCTAAATAAGACAGGTCTGGGCTACAATGGAGAAACTTCTCAAGCTTCCACTTCAAAAAGTTATCTTGATGCAGCAAGAAGAAATGAGCAAGAACACAAGGAAGATCATCAGGTAAAGCAGGGACAAACATCAAACTATCAGGGGCAATCCAGCTTAAGGGTGAACAAAAGCCACAACCAGCCACAGGTAAAATCTTCTCAATTTGGTTCAAGAATAGATGAAAATAGAAATTACAATCAGTCGACTGGTAGATTCAATAATCGCAGAAACTTCTTCAATGGACAATGCTTTTCTTGCCATAACTTTGGTCACAAAGCAGCCCAATGTGTTGCGTATAAAACAATCATGACTAGGGAAGCTCAAAAACAAAGAAGCATGACAGGGATTACAAAAAGGACCTATAACAATTTTTCAGCTCTTGAAAATGAAGTTGAATGCTCTATTTGCAATAATTTTGGACATGAAGATGTTGAATGCAGAAGCAGGTTTCCGGAAAGAAAGGTACAAGAACAAAAAAGGGAACAAAACTCAGGCACCAAAACATGGAAAATAAAGGAACCTCAAACAGAAAGATGTGGGATAGCATTCTATGCAGAAGGACAAGAAAATCTATGGTACATTGATAGTGGATGTTCAAAGCACATGACAGGTGATAAAGAAAAACTTGAATCTTATTCTAATTTAGAAAAGGGAAAGAAAGTCTCTTTTGGAAATGATACTCCTGCAACTATAAAAGGAAAAGGTATTGCTCCTTTAAAAGAAGATGTTAAGGCTGGAAATGTTTTGTTTGTTGATGGACTAAAGCATAATCTTCTAAGTGTAAGCCAGATGTGTGATCAAAGAACCGAGGTTATATTCAGATCAAATGGATGTCTTGTTCGTGATCTTGATACAGGTAAAACAGTTCTCAAAGGAAAAAGAACTTCAAATAATCTATACATTTTTGATGAAGAACAACAACAATGCTATCTAAGCAAGGATGAAGAGCACTGGTTATGGCATCGAAGGTTGGGACATCTAAGCTTCTCACAAATAAGGAAAGCTTGCAAATATCAGGCAGTTCGCGATCTTCCAGATATCAAAATTCCTGACAACACCATGTGCAGATCATGTCAGTTTGGAAAACAGACTAGAACTAACTTTCCAGAGAAAGAAGGATCAGCCAGCATGCCTCTTGAGCTAGTACATACAGATGTATGTGGACCATTCAGAAAAAGAACACCTAGAGGAGAGGAATACTTGATATTATTTATTGACGATTTCTCCAGGTTTGTTTGGTTAGGACTTATGAAGCACAAAGATGAAGCTTTCGAAAAATTCAAATCCTTCAAAGCCTTGGCTGAAAATGAATCAGGTCACAAGATTAAGTGCCTCAGATCCGACAGAGGTGGAGAATTTACTTCAAATGAATTTTTCGATTTCTGTGATGAACATGGAATAAGGAGAGAATTTTCTACAGCTAGAACTCCTCAGCAAAATGGAGTAGTGGAAAGAATGAACAGAACAATCCAGCAAATGGCTCGTGCTATGCTTGATGAATCAGGAACTCCTGCAACCTTCTGGGGTGAAGCTGCACATGCGGCAGTTATTATTCTCAACAAGACAAATGTCCGAGTGAACAGCACTCAAACTCCTCATGAGCTCTGGAGTGGTAAAACTCCTTCGGTAAAGCACTTCAAAATCTTTGGGAGCAAATGCTATATCAAAAATACTGAGGAGCAGCTTGGCAAACTTGATCCTAGAGCAGATGAAGGAATTCTTCTTGGCTACTCTCCACATAGCAAAGCATACAAATGCTACAATAAAAGACTTGGCAGAATTGTTGAAAGCATTGATGTAGTGGTTGATGAGAAAGGATACATTCCTAGGCAAATACATCGTGAAGACATTGAAGAAGATGAAAGCTACCCTCAAAGACAGAATGATGAAGAAGAAGAACCGCAAGAACAATTTCAAGACGGACCTCACGAAGAAGCAGAAGAAAGAACAAGAATAGAAGAAAAGACTCCATCCAGGTATGTTCAAAAGAACCATCCAGAATCTCAGATCATGGGACAAAAAGAAGCAGGTATACAAACTAGAAGAACAGTTGCAGAAGCTTCAAGTTATTTGGCATTACTCTCCTCTACTGAACCACAAAATGTGAAAGAAGCATGCAAAGATGAATGTTGGGTGAAAGCAATGGATGAAGAACTTGAGCAAATCGAAAAGAACAACACTTGGGAGCTGGTTCCTAGACCAAAGGATAAGAATGTTATCGGAACAAAATGGGTTTTCAAAAATAAATTGAATGAAAATGGAGAAGTAATTAGAAACAAAGCCAGACTTGTTTGTAAAGGGTATGCACAGCAAGAAGGAATAGACTTTGAAGAAACTTTTGCTCCTGTTGCAAGACTTGAGGCCATCCGAATGTTTCTTGCTCTCTCAAGTTGTCAGAACTTCAAAGTATTTCAAATGGATGTGAAATCAGCTTTTCTGAATGGAGACTTGGATGAAGAAGTGTACATTGAACAGCCAGATGGTTTCATTCTTGGAAACGATCCAAATCTTGTATGCCGATTAAAAAAGGCTCTCTATGGTCTCAAACAAGCTCCAAGGGCTTGGTACTACCGGTTGGACAAATATCTTCATCAACAAGGTTTTTCAAAAGGTTCAACAGATAGCAATCTTTATATAAAAGTTGAAAATGACAAATTACTAATACTTGTTGTGTATGTAGATGACATTATTTTTGGCAGTAATGAAGAAGCTATGAGTCAAAGCTTTGCCTCAGTCATGCAGAAAGAATTTGAGATGTCCTTGCTAGGAGAACTGACATACTTCCTTGGTTTGCAAATCCAACAAAAGAAAGGAGGAATCCTTTTATCTCAAACCAAGTATCTCAAGCAGATTTTGAAGAAATATGGCATGGAAGATGCAAAACCAGTATGTACACCCATGGTTACAGGATGTAGTCTCAGTGCAAATGACGAATCTGCAGCAGTTCATCAACCAACCTACAGATCTATGATTGGAAGTCTACTATATTTGACAGGTACCCGACCAGACATCATGCATGCAGTTGGAATAGTTGGAAGGTTTCAGGCAAATCCAAAGGAGACTCATCTTCAAGCAGTAAAGAGAATCTTCAAATATCTTCAAGGGACTCAAAATTATGGCCTATGGTATCCTAGAGATACAGATCTCACTCTTCATGCTTATACAGATGCAGATTGGGCCGGAAGCGTGGATGACAGGAAAAGCACAAGTGGTGGTGCATTCTTTATGGGTCCTAGACTGGTATCTTGGTTCAGCAAGAAACAGAGTTCAATTGCCTTGTCTACAGCTGAAGCGGAATATGTTGCGGCTGCATCTTGTTGCACCCAACTTCTTTGGATGATGCAGACTTTGCAGGATTATCAAATCACTTGTACACCTCCTATTCCTATCTTATGTGACAACACAAGTGCAATCAGCATCTCAAAGAATCCAGTTATGCATTCAAAAACCAAGCACATACCAATCAAGTACCATTTTCTCCGGGAACAAGTACTTGAACAGAAGGTCAAGTTGGAGTATGTTCCTTCTAAGGAACAAGTTGCTGATATTTTCACCAAACCATTGCCCAGGGACACTTTTGAATACCTCAGGCAAAAGCTGGGGGTTGTTGATGCATCATCTCACTATTGATCATCTTCCTATTGATGGTATTGGCTCAGGGGGAGCACATAATGCATTGTTGGCATTATGGAGAAGGAGATCTTTGAAATAAGCTGCAATATGTCTCTGTCTCCTTCATGATGGATTTCTGGTTACAGATCTGGAGAAGCATGAGCATAGGGGGAGCATACCCTTTGCCCTTGATGTCAAAGGGGGAGAATGATGAAGCTGAAGATTATGTGGTTGCCATCAAGTCCAAAGGGGGAGTTTGTTGGCATTATGATTCAGGTGTTGTCCTTGATGGCAAACTCTTTCAGGTGGTAAATCAAGAAGGACGCAGGAATTTTGTTCAGCAAGTGCGTCCCCGCAGGTATACCATACAGAACCCGCGTCCAGGGACGCTGGCCAGCCGTTCAGAAGGTGCGTCCGCCCAGTGCACACATTTCAAGGTAGAGAAAAGCTCGTGGGGGCTTCCTGTGTGGTATCTAGCCGACGGTTGTGTGTTTCTATGGTGTCGGCTCGTGGTATTGTTCCACGCTTTGGGGAGAAGCTTGCCTATATAAAGCAAAGGAGTTCATTTGGATTATGCATCATCTTGGTTGATCATCTCTTGGTGAGATCTAGTCCATATCTTTAAGGGTAAATCTTCTAATGGACTACGATCTATATGGCGCATGATCAGATCTGTGGATCTGAGTGTTTGGGTTGGTTCTGAAGTCCTCTTATCTTCTATATCTAAAGGGACGCAGATTCAGTGAAGGGAAAGTGCGCCGGGACGCAGTACAGTAAAGGATCAGGTGCGTCTCTGAAGCGAAGGACGCGGCGCGACTGTGGTATTGGGTGCGTCTCTGAAGCGAAAGACGCTGCGCGATAGTGTTGATGTGTGCGTCGGTCGCAGACAAGCAAAAAGGAACAGTGCGTCTGCACGCAGAACATCATAAGGTATACTGCGTCCAGTCGCAGGCCACAGAAAGAAAATATGCGTCCCTGTCTTAAGATGATCTGTTAACTGTATATTTCTGTTCATAAGGTGTTCTGGGTTGTTTCTGTAATTACTGATCTGATATCTGTAGTAGACTGTATCTGTTGTATACTTGGTGATCATTTGATTCTTCATGAAAAGAAGTAGGGGGTTGTAGCTCCCTTCCAGGAGAAGTCTGGAAAACGAGAAAGAGTTGTAGCTCTTTGCAGGTTGCAGCCTGCGTGCTGGTAAAGGACTGCACCAGTACAAAATCATTGTAAAAAGAATTTCTTGAAAGAAGATAGAGACATTATTGCAGCAGGTGGTTTTTCTCCCGCATTGGGTTTCCACCTTACATCTTGTGTTCTTTGGTGTGACTGTCTATTTTTCTTTATTCATGCTCATTGTTTTATGGTACTGATATGCAAGAATATTTCAAAAGATCAAATAAGGAAGATTTGGTAAATTGCTAGATAATACTGATTCACCCCCCTCTCAGTATTATTTCCAACATGCCCAAGGTGTATGATATAGCATGATGTGCTAGTTGGGTCTAGCTTTATTGATCGTCCTTTGCAGGATGATTTTAAGCAATTTATTCACCACTTCAGCTTGACCATTGAATTGAGCATAATACAAAGATGAATTCTCTTGCCAGAAACCAAATTTTAAACCCAACTCAAACATCATCTTATTTGAAAGTGACTTCCATGGTTAGTGAAAATCTCCTTTGGAATACTGAAATGGGAAATGACTTGGTTGAAAAGGAAAAGGGTTTTTGTCTCACCATTGTTAGAAAAAGTAGTCCATTACTGCGATAATGTACTTGTGACCTTTTGCCAAAGCTGATTTACAAGTCATAAAATCAATACACCACTTTGTGAACGGACCGACGGTGATGATGGGGAAAAGTGGAGTTGGATGAGAGAAAATTTTCTAGGTATATATCTGACAAGGATAGCATGTTTTGACTGCTTCCTGAAGTCTTTAAAAATCGAGGGCCAAAAATAGGTTGCACGCAAGATTGTTTGGGTTGTAGCATGCCCATATAGATGACCTGCACAAGATCCACTATGAAAGTCATTTAAAATGGACTCAAATTCTTCTAAGGTTAAAAAACATCTAAGGATTGAGTCAACCCTACGACGATACAAAGTGTCACTGATAATAACATAATTTTTGGCCAAGTGACGCAATTTTCTACGTTCATCCTTCGAAAAAGCTGGAGGAAACTTCGAGGTATGGAGATATACAATGATTTATCCATACCAAGGATCTTGTGAAGAAATGAGGAAGACATGTTCATAAGGAAATGACTCTTCATAAAAAAAATATTTTTCACAAGGAAACTCTGAGAACAATTCTACGAATATTAAAGATTTTTTAGCTTGGGCGGACATGGATTCGAGATCAAATTCCTGTAAGATTACAATCCATTCGTTATATTTTCTTCCAATCACTCGCCTATTGAGGATGAATTGAAATGGGTTGACATTGGCCAACGCAAATCTTTTTCTACACATAATATAATGACGAAGTCATAGGAAAGTGTGAACTGCTACCAAAGCTAATTTCTCTATATGAGAATATCGAAGTTCAAGAATGACTAAGCCTCGAATCAGATAGTAAATCACATGCTCTTTAAGAGTATGGTCTTTCAGAACCAGAACCATCACAATGGTTGATTCTGCCACAACGAGATATGTTATGAAACCAGCTCACAAAAAGATAGAAAAGATAGATGGATGCCTTACAATTCAGCCTCTTCAAGGGGACAACCTCCTTTACATTACACAAATGAACAATTCTTCGATGCTAAAAATGACAAGACCTCCTTTCTATATATAGGAGTCTAAGGAGTCATAATATAATTAGAGCCGACATAACAATAATAATGTAAGGGCACAATAATAACAATAGTGGGCATCTATGGGGCACAATAGTATCAATATGAGGACTACATGGGTACAACAATATAATAAGGGGGCTGTACTAATAACAATAAGGGGTTACACTAGTAGTATACGGGCCTAACATGGCCCTCTCCTTCAAAAAGTGTTGTCCTCAACGCTTGAGTAGTTCTTGATGCTTCTGTAGAATATTCTTGTCCTCCCATGTGGAATCGTTAGCGGGTAAGTTCTTCCATTTGATGAGATACTCTGAAATTGATCAATTTCGTAGCTGTCGGGTTCTTGTTTCTGTGGCTACTCTAGGTTCCAATATGATTTTTCCTTCCTCTTAAAGTTTTGGCAATATTGTTTGAATTGGGATCTTCTGCAACTTTTGAATGAGTGGCCACACTTCTTCGTCCTTCTTCCATTCATCCCTTGCTTCGTTTATCCAATCTGGTTGGATAATAGAAATAGTACAAAACAATGCTTCCACATCCTCATCCTTTCTTGAGAGTGCATCTGCAACAAAATTTTGCTTCCCTTTTCTATCGATGATGTCAAAGTCATAACCCAGCATATTTGTGACCCATTTTTTCTATTCTTCTAAAAATAATATTTGTTCTAAAAAGTATTTAAGACTATTATGATCCATTTTTACCTTGAAATGTCTTCCCATTGGGTAAGGTCACCATTTCTTAAGTGCATGTAGTATTGCCAACATTTCCTTCTCATAAATAACTTGCTTGAGATGTAGCCGTAAAAATACCCAATCATCTACATCAAAACATTTTTCACTGCGATGTTTCAGAAGAAAACAAAAAAACCCATTTGAGACGAAATCACGTTGAACCTTGGGTCCAAATTTCAGGGCTTTTCGCGCTACATTTGCGGAGATATGATCTAAGGAAGTTGGTCTTTTTGTAGACTCCTGAGTTACATTCCAAACAGGTGACCTTGGGAAAATCATCATAACTTTTGTTTTGAACATCAGATTGCAATTTCGTAAGAAGTCGCAGAAAGAGAACAGACTGTAGTTTCTTGTGTATAATTTTTAGACTCGAAGGTCAAAACAATGACACGTGGCACTTCATACAAGTTCAATCTTCTGAAACATCGCAGAAGAAGAGTTATAGCGAAAATTCCACGATGACCTATTTGGAGTAGTAAAACCCTAGAATCCAAAGCTCTGATACCAAATGTTATGAAACCAGCTCACAAAAAGATAGAAAAGATAGATGGACACCTTAAAATTCAGCCTCTTTGAGGGGGAAACCTCCTTTACATTACACAAATGAACAATTCTTCGATGCTACAAATGACAAGACCTCCTTTCTATATATAGGAGTCTAAGGAGTCATAATATAATCAGAGCCGACATAACAATAATAATGTAAGGGCACAATAATAACAATAGTGGGCTTCTATGGGGCATAATAGTAACAATATGGGGACTACATGGGTACAACAATAAAATAAGGGGGTTGTACTAATAACACTAAGAGGTTACACTAGTAGTATAGGGGCCTAACAAGATATAAGATGAAATCCCTACTATAATTGGGTGAACTCAAAAAAGTAGCAGAGGTCAGTGCCTTTTTCAAAGAATCAAAGGAGCACTAAGCAAAATTGTCCCATATAATTGGAACTCCTTTCTTCAGCAATCTCATAAATCCTTTTTTGATCTCGGTGTAATTTATGATAAATCTTCTTAAGGAATTAACTTTACCTTTGAGACTCTGAAGTTGGCGAACCATAGAAGGGGGGGGGAAACTGAAGTATTACCTCAACCTTGAAGGGATATACACAAATCCATTCATTAGATACTATGAACCCCAATAACCGACCAAATGTGACAGTGAAAATGCATTTATTAGGATTCAACTGGATTTTATAGTAACAACATCGTTCAAAAACCAAGCAGAGTTGATGTGGATGATCAATTCCCTTTCGAGAATGAGAAGCTAGGTCATCCAGATATGCCTCTATAATGTGCTTGATGTTGTGGAATGTGTAAGACATGGCCCACTGAAAAGTAGCTCTAGCATTTTGAAGGCAAAAGGGAATATTTTTGTATGCAAATGTACCCCAAAGGAAAATAAATGTTTTCTTGTGTTGATCTTTAGGATGGATAGTTATTTGATTATATCCATAAAAATAGCCCATGAAGGAAAAAAACCTCATTTCTAGTGCACTCATCAATGATCTGATCAATAAACTGAGTGGGGAAATTATCTTTAGGACAAGCCTTATTTAGATCCCTAAATTCGATGCATACACAAATCGTTCCTTAATTTTTATCAACAGGGACTAGGTTTGAGACCCATTCAGTTAATGGAATGGGGTATATGAAACCTAAATTTAGCAGATTTTCAACCTGAGCTTTAATAGTCATTGCTTTCCTAGGGTTTACTAGTTGAAGTTTCTGCCTTACAAGCTTAGCGTTTTCATAAGTCTTGATCTCATGCTCAACGATCGATGGATTGATAACATGCATTTCCTCATAAGACCAAGCAGACACATCTCAATTTTTTTTAAAAAGGTTGGTATGAATTATGATCTCTTAAGGGGAATGTGCAGCTTCGATGAAGACATATTTGATAATATCAGGATTCTTGGAGATGTTCACTGGAATAGTTTCTAAAATATTGGACATATTACCTTCGGAAAAAATTTGCGTTGGATCCAAATGATTTAAGATTTGGTGAACACTTCCAGTTGAAGAAGCAATGGAAATTATTAACTCAAATTGATGCAAGTTAGGGAGAAAATATTACTGATGCTACAAGTCATCCCATGGTCTTTCTACACCAATCATTGCTTCTAGGATTTCTTGTTCAGATGGTAAGACTATATCAAGGCAGTCCATAGTTGAGGTAGATTCAAGAGTCCAAACTAGAGCCACATCTCCATCTGCATCCTATGATGAGAGAGGGATGGGATCATAATCTGTATAAGTAACTATAGACTGAAACTCAATTTCTGTTGTAGATATAGGGTATGCCATTCCACCTACTTTCCCTTCCTCCAATGTAGTAGTAGAGGGAGGTAAGGGAAAATGTGTAGGTTTTAACCCTGTACAAAAATTACCTACATACGAATTCTAAAACGCAGAAAATAAACAATGCGAGAGCATAACACATAAAATACATATACACAAAGATTTTCCCCTGGATCCCAAAACTGGGACTACCAGCTTGATTTTTCATTATGTTCCTTTCAATGTTATAATACATATTTATACATACCGAAGCATACAATACCATGGACCGAAAACCATCGCGTCCAATACCATGGACTGAAAAACCATCACGTCCAAAAACATGTGCGAAAATCATGCACAAAACCATAGGTGGTCTGCCCAACCTAACATAGGGTCCAAAACAAAAATTTTCCGGGGCACTGCCCCATACCCCATAAAGTGGGGTTACGGGTACACGTCAAACCCCCTGTGACCCCCCCGCCCCCCCTCTATACAATCGGCCAACGAAGGGGGGATCTAGCCCCCCTCTAACCCCCCGATTAACTACGTGGGCTAGTCGTGGAAAGAATATAACACAACCCGACAAAATGATCAGAAAAATAACGGGTTTTGAAAGAACCTCTTTGAGGAAAGACCTTGGAAGATGAAATAACATTAATACAACAAATAAGAGAAGGAAGATCAAAGTACCCATCAATGAAGAATACATTCCAACTCCCAAATTCTCCATAGGCTTCTTGGTATTCTTCACCAAGGGGGCGGTAGAATCAAAAGATGCATTAGGAGCATTAGGAGAATAAGCCATTTGATCAATTGTAACAATTCTCCCTTCATGGGGGGAGCATAGGATGCAGAACAATGATGAAACATTAGCATCCATTTTATAAACCTAATTTCGACCCAACAATATGTTATAATCCAAATTGGCATCAACTATTTCTACCTCAACATTGACAATCTTCCCCCCAACACAGGTGGGTAAGGCTGGAATAATTCCATGAGGCCTTTGAGAATGACCGTTGAATGCAGTAAGGAGAGTAGGGGAAGGAACAACTTCTGTAGATCCAATAGAATTCCAACATGATATCAGCATGACACATGTGGAAGCCCCTTCATCAACTACAGTTCAAAATATTCATTTTTTGATACGTAGATTTAATTTGGAAAGCCATATGATGAGGGATTCTCTTCTTAGCATTTGACATATCAAATGCTATAACAAGAGAATTTTTTGGATGCAGTGCTCTGATCGTAATGTGAGACACACTCCTTTGTGTAGGAAATGATTGGAGTACCTCTAATGCTCACATTGCACAAGGGCTTTAAGCTATATCTTCAAAAATAGTGTATTTCTGGGCAGCCTTGGCATTGGGATCAATAGTAAAACATTTTGTAGAGCCTTTCGGAATCTGAGGTATAGGCTCAACTACATGCCTCTCAATATGGAGTGAATCTGGAATATCGAAAACAGTCTTAGCTTTAGAAGGTTCTAGTTCACCATAATCATGTGATCTTGTAGCAACATCAACATGGGACCTTACTATATAGACATTTAATGCAGATTCCTCTTCCTCGTGGCCCCCGGTGGGGGTTCCAGTACCAACATTAGTGCCAACAAACATTTTTTGCCCTTGGGGTAAAGGGTTTGTTAACATAGCCTGGGAACTCAAAGAGCCATTCTGAGCTAAATGACACTGAGCATCCTAAATCTTAGGGAAAATATGGGTAATATGATCGCCACTATATAACTTGCATGGGAAATTCACTTTATTTTTGGAATCCTTCTCATCCTCTCCAGTATCATTACTGGATATATTCACATTCCATTTCCCAACCTTATCTTTTTTTTTACCACATCCATTCTTCTTCTCATCAGATTGTTGGTCTCCTTTGGGGTTCGAAGATTGGACAACATTAACTATTGAAGGTCGGGAAGGCATAGGCACTGATGGCAGTTCTTGAACTAGAGAATAAAATTGTAAAGACAAATGCTGCAAATTATTTAGCAGGTTAGACATGCTACTATCGATCGATCCTACAATTCCGTCAGCATGGGGTCCTGAATTAGGTTTGGCTAAATCAATTTTTGATCGAGGAGCATCAGGGAAAATATTATAGAGGACTCCAGATTGAGAATATATAAGTTCTAATTGTTGGGCTCTAAATATGGCATGTTCTTCAGTGAACACTCCATAGAGTGACACAACCTTAGAAATTTCCAGCTATAGAGATTTTAAAAACCATTCAAGAAGGAAATCATTAGGGATATAGGCCTTAATGAGCCTCTTCCTTCTACGCCACTCTTGGATGTGATTAGAAATATGAGTTTCTTTGTCTTGTTGGAAACTAGATAAAAGCTCAGTTTTGACATCATATTAGACAAACAACTGAAAATGGTTTAAAAACATAGTAGACAACTCGCCAAACGTAGCAACGGTACCCCCCTTAATTGTGGCATTTCCAGTTAGGGTGAATTGGAATAATCTAAACCTAATCGATCATTTATCAAGGAGTTATGTCAACACCATAAGTGGAACATGGTTATATGGTTAGGCAGATCATCTCCAGACTTCCCATCAAATTTATGAATATAAAACGGAAGTTTAGTCGGAGCTAGATGCCAAACCGGATTGTAACAAATTGGATCATTCATCAACTACGAATGATCTGGCAAGTTTAAGGTTGGCAAGAACAATAAGCATGGAGGAGCCAAATAATTCCACCCACCAAGAGTAGAATTTCCAATATTTTGAGAAGAATATCCTGAATTGGAAGAGGCATCAGGTTTTCATGGGTTTCTCATAGAAGGATTTGAACCATAAGGATATCCTTTTGGCATGGAAGTATTAAAAGGGTATCCATCCCCTGCTGTAGGGTTACCATACATAAGATAGTTTCCACCTAGTGCGATACTGAAATAAGGGGATAACCCCTTATAAGGATTCCATGCACCAGCTAACATAGGAAATACTTGTGAGGTCTCGGTGGAAGGGAAGGGAATACTCCCCTATTGACCAAATAAATGGGATAAATTCCTAGCCCCTAACCCACTAATAAAAGGATTTGTCCATCCTTTATTTCCTTGGGAAGGATTAATATCTTGAGCCTACCCTAAGTTCAATGATGCATTAGAAGGAGGTATATGACTGCTTCCAACAGAAAAACCCTAAAAATATGCTCAACCACTTGGCATAGAAATCATAGATGTGGAAACAATAGTTGGAAAGGTTAAGGGAACTGAGGGAATCCCACTATGTGGCATCCCATGAGGATAGTTACCAGTGAAAGAAGAGAAAGGTTGGGTGCTCCCACTCAGAATCAGAATGGAGGTAGAGCCAACAACTATTGTACTAGGTGTAATATTAGAGATAAAAATAGGACCCCCTCTTGCAACTAAAGGATGGGTCTGCACACTAGAAGTATCCCTAGCCGTGGTTACACCACTAACATTGGCCATTTGGAAAAAAGAAGGAGAGTAAATAGGGCTTGCTAGCCTATGAGTCGGGGTGCCCACATACGATACAAAGTACAAAATATGAGAAGGAAAGGTGTCGAAGGAGTCCCGGGGTACTCAAGAACATCTTTAATATCAATCTCGTCTTTTGATTGGAAGAGCACCCTAGCAAGGATCAGAGTGTTTCCATCCAAATTACGAACCACACTAGGTTCACCCTGTGAAATAAGAACCCCTAAAGTTGGATTAATATTCGATGTGTCAGCTGCTACCGTTTGAAAATCACCAGCAGAACTACTCCTACACCTTCTAGATGAAGGCTCAACACTCATAGGTGAAATCCCACGAAGCCTCCTCGACCGACGAACCTGTCAATCAACCACTTTTAAATATCAAGAGAACCTTTTAAAGTCTCAAAAAATAAAAACTTATGGAAATATAAGACTATAGAACACTAAATAAACAAATCCCTAAAGATACAACCCAGCAAGCAAATTCTAGGTATTTCCACTTTGGGTGATTAGGACCTGACACCAAAATGCAAGAAAGTGAAGATAAGGACCTTCTGAAGATAGTTTGGGATAATTACAACCCAAGCCTACTAGTGAAGGTATCATAAATAGTTACAGTGACCTCCAGACAATATCCTTTGCTGGTGCAAGTACCCGATCTTCACAAGGGCACCCTCCAGAAATACTATGAAAGCGATACAATGCCTGTCTTAGGTACCACAGGTATTCCCCCCTCCAATCACATGTGTGGTCCCTACGATAGGTAACTAAGGCCACCAATAAATATCAGAAGTTGGGTGGAATAGTCGTGGACATGAGATATAACAAGTAGGAGAGGGGGTATTTCTCTTTCCCCGACTTCACTCGTCCTCGTGCTTAAGTCATGTGTTAGAAGAGATTTCCTGGACAACTTAACGAGACCAGATTTTTCACTCTTTAGTCAACTTCTATGTTTTAATTTTGAGTGGCATTGGAGAGTTAAATTTCCACACACTTATTCCAAGGCCATAAATGCTCTACACTAGTTAATGTGTCTATGAAAAAACAACAATCTAGTTCATTTTAGATTAAGCACTTGATTTTATTGGTTGTTACTTAAGTCAAGGGTGGCAGAGGTGAAACTTATGATATTCTGACACAAAAGAAATCAATAGAAAACTAGGCTACATGTGATATGCAACTTATTTTTCTTTGATGAAAAGTGATGTCTACAAGGTTCTACGAGAAACTTACGAAAGAAAAAACTCTTTTTCTCTTTTAAACACGCTCACACATTCATCATCTATCTAAAGAGACTAAAAATAAATTCCTAGAATGCAAAACTACTTAATGCACATTAGAATTCCTAAGTGCAAGATTCTAAGGAATTTTTTTTAAAAAACAACAAATGTATTATCCTAAAGTCAAAATTTTTCCCAAACAAAGAGAACCAAACATCCAAGAAAAATGACTCTCAAGCAAAGAAAATTTCAACTTCAAAGCATGATTCACACACTTGTTGGAAAACAAAAGACCAAAACAAAGAAAAGGAAGACAAAAACAAATATTTTTTCTTTTTTCTTTTAAAATTCTTTTGAATAAAAGATTCAAGAACAAAAACAACCAATGACTTTAAAATCAAAATCAAGTGAAAAGGGAACCAAATCTCATTGGCCACAAACAATCATTGAAATGATAAGGCCAACAAAAAGGGAAAAAACACTTGAAAGTTCTGATAAAAAAGACACACAAAAGACTCAACAAACAAAATATCTCAGGAAACCCAAAATCTTTCATTGAACCAAAGTTGCAAATCTTTCTCAAACCATCAAAAAGAAGCAAAAAGAGGCAACTTCAAGAATGCAAGTAAAGAAATGAAAATATTGGATCTTAAAGCAAGTTGAAAAACAACTCTCTATTCCAGATGTATGGAATAGTTAGACACTTTGTCAAAAGGTCTGAAATCCAAACTCAAAAGCACAAAACTTCACCAAATAGAAAACCCTAGGTTGACAACTTATTTTTTCAAAAAGAGACCAAGAAACTGACACCAACAAGAAATCAGATCATTCTAGATAGTAAATGATTCTTATAAAGTAGTAAAATTAGGCTACTTCCCAAAATTGGAAGAAAAGATTTGAAAAAATCAAACTTTTCCAGATATACGCGAATGTGTATCAGGAAATTTGCGTGTATATGTGACTATGATTGAAGAAACATGCATGTACGTGATTTCATTTGGAATTAGCCGCATGTGTACGTCACTATGTACAAAGAAAAACATGTATAAATAGAAAAGAAGGAAAAATAAAAAGTGTAGGCCTGATATGAAAGATCAAAATTATTGCTCAACCTGCAACAAAATCAATAAGACTAGAAAAATCAAGAAACAAGGCAAAGGAGCCTCGACCCTCCTAGGAAATACAAGACTGCATTCCCGAGTGGAGTCACCAATTATGTTAGCGGGAGAAAAATCCCTAAGGTAAAGGTTGACAACCTTAACAAAGCGAAAGAAAACCATCAACAAGAAGCACTCAGTCAAGAAATCACACTATGAAAACTAGTAAAGTGGGTTTAGGAAGAATACCCAGAGGTCATACTTCTGATGTAGATCCCGTAGGGTCCAAACCCTTTTCTTCCTCCAATACACTCATACCTACAACACAATCCAGAGGAGAAAATACATAGAAAATATTTCAAATAATGTGCATATTAAACATGCTAGATCATCAAGTAGATATATAAATCAAAATATGTTAGACATGAATTATAGAAACATTAGATAAAAACATTTCAGGAACAAGATAGAGCTTCTTTTATTGACAACAACAAATAAGAGTGGAAGAATACAACCTTATCCATCCACGACACCAAAAAACCTTCCTCCGCATCCGTCCAGCCCAAGCCTCAAAGATCACCTGAGTATGTGCAAAAGGATGTCATATAATGGAATATGAACATCTCTATAAGGAAACAAGGGTTTCCTATGACTGGAAGTGCAGGAGGCACAGGGGAAATCAAACTTGATCTAGGGGCAAAAGGGCTATAATGTCAATATCCTATATCCTTCTATAAATTAGGCCTTCCCATGAGGTGTATAAATACCACCAAAAATCAGCTAATTTAGTTAGGCCACGGGATCCTTGTTATCAAACCAGCTCACAAAAAAATAAAAAATATAGATCAACGACTTCAAAGTCAACGTCTTCGAGGGGGAAACCTCCTTTGCATTACACAAATGAACAATTCCTAGATGATACAAATGAAAAAACCTCCTTTCTATATATAGGAGTATAAGGGGTCACAATGTGATCAAAGCCGACATAACAATAATAACATAAGGGCACAACAATAACAATATTGGGCTTCTATTGGGCACAATAATAACAATGTGGGGATAATAGGGGCACAACAATACTAATAAGGGGCTAAAATGACAATAGTAATGGGGGAATCACTAGTATTATAGGGACCTAACATGCCCCTCTCCTTCAAAAAGTGTTGTCCTCAACACTTGAGTAGTTCTGGATGATTCTGTATAAAAATTTCATCCTCCCATGTGGAATCCTCAGCGGGTAAGTTCTTCCACTTGATGAGATACTTTGAAACTGATCGATTTCATAGTTGTCGATTTCTTGTTTCTGTGACTGCTTTAGGTTCCAATATGATTTTTCCTTACTCATCATGTTCTGGCAATATTGTTTGAACTAGGAGCTTGTCACCTATAACCTTCTTTAAGAATGAAACATGGAAAACTGGGTGCACTCAGGAAGATGCAAGAAGCTCCAATTTGTATGCCATAGTACCAATGTTTTGCAACACCTTGTATGGACTATAATAATTTGGTGATAATTTATTATCCTTCTTAGCTTGCTTGAGGGACATTTGTTTGTGTGGTTGTAGCCATAGAAATACCCATTCACCTACATCAAAACTTCTTTCGCTTCGATGTTGATATGCCTATTGTTTCATTCTATTCTATGCCAAAGTGAGGTTATCCTTTAAGAGTTGGACAACCTATTGTTGATGCTTGATGTGATCTTCCACTGCTTGAACCTTAGAATTTTCTCTTAAAGATTTTGTGATGGACGGTGGATGATATCCATAAAGTTCCATAAATGGGGTCATTTTTGTTGCAGTATGGAAGGAAGTGTTATACCACTATTTAGCCAGAGCCAAGCACTTGACCCATTGTGTTTGTTTATCAGATGAAAAGCAATGAAGATATCTTTCCAAACAAAATTTCATGAAAAGTTCTTGAAAATTAAAAGCTACCGTACCCAAAGATTGCAGCCATTGGACTCCTAGTACAACATCAGCACCACCCATTGGAATAGAAAGCATAGGACTATTCAATACATATTCTCCCATGGATAGCTTGATATTATGGCACTTTCCAAAGAAATTTGTGGTACCAAATGTTATGAAAGTATGTCACAAAAATATAGAAAATATAGATCAACGACTTCAAAATCAACCTCTTCGAGGGGGAAACCTCCTTTACATTACACAAATGAAAAATCCTTGGACGATACAAATGACAAAAAATACTTTATATATATAGGAGTCTAAGGGGTCACAATGTAATCAAAGTCGACATAACAATATAACATAAGTGCACAACAATAACCATAGTGGGTTTCTATGGGGCACAATAATAAAAATGTGGGGATAACAGGGGCACAACAATAATAATAAGGGGCTACAATGACAATAGTAATGGGTGAATCACTAGTATTATAGGGACCTAACACTCTTGTAGGTGGGATTTCGGTGAAACCTATAAATCTCGCCCAAGAAATAGGAATTTTTTTGTTAAATTATGTATGCGGGTTCGGTATTATGGTACCCATGTGTACACCCACTTTTACAAGGGCATAGTCACATATGGAATTTAAAAAAATGTTTTTTAATATATGATCGAGTCTGAATGGGAAAGGGTTGCCCAAGGCCATATAAAAGTATCATGACTACAAGAGTGATGAATTGATGCAGGAGCATGTGACTTAGAGGGAAAAATCTTTAAACTTATTCCAAAAAATAAAAAAAAATCTACAGGCAAAGGAGTGGGGTCCTTTAGCCATCAATTTCCATGCTTTTCTAGTTTAAGATAAGGATAGAATTTAAGAATAAGATCATGATTGTAAAATTGTTGGATGGATAAGCTGTACTGGAGGTTCTCGAGGGGATGTCTCGTAGAACTGTTAGTCATAATAAATAAGTTTCTGTTTTAGAAACTGGTTGCTAAAATGAACCAATAGATATGTAATTAGCATGCTATTGTAAAGGGATAAGGACCGAGTGGGCTTATCTCTTATTATTTTATAAATTAAAGAGCAAGACATCTCTGAGGAGGTTGATCTCGAAGACATTGTCATCTTCAAAACTCTCTCTGTGCATTTGAATTTATGTTTCTCTGTTAACTAGTATTTGTATTTGTATTTGATTGCGGCTCTTCCCTTTTGAATCTTGTTAGTGGTGATTTGGCCTTGTTTTTCCTATTAATATTTGCTTTAGGCTTGTTGGCGTGTTTTTCCCTTATATCGTCACGCCTTGTTTCCATTATAACCATTGTTGAGCTTCCAAGTGGAAACTCTTGTTTACACAGGAAAACTGTGAAAAAACTTAGCCTGAAAAAGGTTCTGGACCTGAGATCTTATTAAATCGAGCACATAACGTATCGGGTCCAAACCATTATCATATCATAGAACCACAGTGGAGCGGGAAGGACCTTTGGAACTACCGAAGTCCAAAACTCCGATAGCTCGGACTGGAAATGCTATAGTGAAGGGTAGATAGGTTGTCAGGTTCGTGAGGCTTATCACATCGCAAGGCTGTATTGGGAGGAACCTAGCATTGGTGTATTGAAATCGACGATAGCGATTGCCGAGAGCTCATGTGTTATCGCATCAGGGAAAAGCTATCGGAAGGCCGATAGTTAAAGTGCTGATAGTGTTAATGCGTATAGCACATTTCTTTGAGAAACCAATCGCCGATAGTGTATGGGTGTTAATATTTTACTTTGTAAATACGCCGATAGTGTAATTCTTGGGAATTAGCACTATGACCGTTTATAACTACCGATAGTGTGTTTTGTAATTCCTATGGGATTATGGTTCCGATAGTGGAAAAGAAGATTTGCTGTGAAATTTGTTCCCGCTAACAAGGGTTGTTGTGATTTAGAAGGAAAACATGATGATTTTAGGGAAAAGGAGAAACTTATGAAGCAGTCAGTATAACAATATATGACGGATACACCAATTGAAGAAGAAGGAGAAATTGAGCCAGCGTTAGAAGAAATTATATCAGGTTTCGGTCATTCGTCCATATCGCTTGCACCCAGGCCACCATTAGTGGTATCAGAGCAACCTGTTGACACTGAGTTGAATCTCAGAAGCAGGAGAAGGAAAGTTAATATGGCTTTCAGAGTTGGAAGAGGATGAGGACGTGGTGGAAGAGGGTGGCTACTTGCAAATTCTTAAGTGATGGATGTTGTGCAACAGATGCAAGCTAGATTGGATGCATTAACATCAGGGAGAAATATAGATGATGGAGATGTTAGTGAGCCTGAGGTTGAAGCTGCAGAGGAGGAAACTATAGTAGTTACTCCTGAGAATAGATTCTTCCAGTAAGTGTTGAGATCCACAACTAGGCCAAAGACTAAGGTTTAAATATATGAAGGAGGACTGAACCCAGAAGAATTCATAGTCTACTGGATTAATAGCATGGAGAGTTTTTTTAACTATGAAGAAACAGAAGATGAGAAGAAAGTAAAGTTTGCTGTCACCAAGCTAAAAGGCCATGCAACACTTTGGTGGAATGGAGTGTAGGCAAAAAGAAAGAGATTTGGCAAGAAACCTATCAAGAATTGGAGAAGAATGGTAGAAAAGCTAAGAGGTAAGGTTTTACCAAGTAATTACTAGCAAACCTTGTTTAGACATATTCAAAATCTTAGACAAAGGTCTATGACAATGAAAGAATACATAGAGGAATTCTATAAGGTAAGCATAAGAGCTAGACAAACTCAGGATACAAATGAGAAGGTGGTTAGATATGTGAATGGTATTAGGATGGACATTCAATATGAGATAAGTATAATGTCTCCTAAAATAGTAGAAGAAGCTTATCAGATGGCACTGAGAGCTGAATAAAAACTCATGAGAAAGAAATCTTCCAGAGGGAGAGGTACTTTCCAAGGAAGGGGAAGTCAAGGTGGTAGAGGAATATCTACAACACCTAAAGATGGAGCTAGCAGCATCTCAACCCAACATGCACCCAAAAGAGGTGATGCAAGAGGCAGTGGGAGTTTTTCTAGAGGAAGAGGAAGAGAAGTAAGATGTTACAGATGTAACAAACTCGGACATGGAGATTTTGAGTGCCCCGAGAAAGAAGAAACAAGTCAGAGAAATGCCATTGTTTCTCAAGATGAGGGAGAAGCAACAACAACAGCAGTGACAAAAGAAGAAAATATACCAGAGAGAGGAGAATATTTGGTAGTTAATAAAGTTTTGCTCAAGCCAACAAAGGAGATAGTTGAACCATCACAAAGAAAGACTTTGTTCAGTACAGTGTGTAAGGTCCAATGGAAATGCCGTCAGATGATCATTGATAGTGGCAGCACTGATAATTTGGTCTCTACAGAAGTGGTGGAGAAATTGAAGCCGAAGATAATGAAACATCCAACACCTTACAAGGTGTCATGGTTACAAAAGGGACATCAACTGTTAGTGAACGAACAATGTGAAGTGGAGTTTATTTGGGTAAGTATAAAGATAAAATTGTATGTGATGTGATGCCAATGGATGTGTGTCACATATTTCTTGGAAGACCTTGCCAATATGACAAAGGAGCTATGCATGATGGAAAAAGAAACACCTACAAGTTTAGAAAGGATGGTGTCAATCATATGTTGTTGCCTCTGCAAGAAGAAGATACATAAGGAAAGAAGACTGATCCAAAAACTCTGTTACTAGGAGGAAAGGAATACTTGAAGCATACTGAAGAGAATGAGGTAAATTTTGCTGTAATTTGCAAGCCCAAGGTAATAATGACTTCTACTAAAGTTTCTGATTTACCCATTGAAATTCAAGAAATGTTGGAGAACTATTGTGATATTATTGTTGATGATTTACCTAATGAGTTACCACCCATTATAAGAATTAGCCATCATATAGATTTGATTACTGGAGCAAGTCTACCTAACAAAGCAGCTTATAGAATGACTCCTACAGAAAATGAAGAGGTTATGAAGCAGCTGCAAGAATTGCTTGACAAAGGGCTGATCAGAGAAAGCTTGAGTCCTTATGCAGTAGCAACAGTGCTGAGTCCAATGAAAGACAGAGGCTAGAGAATGTGTATAGATTCAAGAGCTATCAATAAAATCACAATCAGGTACATATTTCCTTTACCTAGGATTGAAGATTTAATGGATTTCTTGAGTGGAGAAAAGTATTTTTCAAAACTAGATCTTAAAAGTGGGTATCATCAAATAAGGATAAGAGAAGGGGATGAGTGGAAAACTGCCTTTAAGACAAATGAGGGATTGTATGTGTGGAGAGTAATGCCTTTTGGGTTGTCAAATGCACCAAGTACGTTTATGAGACTCATGAATGAAGTTTTTAAAGAGTTTATTGGTAAATTTGTAATAGTATATCTGGACGATATATTAGTTTACAACAGGTCTAAGGAGGAGCACATAAGACATCTGAATTATGTCTTGCAAAGGCTACAACAGGAAAAAATTATTGCTGAATTTGAAGAAGTGTTCATTCATGAAAGAAGAGCTAGTGTACTTGGGTTTTGTTATTTCTGCTAAAGGGATGAAGATGGATCCAGAGAAGATCAAGGAAATCATGGAGTGGCCTTCACCTAAAAGTGTCTTTGAGGTAAGAAGTTTCCATATTTTTGCTAGTTTTTATAGGAAATTCATAAAAAAAGTTAGTAAGATCTATGCTCCTATTATTGAGAACATAAAGAAAGATAAACAACCATTTAGATGGACTGCTGAAGCAAATTTTTTATTTTTATTTTTATTTATTTATTTTTATTTTTATTTATTATGAATTTTATTTTTATTTTTATTTTTTATTTATTTTATTTATTTATTTATTTTTATTTTATTTTATTTTTATTTTTTATTTTATTTTATTTATTATTTATTTTATTATTTATTTTTTATTTTATTTTTTTATTTTATTTTTTATTTTATTTTTTTATTTACTTATTTATTTATTTATTTTTTTTATTGTTTTTTTTTTCAGCTGTTAAAGAAGAAAATCACTAAAAGGCCTATTTTGGTTCTACCTGATTTTAGTAAACCTTTCCAAGTGAAGTGTGATGCCAGCGGAGAAGTGATTGGAGATGTTTTAAGTCAGGAAGATAGACCTATAACTTATTTTAGTGAAAAGCTGAATGATTCAAAGAAGAAGTATTCTTCTTATGATAAGGAGTTCTATGCAGTTATGCAGTCATTGAAGAAATGGAGGCATTATCTAATGTCAAAGGAGTTCATACTTTATTAAGATAACCATGCACTATAGTATATTATGTAGTAGCCAAAGCTTAGCTAGAAACATGCTAAATGGGTAGAGTATCTTCAAGGTTTCCATTTTGTCTTGAAGCATATAAATGGCCAATCAAATAAAGTTGCAAATGCCTTAAGTAGGAGAAGTGTATTATTTCAAGAGAGTCAAATCAAAGTGTTAGGTTTTTATTTTCTTAAAGAATTATATGAAACAGATTCAGATTTTAAAGAGGCATTTGAAGCTTGTAAAAATCCTGTTTTGATGGATAGGAGTAAATGGTTGGATTACTTCTTACAAGATGGACTGTTGTTTAAGAGAAATCAGCTATGCATACCAAATTGTTCTATGAGGGAGAAATTAATTAAAGAGAAACATAATGGAGGACTTGCAGGACATTTTGTTGTAGAGAAGACTTATGAGCAGTTAAACAGATTTTATTTCTGGTCGAAAATGAAATCTGAAGTGGAGAAGTATGTGAAAACTTGCAAAGTTTGTCAATATGCAAAGGGAAGGAGCCAAAACACATGTTTGTGTGTTCCATTACCAATTCCAGATAGGCCTTGGGATATGGTAAGTATGGATTTTGTTTTGGGCTTACCAAAGACTCAAAGAGGTAATGATTCAATTTTTGTTGTAGTGGACAGATTTTCAAAAATGGCACACTTTATTCCATGTTATAAAACTAGTGATGCTTCTCACATTGCTAATTTGTTTTTTAAGGAGGTTGTAAGATTGCATGCGTTTCTTTAGAGTATTGTCTCAGACAAGGATTCCAAATTTGTTGGAAATTTTTGGATAACATTATGGAAGAAGTTGGGAACTAAACTAAGTTTCAGCTCTGCCTATCATCCACAAAATGATGGATAGACTGAAGTTGTGAACAGGAGTTTGGACAATCTTTTAAGGATTCTTACTGTAGAACATCCAAAGCAATGGGATCAAGTGTTGGCACAAGCTGAATATGCATATAATGACTCACCTAACAGGAGTACATGACAGAGTCCATTCCATATTGTTTATGGAATGCATCCAAGAGGAGTATCTGAATTAAGAAACTTGGGAAAAGATGAGATGAGAAGTGCAGAGGGAGAAGATTTTGCTTCAGAAATGCAAGCAATACATGAACAGGTGAGACAATAGCTACAGGATAGCAACATCAAGTACAAGACCAGAGTAGACATGAGAAGAAGAGAGGTGAACTTTGGAGTTGGAGATTTGGTTTTAGCACACCTTAGAAAGGAAAGGTTTCCAAAGAGGGAGTATAACAGATTGAAGTTCAAGAAAATTGGACCATGCAGAGTATTAAGGAAAATTTATGCAAATGCATATGAGATTGAATTACCCCCTGATGTTGGAATATCACCAATTTTCAATGTTGCTGACCTATACAAGTATGAAGGTGAAACTGAAAATGATACAAAAAAGGATTAAGAGACCCAAGAGATTGACTGGGTAAAAAAATTACCCACAACAAAGGAATTGCAACCATAAAGAATTTTGGACAAGAAGGTGTTTAAGAAAACAAGAGGATGAGAGTACTTTCAATATTTGGTAAAATGGAAGGATTAGCTAACCGTTGAGGCTACTTGGGTTACAGAAAACATGCTACAGAAACTGGGCAGTTCAGTAGATGAGCTCATGGATAGGAGCCCATGAAGAATTTTATCCTAAGGAGTCTGATGCAGGAGCATGTGACTTAGAGGGAAAAATATTTACACTTATTCCAAAAAATAAAAAAAAATCTACAGGCAAAGGGGTGGGGTCCTTTAGCCATCAATTTCCATGCTTTTCTAGTTTAAGATAAGGATATAATTTAAGAATAAGATCATGATTGTAAAATTGTTGGATGGATAAGCTGTAGTGGAGGTTCTCGAGGGGATGTCTTGCAGAACTGTTAGTCATAATAAATAAGTTTTTGTTTTAGAAATTGGTTGCTAAAATGAACCAGTAGATATGTAATTAGCATGCTATTGTAAAGGGACAAGGAACGAGTGGGATTATCTCTGATTATTTTATAAAGGAAAGAGCAAGACATCTCTGAGGAGGTTGATCCTGGAGACATTGTCATCTTCAAAACTCTTTCTGTGCATTTGAATTAATGGTTCTCTGTTAACTAGTATTTGTATGTGTATTTGATTGTGGCTCTTCTCTTATGAATCTTGTTAGTGGAGATTTGGCCTTGTTTTTCCTATTAATATTTGCTTTAGGCTTGTTGGCATGTTTTTCCCTTATATTGGCACACCTTGTTTCCATTATAACCTTCCAAGTGAAAACTCTATTTTACACAGGAAAACCGCGAAAAAAATTAGCCTGAATGAAGTTCTAGACCTGAGATCTTATTAAATATAGCTCATACCGTATCGGGTCCAAACCAATATCACATTGCAAAACCACAGTGGAGCGGGAAGGACCTTTGGAACCGTAGAAGTACGAAACTCTGATAGCTCGGACCAGAAATGATATAGTGAAGGGTGGATAGGTTGTCAGGTCTGTGAGGCTTATCACATCACAAGACCAGAGTGGGAGGAACCTAGCATTGGTGTATTGAAATTGCTGATAGCGATTGCCGAGAGCTCACGTGTTATCGCATCGGGGAAAGGCTATCAGAAGGCCGATAGTTAAAGTGCCGATAGTGTTAATGCGTATAGCACATTTCTTTGAGAAACCAATCGCCGATAGTGTATGTTTGGGTGTTAATATTTCCCTTTGTAAATCCGCCGATAGTGTAATTCTTGGGAATTAGCACTATGACCGTTTATAACTACCGATAGTGTATTTTGTAATTCCTATGGGATTATGGTTCCGATAGTGGAAAAGAAGATTTGTTGTGAAATTTGTTCCCACTAACAAGGGTCGTGGTGATTTAGAAGGAAAACATGATGATTTTAGGAAAAAGGGGAAACTTATGAAGCAGTCAGTCTAACAATAGATGACTGATACACCAATTGAAGAAGAAGGAGAAATTGAGCCAATGTTAGAAGAAATTATATTATGTTTCGGTCGTTTGTCCATATTACCTACACCCAGGCCACCATGAATAATGTTAGAACAATTAGTAGTCACTTTGGAGATCATTTTATGGACTACATTACATAAAGATATTGGTATATAATTAAATAAATGACAAGAATTTGGGATTTTTGGGATAATATTAAAGAAGGATGCATTTATAGCACTAGTAATATGCCCCTGGAGATGAGACTCATCCATCATCGCTATAAGATCAGAGCTCATGAGATCAAAGAAAAATATGTAAAGTTCCACCATCCAATCATGAGGCTTGAGGCTTTCATCCTTAGCTAGATCAATTAACACTCCTTTTAACTCTTCAACAATGACTGGATTTTCTAATTAGTTAGAGTCCACCTCATTAACTATACAAGGGAATAGATTAGCAAGCTCCCATTTCTCTCTAAAGTTTGAATGAGTAGAGGGTTGATATTTATTGCGAAAATGTTGGGCTACTTCCTCATGTATATCCTTCAAGGATGTAAGTATATTATTTTATTGGTTTCGAATTTTCCAAATTGAATTAGCACACTTTATATTGGATTTCACTTTTTGAAAGAACATAGAATTTTTATTCCCTCCATTGATTAATTCCATTTTTATTTTCAAATTACATCCATCCTCCTACCTTTTAAGGATTTGGTTCTTCCTACCTACAAGTTTAGACAAGATCCTCTTGTTTAGATTATAAAATTTCCCTATAATTGATGGGGCCATCAGAGATTCTATCTTCAACTCTATTTATGATAATTTTTTAGAAAGCTCCATTTTTCCTCTTTTAGATCCATATTTTCACATCAACCTTAAATTTTATCAGTTTATATTTTATTATATCCATTTATGGTCGAAATAAATTTCCACAAGCAACATCCAAGATCTATTGACTAGGTCCACAGAATCTTTGTCCTGCAGCCATGTATGGTTGAATTTGAAAGGAAGAGCGATGGGGTCCTTCTCGCCAACCCATTCAAGGAAAATGACGTTGTGATCTAAGGTGTCTAGGTAAGAAATCCATGATTTGAGGTTGTATAACCTTTCATAAAGAGAAGAGTGGAAAATAAAATGGTCCAAACTCTTCGTAATCCCCTCGACACCAAACCTATTGTTTCTCCAAGTAGGACATATGGGCCAAGGTGTTATGTCTCTGAATAATTTATGTGAGAACAAAATCGTGAAATATATAACAAGAGGGTCTATATTGTATTTCTATCCCCATACCTCCTTAGAATTTAATGTAAGGTTCAATTCTCCAGCATAACTAACCAGAAAATACCAACTTTTTCTTTTTCTATGAAGTATGTGGCCATAATTGACTTTAAAAATCTAGTGTACACTTTGGTAGACCTTCAGAACACAATCAATTACCATCAATGGTAAACCTACTCCTTAAAGGAGCATGTGATGGTTGACCTGATGAAGTCATATTATTCCATCCCAGAGCATGTTGTTGTGAATGAGAAAATGATTTTTGATGTTTCTCCCATGGACCATGTGAGTATTCTTGGTGGGTATGGTCTTCATAAGGTTAATTATTAGCCTGGTAATAGGAGTTCAAGTGGGATAAACTGTTATGGAGGACTAGTCCATAATCCATCATCTAGGAGACTACATAGGGGTTCCACTGGAAATAACTTTGCAAATAGTCTTTATTCATGGGATTTTCCCCTTACCAACTACTCTCCTAGTGTGTCTACAAATGATGTTGATTTTTCCTTCTTCAACACATTTTATGATGAAGAATTCAAAGACAATGATGCTAGCCAAAGTGGTGAGTATAATAAGAACTAGGAATGATAATCTAAAGATATTTACAATTACTATTACTCTTTGACTTACTACAACAAGCTATTCTTCTTGAAAAATTACAGAAGTAAGTGCAAAAGAACCCGATACTTAAAAAATTACAATAATTGTAGAAAAACAACCATCTTTACTATCAACAATTGTGCATACCTTTGGGGCTTCCAATACTCTAGTTTTCGGGGCTTCAAGTACTCCTTCATTTGTTTTGGAAGCACTCCATCCCTTTAGTCAAAGTTCAATTTTTAGAACTTAGTCAATAACTCCAGCACACTAGGGAATATGATATCACTCTATGGAAACTAAGGTTTGGAGCATCTTTTGGGGTTAACATTTTGTTGCAATAACTATAGAGTCTCCAAAATGTATTCAAAATATCATCCACTTTCACCTTTATTGCCACCATTTCACTCACATGTCGCAACTCCATGACCATATAAACTTTCATTAGCCTCCATTTTTATAATTATATGGGTTCCATTTGTGTTTTACAGAAGTTAATGATTTCTAGTATTATAAGTGAATTAAATGGTTAAAACTTAGAAAAATTACATATACTTGCTAATACTTAAAAGGGGCTTGAGTTTCATGACATGCGTAGGTCATTTGGAAGCTTCCAAGGCACCCTTATGTCACATCATTACCTATTTGAGTTGTAACTCTATGAGATTTTCTACGGATCTAGGGAGAGAATAATGGACCTCCCTTAATGAGGTAGCTTCTTATGTTTTTGTATAAATAGGAGAGCCACCTCCTTTCAAAGGCATGTGAAAAGTTGGAGATACTCAAGTGTCCAAGCTAAGATTATTCATGAATGAAATTTAGATTTAGCACCATTCTCATGAGTGATGTTCACCTCTTTCTGGTAATGCTTGCATTGGGAGCCTCTCAGCTTTTCATCTCTCATACTTTTGGATTGGCCACCTATAATGTGTGAGATTTATTGTTTTTCACAGAATAAGATTTATTTCTTTCATAGATTAAGATTTATTTCTTTCATACCTTTTCCTGTGTGAGAAGTTAAGAGTGATTTGTTAGAAAATTATATATTACGGAGCAATGGAACACATAAAATATTACAGAAATATAAACACAGAAAACGCATAAAACAAGAGAGACACAGATATACGTGGTTCACCCAGTTTGGGCTATGTCCACCCTGAACAGCCAGTCCTTCCTTTCTATTATCCAGCAAAATGAAGAGACACAACCGACAACAAATCTGCTGTAATATCCTCTGTTTTCTCTCACAGTCTCACCTCTCTGTTTCTCGCTCAGAGAATACACATCTATATCACAACCTCAATACAATGCCCTCACACAAAGAGAGGGGTTGCCTTCTAGGGAAAAAAACCCTAAACTAAACATAAGTTCTACCGTCAGATCATCCGCATAATGAACGGCCTAGATTGACTAGAAATTACTATACTTTTATAAGGCAATTTTACATCTAGTTTTGGCTTCGGAGGCGCTGCCCCCCGAGGGACCGCTAGCCCCCGGACCCCCCAGCCGAGGGGGATCCCCCCCCCCCCCCTGGACCCCCACCCCCCCTCACGTGGAGGGGTGTACAAAATTCCCAGGGTATACATCCAGTTGAAACAAAAGACCTCTAAACAATCATGCTCCACACACAACATGATTGTTTTTATTTTCTTTCATGTCTAGATGTTAAAAATGATTGTTTTTTATTTTATTTCATATCATGTGGTTTTGATTATTCACTTCATAGTATCTTGATTTGATAATGCACACATGATCCCTTAGAGTAGATTTCATTTCATGCAATTTCAATTCTTGCAAGTGTGGTAGATTAAGATTTCAATTCCTACAAGTGTGGTAGACTAAGACTTCAATTCCATGTGTTGCAATATTATTGTAATATAATTTATTTTGAATTGATTGTTGAATTAGAATAGGTGAATTTGGTTTGTTGTTATTTGGTTTCATAGTTATATTGACCTAAATTTGAAGCTAATGTCTAGCATATATAGTGCAAGCATGCTTCGCAAGTTTTACGAAACCCCCAAGTTGACAATTAAATCATAGGTAATTAATTTGCCTCAACATTTCCACGTTGTTGCTGGGGAAGTGTGCATAGGAACTAGCTTTAAGTCTAGAGACCATCTTTTTTTAGTTTTTCTCTAGATGCATGATTACAACATGTAGATGCATAAATCATTTAGTTGCATATCATTAAAAAATAAAGAACCTTCAATCACCTGCCACCCCCACTATATCATGTGGTGCAGTAAGAGCTAGACATCCACATCATAAATTATTATTTTTGCAGGTAGAAGAGATGACAAAGGAGGATGAATAAATGGATGGAGATGATGACAATGAGGGAGATCCTTTTGGATTTCCCATTCAAGAAACTGATGTCAATGTTCAAGTGAAGAACATCCCTCCATCTATACTTCCTAACTTTAAAGGTATGAGATTAGGAGACCCGAAAACTTTTCTTTTTGAATTTGAAATCATTTGTAGATCTTATGGCTACTCATTACACATTCAAAAATTGAATTTGTTTCCAAAAACATTGAAGGATAAAGCTCTTAGATGGTTCATGAATTTAGGAACAAATTCTATAAGGACATGGGATGATATGAAAAGAGTATTTTTGGAAAAATATAAAAATCATTACAAACATCATGACCTTAGAAATTAAGTCTTTAGGATGAATAAAAAAGAGGATGAAAATCTAAAAGACCTAGTGGAGAGATTTACTTATAATATCAAAAGATCTAAAATGCATAATTTAGGATAAGATATGTTAAAAAATCTCCTTCTAAATGCTATAAAGGATGAATGGATTGATATTCTTAACCTAATGGGAAAAGGATATGTTTATAAATTGTCATTTCAAGAGATTTGTGAACTATGAACGAACATATCAAGAGGAAAAACAACGTATGGAAGATCTCCTCAGGATCCTGTTATGGAACGAGTAGGTAAGTCGACATCAGTATTGGTAAGTCAAATTGAACTTAACAATTTGCTAGACATTTTTGGTAATTTAAAAGAACAAATTGATATTCTAAGAATGGAAAACAAGCAAATAGTTGAGAATGTTTCTTCATTTATGTTTTTTACTAAATGCAAAAAGAAACATGATTTGCATGAATGTCCACTTGATAACATTAAAATGTATGAAATTTGTGTAGGATCACATACTACTAAAGATTTTCCATCATTACCGAGGTTAAAGGAAGTTTGCCGAGGAGTAAATCAAACATTGGAACAATCTTGTTATGTGGCTCCAAAAGGATAATGGTAGCCTCATCAGCCTAGTATGATGCAAGATCTTACTTCTCAATTTCAAGGCTATGCACAACAATCTCAAAGTAATTGGCAAACACCCTTGCCTTGGAAACCTTGGCCATCTCAATCCCAACCTCAAAACCAATCTTGGAAACAACGTTGGCAAGGGCCTTATAGAAGAAATCCACTGTATCCTCAATCTTTTCCTCACTATACTCAATGCCAAGCTCAATGTAATTCATACTATTCACCTCCACCACAACATCAGTTTCACGCTCAATTGACCTCAATTCAACAAATTGTATATATATATATATAGAGAGAGAGAGAGAGAGGGAGACACACAAAAAAAAAAAATGGTTTATTTAAACAAATTTGAAATAAAAAAAATTTAAAATACAAATCATAAAAATAATAATAATAAAAAAATAAAAAACATTAAAACAAAAATGAAAATAAAACAAATCTAAACCAATAAAACAATTAACAAAACCCAATTAAAAAAAAAAAAAAAAAAACAATTTCATGTAAGCCAACGACATTAAATTGCTGCAAATGTTATGTGTGGCTTTGAAAAAACGAAGGTGAATAAAGATCGTTGTATATTCTCCCCACTGATCTCTGTGACCGAGAATTAGGCAGGCTGGCCTATTCCTATTCTCCTCCTCCAAGTTATTTGCAGTTTTCAAAATATTCCTTGTAGCAAAGGAGATATGTTTCGCTCAAGTTACTACCCGTGGGAGGTGAATTTAGCAAGATTGTATTTTGTGCACAGATTTCAAAACTTGTGAACTGTCGGTGAATTTAGAAAAATTGTATTTTATGCACAGATTTCAAAACTTGTGAACTTTCTGGATCATGAACATTGTTCCAACAATTCAATTCTGGATTGAAGACAATAAAAAAATGAATTTCACGCAACAATTACCTAAGCAGAGGCTAAATACGCAGAGGTTAAAAATGTCATTTTTAAAATGCATTTTTTGACCAAATGAAAACGAATCTCAAAAATCTAAAACATGGTTTTTCTTAGAACAAGGTGAATTATGTTTAACGTTAGCGATTTCCTCAAAATTCGTAACTGTTTGAGATATTTTTAGGGTTCTCTGGAGCCTTATTTGCTAGATTGTGTGAGAAAAACAGATTTATAATTTAATGGAAAGGCAGTTGCAGCCATGATGGAAGGAGAAGATCTGATTTCCCTAATCTTCAGGACAAAGAAATCACGCCAAGATATTCTCTAGCATGATCAAAGAATTACGATTTTGTTGTATAGGAATTTCTTCGCCCATCTGTATTCAATCCATCTTGATATATGTGTAAAGGTGTAGCTCTCTCTATGCTAGTTCTTCACATCGTATCAACTGGTTGTAGTGTTAGTTGAGCCTCTTTTCTCAGTTTAAACACAACCTGATTTTGTCCATGCAGAATTTTTAGTTGTAGAAAGTGTTGCTCCGTAGTGGTGGCCACAAGGAGATTCGACTTCAGCGCGTGCTGTCCCAAAAGGAGAAAGGATGGCCTCAGTTTATTAAATGAATCAAAATGTTCAATGATTAGATTACCTTCCATGTTTATTACAACTTCAATGTGTCAATTTCTCATTTATGGCCACGTAAGCTTATTTTTCTGTGCACATATTTTATTCAGCATTGGTTGACATTTGAATTTGTTTGATTGCAAGTATGTTGCAGTTGAGAAAATGACGCATCGAGCCCACTCATCTCATATGATTGGAAAATATTATTTGGTTGCTAGTTCAAGATGGAAAATGTTGTTCATCATAAATAAAAAAAATATTCTGCATCGCACAAAACTGAATACAATAAACCCAATTGCATTGTGATACAAAGGATAATGATGATGGATTGTTGAGGTATAATTAAATCATATTATTCTTGTTTTAGAAGCAGAAGATGGAGCCACGATTCTCTTCAATAATCACTCCAATAGAGGAGATTGTGTGGTATCAAGAAATCATGACAATGTTTGATTGCTAAATTGTTGTGAAAATACCATAGCAAAAAAGATTACAGTCTTCATTTAGGAACTCCTCAAGGAACCAGTTGCATAGAATAACGGTTTCATCGTTCTATTAATTTTAACTTTCACGTTGCACAAATATAGTTCGAGCCCACACAACAGAGGATAAATTTTCCAATTATTCATAGCCTTCGGTGCATACATTTTTTTTTTTTAGCATTTTCTACTTAGTCTCCTCTTTCAATTTAATTCACGGTTTCATCGTATTTATTTTATTTTCTAGCTTTAATTAGTTTTATTTTAGTTACTTTAGTCTTGTTATTTTCATTTTAGATTTTATCTTTCAACATAAATTCACTCATTGTTAGTGGGTGATCTGGTATAAGAGGACCCGATAGAGAAACTTTACATGAAGCAATGGAACAACAAACAAATCTCTTTGCCATTGTTCATCCATTAAAGGTTTTATAGGATTTTAGCTACAGAAACTGCGCAATTCTGCAACTGAACAACAATTCTGCAGCTATGTATTTAATTCAATGATTTATTTTGTGGCAACATATTCTAATCAAAATTCATGAGAAGCATGCCATCTAATTTGCCTAGTTCTCCTTCACATGAGCGTCATGTTCCCATGCCACACTTAAGCATGAAAATTTTCACTATTTCACCCAAATTTCAAATCAACCTAACTTTCTCATACGACATCGGATTTCAATGATTCAAATGTCATTGGAAAGATATTAACGAGATATACACAATGAGAAAGCTATAATAAGAGTTTGAAACAATACAGAATGAATAAATTGCTAAAAAGACACAACAGGTAACTTGAGGCACTAGTTCCGAAACAGGTAAAAATTCATTTTATTTTCTTTCGTAAATTTGTTTTATTAGTACCAATTCTCATTTTTTTTGTGTAAATGTCATAAATAGAGAGATTAATCACCTCTCTCTTTTGATAATCTTACATTTCATTGCAAAAAAATACTAAGATTTGCAGGTTCTGGGAAGATAAACAGATGGACACAAACAAACATTGTCTCTCAAAGACCACATTTATTTCAAAAGAACATGATTACAACAACATCAAAGATGAAACATCCAAGCATTAGCACATGATTTTGGATAAAGAATGTCGAATCATATCCATCACACCATTTGGAAGCCTTTCAAATACCAGTCTTACCATTGTATTCCTATTTATTTAGTCAATAAAATCTTGATCTCATTTTCCTTCACAGTCAATTTCCCGCCTCGCTTTCACTATCCTTTAACCCAACAATAAAACCATTCAGCTCCCCAACAAAGTTGATTCATTCCATTTTCCTTTTCTCTTTGTCAAATATACCTTGGTCCACTGCAAAATTTTTCATCCATAGTCCTTCAAAACTATTGTTTTATGCTCGTGTTAGATGATAGAGGATTCATTAAGGCCTCCCTTCTAACAAGTATTGGCCTATTGACATCAACATATTTTCTAGTTTCAAGGCTAGAGTCCTTATTAGTACCTTGAGGCTTGTATGCATTAATGACAAGTTCTCTTGCTGACAATCATGGGAATACATCAAAGTCCCTTGATCATTAGATCTTGCAAGTGGCTCGACATCAACTCATCAATTCGCACTTTGTAAGATTTACTTAAATACCTTGGCACTCGTTGACATTAATAGCGAGTTTGCCTCGCATTGGTTAAAGTCATTCATTAATGGCTGGTAATCCAATGACTTCTCTTCATGCTCGACAACAACACATTTATTCGCATGAACAAAATTGTACCATCAGGTTTTGTAGTAGCTAAAGACTATATCATTTCAACATTTTGTAGTAGATACAATAGATTTAGCAGCATTAATAAATAATCCACTTTCACCACATCATCCACCATTTATGCAACTAAGAAGCAGATGAAATTCTACGTTCTATTCCATGATCCAACAATAGTTACAACTTCTCTACATATGCACAGTTTGTCCACTTCCTAGGTAAGTAAAGGTATGTTCTTTTATAGCTTTTAATCATAGTATTCCTTGAATACTGAAAATATAATTTTTTGGAAAATACTTCACCATATTTCATTTCTCATTTGAAATAAAAACCATAAACACATTTAGTTGGGGGAGAAAGGGACATCCATTTATTATCACATCCATATCACTTCATTTCATCCTCACATACTTGTCCTAATCAATTATGATTGCATTATGGTTCAAAAGTTATGTGATTTTCAAATAAATGCCTAAATGATGAGCATATTATATGGTTGATTCAAAGATGCATTCTTAAATATGTTTAATGAATCTTTTTGCAACAAAAAGAAACAAGGTATTGAAACACAAGAACCAATACCAATTAAGATTTGGTTGTAACACAAGAACCAACCAAACATGTTGCAATTCAATGTATGACAAGGAATACTTTGCAAAAAGAAATGAAATTGCCAAATGAAAAGTTTAAGGACAATTTATATAATCCAATATCATTCAAAAGAAAATCATGATTAGGTAATGCAGTAGATTGCATGAAGACATGTAATAATGTCAATTGGGGGGAATGTAGAGTCTCCAAAATGTATTCAAAATATCATCCACTTTCACATTTATTGCCACCATTTTCACTCACATGTCACAACTCCATGACCATATAACCTTTCATTAGCATCGATTTTTATAATTATGTGGGTTCCATTTGTGTTTTCCAAAAGTTAATGATTTCTAGTACTATAAGTGAATTAAATGGTTAAAACTTAGAAAAAATACATATAATTGCTAATATTTAAACGTGGCTTGAGTTTCATGAGATGTGTTTGTCATTTGGAAGCTTCCAAGGCACCCTTATGTGGCCTCCAATGCTCAAATTCGAATTTCCTTCAAGATATGGAAGAATATGTGGATACAAGTCAAAAATGTTATATGTCTCATCATTACCTATTTGAGTTGTAACTCTATGAGATTTTTTAGGGATCTAGGGAGAGAATAATGGACCTCCATTAATGAGGTAGCTTCTTATGCTTTTGTGTAAATAGGAGACCCTCCTCCTTTCAAAGGCATGTGAAAAGTTGGAGATACTCAAGTGTCCATGTTAAGATTATTCATGAATGGAATTTAGATTTAACACCATGCTCATGAGTGATGTTCACCTCTTTCTGGTAATGCTTGCATTGGGAGCCTCTCAACTTGCCATCTCTCATACTTTTGGATTGACCACCTATAATGTGTGAGATTTATTATTTTTCATAGATTAAGATTTATTTCTTTCATATCTTTTCCTGTGTGAGTGTTTAAGAGTGATTGTTTTTATTTTCTTTCTTATCTAGAGGTTAGGAATGATTGCTTTTGCTTTCATTTCATATCATCTGGTCTTGATTATTCATTTCATAGGATCCTAATTTGATAATGCACACATGACCCCTTAGAGTATATTTCATTTCATGCAATTTCAATTCCTGCAAGTGTGGTAGATTAAGATTTCAATTCCACGTGATGTACTATAATTGTACTATAATTTCTTTTGAATTGATTGTTAAATTTGAATAGGTGAATTTGGTTTGTTTTTATTTGGTTTCGTAGTTAGAATGATCTAAATTGGAAGTTAATTTCAAGCATATACAATGCACACATGCTTCGCAAGTTTTATGAAATCCACAGGTTGACAATTTAATGATAGTTGTTTTGAGGCTTTTGCAATTTGTACTTTGTGTAGAGTTTTCTTCTGGAATCATCGCATCCATAATTGTTAGAATCGACGTTTCAATCCATCCGCTATGGCTCATCATGAGGATAGATCAATAAGTGTGTAAGACAGATCTCGTCGGAATGAATAAATAGACATATGAGATAGATGGAACATGAATGATGGTAGCGGACCATGTCTTAATTAATAATTGATGATAATAATTATTAATAATACTTGATGATTATTACAATTAATAATTTTAATTTTATTGGAAGTTAATTGAATTATAGATTAAGATTGAAACAAAAATAATTTCAATTAATTTTTCAATTGATTATTTTTAATTATAATTAATTATAATTTATAATTTTACTAGGAATATTATTAAATTTATAAAAATTATTAGTAATGTTAATATTAATATTAATTTAAATTTTTTATTAAGACTAAAGAAAAATCATTTTAATTAATTTTAGTTTAGAATAAATGATTAGAATTAATTTTAATTCGACTTTAGAATAAATGATTAATAATTAATGTTAATATTAATATTAATCATTAATAATATTGTCATTAATATTAATCCAAATTTTAAAATTTTTCGATTAAAAATAATTTTAATTCGGATTTTTATTTTTTTAAATATAAAAACTTACATTTTCAGTTAAAATCTAAATTAAAAATTAAAATTAAAATTAGGGTTAGTGATTAATTAGAATGTGAGGTGTAGAGGGAGAGAAGTAAGGTTAGAAATGGAGGTGAAAGGTCCAGTGAAAAGAGGGAAGGGAGATGTTAGGAGAGGGCGATTTAGGAGGTTAAAGTAGGAATCCAATTGTCACTTATTTTCCATCCTTCATCTCGATTGAGGTTGTTAGGGTGTTTACCTATTTCTATGGCTTCTCTAAATTTTCTATGGTGATAATGATCGATTTTGGCAATAAATCATTATCACCATAGAAAATTTAGAGAAGCCATAGAAATAGGTAAACACCCTAACAACCTCAATCGAGATGAAGGATGTAAAATAAGTGACAATTGGATTCCTACTTTAACCTCCTAAATCACCCTCTCCTAACATCTCCCTTCCCTCTTTTCACTGGACCTTTCACCTCCATTTCTAACCTTACTTTTCTACCTCTACACCTCACATTCTAATTAAACACTAACCCTAATTTTAATTTAGATTTTACTCAAAATGTAAGGTTTTATATTTATATTTTTATTTTTAAATTCTGAATTAAAATTAATTAAAGTTATTTTTAATCGAAATTTTTTAAAATTTAGATTAACATTAATAACAATATTATTAATGATGAATATTAATACTAACATTTATTCCTAATCATTTATTCTAAAGTAGAATTAAAATTAATTCTAAGCATTTATTCTAAAGTAAAATTATTTCTAAATTAAAATTAGTTCTAAATTAAAATTAATTAAAATGATTTCTACTTTAATATTAATCAAAAATTTAAATTAATATTAAAATTAACATTACTAATAATTTTAAAAAATTTAATAATATTCTTAACAAAATTCTAAATTAAAATTAAATAACATTAATTATAATTAAAAACAATAAATTGAAAAATTAATTGAAATTATTTTTATTTCAATCTTAATCTGTAATTCAATTAATTTCCAATAAAATTAAAATTATTAATTGTAATAATCATAAAGTATTATTAATAATTATTATCATCAATTATTAATTAAGATATGGTTGACTGCCATCATTCCCATTCCATCTATCCCATACCTCTATTTATTCATTCCAACGAGATCTGCCTTACACACTTATTGATCTATCCTAATGATAAGCCACGGTGGATGGCTCGAAACATCGATTCTAACAATTATGGATGCGATGATTCCGGAAGAAAAATTTACACAGTTAAATGATAGGTAATTAATTTGCCTCAAGAATACCTTATTTTGACACTTTTCAATTTTATTTCCAAAACATACAAATCCATGGTTATGGAAAAATCTCACAAAACTCTTCTCCATGCTAGCCATTTCCAACTCGATTAGTGGTCATCCGAAAACCCACGATTATGGGTTAACCACATGAAACCCTTGTCTTCATTAACCCTAAGTTATGGGTCACCCAAAAACTCACAGTTATGGGTAAAGCATAGAGAACAATTCTCCAAGATTTCCATCTCCAACTTCGTTATAGGTCATCCGCAAACCCATGGTTATGGGTTAACCACACAAAACCATGATCTTTATTGACAATTCATTACAGTTCATCCACAAACCCATTGTTATCGGTTAATAAAAAAAAATACTTCTCTTCGTTTGCACTTGATACATTGTAAGCATCATAGTTATGGGTCACCCACAAACCCATGGTTATGGGTTAACCACATAAAATCTTTCTCTTTATTAGCTCATATCTTCCTCATCAAGGAAACTGGCTCACGAGGAGCCATGTTTAGCAAAATATTATAATGAGGGAACTTCATGAAATGGGGACCATTAAATGCTAATGGGGGAGGATTGATCCAATTGGACTGTGGTATCCACCCATGTTATTTACCCATGGTATCCAACCATTGCATTCACCCATGGTATTGAATGATGTAATGCAAGGAGGCACCAAAGACACTGTAAATAATGAGCCTCAACATTCAAAACTACATTCGATGTTCCATGATGTAGATGTAATAGTGATTTCCTTCTCAGTTAGTAAAAAATAGGGTTTTATCGTATATCTTGTTCTCTATCTTTTGTTATATTTTGGGATGTCTTCAGTTCATGCATTGTTTAATAAATGTTCTCATGCTTAGTTCTCTCCTCCTCTTTCAACATTCAAGCCTCATGGATCTTAGCCCTCGAGATTTGGATCAAAGAATATGTTCAATATCCTCACTGATAGAGGTGGGTGATTTAGCCCTTCTCTTATCTCCCTCCAATCATTTTATAGAAGGGAATGGTTTAGATATGTGATGTAATAATAAGAATGCAGATGGAGAATATTTAATATTCTCTTCAACATAATAATTGCAATAATATAATTTCTATAAATCATGATTTTTATTTTCCATTAGAAGTTTCATTTGGATGGTTTTTCTAAGATATAGAAGGATAAGGGTCAACTAATTCTTATCTTATATACTTATAATCAAATTAATAATGATGAGAAGTTTTCTTTAGACAAACAACATTAAATAATAATAATAATAAAGATATTATCCATAAATATGTGAGGCTTGAGGACCAAAATCACCTCATATTAGTAAAATTGACTATAAATAATTCATCTTATTCATTATTTCACATAACCTTAAAGTAGTTTCGAAAATCCTATTGTGAATACCTAATTACATATTCACATGGTATGATGGTTGTCTATCTACAATAATGTAGAATAATGTTTATTCTTTTAAATGTTTTACTAACATATATTGATTTGGGAATTGTCATGGATATTCCACTAGATAGTTCATCATGTCAGATCTATAAACATAAACCAAAATCTATATTATGAAGGTTTTTTCCTTTTGGATTCCAAATTTTTTATTTTTATTTTGTTGTTTATGCATGCAATATATAATATGTGGAAAATAGAGAACATGTAAATACAATCACATAAAAACCATAATGAACACTAAGATACATTGTTGGAAACCCTTTTGAGAGAAAACCAAAATGGAAGGTGAAGTTGCTCTACTCTCTTTTGTTTGGAAGGGAAATGATGAAAGTACAAAGGAGAATGCACTTTTTATGGAGTTATATGATACTTGTGGTCCATAGGATGCTACATAATAGAAACCCTCTCTATTATTCTTTCTCTCTATCCACACTAAACTAATTTTCTCTACTATGGAACAAAAATGCAAGAGCATGGAATGGAACCCCTTTTCCTCCTAGTAGCTTGGTTATGGTACAGCCCAATATCCAACTAGCAACTCAATTTGACCCATTCAACCCTCAACATGAGTTACAACATGACCATCCTAGAGTATAATTCATATTCGTCTCATGGCTAACCTATTTTCCATGATTAATGGGGGTTGACATGGAATCCTATTGGATTATGGTGGTTAATCATGATAGCTCAACTTCTCAGAGGCATAGCTTTTGCATCTAAACTCTGATTGATGTGATTCTTACACTAATTGAAATCTCCTAGAGTGTAGAATAGAATCACATGTTCCCGCACTTCAATGGGAAAGATTTACCCCAAAAAAATGTAATTTAAGGCCCCAAAATGGTCCCAAAATATTTCAGACTCTAAATCTCCAAACTCTGTCCCATCGATAAAACTACTCCTATAAATTAATTCCTTTGATTTTTTCATTCTAAAAGCATCAATCTAGATGATAAATAATATAATGATCCAAATAGGATTGTACCTTGAATTTTTGGAGGCCTTTTAGTCCCTAAAATATTTTACTAAACGAGATGAAGAAATTTTTCCTCTACGTTCTTCTCATAGTGCCATTTAGCCTTTCCTGGAATTTTCCCTTCAATGTAATCTACTAAAGGTCATGCTACCCTATGTTGTAGTTTTGGAACTCTTTTGCAAAACTATATCCTCTATGGAAGGTAGGACATTATCCTCTTCCTCATCCAATATGGAATACACATAGAGTTTCATATTTTCCACATTCACCATTGAGTAAATGCACAGGTATGTGGGTAGAATGAGGCTATAGCAATTATCTCCCACCTTTTCCATTATCTTGAAAGTGCCATATTGTAGAGCCATGTTTTTCTTACGAAGATATTATAACCTATAATTGTTCAATTTTAATCATACTCTATATCCCACTCTAAATGGTCTCTCTATCATGTGTTGATCATAGGCCGTGTATTTATTTTGTGAGCTCTTCAATGTCTCCTATACCTATAATTTTTTTTCAAATATTCTTAGCAATTTTTTCTTCTCTTAAAGCATCCCCTATGAGATCATCTATGCCATCCTCCTTATTATCCATATAATACATCCAAATGTTAAGGTGGAAAATATCTAAAAAACAACTCAAATATTGACTTACTAGTTGAAGTGTGGAATGTTTTTTGTAGGTGTTGTATATATACCATATTTTCATCTCAAGTCTTTAGATGCTTATGATTATAACCTGTAAAAATTTGTCCCAAAGTCCTTATGACTACTTCTGTTTTCCCATCTATCTATGGATGGAATCATATAGACCTTTTCAATTTTATGTCCATATTCTCCCATAAGGAGCCCAAAATGCATGAAGAAATATGGTGCTCCTATCTAAATTGATTCTCCTCGATATCCCAATTTACACTAAGACCTATTAAAAGAACAAGTTTGTTCCGTATTCCCTCTTGATAGTCTCTTTACATGGCATGAGAATTAACATAGTTTTAAACCTATTAAATACCACAAAGAAGTAGTCATGTCCCTTCTTGGTTGTTTTTAATCATTCCACAAATTCCATGGAAATTCTTTCCCAAGGACAAGTGGGTGCAGGTAGGAATGGTATACACCATATTTTTCGCCACTAGGCTTGCCGATACAACATATTATATATCCAATAATGAACCTATGTACATATTCTTACATATTGGGCCAATACACATCCCTTTATATATTGACAACTATCTTCCCAACACCAAAATTCCTTGCAAAATTGGGGGTGTGGGCCTCTCCAATCAATTGTAATCAGTTACCTTTAGGAAAACATAGCTTATCTAGCATTTAGGGTAACCCATTCTGGAGATGATATTCAATTGTGTAATACCACCATCCACATCACTGTGGCCATATATCTATTGATACACCCTCTTAATTCCTCATCCTATATATATTCCTCTTTGTATGAATCATGGGTGAATGGTTTCATGTGCATAAAAGTTCCCAAAGTTCCCTTCTTATAATTGCCCACTAAATGAAATTGTTTTAAAAAAACCCATACACTTTTATTTATTGGTCTATTTTAACTTAATCAAGCCTATAGGGTCTATTTCAAATTAATCAAGGGCTATAGGCACTATAGTGGCTGGTGATATATTTTGATGGTTATCCCATTTCCCATCATATATTATTTCCACATTTTGATAGCTTGCACCAGGGCTTATAACTCCTTGTCATAGGAAGGGTAGTTGAGAACCACCCTATAAAACACTTCCAAATGGTAGCATAGAGGCCTTCCTTCCTACAACAATGGAATCTCCCATAACATACCCACTCGCATATGTCTCCACTTCAAAGGGACTTTGAAAGTTTGGTAATGCAAGAGATAGTGCTTGACTAATTTTCTTCTTCAACTCTTCAAAGGTATTTTCATAACCTTTCCCCCACTAGAAACTCTTGACACTCACCTTTATGACGTAGAGTGGTGTAGGTACTATTAAAAATGAGGCTATATAGAATTTCCTTAGGTATTATGCTTCCCCAATAAAAATCTTGAGCTTAGAAACATTTGTAAGAACTAGCCACTTTAATACGACATCCATCCTTGCATGATCTATCTCAAGTTTCCCTCCACCAATCACATATTTTTGCAAATTCACAATTATTCAGATTTCCAATAATTGATGCTTCTTCAATGTTTATAACACTTGTATCAAATGTGAGATACGCTCCTCCCAAGTATAATTGTACTTGTACAATATTTAAATAAACAACACCAAGTGAATCTAGATATGGGTGCACTATATCATTCATTAAGATCATGAAGATAGCTGGTGCATTTCATTCACCAAATGGGATAACTAACCACTCATACAAACCTTCTTTGGTATTGAAGGTACTTTTCTAGGTGTATTATTGTTTGACTCAACCCCGACGATACCCAAATAAACATGTTTTGATACCAATATGATTTATAAACTTCTATGGATATTCCACTGGACAATTTGTCACAATAGATCTATAAAAATAAGCTGAAATATATAGAATGGTGGATTAATTCCTTCTATACTCTAGATTTGTTAAAACAAATTATGCATGCAATAGACAATTTGTGAAAAATAGGGAGCAGGGAAACAAAATCATTCACAAACCACAATGAACACCAAGATATGCTCTAGGAAACCCTTTTTTGAGAAAAAATAGCCAAAAGGTGATACTGCTTTTCTCTCTTTTTGTTTGTGTGGGAAATGATACAAGTAAAAAGGAGAATGCACTTTCTATGGGTTTTACTAATATTTGTGACCTATGGGCTACAAAGAAACAAAAAGCTTTTCTATTATTATTTCCCTTTATCAACATTCAACCATTTTTCTCTACTATCAAACAAAAAACGCAATAAAATATAATGGAACCCCTTTGCCTCCTAGTTCCTTGATTATAACACATCTGGATAACTAACTAGCAGTGAAATTTGACCCGTTAAACCATAAACACAAGTTACAATCCAATATTTCTAGAGTCATATTTATATTTCACACATGTCTATCCCTTTTTCCATAAGTAACAAGGGGCTTACATGGCATCCTATCAAATTATATTGGTTAACCATTATAGGTCAACTTCCAGGAGGAATGAAATTTACATTTGAACTCTCATTAACTCAATTATTACATTGTTCGAAATATATTTGAGTATAAAATGGTGTCATGGGGTATCTAAACTAAGTGGGAAAGTTTTACACCCAAAAAATGTCATTTAAGGCATCAAACTACCCCCATAAGATTTAATACCCTAACTCTCCAAATTAGATCTCGCCAATAAAATTATTCCTATAAGATGATTCCTTCAATTTTTCAATTTTGAAATCATCAATATGGACAAAAAATAATAAAATGATCCAATATAGAGTATAATTACTCATTCTAGTAGTTTTTTTTGTCCCCAAAATCTTTTACCAAATGAGGTGAGGAAAATTTTCCTCTACGTTCTTCCTAGAACATGATTTAGCCTTATCTATAAGTTGTCATTTCAATCTAATCTACAAAATGTCATGCTACCAATGTTTTGTAGTTATGGATCTATTATGCAATGCTACATATTTTGTTAACTCTTCCTACAAATTTGGACCTAAATCCTTTATGGAAGATAGGACTTGCTCCTCTTCTTAGTCCAACATGGAAGACTGATAGAGTTTCAGATTTTCCACATTCACAATTATTTAAATGTGCATGTATGAGGGTACACTGAATCTATAGGAATTATCTCCCACCTTTTATAATATCTCGAAACAACCATATCATAGAGCCTTAATTTTATTACCAAGACCCTATTCTCCTTGTTCAATAGTAAACATAATCTCTTTATTTTCAAATGGTCCTCTTTGTCTCGTGCCATTCATACATGGTCTCATATTTTTCCTATGAATCTTTCATCATATCTTATACCTATAAATGGATATTCTTAATCTTATAAAAAAAAATTCCACTCTTAAAGCATCCCTTATGAAATCCTCCCTCACTCTTGCTTGTAATTCATATAATGCATCTAAAGGTGAAGGTGAAAAATATCCTAAATAAGTTTTCAATTGTGACTTACCAATTGGAATGTTGAATGCTTTATTCTAGGAATGTTGTATATAAATCAGATTTCATCCAAAGTATTCAATTTAATTTGATTATAAGCCCTAAAAAGTTGTACCAAAATCTTGTTGACTATGTTTATTTTCCCACCTATCTATGGATGAAATATTGTAGACATCTTCAACTTTGTGTTCATCTTCTCCCAAAAAATAGTCCAAAATGCATTAAGAAATATGGTGTCTCTAGCTAAAGTGATGCTCATATATATCCCATAGTGTACTAGACCTATTCAAAGAACAAGTTTTCTACTTCCTTCTTCTTGGTAGCCATTTTATAGGGCATGATAATGCATATTTTTTTGAACCTGTTGACCAACACAAATAGGTATTCATGTCCATTATTGGTTTTTGATAAATCTCCCACAAGGTCCATGGAAAAAAATTCCCAATGACAAGTTAGTACAGTTAAGGGTTGGTATAAACCATGATTCGTATTACTAGGGTTATTGATAAAAGAAAGAATACATTCTCTAAAGAACTTATTTAAATCTTGTTACATCTTAGGCCAGTACACATGCCTCTACAAATTGCAACTATCTTCCTAAGAACAAATTCATTGCAATATTGATGGTGTGTTTCTCTCTAATTAGTTATAGTCGACACTCAACTCAAGGAACACATAGCTTTTCCAACTTGTAGAGTAACCAGTTTTGGAGATGATATTTAACTATGATCTCACCATCATCCACATTTATTTGGCCTTGTATTTGTTGATACAACTCCTTGAATTCCTCATTCTCTGTATATGTCTTTATGTATTCATCATGGGTGAAAGGATCCACGTGCATTACAGTTTCCAGGGCTACAATTGTTTATGTGGGTGACCTTGAAATCATGTTAGCTAGATTTTTTGTGCTTCCCTTCTTGTATTTTATCACTAAATGAAACTATTGTAAAAACCACATCCATTTGTAACACTTGGTTTATTATAATACACTCTGGGCTTATAGGTATTGTAGTGGTTGGTGACATGTGGATTATCATCTCCTTTCCCATATGACAATGTTTCTACCTTTTTACAACTTGCACAATAGTGTGGAGTTCCTTCTCATAGGTTGGGTAGTTAAGAACTGCCCCATGAGACACTTCATAATTATAGCATATAGGCCTTCCTCCCCGAGCAAGACCACTCCCATAACATACCCACTGACATATGTCCTCCACTTTGAAGGGTTGATATAAATTTGGTAATGAAAGAAGAAATGTTTGACTAATTTCCTTCTTCAACTCTTCAGAGGCCCTCTTCTAACCTTTCTTCTATTGGAAACTATTTCCACTTATTGTTATGGCGTGAAGTGGCGCAACTATTACTGAAAACGAGGCTATGTATTTATGTAGCTATTGTGCTACACCAATGAAACTCATGACCTTATAAAAATTTGTAGATGCCAACTACTTCACAATGACCTTAATCTTTGTAGGATATATCTTAAGCTACCCTCCACCAATCATATAGCCTAAATACACTAAACATTTCTATGAAAACTCACACTTATAGAGATTTACCAATAGCTTATGCTTCTTCAATTTCTCTATTACTTGCATGCAATGTGAGATATACTCCCCCTCTGTAGTATTGTATACCAATATGTCTTCTAAAAAAACAATAACATATGAATCTACATATGCACATAGTATATCATTCAATAATTTCATTAATGTAGCCAATGTATTACATAGATCTAATGGCATCACTAACCACTCATATAAACCTTGTATTGTTTTATACATTGTATTCTAGGTATATTCTTCTTTCAATTGAACTTGGTGATACCCTAATTTTAAATCTATTTTGGTGAAGTACGTTCTTGTTTTAACTAGTCCAGCTTGTCATTAGTCTTAGGTAGGGGAGACTTGTTCTTGAGCTTGATTTTGTTTAACACCCTATATATTGGGTACGTGTTATATTATTTGTATGACTACCTTCACACATTGTATGTTACGGTGGGCACAATGGGGTGGGGGGGTGGGGGGGGGGGAGTCACAGGGGGGAAAAATCCTTATTTTTATTAGGTATCAAGGGTAGTATCCCTGAAAAAAATGGGCCATTTATTTTTGAACCCATTTTTAGTGGTTTTTGGCACATGATATTCGTCTTTAGTGTTTTTTTGGTGCATGGTGCTTTAGCCCATGGTTTTATATTTTTTGTTAAAGAACTATGATTATATTCTAATCTAGGTTAAATGGATTGGATGTTTATCAATGACGTGGGATATATATGTATATATATATATATATATATATATTAGATGTATTATTGTAAACAAAAATATATTTTGAAAAAGATTATTGGTTTTCTTGGTTTGGGTTTCTAGGGTAAAGTATCCATGTTAATGTGTGTGTGTCATTCCATATTTTGTATTTTTAAGAATATTTTTTCAGCAATTAATTGTAGAAATTAAAAACCTACATTTGGTATTCGAGTATTTTTGGCTCCAAGGAGACTATTCTGTGGCTAAGACATTTTTCTTAGGCCTGTGGTAGATCCTTTTATAGTGAGAGATCAATGGAATTGATTATTGTGGTGAAATGAAATGACAAGTAGTTTAAAGACAAATATTGAAAAAATTCTAAGGGAAGATTTTTGAGTGATGGAAGCTCATAATGGAAGACCTGTTCGTAGACAAAGATCCATGTGTCACTATGGATACAAGTACTACATTGATGGGGATGTAGACAAAAGATTGAACCAAGTTGTATCGAAAGGAAAAGAGCACAATATGTTTGTGTCTCTCAATTTAAATATTACTAAATGTTTCAAGAGATGATACAACGAAGGCATTGTGGAACAAGTTAGGGTGTTTGTATCAATATAATTCCTAGGTGAATAAATTGTTCCTACAAAAAAAGTTGTATAGATTGAGGATGAAGGATGGAGACACGTTGAAAAAGCACCTAAACACCTTAAATATCGTGGTGAATCATATGTTTTCTATTGATATTAATATTTCAAATGAAGATAAATGTATCATTATTTTTTGTTTTTAATAAGACTCATGGGATAGATTGGTTGTTTCCATAGGTAGTAATGCAACTAATTTATTTTTTAACAATACAGTCTGATTGATCCTTAAATTTACATGGATATTCCACTATACAATTCATCACAACATATTCGATACTTAAAGATATGAAATATACATTATGAGGGTTTATTTCTCTTTAGATTTATGGATATGTAAATTACTATTTATTGCATATGTGTGTAGATTATAATTATGTAGAAAATAGATAACAATGAAATAAAAACTTAGATTCTATAGTTGATACAAGATATACCCTGGGAAACCCTTATGGAAGAAAACTCAGCTAGAAGGTGAGGCTACTCAACTGTCATTCTCTGAGTAGAAAATGGTTGCAAGTACAAAGAAGTAAGGGTTGTGGCTCATGGGCTACTATAATACATAAATCATATATATTTATTCTCTCCCTATCCCTCTTAGCAGCTTTACTTATCTAAGGAACAAGATGCACTTGAAAAGAATGGAATTTTTTTCCTCCTAGCATCTTAGTTATAACACAACTTGATAGTCTACTAGTTGTTAGGTTTGAATCCTTCAACTCTTAACTAGAGTTACGCTATGGAATCTTATAGATTATACTTCATCATGACTCACGTGGATAACCCATTTTCCATGAGTAACGGGGGATGACCTGGCATCCTCTCTAGTTATGGTGGTCAAAATAGGAAGGTCAACTTCTACATGGAATAACCTTTGCATATAGACTCTAATTGAGATGATTCTTGTGTTGTTTGAAAGGTATCTATGTGTATAATATAAAAAGGAGGTTTCTCACTAAAGTAGAAAAATTTTACCCCAAAAGACATTGTTTAATGCGTCAAAATTCTCTTAGAAGGTTTCTATCTCCAATTTTGCAATCTAGATCTAAAAATGGTCTTGTGATATCATTCCTCCACGTTTTTCACTCGGAAAGAATTGAGATGGATAAAAAAATATAATGATCCAATCCAGATCAAACCTCCAAATTTTCGGAGGCTTTCAGTCCCCAAAATATTTTATTACATGAGGTGAGAAAACTTTTCCTCCACCTTCTCTCGAGTGTAGCATTTAGTTTTCTTGTAAGTTGTCCTTTCAATCCAGTCTACCAAATATCATGGTGCCCCTATCTCATAGTTCTATAACTCTTCTACAAAATGGTATCATTTTCCAACTTTTCTTGATCATCTCATGCCAAATATTCTACAGAAGATATGACGTATTCCTATTCCTAATCTAGCATCGAAGGCTTAGAGTTTCAAATTCTCTATGTTCACAATTGAGTAAATGCTCATGTAAGGGGGAATACTATGTCTATAGGAACATACCACATAGCCTTCATTTTCTTATCGAGACCCCAATGTATCCTCTCCTTGTTCAATTGTAACCATACTTTGTCTCCCACCTTAAATGACTTTTGCATTTTGTGTTGATCAAGTCTAACCTTATATTTTTGTAGTGACTTTTACAGTGTCTCTTGTACCTGTATATGGATCCAAATGATATTCTCAAAAAAAAAATCTAACCTTAAGATATTCCTTCGAAGACCATTACCATTCCTTTTTTCCCACATGCAATATCCAAAGGGGAAGGTTGAAAATATCCGAAACAAGTTTCAAATGGGGACTTACAAGTATAAGTTTGGATTTCTCTATTATAAGAGTGTTTTATATATACCCGATTTTCATCCTAGGCCTTCATATTATTTTGATTATAACCCCTAAAAAGTTTCACCAAAGCCTTGAATACTTTTGTCTGCCCCATGGATGGAATGTTGTAGACCTCTTTAACTTTGTGGTTATCTTCTCCAATAATGTTGTTGTGAATGTGCTAAGAAATATTGTGTACCTTTTTTAAACAATGCTCCTTGGTATCTAAAAGTGCAACCAAACCTATCCAAAGAATAAGTTCATTAGTTATTTCCCACTGATGATCTTTTTATAGGGTATCGGAACACACATCTTATTGAACTTGTCAACTACCATGAACAAGTAGTCATGCCCCTCACTGGTTGCTAGTAAACTTCCCACGAAGTCCATGGAAATGATTTCCTAAGGATGAGTAGGTATTGGAAAGGGATGGTATAGGCCCTATTTCCTATTACTAGGCTTGCTAGTACAACAAGGCATGCATCCTCTTATGAACCTAGCTAAAAGTTCTTGCATTTTGGGCAAATATACATACTTTTGCAAGTTAGCCATTGTCTTCCCTACACCAAAGTGCCCTAAAACCTTAGAGGTGTGAGCTTCTCTAATCAACTATAATTTCTCGCCTGTAGGAATAAATAATTTATTCATCTTGTAGAGTAATCACTCAACTTTAGGAAAACATAACTTATCCATCTTGTAGAGTAACCCATCGTGGAGTTGGTATTCAATTGTGCCATCACCATCATTCACAAAAATATAGCCTTACAACTATTGAAACACCTCCTTGAAGTCATCATCCTCTAAATATGCCTCTCTGCATACATCATGGGTGAAAGAGTCCATGTGCATTAGATTTCCCAAAGTTGTCATCCTTGATGTGGGTGGGATTGAAAACATGTTAGTAAACTTATTTGTTTTTCCCTTCTTATAAATTATCAATAAATGAATCTGATGTAAAAACCCCACCCACTTGTAATTCCCAGTTTATTGTAGCTTATTATGGGCCTAGAGGTACTATAATGGTTGGTGATTTGTGTGGATCACTTTCTCCTTTCCCATCAGATAATGTATCCAATTTCTCTCAACTTGCACTAGGGAATAGACCTCCTTGTCATAGGTAGGGTAATTAAGAAATACCCCATGAAATACTTCATAATAGTACCATACAAGCCTTCCTCCATGCATCAAGAGTGCTCCCACAACATACCCACTTACATCTGTTTACACTTTCAAGGTTTGCTACAAATTTAGTAATGCCAGAATTGGTGCCTAATTAATTGTCTTCTTTAGATTCTCAAAGGCCCTCTACTGACCCTTTCCCCAATGGAAACACTTACTACTTGTTATTATGGCATGGAGTGGTGTTGCTACTACTGAAAACAATGCTATGAATTTCCTTAGGTATTGTGCTGCCCCAATGAAACTACTAATGTCAGAAACATTCATAGGCACCGACCACTTAATGATTACCTCCATCTTAGCAAGAACTATTTTCATCTACCCTCCACCTATCACATACCCAAGATACACCAAAAATTGTTGTGAAAACTCACACTTTAGGAGATTTACTATCGGATGGTGCTTCTTTAGTGTCTCCAACAGCTACATCAAATGTAAGATGTGATTCTCCTAGGTATCCCTGTATACAAGTATATCATCCAAATAGACAATAAAAAATGAATCTATAAAAGGGCACAATATATCATTCATTAACCTCATAAATGTAGTTGGTGTGTTGCATAGGTCGAATGACATGACTAACCACTCATACAAGCCTTGCTTGGTTTTGGAGGTGGTATTCTAGGTATCTTCTTCTCTAACTCAAACTTGGTGATCTCCATACTTTAAGTTAAACTTGGTGCAGTATTTCACTTGCTGCAATTGATCTAAGAGAAGGGGGTACCTATTCTGGAAAGGGGGTAATTATTCTCAAGTTCTTTGGAATAATTATGATGGGTGACCCACATAGTGATTTACTCAGTCAAATCATAACTTGTTCTAGTAGAAACTATAATTATTTCTTTACCTTGCTTACTTCTATAAAAAAAAATTTATACATCCCAATTTTTGGTAATGGGGAGTCTAACAATAGATGGATCTCATGCTCCACTTTCCTCTTGGGTGGTAACCCTTTAGGCTCTCGAAACACATCCCTCTATTCCTATAGAAAATTTTCTAGTTGTCATTTTTGTTTCTAAGTACACCCCTCTAGGGATGCCTTTTCTCTTACTGATTCTTCTACAGTCTAATTCTCTCTTAAAAATAGTGAACAAAATTCTTGCTAGAACTAATCAATTTCCTATCTTGGCTGGTTCTTACTAGCATAATTTTCAACTTTCCTTTATGCACATTGATGGTGAATGATTTTCTATCCTTGAGGAATGGGTATTGGTTAGATCTCTGCATGAATATTTCATACCACATGTACATATAGGGACTTCCAAACACCAATTCACATATGTCAAGGAGAACTAAATCTAATTCTACTTCATTAATAAAATCAACCTTGATAGAAAATATAATATCACATAATTTTGTTACCTTTAACCATGTATTCTTATTTACCCATCCCAAAGGCTATGGGCTTGAATGACAACAAAATTCCAATCCCAATTTATTGACCAACATTTTTGCAGTGAGATTTTCCTATGATTTCGATTCAAACAAGCATAAATATTTTTCTTGTTGACGTATATCCTTATGTGCAATAGTTGAGTCAATGATTTCTCTCCATGTTTATGAAAGCTACTCAGATTCACCTCCTTCTACATTAATGTACATATGAAATTCTCATGCACATCTAAGCTACTTGTTGGGTTGTGTTATATTCTTTCCACGACTAGCCTCCCTAGTTAACTTGGGGGTTAGAGGGGGGCGGAGTGATGAGCCCCATAAATGGGTAATTATATGGGCTCATTTTGCCTCCTAGCATAGTTAAATCAACCATTCTCTTAGCTTATTGCATGTTTTTTTATTATATTTATGCTTATGGAGTGAGTTGGGTTAGTTATGATGCCATGAGGTCTAATGTGTGTTTAATGCAACTTTTTGTTGAATTTTGAAGACAAAGTCAAAGATTCAAGGGACAATTGGCAACAATAATTTGAAGTAGACAAAGGAGAGGATTTATAAGAGGGAATCCCCCTCATTTATTACTCCACACTTCAAATTCTCCGTCATGCAGCTCAGAGTACAAATAGCCAAATCAATGCATTAAGAGGCAGCCGAGAAAGTGGAGGATAACTTATGTTTATCTCGAGTTTTTGGAGCCAAGTCTCCCTGATTTTAAGGAAGCTGTTGGGAGCTTCAGTTGTATAATTAGAGAGGCCTGGGGCCTCACTAGGCTTGAATTTTTGTTGCAGCTTTGGTCTACTCAACTTCGAGCTTACTTTTGTTGACAGTTTCATGTAATCCTATTACTATTTTGATAATAAAGATGAGATCCCTTTTGAGCTAGCACTGAGTTACCTCAGAGGGCTGAAGCTCTTGGGTTAGGGCCCAATCCAGGTAGCCAAGACCCTCTTGTTTGTATTTATATGCTTTTTTTCAGTTTATGGATTAGTTGCTGTTAGATAAATTTCTTTCTTGGTTAAGAATAGGTTGCTTTTGGTGATTTATAAGGTTGTTTCCATTTGTGTTTCCTATATCAGGTTGAACAGTGATAGAAAGAAGATACAAAAGGCCATCAACAGTGCCTTGGCCTCCTTTCCTCCCCTTGGGACCATGAACTGAGGCCAAGACCCTGCCACAAAAACACAAATTTTCCTTCTCCATAGGATTTCTAGTGTTGCAGTTTGTTAGAAGGTTAATGCTTTTCTTTAGATCTCTTTCACCATGCTCATTTCTGTCTTTGCAATAACTCTTCTTCCATGCTTTCTCTCATTATAGCATTTTTCAACATTTCTTTCCATAGCTCATAATTTAGATTAGCTTGATGTAAAATTTTGTTTGTTTGATGTACTTAATTTCCTTGCTTGGTTGATCTCTTTGTTTGGTTTTCAGTTCTTTTGCAGTAGATCTCTTCTCACAACAAGTCAGCCTATCAACCATCACATTCTCTCCCTGATCTATGCCCCACAGGTCGCCCAAATTTCACCTCAAATCTGCCTTAGATTTTTGCATTTTTCCATAAAATTTCCTCTCTTTCCTTGAGAAAATCCGATCATCTTTCTCTCTCCTAGTGATCCTCGGTGAACCCTAGGCACTCTAACACATCATCCCAGCCTTAAACTACCCTTTCCACCCACTCTCACACCTTTAAAACCTTCAAAACTGCTCTCGGCATCCTCCTGTAGACCTCCTATAGATCCCCTGCATCCTCCTGTAGATTTTGCTATAGGCTTCCTTTTGAAGACCGATTGCAAGAAAAGCCTCCAGAAGGCCACCTGAGACCTCCTAGAACCCATCCACACCATCCTACATCCTCTCAAGTCCCAAAACCTCCCTCCATCACCACCTATTCGCTGCCACATTCAAAAACAAATAAATTACGTGCATGACAAATTCACATAAAAATACATAAAAATCCAAAATGATGTTTTTTCCTCATTTCCTTCTAGAAATAGCTTGAGTAGATGTTGTTTACTTCCTTAAGTATGTAGTGGCATTTATTTCATGGTTTTCATAGTTGTTATAGACATATTTGGGCACTACAACCCCAAACTCATATCTCCATAAACCAAGGGCTCTTTTAGTCCCTAAAAGTGTTGTTTCATACCCTAAAGGATCATGGTCAATTGATTACATCATTTCCTAGAAGTTCCACATGGAAAACCACTCAGAACTGGCCAAAAATAGACCATACTGACTGCTCCATGGTCAAGGTACGATGCATACTGACTGCTACACTAGCCAGGTGTGATGCATACTGAAATGGCCTTCTGTAGGGTAAGATGAGCGAGAATAGACAAATGGCAGAGATAGGTTGCTAAGTGGAATCTCATGGAATCTTCAAGAAAGTTCTCCCAAGACACTTGCCTCTCTGAATTTGCCCAGGGATGAGTAAGAAATCAATGAAATCTCCAAGTGGAACCAAGAACTATCAGTGGAATGACACTAATAAAAAACCTAGCACTAACTCACACCCTTGCAAGACATCTATAAATGGATCCCTCATTTGAGAGATCTAGAGGTTGGAATTTTGTAATTTGTAAGGAAGTGTTGTTAGTTTATTTGTGAGAAGAGACATTGTATTGTTGGGTGATCTTGCTTTTCATGAGATGAAGAGGGCTTCTATGCTGGGAGGATGATGCTGGATCAGACAACTGGGTTGTAATACTCTCTTCTACTATTAATAAAGTTATTTTAGTTTTCCTCCATATAATCGTGTATTTGTGAATCTTATTGTTTATGAATGCAATTGTATGTTCAATGTGTTTCTGATTCTGCATTGTTTATGATGTTTTAGATAGAGATGTTTTGATGGTTTTCTGTTACTTTGACTCTACAGGTACTCTTTAAAGCAGGACAAGTAGGAGATGAGTGGCAAACTCTATCAAGGGAAAGAGAAATCAAGTAAGGATCAAAGCGGAAGATCCAGGTTGGTCCTCTTTTCTTCGCTCTTATCTATTACACCTAAAGGAAATCTCGAATTTCTTTGATTGTTTGTTTCTAAGATAGCTACCCATCTTAGTGGGACTAGTAGTTCGAATCGACACTAGTTTTCCCGGAAAAAAAATGGAGACTCCGCTGGGGGATCGAATAGTTTGTTTATTGTTCGCTTTATAAACTATAGACGGAACCTGAAGTTAGCCAGCTAGCCTTTGAAACGCCTTTGCTATGCAATTGCGAAGTAGATGAATGCTGCTTCAGTCAATCTCCAGGTTGGTTTATGAACTAAACATCTAAATTACAAGCATTCTAAGCACCCTTGTGGTAGCTCATAACCTCATAAGATCATACCCCTTTACTTTGTCCTTTACTGTTCATAATAGCTCAGCCTAAATCCCTGAACTCAACTACAAATTTGGCCAAAAACCCAGCTTAGTTTCGCTCCCTGGTCCATCGCACTGTCTGTAACTGGTAGCCTATATGCATCGCACCTCCCATGTGTTGTAGGTGAGATGCATCCCTATTTCCCTTAAGGACAGGTGCGATGACTGAGTGATACTATTTTCTCCCTTTGAAAATTGGTTTTTTGACCTTGTTTTCAGCTCTGTTTGATTGTGTTGCTGCTTATGATCAGTATCTTCTTGCTGAAACCTTATTCCTTCACATTATTCAACCTCCATTGATTAGGATTTGTAAATGTTTTTATGTATTTGTTCATCATTTACTGTCAACCTTTGTCAAAAGTAGCTTAATCGAATTGTCGTTTTTTTGATGCAAAAGTGTTGTAACTGTCATTTTGAGTCAAAAAAGAAGAGTGTCGTAAAGTCTTCCTCCTCTAGATAGTCGATTTTAATTTTTTCATTGTATTTGATTTGAATTGTCAATATTTGAAGTGTCGAAAGTAGTTTTCTGTTCGAAATTGAAAGTGTCGTTTTAGTCTTCCTTTCGTTTTGGAAAGAAATTGTCGAAATGTCGCTTTGAAGAAAATGGTTCAAATATGTACTTAGTTTTATTTTTGAGCATTCTCACATTAAGGAAACAAAAAACAAATACATGCATTTGCATTTGCATTTAGACTGTGTGCAAAAGATGATTTAGGAAAAAGTGCATTTAGTGTGTGCTCTTTTCTCTATGTTGAAAGAATCATTGCTAAAACAAAATAAACGACTGTTTATCATTTAGATTGCATATTTAGGAATTTTACATCTACATCATGAGATGAACCTTGAAAGACAAACTTATAAGAAAGATCAACTCTAAAATAAATCTCAATGAACATAAAAGTGCTTTGGAACCTAACGCAACACATTTAGAAGTCTAGGCTAGAGACGTGTTTCGACGTCGTAAAAACTGGTAACTATCATTTTCATCAAAGGTTGGGTGATTCCTCCTCTTTGATATGACAAGTGCCAGTACAGACTTGTGCTCCCTGTACCGCCGAGTATATATTGGGAGACCACAATAGACTGATATCCTTTATCCTTAGGAAGTCGTGTCTACAGCCCTATCGATCGCAATGCACTGAACACAACATTCGGAAAGATTGACTGCCGTACGTAAAGTCCTTGGTAATTTCTCTTTAATTTACCACCAAGGTGTATATTGCAGTTTTGTGATTGGTTTGGTAATCCCTTTGTCTAGATTTCTAGAGTAGTCACTTTCGTTCCTTTTCGACTCCTTAAAAGAAAAGTTCCATCTGAGAACTTGTCACTTCAGGCTCATTAAAAATTGAAGGTGACTAGAGTCACCTTTAGCTTTTTCTCGACTCTTAAAAATTTAAAAAGCAAGTTGTGTCAAAGCGTCTTTAAAATTTATTTAAATCAGAATAACATCCCTGTTCCTTCGTTGATCTTAGGTCGAGATAATGGAGTCTACCAATCAAGGAATCCCTCTTGGGGGAAATCCTAGTCCTTTCTCCTCTTGGGGGGATATTGGTGCTCCATATATGGCTACATTGTCCCTTCCAGGAATCATAATTGGCCTGCCAGTATGGCTTTTCTCAACCTCTTTCGTTCAAAACACCATAATTCCTCAACAATCTAATCAGCAACCAAATGATGCTGAAGTTGTCCCTTCACCTTCTACTTCGCTTGTTTCTCCCTCCCCTTCTTCCTCTTCGCTTGGTGAAACTAGTGACACTAAAAACCAAGTAGCTGAGAAGAAGAAGAAAGGGAAGGAGAAGAAGAAGAAAGGGAAGGAGAATAAGAAGAAGAATCCAGCTAAACAAGGAGGTAACCATGCATCATTCGGTGAAAATTCACATCCTAAAGTTTCCAAACCAAAATCTCCATGCATAATTTGAAAGGGGGACCACTTTCATCGAGATTTCCCTTGCATTCTGTGGATATTGAGAGAATGGTCTCCTCGTTTGCACCATTAGTGTCATCAACCTCTAGCAGTCAGGTTGACAGCACACCATCAACTAGTGAAAATAAAGTTAATGGACATGTCAAATTTCCCTATGGGTTATGTGAAGGTAATCATACTCTTCCCCTTTGTCCTTTTCTGGATGAAGCCAAAAGTATTTTGGATAATCGTCTTGCTTCACCGCAACGACTTCCACCTAGATATAGAAAACTCTTGCCAATTCCTTCGCTAGTTGAAAACTTGATTGACATAACTCAATTGTCGATCGAATCACCTATCGTTGAACGTAAACCTTCTGAGTCCATACCGGACCAAAGTCAATAGGTCGATATGGCAGTCGACCCAGTCTTGCCTTCAGAAGGTCCACCTTCAGATGATACTATTCCCAAAGAGAATGAGAACGACACCATTCAAATTCTTTTTGTCAATACAGAGTCTAATGAACTTGGGGGAAATCCACCCATTCCTTTACAACAGGAAGAAAGCCCCCTAGTTCATGAGATTTATCCAGCTATTTATCCAGTACCTCCTCCGAGCATTCTAGTCATTTTCTTTGATTGGAATCAACTAGGAAAACCCTGCCATCCATCTAATGTACCATTCCAGATCATAGTACAAGATTACAAAATGATCATGTCTGGCACTATCATAGATGAAGGGGCTTCATTGAGTATCCTTTCCTCAACTGCTTGGAAAGTGCTTGGTTCACCATCGCTTTTGCCTGAAAAACAAAATTTGTCAGGCTTCAACAAAGGAACCAGTCGACCGTTAGGGATCCTTCCAAAGTTACCGATAACTTTGAGAAAGAAAACCATTCATTTGAACGTGATGGTAGTTCAAGGGCCTTTAGATTACAATCTACTCCTTGGACGTGACTATATATATAGCATGGAAGCTATTGTTTCCACACTCTTTCGAGTGATGTGTTTTCCACATGAAGGAAAATTGGTGCAATTGGTCGACCAACTTTCATTTCCCGGATCAAACATAGCTAGAAATCAACCATCATCCCTAAACGGTCTCTTTGCATCAACAATGTATCTTCAACCTTCATTCCATCCACCTAATTACCATGGGTAGTTTAATGAATGTAATGAAGTTTAGGGGGCATGCACCCTGGTCTACTTCAGCAGGCAAACCCAGAGGAAAAGAGAGATTTTCTTGAAGGTCAAATGATTGGACTAAAAAAACATTCTCGTATAGGTTATGTAATCAGTCTGAAACAGATATTTCCTTGAAAGGTTATACGATTGGATTGAAAAATCATTTCCTTGTTGGATATGTGATCAATCTGAAACATGTATTTCCTTGTATGTTATGTGTTTAGAAGCTCACCATTCACCTTCGTCTATTTCGATAGACAAAGCCAAGGAAGAAATTTTTGTCTGCTGACAGAAACAATCCTGCCTAACTGCAGGAACTTCCATATGGTAACATGGAAACTCTCCTTTTTTGAAAGACTTGGGGGCATGCAAACCTTTATATGTAAGTAAAAAATTACCAATTTGGTTTTTTTAGCTTTTTGGCATTCTTAACCCTTTAGCTTTTTAGTTTTTCTAGCTTTTTAGCTTGGTCATTTCTAGCCTACATAAAAAGGCAATGAGCACATGTTATAGTAAAGTTCAAGCTCATTAAAAAATAAACCTATGATAAGAGACATCTTCAAACGACTGGTAAGAGAAATGTTCCCACAAGGTTCAAGCTCATTAAAAAATAAACCTACCACTGAGCATAGTTTCTTCCGATTCAAGCTCATTAAAAAATGAATCCACCTTCGGTAAATAACCTTTGTGATTGCCCTACTATTAGCATTTTTGAACCTTGGTTTTGTTCCTACCATCACCTCCATTCATTTGGCCGATCATACACTTCCACTTGATTGTTTACCCTTTTGAGGAACAACTGCGATGAGTGATTCTGATTGCCACCCTCTTTACACTGCCATGTTTTGTGAAGTTCCAAACTTACCTGGAACCAGTTGCTAACCGAAAATACCACTCATTCCTAAAAACCGAGTCTCTTTTAAACTCTTTTTATACTTTTTAAATATGAAAAAAATGTCGAGCTATTGGCCTTCCCATCTCGTTAAAGTAAGGGGAAGCGCCATCCCTCCTATATATTTTAATCTTTTTGGACCTGAGGGATTATCAAACAAAAAGATCATGTTATAGACATATTTGGGCACTGGAACCCTGTTATGAAACTAGCTCAAGAAAAGATAGAAAAGATAGATCGACGCCTTGGAATTCAGCCTCTTCGAGGGGGCAACCTCCTTTACATTACATAAATGAACAACTCTTGGATTATACAAATGAAAAAACCTCCTTTCTATATATAGGAGTCTAAAGAGTCACAATATAATCCAGCCGACCTAACAATAATAATATAAAGCCACAAAAATAACAATAGAGGGATTCTAAGGGGCATAGAAATAACAATATGGGGGTAATAGGGGCACAACAATATAAATAAGGGGTATAACTACAATAGTAATGGGGTAATCACTAGTATTATAGGGACCTAACATGCCCCTCTCCTTCAAAAAAGTGTTGTCCTCAACGCTTGAGTAGTTCTGGATACTTATGCATAAAATTCTCATCCTCCCATGTGGAATCTTCAGCGGATAAGTTCTTCCACTTGATAAGATACTCTAAAATTGATCGATTTCGTAGCTATCGAGTTCTTGTTTCTGTGACTGCTTCCGGTTCCAATATAATTTTTCCTTCCTCATCAAGTTCTGGCAATATTGTTTGAATTGGGAGCTTGTCACCTATAACCTTCTTTAAACATGAAACATGGAAGACTGGGTGCAATCGAGAAGCTGCAGGGAGCTCCAATTTGTATGCCATAGTACCAATCTTTTGCAACACCTTGTATGGACCATAATACTTTGGTGATAATTTATTATCCTTCTTAGCTTGCTTTAGGGACATTTGCTTATATGGTTGTAGCCGTAGGAATACCCAATCACCTACATCAAAACTTCTTTCACTGCGATGTTGATCTGCCTGTTGTTTCATTCTATTTTGTGCCAACGCGAGGTTATCCTTTAAGAGTTGGAGGACTTGTTGTTGATGTTCGATGTGATGTTCCACTGCCTGAACCTTAGAATTTTCTCTTAAATATGATGTGATGGATGGTGGTTGATACCCATAAAGTGCCATAAATGGGGTCATTTTTGTTGCTGTATGGAAGGAAGTGTTATACCACCATTCAGCCAGAGGCAACCATTTGACCCATTGTGTCTGTTTATCAGATACAAAGCAACGAAGATATCCTTCCAAACATTTGTTTACTATCTCAGTTTGCCCATCAGATTGAGGATGATAAGATGAGCTATGAGCTAACTGAGTACCAAGACAAGAAAATAATTTTGTCCAAAAATTTCCAGTGAAAATGGGATCTCTGTCACTTACAATAATCTTTGGGTTTCCATGTAGCTTTTGAACTGTTTCCATAAATGCAGTAGAAACTGTACTGGCTTTAAATGGATGTGATAATGCAAAAAAGTGTGCATACTTGGTAAGTCTGTCAACTACCACCATGATGACACTCTTTCCCTCAGACTTGGGTAAACCTGTGATAAAATCCATTGAAACCTCCTCCCAACGTTGGCTTGGAATGGATAAAGGTTGTAATAGACCCGGTGTCTTAATTGTTTCAACTTTATTTTGCTGGCAAACCAAACATTCAGCCACAAACTTTTGAATATCTGATTTAAGGCCATCCCAAAAAAATTCCTTCTTAACCCTGTGGTAAGTTTTTAAAAATCCTGAGTGCCCTCCTAAGGGAGAAGTGTGCAATTCCATAAGAATCTTTTGTTTTAGCTGGGAATTCTTACAGAGGTATAAGCGATCTTTGTACCATAACGAATCATTTTTCTAGCTAAATGTATCAGAAGTACTGGAATCTTGTTGTAGCTTTCGAATAAGTGCCCACACTTCTTCGTCATTCTTCCATTCCTCCCTTGCTTCGTTTATCCAATCTGGTTGGATAATAGAAATGGCACACAACAATGCTTCCACATCCTCATCCTTTCTTGAGAGTGCATCTGCCACCACATTTTGCTTCCCTTTTTTGTAGATGATTTCAAAGTCATAACCCAACATCTTTGTGACCCACTTTTGTTGCTCTTCAGAGGATAATCTTTGTTCTAAAAAGTATTTAAGGCTATCATGATCCGTTTTTACCTTGAAGTGTCTTCCCATTAGGTAGGGTCGCCATTTCTTAAGTGCATGGAGTATTGCCAACATTTCCTTCTCATAAATAGCTTTGCTTAAAAACTTTCCCTTGATTGGACGACTTTCAAAAGCAATGGGTCTTTCATCTTGCATTAGAACAACACCAATTCCATTTCCTGAAGCATCACATTCCACAATAAAGGTTTTTGTGAAGTCCAGTGTAGCTAAGACCGGTGCTTGGCACATTGCCTCTTTAAGATGTTCAAAGGCCTTTGTTGCTTCCGAAGTCCATGAAAATGAATCTTTCTTCAATAATGTTGTTAGAGGTGCTGCTATTCTCCCATAATTCTTAACAAACTTGCGATAATACCCTGTCAACCCAAGAAATCCTCGCAGATGCTTTATGGATGTGGGGATTTTCCATTCCTTAATGGCTTTAATTTTGCTAGGGTCTACCTTAACTCCTTCATGAGATACAATATGACCCAAATATTCCACCTCCTGGACTCCAAAGAAACATTTGGATCTTTTTGCATATAATTGTTTCTCCTCCAATAGTTGTAGCACCCTGTCAACATGTTCAACATGATCCTTCCAAGACTTGCTGTAGATTAGTATATCATCAAAAAATACTAACACAAATTTTCTAAGGAATGGTTTGAAAATTGAATTCATCAAACCTTGAAATGTTGAAGGTGCATTGGTAAGGCCAAAAGGCATGACCAAAAATTCATAATGACCCTCATGAGTTCTAAATGCCGTTTTTGGAATGTCTTCAATCTTCATTCTGATTTGATGATATCCCGAATGAAGATCCAACTTGGTGAAGTAAATTGATCCATGCAATTCATCCAGTAATTCATCAATAACAGGAATGGGGAACTTATCTTTAATAGTGAGCTTGTTGAGCTCCCTATAATCTGGACACATGCGCCATGATCCATCCTTCTTGTGCACCAATACTACTGGAGCTGAGAAAGAACTTTGACTCGGTTGAATTATACAAGCCTCTAGCATTTCTGCAACCATACGTTCAATTTCACTTTTTTGGGCATAGGGATATCTGTACGGCCTGATGTTTGGAGGAACACTTCCTGGAATCAGATGAATAGCATGATCATGATCACGCATAGGTGGGAGACCCTTGGGAGTCTCAAATACCTTGGAATGATTGTCCAAGACTTTTTGGAGATCTGGAGAAATAGATGATTCCAATGTGGAAACATCTAGCGAGCATAATTGTGCAATTACACCTCTTTGCTCCTTTCTTAGAAGCTTTGTCATACCATGAGAGCTGATTATCTTTCCTGGTTTCCCTTCAATACCCCTTAATTCAACTTTCTTTCCTTCCGAAGAAAATTTGATGAAAAGTTCTTGAAAATTAAAAGCTATTGTACCCAAGGATTGTAGCCATTGGACTCCTAGTACAACATCCGCACCTCCCATTGGAATGGAAAGCATTGGGCTAGTCAATACATATTCTCCCATGGATAGCTTGATATTATGGCACTTTCCAGAGCAATTTATTGTTCCTCCATTTGCAATCATCACTTGACACTCTGGTGCTGGATATAGGAAGCAATTCAATTCTTTTGCTACCCTACAATGAATAAAATTGTGGGTGCTTCCTGAATCAATCAACACTATTACCTTTTTCTTCTTGATTTGTCCTTCTATCTTGATGGTTTGAGGAGTGGTAATTCTCGCCAATGCATTACAAGATATGGTCGGATTTATTTGTTCTTCATCTAGGCTTTGTTCGTGGAATATATCCTCTTCTTTTGACCTTTCTTTCTCCTTTTCTTCTTCCTCTTCACAATCTATGTAGAATAATTTCTTCTCAGCACACTTATGACCTTTTGTGTATTTGCTATCACAATTGTAACAAAGCCCTTTTGCTATTTTTTCTTCCAATTTTTGTGGTGTCAACCTTGTAGGTTGTGGAAGACTATGAGCAACAACACTTCCATCTTTATAGTTGTGAATGGTATGCTTCCTAGTTGTCATAATTTTGCTTTCCATTTTTCTTGCTAACCTGAATGCCTTCTCTAATGAATCAAGTTCCCAAAGGTGCACATCATGTTGGATATTATCCTTTAAAGACCCTATGAACACATCAATCCTATGCTCCTCTGGAATATCTTTTACCCTTATGTTCAATTTTTGGAACTCCTCAATGTGCTCCATTATTGAACCCTTTTGTTTGAGACTTATCAATTGGCTAAAAAAAGTGTTGCTTTTTGTATCCTCATAATGTGCTATCAATTCTTCCGTAAAAATTGCCCAAGTGATAAATTTTTTACGATAACAAAGCCATTGATACCATACAAACTGATTTGGTTCCAAATATAAAGTTTCCATACGTACCTTTTGTGTGTTTTGCACATTATTGAGATCGAAGAATTGCTCCATCTGTAATATCCATGTGGCGGGATCCTTGCCATCAAACTTCCTCATATCGATTTTTGGAACATGGTGAGTCTTAAAATCCAACATTAGATTCTATGGAATCATGATTAACATTTCTTTTGTTCTCATCATGAGTTTCCTTTACTACCTTTTCACCATTAGTGACCCTTTCTTGTAGCAAGTTCTTCAATTCTTCCATGTCTGTCTTCAAATTTACCATCGAATCCTCCATCTTAGCTTCCATGCCCTTTATCTTAGATTCCACGCCATTTATCTTAGATTCCACGCCATTTATCTTAGATTCCACGCCACTTATCTTAGCTTCTGTTAGCTTTTGTGAGCGTGACATTTGTTGCACTTTTTCTTGTAATTTTGATATATCATGTAGCATTTCTTCCTCTTCTTCATGAGTCATGCTAGAGCTTTCAGGTTCCTTACTAGGTGTTTGCATTTTCTTTCCTCGGGGCATCAGTTACCGATAATAATGCTTTACTATGCCCTTTGAATTCCGTTAAACCAAGCTTAGATAAAAAATTAAAAAAAAACTACACACCTTTTTTCACTTTATAGAAGCCTGATATTTAATCTGATGTATCTCTGTAATTTTAGATCATCCAGTTCTGAAATTGCTACCTGTAGTAGCCTTCTGCGTCCTCTTTCCAATGCCACAAGTCTGAGCCAAATTGGATTCTCCAAGTAAGAGTTATGTGAAATCTCCCACAGTGACTTGCTTTTAGACTAGTTCAGTAGAGCGAACTTGTACGACGGGCCACGAGTCACTGTTTCAACCTTTGAATCTGAAACACACATAAAAGAAACTAAAGTCCGTCCTCTTTCTGTACCTTTTTACAAAATTTCAATCCGATCCTCAGAGAGAGAGTTATGACGATTTTCCCTAGGTCACCGGTTTTGAATGTAATTCAGGAGTCTGCAAAAAGGCCAACTTCCTCAGATCATATCTCCGAAACTATTGCGCAAAAAGCTCTGAAATTCGGACCCACGGTTCAGCGCCAATTCTTATCAAATGGGTTTTTTTTCGACTTCTGAAACGTCACAGAAAAAAAGTTATATCGAAAATGCCACGATGACTTGTTTGGAGCAGCGAAACCCTAGAATCCAAAGCTCTGATACCAAATGTTATGAAACCAGCTCAAGAAAAGATAGAAAAGATAGATCAACGCCTTGGAATTCAGCCTCTTCGAGGGGGAAACCTCCTTTATATTACATAAATGAACAATTCTTGGATGATACAAATGACAAAACCTCCTTTCTATATATAGGAGTCTAAAGAGTCACAATATAATCCAGCCGACCTAACAATAATAATATAAAGCCACAAAAATAACAATAGAGGGATTCTAAGGGACACACAAATAACAATATGGGGGTAATAGGGGCACAACGATATAAATAAGGGGTATAACTACAATAGTAATGGGGTAATCACTAGTATTATAGGGACCCAACAAACCCCAAAATCATATGTCCATAAAACAAGGGCTCTTTATCCCTAAAAGTGTTGTTTCATACCTTAAAGGATCATGGTAAACTGATTACATCATTTCCCAGAAGTTCCACCTAGAAAACCACTTAGAATTGGCCAAAACTGGGCCATACTGACTGCTCCATGGTCAAGGTGCGATGCATACTGACTGCTACACTAGCCAGGTGTGATGCATACTGAAATGGCCTTCTGTAGGGTGCGATGAGCGAGAATAGACAAATGGCAGAGACAATTTGCTAAGTGGAAGCTCATGGAATCTTCCAGAAACTTCTCCTAGGACACTTGCCTCTCTGAATTCGCCCAGGGATGAGTAAGAGATCAATGAAATCTCCAAGTGGAACCAAGAACTATAAGTGGAATGACACTAATAAAAAACTAAGAGCTGACTCACACCCTTACAAGACATCTATAAATGGATCCCTCATCTGAGAGATCTAGAGGCTGGAATTTTGTAATTTGTAAGGAAGTGTTGTTGGTTTATCTGTGAGAAGAGACATTGTATTGTTGGGTGATCTTGCTTTTCATGAGGTGAAGAGGGCTTCTATGCTGGGAGGATGATGCTAGATCAGACAGCTAGGTTGTAATCCTCTCTTCTACTATTAATAAAGTTCTTTGAGTTTTCCTCCATATAATCGTGTATTTGTGAATCTTATTGTTTATGAATGCAATTGTATGGTCAATGTGTTTCTAATTCTGCATTGTTTATGATGTTTTAGGTAGAGATGCTTCGATAGTTTTCTGTTACTTTGACTCTACAGGTATTCTTTAAAGCAGGACAAGTAGGAGAGGAGTGGCAAACTCTATCAGGGAAAGAGAAATCAAGCAAGGATCAAAGCAGAAGATCCAGGTTGGTCCTCTTTTCTTTCCTCTTATCTATTACACCTAAAGGAAATCTCGAATTTCTTTGATTGTTTGTTTCTAAGATAGCTATCCATCTTAGTGGGATTAGCAGTTCGAATCGACACTAGTTTTCCTGGAAACGATAGTGCTTTCTACAAAAGTAGGATTAGTTGGTTAAGTAGGGTTTGCTAGGTTTCCTTTGCATTTTAGTCTTCCTTTCTGCACGTAGAGTAGCCTCTGTAGAGTAATCTTTCCTTTCATTCATCACATATAAAGCTTCTTCTGGAATCCATAGAAGTTGGTTTGAGCTCCTAGTGTTCTTGCGCTAGCTGACCAAGTGACAACCTGCAGTAAGAACTAGTACTTGTGCATATAGCATCGTCACTTCCAAGTTTGTTACGAACTACCGGGTTGATAAAAGTAAAGTAGGAAGCCCAAGAGTTGCAACATTATTGCTGCAATACTAGTGCTCACCACTTTTTGGTGCCGTTGCAAGGGAAGCGTCAAAGTATTTTTTGATTACTGCTTTCTTCTATTTTCTATCACAACATTCTGCTAAGCAGTTTATTTCAACAAAAGTAGAATAGTTGTTTCTTTCAGTTTCTACATTTCCTTGCTTTACCTTTCAATTTTGCAATTTCCATTTCAGCAAAAGTAGATTATTCATTTCCTTGTTTTCAGCTCTGCATTTCATTTGCTTTCCTTTTCAATTCTGCAATTTCCATTTCAGCAAAAGTAGATTAGTCATTTCCTTTCTTTCATTTATGCATTTCATTTGCTTTCCTCTTTAGTTCTGCAATTTCACTTCAGCAAGTTCATTTCAATTAGTTGCAATTTGTTTTGTTCAATCAATTTCAGATTTGCAAGTACTATCAGTGTGGAAAAAAGAAACAAAAAACAACCAAAAATATTTACATTCATGTCTCATAGGAATAGAGATAATTCAGGAAAATTCTTGCCCAACACCCCCACTACATCACATAGCCAACCTTCTCTCTTCTTCGGTGGCAGTGATCAAGAAGAACCTTTAGGTGAACAACCAGAGATATTTGAAGAACCTATAGGAGAAGAAGAAGAAGAAAACATCCCTCCTAAGCCAATGGCTGAAAATATAAATGCTAGGGGGAATGGAGAAAGAATAGAGGGTACCTTTCCCATCTGGGAGACCAATGGGGACACCAAAATGAAGAATATAAGTCCTTCAACCCTACCTCACTTCCATGGTTTGAATACAGAAGATCCTGACACCTTCTTGTTTGAGTTTTCTGTTATGTGTCAAACCTATGACTATGCAGAAGATGAGAAAAAGTTGAAACTATTCCCTTCTACTCTCAAGGATGCAGCATTGCGCTGGTTGATGGGGTTACCTGGAAATAGTATCACCACTTGGGCTCAGATGCAGCAGGCCTTCAATAACAAATATCGAGACTATTGTAGATCAAAATATACCAAGGAATAAATCTTCTGAATGACCATGGAAGTGATGAATCCTTGGAAGATTATGAAGAGAGGTTCTAGCTCAGTTACAAAAGGGCCAGGTGCACACTTGACCCTGAATCTCTGAAGTTGGTCCTGCTCAGGGAAATTCTGGAAGACCTTCTAGACACCCTCCATCAACTGGCTGGGGGAGAAATCTACCAACTACCTTATGAGGACATAAGGACTATTTTTAGAAACCATTCTAGAGCAGCTAGAAAGAGAGGTAGGGGGAGTCAACCCATAGCCAGTACCTCCTCATCCAATTATCCATCAAAGGTGAACTTTGAAACATGCTAGAAGACTTCAAGAGTGAGATGCTGCAGACTCTTGACATGCAAATGGATACCTTGCATATCAAAAGGAAACAAGAGGAAGTATAGAGGGTTTTGGCCATATTCTGTCCCAAATGCACCAGGAGGCATCCTAGGAATGAATGTCCATTGAACTCTATAGAGGTTTGTTCAGTCTGTGAAGAATATTATTCTACAGATAAGTTCCCTTCCTTGCCCAGACTGAAAGCTATATACCAAGGGAATGAAGGAGCCACTGAACCACTCTATTTCATGAACCAAAGGAGACCGCATGGACCTAGACCATACCATTAGGGGATGCAAGGGACATCTTAGGCATGCTACATCCCCAACCAAGTCACTCCCATACCTTCTTGGGGCCCTCCTGGTCATCCTTCCTGGTCCACACCTCCTCCTTAGTCCTTTCCATCTCAATATCATGCCCAACCAACTGCTCATTCATTTCAATCCTATGCTCAGCCACAACCTCAGTGGAATGCATCTCATCAGGGGTGGAGGCCCCAGTACAACTCTCCTCCCGCTCTTTTGCCTCCACCACCTACTCCACCAACGCAACCCCAAATGCCTGCCCAGTTGAACCCGAACCCGAACAACCGACAAGCTCAACAAGTATATTGTGGGGAACCATCATGCCCAAATTATGCTGTGGAGATTCAGAAGATTAACCTGCGATCTGGGAAGGTTCTCCCAGATAGCCAGCCCCCACCTAGGGAGGTTGAGGAAGATAAAGAGGAAAGTGAACCTAAGGCAATTCCACCCTTTCCTGAGAGACTATCTAAGACAACACAAACTACCCCAGAAGGAACTCAACTTCTAGGAGAATTGAAACAGTTATGTGTGAAGATACCACTTCTCCAAGCCATAAAATATGTGCCTCTATACAATAGGTTGATCAAAGAGAAGTGCTTTAGGCATCCGGGAAGGTGCAAGAGAGATGCCCCAGCCATCAATGTCATAGGACAACTGTCTGACCTGATGTTGGGGTAGGTAATATGTCCGAAGTAGCTGGACCCTGGAAGCCTAGTAGTTGATGTCCACATCTATGGCACCATGATCCCACATACCTTGATTGATCTGGGAGCCACCATTAATGTGATGAAAAAGGACACAATGCTCAAACTTAACCTCCAAGGATCCTTGAGGAAGACCACAACAGTACTGCAGATAGCAGACCGCTCCACCATGACCCCTGAAGGGATTGTGGAAGATGTGATGGTCTCCATTAATTCTTGGGAGTACCCTGTTGATTTCTTAGTTCTCCAGCCGAAGGCAAAGCTCACTGGGTATCCTCTCATCATGTGAAGACCCTGGTTGGCTACTACCAATGCCTACATTAGCTGTCGAGCTAGGAACATGACCATCAAGGATGGGCATATGTCCAAACAGTTAATCCTATACCCTCCTACCCAACCATTTCTAGAACATGATCTACCTCTCTGGCTGGAGGAGGATGAGAATGAAGTCTATTCTGCACCACTTTGTGCATTAGAAACCACCATGGGGGGAAAGCCGCAAGATGAGGATGATATCATTGAAAATTTAATCCAGAATCCACCCCCCAGTATCTTATCATTAGAAGAAATAGTGAAATAAACCCAAAAAAATCTCTTTACTGATCTCTGTGTGGACGACTCGACCTCTCTCCATGTTAAGAATGCAAAGTTCGGCCCAGAAAGAACCTTGAAAATCAATCCATCCCTATCCACTTCCCAAGAGAAGGAGCTATGCATCTTATTGAGAAAACATTTAGATGCCTTCGCCTGGAGTTATAAGGAGATGAAGGGGGTGCACCCTTCAGTATGTACTCATCATATGTACATTAAGGAAGATTGCAAACTAGTAAGACAACATCAAAGGAGGATGAATCTAGCACTTAAGGACATTGTCAAGGAAGAGTTGCAAAAATTACTTGATGCAGGATTCATCTACCCCATCTATGACAGTGAATGGGTCTCTCCTTTGGTGCTAGTGCCAAAGAAGAATGGCAAGTGGAGAATCTGTGTCGACTATCGGGAATTGAACAAAGCCACTAAAAAGGACCATTTTTCTTTTCCTTTCATAGATGAAGTGTTAGATGGTCTGGTGGGGAAAAAGTTTTTCTCCTTCCTAGATGGGTTTAGCCGGTACAATCAGATCCAAATAAGCCTGGAAGACCAAGATAAGACCACTTTCACTTGTCCTTGGGGTACCTCTACATATCAGATCCTTCCTTTTAGTTTGTGTAACACTCTAGCCACTTTCCAGAGAGTGGTATTGACTATATTCTCTAAATTAGTTCATGAAGTAGTGGAAATATATATGGATGATTTTACTCCTTAAGGTTCTGACTTTCAGGAGGCTTTATCTAACCTAGGAAAAGCTTTGGATAAGTGTATTGAAACAAACCTATCCCTCAGTCCAGAAAAATGTGAATTTTTGATGACTAAAGAGACTGTGCTAGGTCATGCAATATCTCAACAAGGATTACAGGTGGACCCCAACAGAATTGCCATTATCCAAAGGGTCCCACCTCCTCAAAAGGTGAGAGATGTTAGAAGTTTCCTAGGCTTAACTGGGTATTACAAAAGATTCATTAAAGATTTCAGTGAGCTAGCCTCTCCGTTGTTTGGCCTTTTAGGAAAAGATGTCGAATTTATTTGGTCGGAAAACTGTCAAGAAGCCCTAGATACCTTGAAAAGCAAACTTGTGACTGCCCCAATTTTGAGAGGCCCAAATTGGGCCCTACCTTTCTAAATTCACACAGATGCCTCAAACAAAGCAATAGGAGAAGCCTTAGGACAAATCGATGAAAATTTACCTTATGCCATATACTTTATAAGAAAAATTTTGTGAAAGGCATAGTTAAAGTACACAGTGACCGAGAAGGAACTCCTCGCTGTTGTGAATTCTTTGAACAAATTCAGACATTATATCACAGGCTATCAAACCTTCGTGCACACTGATCATGCTGCAATTATATATTTAATGAACAAACTGGATGTAAATGCTCACATTATTAGATGGTTGCTCTTACTACAACAATTTGATTTGACCATTGTTGATAAGCCTAGTAAAGAAAATGTTGTTGTTGACTTTTTGTCTAGAGTAAATTTGCCTATAGGAGAAGAAGGAATGGTGGATGATCAAATGCTAGATGAACACCTATTTCTTATTTCAGTACTCTCTCCATGGTTTTCTGATATAGCAAACTACTTGGTTTCAGCACAGTTTCCACCACACCTGTCCTCAAAGGAGAAGAGAAAGATAGTGAGGAAAAGTGCCCCTTTCACTTGGATTGGGGGTAATCTCTTCAAACTTGGCCCAGATCAGATCTTGAGAAGATGTGTCAGGGAGGAGGAAGTATTTGACATTCTCCTGACCTGTCAGGACAAGCCTTGTGGAGGCCATTTTGCAGCAAATAGGATTGCCTTCAAAATCTTGCAAGTAGGCTACTATTGGCCCACTCTTCATCAAGATGTAAGGAGATACACCAGCCAATGTGATCGATGTCAAAGGATGGGGAAACCTACTCCAAAGGATGAGATGCCCATGCAAACTCAAGTGACCTTCGAGCCATTTGAGAAGTGGGGCATGGACTTTGTGGGTCCTATCAACCCTCCTTCAAAATAGAAGCAATACATCATTATGTGCACCGATTATCTGACAAAATGGGCAGAAGCAAAAGCAATCAAAGTAGCAACAGAGGAAAAAGTTTGAGAGAAAACATATTCTACAATTCTGGGTATCCAAGAGAATTGGTCACGGATCAAGGCAGTGAGTTCACTTCCAATTTGATTGAAGACCTGCTCACACATCATAAAATCAAGCACAAGACTTCCACCCCTTACCATCCACAAGCCAATGGGTAGGTGGAGGTCACTAATAGAGCTTTGGAAGGAATTCTAACCAAGGTAGTGAATAGAAACATAAAATATTGGGTAGACAGATTAGTTGAGGCCACCTGGGCCTACAACACAACATGGAAGACCACCACAGGGTTCACACCCTTTGAACTGGTCTATGGGAAGAAGGCTTTGCTGTTAATAGAATTTGAATTCAATACACTAAGGATGGCAGCTCAGCTGGACCTAAACCTCAGCCATGTATAGAAGGAAAGATTACTCTAGCTCAATGGATTGGATGAACAAATATTGTAGGCCCTTCTGCACACAGAGGTAGTTCAACTTCAGAGGAAAATATGGCATGACAAAAATATCAAGGAGAAGAAATTCCAAGAGGGAGATTTGGCACTGCTCTATGATTCAAGGTATAAAGACTTCAAAGGCAAGCAGAGGACAAGATGGTTGGGACCCTACACTGTGGAAAGATGCAATGACAATGGTTCAGTTCTAATCAGAACCATTGATGAGGAAGCCATCCCCATGCTTTTCAATGGACATAGGTTGAAAATTTACAAGAAGCCCCTCTCCAAGTGACAATTCATTGAAGATCTAAATAAGACAGTGACGGTAGTGGAGCATGTCTTAGCCTCCACTCACTGAAGAAACAAAAAAAGGAAAAAAGAAAAAAAGAAAAAATAAGGACTGTAGTGAAAACCTCCATGAGGCACTTCAGTCCCATCCTTGGGTTGAAACCTTTTCTAAGGCGGCTCAGTGATGCCAAAACAACCAAAATAAGAAAGAAAAAGAGAATAAGATCCCTGGGTTAAAACCTCCCTTGGAGGCACCAAGGGCAATCAGGGTGGAAACCTCCTTGAGGCGTACTAGTTGTCTTTAAAAAAAAAACTAAGAAAAGAAGAAAAAGAAAATTGAATTTTAATATGCATTTTAGGTTGCAGGAGGACCACAAGGGGAAAGAGAAGATGCCACAGAGCCTATTTCATCTCCTCCACACTCTTCTCCATCATTTTTGACCTTTCTTCCACCCCACTGGAAACTGTGTGTTCTACAGGAGGCTCCTGTAGGAATCACAGACAGCCATAAATGGTTCCAAAAAGCAGTTTGAGGGGTTGGGAAGCTTTATGAAGAACATGTAAACCCTCCTACAGCTATCAACCCTCCTTTCCATCCACTCCACACCTGCATCACATCATCATCATCATTTTTTCCTTCCTATCACAGAAAAACACAGAAACCAGTTTTTAGAAAAAAACAAAAAATAAAGGGAGAAACACCTCAAATCTCACCTGCAGCTTATCTAGTACCTCTCCATCTCCATCAACATCTCTGGCCCCATCCTCATAGCTCCCAACACAAAAAATCAGCTAAAATTTTAAAGGGAGAAGTAGCTACAGGAGCTCCTGTAGGAATTCCTGTAGCGGTTGATCCCATTAAAATCAAGCCACAACAGCAAAAGAAGTGCAACCATGGGATTGAAGGAGACATCTGAAACTTAGATCCAGCCAGAGGATACCTACACAAGACAAACAACCACACATCAGACAATAGAGAACATGCAACAAAGGAAACACAGGCATGCAACAAAGGAAATACAAGCATGCAGCAACAAAAGGAACCAAAATACCTCACAACACATACATTCAACTCACAGGTAAGTGACTAACCCTCTCCTCTATTGCATCTGTGTAATTGAAAGATATTCATAAGCGAATGAGATGGTTAGGGTTGAACGAGAAAAGGTGGTCAGTTAACTAGCCACCCTCATCCAGTTGACTGCACTCATCTGAAGATGCCACCACACGTGCGCATGGTCAACTCAGAGAAAAATCCCAAGGATAGGTAGTGGAGGGTTTGTAAACTCTGATGCAATGATGAGAGGTGATTGTGGGAAAAAGCCATGATGACAAGGCAGGTGGGGACCAACAGTCCAAATATGGCAATGTACATTTTTGCCAGCTCACCCCATCATCAGAAATATCTAAAAGAAGAAATAAGTACCCCTCCTCGAAACTCTTTCACCACCTTTTCTTTCATTCTATCTGTTATCAAAAAATTAGCCCTTGTTAGGCTACTAATCGGGAAGACTTTGAGTAAATATTTCAAACCAAACATTTGGCTGAGGCTTAGCCTCCTCAACCTGAGAGGGCTCTCTCACTAGGTTAAAGATTTCAATTTAAGGATTAGATGGCTAACTCTATGGAAAAACAAATGAAAACATATAAATGGTTGCAATACCAATCAACAAACATCTATTGGTGCTATGGAGTCTGAGCATGTTTCAGTACAACAACAAGATCAACTTAACATGGAAGTCAGGGCATAAAGAGTCTTAATGTATTAGCAAAATAGAGTCATAATGAAAAGAACACAGCTTATAAATACATGAAGGAAGTTAGAGCATTATGAATGAATTCTAAGTAACATGTGTTCATACCACTGCAAGTAAGTAGATGAAAAAGGCCATGAGAAAATCAAACATTAAAACTCTCTCTGAATCCCGAGTAGTGAAGCTGAAATCTTTGTATTAACATACAAACACACAGTCTCTTACAATAACATAGTATGCTTGTTTCTTTTGAAAATTGCCAACCTTGAGGCATTCCACCTCTTGTCCTTTATAGAGTTATCATTACAATCTTGGATTCCTTGATCCAACATGAAGGGAATTCGAATTTCCTATCTTGACACCTATTCATTCCTAAAATAGACTACTAATTACAAGTAGCAGTTATCTAATAGTCTTAGAGTCCTAATACAATTAGGAGTACAAATCCTTATTATGATAGTAACAACTTAAACTAGGAATTAAATTTTATTCTTGATAGCTCCTCCTCCTTAACTTCAACCTTGGTGATGTCCATAACCCTCCAGTTGGCCATCGATAACTTCTCATTCATTTGTCCTGAAAACTAGGAAAATGTCCCTTGTAGTGTAGCCTTGGTCTTCAATGGTATTCCTTGAATAACCTGCTGACCAAAATAGCCCCTTTAATCATATAACACATGTTGAATTAGCCATAGAACCCTACTCTAACACTTGTGTGAAAATTAAACTTCTTGAAGTTGCATGAAGAAAGTCAATCTGGATGTGCTACGAAATAAACTGTTGTTTTTGTAGCGCAAAACTTTTTCCATGCATATATCTTTCATTCCTTAAGTTTTTCCTTTACTTGGGCTTTAAACCTTCTCAAATTACCTCCTCGCATTTTCCAGTAGCATCCTTCTCCAAAAATATCCCCTTCTTTCCTTTGAAGATTGACCAAAAATAACAAAACTGCACCTACAACAGTTTTGTAGCGCGCTACGAAGTTGCTGTGCATGTCACCTACAACAATTTCATAGTGAACTACAAAACTGTTGTGTGAATCAATTTACACAGTTTTTTTCTTTCAAAAACTTTCTTTCTAAGGATTCTTCATAGCTGTTTCATCATGTACATATTCCATATATACCTAACATCACCCATCCTTGAAACCTCTTCAAAAAATAGTGTCTTTGTTTCAACCAAAATTGTTATTAGGGTTTCATCACTTACTTTCTTGTTTATTTGTGCTGAGGCTGACCTCCAGGATTGCTCAACTAAATTTGAAGGTCTTCAATTTGTATTTTCATCTCCCTGATATTAGTTCTTAGTCTGTCATTGATCCATCTGATATACCTTTCTTCCTTGATTGCAGGGACAGTCCAGGTGAAGTATTGAGCGTATTTGCTAACCACTTTAGGTTTTGAAACTTTTCCATCTTCCCACATGGCCTTTATTCTTTTGAAATTGGATTTTTCAATTGCATGTTTCCTTTCCCTTTTCTTAAGTTGGGAAATCTCAAGATTGGCAAGCTTTAATTTCTTCTTGACTTCCTCATAATTATTTTCTTCTTCTTGAGTATCGACTTCTCAGTTTCTGTCATCTTCGTGCATGAGTGATGGTTTCACTATTGGAACTACAAGCTCTTCATAGAATCCTGATATCTCCCCTGTCTCACTTACCTCCATCTCTACCTCCTATAACCTTTTGGACTACCTAGTCACATGCCTTCTGGGCTTAAAAACAAATTCTGAAACCTAATCATCAAACTGTAGCTTTTTGGAGGATTTCATCTTTTTTGACTTGCTCTCACCTAATTCAATGAAGTCTGCTTGGACCAGAGGGGACTCCTCAATGTCAATAGCCTAAAGAAGATCATTCAAATTTCCCTTTGAGACTGGGCTTTCATTAGTGACCATTGTTTTACCCTTTTCTTTAGCTATTTGACTTCTAGTTACCCTTCTCTGGACTGTTTCACCAATGGACTACTCTCATGCTACTTTCTTAATTTGAACTTTCTTCTTCTGTGAATGCTGAGGAGTATCTTGAAAAATCAGTGGTGTTCTAGTCACTGGCTCCTTAACTTACTTTCTGGCCTTCAGTTTCACAAACCTGGTTGACCTTACTTCTGCATGGTGACTAATCACTGGCGATGATATTTCCTTAGCCCTAGGGCTAAGTCCTGTTTTAGCTCTAAAACCAGACATAAAGAGAAATGGAGACCACTCTCTATCTACCTTCTGAATTTCATGCAAGACAATTAATTTAACTAAGCCATGATGGATCAATGATGTTTCAAATGCCTCTTTCTTCAATTGCATTTTATCAGACATATTTCCTAAACTCTGAAACCGAAAGAAAGGTAGATCTAGAGATATTATCCCAGTGAAATGCAATAAGAGTTTGAAATGATAAGAATACACCTTGTGGTATCTTCCTTCACAGGTGAAGTACCTTTGTATGCATGAGAGTAGGTTGGCATATGAATCTTTGACATAACCCCTTGGCACTGCTTTAGTTAAATATGTGTCTACAAACTCTAGTTTCATGAATATCTTGCAAGGTGCCATTTCAAACTTGAAATTTTTAAACCACTTTTCTTGACCTCTAGGAATTTCTATGACTAAGATATAACTTCAGGAGAAACTGGCAATTCAAACACTCCAATATTTGTATGTAAACCCATGAAATTTAGAGCAAATTCCTTGGTCACTTGGTTATGTCCTCCCTATAGTTTCTCACAGAACCTCCAGCAACCTAATTTTTTGAAGGCTTATTCAACTATTTTATCCTTTGTGAGAGCATCTAAGCCTTCAGGTTCAGTTCTCAGACATCAGCCTGATTTGTGACTCTTTCTTTCTTCCGACATTTCTCCATTGGAATCCCTGTAGATAGAAGACCTGGAAGAAACTGCCTTTCTTGAATTTGATGAAGAGTTGCTTCGCTCGAAGCCTGTAGAAGAATTCTGGTCTCTGCTCACCCTGGGCTTGTTTACTTCGAACTTAAGAACAACAACAAGTGTCTCTTGCATGAATATGACCAAGATCAACATCGATATGACCAGGATCAACTAACCCTTTTTTTTTTGAAATTTGAAATGATTGTGGACAAATGACCCCTAATGAATCTAATGATGGATATGAATGGTTGCATGTGAGAGGTAAGGTTCATGGACTGACACTTGATGATGAAATTTTAACGGATTCTGGTGGATTTGACAGCTAGACATGATTAAACACGAATCCCCGATTTCATAGCGCATCCAGGTTAAATTCGGGGTTTTACGCTACGAAAACACCTAACTACAAGTCCTCGATTTCGTAGCACAGGTAGTGTAATTTCAAGACTTTGCGCTACGAAAATGCCTAGATAGTTTCGTAGCGCATTCAAAAGTTTTAAATGCTTAGACACATGAAACTTTAAACATGATATGGGATCCATAAGGGGCCAAAAAAGGTTTTTAAACTTTATTTGACGATGGAAATGAGACTCTAACCCTATGACTTGGACTCTAAAAACATAAAAATGACTTGACCATGTTTAACACAAAAAATTTGGAACCATGCGGGTTGTCCAAAATTTTAAAAACTTTTACAGTGATAAAACTATCTGTGTCCACTTAGCTGTAGAAATCTCATTGTCACCACCACGGCCTCAAAACCATCGTTCTTCATCGCTTTCATCCATCCTCTTGCTATCGGCATTCTACAAGAGCACTTACAGGTTCTATAGGAGCACCTATAGGCAGTTCTACAGGAGGGGCAGTAAGCAGTTTTTAAGGAGAAAACATGGTTTTTTTTCTCGATTTTCTAGCTTGAGGAGGTAGGTTCCATGCATACCCACCTTTATTATCAATATGTGCGAGGAATGATATCATTTTAAGGAGGAATTGAGTCCATATAAGAAGAGGAATTACATAAAAATTTCTACCTGTTTAAAAAAAAAAAAAAACACAATTTTCCTCTGTTTTCCTGGTTTGTTCAAAATTCTTGTCTCCATATCTACATTTGTTGTTCAAAAGGGGTATAAGAAAAATGACAGGAGGATTCATGAGGAAGGAGCCCACCAATTCAACCAAGCTCTATGAATGCCCCCAAGTAGTAACCATATTCACCAGGGAAAATTGGATGCCATTTTTTGAGAAATTCCGAGGGTTTAATGAAGAAGTTGCTCAGAAATTTTCCCTTTTTTAGACCCTCACTCAAGGACCCATGTCACTGTCACTTTTAGAGGTCTTTCCATGGAAATCACCCTATAATTTATCAGTAGGGTTACCACCCTTCCTCTTGGATTGCCTTGGAGAAAAGATGAAAAACCAATTGAACAGGCTGCCAAGAAAAATTTCTTCCAAAATAATGAACATGCTGTAGAATATAAAAATAGCATTATAAGGACAAGCATTCCCTACCCATGATATGAGGTCAGTTATCAAATCATAAAATATATTTCCTGTGAGGGGAGGTATAACATAGTCTATGGCTACCATTTTAGACTCCTCCATGAGCTGAGATATGGCATGGACACTCCAACACCCCAGAAACTCAACATCCCTTATTTCCTCCTGCAATCCCTCATAGACTCCAGCATTAAGTTCAAGGCAGGGAGTCCAGATGAGTTGGCTCACCATGAGCTAATAAAAATTTTGGTGGAAGAGGACCTTCATACATTCACACTTCCTATAGCATGGGAAGTCTTTAGAAACATGATAGAAGAAGATGACATAAAGGCCCTCACATATGATATCAGTCCTTCTGACGGTGAGGAAGAAGAGTAGAAATGGGGAGAAGCAGAAAAGAAAAAAGTGTCTCCTAAGACCTTAGAAAGAGAGGCAACAACTGCCCTCACTACCCTGAGCACTCCAATTAAACCAACAGAGAAGAAAAAAAGGCAGGCCTCCATGTACTTCAAGGCTAGGAAAAGCACAAGGATAAAAATAGGAAAACCACAACCATCTTCAATAGTGCCCATTACAATTGAAGATTCACTCACTTTCAAAGGGGAAGAATCTCCCTCTGAAACCCTATCAAATATGAAAGAGGGACTCCTAGATCTTCCACCTGGAAGGAAAAAATGCAACTACAGGACTCAAAAACAGTTCTATGGGAGACACAGACTGTTCTACAGGAGACCCTGTCAAAGCTACAGGAGACCGAGAAACTTGAAAAAAGGGTAGAAGGACAGCCAAAGGGGAAGGAGGAAGCTACGGAGCCACAATAATATGATCCCCAGCCCAAACTTTCTGCCCATTACCGTCTCCTTGAAGGAGGAAGGATAATTCCACAAACATTTGCAATTCCACTATTCTTTGAGTTGGAGAAAGAAAGAATAAGGACCCACAGGTGGATACAAATAGCCAAATCCAAGGGAGTAGAGGGTATTGGCCACATGGAGAACAAGCTTAGAGAAATGGGCAGGGACTTAAGTGTTGTAAGACATAGAGAAGCAATCACAAGAACTCACCTCGAAACAGAAAATGCATTACTTAGAAGACAACTGCAAGAGAGGGAGACACAACTAGCATGCATGGCCAGCTAGTCCATGGAGGCACAACAATGTAGAACACTGACAAAATCCTATGGATTATACCTCAAGGACCTATGGCCATAGTTTCAAATAAAGACTTCAGCAGAGGGAGGCACAATGCCTTTTCAAGATTACAGATAGTTTATGGACCTATGTGACCAAAGCTCATCAGAAGACAAGGCAAAAATAGCAGAATTCTATTTCCATAACATGGGCCTCACAGACATGAATGTGTGGGACCCTAATGCTAGGCTAGGGGACCTGCAACTAATGGTAATTTCTTCATGGATGAATCATGAAGAGTTAAGGGCAGCATAAATAAGAAATTTGATGATGAAAGAGCAGAATGAGCCCTTAATGATCAAAGCTAAGCCATCAGATCCCATGTCACTCATTAGCACACATAACCTGCTTGCAAATAATCCCCAAATTTCCCCGAAATATATCAATGATCAGGCTCAAGCCATTGCACATTTTGAGGATATGGAAAGATTACTTGGGGATGATTGTATTCATGCTTGTATGAGGAGGTGGAACACCTTACCACACAGTTTGCATATCAGGGAGTATCACTCCCCAACAAGGATGAAAGGGGCATTAAGGAGTGTGCCACTGTACAAGTGCTCCATGCAGAATTTGAAGGTCAATTGGATTAGCCTCAAATTGATACCCCCACTACTGCTAGGCATGCTAGAAGGAATAACAGAGGAAGAAGAGCAACAACAGTGGGAAGAGGTAGATAGAAAGGTAGGATTCCATGACAAGGAAGAGGAGATCACATCAGAAGCATGGGATGTTAGGGAGGCCACTAGGGCCATCAAAGATGAAGAAATGGACTAAGTTGCTCAGAGGATGAGCAACACCTTCCGTAGGGGGTGATGATGAGCCCCATAAATGGGTAATTATATGGGATCATTTTGCCTCCTAACATAGTTAAATCAACCATTATCTTAGCTTATTGCATGTTTTTTTATTATATTTATGCTTATGGAGTGAGTTGGGTTAGTTATGATGCCACGAGGTCTAATGTGTTTAATGCAGATTTTTGTTGAATTTTGAAGACAAAGTCAAAGATTCAAGGGACAATTGGCAGCAATAATTTGAAGTAGACAAAGGAGAGGATTTATAGGAGGGAATCCCCCTCATTTATTACTCCCCACTTCGAATTCTCCTTCATGCAGCTCGGAGTACAAACAGCCAAATCAATGCACTAGGAGGTAGCCGATCAAGTGGAGGATAACTTATGTTTATCTCGAGTTTTGGCAGCCAAGTCTCCTTGATTTTAAGGAAGTTGTTGGGAGATTCTTTTGTATAAGTATAGAGGCCTAGGGCCTCACTAGGGTCGAATTTTTGTTGTAGCTTTGCTCTACTCAACTTCGAGCTTACTTTTGTTGACAGTTTCATGTAATCCTATTACTATTTTGATAATAAAGATGAGATCCTTTTTGAGCTAGCACTGAGTTACCTCAGAAGGCTAAATCTCTTGGGTTAGGGTCTAGTCCAAGCAGCCAAGCTCCTTTTTTTTGTATTTACATTCTTTGTTTCAGTTTATGGATTAGTTGTTGTTAGATAAATTTCTTTCTTGGTTTAGAATATGTTGCTTTTGGTGATTTAGAAGGTTGTTTCCATTTGTGTTTCCTATAGTAGGTTGAACAGTGATAGAAAGAAGATACAAAAGGCCATCAACAGTGCCTTGGCCTCCTTTCCTCCCCTTGGGACCATGAACTGAGGCCAAGACCCTCTTGCTGCCACAAAAACACAAATTTTTCTTCTCCATAGGATTTCTAGTGTTGCAGTTTGTTATAAGGTTAATGATTTACTTTAGATCTCTTTAACCATGCTAATTTCTGTCTTTGCAATAAGTCTTCTTCCATGCTTTCTCTCATTATAGCATTTTTCAACATTTCTTTCCATAGCTCATTATTTAGATTAGCTTGATGCAAAATTCTATTTGTTTGATGTACTTAATTTCCTTGCTTGGTTGATCTCCTTGTTTGATTTTTAGTTCTTTTGCAGCAGATCTCTTCTCACAAAAAGTCAGCCTATCAGGCATCACATTCTCTCCCTGATCTATGACCCACAGGTCGCCCAAAGTTCACCTCAAATCTGCCTTAGTTTTTTGTATTTTTCCATAAACTTTCCTCTCCTTCCTTGAGAAAATCCGATCATCTTTCTCTCTCCTAGTGATCCTTGGTGAACCCTAGGCACCCTAACACATCATCCTAGCCTTCATCTACCCTTTCCACCCACTCTCACACCTTCAAAACTTTCAAAACTTCTCTCGGCATCCTCCTGTATACCTCCTGTAGATCCCTGGCATCCTCATGTAGATTTTCCTGTAGGCTTCCTTTTGACAACCGGTTGCAGAAAAAGCCTCCAGAAGGCCACCTGAGACCTCCTAGGACCCATCCACACCATCCTACATCCTCTCAAGTCCCAAAAACGACCTCCATTGCCACCTATTCGCTGCCACATTCACAAAAAAATAAATTACATGCATGACAAATTCACATAAAAATACATAAAAATCCAAAAAGATGTTTTTTCCTCATTTCCTTCTAGAAATAGCTTGAGTAGATGTTGTTTACTTCCTTAAGTAGGTAATGGCATTCATTTCATGGTTTTCATAGTGCTTTCTACAAAAGTAGGATTAGTTTTTTAAGTAGGGTTTGCTAGGTTTCCTTTGCATTTCAGTCTTCCTTTTTGCAAGTAGAGTAGCCTCTGTAGAGTAAGCTTTCCTTTCTTTCATCACATATAAAGCTTCTTCTGGAATCCATAGAAGTTGGTTTGAGCTCCTAGTGGTCTTGTGCCAGCTGACCAAGTGACATCCTGCAGTAAGAACTAGTACTTGTGCATATAACACCATCGTTTCCAAGTTTGTTACGAACTACCGGGTTGCTAAAAGTAAAGTAGGAAGCCCAGGAGTTGTAGCATTATTGCTGCAATACTAGTGCTGACCATGGAGCCCCCCATTTCATTCTGCCGATTGTGCAGTGAGGGGGACACGGGGGGGCAGCAGCCCCCTTGTCCAGGGGGTTTGAGGGGGGCGGGTAGCTCCCCTCTACGGGGTCCGGGGTAGCGCCCTGGGGAATTTTTTTCGAACCCTATATTAGGTGGAGCGAACCTACCTATGGTTTTGTGCATGGTTTTCACACATGATTTTGGGCACGATGGTTTTCAGTTCATAATATTGGATGCTTCGGAATGTATATATATGTATTGTAACATTGAAAGGAACAAAATGAAAAATCAAGACGGTAGCCCGGTTTTGGGATCCAGGGGAAAATCTCTATGTATATGTGTTTTATGTGTTATTCTCTTGCATTACTTATTTTCTATTTTTTTAGAATTCGTATGCATGTAATTTCTATACGGGGTTAAAACCTACACTACTTTCACCTATTTTCTCTCATCATTGACCACATGATTCTTCTTCTTATTATCTTTCCTTTTTTTCTTCAGGTTAAGCTCTGGATGCAGCTTCCAACACTTCTCATCTGTATCACCGTCAATGTTACAATGGTTGAGGTGGTTGATGGGATCATTTGCACTTGTGCATTGTTCCTATTATCTTTCTATCCTTTCTCCCTTTATACTTATTCTTCCCCTCCTTAAAAGGATGTCATTTATCCTTCTACTTTGATCCACTTACGTTTCCTTTCTTCTAACCTATGTTCTCTAGGTACTATACCTATACACAAGCCTCATCCATCAATCCAGACATGAAAAATATCACTTTCTTTTGCAGATGGTTGTGTAGACTCTCCTAGATATTATTAATGATGCATGATTATGTTTATAGTTTTTAATTGATTGTAAAATTGCTTAAATTGATGAAAAATGGCCATTACACAGATTCACCCCGCCTCTTAGTGTAATCATTAGTCTAAAAATTGGTATTAGTGCAAGTTCCTTCAAGAATATTTAACCATTAGATGGTTGATCACAAGGAAGATGGCCTCTATCAGAACTTTAGGAAAGGCTTCTTTTTTTGATGGAACAAACTATTTTTTTTAGAAGATAAGAATGGAAACCTACGTCATGTCCTTGGGTATTGATATATGATAAATTCTTTAGAATGATTACCAAGTACTTGATACTCCTTGCATTGATGTAGCTGGTAAATCTCTCTATACATCTAATGTAATAGCCAAAAATTTCATCTTAAGTAGCTTATCCGTTACTGAATGTGTCAAAGTGATGTGTTGCAAGTAATCCAAAGATCTATGGAACATGCTTAAATTATTTTATGAAGGCGATAATAAAGTTAAAGAGGCTAAGTTAAAATGTTACAAAGCCTAGTTTGTATGTTTCAAAATGGAAGAAGATGAAAATATTGCCTGATTTTTCCTTCAAGAAGATAATATTGTCAACTCTATCATAGGTGTTGGTGGAAAAGTCAAGGAATTTGATATTGTTCGAAAACCATTGAGATATTTTCCTTCAAGGTTCAATCCTAAATGATCAACCATTAAATATCCCTTTGACATGAAAAAATCTAGCATGGATGTCCTTCATGGAACCATTATTGCATATGGACTATCGACAAAAAAATACAAGACATAAATCAAAGAAGCCACATTTAAAGTAGTCAAGGAAATAAGCAAGCAAAAGGCTGAAAATTGATTTGTAAACTTCTGTGGATATTCCACTGGACAGTTTGTCACAATAGATCTAATAATATTATATCAAAACTCTAAAAATTCTACACTATTACGATTCATTAAACTTTAAGATCTATGGATTTAATTGTAATTAGTGCATGCATGAGAATGGAAATTATGCAGAAAAGTATAAAACGACAAAATAAGCACACACACACAAAAGACACAAGATATGCTCTAGGGGAAACCCTTTTAGGATAAAACCCAGTTGGAAGGTGAGGCCACTTCACTCTCTTTCTCTGTCTAGAAATATGGCTGCAGGTAAAAAGAAGTAATGCCCGTAGCCCATGGTATGCTATTGTGCATAGATGCTCTTAGTGTTCTCTACCTCCTCACTCTCTTCGCTATTTTCTTCACATCTTGGAACAAAATTCTCTCGAAAGAATGTAATGTCTCTTCCTCCTAGTGGGCCATTATAAAACAACCCGATAGCCTACTAGTGATTAGTTTTGAATACATCAACTCTAACTAGAGTTACAAAATAGACTCTTCTAGAGTATTATACTTCACAAACACGTGGCTATCCCCTTTTCCATAAATAATGAGGGATGGCGCGGCATCCTACCGAACTATAGGTGTGAAAACATGAAGGTCGACTTCTGAGTGGCATAACTTTTATATACAGACTCTAATTGACATGTGTATTACACCGTTTGAAAGGTCTCTATGTGTATAATATCATTAAAAGGTGATGAACTAAATTGACAAAGTTTTACCCCCAAAGAACGTAGTTTGATGCTTGAAAACTCTCTAAGAAGGTTTCAGACCCCATTTAGCCAAACTGGGTTTCACCAGTAAAAATGATCCCATGAGCTGATTCCTCCACTTTTTTCCACTCTAAATGCATGGAGATGGATGAAAAATAATATAATGATCCAATTTGGATCACACCTCTCTATTTTGGAGGCTTTTGGTCCCCAAAATATTTTACTTAATGAGGTGAGAAAATATTTCCTCCACCTTCTCTCTGGTGTACCATTTAACTTTGTCTGGAAGTTTTCCGTTTAACCTAATCTGCCAAATGTCATGATGCCCTTGTGTTGTAGTTCTAGACCTCTTCTTCAAAAAAATATCTTTTTTCAACTCTTCTTGAGCATTTGGTGCTAAATCCTCCATAGAAGGTGTGACCTATTCCTCTCCCTGATCTAGCATGGAAGGCTCATAGAGTTTCAAATTCTCTACATTCAAAACTGAGTAAATTCACATATATGGTGGTAAACTGAATCGATAGGCATTATCACACACCTTTTCCAGTATCTCAAAGGGAAGATACCTTAGAGCCTTGATTTTCTTACCAAGCCTCTACAACCTCTCCTTGTTCAACTGTAGCCATACTCTGTCTCCCACCTTGAATGATTTCTTTGTTATGTGATGATCATGCCTAGCCTTATACTTGTCCTATGACTTCTACAGTGTTTCTTGTACATGTAGATGTATCTTCTTGATCATCTCCTGTAAGAGCTTCCCTCACTCCTCTTTGTTGCCCATATGAAATATCCAAAGGTGAAGGTGGAGAATATCCAAAACAAGTCTCCAATGGATACTTTCCTATTGAAGTGTTGACTACTATGTTATAAGAATGTTGTATATATATCATATTTTCATCCTAGGTCTTTGGATGCTTTTGGTCATATCCCCTCGGAAGCTACACCAAATTCATTTTAACTACTTATTTTTGCTTATTTATCTTTGGATGGAATGTTGTAAATCTCTTCGACTTTGTGTCCATCTTCTCCCACAATGTAGTCCAAAATGCACTGAGAAATATTATATCCCTATCTGAAATGATTCTCCTTAGTATTGCAAAGTGCATCCAGACCTATCCAAAGAACATGTTTTTCGCTTCTTGTCCTCTAATGGTATTTTTACAGGGCATCATAACACACATCTTGTTGAACCTGTCAACTACCATGAATAAGTAGTCATGTCCCTTCTTGGTTGTTAGTAAAAATCCCAAAAATTTCATGGAAATTATTTCCCAAGGACAAGTAGGTCCAGGTAAGGGATGATATAGACCCTGTTTCTTGTTTGATCAGGTGCTCAAAATTCAAATTTGTTGGATTGGTATGGAACCTGAACGAACACGTAGTGCCCATCAACTTGACTCTAGAGAAATGTGTTTCACGTGAAATAAACTCTGTATGCTCTCAGAAACATGTTATGTTCATTTTCAAAAACAACAGAATTTGGAAAAATTGTGACAGCCGAGTCAGTAGTCCATACTGCTGACATGGCAGGTGATGTGTCAGCTAACTATGTTTTCTCCGACGAATCAGGTAGTGCCAAGTGGCACAGTTTCATTGGTTTTGATTTGGGCAGATTTCATTGGTGGGTTAGTGGGCAACCAGAGGTTGCCGTGTGGCCCAACTAGAGGCTGCCACATTGTAGCAAGGGTGCCACCAAAAATCTTGTTAAGGGTTGAATGGACCGAGCGAGGGTCGAACACGAGACCTCAAATCAAAAAACCTTGCCAACTACTAATGCACCACTATATTTATTATTATATATTGATATGATAATTGTATTTAAACTTTACGTTGTGTGCTGTTTGAAAAAGGAGCCAACCATGGGTCCAGTCCTTGGGTAGATGCATTCAACACGATCATGGGTGGAGGGTTGGGGGTCTGGCCGGCAGGGGTAGGTGGTTATCACTGGCCCCCAAGCATGTGGCCTCCACACTACCACATTTTCAGAGTTAAGGCCTTAGAGGCCGAATTAAGGTGCCCACAAAATGCATCGGATTTTGGGCAAAATGGTGCTTGGTTAGCACAATTTCGGGTGAAATTTTAGGACCGGTTTCATATTTGGGGGAATTTCTAGAGTGAATAGTGCAAGAGCTAGGAGAAGCCATAAATTTTCCAGTTTTTGACCAATTTAGGAGCAAAAAGATGCTATATAGGCATTTTTGGGCATTTTGAAGCCATTGTAGCAAGTTTAACACATGTTTTAGCATTCCAAACTGATGTATTCACACTTTTGAGCATAATAGAGTGGGCCAAGCCATTGGAAGCTGGACTAAGGAGACGTAGCCCAGGCGGGGTGAACTCCTTCATCATGTGCTATTTTGATACTGTTTTGGTGATGTTCATGTCTATTATATGTTGTTTTTCAGTCATTTGTTTATGTTAATTTGTACATGATATTTACAGAAAAACACTCAAAAACTCATGATAAACTTGCAATTAACCTCATGAATCCTTAAGCACTTTTACAATATTTTGAAGAGGAATTTAGCACAACAAAACTAGTTTTTCCATTCATATCAAGTTTGGTATCAAAGCTCTTTGTTTTCTTTGTGAAAGGAGGATTTAATTGTTTGCAAGTGAATGTGATTCTTACAAGGTTGAAGCTCAAGAGAGGATAAGGAAATATGGTTGAAGGTCTAGAGGTTGGGTCAAGCAGAAGGAGTGCAAGATTTCCACAATCTCCACCACCAGTTCTACCTCTAATTACAGTTGAAGCTTCAGTAAGCATGTCACATGAAGGAGAGCCTACAAATATGTCAAAGGATGAGAAGGATTTTAGGAAGGCTTTCTTTGACATGACAGAGATGGTGAAAGCCCTCTATGAAGAGAGGAATACAAGAATGTAGGGTGAAAGCTCAAAGCCTCCAAAAGAAGAAGGTTCTTTAGGAGGAGGAGATAATGGAAATCGAGATAAACCTCTTCCATATCCACCATCATCTTCATCTTAATAGGCATCTTCATCCTCTTCCACTAATACAACCCTTATACTCATCAACATACCTCAAAAGGAATTGGTAAAACACCCGTGTTATGTTAAATTTGAACTACCCATGTATAATGGTGAAGCGAATGGATATAACCTTGAAAATTGGGTTCGTTAGTTGGAGGTCTATTGCAAAATTCAAAACCTTCAATATGATAATACAAAGATTTAACTATCTTCCTTGAGACTAGAGAGTGCAACACTAATATGGTGGGAAGACAAGACACAAGAAGAGATAAAAATAACATGGTAAGATCTCAATTTTTGGTTTGATTTCATTGCTGCAATTAAAGACAATTTAACCCTCTAGCATATATCCAGAAAACCATCATGAATTGGCAGAACTTTAGATAACTTGAAGGTAAAAATGTGCAAGATTACACACAATAATTTAGAAGAAGGTCTCTAATGTTAGGTGTATATTTGCAATCACAAGATATTTACTGAAGTATATAGAGGGTTTACATAGTTACCTTAGGCATACTATCCTTATTTTTAATCCCAATAGTCTAGATGAGGTTTGTGTGCAAGGAACTCATCTTGAGGCAAGAGGGAAAAATACTCCAGAAGAGGGTGGTAAAAATCCATTTAAGGGTAAAGGAAAAGAAAATGGTTTCAAAGGGAAAGGAAAGAAAAATGCATGCATTAAGAAGGAAGGAGAGAAAATAAGATGAAATCATTGTTCCAAAGAGGGTCATGATGAAGCTTATTATTGGAAGTTTAATCCTAAGATGAAACCAAAGAAATTCAACAAGAAAAAATAAAAGACAATTGCAACCACTCAACTAGATTTTGGATCCGATTCAGGTGATGAAACTAAAATCACAGCCATGGGGATTAAAGGTAAGGACTCCATTGCTAGAACTAGTACTTCAAATTTACACAATGAAACTCCAAATGGAAATAAGAGGATAAAAATTTTCCACATAAGGGTAATCTCAAAACATAACAAAATTGATACTCTTTTTGATAGTGGCTCTCAAGCCAATCTCATCTCTGAAAACATTTTCAAAAGTGTAAACTTTGAAACCACAAGATCATAATCCATATCCATTAGAATGGATGTGTGACAATGCACAATTGCAAGTAACTAGAAAGTGTAGACTGAAATTTTCCATTACTGCAAATTTCATAGATGAAGTGGAACTTGATGTTGTGCCATTAAACATATGTGGTATAGTTTTGGGCAGCCCATATCTCTATGACAAAAAAAATATCTTCCATAGACATGAAAACAAATACCATTTGTTCAAATATGGAGTAGAATACATTGTAACAGCCCATAGCAAGAAACTAAATCTTTCACTTGTAAATGCAGGGTAGATGAAAAGACTAGTGAATTCTAGCAAGAATTTTGTGCTTCTAATGATCAAACCCAAGAATGATACTGATAATGAAGCTTTTCAAGGTTGTGACACAATATTTAAATTTGAATTGGTCGATGTTGTTAAATAATATGATGAGATGTTTCAGGAACCAAAAGGATTGCCTCCCAAGAGAGGAATCCAACATGAAATACAGTTGCAACAAGATTGTCCTCTTCCTAACATTGGCATGTATAAGATGTCAGTGATGGAAAGTGAAAAAATTAAAAATAAAATTCAAGAGTTGTTGGATAAAGGGATCATCAGGACAATTTATTCACCATGTAGGTCACCTATTGTTTTGGTGCCAAAGAAGGATGGAACATGGTGCATGTGTGTGGACTTTCGTGCATTGAACAAGATTATGGTAAATAACCATTACCCACTACCTAGAATGGCTGATTTACTTGATCAATTGAAAGATGCAAAGTATTTTACTAAGTTGGACTTAAGGAGTGGCTATGATCAAATTAGAATAGCTGAAGGAGACATTTGGAAGACAAAATTCAAGCCAAAACAAGGTTTTTTTGAATGGCTAGTTATGCCTTTTGGTTTATGTTATGCTCCTGCTACCTTCATGCATGTGATGAATGATGTGTTGAGTCCATTTATTGATGAGTTTTTTATAGTATACTTAGATGAAATCTTAATTTTCATTAAATCTCATGATGAACATGTCATGCACGTGAGAAAAGTACTTGATGTCTTAAAGAAAGAACAATTGTATTTAAATTTGTCAAAGTGTGAGTTTGGAAAAACTTCTTTAGTTTACTTGGTTCATATTGTTGTAGGAGGTGAGTTGAAAATAGATTCCTCCAAGGTTGATGTAATTTTGAATTGGCCAAGGCCCAAGATAGTTACTAAGGTAAGAAGTTTTTTGGGAGAATCCCAATAATGGAGGAAATCCACTGATAATTTTTCTTCCATAACAGCTTCTTTGCATGCATTGAATAGTGTAAAAAAGGTTTTTCCGGGGAGAGGCAACCAATAAAAGTGTTTGGATAGGGTCCCCAGGGGTATAATTGAATTAAGTTAGTCATTTTTTGTAAAGAATTTTGTAAATGATGTAAAGTCTCCACGAAATGTGGATGCAGAGCGCGTAGATAGATAGGAATCAAAGGGTCTTAGCCCCTCATTTTGGTCAGTTTTGAAGACTCACCCATGAGCCTGGGGCCATGGTATTGTATTAGAAAATCTATAAATAGTTGAGTCTTAGTGAGTCTTAGAGATAGCTTTAGATAGAGAATCGGGTACATTGAAGAGTTTTGTTGTCTTGAGAAAGAGCTAAGGCAGGTGTAGAAAATCTATGATAGGTTAACACGATAATGCAATATAAATCAAAGCAGAATACTATAACCTACTTCTACTATCAATTTGCGAAAGATTAAATATCGAGCTGAAAAATATAACTAGAAGAAGAAGAATCAATGGCACAATACACATGAAAATACTTTGGGGAAATCCTCAGCTAAAATCCCCACACTATTATATTATCATACATGGTGGAAATACATAGGAATTATAAAAAGCCTGAGCTATCACAGATAGCCAGCTCTCAGTACAATCCTCACAGATGCTCACAGGCAATATTGGCTTCTCTCCAGCCTTCCTCTCTGCCCTCCAAGCTCCTATTTCCTTGCATTGTTCCTTGTGGATGGTTTCCTCTTACCAAGTGGAAAACCTCCCTTCAGAACTACATAATCCTCAAGGATAAATCCTTGATTGCATGCATGCGTTTTCTCCACGAGAAAACACATGCAACAGATAGTACACTGTCCTTGAATATTAATCTCAACTGGGTCTTTCTTACAATAGACATGCATGAGTTTATGATGAGGGAATCTTCAGTTAACTGGAGTAGCACTAGTTGAGTTCATTAATGCATCAACTAGCTGTTAACTCTCTATTAGTCCCTCAAACAGTTTGGAACTAATTTAACTGGACTTAACTCAATAAAATGAGTTAACTAATTACAACTCAAATACAACTCAATCTTATCTCGTTAATTTAAGGGATAACTCTTGCATGACTTCAGAATGACTTCTAACTTGAAATTCTCCAACTAATTAATTTAAAATAAATTAATTAATTATTTCCAAGTAGCTGTTAAGACTAAATTCAATTTTAATTCACAATTTAATTAAAGGAAAAATTAAATTGGAATATTCTTGTTGCCATATTTCAACACTCCCTCTCAACAAGAAAGGGATTATCTACCACCCCGATTCTATCTCTATGGAACTCGAATTTACACTTTGACAATGCCTTTGTCAAAATGTCAGCATCTTGCTCCTCTGTCAAAATATACTTCAACAACATGATCCTCCTCGACCTATGAAAAGCCATGGGCAACAAATATTGCCTTATGATTCTCCACACTACCATCAGTAGCTTGCTTTACCTTGTAAAGCCAATAGGAACTCACAACTGACTTATTCTCCAGTCTTGGAACCAAGTCCCAAACACTGTTATGAACTATGGAGTCATACTCCTCCAGCATAACATCAACCCAAATTGGCTTTTGCATTGCTTCCTCAAAGGAAGATGGCTCAGTCTCAACACATTCCCCAACAAGGGCCATGTATCCAGTGTACCTCTTAGGTGACCTCCTCTGTCTGCGATGAGAAGATGGTGCTCCCACATTCTCTCTCGCATCCTCCAGTAATCTGCCAGCTTCTCTTGTGCACTTCCATCCATATTTGGAAGACTTTGCTTGAGTGGATGTCTCCACTCTTGTAACCTCTACATGTGTTTGCTCCGCATCAGTCTGAGGCTCCTCCTCCTTAGGAACCAACAGTTCCTCCATAGCATGTAGTTGGGGCTCCCTCTCAAGGGAACCTCGCATGGCCTTCTGCTAATCAAACTTGACATCTCTAAAAACTACTATCCTCTGACTGGTAGGCGAGTACACCTGATAGTTGTGAGGTGTATCAGTGTATCCCACAAATATCCCCAACTTTGCTCTAGTCTCAAGCTTCTTCAGTGCATCCTTTGTCACATGGCAATGTACTGATGAGCCAAAGAACCTGAAGTGACCCAAATTTGGTCTCTTACTTGAGAAATCTTCCTCTGGTGTCTTCATCACAAGTATGTGATGTGGGATTCTATTCTGCAAATAGACAACTGTGTTACATGCCTCAGCCCACAAGCAAAGTGGTAGGCCTTGGTCATGCAGCATTTCCCGTGCCGCCCCTACAATATTTCTGTTCTTCCTCTCGGCCACCCCATTCTGCTGTGAGTTATGAGGTGTCGTCAACTCTCATTTAATTCCTTCCACTACATAGAAGTACTCTTGAGAGACATATTCTCCACCATTGTCACTTCTCAAGGCCTTGATCTTCTTCCCTGACTCTTTCTCAACCAAATATTTGAACTCACAAAACTTTGTGAAAGTTTGGTCCTTCTTTTGCATGAAATAAATCCATCATTTACGAGAATAGTCATCAATGAAAATCACATAATACCTTTTCTTCGCTATGGATGCTATCGAGAATGGTCCACACAAATTAGTTTGAACTCGCTCTATGATAGCCTCTGCTCGACTGTCTCGATCATGAAATGAAGACTTGGTGTACTTTCCCAAGGTACAACCTTTGCATGTGTTGACTTGCTCAAGTTTACCTTTGGGAAGTCCTGTAGATATTTGCTACATTATCTTCAAAGCCCCATGATGCAAATGGCCCAATCGCCTGTGCCACAACTTGCCAATGTCTTAGCTTTGCACCAATCCTTCTTCTGTAATGAATGTTGCACAATCATCTACCTCTAGTTTATAGAGATTCTTCACCTGAATCCCTATCCTCTTGGTCTGACCCATGTCTATGTGTCTTAGGAACACCTTTCCTTTACTGAAGACAACATTGTAGCCTTTGTGCTCCAACATCACAACCAATATGAAGTTCTTCTTCAGTCCAAGCACATGCATCACATCTTTCAAGGTGAGAGGAGCTCCATACTCCCTCTGAAAAGCAACCGTGCCCATTCCTAAAACAATATACCTTCCATCATCACCCATCTCTATGTGCATATTGAGGTCTTTATCCTCCAAGGCACTGAATAAATTTTTATCATCGATCATGTGGAATGAGTCTCCACTATCAAGATACTAGACATAATCCATCATCGATGACACTATGCATGTGATGAGGTTAAATTCCATTTCGAAATGAGAGGTTAATGCCTCACCTTTCGATCCTTTAGAGGATCCCTTCTTGGACTTCTTCGATGGGCAATTAGTCGCATAATGTCCCATCTTCTGACAATTAAAGCATATTACTTTAGATATGTCACCCTTCTTCCCTCCATCAGAAGAATTCGATTTGAAATGGGAAGCATTCCCCTTCCATTTCCTTGCCTTTCTTGCTAAGGCTAGATTTTCTTCATAATCATTCATGGATGAAGAACCATCTCATGTGCCCCTCCTGATCTCCTCTTGCATAAGATCCGATCATAGTCATTCCCAATCCGGAAGTTTCTCCCTTCCATTGACAAATTCTTGGTAGTTATTCCAACTCTTTGGAAGGCCAAGGAGAGTAAGGCTCACCATATCATCATCGAAAATAGTTATTCCCACACTGTGAAGCTCATCTTGTTTAGATATTTGGAAATAGTATCGCGCTTCTCCATCCTGATTCTTCGAAGCTTATCTTTGAGCACCAATTTCCTATGGTCGCTACTATTTTGGTATAGGTCCTTCAATGTCTTCCACATTGAAAATTGAGTATCCTTCCCATGGAGACTCGAGACAATATGGTCTCGAACTCCCTCAAGGATGATCTGTCTCACCTTTGCCAGACACTTCTTCCAATCAGCCAACTCTTGTCCATTTGTTGAAGCTGGCTTTGGGTTTTCTTGATTAATGAATTCCTTCAAGGCATTGTCTTCTAATACAACCTCCATTCTATCTTTCCATGCTATGTAATTCGAGCTACCTTCCAAGGCATACTCGAGTCTCAAGCTGTAGAACGCCATTGGCCAACCTTGAAGTATGATATGAATTTGATTTGCACCTGCAACCCTGAACTTCAAACTCCGAATTCTCTTCTCAATATACTGTTCATAGCTCTAATACCATGTAGAAAATCTGTGATAGGTTAACACGATAATGCAATATAAATCAAAGCAGAATACTATAACCTAATTCTACTATCAATTTGCGGAATCTTAAATATCGAGCTGAACAATATAACCAGAAGAAGAAGAATTAATGGAACAATACACATGAAAATACTTTGGGGAAAGCCTCAGCTAAAAACCCCACACTATTGACTATTATCATACATGGTGGAAATACATATGAATTATACAAAGCCTTAGCTCTCACAGCTAGCCAGCTCTCAGTACAATCCTCACAGATGCTCACAAGCAATCTTGGCTTCTCTCTAGCCTTCCTCTCTGCCCTCCAAGCTCCTATTTCCATGCATTGTTACTTGTGGATGATTTTCTCTTACCAAGTGGAAAAGCTCCCTTTAAAACTGCGCAATATTCAAGGATAAATCCTTGACTGCATGCATGAGTTTCCTCCATGAACAAACACATGCAACTAATAGTACAATGTCCTTGAACATTAATCTCAACTGGGTCTTTCTTAGAATAGACATGCATGAGTTTCTAATGAGGGAATCTTTAGTTAACTGGAGTAGTACTAGTTGAGTGCATTAATGCATCAACTCACTGTTAAACCACTATTAGTTCCTCAAATAGTTTGGAACTAATTTAACTAGACTTAACTCAGTAAACTGAGTTAACTAATAATAACTCAAATATAACTCAATCTTATCTCCTTAATTTAAGGGATAACTCTTGCATGAATTCAGAAAGACTTCTAACTTGAATTTCTCCAACTAATTAATTTAAAATAAATAAATTAATTATTTTCAAGTAGCTGTTAAGACTAAATTTGATTTTAATTCACAATTTAATTCAAGGAAAAATTAAATTGGAATATTCTTGTTGCCGTTTTTCAACACTCCCTCTCAACAAGAAAGGGATTATCTGCCACCCCATTCATGTCTTTATGGAACTCGAATTTACAATTTGACAATGCCTTTGTCAAAATGTTAGCATCTTTCTCCTCTACCGAAATATACTATAGCAACATGATCCTCCTTGACCTCTGAAAAGAAAGATTGTCCTCTTCCTAACATTGGCATGTATAAGATGTCAGTGATGGAAAGTGTAGAAATTAAAAATAAAATTCAAGAGTTGTTGGATAAAGGGATCATCAGGACAATTTATTCACCATGTGGGTCACCTAATGTTTTGGTGCCAAATAAGGATGGAACATGGCGCATGTGTGTGGACTTCCATGCATTGAACAAGATTACGATAAATAACCATTACCCACTTCCTAGAATGGATGATTTACTTGATCAATTGAAAGATGCAAAGTATTTTACTAATTTGGACTTAAGAAGTGGCTACCATCAAATTAGAATTGATGAAGGAGACATTTGGAAGACAACATTCAAGCCAAAACAAGGTTTGTTTGAATGGCTAGTTATGCCTTTTGGTTTATGTTATGCTCCTGCTAACTTCATGCGTGTCATGAATGATGTGTTGAGGTCATTTCTTGATGAGTATGTTATAGTATACTTAGATGAAATATTAATTTTCATTAAATCTCGTGATGAACATGTCATGCACGTGAGAAAAGTACTTGATGTCTTAAAGAAAGAACAATTGTATTTAAATATGTCAAAGTGTGAGTTTGGAAAAGCTTCTTTAGTTTACTTGGTTCATATTGTTGTAGGAGGTGAGTTGAAAATAGATTCCTCCAAGGTTGATGTAATTTTTAATTGGCCAAGGCCCAAGATAGTTGCTAAGGTAAGAAGTTTTTTGGGGGAAGCCCAATAATGGAGGAAATTCATTGCTAATTTTTCTTCCATAACAGCTCCTTTTCATGCATTGACTAGTGTAAAAAAGGTTTTTCCGGGGAGAGGCAACCAACAAAAGTGTTAGGATAGGGTCCCCAGGGGTATAATTGAATTAAGTTAGTCATTTTTTGTAAATAATTTTGTAAAATATGTAAAGTCTCCACGAAATGTGGATGTGGAGCGTGCATATAGATAGGAATCAAAGGGGTCTTAGCCCCTTGTTTTGGTCAATTTTGAAGACTCACCCATGAGCTCGGGGCCATGGTATGGTATTAGAAAATATATAAATAGTTGAGTCTTAGTGAGTCTTAGAGATATCTTTAGCTAGAGAATCAGGTACATTGAAGAGTTTTGTTGTCTTGAGAAAGAGCTAAGGTAGGTGTAGAAAATTTGTGATAGGTTAACATGATAATGGAATATAAATCAAAGCAGAATTATATAAACTACTTCTATTATCAATTTGCAGAAGCTTAAAGATCGAGCTGAACAATATAACTAGAAGAAGAAGAATCAATGGCACAATACACATGAAAATACTTTGGGGAAAGCCTCAACTAAAAACCCCACACTATTGTATTATCATACATGGTGGAAATACATAGGAATTATATTAAGCCTTAGCTCTCATTGTTAGCCAGCTCTCAGTACAATCCTCACAGATGCTCACAGGAAATCTTGGCTTCTCTCAAACCTTCCTCTCTGCCCTCCAAGATCCTATTTCCTTGCGTTGTTCCTTGTGGATGGTTTCCCCTTACCAAGTGGAAAACCTCCCTTCAAAATTGCGTAATCCTCAAGGATAAATCCTTGACTGCATGCATGAGTTTTCTCCATGAGAAAACACATGAAACTGATAGTACATTGTCCTTGAACATTAATCTCAACTGGGTCTTTCGTAGAATAGACATGCAGGAGTTTCTGATGAGGGAATATCCAGTTAACTGGAATATCACTAGTTAAGTGCATTAACGCATCAACTGACTGTTAACTCACTATTAGTTCCTCATATAGTTTGGAATTAATTTAACTTGACTTAACTCAGTAAAATGGGTTAACTAATTACAACTCAAATATAACTCAATGTTATCTCCTTAATTTAAGGGAAAACTCTTGCATGACTTCAGAAAGACTTCTAACTTGAATTTCTCCAACTAATTAATTTAAAATAAATTAATTAATTATTTCCAAGTAGTTGTTAAGACTAAATTCGATTTTAATTCACAATTTAATTCAAGGACAAATTAAATTGGAATATTCTTGTTTCCATATTTTAACAACATGAAGGCTCTACTTCCCGCGCTTAGGTAGAGAAGGGAAGGATCATGTAGCTGAGTGCGCAAGAGGCCTGGGTAGAGTCCGTAGCTGAGTGCGCGGACCCTTGCAGCTATTTGCGCAGGGTAGAGAGCCTGTAATCTATGAATGGAAGATCAATAAAGACAACTTTTTCGAGAATTACTGTGTATTTATTTTGAATCTATTTATTCTATCATTTACCAATTGAATGATACGTTTTATGAAATATTGAATGAATACTATGTGAATTCACTGAATCTGTCTTAATAATGTATGAAATGAATGGTTACCCACTTCCGCGAAGTTAAAATCTTTCTCTCTTATGTTTCTGATGAATTAACTAGATCTACGTGAACTCTGATCTAGGGTTTCTTGTTGATGTGCGAAAGTAGGTAAATCAACTGCTTAAGGTTCACAAATACTGATCATGGACCTTCGCGAAGCTCTGTAGGTAGCTTTAACTTAGTTACAGTAAAGATCCCTAGAAGTGTATTGATATGTGTGGAGTTAGATCTAAGGAGTTGAAAGACATCACACTAATCTTTGGATGTAGAAACTTGGTTCTTGCATCCCCCAATACTGCTTCAGGTGGGACTGCAGCCTGCGCTACACGGGTTGTTGCAAAAAAGGGCCAGCAGTGAAGGGTTTTGTTGGTTGGCACAACTTCGAACTTAGGTTAGGACCCCTGTTTTTGAGAGTTTGGTATCTAAGGATAAATACTAATTTCCTAGATAAGTAGCCATATCTAGAACAATAGTTTAAAGTGTTTTAGTATTTTCCTATAAGCAATAGATAAGATGAGAAGATGAGAAGACCTACTTGTAGTTCTACTTTCCTCTCATTGCCCTTTTATCGATCCTGTCACTCCTTCCCATACTTAATACGCTTGAGAAGTACATGTAAACAAAACATAAAACAAAGAATTGATCAAAGCAAAAGATCTATTGAATATAAGTGAATGGAATCAGATACATTTCACACATATAAGCATTATAAAACAATACAAACATATGGGATAAAGGTTCAAACACTTTATTTAATAGAAGAAGGAACTACAACCATTTGTGTCTGATTCAAAGCCATTCCTCTAGCTTGGATCCCATCCAAATCACATCAAAAGCATGACAAACTTGTAGCATTACAATACTTGCTTCAAAGCCAAATCTCATAGCAACGTTGTCTCCTCACAATTAAACATAATCAAGTCCTTGATCACTTAGAAGAGTGGTAAATTTATAGGGAGATGAAGGAGATTTTGTCATAAGTGTTGGAATTGAATGGCCTTCCATACTTAGAATTATTTCCATGGAGGAAGGGACGAGAGGATAGGATGCATCTTAACTCATTCCTCATCCATTTTTGAGCTCATAGGAGTTGATAAGTGAGGGAACCTTCTAGATGACTCCAAAAGATAAGAATATTCGCCAATCCCTATGTGAATTTCACTCAATATCGCCCAACGCGGGTGAAAGGAAGCCTAAGTGCTCTGCAGAGAACCTTGGCATGGACTTAACTGCTCTACAACACATCCTTACAAGGGCCTACCTGTGTTGGTCCCTCTAGAGGCTTTTTTTGGATGTCTTCAAGTCATGAAAATGTCTAGGAAGGAGGCATTCAAGGGGGTGACTTGTTTAGGGCATGTAGCAACTGAAATTAGGGTTTGATTGGCCCTAAAACACTGATATGGATGATGGGATTGATGTGCCCAAATGGATATGTAATAGCTGCCCCTAAAGCATGAAGTCAAAAAAATGCCAATGTCGAATGAAATGATTTACGATGTGATGAGGAGGTATCGAAGTGGAATGTGACCTGCATCAATTACAATACATATATCATGATATTTGATTTTACATGAATTGTTGAGGGAAGTCACACCCATGCTCAGCTTATAAAATTTCATTACATGTACATAAAAAATCGTCTACAAATATAGACCCATCATTGGAATGACCATTAATGTAAAGCCATTGTACATATGATTTAGTACTCCTGAAATCACAGCCCGAATGGATGAAACTAGATCCGGGGTCTTCTATCCCATTCAATCGTTCGCTAAAGTATGAGTCTAACCATGTGAGTATATGATCTGAAGTCGAACATGGGAAGACACCATATGATTACAAACCAATGATTTAAGTTGTTAACAGATACAAGAGAAATCACCGATAATGATAATGATCCTCAAGGTACTCAGTACATTCTGCATGGTATGAATGGATGATTTGATGTCGAACACCATACAAAGTCTTTCGTTCGAAGGCCATTGATGTCAACCTATCACTGGAAGCGACAAACCTACCATTGATGTATGCAAGCCTCAAGGTACTTGAAGGGTGTTTCTAAGTCAACTTCTTGGATAATGTGCTGATGTCGATAAGAAGAGACTCGTCGCAGGAGGGCCTTGATGTATCCCACATCAATGACATGAAATGAGTGTAGTGATTCTAGAGATGGAATTTGAATGATGACACAAGGTTCAGTAATTGTGGTCATGAAAATGAAGGTTTATGGTATTGCGAAGGATGAATTTTGACTGAATGGCTTCTCTTGAACATGTCAGTGACACTAAAATGAATTGGTAGCATTGACCTAAAAAAAGGTGATGGATGGTATGATAGACCAACGGTGTGATAACCATCAAGCTAATAACTCAACCCAAATAGTCATGGTGATGGAATGAAAGTGTCATGTTCAAGAGCGACCTGCTACCATAAAGTGGTTTCCCCTCTTTCCCATTTTCCCCAGTCATTGCTGACCAGTACCTCTTTATTTTTATCAAGCTTGAGGAGGATAACATATTCTTGTTGTATAATTCCACCCTTCGAGTGAATCCATCACTATTTGATGTTTTTACGAGTCTAGCGAAGGTGAAACTCGGTCTTGTCTAGATGGACGAGTTTGTCGCTATTTGATGTTTTAACGAGTTTAACGACAAAGATAACTCGGTCCTTTTCATGTTTAGAGAGTTTGAAAAGGGACAAAAAGAAAACTCCACAAGTTATTTTTCGGAAATTAATCTCTCAAGCCCAAAAAAACGTAAAATAATACAAGAGATATATCATTTCCAATCCGTTAAAGAGCTGGAAAGGACAAGCGCTTGGCAATATTTTCATGTTTAGAGGGTTTGAAAAGAGCTTAAAGATTCCACATTGAGGAACGAGTGGTGTCTAGGGTAGCAACTGGTTCTAGTGATGTTGGAACTTCTCAAAACATGTTGATTTATGTGAAGAGGTTGGCTAATAAGACCACTCATTGTAACTATTCCTCAAAAAGGGTAAACCAACCAAGTGAAAGCATATGATCGACCAAAGGGATGGTGGAAATGGGATGAAAAAACCAAGGCTCATCTAATGAAAAAGGTTGATAGAATGGAAATCATGAGGGTTAAAAGTGGAAATGGGTTCATTTTTACCTAATCTTGAACCATAGGGAACTATGCTTGGGTTTAGTTTCATTTTTACACAAGCTTGAAATGAAGAACTATTCTTGAATTCAGTTTCATTTTTAGACAAGCTTAAAACGAAGAACTATGCTTGGATTCAGTTTCATTTTTACACAAGCTTGAAATAAAGAACTATGGTTGAGATTAGTTTACATGTCCCTAGCATGATGAAAGGGAGAGTCTCCTGTAACTAGATTGAAGTCATTGTGGTGAAGCAGGATGATTATCTAACACCTTTTTGGCTTTGTCTAGATAGGGAAAAAGGTGAATGGGGTGATTCCCTTCACATAACCTATAGGGAAACTTAACTTTACCACTAGGTGCATGCCTCCCAAGATTCATTACATGAATCACCTAAGTAGACTACTTGTGGCTATCAGGTGGATGGAATGAAGGTTCATTTATGAGATCAAGTGAAAGACTCGACTGGGATTTTATGAGGTCTAATCAAAGACTCAAGTTGGAACTTTGCTCCAGGGGAACTTGTTTCATTTTTTAATGAGATTGACACAAGACAAGGAACTCTGCTCAGATTCCTTGTTTCGTTTTTTAATGAGATTGACACAAGAAAGGAACTATCCTCATACCCTTTGTTTCATTTTTTAACAAGGTTGACATAAGACCAGGAACTATCCTCATATCCTTGGTTTCATTTTTTAACGAGGTTGACACAAGATAAGGAACTATCCACATTTTCCTTGGTTTATATTTTTTAACGAGGTTGACACAAGACAAGGAACTATCCTCATATCCTTGGTTTCCTTTTTTAACGAGGTTGACACAACACAAGGAACTATCCTCATACTTCTTTGTTTCATGACCCATGATAGGAGGTCATGATTTCTAAGAGGTTCTCATCTGATGGGAGAAAAATGCTTTGGAAGAAGAGATCTAGTTCCAATTCCCCCAGTACATAGTGTACAACATCACTGAGTTGATCGTCAATTGATGTAGGCATGGAACAGGTTGCCACATAATTAAACCGTGGCGGGGATGATACCATTGGTACAAAAGGACCACTTAGGGAATATGGTTGACTAGAAGCCATATTTGGACCAAGAAATGAAAGCTGGTCAACGGTGACAATTATGCCTTCATGCAGAAAACAAATCACTCGAAAGAGTGTTAAAACAATAGCTCCCATGTCATAAAAATATCCGTGCCTAAGAAGCAAATTCTAATCTAAAGGGCCTAGGACACCATCACATTGAGATAAAAAAAAATTCCTTGCAAAGTAATAGGCAACTGAGGAAGGATTCCTAATGGTTGACTGGTTCCTCGATTAAAGGCCAATAGATTCTAGGTAATAGGCACATGCGGCAGAAAACTGAGCACTTTCCAAGCAGTGGAGGAAAGGATACTCATAGATGCACCTTCATCTATAATAGTGCCAGATACGATCATATTATAAACTTGTACTATGATCTGGAAAGGCACATAAAAAGGAAGACAAAATCATGCTAGTCAATTCCAATCAAAGGAAGTGACCAGACTACTTGAAGGGGGTACCGTAGAAACTGGAAAATTAACCCCTTATGTTATGAGAATGGGAGGATTTTCCTCCTATCTTGATGGAATGAAGGTTCTGATTTATGATATCAAGTGAAAGACTCGACTTGGAAAATTTGGAGAATTTGGTATCTACAAATAAATACTAATTCCCTAGATAAGTAGCCATATCTAGAACAATAGTTTAAAGTGTTTTAGTCTTTTCCTATAAGCAATATATAAGATGAGAAGATGAGAAGACCTACTTGTAGTTCTTATTTCGTCTCGTCTCCCTTGTATCGATCCTGTCACTCCTTCCCATACTTAATATGCTTGAGAAGTACTTGTAAACGCAACAGAAAACAAAGAATTGATCAAAGCAAAAGATATATTGAATATAAGTGAATAGAATTAGATACATTTCACACATATAAGAATTATAAAACAATACAAACATTTGGGAGAAAGGTTCAAACACTTTATTGAATAGAAGAAGGAATTACAACCATTTGTGTCTGATTCAAAGACATTCCTCCATCTTGGATCCCATCCACATCACATCAAAAGCATGACAAACTTGTAGCATTACAATACTTGCTTCAAAGCCTTACTTAGCATTACAATAAAATAATTAGCATTAATATAAAGAGGTACTGGTCAGCAATGACTGGAGAAAATGGGAAAAAATGGAAAACCACTTTATGGTAGCAGGTCGCTCTTGAACATGACACTGTCATTCCATCACCGTGACTGTTTAGGTTGGGTTATCAGCTTGATGGTTATCACACTGTTGGTCTATCATGCCATCCATCACTTTGTTTTGGGTCAATATTACCAATTCATTTTAGTGTCACTAACATGTTCAAGAGAAGTCATTCAGTCCAAATTCATCCTTTGCAATACCATAAAGCTTCATTTTCATGACCGCCATTCCTAAACCTTGTGTTGTCATTCAAATTCCATCTCTAAAATCACTACACTCATTTCATGTCGTTGATGTGGGATACATCAAGACCCTCCTGTAATGATTCGCTTCTTGTTGACATCAACACATTATCCAAGAAGTTGACTTAGAAACACCCTTCTAGTACCTTGAGGCTTGCATACATCAATGGCAGGTTTCTCACTTCCAGCGATAGGTTGACATCAATGGCCTTCGACCGAAAGACTTTGTATGGTGTTCGACATCAAATCATCCATTCACACCATGCAAAATGTATTGCAGTACCTTGAGGATCATTATCATTATAGGTAATTTCTCTCGCATCTGTTAATAGCTTACATCATTGGCTGGTAATCAGATGGTGTATTCCCATGTTCAACTTCAGATCATATATTCACATGGTTAGACTCGTACTTGAGTGCATGATTGAACGGGATAGAATATCCCAGATCTAGTTTCATCCATCCGAGATGTGATTTCAAGAGTACTAAATCATATCTACAATGGCTTTACATTAATGTGCATTCCAATCATGGGTATATATCTGTAGACACCTGTTTATGTACATGTAATGAAAGTTTATAAGCTGAACATGGGTATGCCTTCCCTCAGAAATTCATGTAAAATCAAATATCATGATATATGTATTGTAATTGATGTAGGTCACCTTCCACTTTGATACCTCCTCATCACATCAAAAGCATGAAAAACTTGTAGCATTACAATACTTGCTTCAAAGCCAAATCTCATAGCAACATTATCTCCTTACAATTAAACATAATCCAACCCTTGATCACTTAGATGAGTGATCAATTTATAGGGAGATGAAGGAGGTTTTGTCATAATTGGTGGCATTGAATGGCCTTCCATACTTAGAATTAGTTCCATGGTGGAAGGAATGAGAGGATAGGATGCATCTTAACTCATTCCTCATCCATTTTCGATCTCATATGAGTTGATAAGTGAGGGAACCTTATAGATGACTCCAAAAGATAAGAATATTCTTGTTGGCTTATTGAGGCCTGACCTGGGTTCGGAAGGGTTTTAGCCAAGCAAATCCCGCACTACTGGCCCTTTCGGCAACAATCCGTGGAGTGCAGACTGAAGTCTCACCCGAGGTAGTATGGGAGGGTGCTGGAACCAGGTTTCCACACCCTAGGGATGTCTTGATGAAGTCTAGAGGGGTTGCAAACCAATTTACGCACTCGTGCTATTCTGCACAGCTGTCTGGCCCTCATGCAGTTCTACGACGAGACACTTCCTAGATTCCTTATTATTACGTTTATTATAGATCTGATCTAATCTTAAGGTCTTTAATCAAGCATTCAACCATATAACCGGTGCGTGCAACCATAAATATTAAATTCATGCATAAAATCATAACATAAGAATAAACATATAGATATGCGACCAGATGCACAATAATTCAGAAAACACTTATCTTTATTGATCTTTTGTTCAGTACAATCCAATTCCACCCTACGCAATCAACTGTAGGGGTTTGCGCACATAGCTGCAGACTCTACCAGGCCTTTGCACACAGAGCTGTAGAGCCTACTCTTACTACCACCAAACCTGACTCAGACTTAGAGACTCAGAACAATAACCCATTACCTTCAGATCTGATCCGGTAGTACCCAAAAACTTACCTTCTACCCTTAGAGCCTTGCTCTTTTTATACATTCTCATGGTCCCCAGACCATGGGTAGGCCGACTCGCTTTCTATTACTTTACATTATTTTTTGGCGGACAACCCTTTGACTTGACCCATTACAATTCGCGCTTTATGCACTTCACGAAGCCTTTACCATACTATTACCCAAAATTGTGGGCTTTCAGCCCCAAAACCGTTACGCAGGGGATTTGCTACCCAACAAGCCCCCAACACAATCATCGTGACTCATCCCGAGTCAATAGGTTGGTGCGTTGATCTTTGCGCGGAGGTCGTCCAACAACTTCTCCGCTTTGCTTACATCCACAACACATTCTTTTGACATCTGTCGTACTCGTTGTGTGTAAGCCTCCAACACATCATTATCAGTTTCACTTGCTTTTCCAAGTTCGTATACTGCCTGCATGTGTGCTAGCTTCCCTTCGATGTTGGCAGTGACCGTGAATGCCTCATCAAGCAAGGCTTGGATGCGTTCTTTAGGCACTACTTCTTTTTGTTGAGCGACATCGACTTGTGTCTTGAGAGCTTGGGCCTCCCTCATCTTGGCCAATTGTTGGGTAATGGCAACTGTCTGTGCAGTCCCCCAGACATTTTCATAAGCTTGTTGTAACTCTCATACTTTTGTCTCTACCTGCTACAACATTGGGTCGTCTTATAGTGATGTTAGTGTAAGAAGGGATTGATCCAACAATCCTGTGCAATCCTGTATAGTGTGCTTGATCACTTCCAATCCTGCTTAAAGGGTAGGGTGACGCTGCTCTCTGACTTCTGGTGGTGTAGGGGGCTACACTTTCAACCTTAGCTTCGTGATCTACAAGTTCAATTCCCACTGAGCTTTGGCAGCTTCCTCTTGGGCCTTATGGAATCCTGCGGACATGTGATGAATCGTTTCGGCTACTGGGAGTCCCATTAGCACAGCTAGTTTTGGTACATTGCTACAGAACTCCACCATAGCCTATTACAATTCTTAGTTCTATATGACCAAGTCATCGTGCTGTAGATTGACCTACTCCAGATTTCCCTTTTGCTCCATTAAGACTTGGAGGGCGCAGCCTTACCTAGCGCGGAGCTCAGCGGTTACCCCATCCTGTAGCTGGTATAGGGTCTCTCTAGGAAGGGCGGCCAAATTCAATTCCCAAATCCTCATGCCACCTTTGTCTTCTACTAGGATGGTGCCTGCTAGTAACACTAACGTGTTCATTGTGTGGGCGTGCCCCATCTGCTCAGCGGCGGATGTATCGTCCACTCGGTTTGGTATCATCCCTCCTGGGGGTCGCACCTGTAAGGCCTGTAACTGCACTCTGAGCACCCCCAACACAGTTGTTTGCTCTGTCATCAATTCCTCTAGAGCACCCTTAGTAGTATCACATATTGGTTCACTATTGGCAAGAAGATATTCCTCTAAAGTCCTTGCTATCTTCATATTTTTGCGAGCAGGTGACTGCTTCTGGACGCACAGCCTCTTAAGTTGGGTCGAGGCTATGCTCAGGTCCATGCGTTCTTGTGTCTCCACTTCCCCTTGTATGTCTTGCTCCATGGAAATTTCCTGATCCTCCACAATCTCTTTAGAGGGTGCAGTGATGGGTTCTGCTGCTGCCTCGATTGCCTCCCGCTACGTGGACGCTTCCTGTTGCTGGCGCATTCTTTCCCCCAACTTTGTGATGAGTAGCTTGAATTCCTTCTTCACCATTGAGTTGCAATTTTTTCTAATTCAGCCAAGTCTAGGGTGTGCCACTCTGGAGGCCATGCCACTATTGACTCAAAAATTGCATCATCTGTTGCAATGAACAAAAGCTTTACCCATGTTCAAGTTGGATCCTTTCACGCTTGAATATACAGATTACTTATATCCACCTTGAACTTGGTCGCGCTTTGAAAAATTTTGTATACTGTCGGGGATAACCGCGGTCTGTGTTTAATCCATGTCTAGATACTTGCCTCCATAAATATCCAAAAAACCTTGATCTCATGAATCCTTGTGGAGTCTTTTGTAGCCCGGAGCGAGTTATACCACAAGGCTTCAGGTAGGTTCTTCTAAATGTTCGGAAACTATCTGCCCTTCAGCAGCTCTCCTGTAACTAGTAGGATCGATAGGAGCAACCATGCATAAAGGAAAGTCTTACCTTGCTCCTGGACCTCCCTACAATTTGTCAAAAATTCGACATAGAGAAACTGCGCCAAGTTGAACTGAACCCCTTCTACACACTTCTCCGCGAGCGCAATGATAGAGGTTGGCACCTTGTCTGCGTGGCATTTCCTCATGAGCTTACCGGCCAGTAACTGGGTGGCGAGGCGCAACCCTCAGTCTTTGATGCTTGCTATTACATACCCTCGCTTCCGCTTTTCCAGCTTATATTTAGCCTTCATGGCTTCTGCGAGGCCCACGTCACTACTCATTCTTGCTATGGCTGTAGGATTGTTTCCTTTCGTAGGCAGTTGGGAAATTCGGTGTATTAAATCAGCCATGATGGGAATCGATTCCTTTAGCCAGAGATACCCATCATGTACTAGACATAGTAACTATCGGATAAAAAAAACCGTGATGGCTACGCTATGATAATGGGTATCCACCTCAGCTTGAGTAATCACGCCTTCTCCACACCCCATAACCACTTCTGCTGTAGTAATTTCTCTGCGGCCAATTGGGGGAACTTCTCACTGTCCGTGAGATTCCAATCTTTGAACTTGATATTCGGTACTTGACCTAGAAACAGACTGTCAAACCTTATTTCATCCGGAAGAAGCGGGGTCTGGAGCATACTCTTTGTGGCCTCCAGGGACTTTGGTATCTTGGCTGTCCATTTCCACGGAGAGATATATGGAGGTAGCGTTATCGCTGAAGGTATTTTGGAGACATTTTCCTCCTCCTCATCATGTGCTTCAATCTAAGTGATCAGGGCTTGTAAATATTCCTCTTCCTCCTCGATTTCAATGGTTACTGCTTTAAACTTTTCTGCCATTGGCAATTTACTGAATCACAGTGATACCCAGATAGGCCCCATAGTCTACTTGTCTTTCTGGCAGCGTGCGTAGGGAATTTGGAACTTCTGGGGCAGCGGCTGCCTCTCCTGGCTCCTCTTGGGTCAGATAGGGCTCTTTTGCAAACCTTACTCTGGTTCTAGCAGGTTACATGGTTTCTATCCTAGATTCGCTCAGGTACGTACTCACGGTTGGCTAGGTAGCTAGATGCTTGCTGCTCTACACTGGCTTGCATCTCAAATATCCAAGTTTTGTTTTGGGGCAACCCCAAGGGGTTTTATAGGAAGGTTTGAATTTGAGTTTGACCATTCCCTCCACTTTTGTGTCATTAATATCTTTTTGGCAGCAAATATTTTCATATCTAGCTCTAAATTCCTGTCTTAATGGCCCGCTGCCCGCTCCTTTCCGCCATAAATTTGACTTCTTGTCATGAATAGTGACGTCAATGGCCACCTCCTAGCCTTCCCACGCAGTAGTGAAAATTCTTATTGTTATCAGGAAAACTAGTGTCTATTCAGAACTGCTAGTCCCACTAAGATGGGTAGCTATCTTAGAAACAAACAAACTAAAGTCACTTGTGTTCTCCTTTATGATAGATAGATGAGAAAGAAGTAGAGAGTACCAACCTCAGTCTTTCGCTTGGCTCCTTGCTTGCTTCCTTTCCCCTTTGACAGAATGTCACCACTCCTTCCTTACTTGTCCCGCTTCAAAGAGAACCTGTAGAGTCAAAGCAGCATAATACCATAAATGCATAGAGATCTATCACTGTAAACAATATATGATCAGATATATATTGACCATACAAATGCATATATCAACACAATATTCAGAGATACACAAGAATATGGAGGAAAACTCAAATATCTTTATTGATATAAGTAGTAGAAGAGAGAATTACAACCACTTGGTCTGACCCAGTGCCATTCTCCCAGCATGAAAGCCCTCTTCACCTCATACAAAGAAACATCACCCAACAATGTCTTCAAAGAGAAACCAACAACACTTCTTTGCAAATTACAAAATTCCAGCCTCTGGATCTCTTGGATGAGGGATCCATATATAGGTGTTTACAGGAGAGTGAGTCAGCTTCTGGGATTTTGATTAGTGTCAATTCACTGATAGTTCTTGGTTCCACATGGAAATTTCAGATCTCTTACTCATCCCTGGGTGAACTCAGAGAGGCAAGTGTCAAATGAGCAGTTTCTAGAAGATTCTCTGGGTTTCCACCTAGCAAACTTCTTGTGCCATTTGTCTGCTCTCACTCATCGCACCCTATAGAATGGCTTTCCAATATGCATCGCATTTTTTGCATGTGGCAGGTGAGATGCATCACACCTTTAGCACTGGGCAGTCTGTATGGTCCTGCTTTGACCAGTTCTGAGTAGTTTTTCATGGAGAAATTCTGGGAGATGATGTAATCAGCTGACCTTGCCTTTCCCCTTTAGGGTATGAAACAACACTTTTAGGGACTTAGAAGCCCTTGGTTTATGGACATGTATGATTGGGGTTGTGGTGGGCTCTAGTATTGCAGCAATAATGTTGCAACTCCTGGGACTCCCTTCTTTACTTTTATCAACCCGGTAGTTCGTATCAAACTTGGAAGTGACGGTGCTGTATGAAAAACTACTAGCTCTTGCCGTAGCTGTCACTTGGTCAGCTGGCACAAGTCTGCTAGGGGCTTAAGCCAGCTTCTATGATCTCTTAGAAGAAGCTTTTTAACTGATGGATGGAAGCTAACTCAAAGGAAGCTGATCTACTTGCGGAAAGAAACTGAAAGCCAAAAAGTAACGCAAACCCTAATTCTACCAGCTAGTCCTATTGATGCAAAGGAGAGAATGCAAACTATTAAAAGAGATGCCATTACTTGTATGAAGGTAAGATGCATGTGCCTAGGCTACCTCTATCTGAAGAAAACATCTTTTTGTATTTTTGAATAAGTTATCAGAATTATCATGCATGTGTTTTTAACTGCCTTTTTGTTGTGCAGGGGTGGATCAAGGAGGAGAAATGCTTGGAAAAGGTTGGGAAGGTTCAAAGAGGGTCTAAGGAGTCCCTAACACTCTTCCAGAGAGTTTCACAAAGTTTGGCTATCAAGAAACCTCATTTGTGAGCTTCTACAAGAAGTCTGCAGGGGTTCTACAGGATGTTTCAGGAATTTCTACAGGATGTTTAAGCATTGGATTTTGGAGGATGGGTGAGTGAAGGAAGATGCATGGATGGATAAGGAGGTAGGATAGGGGCCTGAAGTGGCCCAGGGACTGGTGGATGGAGTGGTGAGAAGGTGTAGAAGGTTGACTTGGCTTAAAGAAGGCTAAGACAATGGAGGAGAAAGAAGGTAGGGTTACGTCGGCAGAAGAACAGTTGTGAGATGAGGAACCTAACTAGGAGATGGAGCAGCTGGCCTGGACAAAGCTTAGGTGGATGAGAGAGTGGTGGAGATGCCCTGCACGGTGTACACTTAACCGAATCAACCAAGTCCTGCACACAATCGAAATCTTAGCTAATCTATTCTAACTGTCAATGAAACAAATGAACAACAACTTTATTTATAAACAGAACCATGTACAACACTTAAGCAAAGAAACATTTCAAAGGTATGAACGCATAACTAAATTCTACAAATGAAAACATTACACCAAGGATTGCATGGTCAAGCAAACTAGTGTTTTTGTTGGGGCAACACTGTTTCTGCAATTCCAGCCCCTGATCCAATAAGGATGAGGTGAAACTGAGAGTCTTGTCGACCCTTTTCTTGGAGCTTTAACTATTATTATCCTGCCAATCTATTCTAAACATCTGAAGCAATTCTTTTCATAACCAGTGACCTATCTAACCAACACAACTAAATCTGCTTGACAGAAACACATTTCAAATGCATAAAATGAAAATCACGATGCATAAAGAAAAGGTAATAGTACAAAGAAGGAGGCCCTAGGCTCTCAGGTTGGGCCCAACCCCGAGAGCTATGGCTCCTATAGAAAACTCAGAGCTGATATCAAATCAGACTGCTTCTCATTATCAAAAAATAATCATAAGTCAAGAGTTATGCCAAAAATGGCTACAAGAGAACAAAATGAAGTTAGCAGCACTGTAGTGCAAAGTATGCAAGAGTTTCCAAAAGTCCCTCACGAAGGCTGAGGCCTTAAAATTTATACATCACGAGGCCCTAGCTGGCCTCCTAAATCTATGGGACTTGGCTACCCAAATTGTGAGTGAACAACTCCTTCCAAAATCTATTTGGCTGCCTTCTAGATTCGGTTTTGGTGGCCTTTGGAGCTCGGAGTTGGGGGTGAATATCTTGAGGGAGGCTATTTAATGCCATAGACAACCCCCCTACGAATCGTCAACCCAAGCTTGGCTGTCTCCTAGCCCATGACTGCTCAGGTTTGCTCCAACATATGTCAAAAAAACCTGAAATGAGCACGTGTTAGCCACCTAGAAAGAGTGACTACCCTTATTCGTACAAATGACATAAACATACTGAAAAATAATGCATAAGTTATGAAAAATGAAGGATTGAACAAGGATAATTAGGCCAAATGAGCCCAAAATGTTACCAAATTTGGGGCTCATCATCACCCCCCTGCTAAAATGATTGCTCATCCCTGAGCAACTAGTCCATCTCCTCGTCTTTCATTGCTTTAATCGCCACCCTCACATCCCAGGCTTCTGAAGTAGTATCCTCCTCACTGTCATGGAACTCGGCCTTCCTTTCCACCTCTTCCCACTGCTTATGCTCTTCTTTTTCTGTGCTTCCTTCTACCAATCCCAAAAGCAAAGGTGGGCTTAGCTTGAGGCCGATCCAGCTGGCCTGGAGGTTCTGCATGGACTTCTTGTAGAGAGGCACCCATGCCAGGGCCTCCCTCATTCTAGTTGGAGTGTGATATTCCCTGATTTTGAGGCTGTGGGACAATGTGTTCCACCTACGGGTGCAAGCATGAACACAATTGTCCCCTAATAATCGCTCCATATCCTCGAAGTGTGCTATAGCCTGAGCCTGCTGATCCATGTATTTTAATAAAGCCTGAGAGTTGGTTGCTAGGTGTTGGTGGGTTGATATCAATGCAGTGGGGTCCCCTTGCTCTGCTCTAATCAGCAGTGGTTCATGTAGCTCTCGATTCATGTTATCTTTGACCTCTTCCGCTCTCTTTTCTTCGTGGTTTAACCATGAGGTTAGTGCCATCAGCTGCATATCTCCCACGATTGTGTTGGGGTCCCATGAGGTTTCATTTGGAAGGGCCAAATTATGAAGGTAGAACTCTGATAGCTTGGCATTGTCCTCTGTTGAGCTTTTGTTACATAAATATGTGAACTGCTGGGGGTTTTGGATTTGGGAGATACCCATCTATGCCAATGCATTAATTTGGAATTGCAGCCACTGGTCCCGTAGGTATATGCCATAATATTTGGCTGGCTGCCTACATTGCAAAGCGTTCATTGCCCAACTGGCCATGCAGGCCAGTTGTGCCTCCATTTCTTGCACCTGCTATTTTAGAGCTTGTATCTCTATGTTTGCTTGCAATTCTCTTTCCTGTAGTTGCTGGTTTAGTTCCTCAAGATCAGCTTGCATTCCTTCTTTGCCTTGAGGTTCTGCTGTAGTGTCCTCTGATGCTGTGTCCCTTTCTTTCCTCTGTCCTTCTAGCTTTAGTTTGAGCTTCTCATTTTCTTCCTGTAGAAATACTCGCTGGCAGTTTCCCACATGTTTTGCCATAGCCAATTCTCTTCTTGCCTCTTTGAGTTGTTCCTCCAAAGGGCCTATATCTGCTACTCCTTTAGACTTGGCTATTCTCATCCATGTGTGGGTCCTCACCCTTTCTTCCTCTAGTGCAATGAAAAGCGGCACTGTGAATTTCTGTGGAATGATTTTTCCGACCTTTAAAAAGTTATAATAAGAGCCCAAGCTGGGCTGGGGGCTAGGTTCCATAATGTGCTCTACCTCTTCTTCCTTTTGTGGTGATTTGGCTGCCTCCCCTTCCATTCTTTCAGTCTCCTTGAGCTTGGCCAATGTTTCATGTAGCTAATATTTCCATTCTCTCCCTCCAGGTAGATGTCTTCGGGCTCCCACGCTCATAAGTGACTGATAATTTGGAGGGGGACTTCTCCTTTGGCGAGGTAGGGGTGTCTTCAATGGTAATTGGGTCTTTGGATGGAGGTTGGGGCCTACCGATTTTAATTCTTACACTTCTTCTTGCTTTGAAATACAGAGAAGTCTCCCTCTTTTGTTTTTCCTTTGGCTTGGGAGAGGTACTTAGGGTGGCCAGCACAGCTGCTGCCTCCCTAGCAAGAATTTCGGCCGTTTTCTCCTGATGTTTTCCATTTTCATGACTTCCTGTAGAAATCCCTATAGTGGCTGATTTCTGGCTTCCTGTAGAAGCCGTTTTTAAACTTCCTGTAGAAACAGATGGCACCGTTTTAGCCTGCTTGGCTGAGGGTGCTTTTTCTTTTAACTTGGCTGAGGCTGCCTTAGAGGTGCCCTCACTGATGTGGACTTTTTCAGTCCTTTCCACCCTGCTCTGTAGTCTTTTCTCCCTGGGTGTTGGTGTGGTTTTATCACCCCCTGTTTTGGCAGCTTGGTTTTTCTCTTGTGTTCCCTTCTGTTCTTTCTTTGGTGTTTTGCCCGGGGTTTCTTGGCCTTTACCTTTCTTCTCTGCTTGAGTGTGCTCCTTCTCCTCGCTGCTGGAGGAGGTGAGCTCCTCGGCCAAAATTCGGATGTCATCATCCTTAGTCAGATTCCGAAAAGTTTCCCAGGAGAGAGGGACGGTGTACATGTGGAGTGCATCTTCCACGAGGAGTTTGATGAGCCCATGATGGGTTATCTGGTCTGGCATTCCCTCTCTCAGTTTGGTGGCACACTCAGTCATGGATTGCAGTAGGAAGTAAGGAATGCTCAACGTTTTCTCTGAGGGTAGGTCCATTTGGTGCTTGAGTTCTGTGAGCAACCGGAAATGATAGCCATACATGATGCTAAATCGCCCCTCACATGTAATATACTTCATAATCTGGAGGCTGACCTCACTCTAGAACGGCTGTAGGCTGGTTGTTCAAACTCCATTCTTGTCCTCTAAGAATTGTTCCTCTGGAAAGAAGAACTCATTCTTAGCTTTCTGACCCAGTTTTCTCTCCTCCTTATCCTAGGGTACCCCCATCGATAGATCAGTTACTCTGCTAATGAACTGTGGGGTGAGTCTGAGGGTCAATCCTTTGAAGTTGACAATAGCCAATGTCTTTGACTTTGGCTTCAAGGACCTTAGGAATTCTTCTGCAACCTCGTCATCATGACCTTGAAGCTTGTCACAGAATGACATCCAGTGTGCACGGGAAAACAAGTTCACCACCTCAGGGGTTTCCCGTAACTTCTTGGAGTCTGAAGGCTCTTTTCTAATGAACCCTACCGGCATGGTAAAAACTTGTTTTGTTGTCCTGAGCTTGCATTCTCGTGTACAGAAGTAGAGCTTCGAGATTTTCTTAGACAGAGCGCAGAGTTATGTCTCTGTTATGGACATAGTTATACAAAATTCACAACTTTCTACCAGTGAGCCTTGACAGTGGCTCAATTATAATTCAAAACCCCAGAGAAAATCATGCATACACACTATGATGAAAATTCTCATGCAGCAATAAGAAAACGGCTTGTAAATTCATGAATAGACTTTTATTCACGTTTTCCTACCCCTTCAACACGTCGACTTCACCACCTTTTGAATCAATTGCATGGGAGAACTAGGTTCAGGCTTACCTTATTCCAGAATTGCCACCTTCAATGTGAACAGTCCAAATTCCTCCGTAATGCTGGGCTTCCTGTAGCGCAGCTTCCTGTAGGAGTCGTGCACGGATTCTGGGGAAAGCTTCAGTGGTTCTGGACCTTCTGTGCAGCAACAGGATGTTGGAACAAGCTGAGAACTCAGGTTAACAGCCTTTAGAGAATTGAGAATGTGTACTCGAATGCAAAACGGCTGTGAATAAATGACGGCAGTGCATCATAAGTGATTCAGCCAGCTGATTTGAATTGCTGCGAAATTCATGGCGCGGAGGTGAGCTGTCCCCGTCGACCCGTTGGCCGACGTCACCACTATCATTCCGCTGCATGTATTCCTGACCACCAAATCCTTCCCTTTGTATCTACCACCGCCATTCCTGTTAGACTACCGCTTCTCTCCAACCGGACGCTTCCCATGTGTCCATTTCCTGTCTTTTCGTCATACCCAAAGCCTTTCGGATCCGACGAGGCTGTCGGACTGGTTGTGGTGGCTAGTTGAATGGCCACTCGACTTGTTCAACCCGTTCATTTTAACCGTTACGCACATTTTAGAGTATAGCTCATGTAATTTGTCGAAATAAGGTTAGGCACTTACCTGTGTGGCTGTGGACGTGGTTTTCTCAGGCTTCAGGACGAGGAATGCTAGATCTGATTGCTGTTGCTTCATGCACGGGCGCTAGATCTCCTCTTCCTTGGCTGCTAGTGGCTACGAGACCTTGAGACCCGATTTCCTGGTTGTGAATGCTGCATGCACCAGCTTCATGAGCTGATGGTGTCTCCATGGGATGTGCTCTAGCTGGATCATCTGCTACAGGATTCCTGTAGGACATCCTGTAGCCGTTTCTCCTCCTGGGGTGCATGCCAAAATAATTGAGTCCCGTTCACAGGTGCAGGGTCCTGAGATTGTCTTGACAGGTAAAGCGTTGAGCCTCTGCATGCTTTATTTCCCACCTAATTTTTTTTTTATTTTTTTTTTCTGAGAAACCAACGTTCTGGTATGACTGTGCAGGTATTTCGATCATATGGTAGCGATGGTGGTGAAAGGAGGCAACACAAGTGGAGGATGGGAAAAAAAAGTGGTTGCACGCCTCCTCATTGGACTTCGAGCTTCAAATTCTTCTTCATAATCGGTCCTGGCCCGTCCAAAGGCTCTACAGGATGTTTCCTGTAGATATACAAAAACTTCCTGTAGAAAGTCTTGTAGCTTCCTGTAGAAGGCTAAACTATGACCAGATTGCGTCCAAACCTTGGAAGAGATGAGTGTTTATGGAGGGAGTGTTTGTGAGGTTGCCTGGTAGCATGGTAGGGACCCTTTTCCTTGAGTTGAGAGGCCTCCTTTTTGCATGGAATACCTGCAACCTGCAACAATTTCCAAAGATTAAGCCTGTTTTTTCTGTTTCTCCCTCTTTCTCTTTTTTCTTTTCCTCTTTTTTTTTTCTTTTTTTTTTTTAAGAGACAGTAGGGGCACCTCAATGAGGTTTTCACCCCTACTATCTGCCTTGGGCGCCTCAGAGAGGTTTTCACCCAAGGGTCTTTTTATTCCAATTCATTTTCAGAGAGATAGCAGGGGCACCTCAATGAGGTTTTCACCCCTACCATCTGCCTTGGGTGCCTCAGAAAGGTTTTCACCCAAGGATTTCTTTTTTTTTCATTTTTTTTTTTTTTATGATGCTCAGGGTATGCCCAAAACAGAGGCAGAACCCTTCTCTATGACCAGCACTGATTTTTCCACAGTTTTGATGAACTCTTGCCTCGAAAGAGGTTTCCTGTAGATCTTTATTCGATGCCCATTGACGAGCATGGGGATGGATTCTTCATCAATGGTCTGAATAAGGACAGAACCATTGTCATTACACTTCTCCACTGCATATGGTCCTAACCATCTTGTTCTCAGCTTCCCCTTGAAATCCTTATGTCTGGAATCATACAGCATTGCCCAATCTCCCGACTGGAACTGTTTGTCATTGAGGTGCCGGTCATGCCATATCTTCCTCTGATGTTGAACCACTTCTGAGTGGAGAAGGGCTTGCATTCGGTGTTCATCTAACCCATTCAGGTGCAATAATCTTTCTTGTTGGGCATGGCTGAGATCTAGGTCTAGCTGAGCTGCCATCCTCAATGTGTTGTACTCGAACTCAATTGATAGCAAAGCTCTCTTCCCATAGACCAGCTCATAAGGTGTGAAGCCGGTTGTGGTCTTCCAAGTGGTGTTGTAAGCCCAAGTGGCCTCAACCAGGCGATCTGCCCAATCCTTTCTGCTGCTGCTCACCACCTTAGTCAAAATCCCTTCTAATGCTCTATTGGTGACTTCCACCTGCCCATTTGCTTGAGGATGATAGGGGGTGGAAGTCCTATGCTTGATCTTGTGATGAGTGAGCAAGTCTTCAATTAAGTTGGAGGTGAACTGGCTTCCTTGATCGGTGACTAACTCTCTTGGGTAGCCAAATTTGTAAAAGATGTTTTCTCTTAAAAACTCAGCCACCTTTTCTTCTATCGCTGCATTGATTGCCTTGGTTTCTGCCCACTTTGTTAGATAGTATGTGCACACAATGATGTAAGACCTTTGCCTTGAAGGAGGATTTATAGGACCCACAAAATCCATACCCCACTTCTCAAATGGTTCAAGAGTCATTTGAGGTTGGAGAGGCATTTCCTCCCTTGGAGTCTTCTTCCCCATCCTTTGGCATCGGTCACATTGGATGATATATCTTTTGACATCCTGATGAAGCGTGGGCCAATAGTAGCCTACCTGTAGAATTTTGAAGGCAGTCCTCTTGGCTGCAAAATGTCCTACACAAGGCCCATCATGGCAGGTTAGGAGGATGTCAAAGACTTCCTCCTCCCTTACAAAATGCCTTAAGATCTGATCGGGGTCAAGTTTGAACAGGTTGCCCCCGATCCAAGTGAATGAGGCACTTTTCCTCACAATTTTGCTCTTCTCTTTTGAGGATAGATGCAGAGGGAACTGTGTTGAGACCAGGTAGTTTGCTATATCAGCAAACCATGGAGAGAGTACTGAGATAGCAAACAGATGTTCATCTGGCATTTGGTCATCCACTGTTCCATCTTCACCTGTAGGTAAATCCAATCTAGACAAGAAGTCAGCAACAACATTTTCTTTATCTGGTTTGTCAACGATAGTCAAATCAAACTGCTGCAACAAAAGTAACCATCTAATAATACGAGCATTCACATCCGGTTTATTCATTAAATATCTAATTGCAACATGATCAGTATGTACAAATGTTTGATAGCCAGTGATGTAGTGTCGAAACTTGTTTAGGGCATGGACCACGACCAAGAACTCTTTCTCAGTTATAGTATAATTCATTTCTGCCTTGGATAATTTTTTGCTGACAAAGTATATGGCATATGGGAGTTTTTGTTCAACCTGTCCTAAGGCTGCCCCTATGGCTTTGTTCAAGGCATCAATGTGGATGTGGAAAGGTAGGGCCCAGTTTGGACCTCTCAAGATCAGGGTGGACACCAACTTATCCTTTAATTCATTCAAAGCCCTTTGACAGTCGTCCGTCCATTTGAACTCAACATCTTTTGCTAAGAGGCCAAACAATGGCGAGGCTAGCTTACTGAAGTCTTTAATGAATCTTCTATAATATCCTGCTAAGCCTAAGAAACTCCGAACATCTCTTACCTTCTGAGGAGGTGGAACCTTTTTGATGAGGGAAATTTTATTAGGATCCACCTGTAATCCTTGGCGAGAAATGGTATGTCCTAGCACGGTCCCTTCAGTCATAAGGAATTCACATTTTTCAGGACTAAGGGATAGGTTCATCTCAATTCACTTGGTTAGAAATTTTCCCAGATTGGACAATGCTTCCTGGAAGTTGGACCCATAAGGAGTGAAGTCATCCATATATATTTCCACCGAATCATGAACCAGCTCAGAAAAGATGCTCAATACTGCTCTTTGGAAAGTGGCAGGAGCGTTGCATAGCCCAAAGGGAAGGACTCGGTAAGCAAAGGTACCCCAAGGACAAGTGAAGGTGGTCTTATCTTGGTCCTTCGGGCTGATTTGGATCTGGTTATACCCACTGAACCCATCTAGGAAAGAGAAAAACTTTTTTCCTGCCAGTCCATCCAACACTTGATCTATGAAAGGCAGAGGGAAGCGGTCTTTCTTGGTGGCTTTTTTCAGTTCTCGGTAGTCCACACATATTCTCCACTTTCCATTTTTCTTGGGTATCAACACCAGAGGGGACACCCACTCGCTATCCGAGATGGGGTAGATGAATCCTGCATCCAACAATTTTTGCAATTATTCTTTGACAATGTCCTTAAGGGCTGTATTCATTCTCCTCTGAGGTTGCTTGACCGATTTACAATCTTCTTTAATGTAGATGTGATGGGTACAGACCAAAGTATGGACTCCTTTCATCTCCTTATAGCTCCAAGCAAAAGCATCTAGATGGCTGGCCAGCAAGGTATACAGCTCCTTTTCCTGGGAAGGAGATAGGGAGGAGTTGATCTTTAATGTTATCTCAGGGCCAAACTCCACATTTTTAACTTTGGGAGAGGTTGGATCAGTCACACAGAGGTCCACTAAGGTGCTGGCTTGAGTATCCTCCACCAATTTCTCTAAGGACAATGCACTGGGAGGCGAATTCTGAATCAAGGTCTCAATCAAATCATCCTCAGTTTAAGGACCTCCCCTGGTGGTTTCTAAGGTGCACAAGGGTGCAGAGTACACCTCATCCTCTTCTCCTTCTTCCAACCAAAGTGGTATGTCATGCTCTAATAGAGGTTGGGCAGGGGGGTATAGGACTAGTTGCTTCGACATAGGACCATTTTTTATGGTCATGTTTCCTACTCGGTAGCTTATGTAAGCATCCACAGTGGCTAACCAAGGCCTTCCCAAAATAAGAGGGTATCTAGTAAGATTTGCCTTTGGTTGAAGAACCAAGAAGTCCGCAGGATACTCACAAGAGTCAACAGAGACCAAGACATCCTCCACAATCCCTTCGGGAGTCACAGTGGAGCGATCTGCGAACTGTAGGACTGTCGAGGTCTTCCTTAAGGAACCCTGAAGGTTGAGTTTGAGCATGGTATCCCTGGTCATCACATTAATGGCAGCCCCTAAATCAATCAAGGTGTGGGGTATGATGGTGCCATTGATGTGGACATCAACTACAGGACACCCAGGATCCAAATACTTTGGACAGATTACTTGCCCCAACATAAGATCAGACAGTTGTCCTATGACATTGATAGTTGAGGCATCTCTTTTTCGCCTGCCTGGGTGCTTGAAACACTTTTCCTTAACCAATTTGCTGTATATCGGTACATCTTTGATGGCTTGGAGAAGTGGTATTTTCACACACAACTGTTTGAGTTCTCCCAGAAGCTCATTCTCTTTTGGGTCAGGTTGTGTGGTTACTGTTAGTCTCTTAGGAAAGGGTGGAATGGATTTGGATTCACTTTCCTGTTTATCTTCCTCATCCTCTGGGGGAGGAGGTTGGCGATCCGGAAGAGTCTTCCCGGATCGCAGGTTGATCTCCTGGATTTCCACAACATAGGTAGGGCATGTTGTTTCCCCAGTATATACCTGTTGGGCCTGTCGGTTGTTGGGGTTCGGGTTCGGTTGAGCAGGTATTTGGGGTTGTCTTGGAGGAGCAGGAGGTAATGGTTATGGTTGAGCTGGTGGTGGAGGCAAAATGGCAGGAGGAGTGTTGTACAGGGGCCTCAACCCCGGTTGAGGTGCATTCCACTGAGGCTGTGGCTGGACATTGAGTGAAACGAATGAGTAGTGGGTTGAGTATGGTATTGAGGTGGGTAAGACCATGGAGGAGGTACAGACCAGGAAGGATGAGTGGGGGGGGGGCCAAGAAGGCATAGGAGCAGATTGGTTGGGGCTATAATAAGCTTGGGATGTCCCTTGCATCCCCTTTTGGTAAGGTCTAGGTCCATGCGGCCTCCTTTGGTTGAGGAAGTAGAGAGGTTCAGTGGGTGCCTCAGTGCCTTGGTATATGGCCTTAAATCCAGGTAAGGTTGGGCATTGGTTTGTGGGGTGGTCCTCCTCACAAACGAAACATACCTCTACTAAGTGTAATGGACACTCGTTCTTAGGGTGCTTCCTCGTACACCTGGGACAGAAGATGGACAAAGCCCTCTCAGCTTCCTCTTTCCTTTACTGGATTCAAAATGTATCAAGTTGCATGGAAATGGTCTGTCTCACCTCACTTTTGAGGTCCTCGAGCTGATTAGCAAACTCATGCTTGGAGAAGGTAGTACTAGCTGAAAGTGGGTTTCCCCTACCTCTTTTCCGGGCTTCCCTAGAGTGGTTTCTAAACACAGTTTTTATATCCTTATAAGGTAGTTGGTAAATATTTCCTCCAGCTAGCATGTGAAGGGTATCTAGAAGGTCTTTAGGGACTCCTCAGAGTAGGACCAACTTGAGAGATTCAGGGTCAAGTGTGCACCTGGCCTGTTTATAGCTAAGTTGGAACCTTTCCTCGTAATCTTCTAAAGATTCATTGTTTCCCATGGTCATCCGAAAGATTTCTCCCTTGGCTTCCTTGGACCTACAGTAGTCCCAGTATTTGGTATTAAAAGCTTGCTGCTTTTGAGCCCAAGTGGTGATACTATTTCCAGGTAAGCCCGTGAACCAGCGTAATGCTACATCCTTGAGGGTAGAGGGAAAGAGTTTCAATTTTTGCTCATCTTCTGTATAGTCATAGGTTCGACAAAGGACAGTAAACTCAAACAGGAAGGTATCAGGGTCTTCAGTAGTCAATCCATGGAAGTGAGGTAAAGCGGAGGGGCTTATGTTTTTCATTTTCATGTCTCCATTAGTCTCTCGAATGGGAAAGGCACCTTCTATTCTCTCATCTTCTCTTCTACCGTTTTAGTTTTCAGCCATGGCTTCAGATGGAGTGTTCTTTAACTCTTCTTCTATTATAGGATCTTCGTATATCTCAGGAGGCTCACCTATAGGTTCTTCTGGATCACTTTCACCAAAGAAGAGAGAAGGGTGACTCAGTGAAGTGGTGGGGGTGTTGGGTAAGAATTTGCCAGTTTTATCTCTATTCCTACGAGGCATGAAATGGAAAGAATTTTGATTGATTTTTTCTTTTTTCTTCTTGTACCTGCAAAAAATAAAATAGATTGAACTGCAACTAACTATCTTGCTGAAACAAAAATGCGGAACTGAAATGAAAGCAGGAAAGGACTAATCTATTTTGCTCAAATGAAATTGCAGGAATGAACTGCTAGTCTACGCTTGCAGAATTGAAATGCTAATCTACGCTTGCAAAATTGAAATTGCGGAATTGAAATGCTAATCTATGAAAGCAGGAAATATCTACTTTACTTTTGCGGAAATGAAATTGCAGGATGGAAATGAAATAAACTATTTAGAAGAAGGCGAGAGTAGGGAAAATAGAAGAAAAGCAACAATCACCAATACTCTGACGCTTCCCCGACAACGGCGCCAAAAAGATGGTGGGCTACAGTATTGCAGCAATAATGCTGCAACTCCTGGGACTCCCTTCTTTACTTTTATCAACCCGGTAGTTCGTAACAAACTTGGAAGCGACGGTGCTGTATGCACAACTACTAGCTCTTGCTGTAGCTGTCACTTGGTCAGCTCGCACAAGTCCGCTAGGGGCTTAAGCCAACTTCTATGAGCTCTTAGAAGAAGCTTTTTAACTGATGGATGGAAGCTAACTCAAAGGAAGCTGATCTACTTGCGGAAAGAAACTGAAAGCCAAAAAGTAACGCAAACCCTAGCAAACCCTAATTCTACCAGCTAGTTCTACTGATGCAAAGGAGAGAATGCAAACTATTAAAAGAGATTCCATTACTTCTATGAAGGTAAGATGCATGTGTCTAGGCTACCTCTATCTGAAGAAAACATCTTTTTGTATTTTTGAATAAGCTATCAGAATTATTATGCATGTCTTTTTAACTGCCTTTTTGCTGTGCAGGTGTGGATCAAGGAGGAGAAGTGCTTGGAAAAGGTTGGGAAGGTTCAGAGAGGGTCTAAGGAGTCCCTAACACTCTTTTGGAGAGTTTCACAAAGTTTGGCTGTCAAGAAACCTCATTTGTGAGCTTCTATAGGAAGTCTGCAGGGGTTCTACAGGATGTTTCAGGAATTTCTACAAGATGTTAAGAAATTTCTATAAGATGTTTAAGCATTGGATTTTGGAGGATGGGTGAGTGAAGGAAGATGCATGTATGGATAAGGAGGTAGGATAGGGGCCTGAAGTGGCCCAGGGACTGGTGGATGGAGTGGTGAGAAGCTGTAGAAGGTTGACTTAGCTTAAAGAAGGCTAAGACAATGGAGGAGCAAGAAGGTTGGGTTACGTGGGTAGAAGAACAGTTGTGAGGCGAGGAACCTAACTAGGAGATGGAGCAGCTGGCCTGGACGAAGCTTAAGTGGATGAGAGAGTGGTGGAGATGCCCTGCACGGTGTACAATTAACCGAATCCTGCACACAATCGAAATCTTAGCTAATCTATTCTAACTGTCAATGAAACAAATGAACAACAGCTTTATTTATAAAGAGAACCATGTAAAAAACTTAAGCAAAGAAACATTTCAAAGGTCTGAACGCATAACTAACTTCTACAAATGAAAACATTACACCAAGGATTACATGGTCAAGCAAACTAGTGTTTTTGTTGGGGTAGCACTGTTTCTGCAATTCCAGCCCCTGATCCAATAAGGATGAGGTGAAACTAAGAGTCTTGTCGACCCTTTTCTTGGAGCTTTAACTGTTATTATCCTACCAACCTATTCTAAACATCTGAAGCAATTCTATTCGTAACCGGTGACCTATCTAACCAACACAACTAAATCTGCTTAACAGAAACACGTTTCAAATGCATGAAAGGAAAATCACGATGCATAAAGAAAAGGTAATAGTACAAAGAAGGAGGCCCTAGGCTCTCAGGTTGGGCCCAACCCCGAGAGCTATGGCTCCTATAGAAAACTCATAGCTGATATCAAATCGGACTGCTTCTCATTATCAAAAAATAATCATAAGTCAAGAGTTATGCCAAAAATGGCTACAAGAGAACAAAATGACGTTAGCAGCACTGTAGTGCAAAGTATGCAAGAGTTTCCAAAAGTCCCTCATGAAGGCTGAGGCCTTAACATTTATACATCACGAGGCCCTATCTGGCCTCCTAAATCTATGGGACTTGGCTACCCAAACTGTGAGTGAACAGCTCCTTCCAAAATCTGTTTGGCTGCCTTCTAGATCCGGTTTTGGTGGCCTTTGGAGCTCGGAGTTGGGGGTGAATATCTCGAGGGAGGCTATTTAATGCCATAGACAACCCCCCTACGAATCCTCAACCCAAGCTTGGCTATCTCCTAGCCCATGACTGCTCGGTTTCGCTCCAACATATGTCAAAAAAATTTGAAATGAGCACGTGTTAGCCACCTAGGAAGAGTGACTACCCTTATTCATACAAATGACATAAAAATACTTAAAAATAATGCATAAGTTATGAAAAATGAAGGATTGAACAAGGATAATTAGGAAAAATGAGCCCAAAATGTTACCAAATTTGGGGCTCATCAGGTTGCAGTGCCCAAATATGTCTATAATAGTTGCCCCCTAAGGTATGAGGTTGTAAATAATTTTGATGTCAGGTGAAATGCTTTATAATTAGGATCCGAGGTTTTTCGAACTGGAAGGTGACCTGTAATAAGGTACAATACAATACATTATCTTCATAATATTTTTCATGATCTAGTTGAGACGGGAATTCCCATGCTCAGCTTTGATAAATTCATTTTCATGTACATAGGACAGGCAATCATCTGTGTTCAGACTGATGATCTTGGTAGAGCCATCATCCCTTATTTTGGATGATTATCTGTGCAGCAATGATGTACATTTGATTTCTTTATTTTCCTGAATACATTGCAGCCCGAATGGATGAAACTAGATTTGGGGTCTTCGAAACGCGTTCAATATTTTCCCAAAGTACAAGTCGACCCATGTGAAAAGATGTTCTGATGTCGAACATGGAAGGACATCGCCTGATTACTAGCCAATGATATAATTTGTTAACAGGCGCAAGAGGAATCACCGATGATGATGATGACCCTCAAGGTACTACAGTACAATTCACGTGGTGTGAATACATGAGTTGACGTCAAACACCACGCAAAATCTTTTGGTCGAAGGCCATTAGTGTAAACCTATCGCCGGAAGTGAGAAACTTGCCATTGAGGCATGGAAGCTTCAAAGTACTGAAAGGGTTGTTCCTAGGTCAGCTTCTTGGATAATGAGCTGATGTCGACAAGAAGTGACCTGTCGTAGGAGGGCATTGACGGATCCTACATCTACGACACAGAACGGAGCAAATGATTTTGTAGAGGTGAAAATGATCTGATGATACAAGGTTCCGGGTGGCGGTCATGAAAGTATGAAGTGTGAAGGTATTTCAGTGGATGAGACACAAGCTGGGTAGGTGAATTATCTAAGCAACTTCTCTTGAACATATCGGCGACACTGAAATGGATTAGTAGCGTTAGCCCCAAAAGTGTATGGTACAGTGGACCAATGGTGATATGACCGGTGAACGGAATAACCCAACCCAACTCAATCATGGCGATGGAGTGAAAGTGTCATGTTCAAGAGCGACCTGCTACTAATAAATTTTCTTCAAGTTTTCTTCCAAATTTTCCCCAATCATTTCTGACCAGTAACTCTTTATTTTTTTCAAGCTTGAGGAGGATAACATATGCTTTTTCTATAATTTTCCCTTTGGGCAAACCTGTTGCTATGTTTTAATGAGCCTAGCGACAATGAAACTCGCTCTTGTCTGAATGGAAAAGTTTGTCGCTATTGTTTTAACGAGTTTAACGACAAGGATAACTCAGTTCTTTTCAATTTTAGAGAGTTTGAAAAGAGACGGAAAGAAGACTCCAATATTCCTTTTTCATAATATAATCCCTTAAGTTTGAAAAAGTATAAAACAATGCGAAAGGGATGAATTTTTGATAGTTTTAACGAACCGAACAAGACAAACACTCGATCGTTTTGTGTAATAATCCCTCAGGTCCAAAAAGATTAAAATCTAGAGGAGGGACGACACTTCCAATCACTTTAATGAGCTGGAGAGGCCAATTGCTCAGCAATCTTTTCATATTTTATGAGTTAGATGAAAAGAGCTTAAAGGAGACTCATTTTTTGAGGAACGAGTGATGTTTTCGGATAGCAGCTGGTTCGAGGTAATGTTTGTAACTTTTCAATCATGGCAGTGTAAAGAAGGTGGCTAATAGGATCACTTGTCGTATTTGTTCCTCAAAAGGGGTAAACAATCAAATGGAGGCGTATGATCGGCTAAAAAAGAGTGGAGGTGATGGTAAGAATACGACCAAGGCTGAAAAGTTGATAACAATTCAATCTCAATGTTTATTTACTGGAGGTGGGTTCATTTTTTAATGAGCTTAAACTCTGGTGGAACATATGATCATTGGTAGGTTTAATTTTTAATGAGCTTGAACTTTGCGTAAAACTTCTCGTGATAATGTTCATTGACATTTGATTCACCATTGACACTAGGTTCTCTTGATGGTCGTACTACCTGTTCAATTGCTCGATCAAACTGATTAGAAATGAGGACATATGCTTTGAAAAATGAGTTAAAAAACCAATACCCTACTAAAATTACGTGAAAGGTAACTTAAAAATAGTTTTTTACCCCTCATTTTACCATTTCATTTGGAGTTGTGACTATTGGAGCTCTGGAGGTGTTTTCCCCTTTGATTTTCACCAGCTGATTCTGGGAGATTCTGTGGACGATTTTTGGCGCCGTTTGGACCAGATAGGAGCTAAACCTGAGCTCTTCAATTGCATTCTTTCCTTTTTCAATTCTGAGCATGTTTTCCTACTTTTCTGGGCCCCTGGGGTTTGAACATTTTGTTCTGCCCCCATCGCACTTAGTGTATATCGAAAGGTGAGATGCATCTTAAGCTAGCCACTAGCCAGAATGTATGCATCACACTCAGTACATAGATAGGGTGTGATGGGCGCAAGAAAGAAAACTTTTGCATTGATTTTTCATGGAAATTTTGCATGTTTTTTGCCAAATCAGGACCCTGATTCTTCTCTTGTTTGTTTTTCAGAGATTCATCGGAGAAAAATGGTCATTACATGGCGTGAACGCGAGCATGAAGAAAAGGACATGGTTTCCTTACATGACCTGGGTATAGTAACTACATTGCGGAACTGTGGATTGCTCACGTTCTTCCGCATATCTAGCATGAGGCAACAAATCAACTTGTTGTAATATTTCCTCGATGCATGGGATCCTACCAACCAAGTGTTCCAGATAAGAGGAAAATCCATCCGCATGAATGTTGAGGACATCTACTTTTTGACTGGTTTATCGAGGCGTGGTGCCCCTCTCTCACTTTCATGTTCTGCCCGTGGGGGTGAAACCGTGAGGGATTATATTCGCCGATATTGTAGGGAAGGATCTCAGCTTAGTAGGGATGGTAAGATCAGTATCCGAGATGTCACCGATCGGCCTTTGAGGACTATTTTATTCACCTTTGCTAGATTGTCTAGTAGCGCAGCCCTTCACTTGGCCAATAGGTCCTATATGTAGTATGCCTTGGAATGCCTCAAACCCAAGGTATTCAACTGGTGTGATGCAGTACTTCCAATTATCAAAGAACAGCTTACCAAGGTGAAAAATAGAAGATCCAAGAACTTTGACTATGGTTCTATCCTGACTGCTTTCGCCTTGGAGAATATCCCACTGATGCAGCCGCAGTACATTTCACTTGGCCTACCATCACCGACTGAGCCATAGATGCAGAGATGGGTTGACCTTATGGTCAGACATGCTGGTCAACTGCAGGTTTCATTCTCTAATGCTTTCTTTGAGTGGTTCAACCATCAGCAGATGGTTTATGCTGAGTATCCATATACTGGGATGGATTTCTGGGGTGACCCGGATTTGGTGCTGCCGGCTGGTGAGCAGTGGGGTGTCATAGGTAAAAATCTATGACCATATCTTTGTTCATTGTTTTTATAATGTTCTTGTGTTTTTTAAATTTTTATCAAGACTAATCAAAACTCATGTGATTATGCAGATATTGGGCCAGTGCGACCAGTAGCGCGTCTGAGAGGAGCGGCTGCCGTTCAAGCAAGAGAGGTTGTGGGGAGGGCCATTCTTCACGACCTGGATGTATCTGAGACGCTTGCAGTGTTGCAAGATCAGATCGAGGGCCTCACCCTTGGTATTCTGGATGTGAGGACCGATGAGCTACCTCTGAGATTACAGCACCATACCAATGGCGTGCCGAGCCGATGGACCAGGCTCTTACGCATGATTGCACAGGTAGTGACTAGTTATCACGAGCACCATTAGATTAGGGTGCCCCCTTGCATTTTGAGTTTTTGGGTCATACGATCGATTTTGTCCTGGACACAGAACACTATGTACAAACTATAAACAGTTATATATATATATTTTTGATTTTCGGAGCTTTATTTTGGTTGAGTTATATTATCTTGATGCAGTTTATTGATAAAATTCTTTTCTTTTACAAATGTTGCAAATGTATATCTAACATATAATTTGCTAATGAATTCTAAACGATATATAGCTGGATTCTGAACGGAATAGGTGCCAGTAAGCTGTAAAATGACGAGCTGTGAGTCTAGCCTGACGACAAGTCGGCGTATGCCATGCGCGATGGCATCAGAGAGAAGTTCTATCAATGTGCTATATTCAGCGATGTTGTTCGTTGATTGACCAATACATACCCCTCTGAAACTCACTAACTCACTGCTTGGATCAAAGATGGCCCAAGCTGCAGAAGATAGGTTCTACGTACTACGACTCGCCCCGTCGACGTATCCAACAAATGATTCCAATGGGTTTGACATCTGCAACAAAATGCAAAAGTGGATTACCTAACCAAAATGATCACTCTTGATGAAAACAAAAATGTAACAAAAGCATAAGAAGAGGTTACCATGCCGAGTTAAGCATAGTAGAGCTTAAGGTACAATCCGTTTCGAGGTTGCGACAGTGGAATCCCATCATAATCTACTAGCTTGTAGGCTCCTTTTGCTAATACAAACTTAAAAATATAAGGACCCATCCACAAAGACTGGAACTTACCTGCTCCCAATTTGTCGGATTCCTGATCATAGAGCAAGACCAGGTCACCTTCTAAGAAAACGCGGGGTTTGACATTCTTGTCAAGCTATGCTTTGACTCGTTTCTTATGTGCTTCGTTAGCCAAGGTGGCGTCATGACGAGTTTCATCCAGTTGGATTAATTCTAAGAAACGAGCTTCTTCCTCTGAAGTTCTGGGGAGGAGGTCAACTGTGAGCTTGAGAGACGAAATCTCACACTGAACTGGTAAGATCTCTTCCAAGCCATACACCAGCTGAAAGGGTGTAAACCCGGTTGCATTTCTCACTGATGTCCGGTATGCCCACAAGGCTGAGTACAGGATTATGTGCCAACTCCGTTTATGGACTCCAATCATCCTTTGCAGCATGCGTTTTAGGACTTTTTTGATCGCTTCAACTTGCTCGTTAGCTTGCGGATAATACATAGTAGAGCTATCATGGGACAGTCCTAATTTGGTGGCCAATTCAACCATCATGTGATTGCAGAAATGCAATCCATGATCTATGACTATAGCTTGCGGAACACCAAACTTGGCGACTACATGATTGAAAAAGAAAAGAGTGCCTGTTTCGCCTTTGTTGTTTAATGTAGGTAGCGCCTCGGCCCATTTCGTAAAATAGTCAACTGCGACTATGATATACCCATGCCCCCCAGCCAAGGTGGGGTTACATTGCATGAAATCTATGCCCCATTTGGCGAGTGGCCCAACAAAAACTACTCGCTGCAGAGGTGTGGGTGGTATTCTGGTTTTGCGGTCGAAGATTTGACAAGCATGGCAACTTCTGACTACGGTTATGCAATCTTTGAACATTGTTGGCCAGAAGTATCTTGCTTGTAAAATATTTTGTGTCGTAGCAAAACGAGATTGGTGCCCCCCACATGCGCCTGAATGACAATCGTTCAGGACTTTTTCGTCCTCCTCATGGGTGAGGCACCTTCGCAGAACAATATCAACACCATGATGGTATAATGTATCACCGACGATCATGTAGTCTTTTGTTTGGTATCAAATTCGTCGTTGTTATGAGCGAGAGGCATTAGACCTATATGTTTGGGTTTAGAGATAAATGATTATATCTGCATACCATGGATCGCTTGAAGATATCAGAAACAAAGATTCATCCATGATTGTTGCTTTAGATGTTGAATCGTTGGAAAATGATGGGAAATCACATAGTAACTCTGTGAATACTAGAGCTTTCTTTGATTTGGATTTTACAGATTCCAGCTCAAACTCTTGAAAAATTGTTATCCACTTTGAATATTTGCCCCCAAGCAACTGTTGCGACAATATGTAAGTCATGGGGTTGCAATTTGACAAAACGGTAGTTTTTCGAAAGAGAACATAGTGTCGAAATCTCTGTATTGCTTGAACAGCAGCGAGAGCTAGCTTTTCAACATATGAGTACTTGCTTTCTGTATCATTTAAGTTTCGACTTAAATAATAAACAAGATGTTCGATTCCATTGTCTTCTTGAACTAAAACCATTGCGATGGTCGTATCTGCTGCAGCCAGATACAGGTTAAAGTCTCTTTGATAATCAGGAGCATACATTAATGATGCTTTTATTAGGGATTCCTTTGAAGCATCAAAGGAAGCTTGCGTGACCTGATCCCAGTTGAATGGTACTTCTTTTTTCAAAATACGTGTATAACCTTTAGCAAGTTCGACGTAATTTGGAATGAACCTCCTCAGAAAGTTTTCTTTCCCTTGGAGTCTATGAATCTGAAGCAAATTTGAAGGTGGAGGCAAATTGATGATTTCCTGAACCTTGCACGGGTCGAGACAGATTCCGTCCTTTGAAACTACAAAGCCAGGTAAACGACCAGAACCAACGCAAAACACACATTTGTGCAGATTGAGTCTTATTTTGTAGTGTCGGCAATGTATAAATATTGCTCTCAAATGCTGCAGATGATCGGTCTGCTTTTGCGAGTGAGCCAGAATATCATCGAGATATGGTTGAAAGATGTTCTTGATGTCGTGGAAGGCGTAATTCATTTCCCTCTGAAAAGTTTCCCCTGCATTCTTTAAACCGAAAGGTAGCTTACGGTACGTGAATTTTCCCCACAGACAAACAAATGCAGTCATTGACTGGTCCTGTGGGTGGATATTTATTTGATTATACCCAGAAAATCCATCCATAAATGAAAAGATTTCGCATTCGGCGCATTCATCAATTATCTGGTCGATGAAGGGTGTAGGGTAGTTATCCTTTGGACAAGCTTGATTTACATCCCTGTAATCGACACACACTCTAATTGTTCCTTTCTTTTTCATCACAGGAACAATGTTCAATACCCAATCAGTTAAAGGAACTGGGTAAATGAAACCAGCATGGAGAAGTTTTTCAACTTCTGCCTTGATGGCAGTGGCTTTCTTTGGGTGCACCTGCCGAAGCCGTTGTCTTACTGGTTTGACATCTGGATACATCTTAATTTCGTGTTCAACTATGCTCGAGTCAATGCCTGGCATTTCTTCATATGACCATGCAAAGACATCTCTGAACTCGTGAAAGAGAGCGTAATATACTTCCAGTTCTGAAGAAGAACAAGATTTGCCGACATGAATATTTTCTACAACATCTGGTTTGGTCGAGATATTTATGGCGATAGTTTCTTCAATATTGGACAAATTTCACTCAGAATCCACCGTATTTACAGTATTTGATAGAAAATCAAAGACTGATGGATGATTAAGGTCGTTGGAGTAATCTTTGTTGTAATTTGGAATATGGGAACAATGGTGATGATCTTCACATGGTGCCCCCTCTATATTCATTGACTGAACAATTCCTTCGTCTGTAGAATGTACATGTGACCAAGGATCTGAAGAGGTACCATACTCTTTAGACCTATCTACCCAAATGCTTAATGAGCGTTCATTGGGGTTTTCCTCCCATGCCGAGAACATTGATTGCTACAATATTTCTATTGGGTTTGGAGGCAACACTTGGTGACGATCCATGCTAATATCGTGTTCGGACATCTTCTGAATGGAAGATACCATATTGTAGGTTCCCACCGCTGCCACTTCCGCCAGGTTGTTTGGAGGTGGTAGGGCAAAAGTACCCATCAATGTAGGGTCTTTTAGTAGGCCTACTCCAATATTTTGAAGCGACTGAGAGCTTTCGTGAATCATTGGGATGCTTCCCGTAACTTGTGAACTATTGAGGAGAAATGTCTGTTGGTCGACGATTGTAATTCCTCTTTGGAAGGGAAATGCAATCTTTCTAAATTATGTTGACACAACGGCAACCATAGCATAAATCCAAGGTCTTCCTAGTAGGATGTTGTAATCGAGGTTTCCATCAATAACTTCAACATCAATTTCTACTATTTTTTCCCCCAGCTGGACTTGTAAGTTACTCAAAATCTCATATGGAGTGTATGTTCATCCATAAAATGCTTTTAACGTTGTCGACGATCACGACAAGGGTGGTGAGCCTAAATTTTTCCAGTAACTCATTGACATAATACAAGTAGATGCCCCCTCATCAATAATTGTTCGATGAACAATTTGTTGAGGGCTTTCACTTGAATGAGGAAAGCGAGTTGAGCTGGTAACTGAGGTTCATATCCTTTATGATTAAAGGCCACAAGATTTGAATTTGCTAGGTCAATCCCACCTATTGCTGATAATAAAGCCTGCTTTTGGGAGGGACAATTTTGTAGTACCTCAAGTGTCGACATAGCGGACGGCGATTGGGCCAGGTCCTCTACTATATTATAATTCTGTGCCACTCTGGCACGAGGATTAAATGTCTATTTGTGTACAACTCTCTTTGGCAGTTTTATCATTAGCTCAGGAATGATGGGTGGCACAACTTCGGTCGAAGTTATTGTCAAACTACTAGGTTGATTAGTGGGCTTGTTGTTCGACAGTTGTGGATTCCCGTAATCTTTATTCCTTGTCGATATCAAAGCATCATTTTGTTGTTTCGAAATGGACAACATAAGGACCTGGGATGGGGAAGAATTGTCACTAGCAACCAGATTGGTTCTTGGGTTTGGAAATATATCAGTCAATACCACTGAGGTTTCTGAATTCTTAAAGAACTTCTTAACTTCAGCTTCATATGGACAATCTCTCGTCCAATGATCCTCATCGCATATGAGGCATGGCTGAGTAGGTTTCTTTTGCCCAGAAGGGTTTGCAGAAGATTTTCCAGGAGACGAATCATCCTCTTTCTTCTTTTTTCTCTTCCCTTTCTTCTTGCCTCCTGGTTGCTTCGGTTCCTTGCCTTTGTCAGTTGACATGGCATTAATCTCTGAGGCTAGAAGTTCTTCATTTTCATTTTGACCAGAAATCTTACAGGCTTTTTTAGATGTAGCCTTTGTCGATTTTGCACTTGTCATGCCTATCACTCCATCGCTGACATGAGAGTCTTTGTTTGATTTAGGAGGAGGAAGAACGGAAAATTCTGGTCTAGGAGCGTCAGGGATTTTGTGATAGAGCGTGCCAGACTAAGTATAGATCAAGTCTAGATAATGCGCATGAGCAATGACTTGCTCTTTAGTGATGACTCCTCCCTTTGCCACATCTTTTGTAATAGAAGGCAATAATGACTTAATAAACCATTCAACTAGTAGCTGATCAGGAACATATGTTTTTACCATTCTACGACAACATCGCCACTCATGTATATGATCAGATATGTGAGTGGCCGTCGTCTGCTTGAAATTGGTAAGAAGCTCTGTTCCTATTTCGTACCTTATTGGTAATTGAAAATGGGTTAAAAAGGTGGCGGCAAGGGCACTGAAATTATCAAACGAAGCTCTAGGCAATTTGATGTACCATTTTGCTGCCGGACCAGTTAACGTTCACTGAATAAGGTGAAGCCTAATCGAATCATCATTTATAGTGTTGGAGGAACACCATAGATGAAAGGTCATCACATGATTCAACGGATCTTCACCTGGATTTCCATTAAATTTAGGAATATCTAACTGAAGTTTATGAGGAATCACTGGCCACCAAGGGGCATAAGCAATTGGATCATTTGTTAGCCGATTTAGATTTGGTAACTCTAAATTCGCCACTAAGGGCAACTGCTGATTCAGGTTTGGCGAAGCATACCCAGGATAAGATGGGATTTCCTAAGCAGTGGGTCTTTGCATACCAGCATAATGCATTTGATGCTGATAACTTTGATAAGGTTGTTGGGCATGACCAATCTGGGACGATTGATAATAACCACTTTGAATATATGGCTGCCCGTTACTTGCAAAGCTTTGCTGCTCAGGTCCTTGGTACACTTGCTGGAATTGTGGTTGTTGATGTTGCACCAGCCATGGTTGTGAAACCATTTGCTGTTGCCCAATACTTGATATTTGACCAAGATGAGGGGTAATAGTACCCGTTTGAGCCTGAGTCGCTCCAGTTAAGGGACCACTAACTGGCGATTGTGGTTGCGTCGTAGAGACAAGAGGCTGTTGTATTACGACCTGAGAAACTTGAGGCTGGCATAAAACAGGCACCACTTGTACTTGAAACACTGCCACAATAGCTGGCATAGTGGGGATATTCGACACAGGTAGACTCGGTTGCATTGAGTATACAACTCTTGGTTGTTGAGGCAGTATTGGTACCCAACCACTGGATGTGATTCCATTTTGACCCGAATTTGGTTGAGAACTCTCATATGGTTGTCCCCCTGGAGGGAACAATGAAAGGGCGTACTACCCCCCATATGACGGCAATCCGGTGCTCAAAGGAATTATTGGTCTTTGGAGACCGGACTGCCCAAATTGATGCTATTGTGAAGGATCAATTTGTTGAGATTCAACATAAGAAATTCCAGATATTATTCCGGACGAACAAATGGGAACAGACCATACTGTTGAAACAGTCCCTGGGTGGACTCCCTCTAGCGGTTGAGAGCTAGTTGGGACAGATGGTATGCCAGTGAACATCGTCGGAGTGGTGGCAGGAGGTTCTGCTACTGCTGTATCGGATGACACAGTCCTAGATGTCGATGGTTGTCCAGACATATCGAGTCTATCCAAAATACTTCCTAGTGATTCTACAGGAACTTGCGATGAAGGGGTATTAACTTCTGAAGTAGAAGGATATAGGCTGATCGCAGTTCCGAAATGTGACGGAGTACTGGATGGAAGATCCTTCGTAACTCTTCTATATAAATCAATCTAGGTGGAAGAGGTAGACTGTCAGGTCCGTAAAATATTTCCGGTGTCGAAGAGGGTATGGATTCTGCAGCGACAGATGCTGGAGGAGTAACACCTTCTGAATCAACTCTAGATGGAGCTGGTTTAGGAATAGAAGTGTTTACTGTTACACTAGGATCAGTTCTAATGTCCTCTTGTAACTGTAGAACTTCTTCTATAGAGGCAGGGATACCAGAAATTATTGGAGTAACTAGAGTCTCATAGGATGTTAAAACACAAGTTTCAAACAAACCAGAAGACTTTGACCTAGTTAAACGAGTCCGCTTGTCCCAGAATGATTTCGTTTCTAGAGTCAAAGATGGCTGACTCGTCAGTCTCCACGAATGACGGGGTTTTGATTGACTTTCTTCCACGATTGTAGATTATTTGATCAACTCAAAATAAGAGGGGAAAATTTTATTCCATTTAAAATAAAATTTAGACGCTTTGACACAACTTGCTTTTTCAATTTTTAAGAGTCGAGAAAAAGATAAGGATGACTCTAGTCGCCTTCGATTTTTAATGAGCCTAAAGTTACAAGTTCTCAGATGGACCTTTTCCTTTAAGGAGTCTGAAAAGGAACGAAATAGACTACTCTGGAAATCTAGATAGAGGGATTACCAAACCAATCACAAAAATGCAGAATACTTTTTACGGTATGGTAGTCAATCTTCTTGAATGCTGTGTTCAGCGCATTGCGATCGATAGGGCGGCAGACACGGCTTCCTAAGGGTAAAGGATATAGCCTATTGCGGTCTCCCAATATATACTCGACGGTACGTGGGAGCACAAGTTTGTATTGGCACTTGTCGCCTCAAAGAGGAGGAATCACCCAACCTATGATGAAAGCGACAGTTACTAGGCTTTACGACACCGGAATACATCTCTAGCCTAGACTTCTAGATGTTGTGCGTTAGGTTCCAAAGCATTTTTATGTTCATTGAATTTATTTTATAGTTGATCTTTTTTAAGAAGTTTGCCTTTAAGGTTCACCGCGTGATGTAGATATACAAATCCTAAATATGCAATCTAAGATGATAAACAGTCGTTTACTCTCCTTTTTGCAATGAAAATCCTAGCTACTAAGGAAAGAGAAATGAAATCCTTTCAACATAGAGTAGAGAGCACACACTAGATGCACTGTCCTAAATCAACAAGCAGTCTAAATGCAAATGCACATGCATGTATTTGTTTTCTGCTTTCTTAATGTGTGAATGACAAAAAGAATGCTTAAATACAAATCTGAATTATCTCGTCTTTCAAAGCGACAGTACTAATGATTTTCTTTTCAAAAAAAGACAAGAAGGCAAGATGACACTTTGTGATTTTGAATTGAAAACTGCTTTCGACACTTGAAATACTATAAATTCAGATCAAATACAAGAGTAACAGTGTAATCAACTATCAAAAAGAGAAGGATTATTTTCTTTGGCTGAAAACAACACTTGCGACACTTCCAAATCAAAATACAACAGTTTGATTAAGCTACTATTTTGTAAATGAGAACTATGAATGGTGAAAAATACATAAAAACATTCACAAATATTTGTACAATGGAGGCTGAATGATGCAAAGGAAGGGGGTTTCAACAATGGTCTACTGATCATAGACAGAAAAACTCCTGAATAAAACTGAAGACAGTGAAGAAAAAACCAAAATTTGGAGGCAGAAACAGTCTTACCTAATCATCGCACCTGTAGCACAGGGAAACAAGGATGCATATCACTTACTGCACACAGGAGGTGCGATGGACCAGGAACGAGACTTTAACTTGGTTTTTGGTCACAGTTTTCAGTTTAGTTCAGGGATTTAGGCCGAGCTAACGATAGTCAGTAAATACAAAGTATAGGGCTAATCTAATGAGGTTACTTAAGCTACCTCTAGGGCACTTAGGATGTTTGCAAGTCAGTTGTTCAGTTCATAAACAAACCCGGATATTGACTAAAGAAACGTTGATCTACTTTACACTTGCATAGCAAATGCAGTTCGAAGGCTAGTTGGCTTAACTTCAGGCTCCGTCTGTGGTTTACGAATCAAACAAATAGAGACAAGCAATCAAACTAATTTCTCCCCAGCGGAGTTGCCATTTTGTTATCGGGAAAACTAGTGTCTATTCAGAACTGCTAGTCCCACTAAGATGGGTAGCTATCTTAGAAACAAACAAACTAAAGTCACTTGTGTTTTCCTTTACGAGAGATAGATGAGAAAGAAGCAGAGAGTACCAATCTCAGTCTTTCACTTGGCTCCTTGCTTGTTTCCTTTCCCCTTTGACAGAATCTCACCACTCCTTCCTTACTTGTCCCGCTTCAAAGAGCACCTGTAGAGTCAAAGAAGCATAATACCATCAAAGCATAGAGATCTATCACTGTAAACAATATAGGATCAGATATATATTGACCATACAAATGCATATATCAATGCAATATTCAGAGATACACAAGAATATGGAGGAAAACTCAAATATCTTTATTGATATAAGTAGTAGAAGAGAGAATTACAACCACTTGGTCTGACCTAGCGCCATCCTCCCAGCATGAAAGCCCTCTTCACCTCATACAAAGCAAGATCACCCAACAATGTCTTCAAAGAGAAACCAACAACACTTCTTTGCAAATTACAAAATTCCAGCCTTTGGATCTCTTGGATGAGGGATCCATATAGAGATGTTTATAGGAGAGTGAGTCGGCTTCTGGGATTTTGATTAGTGTCATTTCACTGATAGTTCTTGGTTCCACATGAAGATTTCAGATCTCTTACTCATCCCTGGACGAACTCAGAGAGGCAAGTGTCAAATGAGTAGTTTCTAGAAGATTCTCTAGGTTTCCACCTAGCAAACTGCTTGTGCCATTTGTTTTCTCTCGCTCATCGCACCCTATAGAAGGGCTTTCCAGTATGCATTGCACTTTTCGCATGTGGCAGGTGAGATGCATCGCACCTTTATCACTGGGCAGTCTGTATGGTCTTGCTTTAACCAGTTTTGAGTATTTTTTCATGGAGAACTTCTGGGAGATGATGTAAATAGCTGACCTTACTCCTTTAGGGTATGAAACAACAGTTTTAGGGACTTAGAAGCCCTTGGTTTTCTGGACATGTATGATTGGGGTTGCAGTGCATGACCACGATCCTGATAACCTATTGGCCCTACGTGGAACCTCTTTTTCACGTAGTTCTCCTGTAGACTTGTTTATAGTCCGACACCTTCTTTCAACTTCTTGCACCGCTAAGACTATGCTTTCCACAGATAGTCAGGTGGTCGCACCCCATGTGCGAGACTTCCACTTCCTTACTAGCCCGGGCTACGGGCATCCTTCAAGTGCCTTTGTATCTCATAGCGCATCTTGTTCTATGCTTCCTGGTTCAATGAGGTGCGGTTGTTGCCATGATAGCAGGGTCACATCCTATGCCAATGCAGTAGTAGGGCTAGCCAGGCCTAGTTCCCTTATGCTTAGTTCCGCGCGACCCACTTGTATGACTCCAGTGTTCAGTTTGCTGATTTCTTCATCCAATATCACGCTTTTCCTCCTCATCTATGCCCATTCTTCATCGATTTAGGGAAGTTTTCAGCTCTCACACCGAATGGCTTCCTGTAACTGCCAAATTGCTTTACCCCGGTCCTCACGTCTTGTGCGAACTGCGGGGGCGGTGGTATGGGGTTTTCCTCTATCCTCCTAGTTTCATCTTATTGTTGGGAAATTTAATTGCTTAAATTGCTTTCATTAAATTATCAACCAGGGAAACTCGTAAGCTTGTGATGATGCCAGCAAAATATATGCAGGAGTAGGCAACTAACTCTATGTCTAACTAAATGATTTATGATTCAAGATAATATGCAAGGGAAGAGGCTCCTAATTGAGGAGGTCCTGGTTGTCCTTCCCTACAATATTATAGATTGAAAAGAAATCATTGATTACATAAAACTAGAAACTTGAAATAAAGACAAGAGAATGAATTTAATTGTTGTTCAGATTCAAATAGAGAGAGAGACTAACTTAGTCCCTTGATTGTCCCCTCATATATTGATCCAAACTAAACTAAGATTCATTCATAAGCATAAGAAATGAAATAACTTGAAACTTAAAAGCAAAAGAATGAATTTCAATTATCATGCAAATCAAATAGAGGGAGAGCCTAACTTAGACCCTTGGTTGTTCCCTCATATGCTAATAAGATTTTAATTTAAAACTCATTCATCAATCACAAACAAATCCTCAAACATCTAAGCAATGAAATAAGATCTATTATGAAATAAAATGTTTCTTTGATCCTTTTAGAGTGAGCTCAATTCTCTTAAGAACAAAGTGACAAACTATTCCATAAATTCATATACTACATTAACACAATTTACATCTAAAACTATATAATGGAAATTTATGTAAAATGAAGCTTTATTCTATTCCATCATAAGTTGGATACATGCTCCAAGAGTCCTCCCCTTTGGAATGGAGGAGGTGCTCCTATTTATACAAAAACTATGATAACCACCTCATAAATGTAGACCCACTATTCCCTCCTTTGACTGACATATTTGTCAACCAATGGTGACACATAACCCTATCCTCCATGATCTCCTCCATGAGGTCCATGATCTTCTCCATGAGGTTCATGATCTTCTCAAATTCGAATTTGAACATAGATTGCCACATAAGGATGCCTTGGAAGCTTCCTTTGTACCTACACATGTCAAAAAACTCATTCTAATTGTTAGGTATAAGTATAAGCATATTATTTTCTAAAATTTAACCATAAATCCACTTTAAAATGTTAAGAATAAATAAAATTTGGAAAATCATAGTTATAACCCAATGATGAGGTAAATGTAATGATGTGGAGGTGGAATGGAGGTGACATGAAGGTAATATGGAAGTAATGTGAAGGTATTGATGAATAGTGGAGTGAGAATAAGGACTATTTTGAGGCCCAACACTTGTCTCATTAATGATAGGATCAGCTTCGCACTTATCTTTTTGCTTATGGTCCTATAGGCCCATCAAACCCTTGGTACACACAAATTCCCATTGGTTTGGCGAACACTGTTCATGATTCCGCCTATTTTTGCAATTTCTTTATCGTGAATGGTTTTCGGAATGCGTTGCTTTCCCTGCTGTCATGGCAGATTCTAATTTTTGATTCTTAGTTGGGGAGGCAGTTTCACAACATACATCTGCATCCTTTGCCGCTGGTGGATGCTCAAACTTCTTTGTCCTCCAAACCATACACGTGCCCGCATTCTACATTCGCACCAGTTCCACCTAGTCGCTTGACCTGTACTCCACCCTTGTGCAGTAGTTGTGCACCATGCCGCTTTTGTTCCAGTGTCACATTTTCATAGCGATCTATGGATTCCTCCAATTTTGTTGCACCTCCATCTGTTGGTAGTTCCCTTGCTTTGATCGTCACGTATCGCAATGATCTAACGATCATATTGCAATTTAGCATTGTTACTTCATGCAATTGGTTCTGGTATCTCTCTATTTCTTCATCCGAATCCAACATGCAGGAACTGTTGCGCTCCCATGAGATTCACCCAGCTGGTGTTGGATTCACCTGATCCTGGTCTTGCACCGTGATCTAGTAGATGCAGTGCAGTTCATCATCATTGTCCTCATTGTGCACAGGTTCAGTGTAGCATGCTCCTTCGGCACGGTCCAGTGGAACTATTACACGGAGCAACTTTTTCTCCAATATCATCTTCTATCTTTTTAAGTTGATGACCCCATTCATGTCTGTGGCCCAGTCTATTGCTAGCAACGTGGGGTACGGATTACTGTCATCAACAATTTCTATTACCTCAAATCTGTCTGCGTACTTACGCCTTCAATGTCCTCTGTCACCCCTTGCAACCTTCCCATGGGTAAGATCTTTTGTTGGTTTGCCATCCGTAATTGAATAGGAGACCACTGCAGCGCGGGTTTGCCCATGCGTTCCCATGTCTTTTTTGTAAACACATTCGCATTTGAACCGAAATCCAAGATGACCTGATCCATCTCATATTCACCAATTTGTGCTTTCAATTGCATTTCCCACCCAGTGCGGAAAGCATGTTTTCCTAGTTTCTGGACCATGCGTGGTTCGCCTGACCCTGCGTACCTAGTGATCAACTCTTGTAATCCCTTAACTGCCTTATTTTCATGTAGCAATTTCATGCATGTCTCTAAAAAGGTAGTAAGCATAGAAGGATCCATTCCCATCTCAGGTTGATCCTTACTACCTAAAGTAGAGGCCTCCGTGAAGCTCTTCCTAGCTTCCTTAAACATTTCCTTCTTGCATTCCAACTCAGACTCAGGTTCTTTTGTAGGAGCCCTGTGAACCCACGAATCTTCTTCGGGTTGCTTCCTCTTATCTTCCCCTATAGTCGTGTTTCTTCTTAGTACCATGTTTACGCTGGGGTCTTCTTCGCGAGGTTCAACCCTCATCATTTGGATGTTCTGGGTTGGAGTAGGCAGTAGTACCCCTTTCTTGTGCATCTAAGAAATCAGTGTAGGAAAGTCTACCATCTCATGATCAAACTGTTCAAATTATGGACAAGATATTCTAGTCAAGTTCGTACAGTCATGCGTGTAGTCCCCAGGTCCTCCACAATTGTAGCAGATTAATTTTCTATGGCCTCGTTCGAGTCCCATTCCTCCTCATCCTCATCCTCGCCCCTAGAACCTACCATGTGCTATGTCTGTGGTTGGATCTTGACGTTGCGCCTCAGTCTACATCCTGTAGGCAGGTGTTCGATCCATCAACAATTCATAACTTTGACAGTTCCATTCATCGTGGCCCACCGATCTACAAAAATTGCAAAATAGCTGCTGGGGAGTCTGGGTATATGTCACACAGAATGAGTCGATCTTGCGGACAAGATAAACCTTCCTAGAATCTAAAGAAGACCTAATGACAAGAAAAGCAATCACAAACTATCTCTCTCTAAATATTCATTTATAAACAAAGGCAAACAAGTGTTTTAGGCCTACCTTGGGTCCAACGCAAGTTTGTGGAAGCCTCGCTCCTTTGATCCAAGTGAGCTCCCTTGTTGCGAATCTGCAAACACAAACAAGCAAACAAATTAAATAGCACCTAAACATCCAATATCATAAAACATATTTAACATGAAAGTCAAGGAATTCATGAAACAAATAACATGAGACAATTTGTTGAGAAAAATGAATCTGATTGTATTAATTCAAATCAAAGAATAACTTTACAACCTATGCTTTGACGTTGTACAAGCTCCTCCCAGGGTCCAGCAAGAAGTCTCCTCTACTTTGACAAGTTTCACTCTCTTCCCAATGAAGCCAAAAAGGTATGTGATCTCTCCTCTCAAGCTCAACTAGGAAGTCTTAATTTCACCATCATTTACCCTAAAAAATGTTCAGCTTCTAACCTCTCTAGCAACCAGCCCAATGCCTGAATTTATAATGCAATGGAGGGAAGTTACTAGGTCCTCCTTCAAAGGGATAAAGTCCTCCTTCAAAGGGATAGCTCCTCTCATCAAGGGATTAGCTCCTTCTCTTTTGGGATGCATGAACCACCTAAGAGCGGCCAATCCACGTCAAAATTCCTTCTAGAATCGTCTAGAATTAACCCAAAGTGAGTTTTTAAGAATAAACTTGCGCCTTTTTCACTTTCACAGGGGTCTGCACCCACACCTTTAGGGACAAAGCGGGAAGGTCTGCAGTTTTTGTAAACAGAAGGTGCAGGACCGCAGGCAATAGTGAGAGAAAGGTGCGGAACCAGAGCTTTGTTGATTTTCAATGTCTTTCTCTCATTTTCAAAGCTTGACTTGAAGAGCTGAGGTCTGAGACTTGCTTAGGAGGACAGTACAAGTGATGATGGACCCATACTGACTGCAAATAATCATGGTGACGATATTTTTGTGTAACAGTATACTTTTGCAATAGGTGACATTTGTCTGTTGTGTGCTTTCCTCCCACCTAACAAATCACACACCAGAGTGTGGGCACTGCACTTGGCCCTGCCTGTACTTCTGGTCTCAATGGTATTGGTCCCCCTCCTGCCAAATAGTTCGCGAATACCGGACAATGATGCTTATCATGGCACTAGCCTTTACATTTGATGCACCACACATCTTCGCACGCTTCTGGCCAGTGCACCCTATCCTGCTTCAAAATCTGCATCTCCAAGCATAGGTTTTGTAGTTTCCCGTGGATTTTTTGAACTCCAAACCCAGGATCTTGTATTGGAGTTTCATGCAATCTCATCGCTATCTCTAATGCTTCATCCTCGGTTGAGATCTTCTATTGTGATAGTGTCGTCCTAAGGTGTGGTGTCAGGGATTCCACAAACCAGGTGCAGTGTTACACATTTGAAAGCGTCATATTCGCCTCATGGATCGTACTCTTCAGGTGCTGATCAGAATCCCAGGGGGTCTCGCCTAGAAGCATCGTGATATCCTTGAACCCGATGATTGACTGTGTCTCAAATTTCGGTCATCTAAACAATTTATTCAACGCATCTAGGATTTCTATTATTCCAGCATTTGGTTGATCACTATAATGCTTGATATACCACGTCAACGTGTGATCCTGCAGTGCACTCCCCAATGTAGCCTTTTTAATGTTATCATCTATAACTCCTTGGGCTTCCTATACTGCCTTTACCACGAACTAGAACTGAGCTAGTTCCTCATTTCCTATCCCTCTAAATACAGGCAACTTGATCGCACTCGCCATCCTAACCCTTGGGGTTGACGGAGGTGGGGTGGGTGATGATGGGGTGGGTGTTGGCGAAGTGGGTGATGGCGTGGATGGGGACGGTAAATGCGAAATGCACTGCTTTATCAATCAGACCACACTTCTTGGGGAGAATCCAATGAGCTCCTCCTTTCTCTCTCGTGAAAGTGAGATCAGGGGACCGTTCTCTAATCCTTTAATCCCTTAGTAGCTTCTTCCACTCCGTGTTATCCCAGACATCAATGGACTCGCATAACCCTTTTCTCACATAACAACATTTTAATCCAGGTATTCAGGGATTTGATGTACCTACCTTGTGGTCCCTTGAGAAAAATTCGCTCAACCTTGCTATAGCTCACGGTTGTGTCTATCGTGAACTCAGTGATAAACCCTCCTATTATTTGATCCAGCCAATGATCTACTGCTCGCGTGATTTTATCTTCAGATGCTTTTAACCTGCGCACCAACTCTTGAGTCCACAGTAATAGTTAATTGAGTTTGCACCTTCCTTGACTACCATCTAGCCTCGTGATCCACTCATACAGTTCTGACAAGAAGAACACGAAGAAGATCTCGTGGATTTCCGTGTATATGTAGCGATCCAACCACCTCTTCTAAGATATCTACGGAGTTTTGTTTTCTTGTACCACGAACTCGTGAAGCTTCTGATCCAACCAGTATTCAATCTCTTTATTTGTAGGGTTCTAGTTTTCTAACATCAGACATCCCTTAGGAAGATCCTGGTCCTGGCAACAAAACCATCTGTTGGCTTATTAGGGCCTGACCCAGGTTTGGAAGTGTTTTAGCCAAGAAAATCTCGCACCACCGGCCCTTTCAGAAACAATCCGCGGAGTGCAGACTGAAGTCTCACCCGAGGTAGTATGGGAGGGTGCTAGAACCAGGTTTCCACACCCTAGGGATGTCTTGATGAAGTCTGGAGGGGTCGCAAACTGATCTACACACTCGAGCTATTTTGTACAACTGTCTAGACCTTGCGTAGTTCTGCGACGAGGCACTTCCTATATTCCTTATTATTACATTTATTATAGATATGATCTAATTCATAAGGTATTTAATCAATCATTCAACAGTATAACCACCGCGTGCAACCATAAATCTTAAAGTCATGCATAAAATCATAACATAAGAATAAACATATAGATCTGCGACTAGATGCACAATAATTCAGAAAACACTTATCTTTATTTATCTTTTGTTCAGTACAATCCAATTCCACCCTGTGCACTCAGCTACAGGCATCCGTGCACATAGCTACAGACTCTACCAGGCCTCTGCGCACACAGTTGTAGAGCCTACTCTTACTACTACCAAACCCAACTTGGACTTATAGACTCAGAACAAATAACCCATTACCTTCAGATCTGATCAAGTAGTACCCAAAAACTTGCCTTCTACCCTTAGAGCCTTGCTCTTTTTATACATTCTCATGGTCCCTGGACCATGGGTAGGCTGAATCACTTTCTATTACTTTACATTATTTTCGGGCGGACAACCCTTTGACTTGACCCATTACAATTCATGTTCCATGCACTTCACAGAGCCTTTACCATACTATTACCAAAAATTGTGGGCTTTCAGCCCCAAAACCATTACGTGGGGGATCTGCTTCCCAATAATTCCCCAAAACCTATGTGAATTTCACTCAATATCGCCCAGCGAATGTGAAAGGAAGCCTAAGTGCTTTGCAGAGCACCCTGGCATGGACTTAACTTCTTTGCAGCGCACCCTTACAAGGGCTACCTACACTGGTCCCTCTAGAGGCTATTTTTGGATGTCTTTAAGTCATGAAACAATCTGGGAAGGAGGCATTCAAAGGGGTGACTTGTTTACGACATGTAGCAACTAAAATTAGGATTTGACTATCCCTAAAACACTGATTTGGATGGTGTGATTGATGTGCCCAAATGGATCTGTAACAACACCTAAGCCAACAAATGGTTCCGTTGCCGAGACTAAGATTTGCATAAGAGATGTGTGATGTTGCATCATTGGAATCCAAATAAGAAAGAGATTGAAAATTGGTTAGATCAGAAGTTTCACGAGTTTGCAGCTCAAGAAAACAGGAATCCACGCTTGTCAAAGGACAATTGGTTGAATATGTATCTTTATACTGAGGTACATGAAATCTTCTTTTGCACTTTCCTAATTGAATTATGAGTGGTTAGCTAAATTGGTAGACAATTAAGGAAGGTGGAAACTTGATAGTCCTATCGTGTGTACTCAAAAATTGGTGCGATGACTAGAGGCATTTGAAAACAAGATAGTTTGAGTTGTCGATCATTGGCTTGATCAAATTTTGGGAGGATTTGTTACTGGATTTGCAGTTGATACCTCAGTTAGCTATAGAAGAGGGGAGTGAAGATTCTTCAAGGGACCGCAAGGTAAGTACTTAAGGTCATTGAATACTTGGATTAAAATGCTATTATGTGAAAAGTGGGTAATGCCATTACCTTAATCTTTGTAGCTATGAGAAGTGGGAGACTCTTTAGGAGTAACGGGTCAGGTCTAGAGTAAAGTCCATTAATTGAACCTCCTTTAAGTGACGACGAAGGGGCGATGCTGACTGCACCGCAAAGCACTATTTAGTTAATAACTTAGGGTATTCCAAGGATATCTCATCCATCCACTCTACCTCCACCTCCACCTCCACCGCATACACCTTCACCTACACCTCCGCCTCCACCTCCAACATTCATCATGGCGAACACAATGAAGATGTCAATCTTCAAGGGCATATGACATGAAGATCTAGAGAAGTTATGGTTTGTTGCAAATGACGTATGGACAACGCAGAAAATCATCGATGATAATATAAAGAAGGCACAGTTCGTTACCACCTTGCAGGATTGCGTGCTAACTTGGTTCATTAAGTATTGCGCTGAAAATCCTCATGCATTGTTAGAAAAAACTCAGACAACTTTGAACAAAGAGTTTAGTAAGCCTAAATCTGAGTTGTAGTCAGTAATTGAATTTAAGGAGATCCTAATGAGAGCTGATGATACACCGTGGGACTTTGATCAGAGGTTGAAGTACTAGATCATACAGGCTAACATGAAAATCTCAGATACCCAGCATCATGACTGGTTTATCGCATCTCTTTTGCTGCATTTAAGAATCGTTCTGTCTCAGCAGAAAATAAAAAAATAGGAAGAAGCTTTGGAGATCTCGATGGGGCTGCACGCATCACTTATTCAGGATACGAACCTTGGGGTGCAACAGATTCACTTGCTGTTAGCGAGCCGACACCTAGAATTAAAAACTTTAAAGAAAGAAAATGAGACTAAGCCAGAAGTGTGCACAGAGATTTGATGCTTGAAGCATAAGGGCCACAAGCACGATATAGATCATTGTCTAGTATACGTGAATTATCTTAGAGGGGAAGGGCCATCCCCCTTGAAGCTAGAAGCCCTAACCAAGCTAAGCACGGAAGTTGCACTATGGTGCGCCATTTGTCAAGTTACTGGGCACACATGTGACTAATAACTGCCACTTCAAAAGTTTGTTCAGACACCCCAACAGTTGTTCTTCAATTTCTGTAAGTCTGTGGGCCATGATGAGCGCCATTGTTGAATTTATGAGCTAATGATGGAAGGAACCCCTACTTACCATATGCAAGCATAAATTTGGCCTCCAGATCAAGGCGTAGGAGGAGCGCGCAAGGGTTTTCATGGTTGAGGATGAGGATGACGAGGAGGACCTAGTAGTGGTTGTGCTCGTATTATCTACTACAATTGCGGATAGTTGAGGCACTTCGCATGAGATTTCCCTAATCCTACACACTCTTCATGTCAATATTATAGACAATTCGACCATGCAATAGAAGAATGTCCGGTGCTAATAGATAAAATGCAAGAGAAGAAATGTAGCCTCAGTAGCCTATGCAGAATTTACAAATGATGAGGGTTGAGCCCTGCGAGGAGGATCAAAGCATTAATATTGTACTAAGAAGTGGTATGACGACTAGTGTAGATAAAGGTAAGAAGCCTGAAGAAGACGGATGGGTTCGCAAATATCCTGAGAAAGAAGCCGCCTTTGAACTTAATCACGCTAAGGAAATATTCATGGAGTCAAAGAAGAGCTACACTGAGGCATCCATCTCAGAAAGCGAGGAAAAGACACCAGAAACTAGTGCGACACAAGAGGTTGACCCTTCCATACTCACTACATTTTTGGAGACCTACATGAAGTTATTGTGTGACAGAAAGGCTATGGAAGGATTGCAGGACTTAATATACAAGTGCGCCAATAAGGAAAACACTCCTATGGAGCAGTGCATGGTTAGAAATAGCATTAAGAATAAGGCATGAATAGGACCTAAGATGCAGCTAACAACATAGATAGGCGATTATGAAATGGACCAGGTAATTTTGGATCCGGGGTCCGATGCACATGCTTTGCCGAAATAGACATGGGAAAGGATGGGGAGACTCACACTGCAGTGGTATCTAATTCAGCTCCGAATGGAAAATCAACAAAAAATCATCCCCACGGGATGATTATATGGAGTAACAAATGATATTGAAGGTGTGAGTGCATTAGTGGACTTTGAAGTTATAGAAATTTTCAATGACAATAATCTCTACCCCGCACTCATAGGAATTAACTGGGCTATTGACATGAATGGGGTCATTAATTTGAAGAAGAGGACAATGTCATTTAAATAAAGTTTCTAAGGGTTATAGTTCCATTGGATCCTACGAAAGGGGCATGTTATACTAAACTAATCTGTGATTATGTAGAAAGTGACGATGAGCTGGATCAAATTTACAAAATCACAGTGTCAGATCAGGGCTGGATCAATCCAATGGCAGATGGATGGATCACATGGGATCAAGAGTGTTCTTGCACTTCTAACTCAAATGAGGAATTAGAGCATTGGAAAAACTGCTTACATGAAGTATCTACATTGTGATGCAATATGATGACAAAGTCACTGTGCTACATTTCTTCAAAGGTAAGAAAGATACCTTGTTACAATGGTCTGACTGACGTAGGTATGTTTTTAGATAAATTTGAGCATGAAGTCCCTAAAGATTGTCATTTTCAAGAATTGGAGTTGGTGCTATGCTCTATGCCCACACGATGGTGGGGTACGCATAAGGATAGTTTTGCTGGATGGCGAGATTATAGGCCAATGATGAAGTTACGATTTGGGCATGCTAATACAGGAATCACTGAGAAGTATAGTGGGAAGGATGATCCGCGTGATCACTTGCCAAAATGGCTTAAGGCATGGGGGACAAAATGACAGCCAGAATGGATACAATCCCCATGAACTGGTACCTTGAAACAAAGGTTTGCCATGTCACGACAGAATGGGATGTATTGAAGGAAGGTTTCTTACTAACTTTCACCTTCAAGGATGGGTTTGAAAGCATAAACGAAGTGCTTCAATAGATTAAAGCAATATCTTTAGGACACCGAAGGAACCTATGGAATGGACCCAACCTAATTAGAGTACTCAACTGCGCCACGCATTGGAATGCTATAATGTGACCGCTGAAGAGGATGAAGAAGATCCGAGGAATATCAATATTCTAGAGACAGAAGGGCATCGAGAAGTATAAGGACCGCAAGTAGAGAACCCAAACATCTCTACACCTTTGAAAATAAGACAAGTAAACATTGCCACTGAAGAGGAACCAAAGTTCACGAAGATTAGAGACTCTTGGGATGATGCTACAATAGACAAAGTTGCTTAATTACTTTGCAAATACCAGGATCTCTTCCTTACTAAGTTTTCAGATTCAAAGGGCATACTTGGTGATTTGGGCGTTATGAGGATCACATTGAAGTCGGACGCAAAACCTGTTAAACAGAGGCCTGATCTTCTTAATCCTAAGTATAAGGAGAAGGTTCACCAAGAGCTGGATGAAATATTGGATGCGGAAATTATAGAACATGTTGAAGAATCTGATTCGGTGATCCTTGTGTAGTCCAAGAGAAGAAACAAAAGGGTGAAATAAGGATCTGTGTAGATCTGCGGAAACTTAATGATGCATGTGTTCATGATCCATTTCAGATGTCATTTACAGATGAAGTGTTAGACAATGTAGGAGGGAAAGAAGCCTATTTCTTTAGTGATGGGTTTTTTGGTTATCACCAAGTTAAGATTGCACCAGAGGATCAAAGCAAAAGTACCTTCATGACATAATGGGGCTAATTTCAGTACACTATTATGTTGTTTGCATTAAAGAATGCACCTAAAATATTCTACCATGTAGTCATAACAACGTTCAAAGAATGTATTCATAAGTTTCTAAAAGTCTACTTCGATGACTGGACCGCATTTGGATTAGTAAAATGCCATGTAGAAAGTTTGCGCCTTATGTTGGATACATGTCGCAGATACCAGATAGCACTAAATTTAAAAAAATGTATATTTTGTGTTCCTTTTGGGATCTTGTTGGGTCATTTCATGTGTAAGTAAGGATTGATGGTGGACCCTGCAAAGATCGCGATTATTGTGAAATTGGAGGCCCCTAGGAACGTCAACCAGTTGCGCACGACGTTGGGACACACGAGATACTATAGAAAATTCATTAAAGCTTATGCTCAAATTACCATGCCCATGGAAAAAATGCTAAGGAAGGTTGTGACATTCTCTTGGGATGAGGAATGTCAGCATAGATTAGATGTGTTAAAGGAAAAGATGGTGACTATGTCGATCCTAGTATTCCCCGATTGGAAAAAGGAGTTTCATGTACATGTGGATGCTTCTTGCAGTAGAGGGGAAAACCACAAGTAAATTGGTCCAGGAGGTACAACAAGTAGTAGAACAGAGTACCGCAGAGCTTAGGCATTAACCAAGGCATTCAACGAACTCCGCCAGAAAGTGGAACAACCAGCTGAGTGACTCAGGGGCGAGTCACAATATTTGCGTTGGGGGCCTATTGGGATGGGATCCCCAAGGGTAGAATTGAATTAACTTACTCATTTTTTGTAAAGAATTTTGTAAAATATGTAAAGTCTCTATGAAATGTGGATGAAGAGCACGTAGGTAGATACGATTCCAAGGGGTCTTAGCCCCTTGTTTTGGTTGGTTTTCAAGACTTACCCATGAGCCAACGACCATGGTATTATATTAGAAAAGCTATAAATAGTTTAGTCTTAGCGAGTTGTAGAGATAGATTTAGCTAAAACATCAAGTAAATTAAAGAGTTTTGTTGTCTTGAGCAAGAGCTAAGGTAGCAATGGTTTTCTTTCTGCACCTAGGTAGAGAAGGGAAGGTGTTTAGTCAATTTAGTATGTCCTAAATTTCTACATTAATTATCAATCCAAGAGTCGTAAACTGATGAAGTGTGGTGCACTTTATGTGCAAGACAACCTCTTTCTTACTTTTATTGTTTTCAATTTTTACCTTGTTTTTTGGGTTTTGTCCTTGTTGGTCTCCGAAGGTGTCTAATGCAAACGGAAATCCTATTCTTAGGTTTTAAGAATACTTTTAGAGGGAAAGTATGGATGTAGATTTAAGACAAGGATTATGTCTCTTATGATAATTTCCAGAACTGAGCTCTTCAAAAGATCTCAAAACATATTATTGATAAAATCAGTACTAGAACAGGAATGCAAATATGTAGCTACTTAAATCAAACAAAAGATGAAATATTGATCATGAGGTCACTGTCTCTGCTGTCCATCTAATTACAGAAATAAAATCTAAACTATTGCACTCAAAACTAAAAATTGCAGACTAATGAAAGCAAGATCAATTTACTTCACTTATAATCCAATAGCTCGCCAATTAAATTCTCGGGTTAAGCCATGGCACTGGAGATAACGTCAAATAACATGAAGAATTGATATCTAAATTACCTACTTGCAGAGTAATGAAAGCAAAATCAAATTACTTCACTTATAATCTGATAGCTCGCCAATTAACTTCTCGGGTTAAGCCATGGCACCGAAGATAACGTCAAATAACATGAAGAACTTGATATCTAAACTACCTACTTGTAGATTAATGAAAGAAAAATCAAATTACTTCACTTATAATCTGATAGCTCACCAATTAACTTCTCGAGTTAAGCCATGGCACCGGAGATAACGTCAAATAACATGAAGAATTGATATCTAAATTACCTACTTGTAGATTAATGAAAGAAAAATCAAATTACTTCACTTTTAATCCAACAGCTTGCCAATTAACTTCTCAGGTTAAGCCATGGCACTAGAGATAACGTCAAATAATATGAAGAACTTGATATCTAAACTAGCTAATAGCAGCAAATAATTCTCACTAAAATCAAAGCATAACAACTGAAATTGAAAAGCTTAAAAAGTTCAGCAGAGAAGCAAATCTTATATCAATACTTGATGCAAAAATTATATGAGAAAGCTCAAGCATAACCTATCTTGAAACACACTGATCAGTCTTAGTGAAAAAGTATGCAATGCTACAAAACCATGTACAGGAATAAAACGACTAACACCATAAACAAATTATGAGAAATATACAATGGAAATAAGAGAAAAGATGCATGAAAACTTTGCAAAATGAAAAGCAAAACTTTAGCCAGCAGGGGCCCTCTGCACAACCTTTGGTTAACACGTTGTCAGCTCAAAACCACATTTTACACAGTCATAAGAAAACAGAGTTTTTATATTGCAAAACGGAGAGTATGTCTTCTCGTCAAAAACACAACGAAAGCTAAAACAACAACATCAATCCAAATATCTTAACTAACTACTTGCGTTTCAAAACGATTATTTATATAGGAAAATAGATAACTACTTTTCTGAGAGAAATCTTCAGTAGAGGACACATAAACAAGACAGAGCTCGTAAATTTAGCCTCTTGGTTGCCATAAAAATTCAATCTACAAAAGGTGGATGTTGGATTTATGTCTTGGAGACGGCCTATAGTTGTCAAGAGGGATCCATGAATCTAGGAACAGTCTCGTAATTTTCACATGCTGAAATAGAGACCTATTTGATGTAGGACTACTTGTTTGACCATCCTTTGACTAATGCCTTTCTTCATGAATTTGGCTGAACAGATAGGACCTTATTGGTTGAAGGGAAAATACCCCTAGGGTCCTTTGGGCTAAGACTCTACCAGACTGAAAATTGCTTATTTAAAGAAACACACACACAGCCATCATCTTTACTTTTAAGCAAATTCTAAGGTTTAGGGCACATACCAATGGTCCTACGTTCGAGAAGACCGTTAGGGTGCAAACCCTCCTTGGAGTTCCCTTCTTCTTTCTTTGACCTGCAAGACAAACAAATCAAAGAACACAACAGTACCTGTACAAATACTTATGTATAAATCATCTTCATGCTATAAAGTTAGTTATAAAAGATCTTTAAGTAACCACTTTCACAAGAATTCAACACAAGAATTTCATAAGCATAAAGAAAGATTATTCGGGAACAAAGACGTGTTTCTTTATAAATAAAGGCAAATAAAGTACAGATATCGGAAAGATATCACCTGAACACCTTCAGCAGGCTCCAAGCAAGCTTCCTCCCGGATTCGTTCCAGCCTCAAGCTTCCGACAAGAGCTCCTTCCAAGTCTTACTCCAATGATGATACCAAGGATGAATGATCACCAATACACATGGAAACAAGGGTTTCCTATGCAAGATGGGGGAAGTGCAGACAACACCAAGGACTTCAGACCTGATCTAAGGGAAAAATCTCAGCATAATAATCTTGCTCTCCTTTCTCTCTCCCCTTGGCCTTCCCATTGATGTCTTTTTATACCCTCTCCAAAGTAGTTTTTTAGTTAGGAGTTGGTTGGGAACAGTTGGGCCACGGGCACTAACAGGTGATCCAGCAGGTAAACCCGCGATCACCGCCCGAAAAAGAGGAAATTATATATTTTTTAAGTGTTTTAATAGATACATGCGGGTTGGGTATGACAGACCCGCGTGTACACGCGTGTAACTCAGGGCAATGTCGCGTATAGGGAATAAAACACTGTTTTTTAAATTTTAGGACCAGGTCTGGAAGGAGGGGTTGCCTTAGGCCATGAGTGCAGCATCACAAACCATAAGAGTGGGATTTGGAGCTATAACAGATGCCCCCTAATATATGAGGTCAGAAGGGGAACATGATGGCCGAAATATATTAAGTAAGCACAAGGAAAGGAACTCTGCCGAAAAACTGAGGAGGACTTCACCAGAATTCAGCCTGCCAAGCCACCGAAAAGAGGTCAGAAAGAAACGCCGTCTGAGGCGGGCATACCCATGCTTAGAAAAAGTAAAGCATGTCCGCATATCAAGTACAAGCGGATCCACTAAGTATACAAGTATAAATGACTGGAAAATACATAATGGATCATCTGATCATAATGAGTAAGTACATGTCTGAATATCACATATAAGACTGTCAATGGTGCTGAAAGATGCAACGGATCACTGATATCAAAGACTGATCCCAAAAAACGGTACCAACTGAACATGATGGAATAGGATGGTACTGCACTGCAAACTCAGGTGCCAGCATATAGGATGTCGCCGTGACTGACTGCAACATATAAGGTGGAGTGGTATCAACGAGCAGTAACAGGAGCAACTGTCAAGTGAACCAATGAATGCTGATACAACCTGAGGTCTTCACCGACCGCCGTGGTACATTTCTACACCATGGGAATAAATGATCTGAAGTCGACCATGTGAGAAATCGTTTGATTACCGGTCATTGATGTATACCGTTAACAAACGCGAGACTACTCACCGATAATGATAATGAGCGTCAAGGTACCCAGTACAATCTAACAAGTGTGAATGGATGAGCTGAAGTCGAACACCTGTAAGAATCTATCAATCAGGAGACAATGATGGTTTCCCATTGTCGATAGCGAGGAATCTGCCACTAATGACTGCAAACCCCAAGGTACTGCCAAATGGACTCTAGATGTTTGCCCCAGAGCAATGAGTCGGAGTCGATAGGGAAATATCCGCTAGAAGGAAGGCATTAAGGCATCCTTCATCAATCTAGCGCGAGTGTAACCCGTAGGCCAATAATGTGGAAGGAATCGGACGAAAAAGATGTAGTAACCCAACCGAAGTACGTTTCCGGCGTACACAAGATGTGGCTAGCGCACGGCAGAAACCCTCTGAACCAACCAATAATGAAAGCCGACACAGAGGCGAGGTATCCACCAATAGGGTCAAATGGAAACCAAGGTACTGCACGAATCCCAATGTGTGATAATGTATGCTGATGTCGAACACAAGGGAAACCACTCAGTCAAAGACCCATGATACTGATCGATGCTGAGCACAAGGTGACCTATCAATAATGAAAATAGGGCCAGGGTGCGACTCTAGGCCTGCCCTCAGAGCAATGTGTCGTCGTCGATAAGGACAAGACCCGCCAGCAAGAAGTCAATGGGGACCTTCTCAAACCGGCACGAGTAAAAGACCAATATAACTGATGTGATGATAGACATGACACTGACAACCAGGGATGGCCGACTGAAAAATGAGTCAAGAGACACCGCAGAAAGGCCGACTCAGGCTAACTTCCCTTGAACAAAAGCACGACTCAATATGACTATGTGGCAGCATATAATGAATCTGTATAAGTTCGTCATGCAGGAGGCACGAACGAACCCTCCATATGATTGGAAGAGATAACCAATCGGGGGAGAACTGACTCGATAACAAGGTTATGGCTTACCTAAGTCAAACTAAATCCCACCCATGTGGAGGAGACTTTGTTTTGAGTGCTTTGTTCAAGGGCGACACGACTGACTCTAGCTACCAACAATAAATGGAAATAACGTCCCTGTTCCCGCTCTTTTTGGAATATTTATTTTTTTTGTCTTTTTCTGATAAGCCGGAAAAAGAATAAAAGAATGCTATGGTACAGTGGAAAGAACGAGTGTCGGTGAAACAGATGATCTAGTTCCTGGGAAAAGGAACATTCCTATGCTCAATGCAGGGAGGTGAAAAACTGGTCAGTGACACTCAAAGGTATGTTCCTTCCACGGATCAAGGTATGTCAAGCTACAGAAGTCAAAGGTATGCAAGGTTGATTTTGCAGACGGCATGGTCAAAAGTTGGCTTAAACACGAGTCCAAGTGAAGCTGGCTATAGGCCAAAAGGTGCAAATAGTCAACATGCAATGCAGAAGTACAACTCAACACACATAGGAGCCTCTAGGGTATAAGGGCCAGAACGAAGCGAGGAAGCAAGGAGGAATGAGTCTTCAACGCATAAGTCATGGCGGGACTACAGAGGACTCCCGAGCCTACTCATAACGAAGCAGCATGGGCAAGAAATGTCAGTGAGGTGCTAACTAGGATGCCCATGTAAAAGGATGGCTCTATCATCATGTAATGATTTAAAAAATCGGCGAGTGAAAATGGCTTGCGAACCATAACATGATGGGGTCGACCCTACAGCAGATGTATCGGTCAAATGGAGGCTAGTATGCATAATGCAACGGAAAAATGGTGTCCCTAACCTATATGCCAGTGAGAACACGATACCTGCCATGACGGGTCAACAGTCATGGAATCGTCTCGAACCGTCGAAAAATGTCAAAAATGTCCTGAAAAACAACTCAATCTCGACATTCCAAGCTCCCAAGTTAAAAGTGACATGAAACCAAACAAAATAAAATTTTGAAAAAATTTTGCATTTTCAAAACTTATAAAAAGAAATTTTGGACTTACCATTTTCACCGTTTGACTTGGAGAGCAAATTGTGGAGCAAAAGGAGCAAACTTCCCCGTGACTTATTCAACCGTTCAAACTTGCCGAAAACTTCCAGGTAAGCACTAAACTTAGCTTGCAATCAATTGTGATAGTTTTTAGGAATTTTTATTGGTGTTTCACCGTTCAATTTTTGCAAAAAATTTCTCTGCGGCGTACACGCAGTTTGAATGTATATAAATCGCGTATACGAGGGCCCTACACGCGACTGTGTATAGGGTAACCCGCGTGTGCGCAGCGAAACATTTTTATACAAAAAACTAATGGATGAAAATGATTTTTCCTTCCAGGATGACTATCACATGGCGTGAAAGAGAGCACTCAGCTGTGGATAATGAAGTTATGAACAATGATGAGGCATTAGATGCCTTACGGGGATGTGGATTGTTAAAATTCTTCAAGTTGCCGAATATGAAAGCAAACGTGCGTCTGCTCGAGAGACTCATTGATTACTGGGATGTCGAGGAAGAAGCTTTTATGATTGATCAGATGCCACTCAGGATAGAAGTGGAAGATATATATTTTATCACGGGCCTTTCCCGAAGGGGAGAGGTAGTACACTCCCGGGGCAGGACCCGAAATAGTCTCAGTGTAGACGATTATGTTCACATTTACTGTCCAGGTCATCAGAAAGTTGGGAGCCAGATCTCTATCCCAAACGTGGAGAGTTTGTCCTTGCGGATAATCTTGTTCACCATAGCTCGAGTGAACGGATCATCCTCGCTACATCAGGCATCACGGGTAAACATGAGCGTAGCAGTGGACTGCCTCACCACAGTGTTTGACTGGTGTACTCCTCTACTTTCCAACATGAAGGAGCAGCTTACTTCTATCAGGAGGGGGCATACCAAGAACTTTGGGTACGGAACCATTTTATGCACTTTCTTCTTCGAGAAGGTTCCCGCACTCCGCCCCAGGGTAGCGGTTCCCATCAGTAGTCCACGTGATCCACGTATGGGCCGGTGGGCTGACTTGATGAAACGTCTGGGGGGTGGGGAAGTGCCCAGGAATGCATTCGACGACGACTTTTTTGCTTGGTGGGAGCAACAGATCATCGCCATAGATGACTACCCCTATGCTGGACTGGATTTCCGCGGAGATCCTGACCTAGTGTTACCACCAGATGCAGCATGGGGCGAGATCGGTAAGATATTTTAATTTTTATGTTTTTATGATTTTTAGGATTTTTCAAGTATAATGATGAACTTTGAAAAACATTTTTTTGATGAGATTCAAATGACTAATATGATGATCATGTTCCAGACATTGGGCCTGTACGACCAGATGGATTCCCGCGGCATGGACGGCGTGGCCGAGGAGCCGAAGAGGCGGCTGCGGATGCGGACAGGACCCTCAACAACGTCCAGCGACACTTGGCGAGACTGAGCTGCCAAGTACCAATGGCCGAGGTGGAGGACCTTCCTCCAGATATGCAGCGTCATGTGGTTGGAATGCCACGTGACTGGGTTCGCATCTTCCGGCGCGTGGCCAATGCTATAGTTACTTACTTAGCTGCTCATCCAGAGCCGAGGCGTTAGATATGCCTGACATGATTATGGGCATTTGAGTCCCAATTTTGTATATTTTGGACACACATATGTACACTCGAGACGCTTTTGCGATATATATATATATATACAGTTTGACTTTTTGATGCATGATTTTATGATGATGAATGATTGATATGCCAGTCTAATGCTTGATTAGCGATAGAATCAGCTAACCAATTTTGAGATCTTGGAATGTGCAAATAATTAATGTAAATAAATGATCTTTGCAACAACCTCACCCTTAAATATTGGCGATATAATAATGGATCTCTAACCCGATAAATGTTGTTTAACTGAGACACTATCAATTGTGAATCAAGATATACTACCAACGAGTCGATCCCATACGAGATTGCCTCGGACAATAAATTGATAACAGCTGTATATTCGGCCATATTGTTTGAAGCAGGACCGATACACACGCCTCTCGATGTCAACAACTGACCAGTTGGGTAATAAAGTACCCAAGCTGCGGAAGCAAGATTCTGAGTGTGCCGACTAGCACCATCGGCGAATCCAAAATAAATCCAATCACCCATCAACACCTGCCAAAGCAGACCAAAAAGTGCTGATATCAGAAAAAACGCTCGATAAGATATGTACAAATATACATAAAATACAAAGAAGCCATTGCCTGGTAAAACTAAGCAAAATACTTCTTTAAATAGAGCCCATTTCGGGGCTCCGCCAGCTTGTTTCCTTCGAAGTCAATTAACTCATACGATCCTTTTTCTAAGACTCGCTTGATAATGAAAGGACCGTACCACATAGGCTTGAATTTGCCTGCCCCCAAGGCGTCCTTATCTTGGTCATAGACCAAGACAAGGTCACCTTCTGAAAAGACACGAGGACGGACAAACTTATCATACTGAGTTTTGACCCTTTTCTTATGTGCCTCGTTCGTCGTGGCAGCATCTCGACGCTGCTCATCGAGATGTTCCAGGTGAACTAGGCGCTCCTCGAGACTTGAAGTCTCGGGAAGAAGCTCGACAGCCAATTTCAGAGATGGAATTTCACATTCGACCGGAAAGATAGATTCCATCCCGTAAACTAACTGAAAAGGAGTAAAACCAGTAGCCGTTTTGACGGAGGTTCGGTATGCCCAAAGAGCCGGATACAACATAATGTGCCAATTGGACCGATTTTTATCGATTGTCCGTTGGAGTATCGTCTTAAGAGTTTTATTGACCGCCTCGACCTGTCCATTGGCCTGAGGATAATAAGGGGACGAATGCTCCTGACGGAAACCTAATTTAAAAGCCAATTCAGACATTAGCTGATTTTGGAAATGACTGCCATGGTCAGTGACAATCTCTCTTGGGATGCCAAATCTTGAGATGACTTGATTGAAAAGAAACAAAGCTGCCGTGTCACTGTCGTTCTTATAAGTAGGCATGGCCTCCGCCCACTTCGTGAAGTAGTCTACGGCCACGATAATGTACTTGTGATTCGCCGCTGAAGGCGGATTACAAGTCGTAAAATCAATACCCCACTTAGTGAAGGGACCGACGGTGACAACGGGAAAGAGGGGAGCTGGATGCGCGCGCATCTTGCGAGTAAAAATTTGACACGGGTGGCAGCGTTTTACCGCTTCCACACAGTCCTTAAAGAGTGAAGGCCAAAAATAGCCGGCACGTAAGATGCGCTGGGCTGTAGCAAGCCCGGATAGATGACCACCACAAGCTCCACTGTGGCAATCATTAAGAACAGACTCTGCTTCCTCTAAGGTTAAACAATGTCGAAGAATTGAATCAACTCCTCGACGGTATAATGTGTCACCAATGATAACATAGTTTTTAGCCAGGTGACGTAACTTGCGACGTTCATCCTTGGAGAAAGTAGAGGGAAACTTCGAAGTCTGTAGATAAACAATGATATCTCCATACCAAGGATCTTGTGAAGAGATGAGGAATATATGCTCGTCGGGTAAACTTTCCTCATAAACAATATCCTCTCCACAAGGAAGCTCGGAAATTAGCTCCACGAAAACCATAGATTTCTTAGACTTGGCGGACAAGAACTCGAGATCGAATTCTTGTAAAATAACTATCCATCTATTGTATTTGCCCCCAATCACTCGCCTACTGAGGACAAATTGAAATGGATTGACCGCTGCTAGGACAAAAGTTTTGTGTAGCAAAATATAATGACGGAGCCTCTGGACAGCATGAACAGCTGCCAAGGCTAACTTCTCAACCGGAGAATAGCGAAGTTCAGGACCTATTAAGCCTCGGCTCAAATAATAAATCACGTGTTCGACGAGAGCATCGTCTTCCTGAACTAGAACCATACCAATGGTAGATTCTGCTGCAGCGAGATATAAAAGGAAGTCTCTACCATAATCCGGTGGACTCAAAAGCGGGGCAGAGACTAATGCCTTTTTCAAAGCATCAAACGACCGCTGCGCAAAGTCGTCCCATACAAATGGAACTCCTTTCCGTAACAAACGCATGAACCCTTTAGTGATCTCGGCGTAGTTTGCTATAAACCGTCTCAAGAAATTGGCCTTCCCTTGAAGACTTTGAAGTTGACGGATTGAGGACGGGGGAGGCAACTGAACTATTGCCTCTACTTTGAAAGGATCAACCCGGATCCCTTCATTGGACACAATAAACCCTAACAACCGACCGGATGTAACCGCGAAAACGCACTTATTGGGATTCAACCGGAGTTTATAGTAACGACATCGCTCAAAAACTAATTGAAGATGACTAGGATGATCGGTCCTCTTTCGAGAACGAGCAGCGAGATCATCTAAGTATGCTTCGATGATATGTTTGATGTCGTGGAAAGCGTAGGACATGGCCCGCTGAAAGGTAGCTCCAGCATTTTTAAGACCAAAAGGCATCTTTCGATATGCAAAAGTACCCCAGGGACATATGAAGGCAGTCTTATGCTGGTCCTCAGGACGAATAGAGATTTGATTATAACCTGAGAAACCATCCATAAAGGAGAAAATCTCATTACCCGCACACTCGTCGATAATCTGATCAATGAATGGCGTGGGGTAATTGTCTTTTGGACAAGCCTTGTTTAAGTCCCTAAAATCGATGCATACACGGATTGTTCCTTGCTTTTTGTCTACAGGGACTGGATTTGAAACCCAATCCGTAAGAGGAACAGGGTATATGAAACCCGCCCTTAGCAGCTTCTCAACCTCAGCTTTAATAGCTGCTGCTTTCCTAGGGTTAACCGGCCGAAGCCTTTGACGAATAGGTTTTGCGTTTTCGTACGTCTTGATCTCATGTTGGACGATAGAAGGATCAATGCCGGGCATTTCCTCATAATACCAAGCAAATACATCGCGATATTCCTTGAATAGGTCGGTATAAATTTGAATTTCTTCAGGGGAACACTCAATTCCGATGAAGATATTCTCGATGATGTTAGGATCCTTAGAGATGTTTATAGGTATCGTCTTTGAAATTACCGACATGTTACCTTCAGCACATGTGTGTGTTGGAGCCAAAGGGTTCGATACCGTACAAACATCACTACCAACGAGCTCGGAGAATCTAGATTCCACTTCCTGCAATGGAGGAAGAAAATATGAACGATGGTGTAAGTCTTCCCAAGGTCGATCTATACCCATCATCACCTCGAGGATTGCTTCTTCAGAAGGTAGAACCGAATCTAAGCAGTCCAAGGCAGAGTTAGAATTGAAGCTCCAAGCGGGGGCCACATGACCATCTAATTCCTCTTCGGAAAAAGGAGTAGAATGGTTATCTGCAGAGTCTACGATAGACTGATATCTAAGCTCAGCTGCAGATATAGGAAATGCCATTCCATTTACTTGTCCTTCAACTAATGTGGTCGTAGGTGAAGGCAAGGTCCAAGGGTCGGAAAAATAATGAGTTCGAAAGAACTTTTCTCGAGAAAACTCCTTGGATGATGAAATAGCATTGATTCTCGCAAAAGGAGAGGGAAGATCAAACGTACCCATCAATGAGGAATACATCCCTACTCCTAAATTCTCAGTCGGCGGGCGAGGGTTATCCACCAAAGGAACCGTAGAGTCGGAGGTTGCTTGAGGATCGATTGGAGCATAGTCCAATTGATCAACCTTAACGATTTTCCCCTCATGAGGAAAGCAAATGACACGAAACAGAGTCGATACAACGGCTTCCATCTCGTACACCCAGTTCCTTCCTAATAGGAGATTATAATCTAGGTTAGCATCTACGACTTCCACTTCAATATTAACGACCTTTCCTCCAACACATATAGGAAAGGCCGGGATAATCCCATGCGGCTTGTGAGAATGGCCATCAAATGCAGTTAAGACAGTTGGTGAAGGAACAGCCGTAGGTGAACCAATAGCCTTCCAACATGACATAGACATGACACACGTGGAAGCTCCCTCATCTATAACGGTGCGAAAAATATTGATTTTCCGGTATGTTGACTTTACCTGGAAAGCCATATGATGAGGAAGTCTCTTTTTGACATTTGACATGTCGAAAGAGAGCACTAACGAGTTACCTGTATCGACTGCTCCAATGGCGGAGAGTAAAGCACTTCTTTGAGACGGACACGATTGGAGAACTTCCAAAGCGGACATAGCACACGGGCTTTGAGCCAAATCCTCCACAATGGAGTAATTTTGGGCGGCCCTAGCGTTAGGATTAATCGTCGTGCGTTTGGCGGAACCTTTCGGTATCCTAGGTATAGTCTCAACAAGAGGTCGCTCAATATGAAGATCATTACTTCCGGGAGCCGTTTTATCCTTAGATGTTTCAGCTTCACCATAATCGCGTGACCGAGTGGTCACGTTAACGTTTGACCCCATCATAAAAACATTTGATGCTTTTTCCCCTTCCTGGTTGCCCCCTGAGGAGGTCCCAGGATTCGAATTCGCGCCAGCAAGAAGTTGCTGCCCTTGGGGAAACGGGTTAGTTAACACAGCTTGCGAACTAGAAGTCCCTTGCTGTCCTAACAAGCGCTGAGCGTCTTCAATTCGAGGGCAAAGATGAGTTAGATGGTCCCCACTGCATAACTTGCAAGGGAACTTAACTTTCTTTCTCGACTCACCTTTACCACCACCAGCATTGTTGCCAGATTTATTTGCATCCGGCTTCCCATCCGAATTCTTCTTTTTACCACGTCCCTTCTTTTTCCCATTGGAATTTTGATTTCCTTTGGGGTTATCGGATTGGACGGCGTTAATGGAAGAATTTTGGGAAGCTTGAGGATTAGACATTGTGACTTGGTTGTTAGGAGCAGTTTGTAATGACAACTGCTGCAATTGATTCAACAAGTTCACTGTAGTCGAGTCTACTGACCCCACGATGCCATCCGCATGCGGACCTGGCTTCGGCTTAGCTAAATCAACCTTAGATCCAGGAGCATCTGGCAAGTACTTTTGGAGGATCCCAGACTGAGAGTAAATCAGTTCTAACTGCTGGGCCCTGAAAATGGCTTGCTCCTCAGAATAGACCCCAGACATGGAGACATCCTTGGAGATCTCGGGTTGCAACGACTTCAAAAACCACTCTAGACGGTACTCCGGAGGGATTTCGGCTTTAATGAGCCTTTTTCTCCGTCTCCATTCCTGTATGTGATCAGAAATGTGGGTTGCCTTATCCTGACGAAAGGTAGCCAGAAGTTTAGTTCCGGCATCATAGCGGACAGGCAACTGGAAGTGATTCAAGAAGATATTAGCTAAGTCTGCGAACGATGTAAAGCTGCCCCCTGGCAACTCTATATACCACTTAGCCGCATTACCAGTCAAGGTGCGCTGAAAGAGTCTCAACCTAACCGAATCTTCGATGAGGGAGTTAGATGAGCACCACAAATGGAATGTGGTTACATGATCGCCCGGATCTTCACCACTCTTCCCTTCGAATTTTGGGATGTCCGAAGGGAGTTTGGTTGGGACCAGAGGCCAGGCCGGATTGTATCTGATAGGGTCATTCGTTAGCTTAGTGAGATCTGGCAAGTTTAACGTTGCCAGAAATGGAAGCCTAGGAGGACCTAGGGGATTCCACCCAGACTGGGCAGAACTCCCAAAGTTCTGAAAAGATTGTCCTGGGATTTGAGAGGCACCAGGCTGCCCCAAGTGACCAATAGAACCAGCTGAACCAACAGGCAAGCCTTGTGGTCCAGCAAAATTCGGAGTTTGACCAACTCCTGCCGTATAACCTCCATAACCTGCAAAGTTCCCTCCTAAAGAATGGTAAGGGGTTGATAACCCCTGATATGGGTTCCAAGCCGAAGCGAGGGGAGGAATACTTTGGAACATGCTAACTGTGGAATACGGCCTACCTCCTTGTTGGCCGATAAATGGATTCGCAGTTCCTGCGCTACTAACCCCAGGGTTATTCCAACCTTGGAAAGGATTGCTGCTTTGTCCTATTGAAGAAAAAGGCATGGATCCTACCGTTGGGTTGGAATGTGGGATATGACCACTTCCGAAAGGGAAACCCTGGAATGAAGCCGATCCGCCCATCATGGACGTAGCGGCACTGAACGGAACTGAAGGAATACCCTGTGATTGGGTGCCAAAAAGGAAGGAACCAGTACTGAAAGCATTGGTTTGGGCATTTCCACTCGTAGATGGAATGGAGGTGGACCCCACCAAAGATGTGCTAGCAAACGATCCGAACAAAGAAGCGGAGGGGATGGAAATGGTTCCTCCCCCTTGCACCGATATCGGTGTTTGCATAGTCGCAGCACTCGTAGAAGCCATGCTTCCAGTCGTGATCATAAAAGGTAAGCGCGTAGCGTAACCTGGACTTGCAGGTCTATTCGACGGAGTCCCAACGTATTGCAATACGTCCGGATAACTAGATGGTAGTGGAGAATTTGGAATCACTAATGATTCTGAAAGTTCTTCTACCTCTACGTCGTTCTCCGCTTGAAAGCGAACTCGAGAAAGGATTGGAGTATCCCTCTCTTGTTCAGAAGTGCCAGGCCTTGCTTGGCCGCTAATATCCCCGAGAGGAGGATCAATTCCCGATGTGTCAACCGGCGTGGGACGGACCCTACCGGTAATATCTCCTCTGCGCCTTCTAGGAGAAGGCTCTAAACTAGGTGGCGAGAGACCACGAAGTCTTCGAGACCGTCTTGGAGACCGGTCAGCCACTTTGAATTTTTTGTTATGATCTAGCTAAAGACTCAAAAAATTAAAAGCTAAGCCGACTAGGAGCACAGAGCACACACTATAAAATTCCTAAAGATACAGCCAGTCAAACAACTTTCAAGTATTTCCGCTCCGGGTGATTGAGACCGGACACCAAAATACGAGAAAGTGAATCAAAGGGCCTTCCGAAGATAGTCTGGGATGATGAGGGCCCAGTCCTATCAGCGAAGGTATCAGAGGAAGTTACGCTGACCTCCTAACAACAGCCTGTGCCGGTGCAAGCCCCCAAGCTTCTCAAGGGTGCCCTCCGGAAGTACTGTCGAGAGTGATACAACGTCGACCTCAGGTGCCACAGGATTCCCCTCCGTAGCCACCTATGCAGATCCCTAGGAGAGGCAACTATGGGTACCAACTCGTCGCAGAAGCCAGGCGGAACAGTCTTGAGGTAAGTTCGGACAAGTAGGAGAGGGGGTATCTCTCTTCCCTGTCTTCACAGACCCTCGTGCTTAACTCCCAGATCCGGAGTTTTCCTGGTCTTCCTAACGCTATTGGATTTACTCTCTTTAATCAGACTCTTATGTTTGACGTTTTTTGTGGCCTTGGAGAGTTAACTCTCCACTCACCTAATCCAAGGCCCTAAAATCCTAAACTTGTTGGTGTAATAACTAAAACAAAAAGTTCTAGTGGATTTTAATTAAGCGCTTGATTTTATTAGGCTGTTCTTTAAGTCACAGGGTTATGGAAATGAAACTTGTGGTGTTTTTATGGACGCAAAAGAAATTAATAAAACCTAGCTACATGCACATGCACTTTTGTTTTCGATGAATAGCAACTTCTATGAGGTTCAGAGACACTTGTAATATAAGCAAATTTTCTTTTTCTTTTCAGACCCCACACTCACAAAAACTAACAAAACTAAATATGCCTAAAAAAGAGATGCAAATCTTACTCTAATGCAAGAACTAAATGTGGATGCACGATTCAAAGACTATTCTAAAAACAAAGAAGGAAAGTTGCTGCTTTACCAAATTTTGTCTTGCCACTGAAATGCTTAGATAGAAGATGATTTGTTACCAATCATTTCGTCCAAACAATAAAAACAAGTTTAAGATAAAAAACAAAGCACTTTCACTTCGCAAAAAAGGAAATCAAATGAGAAGTAAGTTTAAGAAAGCGAAACTCAAAAACTTTCAAAAGATTTTCTTTCAACCAAACCAAAAAGTCTTTTTCAAGGGGAGAACTCTCAAAAACTGATACCAATGATTGATAAACAAGCAATCAAACACTTTTGTGAATTAACACCTTTCAAATGAGTAAAACTCAACAAAAATAAGTTGTGTTCGAAATCGCTTTTTACAATCAAAAACAGCAATGAAAGTCCAAAATATCAAAAGACAAGTTTCAAGAAAAATGGTAACAAACAAATTTCTCGAAAAGAAGGAGCAAATGGTCTCAAAAATGATTCCGTTAAGCAAACACAAATGTCATGAAAACAAGATGGACACAAAGATTGAAAACAATCTTCCCACTCTGCCGAAACAGAGCAATCAAGATTCTTAGACAGAAATCTTGTGTGTCAAAAATCAATGACGCTTGCAATCAACGAAAAACAAGACTAGCACTCCTTATAACTAGAGAGAGTTCAGAACAAGATGCCCCCTGTCAAACAGGGAACTGTTACTGGAGAAATAACTGCTTGACACTGACCCAAACCACCAGAAAAACATTCAGCAAAAAGAAAAATTATAAATCTTGAAAATAATGTGATATACGCGCCTGCAATTATTTGCAGAATGCGTGTATACGCGACTGAAACTAAGGAAACCTGCGTATACGCGGGTTCACTTAGTGCAACTAGCGTATATACGCTTCTGTAATCCAGAAAAAGAGCGTATCTGAAGTCTTTCAAGAAAAATAAAAAAACACAGACTGAAAAACTGGCAAAGCTTGAATTTCAGGAAAATATCAGACAGTCAGAGCCAATAAACAGAGGGGCTGAGCCTTGATTGGCTTGAGGACTACCCAAACTAGGAACAACAAGAGTGTTGTCCCCAACGGAGTCGCCAGTTCTGATTGAAGGGAAAGTACCCCTAGGGTCCTTTGGGCTAAGACTCTACCAGACTGAAAATTGCTTATTTAAAGAAACACACACACAGCCATCATCTTTACTTTTAAGCAAACTCTAAGGTTTAGGGCACATACCAATGGTCCTACGTTCGAGAAGACCGTTAGGGTGCAAACCCTCCTTGGAGTTCCCTTCTTCTTTCTTTGACCTGCAAGACAAACAAATCAAAGAACACAACAGTACCTGTACAAATACTTATGTATAAATCATCTTCATGCTATAAAGTTAGTTATAAAAGATCTTTAGGTAACCACTTTCACAAGAATTCAACACAAGAATTTCATAAGCATAAAGAAAGATTATTCGGGAACAAAGACGTGTTTCTTTATAAATAAAGGCAAATAAAGTACAGATATCGGAAAGATATCACCTGAACACCTTCAGCAGGCTCCAAGCAAGCTTCCTCCCGGATTCGTTCCAGCCTCAAGCTTCCGACAAGAGCTCCTTCCAAGTCCTACTCCAATGATGATACCAAGGATGAATGATCACCAATACACATGGAAACAAGGGTTTCCTATGCAAGATGGGGGAAGTGCAGACAGCACCAAGGACTTCAGACCTGATCTAAGGGAAAAATCTCAGCATAATAATCTTGCTCTCCTTTCTCTCTCCCCTTGGCCTTCCCATTGATGTCTTTTTATACCCTCTCCAAAGTAGTTTTTTAGTTAGGAGTTGGTTGGGAACAATTGGGCCACGGGCACTAACAGGTGATCCAGCAGGTAAACCCGCGATCACCGCCCGAAAAAGAGGAAATTATATATTTTTTAAGTGTTTTAATAGATACACGCGGGCTGGGTATGACAGACCCGCGTGTACACGCGTGTAACTCAGGGCAATGTCGCGTATAGGGAATAAAACACTGTTTTTTAAATTTTAGGACCAGGTCTGGAAGGAGGGGTTGCCCTAGGCCATGAGTGCAGCATCACAAACCATAAGAGTGGGATTTGGAGCTATAACACTTATCCATGTGCAGATCATTTCTAAGCTGCCCATGTGCCCCGTTTCACCTGCCGACACCTGTAACCTATAGAACAATGAAAGTAGCTGCGGAATTGTGAGTCAGCTGCAGAAAGTGGCTACATTCCGTAGCTGATGAACAAAATCTAAATCAAATAGCACACACAACGATATCATTAGAAAACCACTTAAGTGCACTCCTAGAATCAATATGTAACAATCTTTTATAGCTTATGAGGCACTGATGTGGGAAAATGGAAGAGAAAAGGTCTAGGAGAGTATGTAGAAGAGAGGTAGTTCTGGGGCTCACCATACCCCCACTGTGAAGATGTTTCATGTCCTCATGCAATCAAAACTGTGACTATCCTTCCTTTAATTCATCTACTCTGAGACTTCTGCTAATACATCTAGCCTTCTCTTCTTCTTCCTTGGTGTCACTATCATCTCAAGCTTCATCATTAGGCAGCTATATTTGAGGTTGATGAGGGCTTTGCTCAACCTCCTATTCTTCCTCTTCAATTTCCTATTTTTCTTTTGCCATAATCCTAAATGCAGCATGGTATTGTCATGGATGATTTTGTCCAACCTGTTTTGTTCTTTCAATGTTTCATTTTCCCTTTTCATATGTCTATTCAGGACTTCTAGTTCAAAAACATATTGTTTTAATCATTGGATCAAAACTTCCTGAGTTGTATCAGGCTGATTAGATGAAGTGCCCTGTTCTGTTGCAGTATTTTCCAATGATTCAATAAAATCATACATCTGTTGCCGAGTCGGATCTATTTCTGGTGTGGCCTTTCTTGTACTAATTTCAAAATCTGGTTGAGGAAAAGGAGAATGTTGTGGACTATGGTCAAGAGGAGTGATTGCTGGTGACTGTTCTAGTGTTTCCCCTCCTAAGTCTATGAAGTGAGCCCCTTTTATTTTCACTTTCTTCAATTTGCCTTTAAGTCTTGAGCTCCTTCTTAGATTTTGTGAGCTGGTGTCTCCCTTTTCCACACTTTGTTTCTCCTTTCCTTTTTCTTTTGCCTTAACTGACTGTTCTTTAAGATGAATTAGCCTTTCAGAAAGTATCTGGTCTTCTTCTAAAGAAGGTTCTGGGGTCTGATAAATGTCTTCAATATTTCTTTTCCCTTTCTGTTTTGCTTGTTTTCTAACCTCAATCAAAGTTTCAGACAGTATTTCTTCCTTACTGGTTTCTTTAGTTATACTAGTAGGAGTATCTTGAATGTTTACACTTGTTTTTCTTCTCCTAATTTTTCTTGTTGAGCTACTTTCAGGTGTTTCAGGTGGGTCCTGAAAAAAATTTCTAATCAGGAATTGTTCCCATGTGTCCTTTCTTCCCTTCAATTGTTTTTCAATCAGAATGTCCTTTCTTCCCTTCAATTGTTTTTCAATCATAATTTTAACAAGGTCGTGATGATAAAGATGAGGCTCTACATCATCTAGATTATTTTGTACAGTGGTAGACATCTTTTTCAAGCTACTCAACAAGAAATAAGGCAGATTGATGGTTTGATTTTCCAGAAAATTCATTAATAACCTTATATGGTACATGTACATAGACCCATACCTTCCTTCACACATATTGAACTTCTGAATTATCAATAGAAAACTAGTCCATTTTTCCTTTAGGGCTAAAACAGTGATTCCACGTTAAAAATGGTTATATCCATACCTAGGTTACGCAAAATGATCCTCCAGGCCCTCTCATCGAAGTCTTTGTTTTTTAACCATCGTTCTCCTTCCTATGGGAGCTCTGTTGCTGCTGCAATGGATGCCTCTGGTACCGAGAATTTGATATCCCTAATCTCAACTTCCATGTTGTTGAAGGACCTTGCAAATGTCTTCGTGACTTCTTTATTATGACCCTTGAATTTCTGGATAAATTGCAGCCACCTTACTTTTCTTAACATGCTCTTTAACTGTGGATAACCCTCCATGAACTTAGCCCCGTCCGGCTCTGTTCTTACCAGAAGGCCCATTCCTTCCTCTTGCTTCAAAAATACCTCGGTAAGTGATGGTTTCATGGAGGCAGAACGGTTGTATGAGTGGAAGATGGAGGAGGATTGCAGAGAAAACCAGTGGTTACAAAATAGGAAGAATATGGAGCATGCAATGAAAACAAGTTCATGGAGCAGAGGCTTGTATAAACAAACCCTGAACTGGCAATCATAAACTCAGTGTGAGAGTATGGAAATAGAGTGAGGCTGGCAGAATTTTGAAATAAAAGGCTGCGGAGTGGACGTTAGAAAATTCATAAAATGACTGCAGAGTGGTGCGTCAGAGGAGAGCCGTGGTCAATTGGCTTACATCTTCATGATTAACCGGTTCAACAGGTGTAATGCGGATGTACAACTGAGTATGAGTTAGATTCGAAAGAGGATTATGAGGCCATTGGAATTTGATGCGGAGATCGTGGTGGAGTTATGCAAAGGTCATGGAGGAGTTAAGAAAGCCATCAATTCGAATCATTACTCATGATGGAGTTTGTGATTTTACAACTATACAGATTATGTGTTTTAAAATGCTATTTGAAATTGAATTTGCTCATACCTTAGAATCTTACCACTTTCGTTTGCTAACTTTTGATTGGTTGCCTCTTGTAGGTGCTTTTAAGTGCTGACATCTTCAAAATATTTTCCTCTTCCATACCTGCATCTGGTTTTCATCATTACTTTGCTAACATATGACTGTCACTACAGAGTAATAGAGTATTAGCTACAGAATCAACAATTAGCTACGGAATCAGTATTCAACTGCAGAATCAGAATTCGACTGCGGAAACTGACATAGTGAATAACATATGACTTGGCGAAGTCGAAATGGATGGAAATGAATGATGACTGAATGAACGATATATGGAAAAATGAACATGAAAGGAATTTTATTGGTGGAATGTGATGGTGAAATGGAATGAAATGAAAATGAAGTGAAATGACATGAAATGAAACAACTATGAATGAAATGAGAGAGATTTTTTTGGGAAAATATAGGGCGTCAGAAGTTTCTGATTTTCACCCTGTATTTTCTGTATAAGACTGCCAATCAGTGATTGGTTTTCAGGCTTATACACATTATTTTTGTTTGTTTTTTTTTTTTTTTTTTTTTTTTTAAGATAACAATGAAAAGAACAAAGACTAGGCTGGTGGAGAAGAAGGATTCTTCTTCACCAGCGTTATTGCAGAATTATCTTGAAAGATTTTGACAAATTCCTCCTTTGAGAGTGGCTTATGATAGATCTTCAATCTGTGACGATTCACAATAAGAGGAGTTTGATACTCATCAATGGTTTTGATTCTTACCACTCCATTGCTAAAATCTTTTTCAATCTCATATGGCCCAAGCCAATGAGTCTGAAATTTACCTTTGAAATCTTTGAACTTGGAATCAAATAGCAATGCCCAATCTCCTTCTTGAAACTTTTTCTCCTTGATGTATTTGTCATGCCACTTAGATCTTTGATATTGAACTAGATCAGTTATTAGGATTGCTTCTTGTCTGATCTCATCTAGTTCATTTAGTTGCTCCATTCTATGCTTTTGGGCTTCTGATAGATCCATTCCCAATTGAACTGCCATCTTGAAGGTCTTAACTTGGAACTCAATGGGGAGCAGAACTTCCTTCCCATAAACAAGTTCATAGGGAGAATTTCCTGTTGTGTTCCTCCATGTGGTTCTGTAGGCCCATAAGGCTTCAGGAAGCCTTTCTCCCCAATATCTTCTGTGTAGATGAATAGTCTTGGTAATGATGCCTTCAATTACTTTGCTTGTGGATGGTAAGGAGTGGATTTCCTATGCTTGATCTTGTACTCTTCCACCAGCTTCTCCACCAGTTTGGATGTGAATTGACCTGCCTGATCTGTCACAATTTCTCTTGGAACACCAAAGTGAGTAAAAATATCCTCATAGAGAAAACTAACAACTGAATTTTCAGTAGCAGAAAATAATTCTTTGGTTTCTACCCATTTAGTGACATAATCAGTACATACCAATATATAATTTTTCTGTTTAGATGGTGGATTAATAGGTCCAATAAAGTCTAAAGCCCACTTTTCAAAGGGTTCGATGAGTACTTGTGGTTGTAATGGCATCTCATTTGAGGGGGTAGGTTTCCCTACTCTTTGGCAGTTGTCACACCTTTTGACATGTTGTTTTGCATTTTTGAAGAGGGATGACCAATAATATTCTAAAGAAAGGCTTTTATAGGTTGTCCTTTTGTCAGCAAAGTGTCCATTGCACGGTTCATCATGACATGATTTGAGAATATCAGGCATTTCATCTTCCTTGACACATCTTCTGATCACAAGGTCTGGCCCTGTTTTAAACAATTCGTTAGAAATCCATGAATATTTTGAAATCTCCTGAATAATTTTTCTTCTTTTGCTAGGAAATAAATGTGGAGGTAATTTCCCTGTAATCAAATAGTTAGCCATATTTGCATACCAAGGAGTCTTAGTATTTACTTCAAATAAGTATTCATCAGGAAACTTATCCTCTACAGGAGAATCTTCTTTGATATTTTGAATTCTGGACAAGAAATTAGCTACTGTGTTTTGTTTCCCTGGTCTATCTAACACAGAAATATTGAATTCCTATAAAAGTAGAAGCCACCTTGTAACTCTGCCATTAGTAATAGGTTTGTTAATTAGATATCTATTTGCAGAATGATCAGTATGAATAAAATTTTCATAGCCTGTTATATAATGTCTGAACTTATTGATTGCATGAACGTTCTTTTTTCAGTCGCAATATAATTCAACTCAGTGGGAGTTAAATTTTCACTGGTATAGTAAATGGCATAAGGAACTAAGTTTTTTTGTCCCAACACAGCTCCTAGAGCTGTATCTGAAGCATTTGTAGAAATATGGAAAGGAAGTTTCCAATTTGGTCCTCTCAAGATAGGCGCTTCAGATATTCTTGTTTTCAAAGCTTCAAATGCTGATTGGCAGTCAAGACTCCATTTGAATTCACAGTCTTTTGTAAGTAGTTTAAAGAGTGGAGATGCTATTTTGGTAAATTTTTCTATAAATCTTCTATAATATCCAGTAAATCCCAGAAAACTTCTAACATATTTTTGACAATTTGGAATAGGTAACTTGGAGATGACTTCAACCTTTGATTTATCAACTTTAATCCCATCCCCTGAAATATGATGTCCTAAAACAATACCTTCAGTAAATATCATAAAGCATTTTTCATGGCTTAATGAAAGGTTTCTTTCTTTACATCTTCTAAGGAATTTTTCCAAATTTTCTAATGCCTCTTCAAATGTATTACCATAAACTGTAAAATCATCCATATATACCTCTACACAATCATGGATTAGATCAGAAAAAAATCCTAGTACTTCTCTTTGGAATGTTGCGAGTGCATTACATAATCCGAAAGGAAGCACTCTGTAAGAAAAAGTTCCCCATGGACAGGTAAATGTGGTTTTATCTTGATCTTCAGGTGCTACATGAATTTGATTATAACCACTAAAACCATCCAGAAATGAAAAGTACTTTTTGCCTGCTAATGTATCTAATACTTGATTGACAAAGGGCAAAGGAAAGTGATCCTTCAAAGTTGCTTTATTCAGTTCCCTGTAATCATTGCACACCCTCCATTTACCATTCTTTTTGGGTACTATAACCAAGGGAGAAACCCATCAGCTATCTGAAATTGGGTAAATGAAGTTTACATTGAGTAGTTTTTGGAGCTCTTCTTTCACAATCTCCCTAAGATTTGGATTCATCCTTCTCTGAGGTTGTCTGATTGGTCTACTGTTTTCCTCAATATAGATATGATGGATGAAAGTCTTAGGGTTAATACCTTTCATATCAGTATACTCCCATGCAAATGCAGCAAAATGTTTTTTCAAGATTCTGGTTAACTCTTCCTGTTGTAACTTTTCCAAATTTTTGTTGATATTCAATGTTTTACCTGGAAAAATTTCAACTGCAGAACTACCAAACTCTTCCATAGAGTAGAGAGACATTTTCCTTGATGACAAATATTCAATATTAGAATCTAATTGAAATTGTGTGTGGTCAAATTCTGAATATGTTTCAAAATTTTCTAATGTGTTCAAAATTTGACTATCTTCACTAACTTCAGAGATAGTAAAGACAGGTTGTATAGTATCTTCATCATCGACCCATTTATTGTCTCCTACTTCTGTAATTGCTTTTGCTGGAGGATACAAATTGAATTTATTTGTTGAACTATCATCAGAAATGTACATATCTTCGGATCTACAACTAATGAAAGCATCAGCTGTGGCTAGCCAAGGTCTTCCTAAGATGAGTGGGTGCCCTCCTAGATTACTCTTGGGAGTCAAAATCATGAAATCTACTGGATATTCCCAAGAATCTAAGGAGACCGAAATATCTTCTAATACACCATCTGGTTTGATTACTAATCTATCTGCAAGTTGCAGTAAGGTAGGTGTAAAAAGAAGATTAGGAAGTTTAAGCTGTTCCATAGTTTGTCTACTCATAATGTTTATAGCAGCCCCTAAGTCAATCAATGTATTTGGAATTTCTATCCCATTTATGTGTGTCTTGACAATTGGACTACTTAGATCCACATATTTCTGCATGCTAATCTTTCCCATCATGATATCTGTTATTTTTCCTACCAGGTGGATTCTTTTTGTGTCTCTTGGTTTCCTACCTGGTCTTTTGAAACTCAACTCCTTTATTGTTTTTGCTAAGATAGGAATCTCTCTAATGGCTTGTAGCAAGGGAATATTGATACATACATTCTTTAATTCATCTAAGAAATCATAGTCAGGCAGCAAGATTTTTTTTTCCACCCCTTTGTCAATTTGTAATCTTTCAGGGAAAGGAGGTGTGGATGTAGACGCAGGTTCCTCAACTATAGGAGTTGTGGGGGTTGACTCTTTTTGTTTTTCTTTTTGAATGATTGGTTTTTGAAGGGATGCTTCCTTAGAACCTTTATTGACTCTTATAGAATCCTCCTCCGAGGGATCTTGCCCTTGAACATCCATAGAAGGTTTTTCCTTTTCTAAAATTCTACCAGATCTAAGTTGAACATCATTAAGAGGAACAATTATATAGGTAGGAAATTGTTGTCCTTCTACCATGTAAGCATTCTAAGGTTTTTTTTTTGTTGGGATTTGGTAATGGCTGGGCTAGTAGTTGATTTGGCTTTTGTTGAAATGGAAGCAAGAGTTGAGAATTTTGATTTTGTTGAGAAGGTTGTTGTTGTGGAAATGACAATGAAAGTTGTGAGTTTTGATTTGGAAGTTGTGGATTTTTTTGTTGATTTTGAAAAGATGGAGGATATTGATAAAATTTAGCAAATCTCCCATACGGATTTTGTACCCCTTGTGCCCATCATTGATACGGATTTTGAGGTTGGGGCCAAGGTTGTTGCCAAGAATTCCAATTTGGTGGGAGCTGAAAATTCATAGGATTGTTAAATCCTTGATTTTTTTGCCCTTTACAAGGTCTTCTTGAAACAAAACAAAAGGATTCTACTGAATTTGGATCTTCCTGAAAGATAGCTTTAAGCCCAGGAATTGAAGGAAAATCCTTGGTCTCATGACTTTCTGAGCGAATCATACATGTTTCTACAACTTTTGCATCCAAGGGGCATTCCTTTAGATCATGTTTCTTTCTACATTTTGGGAAAAATATGGCTAAGGCATCAGCTTCTATTTTCTGTTTGTTTTGAATTTTAAGGGTGTCTAGTTGTTCACTAAGGCTCCCTAGAATTTCAGTTTTGAATTCATCAAGCATATTGTCAATATCTGCCCTACTTATTGATCCAGTTGTAGATTTATTTGCTCTAATAAGAGAAGGATCTCTAGGCCATTTTCCAGTTTTAGATTTTCCCCTTGAGAGATGGACACATAGTTCTTCTATGTCATGTAGTGGAAGTTGAGAAATGTCTCCCTTCCCCATCATGTTTAAAATATCTATCCATTCATCTCTGATGGCTTTCAATAGAAGGGCTTTCAAAGTTTCCTTGTCTAAATTGCTCATTTTTGCTCTCTTTAAGTTATATTGAAATCTTTCAAGCAGATCCTCCAAGTTCTCATCTTCTTTTTGCATCATTTTGAATACATCATCCTTATGATTAGTGGGCATACAATGATCCAGATATCTATCCAAAAATGTTTGCTTCATGTCATTCCAAGTCCTAATAGATTGAGTGACTAATCCCATGAACCATTTCAGAGCAACCCCTTTCAATGTTGAAGGAATCAGTTTGAGTTTTTGAGAGTCTTCCATATAGTCATAGGTTCGGCACAAGATTTCAAACTCAAATAGAAATGTTTCGGGATCCTCACTTTGCAACCCATAAAAGTTTGGGAGGACAGATGGTGAAATTTTTTTCATTGTTGTATGGGTTTCCTCTTCGACTATAGGGAATCCAAATGAGTTATCTCCTTCCTTATTGCCTCTATCTCCTCCATTTTTACCTCCATTATTTCCTCTACCTCTACCTCTACCCCCTCCTCCAAATAGAGAATATTCTCCATCTAGCACTTCTTCTACCATGATAGTTTCCTCAGGGTCTTCTGGTTCTTCTATTAATGGTTGATGAGAAAGAGTCTCTTCCTCTCCTTCTTCTCTAAGTGATTCTACTTCTTCTACTGCAATATGTTCCCCTATAGAAGTGAAGAAGGGTTCTTCTCCTAGATCAGATTTATTAGATGGTGTGGGAGAATCTTCTAATTTAGTTGCTACCCCTTGAATTCCAGGAATCCTAAGGCTAGGAGTATGAGTCTAGGATGGAGGTTTATCTTGTATAATCCTTGAAGTAGTTGGAGTTGTAAAAATGGGACTTTTGCCCCTAGCTAGGAACCTTCCCCTATAATCTCTTGCTCTATGCATGTCATTTTTTTTATTTTTTTAATGATTTTTCAGTTGGGCTAATAATCCTTTTTCTAATCTTCCAGATCACACTAGGTGCAAGAAGAGAGCATACTCAAGAAATTATTGAATTAATAACTCTCTTTTCTGATCCTCCAGATCACACTAGGTGCAAGAGGAGAGCATACTTCAAGAAATTATCAATTTTTCCCTTTTTTTATGTAAGAGATCGGCTACCTAGTTACACTTCCCCGGCAATGGCACCAAAATGTTTAGTCAATTTAGTATGTCCTAAATTGCTACATTAATTATCAATCTAGGAGTCGTAAACTGATGAAGTGTGGCACACTGTATGTGCAAGACAACCTCTTTCTTACTTTTATTGTTTTCAATTTTTATCTTGTTTTTGGGGTTTTGTCCTTGTTGGTCTCCGAAGGTGTCTAATGCAAATGGAAATCCTATTCTCAGGTTTTAAGAATACTTTTAGAGGGAAAGTATGGATGTAGATTTAAAACAAGGATTATGTCTCTTATGATAATTTCTAGAACTTAGCTCTTCGAAAGATCTCAAAACATACTATTGATAAGATCAGTACTTGAACAAGAATGTAAATATGGAGCTACTTAAATCAAATGAAAGATGAAATACTGATCATGAGGTCACTGTCTCTTTGGCCCATCTAATTACAGAAATAAAATCTGAAATATTGCACTCAAAACCAAAAATTGTAGACTAATGAAAGCAAGATCAATTTACTTCACTTATAATTCGATAGCTCGCCAATTAACTTCTCGGGTTAAGCCATGGCACCGGAGATAACGTCAAATAACATGAAGAATTGATATCTAAAGTACCCACTTGCAGATTAATGAAAGAAAAATCAAATTACTTCACTTATAATCCAATAGCTCACCAATTAAGTTCTCGGGTTAAGCCATGGCACCGGAGATAACGTCAAATAACATGAAGAACTTGATATCTAAACTACCTACTTGCAGATTAATGAAAGCAAAATCAAATTAATTCACTTATAATCTGATAGCTCGCCAATTAACTTCTTGGGTTAAGCCATGGCACCGGAGATAACGCCAAATAACATGAAGAATTGATATCTAAATTACCTACTTGCAGATTAATGAAAGAAAAATCAAATTACTTCACTTATAATGCGATAGCTCGCCAATTAACTTCTCAGGTTAAGCCATGGCACTGGAGATAACGTCAAATAACATGAAGAACTTGATATCCACACTAGCTAATAGTAGCAAACAAATCTCACTGAAATCAAAGCATAACAACTGAAATTGAAAAGCGTAAAAAGTTTAGCAGAGAAGCAAATCTCATATCACTACTTGATGCAAAAATTATATGAAAAAGCTTGAGCATAACCTATCCTAAAACACACTGATCAGTGTTAGTGAAAAAGTACGCAATGCTGCAAAATCATGTACAGGAATAAAACGATTAACACCATAAATAAATTATGAGAAATATACAGTGGAAATAAGAGAAAAGATGCATGAATAATTTACATAATGAAAGCTAAAACAACAACGTCAATCCAAATATCTCAACTAATTACTTGCGTTGCAAAACACCTTATTTATATAGGAAAATAGATAACTGTTTTTCTGAGAGAAATCTTCATTAGAGGACACGTAAACAGGATAGAACCTGTAAGTTTAGCCTCTTGGTTGCAATAAACATTCAATCTACAAAAGGTGTATGTTGGATTTGTGTCATGGAGACGGCCTGCAGTTGTCAAGAGGGATCCACGAATCTAGGAATTGTCTCAGACTTTTCACATGCTGAAACAGAGACCTATTTGATGTAGGACTCCTTGTTTGACTGTCCTTTGACAAATGCCTTTCTTCACAAATTCAGCTGAACAGATAGGACCTTATCCATCTGCAGATCATTTGTAAGCTAACCATGTGCATCGTTTCACCTGCCGGCACCTATAACCTACAGAACAATGAAAGTAGCTACGGAATTGCGAGTCAGTTGCGGAAAGTGGCTACATTTCGTAGCTAATGAGAAAAATCTAAATCAAATAGCACACACAAGGATATAGTTAGAAAACAACTTAAATGCACTCCTAGAATCAATATGTAACAATATTTGATAGCTTATGAGGCACTGATGTGGGAAAATTGAAGAGAAAAGGTCTAAGAAACTATGTAGAAGAGAGGTAGTTCTAGGGATCAACAGAAGGCTCCTGCCGCTGAGTGCGCAAGAGGCCTCGGTCACTGTTTCAACCTTAGGTTCTGAAAATGATACCCAAAAACACTATAGTCAGTCCTCTTTCTTTAACTTCTTACGAAAATTCAATCTGATGCTCAGAGCGAAAGTTATGATGATTTTCCCAAGGTGACCTTTTTGGAATGTAATTTTGGGGTTTGTGAAAACCCTAACTTCCTTAGATTATATATCTGAAAATATAGCAAGACGGGATATGAAATTCAGAGCCGAGGTTCAAACTGACTTCTTCTCAAATGAATTTTTTTTTATCTTCTGAAACTTCGTAGTGAAAGTGTTGTAGCGAAAATTCCACAATGACCTGTTTTAGATGAAATTTTGGAGCTTGAGAAAACACTAACTTCCTCAGATCATATCTCTGAAAATATAGTGAGATAAAATATGAAATTTAGATTTGTAGTTTAGCTTGACTTAGTCTCAAATGGGTTTTGTTTTTAGCTTCTGAAACATCATAGAACAAAAGTTATAGTGAACAATTTCACGATGACCTATTTGGAGTAGCGAAACCCTAGAATCCAAAGCTCTAATACAAAATGTTATGAAACCAGCTTACAAAAAGATAGAAAAGATAGATCAACGCCTTAGAATTCAGCCTCTTTGAGGGGGAAACCTCCTTTACGTTACAAAAATGAACAATTCTTGGATGATTCAAATGAAAAACCCCCTTTCTATATATAGGAGTCTAAGGGGTCACAATATAACCAAGCCGACCTAACAATAGTAATATAAAGGCAAAAAGATAACAATAGATGGATTCTATGGGGCACAATAATAACAATATGGGGAAAATAGGGCCACAACAATAATAATAAGGGATACAATGACAATACTAATGGGGGAATCACTAGTATTATAGGGACCTAACATGGTCGCTGCACACTACACCCACACGGTGGTGGCGTACGCATAAAGACAATTCTGAAGAATTGTGAGAGTATAGAAGAATGATGAGATTGCACTTTGGTCACCCAAACTTTTGGCTAACTAAGAAATACAATGGAAGAAATGATCCATGCGATCATTTAGCAAAATGGACTAAGGTCTATGGAACAGAGCCACAGCCAGAATGGGTGCATATATTTTGTCAAACTTTGGACATCATTCCTATGAATTGGTACTTGGAAATGGAACTCTGCCATGGCACTACGAAGTGGGATATGTTAAGGGAAGGATGTTTTATGACATTCAGTTTTGAGGATGGGTTCGAAAGCATCGACGAAGCGTTGTAGGAGGTTAAGGCAACAATATTTAGAATACTAGAGGATCCTATAGAACTGATTCAACGAGATTGGAGCACCCAACTGTGCCATGCGTTGGAATGCTATAATGTGCCTACTGAAGAAGATCATGAGGATCCAAGTAATATTAATGTTCCATAGGCACAAGGCCACTGCGAAGCTGAAGGACCACAAATAGAGAATCCAGACATCACAGCGCCACTGAAAACTAGGCAATTAAACATTGGCATTGAGGCAGAGCTAAAGTTTTCAAAGATTTGGGATTACTGGGATGATGCTATAGTAGATAAAGTCACTAACTTGCTCCATGAATATCAAGATTTGTTCCCTACAAAATTTTTAGACCTGAAAGGTATCATAGTAGTCCTGGGTGTAACGAAGATTACCTTGAAGCTAGATGCAAAACCCATCAAGCAAAGGCCATATCGCCTTAATCCCAAGTATAAAGAAAAGGTACACTTAGAGTTGGACAAGATGCTTGAAGTAGGTATTATTGAACCTGTGGAGGAGTCTGATTGGGTGAGTCAAATGGTAGTTCAAGAAAAGAAGTAGAAGGATAAAATAAGGATCTACATAGAACTTATGAAGCTTAACGATGCTTGCATTCATGATCCTTTTCCGACACCATTCACAGATGAAGTACTGGATAATGTTGGAGGAAAGGAGGCCTACTCATTCACTGATGGGTTCTCTGGATAACATCAGATTAAGATCATGCCAGAAGACATGAGTAAGACCACCTTCATGAGAGAATGAAAATGTTTCTAGTATACAGTGATGCCTTTTGGACTTAAGAATGCGCCGGCGATCTTCTTGTGCATAGTCATCGCGGCATTCAAAGAGTTCATTCACAAAATTTTGGAGCTATATTTTGATGATTGGATAGTGTTTAGGCTAGTAAAGCACCATGTAGCCAGTTTGCTCTTGATGTTGGATACATGTCAAAGGTATCAGATTGTGCTAAACCTGAAGAAATTCTTGTTATGCATCCCTTTCATAATTTTTCTGGTAATGTGGTGTGCATGCAAGGAATAATGGTGGACCCTTTTAAGATCTCAGTAATAATTAATTTGGAGGTGCCAAGAAGTGTCAAACAGCTGCATGCAATGTTAGGTCATATTGGATATTATAAGAAGTTCATCAAGAGGTAGGCTCAGATTACAATGCCCATGGAAAAGTTTCTAAAGGACATTACATTTTTTTGGAATGAAGACTGTCATCACAGTCTAGATGTATTGAAGGAAAAAATGGTCATCGCACCGATCCTAGTATTCTCGGATTGGAAGAAGGAATTCCACGTGCATGTATATGCCTCGTGTATTACAATAGGAGCAATGCTGACATAGCCTGTTGAAGGAGAACTGGATCTTAAACTTGTGGTAGATTTTTAGAAATCTTGAGTGCCCTCCTAAGGGAGAGGTGTGCAACTCCCTAAGAATGTTTTGTTTGAGTTGGGAATTCTTACATATGTATAACCGATCCTTTTACCATAACGAATCATTTTTCGAGCTAAATGTATCAGATGTACTGGGATCTTATTGTATATTTTGGATGAGTTCCCACACTTCCTCGTCATTCATCGATTCATCCCTTGCTTCATTTATCCAAACCGGTTGGATAATAGAAATGGCGCAGAGAAATGCTTCCACATCCTCATCCTTTCTTGAGAGTGCATCTGCCACAACATTTTTCTTCCCTTTTTTCTAGATGATTTCAAAGTCATAACCCAACATCTTTGTGACCAATTTTTGTTGCTCTTCTGAAGATAATATTTGTTCTAAAAAGTATTTAAGACTATCATGATTTGTTTTTACCTTGAAGTGTCTTCCCATTAGGTAGGGTCGTAATTTCTTAAGTGCATGTAGTATTGCCAAGATTTCCTTCTCATAAATAGCTTTGTGTAAATACTTTCCCTTGATTAGATGACCAATGGGTCTTTCTTCTTGCATTAAAACAACACCAATTCCATTTCCTAAGGCATCAAATTCCACAATAAATGTTTTTGTGAAGTCTGGTGTAGCTAAGACTGGTGCTTGGCACATTGCCTCTTTAAGATGTTCAAAGGCCTTTGTCGCTTCTCGAGTCCATGAAAATGCATATTTCTTCAATAATGTTGTTAGAGGTGCTACTATTCTCCCATTATTCTTAACAAAATTGCAATAATACCCTGTCAACCCGAGAAATCCTTGTAGATTCTTTATGGATGTGGGGATTTTCCATTCCTTAATGGTTTTATTTTTGCTAGGGTCTACCTTAACACCTTCATGAGATACAATATGACCTAGATATTCCACCGTTTGTACTCCAAAGAAACATTTGGAGATTTTTGCATATAATTGTTTCTCCTCCAATTGTTTGAACACCATGTCAACATGTTGGACATGATCCTTCCAACACTTGTTGCAGATTAGTATATCATCAAAAAATACTAACACAAATTTTCTATGGATTTGAAAATGGAATTCATCAAAACTTGAAATTTAGAAGGTGCATTAGTAAGACCAAAAGGCATGACCAAAAATTCATAATGACTCTCATGAGTTCTAAATGTTATTTTTGGAATGTCTTCAGTCTTCATTCTAATTTGATGATATCTTGAATGAAGATCCAACTTGGTGAAGTAAATTGATCCATGCAATTCATCCAATAATTCACCAATTACAGGAATGGGAAATTTATCTTTAATAGTGAGCTTTTTGAGCTCCCTATAATCTAGACACATGAACCATGATCCATCCTTCTTGTGAACCAATACTACTGGAGAAGAGAAAGAACTTTGACTAGGTTGAATTATACCAGCCTATAGCATTTCTGCAACCATATGTTCAATTTCACTCTTTTGGACATAGGGATATCTGTAAGGCTTGATGTTTGGAGGAACACTTCCTGGAATAAAATTAATAGCATGATCATGATCACGAATAGGTGGGAGGCCTTTGGGAGTTTCAAATACCTTGGAATGATTATCCAATACTTTTTTGAGATCTAGAGAAATGTATGATTTCGATGTGGGAACCTCTAGTGAACATAATTGTGCAATTATGCCTCATTGTTATTTCTTTAGAAGCTTTGTCATTCTGTTAGAGCTGATTATCTTTCCCGGTTTCCCTATGATAGCCCTTAATTCAACTTCCTTTCCCTCTGAAGAGAATTTCATGAAAAGTTCTTGAAAATTAAAAGCTATTTACCCAAGGATTGTAGCCATTGGACTCCTAGTATAACATCAGCACCACACATTGGAATGGAAAGCATTGGGCTATTCAATACATATTCTCGCATGGATAGCTTGATATTATGGCACTTTCCTGAGAAATTTATGGTTCCTCCACTTGCAACCATCACTTGACACTCTAGTGCTGGATAGAGGAAGCAATTCAATTCCTTGGCTATCTTACAATGAATAAAATTATGGGTACTTCCCGAATCAATCAACACTATTACCTTTTTCTTCTTGATATGTTCTTCTATCTTGATAGTTTGAGTGGTAATTCTAGGCAATGCATTACAAGATATGGTCGGATTCATTTCTTCTTTTTCTAGGGTTTGTTCCCGGTGTATATCCTCTTCTTTTCACATTTCTTTTTCCTTTTCTTCCTCCTCTTCACAATCTATGTAAAATAATTTCTTCTCGGCACACTTATGACCTTTAGTGTATTTGCTATCACAATTGTAACAAATCCCTTTTTCTCTTTTTTCTTCCAATTGTTGTGGTGTCAACCTTGTAGGTTGTGGATGGCTAGGGGTAGCAACACTTCCATCTTTATGATTGTGAGTGGTAGGCTTCCTTGTTGCCATAATTTTTCTTTCCATTTTTCTTGCCAACCTGAATGCCTTCTCCAATGAATCTGGTTCCCAAAGGTGAACCTCATGTTGGATGTTATCTTTTAAAGTCCCTATGAACACATCAATCCTATGCTCCTTTGGAATATCTTTTACCCTTATATTCAATTTTTGGAAGTCCTCAATGTGCTCCATCATTAAACCCTTTTGTTTGAGATTTATCAATTGGCTAAAAAAAGTGTTGCTTTTTGTATCCTCATAATGTGCTACCATTTCATCCGTAAAAATAGCCCAAGTGACAATTTGTTTACGAGAACAAAGCCATCGATACCATACAAACTGACTTGGTTCCAAATATAAATTTGCAATGCGTACCTTTTGTGTGTTTTGCACATTATGGAGATTGAAAAATTGCTCCATCTGTAGTATCGATGTTCCAGGATCCTTGTAGCAAACTTCCTCATATCGATCTTTGGAACATGGTAGTTCTTCGATCCAATGTTAGAGTCTATGAAATAATAATTAACATTTATTTTGTTCTCATCATGAGTTTCCTTTACTACCCTTTCTCCATTAGTAAGAATCTCTTGTAGAAACTTTGTCAAATTTGTCTTCAAATCTATCTTCAAATATTCCATGCCTTTCTTTAAATCATCCATCTTAGCTTCCACGCCATCCATCTTAGCTTCCACGCTGTCCGTCTTAGTGTCCACGTCATTCATCTTAGCTTCTACACCTTTCTTTAAACCATCCATCTTAGCTAACACGCCTTTCTTTAAACCATCCATATTAGCTTCTACATATTTCTTTAAACCATCCATATTATTTTCTATTACTTTTTGTGCGAGTGAAATTTGTTGCACTCAGTCTCGTAATTTTGATATATCATGTTGCATTTCTTCCTCTTCTTCATGATTCATGCTAGATATTTCAGGTTACTTACTAGGTGTTTCCATTTTATTTCTTCACGGCATCAATTACTTATAATAATGCTTCAATATGGATTTGAATTCCTTAAAACTAATTTTTCAAACCAAGGTTATGCAAAAATTTAAAAAAAACTACACACCTTTTTTCACTTTGTAGGAGCTCGATATTTAATTTGATGTATCTCTATAATTTTGGATCTCCCAGGTCTCATATTTCTTCCTACAGTAATACTCTGAGTAATATTTCTAACCCTACAAGTCTGATCAAGATTGGATTCTCCAATGAAGAGTTATGCCAAATCTCCCACGATGACCTGAGTATAGACTAGTTCAGTAGAGTGAAATTGTATGACGTGGCGCGGGTCATTGTTTCAACCTTAGATTCTGAAAATGATACCAAAAAACACTACAAATAGTCCTCTTTCTATAACTTCTTAAGAAAATTCAATCTGATGCTCAGAACGAAAGTTATGATGATTTTCCCAAGGTGACCTTTTTGGAGTGTAATTCGGGGGTTTGCAAAAACCCTAACTTCCTCAAATTATAGATCCGAAAATATAGCAAGACAGGATCTGAAATTTTTAGCCAAGGTTCAGACTAATTTCTTCTGAAATGATTTTTTTTTAGCTTCTGAAACTTCATAGCGAAAGCGTTATAGAAAAAATTCCACAATGACCTGTTTTAGATGAAATTCTGGAGCTTGCAAACACCATAACTTCCTCAAATCATATCTCCGAAAATATCATGAGACAAAATTGGAAATTCAGACCCGAGGTTCAAATCGATTTAGTCTCAAATGGGTTTTGTTTTAAGCTTCCGAAACGTTGCAGAAAAAAATTTATAGTGAACAATTTCATGATGACCTATTTGGAGCAGTGAAACCCTAGAATCCAAAGCTCTGATACCAAATGTTATGAAACCAACTCACAAAAAGATATAAAAGATAGATCAATGCCTTATGTTGGCTTATATGGGCTTGATCTAGGTTTGGAAGAATTATTTGGCCAAAAAAATCCCACAACTACCAGACTGAGGTCTCACCTCAAGTAGCAGGGGAGGGTGCTGGAACTAGGTTTCTGCACCCTTGGGATGTCTTGATGTGGGCTGGAGGGTTTGCGCATCGTCCTATAGCCTCTCACTATTCTGCTTTAATGTGGATCTGAGGCAAGGCTATTTTGCAATACTTCTTACTTAATGAGTTATTACAGATCAAATTTACTTGTTACGGTCTTTAAGAAAACATTTAATCAAGATGGCCTGTGCACACATTCAAAAGGAATATAGATTTGCATAAAATAATAACATACGCATAAGAAAATAGAGATGAAAACCATTCATTAATTAGATCCACAACAGTTTAGATTTAACATAGTATTTTAGAGGCAACTTATCTTTATTTTCTTCCATTGTCAATACAACCAGATCTGCCCTGCGCACTCAGCTACAGGGGTCTGCACACATAGCTGCATATTCTACCAGGCCTCTACGCACACAGCTTTAGAGCCTCTATCTACCCACCAATACCCTCGACTCGGACTTACAGACGCACAATAATCTTCGCAGATCCATAGCACTATGATCATTCAAAACCCAAAAACTACTTTCTACCCTTAGAGCCTCGCTCTATTTATACATTCCCATGGTCCGTGAACCATGGGTAGGCTAACTTATTTTGTATTATTCTACATTATATTTGGGCAGACAAACCTTTGACTTGACTCATTATGATTCACGCTCTGTGCATCCCGTGGAGTCTTTACCCAAAATTTCAGGCTTTGTGCCCCATAATTGTTATGCAGGGCTTCTGCTACCCAACAGTCCCCCAAAACAATCATTGTGACTCGTCTTTAGTCACACTTTGGGTGTGGTGATCTTGGCGCATAGGTCGGTCAGAAACTTCTGCATGTCACGTGTACTTTCAACAAATTATACCACAAGCCTTTGTACCTATTCCAAGCAAGCCGCAGATGCATCCATCTCACTTGCAGTTGCTTGCGTGGTATCACATACTACCTGCATATGCGCGAACTTTCCTTCAATAGTGGTAGAGACCCCAAATGCCTCATCGAGACAGGGCTGGATGAGTTCTTTAAGCACTGCCTCCTGTTGTCGCATGGCGTCAACTTGTGCCTTAAGAGCCTGAGCCTCCTTTAGTTTGGCCAACCATTGCTTGATAGCGACCGTCTAGGTGGCTCCTCAAGCTATGTCGTAAGCCTGCTGCAACTCTCGTGCTTCAGTTTCTACTTGCTGTATGGTTGGATCTTCCTGGAGAGAGGTGAGAAAAACGAGAGACTAATTTAATAGTCTCGAGCACTCTTGGACAACGTTCTTCATTCATTCTAGTCCAGCTTGAATTTTGCCACATCAACACTCACGAACCTCTAGAGGTGTGGGCGGCTGCACATTCAGTCGTAGTTCTGCAATTTGTAAATTTAATTCCCATTGAGCCTTCACAGCCTCTTCTTTGGATGTACGAAATCTTGCGGCCATGTGCTGAATCTTGGTAGTTGTTGGGAGGTTCCCGGGGATAGCTAGCTCCAGTGTTGTGCTGCAAGCCTTTGTCATAGCTTGTTCAACTTCCTGGTAGCCTGAGATTAAGTCATCGTGTTAGAGAGTGACTTGTTCCAATTTGGCCTTCTATTTTGTCAAGGACTGGAGGGCACAACCCTCCCTGGCATGAAGCTCATTAGTGACCCCATCTTGGATTTGATATAATGTTTCGCATGGCAGGGCGGCCAGGGTTAAACCCCAACTATGTTCTTCGCCTGCAACTTTTGCTAGGACAACGCCTGCAGGCAATGCTAAAGTGTGTAGGGTGGGAGTGCGCACCATCTGCTTTGCTGCGGCTGTGTCCTTGGCCAGATTTAGGATGACCCCGCCTGGGGGTCGCACCTGTAATTCCTGCAACTGCGCCCGGATAACCCCCAACACAATGGTCTATTCTGTCATCAGTTTTGCTAACACATCAGTAGGAACATTGCTTGCTGGCTGGCTGTTGTCAATAAATTCTTTCTCCACCTTAGATTGATTAATCCCTCATTCTTCACACCTAATAACTACTTCTGCGGTAGTAAATTGTCTTCGGCCAATTTGGGGAACTTGTCGCTGTTGGCAAGGTCTCAATCTTCGAACTTGATGCTCGAAACACGCCCAGCGGCAACCCATCGAACCGTATCTCATCCAGAAGAAGCGGGGTCTGGAGCATAGTCTTTGTAGCGTCCAAGTCCTTCGGTATCTTGGTCGTCCCAATACATGGGGAGATATATGAGGGTTGGGACAGAATTTGGAAGGCGTCCGCTTTGTCCTCATCTTGAGCATCAATCTGAGCAATCAAAGCTTGCAAATCGTTTTCATCCTCCTTGGGGTCAGTGGTAATTGCTTTTCCCTTTTCGTCTCCTTTGAACCGTGGCGATATCCTAGCTGGCCCCGTCGTCTACTTGTTTTTCTGAGGCCATGGTTTCCGTCGAGATTTTGGAACTTCGGGGTCCCTGTGTCCTCATCGATCTCCTGCGTTGAGTATATTTCTTCTGTGAATTATGCTCGGGTTCTTGCCATGGTACTCATGTGCTTCCTGGTAGCTGTAGGTTTACTGGCCATGACTAGTTCGATGCTCAAATATCCCAGAGCTATCCACAGGTTGGTAGACGAATATGTAATTTTGAATGGATCCCTTCCCTCCACTTCTAGTTTATTAACAGCGTCAGGATAGCAGATATTCGTATCTAGCTCGGAACTTTCACCTTAATGTCCTACCACCCACTCCTCCTTGATGTAACACTACGTTTGCTCCAGGAATAGTGGTGCTAACGGTCATGTCTCGACCTTTCCATGCAGTAGCGTAGTCCATCGGGTGCAGCTGTGAGCATGTGAACTGACAAACTTTGTAGAGAACCTTTTTGCCATGGTAGCTTCCCACAGACTTGTTTATAATCCTGCGCCTTCTTTCAACTGTTGGGGGTGCTGAGTTTGTACTTTCTACAGCTAGGCAAGTGGTCGCACCTCTGGTGTGATTTCTCAACCTACCCACTAGCCCAGGCCGTGCACATGTTCCGAGTGCCTTATTAGCTGTGATTTCTTCCTACACCATTGTGTAAGGTGTGTTCTTCTGTAGGTGCGTGGGCAGCAATGATAGTAGGATTACGGTTTGTTTTCGTTCTGTGGAATACCCGATTGGGCCTAATCCCCTTATGCATAGACTAGCGCAGCTTCCCTGGGTGTCACGGCTTGTCATCCTGTTGATTCCTTCCCTTATTAGCGCTCTCATCATTCATCACTATGGCCCCATTTTGTTGATCCCATGGCTATGCTGCTTTGTCTCGGCTTCCTTCTTGCCTTCGTTTACAAGCCCATCGAACCCGTGGTATCCATGAATTCCCATGGGGTAGCTTTGTCAGGCGGCTGTTGTGCATACTTCCCCTTGATTCCCCCCTGTTTTTGGTGCAGGCCGCTGGTGAACTGGATAGTTGGGGTGACTTCGAGCTGCTAATTTTAATCTGGTTGGATGTCTGCACAACATAAATCTGCAGCATCTACTGACGATGGATGCTTACCCCATTTTTCCTTCCACTTCATGCACACACTTGCCTTCGACCTGCACACCATTTCCTTCGCCCGTTTGAGAATGTACTCTTTCTTGAGACAATGGTCACGAGCGGTGCCTCTACGGATACTTTTGGCGGATTCGATTTCGGCGTCGTCAGTTTGCACTGATCGATTGATTCCTTTGCTGAATGAGGCTTCTGTGATCCATATCAATTTTATGAAGGATTTTTTGGCATAAATCACATGAAATTTCATTTGCCAACGCGCTTCGAACCCACCAATGTGGTTCATCGTCATGACAAGTTGAAGAATCATATCCAGTATGCATGTTAAATACTCAGAGCAGAACATCCAACAGTTATAATCTTTGACTAGGCAACGACTATATTGAATAACGACTAACTTTGACTCGGAAACGGCTAGTTAGATAGGACCCGGGTTATAACTATATTAAATTAAAAATTAAGATAAGTCAATTAAAGGGACGTATGAATTTACATAAAAGTTTTAATAATTTTATAATTAATTCATTTTTTATTATAAATATATATACAAATATATAAATATTAAATTAAATTAAATGATTATTAAATTAATAATTAGTTATACATAAGAGGTATTAACTATTTTATATTTATTTTAATTTTTATTCCTATAAATATTAAAATAAAATAATTTAAGTATTATATAGAATAAAACTATAATATATTAAATTCATAGATTTATTGACTGACGACTATATTGACTAACGGCTATATTGACTAATGGCTAATTTAAGTTCATAGATTTAAATTCCTAATTCCTTTTCTTTCGTAGCAATCTCACCATCTGGTTGCGCCTTTGCCCCTTTTGTTGCACAGTGTGGTGATCTAACCATCCTATTGCAATTTAGTGTCGTTACCTTGTGTAGTCAGTTCTGTGATCGTTTAATCTCTTCATCTAAGTCCGACGTGCAGGAACTATCACGTTCCCATGAGATTTTTCCGTTCACTGTCAGATTCACCTGGTCCTGGTCTTACGTTGTAATCTGGTAAATGTAGTCCAATTCATCATCACTTTCCTCGTAGTGCACTGGCTCAGTATAGCGCATCCCTTCAGCTGGGTCCAACAGAACCACTACTTGGAGCGATTTCTTTTCGAATATCATTTTTCATTTCTTTAGGTTGATGACTCCATTCATATCCGTTGCCCAATCTATCCCTAACAAGGAAGGATATGGGTTACTTTCATCCACAATTTCTATGACCTCAAAATTGGTTTGGGTGCTTTCTCCGTCGATATCTACCATAACTCCTTGTAGTCTTCCCATGGGCAGAATCTTTTGTTGGTTCGCCATCCGCAATTGGATAGGGGACCATTGTAGCGCGGGCCTGCCCATGTGCTCCCAGGTCTGCTTAGGTAGGACATTTGCGTCGAACCCCAAATCCAAAATGACCTGATCCATCTCATAGTCCCCAATCTAGGCAGTTAATCGCATTTCTCGTCTAGTGCACAATGTATGCTTGCCAAGCTTCCAGACCATGCGAGGTTCGTCCGCTCCGGCACACCTAGTTATCAATTCTTGTAGCCCCTTCACCACTTTCGTATCCCGAAGTAACTTCATGCATGTCTCTAAGAAGGTGGTTAGCATAGATATATCCTTCTCTAGCTCCATTTGATCCCGACTGTGTGAGGTAGAAGCTTCTGCGAAGCTCTTTTTAGCCTCCAAAGAAGTCTCCTTTGCACACTTCAAATCAAATTCTAGCTGTTTTGCGAGGGCCTTACAAATCCATACATCATCCTTTGGCTTTTGTCCCTTATCTTCTCCTATAGTTGTGCCACTTTGGAGCACCATATTCATGTTAGGGTCCTCCTCACATAGTTCGGCCTTCATCATTTGGACGTTCTGAGTGGGGGTAGCCGGAAGCACCCCTTTTTCCCACATCTGAGCAATTAATGTGGGGAAATCAACTGCTTTGTGGTTCAACTGAAAAAAATATGGGCAATAGGCTTTGGTTGGGTTTGTGCAGTCACACGTGTAGTGCACCGGGCCCCGACAATTATAGCAGATTAATTGTCTGCGTCCCTGTCCAAGTCCCATTCCCTCGTGGCCCCATCTGCATCCTTGGAAGCCTCCTCGCGAGATTTCTGTAGTGGGATCCTGCTTGTGCGCCTCCATCTGCATCCTATAAGCAGGCATTCGATCCATCAACATCTCATAACTATGACAATGTCTTTCGTTGTGGCCCACCATCTTACAGAAGTTGCAAAATAACTATTGAGGGGGGGTTTCTCTTAGGTTCGACAATAGATGACAATTATCCATGGCATGCTTTCCTCCTACTTGGCAGATTGCGCACCAGAGTACAAGCGCCATGCTTGGCCCTACCTGTACCTTTGGTCGCAATGGTATTGGTACCCCCACTGTCACATAGTGCACGAATATCGGACAATGATCTTTATCATGGCCCTAGCCCTTACATTTGATACACCACACTTCTTCACGTACTTCTACCTGAGGTGCCTGCCCTTGTTTCAAACTTCACATCTCTAGACATAGGTTTTGTATTTGTACTTGGATTTGCTAAACTTCCAACCCTGGATCCTGTATTGGGGTTTCGTGCAACCTCTTAGCTGTTTCCAATGATTCCACTTGGGTTGAGATCTTTTGTTGTGACAGAGTCGTCCTCAGGTGTGGTGTCAATGATACCACAAACCAAGTGCAGTGCTATGCATCCGATAGGGTCATGTTTGCCTCACAAATGGTAATTTTCAACCTCTAATCCATATCCCACGCGGTTTCACCGGGCAACATTGCAATTTCCTTGAACCCAATAACCGACGACGCTTCTGATTTTGGTCGACCAAATTCTTGGTTTAATGCATCCTAGTTGTGGCTATTCCTTCATTCGGATGATCGATTGAGTACTTCATGTACCATGTCAATGCGCAGTCCTGTAACGCGCTAACTAGGGTAGCCTTTTTGATTTTATCATCTATTATGCCTTGAGATTACCATACCAATCTTAGCATAAACCAGAATCGACCTGGTTCCTCATTTCCTACACCCTTAAATATCAGCATCTTGACTGCGCTCACCATTCCGAATTTTGGTGGTGGTCGGGGTGGGGGTGGGGTTGATGTTGATGTCAAGATTTGATGTAGGTGAAGCGGGTGGTGGTGTGGATAGAGGTGGTATTAGTGGTAGGCGCTCCTTAATCAATTAGACTACACTCCTTGGTGAGAAACTCGCAAGCTCCTCCTCACTCTCTCGTGATATAGAAATCAAAGAATTGTTTTCTATTCTTCCTTCTCCTCAGTAACCTCTTCTACTCTGCGTTATGCCAGAAATTAATAAATGTGCATGATCTATTTTTCACACAACATAATTTTAATCCAAGTATTCAACGATTTGATATACTTACCCTGCAGACCTTGGAGGAATCGCCTTTCTTCTTCACTATAACTCACGGTTGTATCTATCATGAACTCAGTGATAAACCCTCCTATTACTCGATCCAACCAGTGATCTAATGTGCGTGTGATTTTATCTTCAGTGGCTTCTAGTATGCACACTAGTTCTGGAGTCCACACAATAGGCTGATCTAGTCTGCACCTTCCCACACTGTCAGCTAACCTCGCGATCCACTCGTACAACTCTATCAGAAATGTCGCGAAGAATATTTCATGGATATCTGTGTATATGTAGCGGTCCAACCAATCCTCCTTCGATATCCGTGGTTTTCTGTTTTCTTAAACCATGAACTCATGGAGCTTCAAATCCAACCACTCTTCAAAATATTTCTTTATAGGGTTCCAGTTTTCCGACATCAGACATCCCCTAGGCAAATCCTGGTCCTAGCAACAGAACCATTTGTTGGCTTATATGGGCCTGACCCAAGTTTGGAAGAATTATTTGGCCAAACAAATCCCGTAACTACCAGCCCTTTGGCAGTAGCCCGCGGAGCGCGGACTGAGGTCTCATTTGATGTAGCAGGGGAGGGTGCTGGAACTAGGTTTCCTCAGCCTTGGGATGTCTTGATGTGGGCTGGAGGGTTTCTGAATTTTGGTGATGGTGGGGGTGGGGGTTGGTTTGATGTCAATGTAGATAGATTTGATGTAGGTGAAGCGGGTGGTGTCATGGACAGAGGTGGTATCAGTGGTAGGAACTCCTTAATCAATCAGACTGCACTCCTTGGCGAGAACCTCGTGAGCTCCTCCTTGCTCTCCTGTGATATAGAAATCAAAGGATTTTTTTCTATTCTTCCTTCTCCTTAGTAACCTCTTTCGCTCCCCATTATGCAAGATATTAATAAATACGCATGATCTATTTTTGACACAACATCATTTTAATCCAAGTACTCAACGATTTGTTATACTTACCTCGTGGACCTTGGAGGAATCACCTTTCTACTTCACTATAACTCACGGTTGTATCTATCACAAACTTAGTGATAAACCCTCCTATTACTCGACCCAACCAGTGATCTACTACGCGTGCGCTTTTATCTTCAGTGGCTTCTAACCTGTGCACTAGTTCTAGTGTCCACACAATAGTCTAATCTAGTCTACACCTTCCCACGCTATAGACTAACCTCGCGATCCACTCGTACATCTCTATCAGAAATGCGATGAAGAATATTTCATGGATATCTGTGTATATGTAGCGGTCCAACCAATCCTCCTCCGATATCCATGGGTTTCTGCTTTCATGAACCATGAACTCGTGGAGCTTCAGATCCAACCACTCTTCAAGCTCTTTCTTCGCAGGGTTCTAGTGTTTCGACATCAAACATCCCTTAGGCAGATCCCAGTCTTGGCAACGGAACCATTTGTTGGCTTATATGGGCCTGACCTAGGTTTGGAGGAATTATTTGGCCAAACAAATCCCACAGCTACTAGCCCTTTTGGCAACAGCCCACGGAGCCCAGATTGAGGTCTCACCCGAAGTAATAGGGGAGGGTGCTGGAATCAAGTTTCCTCACCCTTAGGATGTCTTGATGTGGGCTGGAGGGTTTGCGCATCGTCCTGTAGCCTCGCATTGTTCTGCTTTCGCGTGGATCCGAGGCAAGGCTATTCCCCAATACTTCTTACTTAATGAGGTATTACAGATCAGATTTACTTGTTACGGTCTTTAAGCAAACATTTAATCAAGATATCCAGTGCGCACATTCAAAAGGAATATAGATTTTCATAAACTCATAACATACGCATAAGAAAATAGAGATGACAACCATTCATTAATCAGATCCACAACAGTTCAGATTTAACACAGTATTTAAGAGCCAAGTTATCTTTATTTTCTTCCTTCGTCAATACAACTAGATCTGCCCTACGCACTCAGCTGCATGGGTCCGCTAACACATTTGTAGACTCTACCAGGCCTCTACACACACAGCTGTAGAGCCTCTATCTACCCACAAATACCCTCAACTCGAACTTACAGACACACAATAATCTTCACAAACCCATAGCACTATGATCATTCAAAACCCAAAAACTACTTTCTACCCTTAGAGCCTTGCTCTATTTATACATTCCCATGGTCCGCGAACCATGGGTAGGCTGAATTATTTCCTATTATTCTACATTATATTTTGGCGAACAACCCTTTGACTTGACTCATTATGCTTCACGCTCCACTCATCCCGCGGAGTCTTTACCCTATCTTTACCAAAAATTTCGGGCTTTCTACCCCATAACCGTTACGCGGGGCTTTTGCTACCCAACACCTTAGAATTCAACCTCTTTGAGGGGGAAACCTCATTTACATTACACAAATGAACAATTCTTGGATGATTCAAATGAAAAAAGCTCCTTTCTATATATAGGAGTCTAAGGGGTCACAATATAACCAAGCTGACCTAACAATAATAATATAAAGGCACAGAAATAACAATAGAGGGATTCTATGGGCACAATAATAACAATATGGGGACAATAGAGGCACAACAACAATAATAAGGGATAAAACAAAAATACTAATGGGGGAATCATTGGTATTATAGGGACCTAACATGGTCGCAATGCGCTACGCTTGCACGGTGGTGGGGTACGCATAAAGACAATTCTGAAGAATGGTGTGAGTATGGAAGAATGATGAGATTGCACTTTGGTCACCCAAACATTCAGATAAGTGAGATATATGATGGAATAAATGATCCATGCGATCATTGAGCAAAATGTACTAAGGTCTATGGAATGGAGCTGCAGCCAGAGTGGGTGCATATATTTTGTCACACTTTGGACATCATTCCTATGAATTGGTACCTAGAAATGGAACTCCACCATGGAACTGCAAAGTGGGATATCTTAAGGGAAGGATGCTTTATGACATTCAATTTTGAGGATGGGTTCAAAAGCATCGACGAAGCATTGTAGGAGGTTAAGGCAACAATCGTCAGAATATCGGAGGATCCTTTAGAATTGATTCAACCAAATTGGAGCACCCAGCTGCACCATGCGTTGGAATGCTATAATGTGCCTGCTGAAGAAGATCATGAGGATCCAAGGAATATTAATGTTTCATAGGCAGAAGTCCACCATGAAGCTAGAGGAGCACAGATAGAGAATCCAGACATCATGACGCCACTGAAAACTAGGAAACTAAACATTGGCACAGAGGCAGAGCTGAAGTTTGCAAAGATTGGGGATTACTGGGATGATGCTATGGTAGATAAAGTTGCTAAGTTGCTCCACGAATATTAAGATTTGTTCCCTAAAAAATTTTCAGACCTGAAAGGTATCATAGGAGACCTGGGTGTAATGAAGATTACCTTGAATCCGAATGCAAATCCCATCAATCAGAGGTCATGCCGCCTTAATCCCACGTATAAAGAAAAGGTACACTTAGAGTTGGACAAGATGCTTGAAGCAGGTATTATTGAACCTATGGAGGAGTCTGATTGGGTGAGTCAAATGGTAGTTCAAGAAAAGAAGCAGAATGATGAAATAAGGATCTGCATAGACCTTATGAAGCTTAACGATGCCTACATTCATGATCCTTTTCCGACACCATTCACAGATGAAGTACTGGATAATGTTGGAGGAAAGGAGGTCTACTCATTCACTAATGGGTTCTCTGGATAACATCAGATTAATAGCATGCCAGAAGACAAGAGTAAGATCACCTTAACGAGAGAATGGGGATGTTTATAGTATACAGAGATGCCTTTTAGACTTAAGAATGTGCAGGCGATCTTCTCGCGCATAGTCATCATGGCGTTCAAAGAGTTCATTCACAAAATTATGGAGCTATATTTTGATGATTGGATAGTGTTTGGGCTAGTAAAGTGCCATGTAGCCAATTTTCACTTGATGTTGGATACATGACGAAGGTATCAGATTAGGCTAAACCTGAAGAAATGCTTGTTCTGTGTCCCTTTCAGAATTTTACTAGGTATTGTGATGTGCAAGCAAGGACTAATGCTGGACCCTTCTAAGATCTCAGTAATAATTAATTTGGAGGTGCCAAGAAGTGTCAAAAAGCTGTGTAAATTTTTAGGTCATACTAGATACGATAAGAAGTTCATCAAGAGGTATGCTCAGATTATCGTGCCTATGGAAAAGTTGCTAAAGAAGGATGCTACATTTTTTTGGAATGAAGAATGACAACACAATGTAGATTTATTGAAGGAAAAAATGGTCATTGCACCGATCCTAGTATTCTTGAATTGGAAGAAGGAATTCCACATGCATGTAGATGCCTCATGTATTGCTCTAGGAGTAGTGGTGACATAGGCTGGTGAAGGAGAACTGGATCGTCCTATAGTGTTTGCAAGCAGGAAGCTGTCAAAAGCTGAAAATAATTATTCGAAGACAGAGTGCGAAGGGTTAGGTATGGTGTATGCACTCCAGAAATTTTAACATTACTTGCTAGGCGGACATTTCAAAATATACACAAACCATTCTGCATTGAAGTATCTAGTCAACAAGCCTATGTTAGGGGGAAAAATATGCAGATGGCTACTATTGTTTGAAGAATATAATTTTGAAGTAATTCTGAAGCTAGGAAGATTGAACATGGGACCCGACCATCTGTCACACATTGAAACATGAGAGGAGACTACCAATTTGAAGGAAGGGTTGTCTAACGTGCAGCTCTTCATGATGCATGTAGTGGATAACCACTTTGTGGATATTATCGACTTCCTGACTATAGTAACGACTCCGGAGGGATATACCAGTCAACAAAAGAAAGAATTGGTGGTGTGCGTGGTAGACTTTTCGGTCATTGAGGGCCATTTGTATAAGATGGTATCAGACGAAATACTTCGATGTTGTGTGCCTGATTTTGAGCAAAATAGTATCCTCACTGAAGCTCATGGAGGAGATGCGAGAGGCCATTATGCAGGAAAATAAATAGTGTAGAATATTTTACACGCTGGATTATGGTGGCTGATGCTGCATAAAGACTCTAAAGCATATTGTAGGGCATGTGATGCATGTTAGAGAATAGGCAGGCCATTATGGAGGGATGAGCTACCTCTTAATCTACAGGTGTCATTGTAGCCATTTGAGAAATGGGCAATTGACTTTGTAGGACCAATTCAACCCCTAGGAAAGAAGACGGGTGCGCATTATATCATCACCGCGACAGAGTATTTGACCAGATGGGTGGAGGCACAACCTGTGAAAGATTGTACAGGGGCAACAACAACATTTTTTTTTTTGAATATGTGTTGGCTAGGTTTGGTTGCCCAAAGGTTTTGATGAGTGATCACGGTACGCATTTTCTTAATGAAATGATTAGTACGCCAACAGAAGAGTTCCAGTTTTACCATCAGAACAGTATGCCATATCATCCTCAAGCCAATGGAACAGTTGAGGCTTTTAATAAGATATTGGAGAGTGCACTAACAAAGGTTTGCAATGCATAGCAGAATGATTGGGACATGCGCATACTGACAGTATTATGGGCTTACAGAACTACTTGTAAAAATCTTACCGGTCAGACATCTTTTAGGTTGGTTTATGGCATAGAAGTTGTGATGCTTATGGAATACATTGTGCCTAGTCTACACATAGCGACTTTCATAGGAATGGTAGACCACGGAGTCTTAGAAGAATGGCTCATGCAGCTAATGGAGCTTGAGGAAGATAGGTTTCTGGTTGGATTCCATCAGCGGGTTCAAAAGGAACGTGAAAAATCTTGGCATGATCGAGACATCAAACTGCGCACCTTCAAGGTGAATGATTTGGTGTTGTTATATGACAGTAATTTCACTAAGTTTCCAGGAAAATTTCAGATGCACTGGTTGAGACCATATGTTATGAAATAAATTATAGATGGTGGAGCAGTTGAGCTCACGAAGTTGAATGGAGATCCATTTTCAGGAAGGGTAAATGTAAGCTTATTGAAGCCATACATGGGGGATCTGGCCCAATGACGACATGACGTTAGCATAGTCTTAGCGCTCTAGGCAATTGCAAGGAGGCACAAGACTATAAACTATATTGCCCAGTTTGTAAAGCTACGCAATAGGGGGGCTGTGCGAAAAAGGGTGATGTCATAGTACTAGAAGAGGTGTGAAAGGAGCTGTGATACAAAGGGAGGTACCACGCAGCACAAGACCGTTATAGTTACTGTTCATGATTTGACTACCAAAAGATGGTTAAGAGGAGCAGGGGGGGTGGAATTTAAGGCAATTAAGGCTGAAATATTTGGATATCTGCCACCAAATCAACATTTATGGATAGATTTTTGGGGGAACTATTTAATTTGAATGTGAATTTTCCTATAAATTACGCGTGGTCATCCAACGAAAAACACTTTGCATCCTTAGAGTTTTTATCGAGTCGCGCTATCAATTGTGTATGCATCGCTCATATTGGGAAGATTTAGTCGCGAGCCCTGCATTTGCCAAGATATCAAAAGTATATCAGACATTCATCCTGGAAAATATGTTATGACCAAGCCCCATAGAAACTATGAGTACTGGTGGGGATGTTTCCTCTAAAGGAGCTGCTCTAGAGGTTGTGAGAATGGAGGCTCTGGATATTATGCCTATGACATTGAGGTCGCCTTGGTTGAAGCCTACAATGGTGAGGGAAGCCTCCAATCCTAAGAAAGAAAAGTAGAAGAATCCAATGCTGGTGCATGAGTCACCGAGGAAGCATGTTGCTACCCAAGCTCATAAGAAGGAAAAACAACCAGCGAAGGATAAGGGGAAAGTGGTCGATTTAGAGGCTGAAGAAGGAGCGGAGGATATAGATGCCGAGGGGGTGGAGCTTATCTCCAAAATGTCGGATTATATCCCTTCGCGTAAGGGAAAAATGAAGGTCCCCAAGGACCCAGATTCAAGAAAATTCCTCCTAAACACACCACCGCTACCGAAGGCCATCAATTGTGAAGGTCATTGCTTGGTGCATATTTCCCATTTAAAGCTGGAGGACTCGGATTTAGCGGACCATGAGAGGTTCCCCCACCTCGCAACAAAGAAATACATGAAAAGAGTATTTTACAAGGAATCAGGTGTCACCGCGTTGGACCCTATGGAGTGGATTCACGGAGTGAATCAATCAAGATTGTTGAACCTGTTGTGGGTGCCCCGTTACCACCACTCCATCATCAACCTTATTATTATCAAGTAGTTTCTGACCTTCGTACATGATGGATGCTTGTGGCTGAGCAAGCCGATCCTTATCACTGATATGTTGATGCATCAGATCACGTTGTTTCCACACTTAGGGCTGAAACTAGCCAAGGAGTTTGGCAGAAAGACGAGCGAACGCGACCTCGTAGAGAAAATGAAGGAGAAATTCAAGCTCATGAAGAAGTCACGTGGGTAATCTATTACCTCAATCACCAACCTCGCGGTAAAAATTTCTATGTAGATCCTTTCTGGCAAAGCCATGAGAAAATGTTGCGCGGACGAGGTTCTAGCGTCAGTAATTTCACTAGTTGCACAGTTCGCGAAGGGTGTGAAGTTCAATTGGTCGCACTACCTTTGCAACGAGTTCCTTGCGAACTGTCGATAGGCACAAGATGAGAGTAAAAAATTCCACTACGCATGGTTGTTACTCTCCATCGTATTAGTGGCTTGGGATCTGCCAGAGGACAGTCAGTTTCCTCCCATGGAGAAATATTTTCCAGAGGTTGCATAGTTTTCATCCCTCTGGGAAACAAAGGACTCCACGCGCGTCACAGATACCAAAGTCTTTTGGGTATTGATGGAGGAGACCATTCGCATGGCCATCAACTAGAAGCCATGGTTGTTGCCAATAGTATTTGGACAACTTTCAGAGTATGCAGAGTTTAAAGATGACTTCCATGCGTATACATCATGGTGCAGAAGGATCCACAACAAAAATGGTTTGACCTACCTTACCTCGCTATGGATGACACTATTTGATGAGCCTCATAAATGGGTAATTATATGGGCTCATTTTACCTCCTAAACTATTCAAATCAACCATTCTCTTATCTTGTTGCATGATTTTTTGATTATATTTATGCTTATAGTGTGAGTTGAGTTAGTTATGATGCCATGAGGTCTAATATGTATTTAATGCATATTATTAATGAATTTTCTGGTCAAAGTCAAGGATCCAGTGGACAAATGGCAGAAATAACTTGAAGTGGGAAAAGGAGAGGACTTATAGGAGGGGATTCCCCTCATTTATTACTCCTCACTTCGAATTTCCCTTCATTTAGCTCGGAGTACAAGCATTCAAGTCATGCATTAGCAGGCAGCCGAGCAAAGTGGAAGATAACTGATGTTTATCTCGATTTTTGGGAGCCAAGCCTCCCTGATTTTGAGGAAGTTGTTGGGAGCTTCATTTGTATAAGTAGAGAGGCCTAGGGCCTCACTAGGAAGTTGGTCAAATTTTCGAATTTTTGTTGCAATATTGCTTATGTAAACTATGCTCAACTTCGAGCTTATTATCTTGACAGTTCATGTAATCTTGTTATTGTTTTGAGAATAAAGATGGAATCCTTTTTGAGTGAGCACTGAGTTTCATCAAACGGCTGAATCTCTTGGGTTAGGGCCCAATCCAAGCATCCAATCTCCTCTTTTATTGTATTTTTATGTTTCATTTTAGTTTGTATATTAGGTTGTTGTTAGATGCATTTCTTTTATGCTTAAGAATAGGTTGATTTTGATGATTCAGTAGTTTGCTTCCATTTTTGTTTTCTATAGTAGGTTAAGTAGTGATAAAGAAAAGATCCAAAAGGCTAGCAGCAGTGCCTTGGCCTCTCTTCCTCACTTTGGGACAATGATTTGAGGCAAAGACCCTCTTGCTGCCCCCAAAACACAAATTTTCCTACTTCATAGGACTTCTAGTGTTTTCAGCTTTCTTATTCATTCATAGTCTAGTTTGCGTTGCTTCAAAACTTCTTCATCATGCTCATTTCCTTATTTGCAATAGTCTTCCTTCATGCTTTCCCTTCATGCATTGTTTATCAACATTTCCTTTCATAGATCATAGTTTATTTTGATGCAAAAACTTTGTTTTTTTAGATGCACTTGTTTCCTTGCTTGCTTAATTTCATTAGTTGACTGTCAGTGGTTTATACAATAGACATCCTTCCAGAAGCATTCCAACCTATCAGCCATTCTATCCACCATCTGATCCATGCCCTACAGGTCGCCCAAGTCTCCCCTCAATTCTTACTTAGTTTTCTGCATTTTCCATAAACTTTCCTCTCTCTCCTTGAGCAAATCCAATCATCTTTCTCTCTCCTAATGATTCTTGGTAGACCCTAGGTGCCCTAACACTTCATCCCAACCTTCATCTACCTTTTCCACCTACTCTTGCACCTTCAAAATAGTGAAAAATGCTCTTAGCCTCCTCCTGTAGGCCTCCTGTAGAACGTTGTTTTTCCTCCTGTAGATTTCCTGTGTCCTCTTGTAGAATTTCTTGTAGGCTTCCTTCTTAAGATTGATTGCAGGAAAATCCTGTTACACTAAAAAATGTCACCTTGACTACTTACAGTTAGTATGGCTCAAATCAACAGTCATGCTACCCTCTTAGGCAAGTCTCATGCCTCTGTTATCCATCTCAAACTCAAAGAAGAGAGAAAGTCTTGTAAAAATTATGTTTATCTCTGGGGTCGCAGGTTCTCTCTAGTCTTACCTGCGGGGACGCGGACCTTGTTCACAAAATCTGCGTCCATGGACGCTCTGTATGTTAAGGGACAGGTGCGTCCCTCTGTAAAAGACAAAATGCGCGAGTTTTATCTTGAAAAAGTTACTTGTGGTTACTTCTAGAACATTCTAGAGGTCGGTTTGATGAAATGGATGCGCCTCCAGTTGGTTCATGTATCTCTATTAAGGGGGAACTTATCCCATCAATAAGGGAGCTATCCCACCCATAGAGGGGGATGATCCCATTGATAGTGGACCTGAATAACCTCTTTACAGCACTATAAATAAAGGCATTGAGCCAGAAGGAGAGGAGGTTGGAGCTATACATTTTCTTTGGGTAAATGCTGCAGGATTTAGGTCTTCCATTAGAGCCTTTGTGAGGAGAGATTGTCTTCACTTGATTCTACTTGGGAGAGGGTGAGCTTTGTCAAAGTAGAGGAAAACCCTTGATGGACCCTGGGAGGAACTTGCACAACACCAAGGCCAGGTTGTAAGAGTTTCTTTGTTTCGTTATTAATACAAACTGGTTTATTTTTCTCAATAGCTTGTGTTAATGAGTTATTTCATGTGTTCCTTGGTCTGCATGTTGATATATGTTTTATTATATGAAATGCAAGTGCTTGGTAATTGTTTGATTGTTTGTGGTTGCAGGAATTGACTTGAAGGAGGAGCTCATCCGGATCGTCAAGAACGGACTTCAACAACAGCGTTTTGGAATAAGGTAAGCCTAAACACTTGTAGTTTTCATGTTGTAAAAGGTGTATTTAGAGAAAGATCACTCCATTTTGTCTTGTTTGTCATTAGAATGTCTTAGACTTCTAGGAAGGTCAGTCGTGTCCGCACCCTTGACAGATTCCGTGTGACAAATTGGCGACTCCACTGGGGAATCCATTAATGAGAGAGTCTTTTCCTTTATATGAACTTTGCTTTGAGAAAATCATTTTTATTTTCTGGTTTTTGACTGTGAGAATTAGTATTTGGGTGGCTTAGCTTTAGATTTAGTTAGATTTGGTTTTTCTTCATTTTTCCAGAAGGACGCACCCTCTTAGTACTGCACAGTGCGTCTTTGGACGCGCTGTTGCCGTCTGCACAGAGCGGGGCCGCACCTGTGACAACGGGTTGCCTGCGTCTTCCTGTAAAACTTAAGAAAATTCCATTTTTGCTTTAATTTGCTTTTAGATTTTGTTTTTCCTTAGTGTTTTCTGCCCAGATCCTTTAGTACCCTGTCAAGAATTTTCACCTGAACTTGTTTTGTGAGCTTTGAGTGTTTTAGTGGTTTTCAACGAAGTTTAGACCTAGGGTTTGATTTTTGGAAAGGCTTTGTAGTGACTTTGATAGTAGAAAGTTGTCCAGCCTTAGATCTCTCTGGTTAGTCAACCTTCTTAGAAGTCGGGCCTGTCGTAAAGTCTCCTTTTGTGAGCAACTTGCCATTTGAGTTGTTTTGGGTCAAATTTCGAATTACTTGTTTATAAAGTATTGATTTCCATTTTACAAAAAGAACAAAAAGATTAGAATTTTGTTTTGGCTAGTTTTTGATTCTGCAATAAGCTAGTCCTTGATTTGATTGTGATCAAGTAAAACACCTTAGAAATAATCATTGTTAGTTTTGGCCTCGTTAAGATTGCTTAGAGTAAATTTGCCTTTAGTTTGCTTATGAGTGCATTTTCATAGATTTTAAGAGTTGTTAAGATTGATTTTTTGGTTATATTAGATTTATTTGCTTTATTAAAAGAAAAATACAAAAACATCTTCTTAAAAAGTCTTGTTTCAAGTAGCTTTTTGTTTTCGAAAGAAGAAAAGAGTTTTTTCGTGCATGTAAAGAGAGGTTATGTTTTTATGCTTGGAAAAGAAAAACGAATTGTTTCTTTGATTGTCTTCAATTAAGAAGTTGCTTTTATAAAGATTGCATTCTCTCAACTTTTTAGTTAAGCAATTCATCGAAAAAGTAAAGTAGTGGATAAATCATTCTAGGTGCATTTTGTAGTGGTTTCGAGTCGAGTCAACACACCACTAGTTTCACTTCCATCACCTTTTGACTTAAGAAACAACCTTAAAAGTAACGCTTAAATTAAAATCAATCTAGTAATCTTTATTTTTCTAGGGCTCTGAAGCACCAACATAGCTTAGGCTAGGGTCTTGGAGTAGGTGAGTACTTAACTCTCCAAGACTACAAAACCAAACAGATAGTCTATCTTGAGTAGAACAAATCCAATTGTTTCAGTTACATTCTGGGAAAGCTCCTCTTAAAGGAGAAACACGAGCTCGTGTCCGAACCAGTGAGGGGATCATTCCTCCCTCGTTGGGAACGACGCCAGGCAGTACGTATTACAAACGGTAAACCTCGGATTAACCATTGTCGAGGAGCCAGGGGTCACTTATCGGTAAACCTTGGATTGTTGTCAAGGAGCCGGTAAGGGGATTGGAGCTTGCTACTCTGCCCTTGCGTGCTGTCGGAGTTTAGACTGTTCCCCCAGGTGTAATTGTTGTGATTGGTAACCTTAGTGGCCATAATATCTAGGATTCTACCCAAGGTGACGGTGGAGGGAAGGTCCCACTGTACCTGGAGCAGACGTCGGTTATACTCACTTGGATTTTCTGGGGGGTTCGCTTCACTTCGAGACGGTTAAAGTGGAGGAACTTGGTCCAGTCTATTCATTAAGCAGGTTGCCGGGGTAACTGTTCCACCCACTATTTCTGTACTGAATCCTGCGAGGTTGGGCCTAATCACCAACTAGCGCTTTTGGTCCGGAAGACTACTGTTTGTGTGTGGTTTGACGCTCTAGATTATTTAGGCGTGTGCTTCAAATTTGATTGGTTCTTTAGAAGACTTTAGGTGGTTTGATTTGAAATTTTTTACTTTGTTTTCGTGTGTTGTAGTTAAAATCTTTAATTGTGGCGGAATTACCGAGAAGGTCCCGTCGAATTGCGGGCCAGTCTCCTGAAGTTGTTTCTGTGGCCGAATTGTTGAGAAGATCCCGTAGACTTAGGGGATCCCCTCCTCGAGACGACCCAGGTAATTTAGAAGGGTTAAAGGTCCTTGTAACTCCTCCTAGTGGCAGTAGAGTAGGATCACCTGAAGAAGGAGAATCTTCCTTGGTAGTCCATCCAGATTACCAAAGTTTAGAAACAGGTTACAATCCCGAAGCTGTTACAGTTTCCGAGCTTGCTGGTAGTTTTTCATCTGCCAGTGAAACAGGCGAAGAACCTGAAATTTCAGAACCTGTTACTCCAACTCCTAGTGTTCCTGATTCACCAAGAATAGAAAGAATTATCACCGAAAATCTTCCTGTTGGATTAATTGCTATAGAAGAACTTGTTCCAGAGGAAGAAATAGGCGTTTCTGATTCTGAAGATCTAATTACCCTTGATCTAAGGGAGCGTGAATCCATCTTTTACAGTCCTCCTAGAAGTGAATCTTGGTACCTTGCATTAACCAATTTTTTAGACAACTCAGTAGGTTTTTCTACACCTCGTACTCCGGTTCCACCTAGAGGAATTCATTCTCCTGTAAATATGTCTGGTCAGTCATCTGTGTTTTCACAAAGTCCTGAATCATTTTTACATGGCGGTCCTTCTGTTCCTACTGGGTATCAATCACTTTCTGGTACCTTTGCGGGAGCATCTCCTCAACCTGTTGATCATGGGTTATTAGTTGGAAACAGTGGTAATGTACCATTGAGTATAGGTGACGTTTATATGATGTCAGGTTCAACTCCCATTAACCAACCTCAAGGTGGCCAATTACCGCCTGGGGGGCAACCTTCGTTAATGCCTGGGGGGCAACCTCAAGGTACTTCATTCGTGACTGGGGGGCAACCTCAAGGGTATCAACCCCAGCCTCAATATGTACCCCAAAGTCAACCTCAGTATCAGTATCAACCTCAAGGATGGCAACCTCAAGGATGGCAACCCCAAGGGTATCAACCCCAAGGGTATCAACCTCAAGGATACCAACCTCAAGGTCAAGGTCAACCCCAGTATTCGTATTTACCTCAAGGTTATCAACCTACGGGTCAATACCCTGGTCAAGGTTATCAACCACCTCAAGGGCAATCATATGGGACTGCACCTTACAGTTATCAACCCTATCCTCAATACGGCTATGGATCTCAGTATCCTCAACCTGTTACGAGTCAATACCCTGGAATGTTAACATGGGATCCGTCACAGGGTCAACAGATGTCGCAACCAAGTATACAGTCGGTACCTCAAGCAGGACAACCTGCAGTTCCTGGTCCACCCCAGCAACCGCAACCTGTCCAGTCAAGTGTTCAGACCCCTGTAACTTCTGTAGTTACTCAGCCGCCAATTGCACCTGGTACTCCACCTCACACGGCTGCAGCAACTACCGCTTCATCTACCATGCTTACTTCTGGAGTATCGGCAGCTCCGGTTTCTACTGTCCCTGTAACCACTCCTCAGACATCTGTACCGTTGTCTGGACCCACGGTTCAAACCACAGTCCAGATGCCTGCAGGCCAACCTGGTACAAGTACGGTTGTTACTACTCAACCTCAATTTGTTCAACCTCCGTACCAGGGACAGTATCAACCTGGGCAAGCTGCCCAACAACCGGTTTACCAGTATCAACCGTATCCTGGGTACACTTATCAACCACCTCAACAACCCCAGTACGGTCCGGTTAATCCTGGTTTTCCAGGAGGATATAATATCCCCAATGCGACTCCTGTTCCTAGTTATCCTGGATATCCTCCTCCTGGGGCTGGTATTGTGACTCAGAGTTTTAGAGATCCTAACCGGCAGTTACCATTTATTGCAACTTTAGATTTACCCGACTTGACGCGCCTAACGAACGATCCAATTCAATATCTTCCGTTCTGGCCGCCAATGCCAAATAAGTTGCCCAGCGATATACCCAAGTTCGAAGGTAAGTCTGGAGAGGATCCGTCTAATCACGTGATGACTTACCACCTCTGGTGTGCATCAAATTCCATCTCAGATGATTCCATCCGCTTACGTCTTTTCCAGCGTACACTCATTGGTCTCGCAGCCAAGTGGTACATTGAGTTACCACGGGCCTCTTTTTACAACTTTAGCCAGTTAGCTACCTCGTTCTTAACTCATTTTCAGTTACCAGTCAGATACGATAATGGTACAGAATTATTAACTTCGCTAAAACAATCGACATCCACGTACATTTCTGATCACATCCATGAGTGGAGACGTCGAAGAAGATTAGTGAAAGTTTTTATCCCGGACCAAATCTTAGCTGAATGGTTTGTCAAATCATTATTACCAAGAATTACTGAAGATGTAGCTAAGGCCGGAGTAGTTACTGAGGAGCAAGTCATTGCTCAGGCACAATACCTTGACTTAGTTTACACTCAGTCGGGTACGTTACACGAGAAAATTCCGGATCTTCCAAAGTCAAACCAAATCGCTGCTGCTCCTTCGGGATCTCATGCCGCTGATGGTATGATCGGTATCGTGACTACGAAGAGTAAGAAGAAGTCTTCCAAGGCCTCCAATACTCCAATTATCACTTTGCCTGATTCTCCGACAGGAGAGTCTTCTCCTCCTGAACTTACCGCCGACATTCACGCTGTAGAGTCATCTACGGCCAAATCCAAAAACGGTGGAAAGAAGAAAGGAAAGAAGAAGGCTAAAGCAGACAAGGCTCCAAAGGAGAAAACGGAAAAGTCGGAAACCAATGACGAAAAGCGCAAACCTCGATATCCTTGTCTTATTTGTGAAGAAGATCATTTTACGAGAGACTGCCCTCATCGGGCCGAGGTAGTGAAAATAGTCAAAGGTTCTCCCACTCCTGCTGTGTTAAAAAATCCATTTCCAGAGCAGGAGAATAAGATGATAGGTTCTTCTTCGAATGCCAGTGAAGAACCCATTTTGATGATGTCTCATGTCAGGATTGCGACTCGATCGCAAGATTATGGTAGTAAGGCTCCTGTTGATGGTAAGGAAGCAGAATCTTCTCACTCTAACCCATCAACCTCAGCTCCTGGTTCCGATCCACTACAGATCGAAAAACCTAACCCAGACTTAGTGATTAAGCCGCCCGCCAAGGGTGTACTTCGAAGGTCTGCTTTCAATCCACATGCGAGAGCAGCCCAGAATTACAACATTGTTGAAGACTTAGCTGTTTCACCTTCAGCAATGTCGGCACTCGAAGTGCTGCAATCATGTCCAGCGCAACGAAAATTGCTTTTGTCGGCTATTGGAGCTGTCGATGTTCAGGACCCGAACCTAATGATCTTTGATCTAGAAAGTAGTACACCGCGTCTCCCCCATCAAATGGCTTTCCAAATTCCAGTGATAGTCAAAAACAGGCCTATTCATCGGACTGTGATTGATGAGGGAGCTTCTACGTGTATTATGTCGATTCAATGTTGGAGATCGCTTGGTTCTCCTTCGTTGAACCAATCCCCCACCATCCTTAAGGCCTTTGATGGCCGTGGGTTCCGTCCGTTTGGTATTCTACAAGAATTGCCTATAGGGGTCGAAGGTAAAACCGTTAGTCTGGATGTGGAAGTGGTTGATGCCCCTCTAGACTACAACCTTCTTTTGGGTCGAAGTTGGTCATATGCTATGACAGCGGTCGTTTCATCGGTCTTCAGAGTCATTAAGTTTCCACATAACGGTAAGATCGTGACTATTGATCAGCTGACATACTTTTCATCCGACCCAACCTCTTTAGAAACTATCCAGCATGTTGGTAAAACGACAATCCCTTATAGGGACATTGGTGTAGGTTTAGTTAAGGATTCCGGTTTACTGGGAACTTTTCCTCTCCCTCCACTCAATGCAGACCCTTCGTTCGCAACAATTCATATGATCACGTCAGAAAACATTATTTATGATGATCCTTGGTATGTTCCCTCTGACTCTGAGCTAGACTCACTCGGTGATGTTATGCCGTTGAGTCCGTATGAGATTGCTTATGAAGCTCTTATGTCTTTTACCGACTTTCATTCAACCGACCAAATGAATGTGGTCAGTGAAGAGTCACTTTTCACCTCACCCTTAGAACGGATAACGTTTCCCGAAGAAGTGTCATCTGACGAACAACTTCGCGAAATCCTAAGTGTAGATGATCTACCATGGGAAGATCTCCATCACAGATCTTCGTTTTTACCTAAGGATGATGCATTTGAAAATGATTTTTCATCTATCTTTACCGCTGAATATGTCAAAGACGCTCAGGATCCAACGAAACATTCTGATTCAGAGCTGAATTTAGGGAATATTTCTCGTACTATTCCCATTGATATTTCAGTGAAGCCCGGAATCGAGGAGAACATTCATATAGGTGCCGCATGTACTGAAAAGAAATCCAAACTTACAAGGCCCTATTCCAAGAATTCCGCGACGTGTTTGCCTGGTCTTACGAGGAAATGCCGGGAATTGATCCTGCCATTGTTGTTCATGAAATCAAAACCTACCCGGATGCTAAACCCATTCGGCAACGGTTGCGTCAGATTCACCCTCGAAAAGCGGCTGCAATTAAAGCAGAAGTCGAAAAGCTGTTGAAAGCAGGTTTCATTTATCCGATCCCGTTAACGGATTGGGTATCGAATATTGTTCCCGTCAATAAAAAACAAGGAACAATAAGAATCTGTATCGACTATAGGGATATCAATCGAGCTTGTCCAAAAGACAACTATCCTACGCCTTATATCGATCAAATTATTGATGATTGTGCCGGAAGTGAGATGTTTTCCTTCATGGATGGTTTCTCAGGCTATAATCAAATCAATATTCTACCTGCCGATCAACCAAAAACGGCATTCATTTGTCCATGGGGGACATTTGCTTATTGCAAATTACCTTTTGGACTTAAGAATGCCGGGGCCACTTTTCAACGGGCGATGTCTTATGCATTTCATGACATCAAGCACATTGTGCAACCCTATCTCGATGATTTGCCTGCTCATTCTTTACAACGAGCTGATCACCTTGTCCACCTACGAGCAATCTTTATGAGGTGTAGGCATTATCGAATTCGGTTGAATCCCCACAAGTGTGTTTTCTGTATAGAAACAGGTCGATTGCTGGGATTTGTTGTTTCAAAAACCGGCATTCGCGTCGATCCCTCGAAAGTCGAGGCTATCATCAAATTGCCTCCTCCTTCGAGTTTGCGCCAACTCCAAAGTTTGCAAGGGAAAGCGAACTTTTTACGCCGATTCATCCCAAACTACGCCGAGGTCACTAAAGGTTTTACACGGTTGTTGAAACAGAACGCACAATTCTTTTGGGACGAGATTGCCCAACAATCTTTTGATGCACTAAAACACGCGTTGACCCATGCACCGTTATTGCATCCTCCCAACTACAACCAGGACTACTTCTTATACCTCGCAGCTTCGCATTCCACCATTGGAATGGTGTTAGTTCAAGAAGATGAATTCAAAGCAGAGCATGTGATATATTATCTTAGTAGAACCTTAAATCCCACTGAGTTAAAATATTCGCATGTGGAGAAATTGGCCCTGGCAGCCGTTCAAGCTGTCCAGCGTTTTCGTCACTACATTCTTCTCCGCAAGACTACAGTTATTTCGGATTGCAACCCTATGATTTATATTTTGACAAAACAACTGCTAGGGGGCAAGTACTCTAAATGGATTGTTATCCTGCAAGAGTTCGACTTGGAGTTCGAGAAGTCCAAGTCTAAGAAATCTTTAGTTTTTGCGGAATTGATGTGTGATTTCCCGAGTGCTGACACAGAGACTGTGGCAGAGGAGTCCATTGCGGACGAATCTTTGTTTCTTATTAGCACTTTAGATCCGTGGTATGGGGATATAATCATCTATCTCCAAACCCAAACCTTTCGGCCTGAAGCTTCCAAGGAAGACCGTCGAAAAATTCGGTTTCGATCCCAGCAATACAGAATTATTGGAGATACACTTTATCGCCGGGGGGCAGACTTAGTTTTTCGACGTTGTTTAACTCACGAAGAGGCTGAGAGAGTTTTGAATGATTGTCACTCTGGAGCATGTGGCGGTCATATGTCTGGGTATGCCACAGCTCAGAAGGTGTTGCGCGCTGGCTATTTCTGGCCGTCTATGTTTAAAGATTGTATCCTTGCTGTCAGAACATGCCACAACTGTCAAGTGTTTGATCGAAAGATGCGCGCTCCACCTGCTCCTCTCCACCCTATAATTGCCGCTGGTCCATTCGCCAAATGGGGCATTGACTTTATTACTTGTAACCCTCACTCGGCCGGGGGGCATGCGTATATCATCCTCGCGGTTGATTATTTTACAAAATGGGCCGAGGCGATGCCTACATTCGACGCAAGCGGCAAGACAGCTGCAGTTTTCGTATTCAATCATATCATAACTAGGTTTGGTGTCCCACAAGCAATCATTACTGACCATGGGAGCCATTTTCGAAACGTCATGATGACTGAGCTTACAAGCCAGCTTGGTTTGCGCCACGATAGCTCTACTCCTTATTATCCGCAAGCCAACGGTTTGGTTGAGTCAATCAACAAAGTTCTAGTCATCATGATTCGACGGATCATTGGTATCCATCGAACGAATTGGCATAACATGTTATTTTCGGCGCTATGGGCATATCGAACTTCAGTGAAAAATTCAACAGGTTTCACCCCTTTCCAGCTAGTTTATGGCTTAGAAGCTGTGTTACCTATTGAATGCGAAATCCCATCACTTCAAATGGCTGTCGAATTACTTCCAGCTACTTCCGAAGAGGAGAAACGGTTATTATACTTGGCTAAATTAGATGAGACTCGACGTGACGCTACTTTAGCTATCGAGACTCACGCGAAACGAATGAAAGCTCAGTACGATAAAAATGTAACCCCTCGAAGTTTTTCGGAAGGAGACCTAGTACTATTATATGATCAAGCTAACGATAAGCTAGGTGCCGGAAAATTCGTTCCCATGTGGCATGGGCCCTACATTGTAAAGCGAAAGCTAGCAAAAGGGGCTTATGAGTTAGTTGATTTTGATGGGGACTCTTTGGGTAAACCCAGAAATGGACTTTACCTAAAGAGGTATTATGCTTAAAATGATGGGTATGGAGAAATTTTTAGATAGGTTAGATTTTCTTTCTAGCTAGCAAGTGTGTTAGTTTAGTCAGTGTGCTTAGCTTAGCAAGTGTGGTTTTTCGTCATTATTTTGGCTTATCTTGGTTTTACTCTTGATATTGTAGATGTCGACGCCTCTCCAAACATACATTGGATTTGCTGATGGTGCTTGTCGTAGTACACGGAATATCTCTTCCGCAGCTTGGGTTATCTATTCGCCCTCTGACGAGTTAGTTTCTATGCATGGGGTAAGCCTCGGTCAAACAACGAATAACATTGCAGAATACAGTGCAGTGGTTGAATTATTATCCGAATCTATTTCATTTGGAATTCGACGTTTGATAGTGAGGTTAGATTCTGAACTTGTTGTATTACAGCTTAATAGAGTTTATGCCATTAGAAATCCTGTGTTATTAAGGTTGTTTTTGAGAGTGCGTCTCTTGGAACGTGAATTTGATTACATTGAATATCAACATATTCCAAGGTCTTTGAATACATTAGCAGATGCAATTGCTTCTCGAATGTTGGACAGACATTTACGATAATCATGCAAGTAAATTTAAAAACATTTCATCACATATGTTAAACAAGATAAGCCGGTAATAGTGATATATATAGATAGAAGTGTGTCAAAAAATATATACATCGTCTTCGATCATAGGTTTAAAACACCTTATGATCGGCAAAATGATAGTACAAAAAGTCAAAATGTCACATGTGACTACAAAAGTGACTAGTCAATCACTGGTGGTGCTCTCTGTACGACACCACTGCGCGGGCTACCTTACGCAAAAATCTCCTAAACGGTCCAGGGACCGCGACTACGAAGCGCTGAAGCCTCATAGGAATGTCGTCCATAGTAGTCTCAGGTATATCTGCCGTGAGACGCTCTAGATCATGCTCCAACTCAGCTAGTACTTCTGCTGTCGCATCCTGTGGGGCCGGTACCGGTGCAGCTGGATGTAGTCTATCATAAGGCCGGAGGTTGGCTGGACGCTGTGGACCAACATCTGCATTTTGAAAGATTTACTATTAGTTTTGAGACGATATATATAAAAAATACAAAAAATACATAACTAGAAAACTTGTGAAAATAAAAAGTACCTCTGTCGTCCCATTGTTCTCCCTGTGGAAGAACCATGTCCGGATCACCTCTGAAATCCATTCCGGCATACGGAAAATCCTGTATCACAAAAAGCTGGCCCTCTAACCAGTCAAAATAACTATCTGAGAATCGAACTACTGTCGCGCCCTCGTCAGGATGCCGGGCCATCACCGCAACCCATCGTATCAGCTTTGGCTGCTGGGGACCCAAGATATCAACAGTGAGTTGCTGAGGGATCAGCATTGGAATTCTCTCCAAGGCAAAGCTCACGACTATAGGCCCATATCCAAAAGTCTTTAGTCGTCCGTTCTTTGCCTTGGTCAGTTGGCTCTTCATATGAGCCGACACAGCTTCACACCAGTTGAAAATGGTGCCTTGGTAACAGTCAATTGCCATCCGCATTTGGGATCCGGAAGCAATGTGTAAAGCGGCCGCGCCGCAAATTCTGGTAACCGTGAACGCTATGACTTTGAGTTCCGGCAGAGTGATGTGTTTTATCTCTATGCCTTTTGAATGGTGAGCCCCAGGTGTGCACCAATCTCGCGGAGACTATCAAGGGATTGGCCACCCGGCCTAGTCCCCGCAAGACTGAGTTGCTCACCTCTGTTTGGCAAGCCAGTGAGAAAGTATACATCCGAGGGCTCTATCTCGAGCTGGTGCCCTCCTATGTAAAAGCATTGTTCTTGTACGTTCCATCGCTCAACCAGCCATTCCAAGAATCTTACCTGGCCCCTCATGCCCGGTATGGTCCAATATTTGTATAATCCGCATGCTCTTAGGGCATCCAGGGAAGGTTGATGATTTATTGCAGCTTCATCTTCCTCTACATGCTCTCTTTCTCTCCAGTCTAACATGATTAATGCCCTGCATATCAAAAATAGCATTAGAAATTAATTTGGGAATTTTTGGTGGTTTTTTGAGAGAGTTGGGTTTTGAAATGCGCGTTTCTCGGAGGACGCACCCCGGCTTTGTAGCACAGGGCGCCCGGACGCAGCTGGCCTGAAGGCGGGCTGCGTCTTCCGACCGTTTTCCCGTATGAGAAAAAGTCGGGGGACGCAGGTCACCCGAAGGGCACCTGCGTCCGCCGAGAGGCGCATTCCAAAACCAAAACCCCCCCAAAAAATGAAACTAAAACCTAAAAATTGATTCTAAACGGATAGAAATGCAGAGTGGGATGTGTAAAATACCTGGATGAGACGGCGTTCGATTCCAACGGTCAGATTTTCCGCAGCGACCACGGGAAGTTTCTTGTCAAAAGCTCCTTTTTCAACCTCAACAGTGAAACGGTAAAAATGACATGGTAAAAGGTCTTTTTATAGGTTTTTTGGATGAATTAGTTCATTTTTTACCATGAAAAGATGTTTTTGAATGTATTTTTGCCTATTTTAAACAGGTATGAGTAATGTGTCGCTTTTGTGCAGGACAAAGGGATTTCGAGGGAAATTGTAATTTTTCACAAACAAAATTTCAGAGTCATCTTTTAAGCCCTTTTCTGACTCCTAAAACATGAAAAGATCGCCGAGTGTTTCTTTTTCACTCGTTAAAACGGAATTAAAAGACGGTCCCCTTTTAGCTCTTTTCTGACCGCAAAATCAGGAAAAGATTGCCGGGTTTTTGTCGTTTCGAACTCGATAAGGAAATAAAACGACGTGTCCTTGATCGCTTTTTACTTTTCAGGTTAACGACACTATTATGAAAGTACTCCTTGGTCGCAAGATCAAGCGGTTCCCCCAGGTATTATTTTATACTTTTTCGGGCTTGAGGGACACAAATATACGAAAAAGTTCAACGTGGAGTCTCCTTTAGTTTTTTCAGACTCTCTAAAAATGAAAAACGCCGAGTTTCTCCTATACTGGGCTCGTTAAATTTTTACAGTAGAGGACCTGTTCAATTACAAACAGGAACGAACCACTCCTTCCTAGGGTTCGAATTTAAACTAGGTTGGACTCGTCCGAAGGATGAGCTTATAATCAAGCATATGTTATCCTCCTCAAGCTTGTTAAAAATAAAGAGGTACTTGCCAGAAATGGTGGGGGAAAAAAGAGAAGAATGAACCTATTTGTCACCTTTTGTCTCAGAAGAAACTTTATTACCGCTCTTGAACACGACACTTTTCATTCACCTGGGTTGGGAAATCTTTTACCTCACAGTTGACCAAGTCACTTTGAAAGTCTTTAACCGGGTTTCGGGGATTAACTTTGAGTTATTCGTCACCAAGCCATCTGTTGTGTCGTTATGTGTTCAAGAGGTCTGCAAGCAAAAACTTTCATCTGCAAAATACTTGTCATCCATTTGACCATCCCTGAGTCAGTCCTTACAGCAACATTTCTTCAACTTGAACAATGATTTCGTGTTGCGGGCTTGCCTGCAACGGGTCGCTTTCTATCGACATCGACACATTATCTAGAAAGATGACTTAGGAATCGACAGTACCTTGAAGTCTGCATGCATCAATGGCAGGTTTCTCGCCTTTGACGTCAGTTTACATCATTGACTTTCGATCAGAGGATTCCGTGAAGTGTTCGACATCAAAACATCTATTCACATTTCACGGGTTGTGCTTGGTACTTTGAGGACCATTGACATTACTGGTGGTTTCTCTCACGCTTGTTAACAGTTTACATCATTGACTGGTAATCAAGTGGTTTCTACCATGTTCGACATCGAATCATTTAATCACATGGCTAGAATCGTACCAATTCGAGAAGTAGAAGTGAAGACCCTGGATCTAGTTTCTACCATCCAGGCTGCGAGGAGTTTTGTATTCATTATCTATGTAGACTAATCATAAACAGATGGCTGCGTCCATACTGTGTCTACAAAAGTCTATAAAAATGATGTACTGCAAGATCATTCCTGTATCAGAATAGTTAGTCCATTAGTTAAAGTTTTGAATCTGAGTATGGGAATGCCTACCTCAGTGATGATATAATCTTATCCATGTATTTTGTGTTGAAAATTGCAGGTTCCAACCAGGCCATCCACAAGGCAATCCTTGAAATGATAAAGCGCTTCACCCTTCCTAGAATTACAAAACCCTATTCTATTCCAGGCTTCGCACTTTAGGGGGCAATCTGTTACACTAAAAAATGTCACCTTGACTACTTACAGTTAGTATGGCTCAAATCAACAGTCATGCTACCCTCTTAGGCAAGTCTCATGCCTCTGTTATCCATCTCAAACTCAAAGAAGAGAGAAAGTCTTGTAAAAATTATGTTTATCTCTGGGGTCGCAGGTTCTCTCTAGTCTTACCTGCGGGGACGCGGACCTTGTTCACAAAATCTGCGTCCATGGACGCTCTGTATGTTAAGGGACAGGTGCGTCCCTCTGTAAAAGACAAAATGCGCGAGTTTTATCTTGAAAAAGTTACTTGTGGTTACTTCTAGAACATTCTAGAGGTCGGTTTGATGAAATGGATGCGCCTCCAGTTGGTTCATGTATCTCTATTAAGGGGGAACTTATCCCATCAATAAGGGAGCTATCCCACCCATAGAGGGGGATGATCCCATTGATAGTGGACCTGAATAACCTCTTTACAGCACTATAAATAAAGGCATTGAGCCAGAAGGAGAGGAGGTTGGCGCTATACATTTTCTTTGGGTAAATGCTGCAGGATTTAGGTCTTCCATTAGAACCTTTGTGAGGAGAGATTGTCTTCACTTGATTCTACTTGGGAGAGGGTGAGCTTTGTCAAAGTAGAGGAAAACCCTTGATGGACCCTGGGAGGAACTTGCACAACACCAAGGCCAGGTTGTAAGAGTTTCTTTGTTTCGTTATTAATACAAACTGGTTTATTTTTCTCAATAGCTTGTGTTAATGAGTTATTTCATGTGTTCCTTGGTCTGCATGTTGGATATATGTTTTATTATATGAAATGCAAGTGCTTGGTAATTGTTTGATTGTTTGTGGTTGCAGGAATTGACTTGAAGGAGGAGCTCATCCGGATCGTCAAGAACGGACTTCAACAACAGCGTTTTGGAATAAGGTAAGCCTAAACACTTGTAGTTTTCATGTTATAAAAGGTGTATTTAGAGAAAGATCGCTCCTTTTTGTCTTGTTTGTCATTAGAATGTCTTAGACTTCTAGGAAGGTCAGTCGTGTCCGCACCCTTGACAGATTCCGTGTGACAAATCCTCTAGAAGGCCACCTGAGACCTCCTAGGACCCATCCACACCATCCTACATCTTCTCACATCCCAAAACCGCCCTCCATCGCCACCTATTCGCTGCCACATTCACAAACAAATAAATTACATGCATGTCAAATTCACCTAAAAATACATAAAAATCCAATAAGATGCTCTTTTCTTATTTACTTCTAGAAATATCTTAGTTAGATGTTGTTTACTCCCTTGAGTAGGTACTGGCATTCTTTTCATGATTTCCATAGTGCTTTCTACAAAAATAGGATTAGAGGATAACTAGGATTTCCTTTGTTTGCTTTACATTTCAATCTTCCTTTCTGCAAGTAGAATAGCATTAGTAGAGTAATCTCTCTTCTTCCTTTCATCACATATAGAGCTTCTTCTTGAATCCATGGAAGTTGTCTTGAGCTCCTAGTGATGTTGCGCCGGCCGACCAAGTGACAACTTGCAGTAAGAACTAGTACTTGTGCATACAACACTGTCGCTTCCAAGTTTGTTACGAACTACCGAGTTGATAAAAGTAAAGTAGTGTTGTGGTCACCAACAACCCCCCTCTTTGTTTAGTATTAGCAATAACATCAAGCAAAGGGGGACCCTTAACAAAAAATCCCAAAAATAATTTTGTATTTAACTCCCTAAAAGCTACGTCGCATCGCAAAGAGAGAGTGAAGCGTTTTCCTATGCGCATAAATAAGCTGCAAAGAAGCGATGCGAAATTCATTGACGGCCGATATGAGACGTCGCATATCACAACGTCGCATAAGTAGCGCATAGTGATCAAATGAAAAATGCGATCTTGCGATTTGCGATCTGCGATCTGCAATGGATGAGACTATCAATTGCTGCGATGACACTTCTTGACATCGCAATCCTCGATGATGTGATGTGAGTCACCGAAACCACTCATCGCAAAGTTTCCTCGGCATGATCTGTAAACCCAAAATTGAGCACACACCTTAAGGGAAATTAATGATTGCACGCCTGAGTATCCAAGGATGATCTTGTTGCGTTTCTCGAAGAGTCATGTCATTATGAGTGTCATGATTATGCATTCATTAGAACTTAAAGCTTTCATGTCAATCTTTTCGTCAATTCTCTTTTCCTTTGCGTGAACTGTAAGGCAGCAACTAATATAAATCTATATGCAGGAAACATCTAAGGAAAAGGGGAAAGCACCAATACTAGAAGAACAGAGAGGAGATGCCTTCGCAAATGGATGCCGCATGCAGCAGGGCCGTGGATTCCAGAGTATCACTCAACAGACACTGATGAAAATAGACTATCCAAGACTCAGAGTCAAAGGCACACAAAAGCAGCATGTTTGCAAAAGATCCTGAAGCTCAGACTGGGTAAAGCAAAAAGAAAAACGCTAAAGAGGGAGGACGCTCTAGAAAAGCCTGGAACAAAGAACGGAAGCAAATTTCAACACAGAAGGTTGTTCAGGCAATGAAATCCCTAACTCATTGAGTCATTCGCACGACCGGAAACCGAAATAGCAATAGCACAATCAGTTTGAAAGAAATATGGGTTATACTAAGTATACACACAGCGAATACACCTAGCCAGAGGAAGATTTTCGAAAATATCTTCTAGTTTGTCAGAAAGAGGTGCCAGCTTTTTTTATTTCTACTTTTATCGCTCGAACAAAAGGAAAAGACAACTAGCCGACTCTTTCCAGGCGAACCTTGCATTGCTTACAACACTAAGGAGCAGATACAAAAACGGTTAGAAATTAGATTCAATTTTTAGAAATGAATTTGTTTTAGTAAAAGGGCGGTCATTTGAAGCCATTTCCTAAATTTGTGTAATTAAGATTAGCTAGTTAGTAGTATTTAACCCTTCTCATGGCATTTGGAGAAGGGTCCGGAAATTTGTCAAAAAACTTGTCCTCGGAACATGCACTTTTGCACCCTCGGAGGGGGTTTTTGATGAATGGATGGATCAATATTTATTTATGTTTGCATTTTAATGTCTGCTACTGATGTTGCACTTCTGTACTCTTAGTAGATGTTAGAAGTAAGTAGAGATAAATCGTTATTGCTTGAATTTTGTGACTGAAATCAGTCATAAATGGTACTTTTATCTCTCGATTAATTTCTGCTCATATTCTTAGAGCGATATACAACTGAGTTGTTTATATGTTAATGTATGAATGTGTGGGTTACCATTTGGCACTTTTGTACGGTGGAGTCATTTGTTTGTGCTTGACATATGAATAACTGATTATGCGATATGCTGTTCACAACTGTTTTGCCTAACTTCTTATGCAGAATGGTTTATCTTAATTGATTTATATTCTTATGATAGCTGAATGATCTTTATTACCAGTTATTGTATGAAATCTTTTTAGATCGCATAATAGAAGAATTCTACCCCAGGTTAGTATAGATTAGATGTGTTGTTTTTGTTAGATTACAGTAGCATAGAGTCAGTTTAGAGTTTAGAATTAAATTAGCTTAAAATTACCTCTATATTAGCATCATCAAAATCTACACACACACACACATCCTTTAGATTGGGAAGCTGGTCCCATTATCCCCAGTCGGACCCGCTACATCAAACAGGCAAGGAGCTGCCAACCAGGTTCCGAACCGGGTGGGTATCCCCCTTGTTGTTGACTCGATTTTAGGGCCCTCAACATATTTTGCGCTAGAAGGAGGGCACGAACTATGAATGGCAACTAAGTCAAAATCCAAATACCATTCTGAGAGTAAATCACCCTCATCAACTCCCCCGACTTCTCCAGTACGGTTAAACCCAGAGTTAGAAGTCGCTCGAGTATCCACCGCTGCTACCTACCCTAATATATCAGACCAAATCATCATTGAACCCCCTGAAATTTAAACTTTGATTC